>JAGSMP010000058.1:2940987-4324475 GCA_029286625.1 Parnassius orleans
ATAATTTTAAGTATGTATGGGTTCGTTTCGGGCAAGTGTATATACGTAAAGATGAACAAAGTCAAGCACAGCACATCAAAACCATTGAATGTCTCAACAAGCTATTATAAAGTTTATTGTTTTCTCTCACTATAAAAATAGTATTTGTATACTGATTCCTAAAAAAAAAAAAAAAAAAACATTATGATTAGTATGTATTATCAAAATATTAATGGAATGCGAACTAAGTTATCACAATTTTATCGAAATCTGTTGAACTCCAACTATGACGTCATATGTCTGACGGAAACCAACTTGAATAATAATATCTTCGATGGAGAGGTCGTTGACTCCCGCTATAACATCTTTAGAAGAGATCGCGATGACATTAACTCTTCTAAAGAGGACGGCGGTGGCGTCCTTATAGCAGTAAAGAAATCATTCCAAGTTCTCCGACATGCATATTGGGAAAGCAATTTGGAGGATCTCTGGATATCAATTATACCGAAAAATTGTAATGCCCCTAAAATCAATATATGTGTCTGTTACCTTCCTCCCGAATTAAATTGTTTTAAGAGAGATGAATTTTATTCTAATTGTCAAAAGATATTGTTGAATCACTGTATAGATGACAAAAATATAATCGTTGGAGATTTTAATACACCTGAATATTCTCCTGTCTCTTATGATACTGACGGGCCATCTTTCACCTCACAAAGTAAAAAACTACTACTCTTACAGGAATTCATGTCAATTTGCAATCTTCACCAGGGTAACCGCACCCCTAATGAAAAAGGCCGATATCTTGACTTAGTACTATCATCAGAAATTTCGTTGACAGTTACAGAAGCTGATACGCTGAGTTTGAAAGATGGACACCACCCTGCTTTGGAATTTGAATTCCCCTCTTTATGTAATACTCCAAAAAATCTAAAACTTAATAACAAAAACGTTTGAACTTCTAAATGTGATTGTGACAGCATAAGACATGACTTGGAGTTATTGGACTGGCACAATCTTTATCGAGCTCGGACGTAGATGAATGTAAACATTTTTATGAACAACTCTTTGTAATTATTAACAAATATACGCCATTAACAGCTATGAGATCTAATAAATATCCCGTCTGGTACAGCAAACCCTTAATAAAATGTATCGAAGAAAAAATAAATACCACAAACTTTATAAAAATTCAATAACCCCTGAGATTACGACGTGTTCACTTTACTGCGAGCTAGAGCCAAAAAATGATAGATCATTGTTATAAAATTATGTTGCCTCTATTGAAGAATCAATGACTGACAATATAAAGTCATTCTGGACTTTTGTGAATAATAGAAAGGGCCGAGTCTCTATTCCAAATGTCATGCATTTGGCAACTCTTCTTCTTCGACCAGCCAGGGTGTATGTGAGCTGTTTTCAGGGTACTTTGCTTCGGTGTTTGAATCGGATCAGCAAATTAGTAACTCCTTTGCTACGAGTAACAATAATCTAGAGTCACCTGAGTGTAGTACCATGGACTCCATGTCTCACATTAATATATCTGACAGGGACATCATGACGAAGATCAAGCTTCTTGATGCAAGTAAAGGCCGGTCCTGACCAAATACCTCCTTCATTTGTTAAACGTTGTGGAAAGAGCTTTGCACACCATTAAGCATCATATTTAACAAATCCCTTACAAATGGAGTTTTTCCCAGTCGTTGGAAGATAGCACATATTGTACCCATTTTCAAAACGGAACAAGTCGCGCTGCGAAAATTACAGACCCATAAGTATTTTGTCATGTTTCATAAAGCTTTTCAGTCCTAGTACACACTCAGTTATACAGCCATTTAAGCCTCTGATACCCGAAAATCAACATGGATTCATTAAGAGTAGATCAACTGTCACAAATCTTCTAGTATATAAAACTACCTGTGCAAGGCTTTTGCCACAGGGGGTCAGGTTGACTCTATCTACACAGATTTCTCGAAGGCCTTCGATAAAGTGAGTCATAGACTACTTTGTAACAAGCTTGCCACCTGTGGTATTCACGGTAGTCTCATTCGCTGGTTGGCCTCCTATTTGAATAAGAGAAGTCAGTTGGTGGCTTTGAGAGGATACACTTCGACCCCCACTGACATTACGTCAGGCGTGCCCCAGGGGTCACATCTGGGCCCGTTGTTATTTGTTGTCTTCATTAATGACCTCATTAAGAACATATCATGTGAATGTCTATTATACGCTGACGACCTGAAAATATTTAAAACAGTAAACTCTTTCGAAGACTGTAATCTTTTACAGAAAGACTTAACTGCTGTTTCTCACTGGTGCAGAAATAATCTAATGTACCTTAATATAGACAAGTGTTTCGTTATTACGTTCACTAACAAGCGTAATGGGATCATTAATGAGTACAGCATCAACGGCCAGACCCTTGAGAGGTCACATGTTGTCAAAGATCTCGGAATCCTTTTTGATGATAAGCTGACATTTCGCGAACACTACCACCACATAGTGAAAAAAGCGAATCAACTTCTGGGGTTTATTTTTAGATCTACTAAAGACTTCAAGGGCACTCATTCTTTTCTTTACCTTTTCACTACACTCGTCAGAAGCGTTTTGGAATACGGTAGTCCAATATGGTCTCCGCACTACAAAGTTCATATTGATAATATAGAGAGAGTGCAGCGCAAATGCCTACGGATTTTAAGCTACCGCCAACAGTCGAGGCGTAAAACTCCTGATTATGAAGCTCGTCTCATTAATTTTAATGTACAAAAATTGGAAACACGTCGAAGATATTTTGATTTCGTTTACTTTTATAAAATACTTCACTCCATATTAGACGTTCCTACCTTGCTCGCTGAAATAACTTTTAATATCAAATATAGTGCTCGTAGAGCAAATCAAATAGCACTTTTTACTTTACAAGTGTATCAGAATAATACCTCCTTTACAACCCCTGGTTAGGATGGCTCGTCAGTGCAATGAAATAGCCAAGGGTAACCAAACCTTTGACGTTTTCTACCTAAACTAACTTTATATTAATTTGATTAAAAGCATACTGTATCACAAGCCGACAGTCTAATCCCAGCGCTTGGACTCGGTCTCCTTATATTTTAACCCTATTATATTCTTATTTAGTGTTGTTCATTGTACCTATTATTTAGATTACTGTTCTTGTTAAACCTTAAATTGTGTAGACATATTTAACTCCCTTGTAATTTTCATGTACACATTTTGTGGAATGCAACCTAGTTTATAAATGATTGTTTTGTATAATTTGTTTAGTAATAGTTGTAATCTGTTGTGTGTGATAATAAACAAAAAAAAAAAAAAAAAATATTCGGATAGTTACTGCATTTTATAAAATACGGCGCGTACGGTGCGGCTGCAATGTGCGAAGTTTCATATGATTTCATTCAACGAATTATAAAATGTGGCGCGTACGGTGCTGACAAATGTGCGTTTACACCGCCATTACACGGTCAATGAGGGCATTCACAACTTGCGCTCCGTGCTACGTCATCAAGTGTGTTGTGCACTAGATGGCGCTGGTGTCGTGCGTGGTGAGCCCCGGCGCTCGTCTGGCTCCGTTCCTGTTCCGCACGTACGAGTGCGGCTTCCGCGTGCGCTCCGTGTTCGATTGTTAAACGAATCTCGTGTGTATGTGACGTCATCAAGTGTGTTGTGCACTAGATGGCGCTGGTGTCGTGCGTGGTGAGCCCCGGCGCTCGTCTGGCTCCGTTCCTGTTCCGCACGTACGAGTGCGGCTTCCGCGTGCGCTCCGTGTTCGATTGTTAAACGAATCTCGTGTGTATGTGACGTCATCAAGTGTGTTGTGCACTAGATGGCGCTGGTGTCGTGCGTGGTGAGCCCCGGCGCTCGTCTGGCTCCGTTCCTGTTCCGCACGTACGAGTGCGGCTTCCGCGCGCTCCGTGTTCGATTGTTAAACAGATCTCGTGTGTATGTGACGTCATCAAGTGTGTTGTGCACCAGATGGCGCTGGTGTCGTGCGTGGTGAGCCCCGCTCGTCTGCATCCGTTCCTGTTCCGCACGTACGAGTGCAGCTTCCGCGTGCGCCCGTGTTCGATTGTTAAACGAATCTCGTGTGTATGTGACGTCATCAAGTGTGTTGTGCACTAGATGGCGCTGGTGTCGTGCGTGGTGAGCCCCGGCGCTCGTCTGGCTCCGTTCCTGTTCCGCACGTACGAGTGCGGCTTCCGCGTGCGCTCCGTGTTCGATTGTTAAACGAATCTCGTGTATGTGACGTCATCAAGTGTGTTGTGCACTAGATGGCGCTGGTGTCGTGCGTGGTGAGCCCCGGCGCTCGTCTGGCTCCGTTCCTGTTCCGCACGTACGAGTGCGGCTTCCGCGTGCGCTCCGTGTTCGCCGGCACTACGCGAGCACGTGTCTGGCATGCAGTCAGGGCTTCGGCCGCAGCTCCTACTTACTTCGAAGAGTTCAAGCTAGATGGCGCTTTGCACCAGGTGAGGAACATCACGTGTCATAAACTAGATAGCGCTCTGCATCAGGTGAGGAACATTTGGTGTCACAAACTAAATGGTGTTCTGCACCAGATGAGGGACATCAGATGGCGCTCTGCACCAAATGAGGAACGTCAGGTGTCATAAACTAGATAGCGCTCTGCATCAGGTGAGGAACATCGGGTGTCACAAACTAGATAGCTCTCTGCATCAGGTGAGGAACGTCAGGTGTCACAAACTAGATGGCGCTCTGCATCAGGTGAGGAACATCAGGTGTCACAAACTAAATGGCGCTCTGCACCAGGTGAAGAACATCTGGTGTCACAAACTGTATAGCGCTCTGCACCAGGTGAGGGACATCAGATGGCGCTCTACACCAAATGAGGAACATCAGGTGTCATAAACTAGATAGCGCTCTGCATCAGGTGAGGAACATCAGGTGTCACAAACTAGATGGCGCTCTGCATCAGGTGAGGAACATCAGTTGTCACAAACTAAATGATGCTCTGCACCAGGTGAGGAACATCTAGTGTCACAAACTAGATGGTGCTCTGCACCAGATGAGGGACTTCCGATGGCGCTCTGCACCAAATGAGGAGCATCAGGTGTCATATCATAAACTAGATAGCGCTCTGCATCAGGTGAGGAACATCAGGTGTCACAAACTAGATAGCGCTCTGCATCAGGTGAGGAAGATCGGGTGTCACAAACTAGATGGCGATCTGCATCAGGTGAGGAACATCGGGTGTCACAAGCTAAATGGCGCTCTGCACCAGGTGAGGAACATCTGGTGTCACAAACTAGATGGCGCTCTGCATTAAGTGAGGAATTATATTTTAATAATCCTATCTTAGAAAAAAAAAACTGAAAAAATTATTGGTGTTACCTCACTACACATACTAAAAATTTTGCAGTATCTGACTATTATTATAAACGTCAAAATCTACCACGGCTTTCAAACATAAGACCTCGTCAGAGAAGAACCTTCTAGAGACTCTAGGATGATTATTTTTCCTGTTTTTTTTTATATACAAAATTAATACTTTCTTAAGACGAGTTAAATTATAATAATTTACAAGGATTAAGTTCATATTACAATTTACTATATTGTGCCAGCTAATTACTAGTGGAGATTTTTTCCCCTTATATCCTTATCGTCAGTTACGTCAAAATCTACCGTTTATGGTAAACACATAGCTCCTGAGCTGCCACAACCTTAAAACCTTTACTGATTGTTTTAGGATGGTGGTATCATGGTCAACAATCCCACGGGTGTGGGACTACATGAAGCGAAGCTTCTCTTCGGAGCGAATGCACTCAAGAAAGGCACAATCATATCAGTGGGCACCGGCAGAGCTTTGAACAAACACCTGGACTACCAGCTTATGAGTAAAGGCTTGACCAAGGAAACGTCTGGCACAAGCTGGAAGGACAAGTTCAATAAGATATTGGACTCTGCTACTGATACTGAAGGTTGGTTTTTTTACTAGACATACACACATACTTCCCACACACACATGCATACATGACACACACACACACACGCGAGCGCGCGCGCGCGCCCCTCCCACACACACATGCATACATGCCACACACACACACACACACACCCTTCCCACACACACATGCATACATGCCACACACACACATTACACACGCGCGCCGCGCCCCTCCCACACACACATGCATATATGCCACACATACACACACACATGCATACATGCCACCCCCCCCACCCATCACACACATATGCATACATGCCACCCACACACACACACACACATTGCGCGCAGGCGAGCGGCTCCTCCACACACATGCATACATGCCACACATTCACACACACACGCCCTTTCCACACACACACATGCATACACACATACACACACACACACACACCCTTCCCACACACAAATGCTTACATGCCACTCATTCACACACACACGCCCTTCCCACACACACATGCATACATGCCACACACACACACACACACATAGGCGCGACCCCACACACACATGCATATATGCCTTCCACACACACACACAGCGTATACATGCACACACACACACACACACACACACACACACACACACACACACACACACACACACACACACACACCCTTCCCACACACACATGCATACATGCCACATATTCACACACACACGCCCTTCCCACACATTCACACACACACGCCCTTCCCACACACACATGCATACATGCCACACACATACACACAAACACACCCTTCCCACACACAAATGCATACATGCCACACATTCACACACACACGCCCTTCCCACACACACATGCATACATGCCACACATTCACACACACACGCCCTTCCCACACACACATGCATACATGCCACACACATACACAAAAACACACCCTTCCCACACACAAATGCATACATGCCACACATTCACACACACACACATGCATACATGCCACACACACACACACACACACACACACACACACACACACACACACACACACACACACACACACGCCTCTCCCACAAACACATACATGCCACACATACACACAAACACACCCTTCCCACACACACATGCATACATGCCACACACATACACACAAACACACCCTTCCCACACACAAATGCACACACACACATAGCGCGCGCGCTCAATTATTATCAATCGGGATGTTAATTTATTTATTCTTTTTTTTTAAACTTTACGTACATAAATTGCTCACGGGAAACATCTCGACCAGAAACAATTTGTAGGTCATACAAATACTTTTTCCGTGCGAGATTTTGCAACGATGAGGGTGTTGACACGGGTTCGTGTCAACACCCTCATCGTTGCAACTTAATGTTAAGCCACTGCGTCATGGAGCCGTCATTCATTAATGAATATATGAACCTCAAAATTTACACATATAATAAAATTGTGACTTACATATTGCATCAACTTTCGGCTGGGAAGTTAATCTGTTTTAAATTAGAAAAAGAAAAGATTTAATCAATCTTTTTTTCTATAAATTTCTATCTTAAAAGATTAAATTGTCTTTTAGGAGTACATCTTATATTGAACGATCTGCTACCACCTGGCAGTTACTTCCGTTTCAATCCGCCATTGATGGAGGAGTGTGCTATGGACGAGATCAATCCTGACAAACTGAACAATCTGATAACGGACACAAACGCTTACATCCGAAGGAACCAGCACAAGTTCGAACATGCCGCTTACATGTTGATGAGGAAGCGGGGTCTATCACAACGGGTCATGGACTATGTGTACCACAAGAGCCAAATCATGGGCATTGTTCACAGTAACTGACGGTTTGACAATCGGCAAGAGTTAGACTCTTGCTGATTGTAAAACATCTTTGTGGTTATTGTAATAAGGCACACTTTTGTGTACAGGTATGTGATATTAAAGCAATCGAATATTTCCATATAGTTTATATATGGTGTAGTCTTAGTTTTTGTCTGTTCTTAATATTCAGGTACCGTGGGTACTTTTTGTTTGAAATATAATTGCTTTGCATTTATTAAAATATTAATAAATGGGATTTAAAAAGCAATGCGACTGTTTGAAGTTTGGTGAAGTTGCAGTTTTATTTCCTTATAGTTAGAAGGCGTCCATTAATTACGTGTGGTGTTTGGGGGTCGAGTCGAATCGAATCATCCAATCTCACGTGGGGGAGAGGGAGGGTCTCGGCAAATATTACGTTTTTTCTCGCAAGAAACTAAAAATCCGAGAAAATTGGGTATTTAAGTTAAATATGGCTAAATCCTACACAATAATGTTTATCGCGGTTATACAAACTCCACAAATTATTTAAAATGCAAGCGAGCACAAATTTAATGTATTTACACTAAAAATACGCATTGTGAAAAAACTCGTGAGATTTGGGGGGCGGGTGATGGGGTCGAGCCATATCTCACGATATCTCACCAGGGGAGGAGGGTAGAACAATAATATCGAAAAAATATCTAAAATCGCCTCACGTAATTAATGGTTGCCCCCTTATGTCTATTAAATTGTTTATGTATATGTTAATACATGTGGGTTATATAAATATAATTTGGTAGAGACATAGTTGGTTAAAAACTACCAATATATTATAATAAAAGAAAGTTATATGTATAAAATAGTCTATTTCAAATAGCAAACTTTCGAATTATCGCCGGAAAATCCCAAATAAATGACTGACTGAACAGAAACAGTGGTTTTGCCTTTAGAAGAAAATCGCCAACGGGTTTTCTAGAAAGATTAGAAAGGAAGTGTAAAACACTTGTTACTGGAGTAGTCATAGCTATGTTTTAAGTAAGCTAGATATGTAAATAATTTTAAGCTAATTTCAAGATAGATGTTTCAAATAATATTTGTTTTTGTAGATATTCCTCGTGTTATACAAGACTGTTTTTTTTGTATAGGAATTAAATAGACTTATATTTTAAAAGGCTTAATGTAGTCGTTATATTACAATGTAGAGACTTTAAAGTAGCAGATATATTGTAAAAGGTTTATTATAACCCTGCTTTATATGATAGGCTTAATATGTTGCGAGATAAGAGCTTATGGAAAGATCTCAGAACAAAAAATCTTTTGAGCAATGCCTCTTACCTATTTAAGTTACTAAGCAGTTTACAATTGTTAATAGATGTGCATATGGTCACTTACCAACAAATTCATAAAGAACTATTTATCAATATAATAAAAACATGCGTGAGTGTCGTGGAACACTCGGTTGGAATGAAGTTCCTTTCGTAGTATATTATTATTGATAAACGTATTATATTATTGATTAACAAATACAAATAAATGAATTACTAGCGTCTATTAAAATGAAGCGTCATTTAAAATAATATTTCTTTCATGGCAAGATAAGAAAAAGTGCGAGGGAGATGGATATTATTCCATCTCGCTCGCACTATAGAAAGAGGGTCGTGATGGTAAATCTTACACTTTTTCTCGCCTAGCCCCCATCCGTCAAATTTGTACCGTGCTATAAGGAACTTTGTTCCAATAATAAAATAAGTGGCACTTTGTGTCATATTTTACTTATCTGTATTTGTACAAGTCATTAATAATTGGATATGTTAAATAAAATAAGAGCACACACGTGCACACAGTCCACCTGATGGTAAGTGGATGCTGTGACCCATAAAGAAATAATAGTTTATTACATTTTACTTTTGTTTATATTTACACAAAGCAATTACTGTCAAAATCATGTCAATAAATAAACCATTTTGTCAACCGACTTCAAAAAAGGAGGAGGTTCTCAATTCGTCGGAATCTTTTTTTTAATGTATGTTCACCGATTACTCGAAGACGCCTGAACCGATTTGAAAAATTCTTTTTTTGTTTCAATGGGTATATTTTCCAGGTGGTACCATTTAAATTTTATCGAAATCGGTCGAGTGGTTTTTAAAAATCAACAATAAATTATTTATATTGAAGTCGGTTGTACAAAAACTTTGAATTTTAATTTCCCCCCCTGTTATAAAGGGCCTTTTTTACCAAAACGGTGGTGGAAACGGTTCTTTACCAAAAATATGTAATGCATCGGCAGTAACCTGTTATTTCCATACCTAAGCAACTTCATGTTTTTAGAGATAAAATAGTTTTTATGTGATATGTTCTGTTGTTGTAGCCGTGGTAGCTCAGCTGCTTAGCGCACGCTGTAAGTTTCACAGTACGCGAGCAATCCGGGTTCGATTCCCGCCGGCACCAATGAAATTGTTAATTGCAATTTTAAGTGCTGATTTACCACGTGCTCGGCGGTGAAGGAAAACATCGCGAGGAAACCTGCATGTCTGAGAAATCAAAAAAAAAATATTTCGAAGACATGTGAAGTTCGCCAACACGCATTGGGGCAGCGCGGCGGACATTTCCTTGCCATAAAACCCTCTCAGAAATGAGAGGAGGCCTGTGCCCAGCAGTGGGACGTATATAGGCTGTAACTTTACTTTTTTATGTTCTGTTGTATGTGGAGGAAGTTAGAGTGGTCAGATGAAAATATTTTAAAGTTGGCAACACTGAACGTCTTTATTCTGTGATGTGATTCAGTCTATAACTTCCTTCGTTCAAAGCTAGATTTGTTGTATTCTAGTCATTTTAAATAAATTGATATGTTTTATTCGTGTGTTTTTTTATATACCTTTAGTTTTTTTAATATAATATGGGTGACAAACGAGCATACAGTCCACCTGATTGTAAGTGGATGATGTGGCCCATATACATCTTCATCTATCTAACTTCAACTAAGAATCAAAATGCGGAATGCGTTGTCACCCTTGAGCCTTGAGTACTAAAAGGGAATGCCTAATTGACAGTAAAAAAGGTCTCCGTTTCTCTACATTCACCATATGAAATACATCAGCATTAAGCTGCTATTTAACGCTGGTATTCTGTGAGAGCGTGTTTCCTAGGTCCTAGGTCCCTGGTCGAGCCGACCCATTTGTGCTACAACCATAATATAGCTGCAGCGTGGTTCTACCACCTGCCGTGCGGTGGTGGCGGTTTCAGAGAATCATTATTTCGTCACATAGGAAATGCCAGAAAGAACGTATGGTTTGCGATAGTATATAAACCATCTGTTTATGAGAATCATAACATACTTATGCTGTGTTTGAGATGATCTCGAGTATAAGCCTAAATTTCACTGTCCAAATTTGTGTAACTTAATATGGTGTAGTTTAAATTTTGACATTGTGAGGCTTGTGTAAAAACTTGAGATTATCTGTGTTAGGGCTTGAATAAAACTAGAACTCGATGGGAATCCAAAAAATACAAGGCTGTTTTACAACATTTTATGTTTTAGTATTGAAATTTGTTTTACTTGAAAACGATATTTAAAAAATACGATTTCATGCCACAAAACGTTGGAATCTTAATTTTTAGGTCCTAGTAGAACATACTTACGCGCTTCGCGTCTAAGGCATGCAATATGTGGGTGAGCACGCAACCGATAGCATTAATCGTTCCTTTTTTTTTTTGCTTTTTACGTATTTTTCTTAAGCGTGCAGTTTCTTCTCGGCAAGTATGTTTATTCAGCAAAAGTTTAAAAATTAAAATGCAGTCGTAAGCGGTAACAGTCTGTGAATACCGATCTATGACCGCTGACGCAAAGTAGCGTTACAGTTGCGAGACTTCTGATTCGGTAGCGAAGCCTCTATAGAAGACGAGAAGCCGGGCTTGCCTTATCAAACTGCTCAATCAATAATATCAACTAATAAAATAACTCGTAAACTGTTTCAAACTATTTCAAATTTCCCGCGCGCTTCTCTGTTTTACACATAGCCTTATAAGCTTATAACGTCAACACGCGGCAAAACTGTGCGATACTGTTGTCATAAAAATTAGTCGTCTCTCTCGCACTTAGCGGGCTTTCGAGAAGACTATCGCTCCCTTTCTAACCTGTGGCAAAATGTTCTATAATGAAATATAACTACGATTGTTTATATAGCAATCAGTATGGAGATCAGAAGCCAGGCTTTCAGTGTGAAGTTGTCGAGCGTGGGGGTGTGCGGGCGATACGTTTGCAAAGTTCACTTCACAACTTCACATTCCAATGTTTACTATGTGTGTTTACTTGAGCGAATGAAACTTGCAATATTGAGTTGAAAATTTATACTTTTTTATAGATTTTTAGTGAAAATGGAGGATAATAGTGTTCCTTGTGATGAATTGAAGTGTGTTAAAGTGCTAATCGGCGAGGAAAAGGTAAAATCGAAAAAGAGAAAAGGTAAATTTTTATAAAACTGCTAAAAACAACAAAACCGTATCTTGGGCTTGCCTTAGTTTGGAGCCCTAGTTTCGCCACTGGTCTGATTCTGCGATCGCCAATACCAAGGGAGTTATTCTCAAATCGGTAGACCGAAGAATGAATTAAGGGAAGGTAGTGTCAGAAGTTCCACTTCTAAAATGCTATTCGCTAATGAGGGCTTCCACAACTTTTTCTGACACTAGGGTGGCGCCACTTCGGAATTAAATATTCGACAGATCTCATGGCGGAGAAATTTAATTGTTAGAAAAGTGCACAGATCATTCTTTCTTGCTGATTTATTTGTGATATTTTGTAATTTTGTATTATTAGATTAAACTTGGATAACCAATCTACAGATATTCCTAAAAGTTTTATTAACAAGCTACATCTAGTGAGAGGAAGATCAGTTTGTAATAGCGACAGTACCATACTTAATGGTACCTAATGGTGCATACCGCGAACTCAAAGTTCGTGGGTTCGTATCTGCCATTCGCTTACTGCCGTGAACTACTAACACAAGCATTTTAGCTTACCTTTAAGCTACCTTTAGCTTTAGCTGCCTTTAAGCTTACCAGGAGTGGTTCACTGGGATATTAGCACAGTTTTAAAACCTTACAGTTGGGAAACGCCTTTGATGTCTGGCGATACCGCTGCCCGCGTAGGTATTTACGCGGCCATGTATGCTAGGGGTTGTCACGAAAATAGAAATAAAATGATTTTGGATATTATAATACTCATTATCATTTATTAACAACATGTACATACTTATAAGTTAAAAACGTTTATTAAACAAGATATTTTTTTATTACTACAAGAAAAAACACATTTACAAGTGTTGCACTGCCAAATATTTTCGTGACACTTTCTTTTTGTAGATGTTTTCAGTTTTCGATTGTTAAATTTAATTATGTAATGTATTCGCATTCGGATAAACAATTTTATCAACCAAAAACGAGGGAAACATAAAACATGGCCGTCATTTGAATTAAATTTTACTTAGTAACTCATAGACAAACGAGCACACAGTCCACCTGATGGTAAGTGGTTGCTGCAGCCCATAGTCATTTACATCTATCCTCGATTACAAATCAAAATGCAGATGCGTTGTCACCCGTGAGGACTAAGATGGAATGCCTTATTTCCAGTAAAAAGGGTCTCCGGTTCTCTACACTCACCATACGAAACACAGCAGCGTTAAGCTGCTATTTTACGCTGGTATTTATATCTATACATATTAGGTCCTTACATATGAAATTGGCGTTTTGTACGGGAGGAATATAAAGTCAATTTTTTTTTGTAAAATATATTTAATTAATCAAAGTATGCACCGTTGTTATCTATGCACTTTTGCCATCTCATAGGTAGTTCATTGATCCCTTTACTAAAAAAACATGGGGGGCGAGAATCAATAAACTCTTTGAAGGCGGTTTGGACTGCGAATGAGTTGAATTTTTTTCCTTGTAAGAACTTGTCCAAATTCCGGAAAAATAGTAATCTGTTGGAGCAAGGTCCGGCAGTACGGTGGATGTCGCAAACATTCCAATTGTAGCTCATCTAACTTAGTGGTTGTTTGTTGTGCAGTGTGTGGTCTTGCGTTGTCGTGAAGCAGCAGTGGCCTAGAGCGATTGACCAATCTCGGTTGTTTAGCAGCTAGTTCTTCCTTCATGGTTTGCAGTTGCTGACAATAGATATCTGCCGTAATCGTTTGGCCAGATTTAGAAAGCTGTAGTGAACGACACCGGCGTTAGTCCACCAAACACTCACAAGTAACTTTTCTGACTCAATTTTCGTTTAGGGCAGGATTTGGCTGGGTCTCATGGGTTCAGGCATTGCGACGAGCGCTTCCGATTATCGTACAGTATCCACTTTTCATCACAAGTAATGATTCTATTTAAAATCCCTTCATTATTGTGTCGGTTGAGCAAAGTAACACAGCAGTCGACGCGTGTTTGCACGTTCGATTCACTCAATTCATGAGGTACCCATCGTTCAAGTTTTTTACTTTCCGATTTGCTTCAAGTGGATTAATACAGTTTTATGACTTACCCGAAGCCTGCAGCTATCTCTGAAGTGCTTTGTGATGGCTCCGCTTCCACAATAGCCTTCATTTTGCATTTTGGTCTCCGGCCGTCCACGGGTTGGTTCTGAAGGTCGAAATTTCCAGAACGAAAACGTTGAAACCAAAACGTACCGTGCTTCCTTTTGCGACACTAGCGCCGTACACATCATTAATCCTTCGAGCTGTTTCTGCAGCACTGGTGCCACAGTAGAACTCGTACTCGTAAATATACCGATATTTCATGTTCTCCATTGTGCGGTAATAAGCGACGCCAAAGAATAAAATAATAAAGAAAAACAAATGAAGGACTGTTTTCAAAATTCAAATGTACCAGCTAAATGAATTTATATGTTTGAATTTGGAATTCTTAACCAAAGAGGAGATATTTGAGATCAAACTGGTCAGTACGACAAAACGCTAATTTCATATGTAAGGACCTAATATTAAAATTATTAAAAATTTTAACTGCAATAATTTTTAAAGTTAAGACGTTGACTCTTCTTTCCTAAAATCTCTCGGGGCTATAGCTATAATATTAATTTAATTTAAAAACTTAGACCAACAAAGACAGAAGCAGCGCTGCGTACATTATTAGTTACGCCGAAGTCATGCCCAAGTTCTTGACGCGCACTCATTTTGTTCTTTATTGACCCACTTCAAAAAGGAGGAGGTTCTCAAGTGTATGTTTTTTTTTTTTGGTATGTATGTTACGCGATATCTTCGTAGATTGTGAACTAATTTTGATGATTTTTTTTAATTAAATAGGTTATACTTCAGCGGTGGTCCCATAGAAATTTGGAGAAAAAATTTCATCCCTAAGGGTAGCAAATAAATAATTTCTTTTTTAGTAATTTAAAGTCAATTTGAAGTTTTTACTTTTTGTTAAAAGTTATAATTAGTTATTTTTAAACAAATGTTTTAAGTGCGAATTTTACTGAAAACGAGGTATTCCAACTTAGTCCTTAAGGGTGACGACGCACCTGCATTTCGATTCTTGTTAGAGGATAGATGTAAATGTCTATGGGCCACAGCATCCACTTACCATCATGCGAACTGTGTGCTTGTTTGTCACCCTTATTCTCTAAAAAAAAGTGCGTGAATGCGTGATCTTACGTTTAGTATGGTTGAGCATGACTCCGGCGTCACTTGATATGTATAAGCAGTATATTTCTTTAGTGGTCTGAGTTTGGAAAATGCTTTTTTTCGTGAGAATCTGGCAGGTATCCGCTTGCAGCACAACTCAATCAACATGACTTTTGAGCTATAGTATAATTGACTTTGACTATAAAAATAGCTTTTCGCTTCTACTTTTGGTAATTCTGCTTATTTATGAGCATCAAAATGGTTTGTCGAATTTAAAAGAGGACGGGAAAGGTTAGAAGTTGAAGCGAAGACATGTCGGCCGGCCGATAACTGTGGTCTCTCAAGAAAACGGGCTAATAGGTGCACATCGTAGGGCTAAAAAAATTAAAAGACAAGAGGTTTGAAAGCAAAGCAGACGCACTAGCTGTTTATAGTTTCGAGAATTCTTAAGTCGTCTACTCTAAAGAATCGTTGTCAAACATATTTTCCAAGTGTTTAAGACGTTTGGAGAAGTGTATAATTTTTTAAGGTGAATAGTTTTAAGAGATCGATACTAGTAATGAAGAATAATTATTATAAGTTTTTGGTATCTACTTAACTAGTTTAGTTTGGAATGACCCTCGATATACGATATCTGTTGCATGGCTTACCACATAAACCATGTAACTGATGTAAGCAATTATTTAAAAGATGAAAAGATTCATTAAATGTTTTTTTCGTACACGTAAACTTTATTTAGCTATGAAAATTTATTTACTTTATATATTTAAAATTAGTGAAAACATAAAATTAGAGAAATATGGAATATTCAAGGCATTAAAAACGTATGACGTAAGTTTAACCTCAACATTACGGTACACACCGACGCGACGATACTTTCACTTCTCTGATGAGTGTTGTTCAACTATAAAGACTTGATACTTTAAACATATTATTGTTCACTAGGCTCATTCATCCATTCATTACAACCTATTAAAAATTCCACTGCTGAACGTAGGTCTTACATATAAATTGCCTCACACATGCCTCATAGGAGGATTTTGTAATAATTCCTACGCTTGGCTGGCAGGACGCCAACCGCAGTTTTTTTAAAATTATTTTTAGTTATCAGGATCATGTTGCTACTCATCATCTGTTTGTTTCAGTTTCCCTCTGTCACGTCTTACGACACCCACGGGATGATATGGGGTAATGGATATTCTTAGACCGTCACTATACAGCAAGCCTAGTGAGGCTACGGAGTATAAAATGGACTTTTGACAAAACATTGATATTATTAATAGAATTAAGGCACTTAGCACAAAATTTTAGCAAATTATCCGCTAATGTGAAGAAATCGGCTCTACAGACAAAAGGAATAGCTTTCTATTTGCATGCAAATTTAAGAAAGTTATTTTTATGCATCAATAAAACGTTAAAAGAGTGATGTTAATACGACAAGTAAATGCATTTTATTGCATTTAATTATACATTTTTATTTCTGCTTCAAGAATAACAGAAAAATTAGAGGAAATAGGAAGATTTTTTACGTAAGGTCTAGTTAACGGTAACCGCAAGATTAATTATGGGATAAGTAACTAATGACGAATGAACTTGCACCGGACGTAATATACCCAAGACTGGCAGCAGCGTCAACAGTATGATGTCTGGAATTACGACCCTCAGTCCGCCTTCCCATTTCGAAAGTCGAAGTCTCAGAAAAACCCATTTCGAGCAGCGAACTTTTACGGGCTGATACAGACGAAGTTAACTAATGATAGTTATTATAGAAATAGTGCGATAGACATTATGTTAGACCTGGTTGTTTATGCTTACAGAGGCTGCTTTATCTTAGTGGATAGTAACAAAAGTAAAGTAAAGTTACCTTTATACGTCCCACTGCTAGGCACAGGCCTCCTCTCATTTCTGAGAGGATTTTAGACTACATGTCTTCGAAATATCTTTTTCTTTCACCGCCGAGCACGTGGTAAATAAGAACTTAAAATTGCAATTAACAATTTCATTGGTGCCGGCGGGGATCGAACCCGGGTTGCCCGCGTACTATGAAGTCTACAGCGAGCGCTTAGCCCCTGAGCTACCACGGCTCAGTGGATAGTGGCGTAGTTCAATTTGAGTGTGCGTATATCAATTTTGACGGCTTAATGTGTGTTATAAGTCGCGGCACGTAAGTCTAGCGCTGAACGAAACTTGAGGGAGCGATACGCACGAGGCAATCAGCGCGACTAATGCGCAATAAGCTAACCAGCGCGACTTATGCGCAATAACGGTCACCGCTAGACTTTCGTGCCGCTAGTAATACCTGTTGGCGTGAAATAATGTTTTTATTTAGTTTTTTTGACGATTGAGACAACACCTCTCTTCAACTGGAGAAACTCATGTCTAGCACTGGACTTTTACGGGCTAATGATGCAGAAGAAGAAAGGAATAATGCGATAGACATTATGTTATAACTAATAGTTTTTGCTTATAGAGGCTGCTTTATTTTAGTGGATAGTAGCGTAGTTTAATTTGAATGTGCACAGATATCAATTTTAACAGCTTATCTATAGATAACTGTCTTATTGGACAGCCTATTCAAGTCTATTGGTGGGGATAACTTGTCCAAGGTGTGTCTGTGAAAATTTGTGTATTTGGCTATTAAATATAATGCCATTATTAAGTTAAATATTTTACTTTTCAATTAATTAAGTATGACCACAGAATAAATAATAGTTGGTAAGACCTTATATTGTCAAATATCAAAACTGTTTATTCCGGGTATCAAATGAAAATTAAAGCGAAAAAGCACAAATTTTCTTTATATTGTAGCTTGTTACTTGTTTAATAATAAACCTTTTAGTTGTTAAACAATAAAGTAACAGTTTTGTTAAGTAGCCCATTTAATCATCATTAACATTCATAACAGGCACTCGACTCTCATCACCACCGTAACAGTTTTGTAACCGGTTCGTTGGACAACGCACGTACACCTAGTTGGACTTGGACACAGTGCTGCCTGTGCATATTATTTTTATAATAAAAGTTGTGTAGTTATTTTAGCATCAAAATTGTTTTTGAGAATGGAACAGCGTTTGAAATTGTTTTTGTTTATGGTAAGTGTAACCAATCATGTTATGTAAAAAACAAACTGATCGCTTTCTATTGTTTTAAAAAGATACTCATTGTATAAAACTTAAATTACAAGTAATAAATTAAGAACAATTTTAAGTGTTATAAATATTTATTTACTTACATCTTACGTTGTTTTTGATAGATTTTTTATGTGTTATATTAATTAAATTTATAGCATTTTAATGAAGGTCATTACTAATTTTGGATTCCTTTAAGAAGTCTGGATATTCTCTATCAGTCATTATAAAAGTTATCTAAATCGGTTAACTGTCATAGGGCTCCAATATACCATATGAAAGGAGATACAGCGCTTCAAACATGAAAAAGAAAATATAGTCGCATAGAGAGACAACTTTCATTTTAGAAAATTAAAGTAATTAATTCGTCAATAGGTGTCGCCGTTATTTGTCCAATAAACGTCCGCTTGTATGTAATTAATAAATTGTATATTACAGCTCGTCGTAGTCCTGTCCGTAATGATTACAATCGAGGCATCCGTACCACAACCGAGGGCACCTAATTTCCAATATTTTGAAAGGTAAGCTGGTGGATTAGATTTTTATTTAAAAGACTTTTGTCTTGCCCTAAGTAATAATATTATGAGAATTTAATACATACATTAAATATCTTAACATTAATTTATTAGCGCGACGATGTCTTTACAACGCCATCTCTTGATATAAAGCAAAAATAATAATGCAAATTCTTAATCTATACATATAATAAATCTGTAGAAAAGTCGTGTCTGTAATTCTAATATATTCTTGAAAAACAAGTCCAGGGATTAAAGAAAGGGTTCTGAAGCCAAATTAGTGGTTTTAGAATTTTGTCTGTCTGTCTGTCTGTCTGTGTATTCCGGATTCACGCAAAAACTACTGAACCGATTTACATGAAAATTTGTATGTAGGTAGTTAGTAACCCGGGGCAACTTATAGGCTACTTTTTATCCGATTACGGAACTTCGAAAAAAGAAGGTTAAGTATTTTCCTTCCTTTAGATGTTAATTTTCTATTATATCTTAGTTATAGGCGGTATGACGGGTGTTTTTCAAATAAATACCATATTTATAAATAAAGATTAAAATATAGTTATAGCCTTGGTAAAATAATTTGAAACTACAGATTTATTATCAAAACAGCGCCATCTGTCATCAAATGGAAAAAGTAGTATATTTTGCCTTCAGTTGTATACTTACATAGTTATAAATTAAATAATATAAATAACTTACAAAATGTCAATAATTAGATTTTTAAATTATTTAAAAATTCTAACGTTTAGTTTTGTAGTTATTTTGTTATTTTAGTTTAAATGTAATAATTTTAATGGATAAAAGTGACGTCTATCCAAAATATGAAAATTGATAAGGTTTTTCTTAGAGTATTTATAATAGCTTGCTTATAAATACTCTTAAGAGAATTTCATATTGTTCGCTTCTATCGCTGATATTACTAGATAGTATAGTTTTGGATTTCATTATTTCATCTAATAATAGCGCCATTTACTTACTGCTAAATAAACTAAAATGGTTAGTCACTGATAAAATTAAATAATAGAATGCTACTGAATATACGATATAAATAATTGAAAATTCGTTCGTGGCATCGTTAGATGTTTAATTACTAGGCAGATGTGGTCAACAATCATGCAAAAGCTTAGTTTCAGTTTTATGAATTGTATTTAAACAAATACGAGGGCCGTGTAGTTCGCCATGAGATTTCATCGTGGCACGGGAGCAAAACGTGTACGATTCCCTCGAGGATGAATCTGTTGATTGATGTAACATGTAGGTAAGCTGCTACTTTTTTACTTTTGATGGGGCAATATATGCAGTTTTTATTTCATTCATATTTTCGGGTATGTTACTTTTTTGTTTTCACTCTACCGTAAATATTAAAGGTTGCAAAGATGAGTAGAACTCATTATAGTCAGCCTATCAAAATCCACTGAAATAAACATAGGCCTCTCCATAAATTGTCAAGTAGCTGGATTTTGCTATAGTTGCCACGCTTTGTAGCCGGTTGTCAACCGCAGCTATTATTATTTTGATCTGTTGTCAGGAAGATGATGCTGCCCATCTCCTGTTTGTTTTCCTATGTCGCCTCTTACGATGGGACGGTATGAGGTGGCGGATTTTCTTTCACCGCTACAACAAGGCGAACATTTTTCTACTCCCATGAGTTTAGTGCTTCCCACGTTCACTGTGAATAAAATTTATAAGGAATAAAACTAATTTTAAGTTTTTTTGCGTTTAATTTTAAAAAAATTCATTTTACGATGTTTTGGGCACTTTACAGCACCCATGGTAACGGGAGGACTGAGTTGTTTAACCACCTGATGTCATAGTTAGAATATAATAGAATAGAATAAATGCAGTAGTATTAAACGTGGTAAAATTACTTTGCACACGCAATAATTTTACCAACTTTAATATAATGGATTTCCATAAGTAACGCCTGATTCTATTAATTATGAAGTAGTATGCTGCGGTTTGAATTTAATTTTACTAATTATGGGGTCCTTAGCAGATGGTAGCACTCAGCCATCTTCCCTATTAAAATTACGATGTTTTTTAATTTCAATAGCCTCGAGATTCATCATTGGTAGGAATCGGTGTTCTAATGCAAGGATTTATTGTCTATCAGATCCGATATAATGGTTGGGACGATACTAAACATGTCACTGACATATGACATGACATACTTTAGACTTTCCGTCATTCACATCATCAACGATATGTTCCTTTACGCGGGTTTTTATGGAACTTTCATCCAAAGATGCGTAAAAACCCCCTCGTAAAAAAGTTAAAATTAAACGTGATAAAATCCGTGACATTAGTTTTATTCCATGTGTAGTATACATTATTATAGAACTGCATTTACGAAATTTTGAAGTCTACTCGAACGTAAAAAAATATCTACATCTATTTTATGGTACTAATCAATATTAAATAGGACCAATGATATGAATGAAATATCTCAAATAAACATCATACCGTAAATTGATACAAGACCATGAAATTCATAATTATTTTGTCCAAACTAAATTAACTTTAATTATTAATGAATGTAAAGAGTAAAATGTAAATAATAATAATAAATTTTGATTTCAAGACTATTTACCTTTCTTATGGATACATCGGAAGACACTACGACAAGCCGAAATAAAAAATAGTAGGTGTTTCTAGACATATATATTCACGTGTTCCTGTAGCTATTATATATATATGCCAAATACCAATCATCTAGTCTAGTCTAGTCTAAGTAGTCTTTAGAATTCAAAAAATCTTTGACAAACATAGACACACAGACACCGAGGTGACTCTAAAAGTGATCGAATTTTGCTAAATTTAGAACGGAACAGCATTTAATGATGTTTTAAATTCAAGCTCACGCGACCGAAGCTGCGGGTAAAAGCTAGTTTAAATATATGTTGTAAGTAACAAATTAACACTTTATATCGTTCAAGATAGGAAAACTAAACACTAACTTATATTTCGATGTGAAATATCTATAGCGGCGAGTGGCAGGTCAGCATGCGTCGCCACGCTATAGAAATCGCTGATTAAAAGAATTGAGTTGTCCCAATAAAAAAAAATTGTTGAATTTTTAATTTTAGTGTTTAATGAATATGTTTATTAAATAAACAGTCATCTTTTTCTTGAAAAAAATCTTAATATTTTATTTTTCATTATGCCATATTTATTTCCTGTCGTAAACTATCCTTTTATGCATATTACCCGTACAAAATAATTTCGATGTTTCACATCTGCCAGGCGTCCCGCGGCGGCTCACAATTTTTTTTCATTAATATTTTTTCTTTGGCAACATGTCAATAGATATGTATCACCGAAGCTACTACACATCAGCTACTGCTTCCTAAAAATCCGTCAACTGCACAGGGGATAAAGTCGTCCTAACCTACCTATGTGCGAAGTAATGCTTATACGATAAGATCGAAGATAAGTAGGGACGCAGTGGCTAAAACACTGGAACAATCACATCATGAACAGGCCTGAAAAGGCAACAGTTAGAATTTTATGCACAATTGTTATTTTTGGCAAGGATTCCAATTCAGGACCCGCGAAGTAGTGGCCAGGTACTTTGATACTAGGCCACGCGGTGGTTGTAAGTAAATGTAGAAAAACCTTGGTGACGTAATAGATGTTATCTATCACCATTTTCCTTCTATGGTGATCGTAAGACTAGAATAGACTATGGGAAACATCTTTTGGTCTCCGATAGATGGCGCTTACCACATTTTATACCAGTGTAAAATATCCAGACCGTTAAAGGGGAACTACCACCGACAGAGCTTAGTAATAATGTGAAGTGTCAATGGGTCGGTCATACCGTAGGGGAAGGAAGGTTCTTGAGTGGCTAACTCAAACCAGTAAGCTCAGTGTATGGCTCCACCCCTAATACATGCGAATGACGTATAAAGGTAATCGATGAATGCGGGTGACTCAGGGCCACAGGACTAAAGCAGTAGACTTGTGATGGGCAGTATTAACGGTAATGATGAAAAACTAGTATTTTTTAACAGATAATTGATTATGTAATAAAAAAAATTATATTTTTCAGGCCGAAATATCGCTACCCGTATTATGACGAAAACGGCAAAGGAAAACTTCTGTATGGCTACGGAGGACCAGAATTGTATCAATATAAGTCCTATTCGCCGCTAGAGGGCATTCACTAAAATATTATAATCATTAAAAACAAAGACGTATTGCTTTGAGTATTTTATTTTTATTTTGAAACTAGTGACTATTGTAACGGTTTATTGTACATACAGTATACGAATTAATTAATAAATAAATTTATAAGCACACAGAAAAGTTTCTGTTTATTTACTGTTTAATATTCTGTTACATTTCTTTCTCTATTATTATCCTACATTTATAGGTACATACTAACCACAAATATGACCCTGCTTTTAGGATCCGTCGCATTCGGATAAAACTAATTTGGCCTCTCGGTATATTTACGAAAATTTAATGTATGTTCACAAAAACAAACGTAGTTTTAGTAAAAAAAAGTGATATACACACTGTAAATACTAGGAACAAAAACAAGATAATGATACCAGTTTCTCGACTCCACAGAGTCGGTAATTCATTATTGGGGCAATGTATACGCTATTACAATGAAGTCCCAGAAAATATACAAGCTCTCTCTATTACTAAGTTTAAATATTTTATTAAACAAAAACTGTATAAAAAGGGTTATTATAATATAAATGAATACATGGTTGATAATAACCCCTGGGAATGAGGTGGTCGCTTCCAAGCTGTTTCTAAAATAAATTTTGTAAATAGTTTGTACAATTATTCATGTAAAATTTACTTTAAAAAAAGTCCCGCTGGGTTTCTTGCTGGTTCTTCTCAGGACGGAGGGTTTTTTTCGAATCAGTGGTAAAGTAAAAAATGACTTTCAATAAGAATTACACATGTGATCTATAGTGGATAAAAAAATATTCTATTCTAACAACCAATGGGGAAGCGAGGATAAGGTACTAGACGACTCCACATCTGTAGATCTTTGTTTGCCGCCAACCAGCCTGCGGACTTTCCAGTCTGATGGCCAGATAACAATAGAGAGCATAATTACAGGTCTTAAGGCATTTCATCTCGATCCTCGGAACAGCGCATCTGTAGCCTTTTTGCTTGAAGTTGATTGAGTCCATGAGCTGCAGCAGTCACATACGCTGTTTATGTTGACAGTAGATGTTGGCTGGTTTTAAAAAAAGTTAGACACATCGTCAACATCAGCCTGTCGTAGTCCACAACTGAACATTCATGTTTCCCAAGGCGCGCAACTTGGGCCACCGCCCAGTTGCTGCCGGCATACTTACACAGATCGTCGCTCCATCTAGCTAGGGAAGGGTCGGCAACCTGCGGCTCTTTCGATGTAAATTGCAGCTCTCCAGTTCGACACGCAAATATTACCTATTTTATTATTCTAGCTAAAATACTTTATAATATATATATTATTTCATATGAAAATTCGTTTATTTAATTTTTTGTAATATTGAAACTCTAAAAACTGGTAAATTTTGTAAATTGTAGCTTTTGGCTCTTCCGTCTAAAAAGGTTGCCATCTCCTGAGTTAGGGTGACCGACATTACGTCTCCACTCCATGATGCACAGTTTCGAAAAAGAAACTTAGAATTCATTAAATATTCACGAAACGCCTTTCTGCTCATTATACAAATGTGCGCACATTTTACAACTGTGCAAAGGAATCACATAGGCAAGAATAAAAAGTCACTTTCTAGACACTTGTCATGTGAAAGAACTTTCTTTTTTATTTTAAAAAATCAATAT
Source organism: Parnassius orleans (assembly GCA_029286625.1). NCBI lineage: Eukaryota > Metazoa > Arthropoda > Insecta > Lepidoptera > Papilionidae > Parnassius > Parnassius orleans. The sequence goes on from JAGSMP010000058.1 coordinate 2,965,767, forward strand.
CTATACAAATAAATAAAATTGAAGTGTCTGTTTGTAATGTCAAAATAACAGCTTTTTTATTAAATGCATATGAAAGTATATACGGTATTTATAACAAAAAAACTATATTTTATTTTTGTCTGTCTGTTTTTTCCGGCTAATCTCCGAAATGGCTGGGCTGATTTTGACGGGATTTTCACTGGCAGTAGCTATCTGCCAGTGAAAATCCCGTCAAAAGAGTTTGGGTTCCGCGCAAAAAAATTAAAACCCATGAAATTCTACAATTGGATTTCATGGGTTTTTATTTCCTTTAAATTCTACGCGGACGAAGTCGCGGGGAACAGCTAGTTTTTGTAATTTTAACCTGCCACGTTATTGTGGAAGCGGGATAACGCACAACGGTCTGTACGGTTAAGTTTGTGTACCTAGTGCTGGACTGCGTTCTAGTTTTCGATGATATAATGTTTAAAAAAAAGTTTATTAAAAGCGTTTCGTATCTCACAGATTATGTCACCTCTGAGTTCTAAGATGAAATGCCTTACCTTGGACAAAATACTTTGTCCAAGGTAAACTTACGGCCTGTTATTGTCCTGCAATTTTGTTGTTGTTGTAAAATGTAAAGCATTTCAACGAGTATATAATCACCATTGAAGTATAATTTGTTTACATACGTAGTATATATTATGTACTTCAATGATAATCACTACTTTTAAAGCATTTATCGAAGTTTTGACGTACTTTTTAATATTTATTGTATTTATAACCCCGCCAGTGTCGCCTTTTAAATGACCTTTTTATATATTAAACCTTTTAAAGACTTTAATTGCAAGGCAAAAAGCGAAAGCAGTCAGTTTAGTAATTGAATAAATATTTTGTAAGTGTGTGACTATTACTGGCTGCTGAAAAAGTGAAAAACTTAAACAAGTGATATATTTTATTTTTAATTTAGTAGGTACAAAAACAATATATATAGTGCCACCAACTTATCTGTTGAGGTGGACAAAATTGGAACTAGGGCCGCCATTTTATAAATGATATTTCGCTGTCAGGTGAGTGCTTTTGATTTCATAGTTATAGATTAGTCCTGCCAGATATGGAAAATTAAAATCACCAAATAATGTACTTGTGAACCATATTAGCGGCTACATCTTTCACAACAGAAATTCCTGGAGTTTGGCCGCTTGAACTCCGAGATCATGAACACAATTACTCTTTTAAAATATAAATAAAATATATAATAATAATACTAAATTTGTTTTATTTCTTAGTTATAATACTTTAACTGTTTTGAAATTTGCATGCCTGAGAGTTCTTCAAAATGATCTCAAGTTCGCACTTGGCCAACGTGGCGGACTGTTAAATTCTGTATAATAATTATGTATGACGACCAATTATGAAAGTAGGTAATTTGTATGTTCATTGTTCTATACTAATATGTTATGAATATGTAGTCACCTATATTTCCGCGGTAAATTTCTTAAGTGGCAATAGTAAGCTCTCCACTAGCGACTCTGTCAACTGAACAGTAAAGTTGGTTGAACTATACCAAGTTTTTTTCCTACATTGTCATCCGATCCTGAGCTATGTTCAAAATTTCAAGTCTCTAGGTCTAGCTCATTGGGAAGTGATCGAAATTTGAGTTGCAAGATTCCACGCAACGACAGACAGACTTATTAAAAATGTGGTAAAATGAGGATGTCCGCAGTAGAACCAGAGTAACCGACATAGCCCAACGAATTAGTAAGCTGAAGTGGCAATGGAGCGGCCATATAGCTCGATGAACCGACAACCGATGGGGAAGAAATGTTCTCGGGTGGCAGCCTCGTACCGGTAGGGGAAGTGTAGCGTCCCTTCACTAGATGAAGTGACGACCTGGTAAGACATGCAGGAAGTCCATGGATGCAGGTGGCTCAGGAACGTGCTTTGCAGCATTTCTTGGGAGAGGCCTATGTTCAGCAGTTGACTTGATGATGATAGTGATGAGGAAGGAGAAGAAAAATTGTTGTATGACCTTGAACAAAATATTATTGTATTGGACTTGCACAACACTAAACGTTATATACGATTGTGCAGTCGAGAAAATCGTAAAATACTCATCTTATGTCAAGGTGAAGGTCTTACAGTGTACAGAATAAAGATCAATATTATGTCATTAAGCAGAAGTTTATCTGTAACTAGCAATTTATTAAATACTAGCGATCCGCCCCGGCTTCGCACGGTTGTTTTCTGGATCTCGACAACAACGCCACCTACCGGGTCCAATTGTGAATCTAAACCATTCTCTAATCAACTTAATCGTACACAAATTTTCATCAAAATCGGTCTAGCCGTTTAGGAGGAGTTATATAATATGCATGTATTATACGTATAAACTCTCCTTTTGAATAATTCTGTCTATTGTTGAAAACCGCATCAAAATTCGTTGCATAATTTAAAAGATCTAAGCGTACAGACGGCGAAGCCACTTTGTTTTATACTAAGTAGAGATGTGAAAATAAAGCATGAAAAAAATTGTGTATATGTTGTATAGAATGTATTTGCGTTCACCGGTAGTATTAGTACTTTGAAGATTTTGAAGAGCATCTATTTCCTTCCATTTCAAACTAAACTTGCAACGAATATTCGGCTATTGTTCGGTATTCGGCCTAATACCGAATACTAAAGTAAGAGGTTTTATTGTAGTCAGATAATTGATAAAATGAAAATATTTATTTATTTTATAATTTTTTTTCTTTTTATCCTTGTTTCAATCTTTTTCCTTGTTACATTTTTGTAAATTAAAGTAGTCATAGGTACACAATTAACTTCCATATTATAAAAAAAGAACTATAAGATAAATGTCTATGCACTGGAATTATTGTTATTAAAGTGGAAGATAATGGTGCAGAAAGACTAAGTTTTTTTCGTTTTCAGGCAGTAGTTTACTCCTTTTCTTCTCGTAGACAATTCCAGCTTCAGAGAATAGACGCTAAAGGAATAAACACTACTTCCTTCCCGGCCAAATACTTTGCCTAATATTCGGCTATTCAGCCAGGAAGTCCGCAGAATATGCGGTTGAATATACTATTTGTTGAAAGTCTATTTCAAACCTATTGAATACATTAAATACAATCATCCATAGAATTAACAGAAATTGAACAGCTTAAAATACCTCTGTCTGTAAGTTATTATAATAATACAATCTGTAATTACAGTGTACCATGGCAAATATCTCCCCTATGAGACAATCTATGGGAAGGTCTTTGAACAGCAGTGGACTTTTGATAGGTGGACTTGAAACAGTAACGGTAATATATATATTTCTATTACCGTTTATACGTGGTAGAGCCATGCTACAGCTATATTAACAGTATAGTTGTAGCACGAATGGGTCGGCTCGACCGGGGAAGGACCACGCTCTCACAGAATACCAGCGTAAAATAACAGCTTAATGCTGCTGGGTTTCGTTTGGCGAGTGTAGAGAACCGGAGGTCCTTTTTACTGGAAAAGAGGTATTCCATCTTAGTCCTCACGGCTGACAACGCATCTGCATTTTATTCGCAAACGAGGATAGATGTAGATGTCTATGGGCCACAATATTTTTTATAGAATCAGGGTGACAAACGAGCATACAGTCCACATGATGGTAAGTGGATGCCATGGCCCATAGTTATCTATGTACATCCATCCTCGATTAAGAATCAAAATGCAGATGCGTTGTCACCCCTTAGGACTAAGATGGAATACCTTGGACTTTTAATTTAATTTAATTTTTAAATTTAACGTTTTATTTTCAAAACTTATTTTCGTTTAGAAATTCTAGCCAATGCCGAGCGCTGTGTTTTATATAAAACGAATTGCCGATTTGAAAATAGACCCAATAAGACAGGAAATACTTATAGGTAGGTAATATATTTTTTCCACACCTCAAACAAAAAATTGTAACATAAAAAGGAACATACAGTCCAATGAATAACCTCCTTGCTACAAGCACACGAGTCTACTGAACTGAAGCTGCGTGACCTTACGAGTGTTATGTCGCTTAAATAACACAACTGCGCCAAAAACCTTGGATTATGTTAACACGTTAAACAAAACAAGTTAAACATAAAATATTTACCTTTTGCGATTCTTATTTACGAGTTTCTGTTTCCTGACTCAGAACATTTGTAGCCTGCCACTGGTTCTAAAAATACAGTGTAACAATCTTTTTTATTCTCCGCCGAGTCAAAACATTTTTATTAATTCATTCCTGCCAACATTAAAATAATGTTTAAATTATTATTTTAATTTTGACATTTTCGGTGTTCAGTGAATGCGTATTCTTGTTTTCGAGTTTTTGGGCGCCCTTGTTTGATCGAAAGATTTTGAATTACCGCGTCGATGCGAAATTCGATCCCGATGTCGGGAAGAACAACAGGGAGGAATATCAACGAAAAAACGGTTACAGAGGAGAGGAGTTGATAGCAGACTTGGGAAATGGAAAGGGACCGGATAATCGATCTAATAAGGTAAAGAACAGTGTATATTACGATAATCGTGGATGATAAATCAAGAATAGCCACGAAAGTGAAAATTTACAGAAGAAGTTATTAACCTTCTTGTGAGCTGTGTGGGGTAAGCAAATCTATCACCTCTTTTCGTCCCGTGGATACCATAAGAGAATATGCCATGGAAAAATTAAACTTTAACAGTGAAAAGAGTTAAAGAAAGTCAAGTGACAGATTTTATAGGATAAGGGTGACAAGCGAACACACAGTCAGAGTCATCGAACACACAGTCAGAGTCATCTATCCTCGTTTGCGAATCAAAATGCCGATGCGTTGTCAGCCGTGAGGACTAAGATGGAATGCCTCCTTTCCAGTAAAAAAGGGTCTCCGATTCTCTACACTCACCATACGACACACAGCAGCATTAAGTAGCTATTTTACGCTGGTATTCTGTGAGAGCGTGGTCCTTCCCCGGTCGAGCCGACCCATTTGTGCTACAACTATACAATTAATATAGCTTTTTATATGAACATTATATTATTATTTTTAGATTTTAGAAGTCAGATTTTACTTTTATTAAAATTTAAGTTTTTACCCTTGCGTGTAGAATATGGAATATCTTAAGGTAATAGCTAAAATGTAGTCTAAATATCTAAACATTACTATTAAGACGTTATTCTAGCTTCATCCTCAGGGATGATATCCTATTATTCCCTCCTAAGGTTTTTTTCTCCAAATTTATATGGGACCACTCTTGAAGCATAACCTATTTAATAGAAAAAGAATGAATAAATTCGGTTATAAGTTGACGAAGATATCGCGTAGCGTTTTTATACGTGATAGAGCCATGCTACAGCTATATCAATAGTACAGTTGTAGCACGAATGGGTCGGCTCGACCGGGGAAGGACCACGCTCTCACAGAATACCAGCTTAATGCTGCTGTTTTTCGTTTGGTGAATGTAGAGAACCGGATACCCTTTTTACTGGAAAAGAGGCATTCCATCTTAGTCCTCACGGCTGACAACGCATCTGCATTTTATTCGCAAACGAGGATAGATGTAGATGTCTATGGCCACAGCAAACACTTCCCATCAGGTGGACTGTGTGCTCGCTTGTCACCCTTATCCTATATTTAAAAAAAAACAATACAAAATGTACTACGAAAAAAATATACGCTCGTAGTAGTATCTCCTCCTTTTTTTAAAGTGGGGTAGATGGCGGTATAATTATCTCGTAAAAAATAAAAAATAAAGCGATGACGGACAGCAGCGTCAAAAATGCGAGACTTCTATAATGACAAATCATGCCCACTGAAGGTGAGATCAAAGCCGTGTGATTGAAAATAGTCTTGGATGCCGTGACGGAGATATTAGGAATATCCTAACACATCCAGATTCGCAAAACCAACAATGTGTTTTTCACAAATGTTGGATCCGGTTTGATTTCAAACACCGGACCTCGCGGCGCAGTAATCGGGGTAGGGTAGTTGGACCAATAGATGAATGCCCCCTAGTAGATGAACGAAGCGAACATTTTGTTTAATTTTAAGAATTGAGTGATGCCTTACCTGTAGTGGCATATTTTTTTTTTGAAGCGAAAATACTGTACCTTTCATTAATAACCAATAAACCGTCACTCAACAGTCAGTCGCGCTCTAAGAGCTCATTCAGTGCACACGTGTTTCGGAAATTTGCATTTTGTATGGAGAACGAGCTAAGGTGAGTTTACCAGTTTTTTAAGCTTATGAGTGAATTGCCGATTCGTTGATATTATTAAGCCCCAATTATTTGTTTCTTTGCAATTAAGACTATTTTCTCAAGTAGAAAGTCAAAGAAAACTACTTATTTTTAATAAGGTTTTTGAGAAATTTAGTGTTCAATTACTGGTCTAAAAAAGAGACATAAGTAAATCTTATTTGTGAACCAGTGTTCAGAATTAACTCTGCCCTGTAAATTTTGTTTTGATATTGTAGATTGTATCTTTGATTTTTGATTGATGTTTTAAGTTTTTCTTAATTGCTTTGAATACATAATTCTATAAACCAATAGGTACATGAACGGAGGTTAATTACAGAAAAATCGTTGTTTTGACATGTTATTACTTAAGCTGTTCATGATTATTCCATACGGTGCATTTGTGAACTAACAACTTTATTGGTTCATAATTAGGACTTTAAAACCTAATTATGAACCAATAATGATTTTGACAATGTTTCAATAAAATTGTGATTTTATTAGGGTCTTCGTGATTAAAAGTAAACCAATTTCATTGGCCTAACAAACTGTTGTTTTGATATAAATAGTTCAAATAGATAGGCACCTACTTACTTAGCTTTTATAAATAGGGTTCAGTAGTGATATAATAACCTGAAATTTAAATGGTTTTAGGTCTAAATTAATTAATAACAACATCAAATAGTTCAACGGATTCAAATCACTATTTGATAAATGTGCTCCCAAAATGCTAGTTTCCTCATCTAAGTAGACTTAATTGAGATTGATTATGTAGGTAGTAAGTACCTATTTTATATGTTTCAGATGTCGGCTAACGAGAGTGCTGCGTCAACAAATATTTATCAGAAAAATTATACTCAAGCACAGTTAGAGCGCGCGGTAAAACTTATAAAACAAAATCAAATATCCTTAAGCAAGGCTAGTAAAATATATCGGATATCCAAAGGAACATTACACAATAAAGTTAATGGCAAAGTACCAGTAGTTGCAAAAAAGGGACCAAAAACGTTTTTAACTGATGATGAGGAGCTAAAACCAGAACAATTGATCTTACATAAATCTAGTTTAGGGTATCCATTGCACCCTAATGATGTAAAATGTATGGTACAGTCATTTTTGGCCACTACTGCACGTCAAAAAAACAGTTCCAAGTGGTTTTCCTGGAGAAAAATGGATGAAATTGTTCCTTAAAAGACATCCGCAAATTACTAAACGGACAGCAGAAGTAATTTCAAGAGCACGAGCTGCAGTGACTGAAGAGTCTCTCAAAAACTGGTTTGATGAAGTCCATGAGCATCTTGAGTCCGAAAATCAACTAGAAATCTTAAATGATCCTACAAGAGTGTTCAATCTTGATGAAACAGGTGTGCAACTTTGCCCAAAAACTGGAAAAATTCTAGCTCTAAAAAATTATCGTAACACTTTTGATGTTGCGTCAGGAAAAGAAAAAGAGTCTGTCACTGTACTGTGCAACTTCTCAGCAGACGGAACTACTACTCCGCCTTTCATAGTTTTTCCGGGAAAAAGACTTTCAAAGGACCTTACAAACCAAGTTCCGGAACACTGGGCTATTGGGCGAACTGATTCAGGCTGGATGGTGGCAGCTACTTTCGAAGAATATATGAAAAATGTATTCCACCCATGGCTAGTCGAAAACAAAATTAAATTACCGGTGATAGTTTTTATGGATGGTCATAAATCTCACGTTGGCTTGTTACTCCACGAGTTTTGCGCAGAAAATAAAATCATTATGTAATGCCTACATCCAAATGCTACACACTTGATAAAGCATGCGATGTATCGATCTTCAAAGCAGTGAAAGTGCAATGGCGAGAAGATGTTCGTAAGTACAGACATGAAACCCAAAAAAGCTTGACAAATCTTTGAGAAATCGGTTAATCCGACTATCATCAAGAATGGTTTTCGCAGATGTGGACTCTTTCCGTTTGACAAAAACGCAGTTGATTACACAAAATGCATGTCGAATAGGTTGAAAGAAATCCGGAACAAGAAGATAACCCATGCTGTCTATATTGATGACTATTTTTCCACTATAAAAGTACTGGAAAACGAAATTGGACCAGAGTTGAAAGATCATTTTGTTGAAGCTAGAAAAAAAAACAGAACCATGAAAATGGCTTGTTTAAGCTCTGGAATAAGTGCAAGGAAGAAGTTGAATACCTTAGTAATCAAAATTCTCGTTCAATTTCGAACGAACAAGCCTCTAGATAGGTCGAGGTCGATGGTGATGGAGTTGAGAGAAGCATCAACAATACCTGCACAAAATGTTACAGAAGAAGCTTTGATCGAGGATCTAAATATTAACATGATAGATACATTCGTGATTGACGGAGTTGTGCACAGTTTGATGGATAATATGAGTATGCTGGGATCACCACCAATTATTTCAACCCCCATCGACTTCAATGAAAGCACTAACCCAAGTCCAGAAAAGCAGGAAGACCAAACTCAAGCTCGTGTCACAGTGCAGATTGAAAAAACTGCATCTCAAGTTGCGAAAAAGAACATCCTTGAAAAAAATTCGAATAGAAATGATGCCTCGATCAACAACAAGTTACTTACTGACGCCGGAGATGTATATCCACTTGCTATACCATTGCCATGGTACCCACTATCTGTTAGTGTAAATGAAGACATACCGATTTCTCCTGCTGTACACACCTTAAATTTGAATTCTCTGCCAAAAACATCATCATCAGAAACATTTGGTCAGCCTAAATCAATAAATACAGCCACAAATCGTTTATCTCCAAAGAGAAGATTAAGACCAAAATTGACGATTTTCTTACTATGCCAAAGTATGGCAATAAAGCTTCAGCAACAAAAACAAACAAGCGACAGTCGCCTATGCCATTAGCAATAACATCGAAACGTTTTAAAGAATACATGGATGAAAAAGAGCGTGAAAAGAAGGAACAAGAAAAAGTTAAACAAAAACGAAAAATAGAAAGAGAAACGAAGAAGAATATCCAGTTAGAACAAAGTAAGAATAAACTGCAAAAGAAAAATAAAACCTGTATTATAAATGATGTTCAAACAAAAACAAAGACTAAAACAGAGCAAATTGCAGGTGAAATAAATCGAAATTATATTAATTCTGGTGAAGTTACTGTTGGTGACTATGTATATGTCACATTTGAAACCAATAGACGACCAAGGCATTATGTGGGTGTGGTTACGAAGATCAACAATAAAGACAACAAAATAAAAGTTGATTATCTGCGCAAAATGTCTAGCAAATTTGACAACAAATTGTATTTCGTGGAACCAGATGTAAAAGATGTCAGTGAGATTGGTATAAAAGACATTAAATACATATTACCATAACCACAAATTGCCAGAAGAGGAATGTTGAACTTTGATTGACAGGGCAATGAAAAAAAATTGCATTAGATTTGCTATTAGTAGAATAGGAATCAAGAATAAATTAGTAGACATCATTTCAAAATTTGATTAATTAGGCAAAACCTGAATTAAATTAAAATTAGGTATACTTATACGTTTACCTACCTGCAATGTCAAAAAAAACTATTTGTGTATTTCATTCAAAGTTATAAATGACCAAAGATGCAACATATATCTACCTGACCTACCTACTTTAATACTATTTTGTTCACTTTAGACTAAATACAAATTTTACTGTAACGCAGATAAAATATATATGGTATATGACGTACCTAATTGTTATGATATATTTTAGGTTAAAATTTAGGTTTCTTAGATAATTTTTGATGTTTTTTAAAATAAAAAGTATCATATTTGGGTTGGAATTATTCGTGGACTGATTGTTACTGTTAAACCGTTAAAATTAAGATAAGTATTATGTGCAGACTGATTGTTAATGTTTTAGATTATTTAGTATTACTGTCAGCCAAAAGTTATAATTTATAGTCTCAAACTCCTGTATCACAATAACCCTTAGATGTATTTTCATACGGAACCCCATTTGTTTTCTATTAATTATTCTTTTTACCTCAAGATACTTATTTACATAGGTAAGTCAGCGAAATCATGCTTAATTAATATAATGTTTGTTTTATACAGAATTTTGCCTTTAATTTTCATAGTTCATAAATAAGGCTGATTTTGTTCAGAATTAGTTTCAAACCGTTCACAATTGGGGCCAAAGACACTTTTTTGATATTTTCGAAATTTTAACATTATTTGAAATAATTTAGAGTAAAAACAGTTTAACTAGTTAATGTACCACATATCTATCTAATTATACAACCAAAAACATTGAATATTCATTGTATAGGAGATTTGATAAAAAATAAAACAAATTGAATTCCGCTTAACCGTTCATATATTGGTCCCTACGCTAATGACTCTGTCACGCGGGGTGTTAGTTTTTTCTTTTAATTTATGGATAGATAAAGTAAATTGATGACTCATGAGCGCGTGACTTGTTATATTTATCAATTTCAAATCTTTTTCTAATAATTCTTAGCAGTTACAAATCTTTTTATAATTTTTAACAGTTTCAAATCTTTTTAATGTGAGATTTGGTTAGTAAACATAAAGACAAACAAGGCTTACAAATATTAAATCGTCGTCACCACTGTGTACAGGTAAGAACCAAAATTAACGACTTGCGGCGTTATTTACACAGCGACGGTAGTACCGACTATCCATCGAGTCGTCGCCGTCGCAACAACAGTTTGATTAGCATACATGCGGTGCGACTTGATAGAACGGACGATCCACGATGAACAGCGCGATTGTCTGTCATTACTTGCAGAAAGACGGGTGCTCTGCTGAGTGATAAAAAGCGTAAGCTCTCTCTCTCTCTCTCTTCACTAAATGGCAAAAAATACTTAATTTAAATAAACGATATCAACAAATTTAAGTAATCAATAACAGTTTATTAAACGACATTATATTTAAATAATAACATAGGTAAGGCCTACACTTAAATTATTACGTGGTATTTACTCATTTCTTAAATAATATATTTAGACATATAACCAAGCAAGCGTACCTCAAGGTTCTGTTTTGGACCCGTTCTATATGGTAAAGATATATCAACAACAGACCGGGCTAACGTAGAGACGTAGGCAACGTAAATATTTTCACATCTGAACAAATACTAACAAATCTTAGTTGCGGTATTGATTGAAACGTCATGGTCCGCGTTTATGCAAATAGAAGTTTGTGTATATACACGTACTTATCTGATAAGGTTTGTGTGGAACTGCCTAATTATCTGATGAACTGTTTGATATCGTCAGAGGTTGGCTTGAATGCGTTGCGAGAAACAATCACATTACTTGCAAACGAAAACACCCCATACTGTTTTCCGAACAAATAAAACTATCAAGGAAAGTGCCTACACCTTTCTAAAAGGCCCACAATGCACGTGCAATTTTTGCAGATGCATATGAGTGTTGGTGGTCACTTACCATCAGGTGAGCCGCATGCTCGCTTACCCCTCCAATAAATGTTTCCGTGATAAATGTTCATATGATATTCTCTTGGATAATTTCTCCATTCCAACTTTAAGAGGAGGTCCCTCTTAGATCAAATATTTTCTTTTTAATAAAGCCAGTACTTGACTACAATCCCACCTGGTGGTAAGTTTAAGCACTTTCTTAGCGTAACAAAATCCTATTCACGATTTCCTTATAGACATCCAGTTGTAATCGGACGTAAATGAAAGACGAAATAAATCGTTTGATTCGAATGCGTGGAATATCAACAGAAAAGGCTTGAAGACCCGCCGACCGCTAGTTCATTCGATGTTGATAAGGGAAGGTAGGGATAAAGGTAATTCTTGCGCAGAAAAATGCAGAACTCTGCGTGCGAGCGTTGAGGCATATTATGAAATCTTTCAATGATGATTTTACTGACGTGAATAGTTTATTTGCACTGTCCAAAACCAGCTTTAAAAGAAACATTATCGTTATACTGAGCAGTGGTAGAGAAATTCCAATGAGTTTCTAGCTTTATAATAAGCACATTTTTAAATTATGGTCATGGATTACCCTTCTGTTATTTTCACACACCTCGAAGGCGAAGCAAAAGAGGTTGGGCTTTACTGCCGACTTGGGAAGATCACGTTACACGCACTTTTTCGGTCTTCTTTCATCATCATCATTATCATTACAGCCCTTCACAAGTCCACTGCTAAACATAGGCCTCCCCAAAGAATGCCACAACACGGTCCGGAGCCACCTGCATCCATTGACTTCCTGCATGTCTTATCAGCTCGTCACTCAATCTAGTGGGTGGATGCCCTACACTTCGCCTGCCGGTACGAGGCTGCTCCACTTGAGAACCTTTCTTCTCCATCGGTTGTCGGTTCTTCGAGCTATATGGCCGGCCAAATGCTACTTTAGCTTACTAATCCGTTGGGCTATGTCGGTTACTCTGGTTCTACTGCGGATATCCTCCTTTTTAACTCTATCACTCAGAGAAACCCCGATCATAGCCCTCTCCATAGCTCGCTGAGCGAACTTAAGCTTCCTCATACGGCCGTCAGTGAAAGACCACGTCTCAGATCTATAGGTCATCACTGGCAACACGCACTGGTTGTACCTTGTTTTGAGGCTTTGAGGTATGCCTGACGAAAAGATGTGTCGTAATCTCCCGAACGCTGCCCAGCCGAGTTGAATCAGTCGATTGACCTCTTGGTCGAAGTTGGACTTACCTAGTCGGACTATTTGTCCCAGGCAAACATACTCGTAAACAACTTCGCGCTTAGTGCTCCCAACAACTACCGGTATAGATATGACATGGACGTTACACATGACTTTTGTTTTGTCCATGTTCATCTTAAGCCCTATCCATTGGGAGACACTATTGAGGTCGTTGAGCATAGTGCTTAGGTCCTCCAACGATTCTGCCATAAGGACTATATCGTAGGCAAATCGAAGGTGAATGATGTACTCGCCATTCACGCAATACAGTATCCTTTCCACTCCAGTAGCTTCAAAACGTCTTCCAAAGCAGCGGTGAAGATTTTCGGGGATATTACGTCACCCTGTCTTATACCTCTCTGCAGTTGTATAGATTCCGTACTCTAGTTCTGTACTCGGATAGCCATCGTAGCCCTACCGTACAAACACTTCAGCACTTCTATATACCGACAGTCAACTTGGCACCGCTGAAGGGACTGCAGCACCGCCCAAATTTCGACGGAATCAAAGGCTTTCTCATAGTCCACATACGCAAGACAAAGTGGCAGATTGTACCTCGGACTTCTGTACAATTTGCCGAAGGGTATGTATGTGGTCTATAGTGCTAAAGCCTTTTCGGAAACCGGCTTGTTCGGGAGGCTGGAAGCCGTCGAGTCTGTGTGCGAGACGATTCGTAATGACTCTCGAAAACAACACGTATAAGAGGCTCAGAAAGGAAATCGGTCTGTAGTTCTTCAAGAGAACATTGTCGCCTTTCTTGAAGAACAAGACCACCGAACTTCTGCTCCACACCACCGGGGTAGTGCCACCATGGAGGACGGAATTAAAGAGCTTCTGAAGGATTCAAGTACCGGTTTTCCACCCGCTTTCAGAAGCTCCGCTGTAATTCCATCCTCCACTCTAATCTCGCTCAGACTGACGTCAAGGATATCATCGGAATAGTGTCGGATGAGACTTGCTCTTGGATCGTTACTCACACTTGCGTGTGGCATTAACGATGACGTAAATCTCAGGTGTCCCAGAAACGTTGCTGCCACATTCGGTCTTCAGCTTCGACAGTTGGCTCTTAATAGCAGACAGATCTCAGGCAAATACTTTGGAGCCCTGGTTCCGCTCGATCGCTTCTTCAATACGAGCTGTATTAAAGTTGCGTAAGTCCCGCCGCATACATTTGGAGATCTGTCTGTTCAGTTGCCTGTATGCTGTCAAATCTGTTGAAGACTGCAGCTTCATTTCTAACTGTGGAGAAAATTGCCCTGGAAAAACGATGATTAATAAGTGGTATAGCCTTTTGAAGCAATTGAGGCGACTTCCTCGGACATTGTCGAAAAAGTTGAAAAACTTGTTCTTGAAGATGCTCGTCTGAAGAAAAAACAGATCGCAGAAATGACTGGAGTAACATCTAAGACCGTTTTAAACATTTTTCATGACCATCTTGGCATGTCTAAGGTCATTGTGAGATGGGTGCCAAGAATGCTCACACCGCTTCAAAAACAGCAGCGGTTCGAGTGTTCGCGCGAGATTTTGGACTTGTGTAGTGAGAATAGGTACGAAATTATGAACCGAATTATGACTGGGGATGAAGCTTGGGTTCATCACTATGAACCTGAGTCAAAGCAGGAGTAAATGCAGTGGCATAAAAAGGCGCAGCACCACCTAAGAAGTTCAAGGTGTCACAAACGGCTGGAAAGACTATGCCTTCAGTTTTTTGGGTATTCAGAGGGGATTTTATTGATCGATTATAAAGATAAAGGTATCAATATCACGGGATAGTATTACGCTACGCTACTAGAAAAATTTAAAAGATGCGATTAAAGAAAAAAGAAGGGGTAAGTGGTTTTGAGGTGTGCTCCTTTTGCACGACAATCGCACCTGTTCACAAGTCATGTTGCGATGGCTTCCTTACACAAGTGCGGCTTCGAAACTTTAAATCACCCTCCCTATAGTCCAGATTAGGCCCCTTCGGATTATTATCTGTTCCCAAATATGAAAAATGAAATTTATAGATGACAAAGAAGTGAAGTCGGCAATTTTGAGGGCATTGACAAAACATTTTTTTTTCGAAGGTATAATTAAGTTATTTGAATGGTCTGAGAAGTATATTAGGGTTAATGGAGAATATATCAAAAAGGAAAAATAATTTCATGTTTAATTTCACCCCTTCCCTTTTATTCCGTGAACTTTTTGACCTCTCCTCGTACCACGTCTCAATAATTTAACAATTTATTATCATTTTTAAAATATTCATGTCTCTCCACATTTTCAGTCGAAATTAAAATAAATGAGGACCTCGTTTTTATTAAATTAATAGAAGCTCTATTTCAGCTCTAGCGCTAACTCTATTTTGTATACTTTTTTTTTTAATAGAACAGTAAAAAGTATTAAATTATAATATTGTTTACAACAGTATGGTTAGTGTAGCTACCCTATTCTTAACTATCCACTGTTAGATGTAAGCTAAGCAGGAGGATCCATAATAACCCACGCTTGGCGGGAATAAGTGATCACAATGACAGACACAGTAGAGCTTTTTCATCAATCATATAGGCACGAGAGATAGATATCTATCAGAGTTCAGGCGATCTTATTGGCATTACAAACTCATTTGAATCTCATGGTGATAGAAATTTTACTCACAGTCATCACATCATAATAATTTTGGGTCTCGTTATGTAAATGGTAAAATATGTTTTTCTCTTTTCAGGACTATGGCGAACTGAAGTTATACTACACAAAGAAATAAATTAAGTTCAATATGTACAGTTGTTTTATATTCCACATAAAAGTAATTAAGTTTTTAAATATAAAGATGTAGTTGATAAAAAAATTATCAACACTTACCATAAGACGGGATTGTAGTTAAGCGCTGGCTTAGAAAGTTAGAAAAATGTGGCTGTAACACTAATAGGTCA
Organism: Parnassius orleans; assembly: GCA_029286625.1. Classification (NCBI taxonomy): domain Eukaryota; kingdom Metazoa; phylum Arthropoda; class Insecta; order Lepidoptera; family Papilionidae; genus Parnassius; species Parnassius orleans. The sequence continues at coordinate 2,981,521 of JAGSMP010000058.1, forward strand.
GCTCAACTAAACCTAACTTGGTTTAGTTGAGCTGGCCTATTAGACCATACAATGATATAATCTAATCACTATTATATGATATAATCCACACTATTATATAACATAATCTAATCACACACAAACACTATTGTAAAATACAGTTGACCCGCAGTAATCTGAAAAATGTTTTGCAAGGCATTGTCGGATTACCAAATTTGTCGGACTATAGAGTACTGCCACAGAGCAGTTAGTCCGGAACTTTTTGAAAAAGAGTACCTTGTAATCCGACAAACTACATCAAATATAAGATAATAAAAAAATCATGTGATGCACAATGGATACCTAAACAGTAACTAATGAATGCCCGCTAGGCCGCTACCTTCAAACTAAGACAATATGCGTCAAGCAAAATTCTTGTTGGTGCAAACAATGCGACTGACTGTACCTACATGTTATATGCATGTCGGATTACAGGGGGTCAATGTATAATAAATCTATCTATCAGCATAAAATAGCTACATAATGCTGTCATAATGTGAGCAATGAGAAAAACCTTTTCACTGGTAACAGCACATGCCATCTTAGTACTTAGGGTGACAACGCATTTGCATTATGATTTCTTTTCTGTCCAAAAATCCATCTGAGTATGTACCAACTTCATCGCCATTTCTGCCATCAAATTAGCAGTGCTTACACAAATTATCAAATTAAAAAACAAATTAAGTTTTTGTGTACCTATTTCTGGCAAATAAATGCATGTTCCTATATTACAGTCTGAAGAGTATAGAGTAAGTATATATTATAATCCACAGAGGTGACAAATGCAGGTGTCTATAAACTGGAGAAGCCACTTACCATCAGTTAGACTGTAAGTTCGTTTGTCACTTCAGTTTTATGAAAAAAAAAAAATTAAAATGACTACACCACTTGTGTCATTTGTAAAAGGGCTAATTTAAAAAAAAAATTGTCTTTAAAACATGGTTACAAATTACCATAAAAAGTACATCATTCTTGAAATTTTATTATTATCCAAACTTATAATAACTTAACAATAGTGATATAATACATTGGTTATATTCTCCTTTTCTGCGTACTTATGTAAAGCACATTATTCCCTCTGATAAAGGCATCACCATACTTGTTCTTGAGCTGTCCATTGACATATTCTTCTGTTTGCTCCAGTGCAATGTTCATGTAACCATCGAGACAGGCAAGTACACCTGAAAATTATAGTTAATATTAATATATTACTCTAAACCATACCATTACAGCCTATTAAAGTCCACTACTGAACATAGCCCTCCCCTACAGATTGCCTCATAGGGGGGATATTTGCCATAGTTGCCACACTTGGCAAACAGGTTGGAAACTGCAGTTTTTTATTTTTACTCACTATTAGGAAGACGCTACTGCCCATCTCCTGAATTGTTTCCCTCTGTCACCTCATACAACACCCACAGGATGATATGGGGTAGTAGATATTCTTACACCGCCACTACGCGGTATAGTCCATTGTTTAGAGTAATATTAATATAGAGTAATATTAATATATTACTCTAAACAATGGAATATAATACAACCAAATAAAATAAATTATAATTAATATGGCCTTTATTTGCATGGACTTAAAGTTTTAATGCCCTTAATAGTGTTTTACAATGGGTAGGTTTTAATGAACATTGAAAAGCTGATCTATTGATGGATATGTTTACCTAGGGCAAATTGTGAGCTGTCGATTAAAAAGGAGTTACATTATATTAGGCCAAAATAATGCCTGGGCTCTATACTTTCATCAAGTCAAAATTTTGCCGGTCAAACTTGCAGCTAACCTCATAGGTATATTAATACTTGTTGTAAAATTATGTGTTTATGTTTCACTAGTTTTGCTTCTTAAAACTATATGAAGTTTTATTTTTATTTTTATTTTGTGCCTTTTATCAGGTAATGGAAAAAGTAAAAGAAAGTCGGTATACCTCTGTAATCAACGCCGCTATTTAATTTGACTACTACTGGCCTGCCATGAATTTGCTGTATGAACGATGATAAGGCTTCCTTGCGGCTCATTTTGAAATTTATTGGCAGGCTAATAAGTAAGTTAAAAGAGCATGTAATAAAAATGTTTTTCAGGAAATAAAATTCTAAAAAACAAAATTAACCCTCTCCAAAAATAAAACTTGTTTAGGTTAATTAGGTTTGTTGTTGTTACGATTACGATACGTCAATTAATTCAAGCAAAGGTCTTAGACCTTACAGCCTTATATGATTTGTATTTTGTTAACAAAACTTTTCACAATAATCTGATGCGTCACATTGCAAAGTTTTTGGGAGATTTTGATGATATCTCAAGGTCCCTAAGCAGATAAAAAACCTGAGATTTATATCACCATCAAAGCACTTGTTGCATCGTTTCCACTAATAGTTTACATTGCAAGACGTTTAAAACAAAAAAAATCACACCACTTTTACGTATCAAAATTCACTTCAATCGATTATTTAAGCCAAGACTTGTTTGCATTGCATTTTGTAATACGGTACTCCGTGATTGCATTGCAACTAATGTGTGTTGCTATACTCTTTGGCACTGACCTCTATATAATATAATAGAGTTTTGGCGGAACTTGACCAGTGGCGGTTTGCTGCCCCTGCATTATTGTTTAAATAATGGTTTGAAGTGGATTTTGATATGTAAAAGTGGTGCAATTTTGTGTATTAAGTGTCTGCACATGTGAACTATTAGTGGAAACGGTGAAACAAGTGCTCTGATGGTGATGTGATTCTCAAGATAAAGTGTCTGTCTGCTTAGGCACCTTGAGATACCATCGCTAACTGTCAGCTGTCTGCTGGATCAAGTTGCCGTCAAAATCTAAGGGTTGCACAATGTGACGCATCAACATATTGTGAAGCAGTGTACTATGAAGGATAATTATAAATTGTAACTTTAGGCTCAGAAGAGCTAGAACCCAGAGCCGTAAAGCCAGTTATTAAAAAAAAAAAATATAAGCTCTTTGGAGTGTTGTTTCTTGTTTCCATCACGCGCGAGTGTTTCTAGTTATTTTGTGTTTCCATCTTTCCCACAGAACACAATTACTCTCTACCAAGAGAAGAACGCCAACTTCATACTAAAAAACGGAAACACGTGTTTATGAGTGTACACTAAAAGCGCTACGGTGGGCGCCCATATAAAACTTTTTTAGCAGGAATTTCAAACCTTTGTATTGTGTAACTTTGAACTTTTTATTTAAGGCATATTCGAGTAATTTTGGCTCAAGCCTCACAAACCTATGGGGTAAATTCCCATACATTTGAGAGGTTGCACCAAAATTACTCGAATATACTTTAGATTAGTATGTGGGATAAAATAAAACTATAAATAAGTATAGTTATGTAATTTTATTTTCTGGAAGACAGATTGTTTTATAAACTATACATTATTATTGATGTTTTTATTGCTTTTGCACATAATATTTCCGCTTGTTACTGATATTTAACACATGTTATTGTCAGAGTTATTCTTCACAGAACATTAACGTAAATTTAAATCAGCAAAATTCTCATGGTGAAAACTTAACTCAGCCCAAATACGTGATCTGAAACAGATACAATTCGAGTCAATATAGTAATAATCCCTACAAATAACGGTCAATAAATTCAAAATGTTTATAGACTTACCACAATATTGTCATAAGTTTTCTTTTCCTATTATAGGAAACCTGCAGAAAGTGATCAGATGATTTTGTGCTTTTTATTTGCACAACACTTAACTTACTTTCGATGATGATCACACATCGTGCATAAAATTTTGAAATAATGAATTCATTTATAGTCAATATCTTATACAGAGTTAACATCTCACAAAAAATCTTTACTGTATATTCACGACGATATTATGACAGTGTATTTACCTACAAACGAAAGTGAAGTATTCTGAGCCCATAATAACTGAATTTAAGCAAAAATCAATAATAAATATTAAAATCTAAAACTATGAAATAAATTTGAATAAATTTCAGAAAATATTTTCAATATGAAAAACGTTAACAAACAAATGTCATTTTTTTCTTCTATTAATTCATGGATTCTTTTGATAGAATTCTGCTAATATTTAATAATTTAATTTTAATCAATTAATAGGTAAATTAAGTGTGCAAATCTCAGAGTAATATGTATGTAATTATACTTTAAAGAGCAAACCAAAAAAGTTTAACACAGAATTAACATTTTTAGTTTCTTCCGATATAATATGAATTTTTGTATCTAATTTTTAAAATGGCAATCTAAAACAATATGAAGGAAAGAAACAGCGATATTTTTTCTCGCTTTATTTTTGCAAGCACAACACATTGACAAAACTATGATTGTGTGCAGATTTTTCAGCTTTCATACAAAGTTGCATCACCCTGATCTTTCCAAATACATCTACGTACATCAACAGTGTTGTTACATTTGCTAATTAAAGCTGGCAAAGGTCTACTAAGACCAAACAGCATATTTTATTCGCAAAATTAGACACAATACACTGATGCGTAACATTGCGATGTTTTCGAGAAATTTTGACATCTTAATCAAAGAGTATAATAAGTATATACAGGAGATCTTAGTCCACCGGACATCTGATGACGATAGTATCTCAAGCCGCGTAAGCATAGAAAAACTTGGGGTACCTATATGATTAAAAAAGCACCTGTAATATAGTTTCTACTAATGGTTCACATGCGGAAACACTATATTACTTATAACAGAAATTGTAAAAATGTCATTATTCATCCTAGGGTGGGGTTCTGTACCATCTTAAATAGGTAATTTATCAAAATTTCTGCTTCACCAGCCTTCTATTTCTAAGGAAAATTTTATCATTTTTAAGCGTTAATCGCCATGCATCGCAAAGCAGGTGGACTGATGAGTTTTTGCCACTTAGCTTTGTAAACGAAAAGCCATCTATTGGAACCTGGGACCTGGCATTTTTCATAGTCCTCTCTGATGACCCACACGTGTCAAAATGGGGTAAGGGGTGATGAATTTTCTTGGACATCTTCATCACATGATATAACAAAACTTAAAATGGAGAAAAATAAACACCAAATCCTTGTAACAAATATATTTAACTTAAAGCTATTTTAAAGCTAAACTTACACAAATATGAAATTTGCAATATTATTTTTATGATCTTTCCTTAGGCTCCAATGTAGTCCAAATAAAACCATTATAATCATTGAGTTCTGTGTCCGTTAAGGGGTAAGGAGTGTTGCTAGCCTTGTAGTAGTCGGAAGGTGCATGCATTACAAACTCCATGTAATCTAATTTACGTGGCAACTCTTCTTCTGGACCTAGATAAACACAAAAAATATTTTTAAGAATAATGATTCATAAATAACTTTGACTTTGACATGGACACACTAAACATTCAATCACTGGTTATTAACATAATATTATGCAAGATGAGTATGAGAAAAAATAGCTATAAAAAGCAAACAATAAAGTTTAGTAGGTTATATAAATACCGATAATGTAGGTGGCAGGATCAAATCCCTGTTCTGGAGGTGGGCTTGCTTTGGTTGGAAGCAACCAAGTGACAACTGCACTCTTCTCACAATACTGATCTGTGAGGAAACCTCGGATCTGTGCATAGTATGTACCCCCTTCTACATCTATCATTGAAACTATGTCTCCAACTTGCATGTAACTACCCTGAAAAATTAAAAATTTGCTGGATTTAATAAAAATGTTTAGAACTATTTCATCCTATTGATGTTTTAAGAGACTACTGTAATAAATGCCAGAAGAAAGAAAAAAGTAAAACATTTTTTTGGCACAGACATACAAAACTATATATTATGTACTAATTTATAAGTTAAAAATAAGTAAATATAAAAAAATACTTTGTACATATAAGGCTGTTAGAGCTACAATGCTAATTTTCAGTAATGAACAAAAATCTTGGAGAATACTGCGATAGGAATAAATAATGTACTATATTTTATGAAGAAAACAAGTCAACCATTCTTCACTTGGAACTGTATTCACTAAGCTGGAGGAATGCATGGCAACAGCTAACATAAGATTATAAACATACCTCTATAGACAAATTATTATAGTAAATATATTATAAGGGCGTCTTCTGCATTAAGCCGGACACAACTTATTATTGACGAATGTCTGAATTAATTTGATATATCCAAATTATGGGTCAATTATTGTGTGTTACATATTATAAAACTTTATTGATAAATAGAAAACCAAAAAGCACAACATACATGTTTCTTAGTGTAGGCACAATTTACAGGCTATATCATATATTTTAAAAGAATATTTAAGAAATATAAAATAGCTAGCTATGATAACTTATCAGAAAAATTTATAATATAATAGCGCCAAAAGAGTACCTAGTACCTACCTGAAGCCTGTGTATAAATCTATATCTATACAAATAAATAAAATAGAAGTGTCTGTTTGTAATGTCAAAATTACAACTTTTTACTCAATGCATATATATACGGTATAATATATATGGTACTTATAACAAAAATACAATTTAAAAATTTTATGTCTGTCTGTTTGTTCCGGCTAATCTCCAAAACGGCTGGACCGATTTTGATGGGATTTTACACTGGCAGATAGCTGGTGTCATAAGGAGTAACTTAGGCTACTTTTATTTTAGAAAAAGAATTAAAACCCTAAGTTACACGCGGGCGAAGTCACGGGGAACAGCTAGTAAATAAATAAACTTATTATTATTACATAGTTTGTTTAAATAAATACATTAATCCGTTGTTGGGACATCCTTTTAAGTAAAAATAAAAATAAATTATATTAATGTTCATGTTCAAGGGAAAGTTGGTATTGGCTTTATTATTACTCTGTTTTATATGAATATAAAAACTTAATTTTTATATATTATTAAGTGATTATGAATCACATATTGAAGAACAAAAAAAAGCTATTAAAAGTCTCTTTAATACTTTGAAATATGGGCTAATATTTAAACCGAACATAGCATCATCATCATTACAGCCTTTCACAAGTTCACTGCTGAACATAGGCCTCCTCCAAGAAACGCCACAACATTGACATGTTGTGGCGTTCCTTAATTTATTATTTTTATTTATTGTTAGAATTAATTTGTCATATGACTATGGCAAATTAATTCCAACAACGGATATGCTTTTCGATAACAGGTTAATAAATATTCAATTCAATTTATTTGCTATTCTTGTTGTACATTTGGTCTTAATAATCCATTATGTCCGCACAACTGTATATGCTCACAGTCAAGTAGTACTAGCGGCACTGCATTAACTGGTGACCCTGAAGCGGGTGCAAGGTAAGCCATGTGAGCCACATTTATTCCACATGGATCTCGCTTAATACAGAGGAGTAAATAATTTCAGAATTTTTATTAGATGAAAATATGTGAAATACTATTTTATTCAACCATTCATTTATTACGAACTATCAGAGTCTACTGTTGAACATACGAAGGGATTCAGATAGAGGGGAATATTCGCCATGAAAGATGAATGAAGGCAGATACTGGTTCCCATCACCATTTTATTTCCCTCTGTCTGCTCTTATGATACCCATGGGATAATATGGGCTAATGAATTCTTTTATGTTTATGATTTCTTAATGAATTAAATTCTTTTTAATATAGCTTATACAAAGTTAGTTAATTGTGTGCTTACCTTATAAAATATTGAGTCACTAGTCACAACAGTAGCTGTAGCAGTAGGAGCTTTAAGAGGTTGACGCTTAAAAATACTCCGACGACCTCTTCCACGTGGTGCGGGAGGTTTAGACGGCGTAGGAGCTGGAGTTTTCGACTTGTAGCGAGTGGCTCTAGTACTTTTTCGTGTCCCTTTTCCAGTGGCTTTCGCAGGAGTAGATTCAATTTCATTTTTCCCGTTCTTCGATTCTACGTCTTCCTTATCCTCTTTCTTATCGTCAGTTTCAGATTTTACAATCGCACCATCAAGTTTTGCTTCTTTATTGGCGTTCTTTGCTAGGTGACATTCATTGCATATTTCCCCGTTTTCCGCGCTTCGCCAGAGCAAAGAATCATTGGTACCACATTGTATACAAGTTGGTTTAGGCATTTCAGTAGCTATTTATGTAAAATTTAGTTCATGAATATAATGTTAATTCAAAACAATCGCATATTGATAAATCAACATTGCAAAACTTGAATCGAACAGATTAAAAATTATTTTGAAACTTCAGTTTGACGTTTAATTTTCTATTTATTTAGCCTAGGCACATTGGTAAAGAAACCGTACAGAGGAGTTTTGGCGGGAACTTGACGGCGGCGGTTTGCTACTCCTGTATTATTGTTTGAATAATGGTTTGAAGTGGATTTTGATATGTAAAAGTGGTGCGATTTTGTGTATAAAGTGTCTGCGCATGTGAATTATTAGTGGAAACGGTGATACAAGTGCTCTGATGGTGATGTGATTCTCAAGATAAGGTGTCTGTCTGCTTAGGCGCCTTGAGATACCATCGCCAACTGTCAGCTGTCTGCTCACTCAAGTTGCCGTCAAAATCTCCCAAGGGCTGCACAATGTGACGCATCAACATATTGTGAAGCAGTGTACTATGAAGAAAATTATAATAAACCGAATAAAAATACCTAAGACTTGGCCTAAAGGTCTAGATACCAGGCCATAAACTCCAAAAAAAAAACAGTACAGAGAGTTTTGGCGGGAACTTGATCGGCGGCGGTTTGCTGCTCCTGTATTATTGTTTGAATAATGGTTTGAAGTAGATTTTGATATGTAAAAGTGGTGCGATTTTGTGTATTAAGTGTCTGCGCATGTGAACTATTAGTGGAAACGGTGAAACAAGTGCTCTGATGGTGATGTGATTCTCAAGATAAGGTATCTACCTGCTTAGCGCTCCTCGTTGAGTCGAGGCGCCATATCGCCAAAGCGTTTTGCGCTCCTGCCATTTATAGACTCGAGCGCCTCTGGCTCACTGCACCCCTGACGGAGGATGCGGATTCAGTTGTACACACTCGCATCCATATCCGCCAGAATATCTAGGGGTGGAAAATGAGCCAGGACTGTTGCCGCCTCAAAAGATATCGTACGGTATCCTCGCACGATCCGTATAGCCACCCTCCGCTGGACACTGTGGATTTTAGATCTACACCGCCGGATGGCTAGCCTTTTCGCCCACACAGGTGCCCGTATAAGGCTACGGACCGTACTACCCCGTATAGAGGCGGCGTATTCCTCCTCGGTCCCCTAGATTGGGCAGCAGTCTGTGCATAGCAACCGCCACCCTCTCAGTCCGGGGACTGGCGCTCAAAGTGCTCTTCGAAGGGGAACTAACTAACCTAACCTTTTTTTCGTTGGAAATCCTCATGGATTCCTCTGGCTGCGGGGGCAATCGGAAGGTTATGCCGACTACCGGCTAAAACCCCACGGTGGTCTCCATCAGCGTGTGTTCAGTCCCGAGATCTCGTTCGGAACACAACCGGGCCCCTCTCGCTTTGCTACACTATGCACATCCCGGGGCAGTACATGCACCACCCCAGCACCCTCGCAGTGCTACCACGATGTCTCGGACCACTTCCGAGTCATCGCCCTCCTCGTGGGTTACATAACGGCGCTCGAGGCCCCCACCGAGTGTCTGCAAACCCGGAGGCCCTGTTTCTGTTAGGAGAACACCGTTTTCAAGAGGAGGCCGTGACGAACGCCTTGGTGACGTCGGCTCCGCGCGGGATCCGCCCTCTGCCGATCCGCAAAGCCTCCTTCTGAATCATAACAGATTCACAGAGGTGGCTACGGCCCTCCACGCCGAATCCCTCAGCATCGTCGACACGACTGCTGGCGGAGAGGTTCCGTCCGATGCGGTTTACCAGGATCGTCCGCTCCGTTCCCACGCTGGACATACCGAGCGTGTGGAAGGCGGAGTCTGGTCCCGTCCTACAGTGGAAGCAGTTCGCCGTCTCGCCTCGCGTCCGGTCTTACACAGATAATCACCGAAGCACCCATGTACATTCTCGCGTCCATTTTCGCCAGTATATCTAGTGGTGGAAAGCGAGCCAGGATTGTCTCTGCCTCAAAGGATATGTGCGGTATCCTCGTACGATCCGTATGGCCATCCTCCGCTGAACACTGTAGATTTTAGTTCTACAGCGTCGGATGGCCAGCCTTTTCCCATACAGGCGCTCCATACAGAGCTACGGATCGTATAACTCCCATAGAGGCGGCGTACTTCTCCGTCGGTCCCCAAGATTGGGCAGCAGTCTGCATAGCATCCGCTACCCTTTCGATCCGGGGACTAGGCGCTCAAAGTGCTCTTCGAAGGGAACTCTAACCTAACCTTTTTTTCGTTGGAAATCCTCATGGATTCCTCTGGCTGCGGGCAATCGGAAGGTTATGCCGGACTCCTACCAAAGCTAAAACCCAGTGGTCTCCATCAGCGTGTTCAGTCCAGATCTCCGTTCGAACACAACCGGGCCCCTCTCGCTTTGCTACACTATGCACATCCCGGGGCGGTACATGCACCCCACAGCACCCTCACAGTGCTACCACGATGTCTCGAGACCACTTCCGAGTCATCGCCCTCCTCGTGGGTTACATAACCAGGCGCTCGAGGCCCCCACCCAGTGTCTGCAAACCCGGAGGCCCTGTTTCTGTTAGGAGACACCGTTTTCAAGAGGAGGCCGTGACGAACGCCTTGGTGACGTCGGCTCCGCGCGGGATCCGCCCTCTGCCGATCGCCGAAGCCTCCTTCTGAATCATAACAGATTCACAGAAGGTGGCTACGGCCCTCCACGCCGAATCCCCTCAGCATCGTCGACACGACTGCTGGCGGAGAGGTTCCGTCCGATGCGGTTTACCAGGATCGTCCGCTCCCCGTTCCCACGCTGGACACTGCGGGCGTGGCGGAAGCGGAGTCTGGTCCCGTCCACTACAGTGAAAGCAGTTCGCCGTCGCCTCGCGTCCGGTCTTACACAGATAATCACCGAAGCACCCATGTACATTCTCGCGTCCATTTCGCCAGTATATCTGGTGGTGGAAGCGAGCCAGGATTGTCTCTGCCTCAAAGGATATAGTGCGGTATCCTCGTACGATCATGGCCATCCTCCGCTGAACACTGTGATTTTAGTTCTACAGCGTCGGATGGCCAGCCTTTTGCCCATACAGGCGCTCCATACAGAGCTGGATCGTATAACTCCGCATAGAGGCGGCGTACTTCTCCGTCGGTCCCCAGATTGGGCAGCAGTCATGCATAGCATCCGCTACCCTTTCGATCCGGGGATAGGCGCTCGAAATGTTCTTCGAAGTCCCAGCGACTGTCCAGGTGGGCCTGGGTACTTGTACCTCCCACTCTGACTTCAGACCCACCCACGCGGACACACGAGTCGGGTGGTTTCCTGCCTGGTAATTTATGGAACCATAGGGCCTCGGTCTTGTGAGGCGCTATTTCTAATCCCAACTCGTGGATTTTGGCGACGACGACTTCCCTTGAGTTCGGCGAGCCCTTGGCCCTGAGGTGATTGGCGATAACCAATGTGTCGTCAGCATAGCAGACAATATCTACGCCAGCGGGAAGATCGATTCGCAGAACCGCATCATAGGCGAGGTTCCACAGTAGCGGCCCCAGCACCGAGCCCTGTGGAACCCCACGTTTAATCTCCCTCCGGATCTTCCTTTCGGATCTTTCTTGCCCCATGTACAGGATGTACCTGTCGCACAAATAGTCCCCGATAATACCTTGCATGTAAGGGGGCACCTGATGATGTGCCAGTGCCCTCCTAATTGCATCCCAAGGTAGGGAGTTAAAGCCGTTGACGATATCAAGACTTATCGCCAACGCCACGCCACCCTGGGATACTACTTGTTCCGACAGGGAGCGGACGCTCATAATCGTATCTAAAGTGGAACGCTCCCGTCGGAACCCAAAGTGGCTATCGGCCAAATCAGGACTGACGCGCGACAGATATCTATTGAGCTGACTGGCAACTATCCTCTCGAATAATTTGCCAATCTCGTCCAACAGGCATATGGGGCGGTACGCAGAGGGAGAATCAGCGGCCCTGCCCTCCTTCTTCAAAAGGACCAGCCTTGCTTCTTTCGAGGCTGTGGGGAACGGGGCACAGTGCAGACAGCTGGTAAACAGCTGCCTGAGCCTGTCCCCAGGGCAGCCAGACTCAGCACTAGGGCCCGGCCCGGTATTCCATCGGGCTCCGGTGCTGTGTTCCGGGTTTTTAAGCGGCTAACGGCTCGGTCCAGCTCTTCGACGATCACCCCCATCTCATCCTGCCACTCCCATGACGACGGTAGGTGACCTGAGGGACGTGACCGGTCCTCTGGGAAGAGCGTGCTGATCACCCTTCCCAGAAGATCCGGATCAAGAGTCTCCGTCAAGGGGGCGACCAGGGCCGGAGCTTACACAGTACCATCCTGTATGGACGCCCCCAGGGATCTTCGTTGAGTCCCTCCAGAAGCTCTTTCCAGGACCGAGACCTGGCGTTGGCTTTAGCAATTTGTAGCGCCTTTGTAGCCGCTCGGTATGCCCCGTAGAGTCTGGCTACCTCCTCAGGCGGAGCTCGCCTTCTTCTTCTTCGAGATCTGGTGTACTGGCGCCGACTTTGCAAGCAGAGCGCACGGAGCCGTGCGATTTCTGCCGACCACCAGTACACTGCTCTGCGCTTGGGGCGACTGGTTCTGGGCATTGACAGGTCGCAAATTTGTGCCATCGTACCCCGAAACCAGTTCGCTTCCACTTCAGGATCGGACTGAACCTCTTCGACGTTATCTGGCCAGGACGCGACGATGGCGGCGGCTTCGAGCTTATCTCGGTCGAGCCGCTTGAGACACGATGCTTGAGATGCTTGAGACCGACAGAGTGGTCGGACAGTGTGACCGCCTCCTCCGCCACTCGCCAGCCCGACAGCATTTGCATTGCAGGAGGGGTTGCCCACGTAAGATCTACGATGGACTCCCCCTGCTGCCACCGCACGCATGTGCTGCTTACGGACCCCTGATACATTAATCGGAGGACCAGCCGCCCATTCCATCACTGTCTCTCCCTTCGGATCATCTCTGGAGTTGCCCCAAGCCCTGGTGTGGTCGTTAAAATCTCCTGGGACGACCAACGGACGAGGTAGACATTCGCGAACACAGTTCGCCACCTCGTCTAGGTACGCCTCGTAGTCGGCAAGGGACCTATTGAGAGAGACATAGCAGCCCACTATGGCCAGGGGGCCCCATTGCACTGTAACGAAGCCCTGCCCCCTTCTCAATAGGGCGCAAGGTGGGGCCTCCTCTGCACTTCCCCAGTAGATGGCTACAGAGGACAATTCATCACCGAACCAGCGAGGATGGTCGGGAACAGAATAGGGCTCTGCTACTACTGCAAGGGCAACCCGCCACTCGGCAATGGTCTGCATAAGCAGATGTTGTGCATTGCGGCAGTGGTTCAGGTTGCCCTGTAGGACTTTAAGGGGTGTGTAATTTATTTTATTTTTCGACCACCTCCATTGCCGAGTTAGACTCGCGGTGACTGATGTCGCTGCGTCCGGTTTGTTTATGGATGCAGACGGAGTCTGCTCGTTCTTCCTTCCCTTGTTTTTTTAGGAGGTGGGACGCACTTTTTACCCAGTCTGTGGCTGGCAGGCCGCCCTAGATCTGAGCACAGAGGACGCTTGGGTACCGACGCAGTGCATTGTTTGGCTCCGTGCCCAGCCTCACCACATGCGTAACAGCGTGCGGCTCTATTTACCTCATTGGGACACTTGCTAGCAACGTGCGCTCTTTCAAGGCATCGAAAACAATGTATGGGCCTGGGCTCTAGTACCTCTACTCGGGCAGACCCCCAACCTACCCGTACTCTTCCAACGGCTGCAATCTTACGGATCGCCACGACGGGACATCGTACCCAACACGTCCCCATGCTAGTGGGTGTTCGTCGAACTTCCCCGACTTTTATGTTGTCTACTGAACAACCCCCTGCTTCAGCCATCGCCGCTGCAATCTCTTCAGCGCTGACGGCATCGTCAAGGTCCCTCAGCCGAACGTCGCTTGTTTTGATTGGGCGACTAATTCGCATGTTCAGGTCCGAGAGAACCTCTCGCATCTTTGCCGCCTGGTTGTCCGCCTTTTCTCCACAGTCTGGACCCGTTATCTCCATCAGGAGTCCTCCAGTTACTGCGCGCTTAAGGCGAACAGTTTCTATGTCAAAGTCTGCCAAATAGATTTTGGCTTTGGCTTCCTCCATTACTTTAGCATAGGTAACGGAGGAACTTTCCAACACCGTGACTGTTACTGCCGCAGAAGTCGGGGCACGCAAAATCATTTTCTTGTTGCTCTTCTCTTTTGTTGTACTGAAAGGCGACGCCGTCGTGTTGGACCGATTTTAGGTGGCCCTTGCTTTTTTCGGCTTCTTAGTAACTTCCACTCACGAACTGACATTCGGTGCTGAATTATTCAACACCGGTGCAGGTACTGGGGGGAGAGCGGCCAGCGGTGGAAAGGCGGGCTTCTTTTTTTTCCTCTTCACCCTTTGTCTCTTAGCCTTCTGCGGCTGCAGTGGTGCCTGTGATTCCAGCGGTTGGGGTGGCGGTGCTGACAATTGCGGCGACAGTGTCTGCGGCTTATTCGCCCCTGTCAGTGGAGGCCGGATAACCCTATCTGGAAATATCTTGGCCTCAAAGATAGCCAGCTTTCTTTCAATTAGGGATCCAATGCGCTCCATGAGGTCCTCCTCTCCATGCCAGATTTTTTGTTGAACTCGCACCGGTCGATTAGACATACTTTCTGTTTGGGGTGGATCAGCCTTTTGCGTCGCTTGCTTACGGAGGAGATTAATCTCCTTCGTTAAGTTTTCTGTTCTGTTGGCAAGGCTGGCGAGCTGTGATCGCAGTTCCGTATTTTCCTTCTCCAGTCTTTTAATGTTCTCGCTGGTAGCGGTCCTTCGCGCATGTTCTTCAGTTGCCACCTTTATAGTTACTACGGCTGGCTTGCCGTACTAAATATAAAGGCGGCAACTACTCTAAGGCTTTATGCCCCTCCCAAAATTGCCCTTTAGGTTTCGGGAGCGATCCGCTACCTTTTCAACGGCCTGAAGGTTGAGGTCAATTTGTTGACCGAGCTCCCCGTCACTATGAGTCGCCATTCGCACTCCTCTAGGTTGGGCAGATTTTTCTTAGCCCTGGTGTTTGTGGGCGCTACGGAGGGGTCGAAAAGTTCTTCCTCCATTTCTATTCCTGTAGCGGCCTCTTCTTCAGAGGCTGTGGCCGACACTGCCGCGAATTTGGTGGCCACAACCGCAGCGCTTGCGGACTTGGCCCTTCTCTTTCTTCCCCCTTCCGGTGGGACCGATGTAAGTGAAGTGAACGAGCCATCGGACCCACCTCCATCGCTTTCAATAATCCTGATTTATTGGCATATTAGGACGTTTAGAACGCCCACGTTTGTCTTGTGTCGTCACAGTTCTACGCCCCGACACGGTTCCAGTCTTCTTACTTTGCCCCGTGGATGTTGTGGGGCCCGCGGTTGACGCTTGTGCAGCTCCGCGATGCAGTGGATTGCCCCCCCAGATACGATGGGGCTGCCACAGCGCCTATGAAGGCTACTGGGGGTGGACTCCCCGCTTACCAATGGATCGGCGGGATCACCCTGGGGAATCGATTTTTTGTCGCACTGCATATTTTTTGGTTCCTTTTTTTACAGGGTGTGGTCCCTGAACCTCTTCCCCCCCTGGGGTTCAGGGACCACATCCTTGGGACCGGGCTCCCCTCCAGCCATTCATCCCCTCGGCACCTTAGACCTTAGGATTGGGGTTATTTTTGAAGAGGTTTTCTTCCTCGCGGCCCTGGGGGCCCCCGTGCCCGGGTTACTGGGTTACCCCCCTGAACAGATTCCCGCCTTGTCGTGGCGTGGGGGCTTAGTAGCCGTGGCTTGGTCACTGGTGGTGAACAAAGAGTAATCCCTTGACTGGCCCGTGGTGTAGGGCCGGCCCGAGGTGGCCACTCGTGGGCTTGGCGAGCCCACTTCGGATGTGTGTCGGTGGGCTGCGGTGAGAGGGGTGTCCTTTCCCCCTTCCGCTGCAGCCGAGGTGGAGTCGCGGAGGAAGAGGAGTGTTGGCATGGCGATGCGCCACTCGCCCTATCCTCCGCGACTCTGACGGGACCGCACCGTTGATGCGGTGGTGGTGGGGCCGCGGGGGGAGAGGAGTGTCGGTATTGCGAGGCGCCGCTCTCCCTACCCTCTGTGGCCGAAACTTGATTGGCGGCGGAGCCAGAGACCAGATCCGTGACTGGGGTCGGGAAAGCTCGATTTTCCTGGCCCCATGGCCTCCGCGTATCGAACTCGGGGGGGCCTGTTACGCAGGAGAGTTGGAGGCCGTGGAGAGGGGCATGCCTTGTGTTCCTGGTGTGGCTTGCCTGAGGAGGAGAATGGGGAGGAGAGTTCCTTCCCCGAGGTGGGGCTGCCAACGGAAAGCGATATGTCGACAAAGAGCCAGAAAATTGATTACGCCACGGTACCCGTGCCCACGAGTACTGGCACATCAACACCTGAGCAACGGATGGATTTGAGGGCAGTATTAGCAGTCGCGGATAGCAAAAGTTTGGATAGTTTGGCTGCAACGGCAGATAAGGTCATGGATGCCACACGACCCATGCAGGTGGCAGAAGTAACATCACCAACCACGAGTGACCAGAGTACGTCAACGGAAGGAGTACATCTCGTTATTGAAACTTTAGAAGACCTCTTTCAAGTTCCAACCGACGAACACCCGAAAGTCCTGATTGGCTTTGTTCGTACAACTTTCGTAACCGAGGGAGAGCACGCCGATGTGAACAGCCGTGCGCATGGAATAAGAAGACGGGAAATAAGCAGTCGGAAAACTAGCGGACGTGCAGGCTATGGTGGGAGCTTGCGCGGTGCAGCCATCACATCGCCTATTTGTCACCGACTCCAACACCGGGCTGCGTTTCCTCATTGATACAGGTGCTAACATTTCAGTTATTCCGTGTGAAAATAAATATTGTAATAAAGAGTGCTCTGATTACAAGTTGTACGCCGCAAACGGTAACGAGATTGAAACCTATGGAATAAGAACCCTTGAATTAAATTTAGGTTTGCGGCAGGCTTTTAAATGGACTTTTGTAATAGCAGATATTTGACAACCAATATTAGGGGCTGATTTTTTATTACGAGTATTATGGATTGTTAGTTGATATTAAGTCGAGAAAACTTCTAGTTAAATTGACAAATTTGAACGTTGATGTGGCTATTGTTAATTCCAGGGAACCCGCGCAGTGAAGACAGTGGAAGAGAAGCATCCTTATCATTCACTGCTAAGCAAGTATCCGGAAATTGCGAAGTCAATTTGTTTCAAAGAGTTGCTAAGCATAATGTGTGCCATCATATAGAGACGAGGGGACCTCCTATTTTCGCTAGAGCTAGACTTTTACCCCGACCTGACCGTTATAAGAAAGCAGAAGAGTTAAGGTTAATGCAGGAAATAGGAATCTGTCGGCCTTCAAGGAGTCCTTGGGTCAGTCCTTTGCATATTGTACCCAAGACAGTTAAATGCAGTTACGAAACCCGACAGATACCCGATTCCTAGATTGCAGGACTTTACTTATTTGTTGTCAGGTAAACAAATATTTCAAAAATAGATGTAAACAGAGCTTACCATTTTATTCCTGTAGCGGAGCAGAAATAGAAAATAGCGATATACCGTTTGGTCTTTTTGAATTTACGAGAATGATGTTTGGTATGCGTAATACAGCACAAACATTCCAAAGATTCAGGAATACTGTGTTTGCTGGTTTAGATTTTGTTTATACGTTTATTAATGACGTCTGTGTCAGCAGCTATAATGAAAGCCAGCACCTGGAACACCTGGAACAGGTATTTGAACGGCTAAACAAGTATGGCATCACGATCAACATCGCCAAGTGCAGTTTTGGTAAGTCAAATATTTAATTTTTAGGGTACGAAGTAACACCAGAGGGAAACACACCCTTGCCAGATTACCCCGAACCGGAGACAGTACAGGACCTCCGCCGTTTCCTGTTAAGGTGAATTTTTATCGTGCTCACATACCAAACGCAGTAGAGTACCAGCCCGAGTTGAACAAGTATCTACACACAATTGGTAAGAAAAGACAAGACGAACAACGATCAAGTTTGGACAGAACAGTCTATTAGATGATTCAGAAGTGTAAGCTGAGTTTTACAAACGCCACACCTAACATGAATGAATGATGAATTAATGATTGATTTGAATGAATGAATGATTTTTTATTCAATATTGATTATTACAAAATACTTATTGAAAGTCATTTTTATTTACCACTGGTTCGGAAAATACCTCTGTCCTGAGAAGAACCAGCAAGAAACCCAGCGGGAAATTTCTTAAAACATATTTCACTTAACAATAATTTTGTTTATACAATTTTTAAATGAATTTTCATAGAACCAGCATGGTGGCGATCACCCTATTCCCAGGGGTTATTTTCATTCATGTATTCCTTGATATTATAATAACCCTTTTTGTACAGTTTTTCTTTAATAATTCTTTTAAACTTGTTTACTGACAAACTTTGAACATGTTCTGGGATTTTGTTGTAAAAGCGTATACATTGCCCCATAAATGAATTACTGATTCTGTGGAGTCTAGTAACTGGCATTGCAAGCTGATGTTTGTTCCTAGTGTTTATAGTATGAACATCCTTATTCTTATTAAAGCTATTTATGTTTTTATATACATAAATTACATTTTCATAAATATATTGCGATGCCAAAGTTAATATGTTTATTTCTTTAAATTTTTCTCTAAGTGACTCTTTACAATTTTGGTTATAAATCGCTCGTACGGCTCTCTTTTGCAAAATAATATGGCTTCAATATCAGTCGCATTACCCCATAGCAAAATTCCATAAGACATTACGCTATGAAAGTAACTAAAATACACTAATCTAGCTGTCTCAACATCTGTGAGACTTCTAATCTTTCTTACAGCATATGCTGCAGAACTAAGTCTGCTTGCTAATTTAGATATATGGGGGCCCCATTGAAGTTTAGCGTCAATAGTAATACCAAGAAAAACAGTGGTATCCACAAGACTTAACTCCACCCCATTTAAGAGCTCATTGGTATTCGAATGTTTTACATTAGGTATTGTAAATTTAATACATTTTGTCTTATTGCCGTTTAAGAGCAAATTGCTGGCGTTAAACCTATGTACTAATTTCGATAGAGCATTATTTACATCGTCATAATTAATTGACTGCCGTTTGAGTTTGAAAATTAAAGAAGTATCATCAGCAAATAATACTATATCGTGATTGTCCCCTACAAGATAAGGTAAGTCATTAATATAGATCAAGAACAGGAATGGGCCAAGAATCGACCCCTGAGGAACGCCCATTGATACTACCAATCCGGAGGAACCTTTACCATTGATCACGACTTTTTGAGTTCTGTTATTTAAATATGAAGTAATAAGTCTAAGCGCCAAATTTTCTACACTATTCATCAGCGAGTTCTCAATAGACATATGGTATGTAGAAGGTTCCTACGATATATATTCCTACGATGATACGAAGGTTAAGGACGATTTCCTGTCCCACTGTGCTCGATTACTACGAACTTGCTGAGGCGCAGAAACACGACAACTTCATTGCACAAACAACATGTTCTGACACAGTCAGCAATGTAAGCATTAAAAGTATTTTTTGCCTATCATTGATAATTCAATATATTGTGAAACTTCGACGAAACACGCCAGACCCTATTTACCACAAAGTTGTAGAAAAATAGCATTTGACGCGGTACACAATTTGGGCCACCCGAGTGTACGCACTACAAGAAAGTTAGTTTGCCAAAAATTATTTTGGCCAGAGATGAATAAAAATAGCAAGCACATAGTTGTACTTAATGTCGAAAATCTAAAGTTAATAGGCATTCATTATCCGAATTTAGTGACTTTCCCATAGTCGGTCGTTTTGAGCACATTCATGTAAACATCGTCGGACTCTTACCGACTACTGTACAAGGCTATAGATATTGCGTACTAATAGATAGGAAAACACGATGGCCAGAAGCTTTCCCTGTACAAAATATCACAGCAGAGAGCGTTGCCAAAGTAATATTTGAAGGTGGGCATCCATCACGGGCTAACCAGCCCGTTATGGATGCCCAGTTACATTGTCTAGCGATCAGGGTAGACAATTCGAGAGCAATTTGTTCGCAAGTTTATTAAAGATTTTCGGTGTAAAAGAACTACTGCATACCACCCGCAAAGTAATGGTATGGTAGAGCGCTGGCATCGTTCGTTGAAAGCTTCACTTACAGCCAGGTTAAATGATTCGTCATGGGTTGATGAGTTGCCCACGATAATGTTAGGACTTCGTACAGCACGAATGAAGAACTTATGATGGTTCATTTAGAGTGATTAACCGTTTTGATAAGGTATTTTTGGTACAGTTACAAGATCGTAAAGCTAGTATTTCGATTGATCGTTTAAAGCCCGCGTATCTGTTGAATGATAATGATGTTACTCCCGTTGTCAACACTAAAGATGTAACGGTAGAGCCAGTAAAGCCTTGTAAAGAACCTAGTAGAGAACCTGTTAAAGAAAAAGAGTCTGTTGTTTTCAAAACTAAGAGCGGTCGTATAGTTAAGCCGCCTGTCAGATTAGTAAAGTAAATTACCCGTAGGCCACGATGCTCAGCAGTAAGTTTTAACTCCAAGGATTAACTTATACACTTTTAATAGGACATTTGTAGTTTTTTTTGTTTGTAATCATGTTAAAGGTATGACCAAACATTGTATTTTGTGTAGTATTTCTAAATGTACGGATTTATTGCAGTACCATAATGGTCTAAATGCAAACTCGTACCTTTTATGTAAAGTAATGGTTTATTTATGGTTATTTTTAACAAATATATAGGTAGTAATTCCGTGTCAATTTCTTACGTGGCGTTCACTGTGAAGATGTCGCCGAGTCGGTGACTGTTTATTTTTATTGCATTTAAAGGACTGTTTAGTTTTATTTGAATATTTTGAGTTTGTTCTCTCCTGAGACAAAGACGAGCCTAACAATAGGTTTTCGCATTTTTTATGTATATTTTTATGTTTTCATATCCAATGTTGAAAATTCGAATTAACAGTTCTAAAAAGAGATTCATATGTATTAGCCTTAAGCAGTTGATTTGAAATGAAGTTGTGTCGAACTCGAACTAACATAAAATGTAATTTGTTTGTATTTAGGTCACAGAAATTAAGTTGTAAATGTACGAAAATTTAATAGTTATGATATGTCATTTTTATTTGGTTCAGATTTAAGTATAAAAGTAGAATCAGTTACGGATAATATTCATTTGCATCTTGTTTTTGAAATTAGAAAAGTCATTTTGATTTATAATTATGGGTTGGGGCCAAAGCAAAGAGAAAATCTAGCAGTCGCCCAAGCCCAAGCGATTAATAGCAATAATAGTACTGTGAAGTCGAAATTAAACCATTTAGCAATCATAGCATTGATCGCAGTCATATTGTTAGGGTGCATAGTGCTATGTGTATTAAAACGTCAGTGCCTAAAGTCTACAAGAACATGGCTAAGGAAGCAAGTTGTGGTTAGCGGAGGACTGGAACACCCGGTACAATCCGTTCCGCAGCAATCAACAGCGCAGCAATCAAGTACATATTGAGAACGATTGCGTGTGTCTCAATATTTTTAAAGGAAACTAAATTTTTGTATGTATATGTAATTTCCTCGACTTAACAATAACAATAAAAGAGTTGTTGCATGTTTTCCAAATTTACCGAAAGCCAACTCATACCGACACGGTCATCACCGCGTCATCGTGTCATCCTTGGCAACATAAATTAGCCGCTTTTTATTGTAATAATATATTAATATATATTAATTATATGTAATAATAAAGATAAGTTAGTTATTCGTCAAAAGTCAGGTGTTTATAAACTTGTTTGTGATGAATGCCACGCCGTTTACGTGGGTCAGACTGGTCGCAACTTCGAGACACGTTACAAAGAGCATTTAGGCGCGTACAGGAATTGCAATCCCGATAAATCCCATTTCGCTAAACATCTCTTGGACACTGGATACAACCTGACCAACGACCACTCCTTTAAAGTCTTACATACTTGTAATAAAGGGCTGCGACTGTGTGTGCTGGAACAGTTGTAGATATTAAAAAATAGTAATGTTGCACTGCTGAATGAACAAACAAATGTTTCTAACTCACCTCTCTTAAACATCTTTAAATCTGCTCTCTAATAACGGACAGCCTCGCAATATGGTCGTTTTCGTCGGTTCGTAGGCGGGCGTTTTACAGCGGTTTGTTATTAATTTAATAGCAGGCGGCTGCGTATGTCAGGTGGTGATTGGTCGCATGTTTTATCGTATGACGCAGTCGCTCGCTACTTAAGTGGGGAGCGGTTGCGTCGGCGAGTCTTATAAATAGCAGCTGTTTTTGGCTCGCCGCTCACTTAGCGGTCAGCCACCGTAGAGTCTATTACACCTGAAGATGCCTCGTGTAGAGGCGAAACACGTGTCGTATTGTCATCGGTGGTGTGTCTTTCCTAGTGTAGTGGTGGTGGGAGTAGTGGTGCTGGGATTAGTGGTGACGGGGATAGTGCACGCAATTGAGGGAGGGCAGGAGGTGCTCTTCAAACTAGATAAGACACATCATTTTATTTTATTAAGCGGATATTGGCAAAGTAAATATTTACAACTTTAATAAAAAAAAAATTCACGACACTTGCGTTTCTATTTTCGTAAGTATAAAGTATGTTATGTAATAGCAATAAGTGGGAATATTGTGTATCGGAAAGATATATCTTTTATTAGGTACTATCATATATTTACATTGATTTGGGATCTGTATTTGGTAATTTATATATAGATGTTAAGATTCATATTGTCGTCACTATGATTCCATAAGAGAAACCCATGTAATTTTTATTTTTAGACTTGATATTTAGTTTGTAATAAATACCAGTTGTCATTGTTCTCCAGTATGACGCAATGTATGTCCCTACGTGTTACCGAGTATCACCGCGATAACAATCTCAAGTATAGAGTTTCATACGTGAGCGTAATGTTTTGAGTTAGTAGTTTTACCATTTCATACAGGCTGTTTTAAAGAAATAATTTTGTAAGTTTGAAACTTTTAAAATAAAAATTTTTTGATGAGGGGGGATGTTATGTAGGGACACAGTAGTTACATACATTTTGCTGAATTGACACTTTGCACTTGTATCCGGAGTGCGCTCGACGGCGAACGCCAGTCGTAAACGTAGTGATTATATTCTCTTTGGCCAGTCGTTTCCCGTCACTGCCCACGCTAGGCCGCCACCAAAATAGGAAACATTATTGTATCGCCAATACCACAATATCTTTATCTGTGAAATTGTGGATTCCGATGGAGTTCCAATTTTGTCCACCTGAACAGATAAGTTGGCAGCACTGTACAAGGAAAATGATTGTTATGGAAGCGGTAAAAATATTAAAAAAATTATTTTGTGCACGAAACTGAATAATTTCAAAAAACTAACTGTATTTTTACCATGATATTTTTAAAATAATTAAAAAATGTTCAAATAATAATTGGTAAATCCAATTGGGCATGCCCTAAGCACATTAAAAAAATTACGTATAACATGATTATACGGAATTTTTTAAAGCAGTTTAAACACACCAAGTTTTCACTAATAACCTTATTATAATTCCAATTTTACGATAATTTTATGTCAAACTTCAATTTAAAAAAAAGTTTGGAAAATCCAAAAGTGCACGACTCATAATGCTTATATGATAATCATATCATCATTCAGGTCACTCCATAAAGTCCAAGACTTATTTATGTATAAATATTACATCCTACTTACTTTTAGTACGTACTGCTATTATTTATTCTTTGCTTTTAAAATATTGTAATAAAAATCTCTGATTATTATTATAATCAAGTATGTAAGAAATTTGGTTTTTCGAATATTGTGTATTTGTACAGCGATCTTTTTGAGCCGCTGCAAACAACCGATACAGTGTCCACTCACGACGGTGATTGACGCCGAACTTCCTGCATAGGACAGTTACTATACTCTTTGCACCGAACTAACTGAGTGAGTGACGCAGTCTCTATTTAGTAGAAAATAAATTCACACAAGGCTGCTAAAACACCGAATATATCGACATTTCGCAGCCGAAAAAATTAATTATAAATAAACTAAACAAAATTAAACTGCCATTTACATTCAGTGGCTTCCCACATGATAGATGAAGAGTTTTAAAAATAGATTGAGTTGAACAATTGATATTTTCAAAAGTTATCGTGTTTACGAAGCCATGCGGACTTGATAAATCCACACCATAAACCACTAAAACCCCTTTTTTTATGTAAAAATAGCAATTAATCGATTTAAAAAAATATTAATAAGTTCAGCAATCATTTATCTTTCTGACAATGTGCTTTTTATATCACTTATATGTACAATATGATTGCTAGATACGATTTCATGCGACAAAACGTTGGAATCTTAATTTTTAGGCCCTAGTAGAGCATACCTGCGCGCTAGCGCTTACGGCATGCAATAACATATTCCGGGGAATAAGCTGCTCCTTACTCATAAATAAATAAATATGTAGCAAGCTACCCTACCCGCATTTGTTGGATTTTAATTCAAAATGTACAAAATCCCAATAATCTCTGAAAAGCTGAGTCCACCGATAAACTTAAAAAAAAATCCCCAAGAATCAGAGCGGAAAGTTGTATTTACGAGTTATGATCTTTAGAGAAAAATATTTACTGCCATGAACAGTTTCATCTTTAGACAAACATAAATAATAGTTTAAAAAAACTAAAAAAAACACGCTTTTGTAGATGGTTGCGCCACATATGTTTTGTATTTCGTTAGTTTACAGGGTATTAGTTAATGTTTGGCTGGCAAAACTTCCTTCTTCCACATGCCGAGAGTGAATTGGTTCGCGGCGTCGGACGGCCGTCCGAAAGTATTATTGTCGACGCAAACCGCAAGAGAAAATTGTTGTCTTAAAAGTTATTTAATCGCTGGAAAATTGTTTTGGTGCATACGAATTTATCGGGAAGAGTTCAAGTATCATCATAATTCATCGCGCGCCCAGCAGCAGTCGAAGATACGAGATACGCCGCCAATTGTCAAGGTATTGTGCTGTCCATTCCTTTTCTTATGAGCTGTTTTATTTATTGTTCCTTATTCCTCAGCAGCTCATCTTCTCCTTCGTGCCAGTCAACGAATTGAATCAATTTTACGCAAGGGTCTATTGTCTAAAGTATATAGTATACACGCGGCGTTCTCCACCATTTTGTTCTAGTTTCTTTCAACCACGCCGCACAACCATAATTTCATGGTTCCTTCGAGTCGCATC
Organism: Parnassius orleans; assembly: GCA_029286625.1. Taxonomy (NCBI): domain Eukaryota; kingdom Metazoa; phylum Arthropoda; class Insecta; order Lepidoptera; family Papilionidae; genus Parnassius; species Parnassius orleans. Next base: position 3,006,888 of record JAGSMP010000058.1, read on the forward strand.
TCACCGCTGAACCAGTAGATAACCGAACTAAAAAGTAGATAATAATTTTCAATAAGTTTAAAATAAGAAAATAGTGATTAATATAAAAAAAATCATTTTATTGTAAAAAAGCGTGGAAAAATTGAATTCTGAAAAAGAATTGAATTCTGAAACAATCGAATTTTATTCGAATTCAAAGTTCGTACTCTAAAGCCGAAGCTGGCACACCATCGAATGGAGGTTGAAATTGAAATTTTCTAATAGAAGTCTTTTGCTATTCGCTCCTAGATGGCGCTCATAACGAAAATATTTTAGTAGTGTATTTTTAATTTATTAAAAATTATTCGCACCTCCGGATAAAAAATATGCCTAACGCCGTTGATAACGCCTGATTCTAACGTGATCTTATTTCTCGATTGGAATTGGTTTAGGAGTAAAAAGTATAAAGCTTTTTTAAAAACAGAATAGAAACAAAGTGAGTTCGAATCGAATCAAATCGAATGCGAAATCAATTTCGGGAATAAGCCTGCAGTTTTCCGTTATAAGTTAAACCGTTTAACTATAGTTCTCCTTATCCCTTTGTGGGTTAACTCGTACTGATTCATAAAATCATCAACTATCCTTCTCCAAAACTGTACTGTTTAAATTTTTTCAATAACTATTGTTACGAGTTTGGGGTTCGAGACAATTAAAACTGCCGAGTTAATTACCAAAATTGACACTTTAATTACAGAACACTAATTACAACTTAAAACCACACTAATAATAAAACACAATTGTACTACTGATCACTTTAGTTCGCAGTTGTATCACTTCGAAGTATTCCCTTGTATCGCCAATTCAATACTGACTCGGTCGCGGTCTATACCGGCCTTATATCTATTCCTCAGATAGTTTCCAGAACCTATCTGAGGAATAGATATAAGTAAGAACATTCTAGATGTTTCTACTGTAGAAACATCTAGAATGTTCGAGTACACATCGGTCCCGATTGACTAGGTGTCGATAGTTCTAGAAAGTTCTTCCATAGAAATTTCTAGAAGGATCTTGACTCTCTTAGTTCTGCTACTCGATACTAGAGAGCGCTAGTGGTAACTAGTGTTGCCATGTACCAGGCATTAATAGTGGCGCTCAACATTATTTAAGAAGGCGTCTGTCTGAATGTATTTATTTTATTTTTATGTTTGTTAAATTTGTTTCTGGAAATTTCTTTAGTAATTTAAACACAATATACAATATTTTATTATATACAATATTAAAAACAATAATAATAAAAAAAAACTGAAACTAGTACCTTAATAATTATCATAACAGTCCTACTCCCCGCGGTGCCAAGAACGCTGGCTGCGTTTCCCCGCTGAATGGCTATACTTAGCCTTTGAGCGAGAAAAGTACCAGCCCTCTTATCACCAGCAGCAACGACCAGTCATGCCTTAAAATGAATTTACATAAATTATATATTAACATACATGTCTAAATATAAAATCTAAGATTATATTAGAACCTCTGACTTCTAAACTAGGCAAGGCCTGTATCATAAAAGTCAGCAATATTTTTGCAATGTAATCATTGTAAAAATATTGACCCTCATGTCATCATCACTCAAGAAGAAAACCTAGGATGTTTGTGTGGACTAAACGCCGCCCTCTTACGAGATGAGCTTTGGAGGGTTATAAGGAAGTTAAAAATATTTTGAAGTATCTTAAGTAGTAACGATTATAATACTGCTTGAAGCACCATCTTTTTGAAAATCTTACGCCCGTAATGATTTCTTATATTTACGCGAACACTACACATTGAATTAAACTACTTTTACACTATCATATCCTAGACGGCCCCCGCCATTACATTAGATTTGATAAACCACAGATTCTCGCGAAAGAACATCGATTCCTGCCAAGGATGATACAGGAGGCTATTGAAATTAAAAACATCCTAATTTCAATAGAGAGGAGGCTGGTACACCACTGCTTGGGATCCTGTAATTAATAAAATTAAAACTAAACCCAAGCATACCACTGCAAGACTTCAAGACACAGTTAGTTCATTCTGCGTAGATCGGACCAAAATTAATAATTAAAAAAGCTGAAGGTACTCCGTATTAACTTTGACATTGGGACGTCAATCACCTCAGTCCCCCGTGACCATGGGTGCTGTAAAGCACCCGAAACGTCGGGAATTAATAAAATAAGTTAATTAAACGCGATATAATCCGTAAAAGTAGTTTAATTCAATCTTACGCCCGTATTGGTAATTTATTCTGCATCGTCGATCATTTTATAAATAGAATACAAAATAATATTTCTTTATTCAATTTAGATTACAAGTATTTTTTATTGAAAGAATTTTTTACTTTTACCACTGGTTCGGAAAAACACCTCAGTGCTAGGAAGAACCAGCTAACTCTCAACTCAGCGAAACTTTTTTCAAAGTGAATTATAACATAAGAACACAAGTTGTACAAAATACTTACAAAACTTATTTAAGAAACAGCTTGGAAGCGATCACCTCATTTCCAATCATTAATATTTTAATAACCCTTTTTATACAGTTTTGTTGAATAAAATATTTAAACTTGGTAATAGAGAGCCTTGTATGTTTTCTGGGACTTAGTTGTAATAGTGTTATAACATCCCCATGAATTAAATTACTGAGGGGTCGAGAAACTGGTATCACTAGCTTGTGTTTGCTCCTGACGTTTATAGAGTGTATATCACTTTTTAATTAAAACTGCTACTACATAAACTGCACATAGACAAAAATCAGAACCCGAAGCAATTATTTGCAGGTAATTCAAATAGTTGTTCCATGCGGGAATTAATGCTTGGTCATTGTGCTACTGAACCGTACTTAAGTCGATCTATGCCGGCACCACTTAAATTTACTGTCGCAATTTTGAGTGCTTATTTCACAAAATGAAGAAAAAATTATGTGCAGTGCACCAATACTCATTGTGGTAGCGAGTCGCAAGTTTTTTTTCTTCTAAACTCTCTTTTTGATAATAAATATTATATCATTAAAAATAAGAACATAAAAATACCTTTACCGTTTCTTCTTTGGTCAGTGGAACCCATAGACTTAGGATAGTAAGTTTAGTTTAGTTTTAGAACTTTTATGGTAAAAATTCAGTTAATTTTTGAAGATATTCGGTTTCGTGCTAAACAATTTTTTTTAATCACGCATTTCAAAGTATGCGGACAAGCCTGGTCGATTCCCGCCAGTATCAATGAAATTGTTAATTGCAATTTGAAGTGCCAATTTACTACGTGCTCGGCCGTTAAGCAACATGTTGTGAGCAAACTTGCATGTATGAAGAATAAAGTTTTCGAAGATGTGAAGTCTGCCAAAGCGTACTGGAGCAGTGCGGTAGATTAATCACTGGATAGTACTCTCAGAAGTTAGAGGAGGCCTGTGTCTAGGACGTATATAAACTCTTAAGTCTTTATTAAGTACTAAATATCGTGTTATTTTCTCTGCTGCTACTGTAAGGTATCGCGAAGCCCAGAAGAAGTGAAATTGCTCACTGCCAAGCAAACTCTTTCAATTCATCGAAGACAGGGCTTAGCAGTGAAGTTTAGCCACAGCAGCGATCACAATAGATCTTATAGTTCGCAGTGGTACTGGTCTTTCTAGTCCTGCATAGCTGCTCGCACGAAAAAAAAGGTATCGCGAATGTGTGACACCTATAATTGACTCTGTGGTGTTGTTGCTACTGTCAATATGTTTCATGATACCTTTTCTAAATAAAGGAAAAGTAGTATTACTGTTATAAATGTCTTGTAAATAAGAATAACATCCATGTTCCTTAACAGCTGCTACTTAGTTATATACTATACCATACTACTTAGTTATATTATATTTTTACGTGGTAGAGCCATGCTGCAGCTATATTGTGGTCGCAGCACGAATGGGTCGGCTCGTCCGGGGTGGGACCACGCTGTGTTTCGTATGGTGAGTGTAGAGAACCGGAGACCCTTTTTACTGAAAACGGGGCATTCCATCTTAGTCCTCATGATTGACAACGCATCTGTAATTTGATTCTTAATTGAGGATAAATGCAGATGTCTATTTTTTTTTGCGCCCAATGCAAAGGCACCCTCCGGAAGCGGGGGAGGGAGGTGGTGAATGCTCCTAGCATACCACGCAGCCGGCTGCGTGGTTATGTGGGACTCACTGCGACTAACCTAACCTAAGTGCCTACCCACTAAACACCACCTTGGGAACGGTTTTAACCATAGTGGCCTTTCTACCGAGAATTGATGCGTTCCCCTTAAGGGAAAGGGGGCGCAGTCAGATGTCTATGTGCAACAGCATCCACTTACCATCAGGTGGACTGTGTGCTCGTTTGTCACTCTTATTCATAAAAAATATGCATGTTTTTATTTTCTTAGTTATATATTACCTTTAGGTATTATTTTTTGCGAAATATTTCTTTATTAGCTATTGTTACTTTACTGTGTCTTAATTTTATAGTACTTTGTAATGTTGTGTAATCTATAAGGGTGCACACATCAGTCCCTAGATTAGGCCATTTTACAATAAAAATGCAATAATGCTGCTGGTGTCTTATCTTTATACATATAATAAATCTGTAGAAAATCGTGTCTGTAATTCTAATATATTCTTGAAAAAACAAGTCCAGGGGACTAAAGATAGAGTTCTGAAGCCAAATTAGTGGTTTTTAGAATTTTTGTGTCTGTCTGTCTGTGTATTCCGGATTCACGCAAAAACTACTCGACTGATTTACATGAAATTTTGTATGTAGATAGTTAGTAACCCGGTGCAACTTATAGGCTACTTTTTATCCGATTACGGAACTTCAAAAAAAGAAGGTTAAGTATTTTCCTTCCTTTAGATGTTAATTTTCTATTATATCTTAGTTATAGGCGGGATGGCGGGTGTGTTTTCAAATAAATATCAAATTTATAAATAAAGTTTAAAAATAGTTATAACCTTGGTAAAATAATTTGAAACTACACCGATTTAGTTATCAAAACAGCGCCATCTATCATCAAATAGAAAAAGTAGTTTATTTTGCCTTCAGTTACTAATAAATTAAATAATATAAATAACTTACATTTTTATGTTTAAATAATTAGATTTTTAAAATTATTTAAAAATCCTTACGTTTAGTTTTTTTAGTATTCTTGTTATTTTATTTTAAAAGTGTATTTCAATAGATAATGGTGACGTCTATCAAAAATATGAAAATTGATAAGGTTTTTATTTTATTCAATTACTAATCTATATGTAAACTGATTAAAACTGGTCTGTCTACAATTATTGCAAAATTTTCATTATCATTATAGTTTTATTAAAGAGATTTTATATATGTCGTGGCCAGATCGTAGAATTAATCATATATTATAACGTAGTCTATTATTTCGTGAAATGGTGTGATCATTTCATGATATTCAACACGGTTTGTTGACCATGTCATGATATAGCTTGACCAAATCTATAAATAGAAATCGTTTGAAGATATTAATAACTAAACACAACGTTGCTATTTCATGATGTGGTCATATCACGATATCATTAAAGCGTTTTTCACCGATAGCGGCGCTGATAGCGTATTTTTTTAACAAAAACAGAACTTTTAACCTGAATTGACATCATTTTATGCCTTATTGATATAATAAATAAATGTTCGCTTCTATCACTGATATTACTAGATGGTATAGTTTTGCCTTTCTTTATTTCATCTAATAATAGCGCCATCTACTTACTTCTAATTAAACTAAAATAGAAAGTCACTGATAAAATTAAATAATAGAATGCTGCCGAATATACGATGTAAATAATTGAAAATTCGTTCGTGGCACTGTTGTATGTCTAATTACTAGGCACATGTGGTCAACAATCATGCAAAAGCTTAGTTTTAGTTTTTATGAATTGTATTTAAACAAATATGAGGGCCGTGTAGCTCGCCGTGAGATATCACCATGGCACGGGAGCAAAACGTGTACGATTCCCTCGAGGATGAATCTGTTATAGCAAATTTTACGTGCTGACTTAACACGTGTCCGTTAAAGTGGTAAAGAATAACTTCGTGGGGAAACCTAGATGTCTGAGTAAATAAAATAGTCGTGGAGATGTGAAAACCGTTAATATGCATTGAAGCATTGCAGCATACTCTATTTTTCTGCCCACAAAACACTATAGGTACCCTGTCCACAGTAGTGAGACCATCTCACTACTGTGCACAGGTCTCACTGAGACGTATATTAGCTGCTACTTTACTTTTTTACCTTTAATGAAACTTATAAATCAGTTTGTAATTTAAGATAGCTTTCATATTTTCAGACATATTAAGATATTTGTGACAGTCCTGGTTTCATAGCTCATATGAGTACATGTAAATGAACAGGCTCTTGCGGTAAAATACCTTAATTAAAGAAAGCAGATTTTACTTAAACAAAAGTTTATTTTATTTTATTTGTCAAAGGCGGTAATCAAACTGATTAAAACTTAAACTTCATGGTACGTAAGCATTACTATATATTTTAGCATATATTTTAATTGCAATTTGAAGTGTCAATTTCTGATCTGAGAAGTTTCCCAGTTGAGGTCATCCTGCGTTGAAATAAGCGCAGCGAACACTTTTTTTAGGCCAAAAAACTCTCTGCGGCCTGTGCCCAATAGTAACATGTATGTAAGCTGCTCCTTTTTTACTTTTCATGGGGCAATATATGCAGTTTTTATTTCATTCATATTTTCGGGTATGTTACTTTTTTGTTTTCACTCTACCGTAAATATTAAGGGTTGCAAAGATGAGTAGAACTCATTATCGTCAGCCTATCAAAAGCCCACTGAAATGAACACGGGTATACGGTAGCTGGATATTTGCTATAGTTGCCACACTTGGTAAGTCGGTTGGCAACCGCAGCTATTATTATTTTGATCTGTTATCAGGAAGATGTGGGCACAACAAGGCGAACATTTTTCTACTCCCGTTTATGAGTGTAATGCTTCCCACGTTCACCATGTATAAAATTTATAGGGAATAAAACTAATTTTAAGGATTTTATCGCGTTTAATTTTAACTTTTTTAATTCCCGATGTTTTGAGCACTTTACAGCACTTATGGTCACGGGAGGACTGAGGTGTTTGACGACCTGATGTCATAGAAAAGAATAGAATAAGAATAGAATAGAATAGAATAAATACAGTAGTATGCTTGGGTTTGAATTTAATTTTATTAATTATGGGGTCCTTAGTAGATGGTAGCACTCAGCCATCTTCCCTATTAAAATTAGGATGTTTTTTAATTTCAATAGCCTCGCGAATCATCATTGGTAAAATCGGTGTTCTATTGCAAGAATTTGTTGTCTTTCAGATCCGATATAATAGTTGGGACGATACTAAACATGTTGACTTCCCGAAGCGTCGGTGCTTCACATCAACGATACGTTCTTTTACGCGGGTTTTTATGAAACTTTCATCCAAAGATGCGTAAAAAACCCCACGTAAAAATAAATAAATAAATAAACAAGTGAACCCTGCGCTGGTGTGCGTGCATTGTTTGAAGATTCCATACTCTCGTTTACTCTGTATCCGCTTTCCAGCAAAAAACATAGAAATTATATTCTCCAGTACCTAGATGATAATAATCTATGAGGAGAGGCAGATTTATAGACTGCAGTGGACTACATATAAAATATTATATAGTTCATTCAATAAGTTAGTAAGAAACAGTGAGAAAAAAAAAAACAAAGTGATAGCTGTGATAAGGTTTTATTCCAAAAAACGTATTAAATGGTAAAATGAATAAGTTAGGCCTTAATCTAAGCGGAATGTTTCTTTTGTACTTAAAAATTAAGTACTATTAATTTAAGTAGGTACTTATGTGATACTATTTAATATAGTGATTTTGAAGCGACTAAAAGGGGATCGCATATTTAGCAACACGTACGCGCCGCGCCGCACACGCCTTTTAAAATATTTTTTCCTTTTGTTACATCCTACGCAGTCTCGCGCAACTTTCCGCGTCGTACGTACTGTGTTCGAGACCTTCAGCAAAAACACGCGCACGGAGAGTACGGTGCCTCATAAATAGGCGATCACGTTATAACTCTGGGTAAATAGGTCTGTGCTTAATGGATGGATTAGAGTTCAATTAATATGTTCTTGATTTATAATAATCCTTCTTATAGTTAGCTGAAGTGGCAATGATCTGGCCATCTGGCTTGTAGAAACGGCAACCAATATGGAGGCAAAATTGAGTGTCATCCTAATATCGGCAAGCTTATTGTTGGTCCCTGCAGGGAGTAGATGGAAACAGATGGTTCAGGAACGTGTTTGGTGAGACATTGTAAGAAATAAATGTTGGACTTTTGATCAGTGTGAGGTCATGCTGGATTAAGACTTTTGTTTACTTACCTACTCTATAATTATTGGAGTACGAATTAGTTCATTACATTTTTAGAATATTTGGGAAAACAACTAACTATGTACATTATATACCAATCATATCCAGGCAAGGTAAAGCATCCTGCTGGGCATAGAAACATGCAATGACATTAGTGGGGATTTCGTATAGTGTATATGTCGTAGCCAACTAGCTTATTTAGTCTTTTAGTTAACAGCCTAGCCTCTATACTAAACGGCGCTGTTGGAATAGGGGCCTGAATGATATTCAGCCTATGCGTCTAATACAACATTGCACCTAACTTGTGATATAAGCGACAGTAGGTTAAGGTATGGCTGGGGAGGCCCTTGGCCCACCCTAAAGCCGCGTACATTGATATAATGTAGCACATAGCGCATAACTAGGCAGAGACTAGCGACATTCATTCAACGAGACGGCTAAATTATGTTTATCAAGGCTAGGCTATTAACTAAAAGGCTAATTAAGCTAGTTGGCTGCAACATATCTAATAGAGGGAGGTAAGTTGGACGAGGACAGTTTTGGCGTTATAGTATCTATCCGTAAATGTCACGTTTTGATAGTAAATAAAATATCTCGCTGAACCTGAAATTAGTATCTATTGAGTTATATTGCTGATATTATTTACAATTTGAACGAGCGATATGTCCTATATGTTTTTATTTAAAAATTGGCATGTATCTGTTGATTGATGAAATAAATAATTGATAAACTATAGAGAACCCGATAAATATACAATTATTGATGTCACATGCCTATAATATGAACTGTGGTATAGCGTAGTATTTAATTTTTATAGCATAGTATATGTATATCATAATAAAATTATAAATAATATTTTCAGATATTGATAGTACATGAACATCTGCACATTTTTTGTAAGCTACATTTTAATATAAAATACTGACGGCATTATTTACAAACACATTAAATTAATTATAGACATAAGCAATTAAATACTTCATGATAAGTATTAAAATAATTCTTATTCTATGGCAACACTTTCTAACTGGCAATTTAAAAATGGACGTATACAAATTAAGCGTAAGTATTCATGTTATACTAGTGTATAGATGGCGTTGTTATATATAATATGTTACTTATTTGATATGCTTTCGTAAGTCACAAATTTTTCGACGTGTAGAAATATTAATAAACTTAATACATTATCCATCATAGAACTATTTAAAATTTTACATTATTACAAAACCGTATTAAATTAAAAAGAAATAACTTTTAGATAATACAGAGTAGATTGATAAAAATCGTATTACACAAGAAAAGTTTTGCATACTTTTATATAAAGTTAGTAAATTGTATGTTTACACAATTATAAATGGCAATTATATTTAGGGCCGATTTTTCAATCGTCAGGCAAAAGTTATCCATGAAATAAATTATAATTTGATTGAATATAAAAACGAAACAATTGAACTATTTTATTCAAACAACTGTAATCTTTAATTTGTGTATGCTGTATTTTATTCTATGAATAACTTTTATCTAGGGATTAAAAAATCGACCCTTAATCGTATAAATATTCACTGACTTAAAATTACTATTGTCCGTTAGATGGCGTCACTTGTAGTTCACTTGCATACATGAGTTTCAGTGCGAGAGATACACTTATCGCACGTCACTCGGCAACACCAGTGAAACTGGCAACGGCATTTCGTTTCTTCGATGGTGCGTATAGTGTTGTAGCCACGACCACAGCACAGAGTTTCACAACCATTTTCTCCTGGAAAAATGTGGAGTCAATAATCGATTTTCATATTACACGGTACACAAATTAGAAGCGAAATCGAGTGTTAAAAAAACGTAGTCTTTATGTTGCCCCTCCGTGCAACATATCATATACTGACCGCGTGTAAGGGATTAGCGCCATCTACTTCATTCAATAGATTATTTTGATTTTTACAGTGACAGTGTATCTTAAAATAAACATTAGATGGCCTAAACGTGATAGATTTGTTTATTATAATATATATAATAAAAAAATTAATCATGTTTAGGCCATCTAGTGTCTTTATCTTAAGTATCTTAATAATAAGAATGATTATCTTGGAATATATTATCCGTGTCAGAGTTAACACGCACCTTTTTTTGTAAATAATATTTCTAGATTATTTAAAATTATTATAAAACTTGTATTCACCAAGAATAAATGTGTTTTCTTTCTCTCTTTCATTATTTGGTAACGTACTTAATTATAATTTATTTTTTAAACTAAACGCCATAAACGGGATAAACGTTCCTAAGGGAGCTCATATCCAATAGGGGACTCCTTACTCCAAAACTGGACTAAAGGTAAAGAAGAAGAACACTAAAGGCTTGTAAAGTTACCTCGAGATGTCCTATTACAATGTCGACCATGGGTCCCAAGGGACCCTGAAACTGGATCCGGTTCGCAGTAGGAAGGGGAAGGTTCTAGATAAACCAGCTCTGACTTGCGCGGTTGCCTCCCAATGCCTGCGTTATGTCTCGATCTGCAAATTTTAAATGTTGTTTAGCGTTATAGTTACCGTAACAGCCTATCGAAAGTCCACTGTTGAACATAAGCCTTCCTAAGATTGCTCATAGGAAGGAGGGCATTTGCCATACTTGCCACGCCTTGCTGGCGGGTTGGTAACCGCGGTTTTTTATTTTAGTTGTTATTATCAACATACTGCTCTTACGATAGCCACGGGACGATATAAGGCAGTGGATATTATACAGGGTTATTTTTCAAAGAATAGCTAAATTTTAAACTTAAGTTCAAATATATAATTAATGATATTTATATATTTGAAAATACGACTATATAAGGCTTCTACTTTTATTTGAAATTATCCCAATTTGAATGTGATTTATGGGCAACAACTACACGTACGCGCGCTCCTCTGTGTGTGATTCAATTTACAACGTTTTCGCCGGCGGATAACCCTTAAAAATGTATGCGTGCGTAGTAAAATAGTAGGCGTTAGATATTTATGAATGGCAATCAGTTAATTTTGTTTTTAATTTATAACCACGCATTTTAAATTAAAAGATACGGACAGAATGTTTGAATTTTTTTTAATTATTTTTTCTCCACCATCTGTCTATATTACTTATTCTGAACCTTCTCTGCAAATTTGGCCGGTTATTGCTAAATAACCCTGTATAGTGGCCGCGACTACACGCGAAATGCAAGAAACGATCATGGGAAACGCTAGGTCTCACGGCCACTGATAGATATCAGTATATCATCGCGTCTATCATCATCATCATCATCGTTACAGCCCTTCACAAGTCCACAGCTGAACATAGGGCTCAACCAAGGAATGCCATAAAGCACGGTGCTGAGCCATCTGCATCCATCGACTTCTTGCATGTCTTACCAGGTCGTCACTCGCTAAATCGCGTCTTTATTAGATGTAAAATATTTAGACCGGCGAAGGAAGCAGTATTAAATGTGCGAGATGTATTTTTATTAACCCCCGACGCAAAAAGAGGGGTGTTATAAGTTTGATTGCTATGTGTGTCTGTCTGTTTGTGGCACCGTAGCTATTAAACGGGTGAACCGATTTGGGTGCGGTTTTTTTTATTTAAAAGCAGGTTTTCTAGCGGTAGTTCTTAGACATGTTTAATAAAATCGTTTCAGCCTTTTCAAGGTCATCAGCTGTTTTTTTCGGGGGCTTTTAAATTTCAGTTTGAGTTATAGTGAGTAATGGTGATACACGAGCACATAGTCCTCTTGATGGTAAGTGATGCGGTGGCTCACAGACATCGACTCCTACAACCTCGGTTAAAATCAAAATACAGATACGTGGCACGATGGTGGTAAGATGGAATAATCTGTTACCAGGAATGGCCTCCAGTTCTAGTCTTACATCATTTTGCTGCTGTTTCGAACATTTGTATTCTGCAATAGTGTCGTTCTTCCCGGTCAAGATTGGGGCTATTACGGCAAATCTTCCCAGATGATAATTGATAATTATGTTACTTAAAATTCCGTAGCACTTCAAAAACAGAGCCTTGCATTAGGGTTGCGTCTCATATACGAGTATACAAGTCTTACTACTGATTGCTATTGAACTTCACATGTCCTCGGAATATTTTATTTCTTAGACGATTTACACGATACCACGGCCCCCGACTCTCTAGAGCAGTTCCACACCACAGCTTCCGACAATAGACACTTATCGTACATAGAAGAAGTTCTCAATTACACGAACGATTATACTCACCTTCGTATAACAAGATGCGAGTGCGGCGCGTGCGTGGCGGGCGGTGGGTGGATGGTGACCAGCTTGGCGCGGTGGTAGCGGTCCCGCAGCGCGGCCGCCACCGTCCGGAACGGCGGCAGTGCGCGCCAACACGTTCGCAGCGCACACGAACCGGACACGCCGTGACATTTGCACTCGCGCCGGACTAGATCCTTTACTATCTGATAAAGATACAAGTTATAGTAATAAGATGTTATTATGGCTCCCTTTTTATAATATTGGATAGACTAATGAGCCAAGAGGTTTACTACTTATCATACTACACTAAGATGGATTAAGATAAAATCCCTCTTCAGCTTTAGAAAAGTCAGTGTTTCAATGTTAGTGTTAAATTTTATATATAAAGTTATTATTCTACTGTGTGGTCGTGGTCTAAGATAATCAAGACTTCAAAAAAGGAGGAGGTACATAACACAATTTGACTGTATGGGGTGGACGCCCCTAATACCAATCGCACCCGAAATTCCAGCCTTTTCGTGTTTTTACTTTAAAAATAAGATTTATTGGTCTTAACTACAAATATTGTCCGTTAAAAAATTCTTCGTAACTTGAGGAAAGTATATTTCAAATATTACAACACAGTTAAAAACCTATCATTGTTAAATTAAAAATCAAAACATGTTCGCAACGATAAACGCTGATTTTCCTAATTTTTGACAAGTTATGGTCCCAAATAAAATTAGTCTTATTTCACATTAGCTCATCATTAGTCTTTTAATTTGTATAAATTTACCGTCAAGCTGTTATTTGGTTTGACGTACCTAATAGAAGTACCTAATTTCAACCACATAATATAAATCAGGGTTGTCATAAACTGGAATAAATACCATTAATTGGGACATAACTAATTTGAAAGTTTTAAATGTTATGTTAAGCTGAAACTGTATAAAAGGATGATTATAATATAAATGAATATGTGGTTCATAATAACCCCTGGGAATGAGGTGGTCGCTTCCGAGCAGTTTCTAAAATAAATTTTGTACTTAAATAGTTTGTACAACCATTAATGTAAAATTTACTTTAAAAAAAAGTCCCGCTGGGTTTCTTGCTGGTTCTTCCCAGGACAGAGAGTTTTTTTCGAACCAGAGGTAAAGTAAAAAAATGACTTTCAATAAGAACAATGTGATCTATATTGAATAAAAAAATATTCTATTCTATTCTAAAGTTAAGGAAATTAATATGATCAATTGTTATATGTTATAAAATTGGTTTTGATTTAAAAGTATAACAAAAGACGAAGGTGAATGAACTTGCTTTTATATCAGACATTTGGTGTATATTAAGAACACCTTATATTTAAATTTTTTTTAAAAGACAAAACAAGCATTAAAAATAATTAACTATTACTAATTAGTACTAATTACAACTTAGTACATAAATGAAAAACTTATGACAATTTAGGAGGATGCTCAGTTTTTTTTTGATGATGATTCGAAAAAATGAATGATTAATTTATAACAAATGGATGTGCTATTTAATTTTTTATCATTATTTACCTTAATTACTTGTTTATTGTTATAAAAATCTAACTCCTTAAAACTTAAATACTTACAGTAAGGTAAGTACGTAGTAAAATATTAAATTAAAATAATTAATGTTGACTATCTTAATACATATTTTGTTACGACTTTATTACTGTGCCTCTAACATTTACCGATAATAGCACCCACCAAAAACTCAAAAGGACGACACTCGGTACGAGATGAAAGGAGACAGTTTCTTTTTGTATGGAGAATGGGCCCACCACGAATTTTAGTGAACCTTAATGAAATGTATGTTGATTTATTCTTTATAATCTATAGATTACAAAATTAATATTAGTTTTATCGCATCTAAGGGGAATTTGAGAAATTAAAATTAAAATATGAATATCGCAATAACCTTAAAACAAACTAAAAGCGATTTTCTAGTAGTTTTCACCGATATTATGAGTTAGAATAGCGTATAGAATAGAAAAGCTTAATAATAATAGTATTAAAAAAGTTGAAGGTACATTCAGCAATTATAGATATTTTAAGATGGATGGAAAATCCTTTAGCAGTTCCGGCAAAACAGTACAGACAAACAAACGTGGTGTGGATACTATTTTTTACAGGTATTAATTGATTAGTGAATATACATCACACACACCATTACAGTAATTAAATAAATATGATATAAGAATAAAGCCAAGATGAATAACGGATAATATGTCTATTTATAATATTACCTTTAAATGCTATATAGTAAGAAAGCTGTTTTGAACTGGTTGTATAAGGATAAAACACAAAGTAAAATGCCACTGCATATATTGTTGTAATTATTTCCAAAGCAGTCTATAGTGTAATCTAATAGTGGAACAGACAGACAGACAGGTGCGGTGTCAAGACTTTGTTATAATATGTTTTGTTGATTAGTAAAGGTGCAGTGTGTAAACTTTGTTTTAAAATATATTAACTGATTAGTTATCATACCCCCAAACACCATTAAAGCCAAAATGACTAGGTAATATCATGTTTATCTATGTTATTACACACTGATAAATATGAAGTAAGATGTTTTAAACTGGTTGTGTAAGGATAACAAAAACACATGTATAATTTAATTGTATTTACTTTTGTCAGTCATTATCATTTCAAAAGATATTTTCAAAATAACTTGATAATAACATGAATCAGAAGGATATTATCAATGTTGTGAGATATGATATAAGACTGTTGTATTCAATATCCATATACTTTTGTCTCTGCCTACGAGCAGCTCTGCAAGATTTCAGCCTACAAGACATACACATTTATTCTAAGCGATCCACCTGAAAAAAGTTAATGAATATTGTATAAGACTATATATATACCATACTTCAATGTCAATAAACTACATTTCCATATTTCTGTCAGTATTTTGTTGTCTCTGCCTGTATGTTAAATAAATAAGAAATTATTACAAAATATACACCATTAATCAGATCAAATACACAAATGGTAGTTATGGATTTACATCAACAATATTTGACTATGTAAAAGTTGTCTGATTTCTTATTTTCACTAGTTTCATGTAGGGGAAAAGGATATTATTTTTTATATTAATTATCTGATAGTAGATGACAAAATAATATTCCTTTGTGCAGAGTTAAAAACACATCAGTCTAAGGATATAGAAGCATCTGATCAACAAGGATATAACCATTACACAAGTAAAATGACTTAACTAAGTTACAATACTTATGCAAACTGTATATTTGCTTCTAGTACAAGTAATAAGTACTTATTTACACGTAAATATATGTACTATCTATACTGTCTAACTACTATGGCTGGCATAAATTCAGGATCCATGTTTGATGCCATTTGGTATTGTCAAGTTTATGGAGCAACTTGTTGAATACATAAGGTATTTATACCAAATGCAGTTAAATGAATCGCTCTTCAAAGCCGATGAAGCTACATCAAATAGAGAAATCTTTAAATCCCTCGACCCATAGATTCTAATTTTCTTATAACATACAGAAAAACTTCATTTATGTATTTATTCTATCTATTATTTAATTTAGATTTTACTAATAACATAAAACTTTAATACTTTGTCACTTTTAACATACTAATAAGGTTCTAAGACCTGTGTTTGTCATTTTTTTTTAGGTAATTCATCATAAATTATAGATCTTATTTAGATTTTCCAAAATTCTAGGTGTAAAAGTAAACTCTTGTATTATATGTACATACCTTAGAGAGTAATTGTGTTCTGTGATACATACTCTTATATTAATTAACTAAACTCATTAGTTTTCATTTTTCAATTTCGAATGTCATTGGCAATTTTACCATGCGACCACAAAAAAATAAAAAGGAAAAATAGATATCATCCATTATATGTTAAACATTGTGCATCGATGAGACGATATTTTCTTGTCTTGTAAACAAACACGTATAAACATTTTATCTATTAATTAATTTTGCTAGTTTGCTACTAAAAATTATTTTAAAGTATATAACAATTAACCACAAACTTTATTCTTAAAGTAGTGATGCAACTCTAACTTGTTTTCACCGATTCAATCGAGTGAATCTGTGTAATTCGGTACTGAGTGAAAATAATTTTACTCGAATCCGCTTGCACTCGAGTTACCGAGTCAACGACGCACCGTGTGGATTCGGAGAGCGCCAGCCCAGCGCTATATATGTCAGTTCACCATTCATTAATTCTATCATCTAATCTTCTATCGATCTTAACCACTATGTCACTGAATTCTTCTCCTGCCGTCGCCGAATCATTGCTTAAACAAATGTAAATGCGTACAAAGACATTTACATTTCATAAAATATCATCAAAAGATATTGTAAAATATTTTAAAACTATTGATGTTAAGAAAACTGGATCTGTGGGGCATTTCCAAAGTTATTGCGTCTATAATCGATATAATCGCGCCTCAACTAGCTATTATTTTTAATACTAGTATCGAATATGGTGTGTGATTTGATGAAGCATAGTAAAGTAATACCTTTATTTAAATCTGGTAGTACATTAGACCCCATTTTAGACCCATTTTGTACTGCCAACACTAAGTAAAATTTTGAAAAATTATTCTTGATCAAATGTTAATTTTTTAATGTTAATAATTTACTTCATAAAAATCAATTCGGTTTCACAAGGGTCGCTCGACAACTGATGCTGGTGTTGAGCTGATTAAATATATTTTCAATGCATGGAGAATTCACAGGATGCTTTGGGTATATTCTGTGACCTATCCAAAGCCTTCGATTGTGTTCACCATGAAACATTAATCAGGAAACTACAACACTACGGTGTAAGAAGTAATGTCTTAAATTAATTGTTTCATATTTAAGTAACAGAACTCAAAAAGTTGTCATTAATAGTATGAGCTCTTCCGGGTCGATAGTAAAGGGCGTGCCTCAAGGCTCAACCTCGCCCTTTCTGTTTCTTGTATATATTAATGACTTACTTACATAGTAGGGGATAACCATAATATAGTATTATTTGCTGATGACACTTCATTAATTTTCAAATTAAAACGACAATTATTAAAATATGACGAAGTAAATAATGCTATATCTAAATTAGTAAATTGGTTTAATGTTAATAACTTGCATTTAAATAGCACTAAAACGAAATGTATGAAGTTCGTGACCCAAATGTCAGACAATTAAATACTAATGTAATTTTAAATGGGAGGAACTGAGTCTTGTCGATACCACCATTTTTCTTGAATAACACTAGACGCGAAGCTTCAATGGAGCCCCATATATCAAAGTTAGCAAGCAGACTTAGTTCTGCAGCATATGCTAAAAAGATTAGAAATCTTACCAGTGTGGAAACAGCTAGACTTGTTTATTTTAGCTATTTCCATAGCATAATGTCCTATGGTATTTTGCTATGGGGACACGCAACTGACACTGAAATTATATTTGTTTTACAGAAGGGGCCATAGCAATCTATGATTTAAAACCCAAAGAGTCGCTCAGACAAAATTTAAGGAAATTAATATATTAACTTTTCTCATACATTTATGAAAATGTAATGTACGTACACAAAAAATAAAAGTAGTTATACAAAAATAAGTGATATTCATTCTGTAAATACTAGGAACAAACACAAGCTAGTAGTACCAGTTATACTGACTCCACTGAGTCAGTAATTCATTCTTGGGGCGATGTATACGCTTTTACAACAAAATTCCAGAAAATATACAAAATTCGACCTGCTCAAAATTCAAAACTTTATTAAACATAGTTTGTATAAAAAGGGTTATAATGTTAAGGAATTTATGGATGATAATAACCCTGGAATGAGAGGTAAGCCTGCCAGTTGTTTCTAATTTGTTTGTGTGGTTAATTGTGTAATATACATGATTGTAAGCTGTTATTTAAAAAAGTCCTGCTGGGTTTCTTGCTGGTTCTTCCCAGGACAGAGGTTTTTTTTCGAACCAGTGGTAATTAGACAAAAGAGTGACTTTCAATAAGTATTATTTATAATCTATATTGAATAAAAAGTTTCTGTTTCTGTTTCTGTTTCTGTAATCAACTAATCCACATAGTATAAGGCGCTGCGGGCGTGAAACTTGCATCTGGCATGTTGTAGTCAAATATGAACTTAGTTTGATTTATAATATCGTGATTGTGCTATTGTTTTTTTTTTACTGTATAAGTAGTAATAACATAAAAGGTGATTTAAATATACTTGTTTGTTTAAAGTATGAATGATAACAATGAAACAACAAAACAAAATCGTCAGTGTGTATTTATTTTGAAAATGGAAGGATTTGTAAGATATGAAAAGCAGTTTATAGACTTTGAAATGCTACACATGTCTGTAGTAAATAAAACATGGAAATACTACAAATAAATAATAATAAATATTTATTTCATTTCATATTGTCGCATATTACTTATTTAATAAAGGTACTATTTAAAAGTATATTAATATAGAAATCTCCACTTATATTGTATTAAAAACTATAATAAAAAAACTTAAACTAGTAATTCAAACAGTATTATTATTATTATTATTTAAAAATGCTTTAACGAAGGTAATCGCTATTATCAACTCGAGTGATAAACTTCAATCGATGCAGGAACTGTAAATAGTTAATTCTGCATAACTCAAAACTCGAGTACAACTATAGTGACATGATAAAACCCGAGTGACTCGAGTCACAAAATTCTACCGAGTCGCATCTTATCTTACGGTCAATTCAGTGTCTGTCTACAATTTAGTGATGAACCTGACTTACTAATTGAACAATTTATTGATATATTATGTAATATCAATGTTGATTAAGTATAATACGTGATAGTTAAATTTTTAATAACATTAACTATACGCACGTCATAAAGTTAGTGATATTATTTTATGAAAATTGTCTATACGCAAAACAATAAAATATAACTACCTATTAAGTTAGTAATAATAATTATCTTGGATGGAGGAACAAATATAAAATAATTTGTAACAAACTGACACAACTTCGTTCCGCCATTTGAGTTGCGTAACTCGAGTACTATTCGAGTTACGTGAATTTCAACTCAAGTTAACTCGAGTCGAGTTTCTTCCGAGTTGGTACATCTCTACTACAATTTTTTCAATATTACATTATCTGAACCAATGACCAGAACACAAATATCAAAACAACTCTTTTTTTCAGATTTTAATTCCGTTTAGATTTTCATAAAATCTTATGCTATTTACAATAATAATTATCTTTTTTTTGTATATAATACCATTAAGGGTCGCGAAAATTTCTAGTGGGCCCAAAAACGATTGACTTTGAGCCAAAACGCCTTTTTTTTTTGCTAATCGTCGTTTTTGAAATTGTTCTTGAAATAATATGATTGTATATGAATGTTTATTACAGTCTTGGGTAAATGACCTATCGATTAAAACAAATATTTCAAAATATTGTGGTCTAATTAGCAATAGCAGGAATTTTTAAAGTTGAAATTGGCACTAAAAGGTTGGCAATAGGGGCGGGGCATCCAGCCTGTTTTTTTTGTATGTATGTTTCGCGATATCTTCGCCAGTTGAGACCTGATTTAGAAGATTCTTTTTTTAATTACTAGGTTAATAACAAAGTTGGGTGATCCCATGTAAATTTGGAGAAAAAATTACACCTCTAAGGTTTGAAAAATAGAGGATGAAGTTTTTAATGTAACTATTTAGGCGACATTGAGATTGTGATATTCCTTAGTACACTCCAAAGGTTAAAAAATACCATTTAACACAAAGTAAAAGCAGACTTTAAACAACTATAAAGAATAAACTAATTTCACATTCTGAAGTCGGGGCTTTGATTTTTCTATATGTTTTAGCACCAACTTCAGAATTTTTACGTGGTAGAGCCATGCTGCAGCTATATTAATAGAATAGCTGTAGCACGAATGGGTCGGCTCGATCGGGGAAGGACCACGCTCTCACAGAATACCAGCGTAAAATAGCAGCTTAACACTGCTGTGTTTCGAATGGTGAGTGTAGAGAACCGAGACCCTTTTACTGGAAAGGAAGCATTCCATCTTAGTGATTCTTTATTAAGGAAAGATATAGATGTCTATGGGTTACAGCAACCACTTACCACCAGATGGACTGTGTGCTCGTTTGTCGCCCTATCCTGTAAAAAAAATGTGAAATTATTTTATTCTTTTTAGTTGTTTAAAGTCGGCTTTTACTTTTTTAAAGTTAAAAGTTGTTTTCCATCCCGTGGATGTTGGTAAAGGCGACCAATGAGACCTCATGGTCTTCGATAGATGTCGGAATATCGTCTCGTATGAGATGTGGAAGTTGTCGCCAATCCATTTGACAATTATGATAATTATAGCAAATCCTCCTTGCCATGGCAATGACCATTTCCAGTTGTAAACTGCTTGGAGGTTGTAAGAGGAATGAGGGTTTACTCTTTTTAATAATGTATCATAGATCAATATTAACTTTCACTTGCTTTTATTTATTTCTATAAAAAAATCACACACCACTATTACCGCTCCTAACGGCCTTTCAAAAGTTCACATATATTGCCTACGACACCGCGGGACGATACCATTATCATCATCGATGATATCATCCCGCATCATCATCGCGTCGTCATCGTTACAGCCCTTCACAAGTTCACGTGGCGATATGGGGTATTGAATATTCTTACATCGCCACTACACTGTGCATAACTATTATTAAATCGTATCTGTAAAATAAAATAAAAAAATTACTCTTAAATATTTTATAATTTAAAACACGCGAAAACACATCATTTTTTATCTGTCGATAATAACCATTGCGTGCGGCGGAACGGACCACCGAAAAAAAGTAAAATGAAAGATGGCGACTGATTCGCGGGTTGGTTGTTGTAAAATAAAACGCTAATTCGCCAGTGAGCTTCAAGTAATAAGATGCTTTGATGGTTCTCACAACTTCTGCCGTTAATTTGACTTCGGGCTGTTAAATATTTCTCTTGTAATTTGCTCCTCTTAGGTATTGTTTTTATTTGAATAGGTACTATTAAATTAATGACATGCTTTTTGAAATTATGCGAAACGTTGTTTTTGGGTTTTGAGCTAATAAATGAATTTATATCTTTATAATAATTTTATTTGATGCTAATATGTACTTTTCCTCGTAATTAACTTCTTTTGTGATTAGATGTACGTCTGGGTTGGTACCATCTTACCACTTGTACTGTTGTCAGGCAGCAGTATAGCCACTGCTGTTTTCTGATTTGAAGAACGGTATGTTGAATTACGAGCTAAGAGGCATTTAAACTTAATCCTCAGGTGCTTCGTACAGTGTTGCCAGAGCCAAATTTTCAATTGCCACGTTTGGTGAGCGATAGTAACGTGTTTATATGAAATGGTTTTGTCGATCGCATAGCATAAAAAGGGAAATAAATGAGACAAAGTTATATTTGAAAATAAATTAACAACTAATTTTCAATCAACCAACCAACTTCAAGAAAAGAAGCTCACAGAATTCACCTCTGAGGACTAAGTTTAAATGCCTCAAAACCCATAATTATAATGGCTTTCTATACCTTTCAGATTGGAATACAGCAGTGCACACACTGCTGCTTGGCAATAGAAATAAGTAAGAGAGACACACAACCCAGACGGACATCTAGCCAGAGGAGATAGGAGTCCTATCACTAATTAAAACTTTCTGACCAATCCTATTAAAACCCAACCATTACAAACACCTAAGAAAATTGCCGTATGTTTTGCTACAGCAATGGAGATAATGCCGTAGGCCGTGTGTATGACCAAATTCAAATAATTATTTTGCACGTATCCGGACATAGTGTTGTCATAATTAAAATGATTCATAGATCATAATCTAATGAGAAGTACCTACTAGCACAGACCATATTAAAAGACAATTGTATTAGATATAATTACGTGATTTTTTTACAATCGCTAGAAATCTAAAAGAAAACGGTGTAAAATTTTTCATTCCCGAGTGTTTTGTTTCCTTAATACCATTGAATCAGCAATTTAAACTACATAGAGATTAACAAGCCGTAGATTTATGGCAGTTTTTGCCCAAACTACGAATTTTTCTGCCAGGGGTGAACGAGGTGTAATATTTGACAGATTTCATAACGGGGAAGTTAATTTGTTCAAAAAATGTAAAGGTTAATGTTTCTTTTTATACTATTAGATATATTTTATATTAATTAGATTAAAATAAATAAACAAAACCACAGATATTCATAAAGTATAAAAATTAAAAAAGAGTTAAAAATGTGCAAAAAATTAAAGAACAAACCAACGAGGCATTGTTTTGTGTATTATTATTATACCCTAGAAACTGATAAACTTTTATTTAATACTAACTTCTCAATTAAATGACATTGTGTAACGAAGAACTTCACCTCAGTGTCATATAGCGACATATGGTGAGTGAAATTATTAGCCCTCATTGTCATAGAATACGGTGCCGTAGCGTTGGCGACACTGGGTGAAAACTGACAACGCATCAGTGGCAATCATCATTTGAATTTGATTGCAAGTGTCCACGTGTAGCCACTTACTAACGGACTATTAACTAGTTTGAAAATATTGGTGGAAAAACACAAGAAAAATAATTTATTTAATTTTAAATAAAAGGTAAAACCTTCTTTTAAAAATATTAAATTTGATCACTCTCAGAAACAAAAAATATAATTGTGTTAGTGTGGTAAAAACACTGACACCGTTTGGACTATTTATTTGTATGTTATCTTGGCTACGTTTTTTTTTTATTAAAGAATACTAGTAACGCCATTTACATTACTAATACTCCCTCTGGAGTGGTTATCCAGGAAACCTTAAAATGCTTGTGTTAGATGGGAGTGGTTTACCACAGTAATCGAATGATGAATTAGAACCCAAAACTTTCTGAGTTTCCAGTCCAAACCCTTAACCATTAAGCTACTATTGGTTCAAACATTTATTACCATTAATAGATTTTAAGAACCTGATGGATCAAAATGTTTTTACGTCGCCAGTACATGCATTTTTTTACAGGAAATCTCAAAAGAATATCAAGGAAGAAATTTATTTTGAAAACTTCAAACAAGTCTGAACACTTAATTCGATTAACCCTGTGGTTGCGGCGTGCCTGATATACCTAAACAAAAGGGTCTGCGGTCACGCACAATCATAATTGTATCCAATGGGCAGCCGAGAAATCATTTTCAACACTGTGCAATCATGCAAACAGACTGATTGAACGTTTGGCCGCTTATTAGGATTCATCAGTTTATTCCATTTCATTTGGAATTAGCATAATGCCATTTCATTTATAACCTAACATTACATTTTAATGTCGGGTTTAGGGTTACCAGATGAAAAATTGAAAAGTCCTAACAAAAATACTGATTTCGATGCAGAAGACCTGACAAACGCAATTAACAACTGTGGTAGAAATAACAAATCAAGTTGATTATAAAAAAAAGAGGGTTAAATAAATTATGTTTCAAATTATGTTGATTGTCATCTATATCATTTAATAAGTACAATGGTAGTACTCTGCATGTGAATTTAAATAATTAATACTAACCAATTAATAATAACTTTATACGTGGATAGAGTCATGCTGCAGCTATATTGGTAGTATAGTTGTAGCACGAATGGGTCGGGTCGACCGGGGAGGACCACGTTCTCACAGAAGACCACCGTAAAATAGCAGCTTACTCGTAATGCTGCTGTGTTTCGTATGGTGAGTGTAGAGAACCGGAGACCCTTTTCACAGGAAACGAGGCATTCCACCTTAGTCCTCACGGGTGACAACGCATCTGCATTTTCATTCGTAATCGAGGATAGATGTAGATGTCTATGGGCCACAGCAACCATTTACCGTCAGGTGGACTGTGTGCTCGTTTGTCACCCTAATCCTATTAAAAAAAACAAAGAAATTTAGTAACCGTGTTATGGCAGTGTGGCTATGTTGTCCCGTGGGTGTCGTAAGAGGCGACAGAGGAAAACAAACCAGGTGATGGGCAGCATCTGCTTCTAATAACAACAAGAAAAAACTGTTGCCAATCCACCAACCTGCCTGCCAAGCGTGACAACTTTGGTAACTATACCTCTTTTTATGCATTCTATGGGGAGGCCTGTGTTCGGCATTAGACTTTGATAAGCTGTAATGATCGAATGAAAAATACTATTTTTTATTTTGATTGGTCGTATGAATATAATTTTCTAATAAAAGAAAATTCAAAAATCTACTGTAATTTATAGAACAATTGTAAAATCTTCACATTTCCAAAATTCGACCGCAATCCTAACAAGAGACTAAAATCCTGACAAGTCAGGACAATTCCTAAAATATGGTAGCCCTGTTTGGGTTTAATTTACATATGTACAGCAATTCTATTCCATTTCCCATGGAACAGGTCTAGTATATTCTACTGCCGTTATTCCGTCAATAAGTTTGATTGCCTCACAACGTATTTTTTTTTGATTTTCGTAGACGAAAATGATGGGCCGATTGATACAGATTTTTGATTGTATGAGCGTTCTAAACTACTCTACTAGGTGAAGACGATACTGATGACGGCTCCGTGGTGCTTTGGCTTAACATTGAGTTGCAGTGCAATACGTGTATCATTAATAATATTTATAAGTAAGCCTTTATAAGTCCACGGATGAGGCATCCTTGTAAAAGGTCTATGTCTGTACCTTTTGCAAGACCAGGTCAGTTATCATGCATTACATGGAGGATTTGCCTAGTTTCGCGGGTCGGTAAGTGAACCTGCACTGGTAACCCTAGGTACTTCCTATTACCAAAGAATTACATTTGGTTCGGCGCTTAGAGTAATAACATATAGCATACATATGCTCTTGGTAGAGAGTAATTGTGTTCTGTGTACATATGTAATTACTCTAAGCGCCTAAAAATAAATACAAATTACTCTGAGGTTCAGCAACAATCACTTATATTTAAAAAAAAATGTTCAGCGATTAACATTACTGCATTTATGGGGTAATACTAGATATATAAATAGGAATAGTAAATAACTAATACTGGTATACTGGCAGTTTAACAATGTATTATTAAAATATTTAAAGGCAAAGAGATCTATGCACATACAACCTAGTCTTTTAAATATTTTGACAACTTAATCCAGCAGATTTTCAATGATGATAGTATGTTAAAAGATCTAAACGGGAAACTTCAGGTATTTATCATCATCGGAGCCCTTGTTTCATCGTTTCTACTGTTCGCTTATACGTTCACATGCGCAGATATTTAAAACACAAAATCGCAACATGTTTATGATACGTATTTAAAATTTACATGAAAACGATAGTAAAAACCAAAACTCAACAAAAAACAAGCAAATCTTACTTTCACCTCTTAATAAGGACATATACCTCGCTCACCTTCCTCCCCACTCGGTTATTGTGAAGATTCATGAGACTCCTGGCGTCCGCTTCAAGCTCCCTCGAGTCGAGGAATCGCCTCGCGAACCTCATACCGTAAGCTGCTTCTCCACAGCCACCCCATTGAAATTGTTCTGAAGGGCCAGTCATTCGTCTTCTAGTGGGGTTAATAAAGAATACGTTAAATTGTAAATCTAGAAAATTTCATGACAGAAAATAATTAAATAAACTGACTACACACGCCAAGCAAGTACTCGTATTTAAGAGTAAAGCAAGAAAAGTAAAGTTATAGCCTATTATACATATATGTTCCATGGCTGGGCATAAGCCTCTTCTCATTTCTAAGAGAATGATAGATAGACTAGATAGATCCGCCAACACTCCAGTGAGTATTGACGGATTTTGCAATTCCCAAAATATCTTATTGCTCAGACTCGATGGCGGCAGGTTTCCACACGATGTTTTTTTTCAACACTAAAACACGTGGTAAATTAGCACTTAAAATTACAATTAGCAATATCGTTAGTGTCGGCGTAGATCGAATTCACAATCACCACAACTTCAGCCTCAAGGGCTGTTGTCATAAATTTCATAGCACGTGATCAACCTACTGTCCAACATCGTCCCGTGGGTGTCGTAAGAGGCGATAGAGAGAAATGAAACAGGAGATTGGCATCATCCTGGTAATAACTCGAAATAATAAAAAAGTGTTGCAACTAGCAAATATTCCCCTAGGGGGCATTTTATGGCGGAGGCATATGTTCAATAGAAGACTTTTGTTAATGATGATGATTCTATTTACATAGTCAGTTTTTAGGGTTCCATAACCGAAGGGTAACCAACGGGAACGCTGTCCGTCCGTCCGTCCGTCCGTCTGTCTCTCAGCGGACTGTATCTCATGATCCGTAATAGTTAGACAGTTGAAATTTTTACAAAATGTGTATTTCTGTTGCCGCTATAACAAAAAATAATAAAAATAAAAAATAAATAAAAATTAAAAGGGGCTCCCCTACTAGAAACGTGTATTACGATGGTACGGAACCCTTCATGCGCGGGTTCGACTCGAACTTGGCCTGTTTTTTTCTTTGTAATGGCTCGCTCATATTAAGTGACGATAGCCGGAGGCTTTTTATTGGTAACTAGGCATTTCACCTTAGTCCTCGGGAGTGAAAACGCAACTAGATTTTAATTCCTAATTGAGGATAAATGTTGGCTATGGTCCACAGTTACGGTTGGACTGAGTGCTCATTTGTCACCATTACTTCTACTAAAAAGGTTCAATGTGATCTCGGAAGCATTGATCTTACCTGTTAGAGTTACAGTGACAGGCAGGCAGATCGCCGCGTGCGCACGCCGTACTCAGCGCGTGTGTGACCCCGGCAGATGTTATTGCGTATGTGAAAGCGGCTTCCCGAGTCGCTGTAAAGATATAATATTAGGTAATTGTATTTTTTTTACCAGGTGGAGGGATTACTGCGTATTTCTAATGCCAATCAGCAGTACAGCCATTGTTTTTTTTTTGGAAAACTTACAGCTAACATTACTTATTATAAAAATGAATAAAAATAAGAAGGCCATTTAAAAGTTTTCACCTATAGACAATATGAGCTTAGAAACAATAATTTAAGTCGGCAAGAGATAAACATTGGTAAAACATATACAGTAATTAACAGAATGACACTCTACGAAAGTATTTTTTCGCTAAAACATTTTTAATTCGAGAAACACTAGTATTAAAAAAGTGTGTGTGTACTATGCACGTAGGAAGTTAAACTTCTTTAGCGTAACAAAACAAAAAAATTTAGAGACAATTACCCACCGAAGTTGTCGCTTTTAGGTGTCGGTGTGCGCGCGCATCATTTTTCCCAAAGGAGTATAACTTCAACAAGTCCAAGTCATCGTTATTGGAAACTTCATTAAAAGTTCTGCACGCACGTATCATAGAAGAATTTTACTTACATTTAGTCCGAGTTTACAGTTTTTTCAGGTTTGAAGAATAAAAAACCATAGAGGACGAGTCTGTGAGGAATTTCATCTTGGCCCTCAAAAGTGACAACGCATCTATAGCCTCTTTTTAGCCGCCCCTAGCTAACGAAATCGTATATCAGTAACATGGGTCGGGGTGCAATGGGACTGGACCGGGCGGCGCTTTGACACCGCCGGCAAAGTCACCGCTTTCGATAACTCTCCAAGTCCTCACTTGCAAGTCTGTTCCAGCGAGAATCAATGCAAAAACGAATGAAATGCCGCAGGGCCAACAATAACACACTTTCAGATAAAAAAACTTGACGAAGCATGAACAAGCCATATATTGTACGGGGCCTTTCCGGCAGGAGATCTCCTCTCTTTGTCAAAATGGCCAAACTAAAAATATACATTCATGGTAACCGTCTCATCTACTATAATCTGTGTTTGCAAATTAATAGGTGTCTGCGGATAGATCGAGTTCCCATATAAATTACGCCGTAATAGCAGGTTAGATCTAGATAAGTCTTTACATAAATTATTAAGAGATCCGGTGGTAGTTGATTGAAATGTCATTTCGGATCCCAAGATGTTGTTAAGTCACAGCCTCATGCCTCACGTGGTATATTAAGGGATTATGTAATTTTTTCGATGTAAGAAATTAAAATTCCGTTTAAAAACTCCAGACAAAAATTTTTCAAAAAGAATTTGTCGAAATTACTAATTGATAAATGCTTTTACCAGGTCGTCACTCCATTTAGTGAGAGGCCGTTCTAACTTTCGCCTACCACAAACTAGGTGGAGTGACGACCTGGTAAGATATGCAGGAAGTCGATGGATGCGGGTGGCTCAGGACCGTTCTTTGTGGCAATCCTTGGGGGAGGCCTATGTTCAGCAGTGGACTTGTGAGGGCTGTAATGGTGATGATGATGATGAAATGCTTTTATAGTTTACATGTGATCTTAGATTATAAACTGTAACCTCTGTAAATTATAATATCTCTATATGTATAACATGCTGATCTGTAACGTGCTGTAAAATCTTTTATATACCATCTTTTATGCAAATAAAATAATATTATTATCCTCATCTGGTTGGGTTGCATAAATATATAAAAGAATACGATAAATATACATTAAATATAATAAAAAATATATAAATAAGAAATACATAAATAAATAAAAATCTGACCAGATGGAAGCCCTCAGCAGGAGTCTCAAAAACTGCCGAGGGTTAGGGGAAAAGTTGTATCGAGGAGCACCACCTTCTGCATTTGAGCTTAGAGCGGTTCGTCATAGACTCCCAGTCGCCTCAGATGACCCGAGAGGCTGACCGGGATTATTATTACTATTATTAATGGTTATTGTGTCAATTTAAATTAATCTAAAGTATGCGTTGCTTTTACATGTTTATTCTATGCATGTTTTGATATGGAATAAAAAATGTAAACTTCCATACCGAAATCAAAGAATAAGAAATTTAATAATAATTTACAAATAAACGATCTTAATCTTAATCAGCATGTAGCATCCGGAAAAGAAAGCAGACAATTGTTTTTGGGCCCACTAGAAATTTTAAAGTAACTTAATTTTATTACACATAAAAAAAGATACCAATTTATTATAGAAAACGGCCTAAAGATTTTATGAAAACCTAACCGGAATCATGAAATCTGAAAAAAAGGAGTTGTTTTGATATTCGTGTTCCATGGCTAATGTGATATGAAAAAAATGCGTGTAACGAAGAACGAACTACTAAAATGATTTTCCATCACTCTTAAAGTACCTATAAATGCTGAATGTACCTACAACTTTCTTTTATACTATTAATTATTGACCAGTGCACTATTTTAACTTATAATACCGGTGAAAACTACTAGACAATCGCTTTTAGTTTGTTTTTAGTAAAACTAAAATTACTATTGTAATCTATAGATTATAAGGAATAAATCGACATGTATTTTATTAAGTTACGCCACAATTTGTGGTGGGCCCATTCTCCATACAAAAAAAAATTGTCTCTTTTGGACAGTGGTAAAGCTATTATTTATGCGTCTTCATCATCTGGCCGTAGAAATTCACTCCTGGACATGGGCCATTCCCATTGAAGGGATTTACTTTAATCATCACGTTAGGCTGACGTATTGATGCTCGCAGTAGCAGACGTCTCGCAATTTTGACGTTGTTACCCATTGCTGGTCTGGATACTGTACAGCGCACGTATTTTACGTTGTTATTATTAATAATAGGATTATTAATAGGATATAGGTTTGAATACCGTGTTTGAATCAATAAAAGATTTCATTGAGCTAATCAAAGCCCTGAAGCATCATCATCATCATCATTACAGCCCTTCACAAGTCCTCTGCTGAACATAGGGCTCCCCTTAGGAATGCCACAAAGTGCCACGGTCCTAAGCCACCTGCGTCCATCGACTTCCTGCATGTCTTACCAGGCCGTCACTCCATCTATTGGAGGGACGCCCTACACTTCGTCCGCCGGTACGAGGCCGCCACTGGAGAACATACAGAAATGTATCTTGTAAAATATCCGTTTGTAAAGAGTTGCTGTCTTAGAGTATTTATAAGCATAGCTTGCTTATAGTCAAATATTTTGAAATATATTTTTTATAACTATGTCATATATTTCCCATAATTAATAAAATTAAACCCAAACACAAGCTATATTCTATTGCAAGACTTCAAAACCACTGTAAGCTCGTTCTGAGTAGATTGGACCAAACATTAATAAATAAAGTTGAACGTAGCCTTCGTTAACTATGACATCATGACATCAGACATTGAGGTGTTTGACGCACTGGTGTCCCCGACGTGACCATGGCTGTAAAGTGCCCGAAACGTCGAGAATTAAAAAAGATATAATCCGTAAAATTAGTTTTATTTCATATATTTTTTAAGAAGTATGGGTGACAAACGAATACACATTCCATCTGATGATAATAGACACTGTCATTTATCTTCGGTATGAATCAAAATGTAGTTGTTTTTATATGGGGAGGAGACGATTTGTCGATACCATATTTTTTCTTCGAATCACACTAGACGCGAAGCTCCAATGGAGCCCCCATATATCAAAACTAGCAAGCAGACTTAGTTCTGTAGCATATGCTGTAAAAAAGATTAGAAATCTTACCAGTGTTTAAACAGCTAGACTAGTTTACTTTAGCTATTTCCAAAGCATAATATCATATGTTATTTTGCTATGGGGACACGCGACTGACACTGAAATTGATATTTGTTTTACAGAAGAGGGTCATAAGAGCAATCTATGATTTAAAACCTAAAGAGTTGTTCAGACAAAAATTTAAGGAAGTTAATATATTAACTTTGTCCTCTCAATAAATTTATGAAAATGTAATGTACGTAGGTACACAAAAATAAAAGTAGTTTTATAAAATAAGTGATATTCATTTTGTAAA
Source organism: Parnassius orleans (assembly GCA_029286625.1). Taxonomy (NCBI): domain Eukaryota; kingdom Metazoa; phylum Arthropoda; class Insecta; order Lepidoptera; family Papilionidae; genus Parnassius; species Parnassius orleans. The sequence goes on from JAGSMP010000058.1 coordinate 3,038,249, forward strand.
TACTAGGAACAGACACAAGCTAGTAGTACCAGTTACTCGACTCCACAGAGTCAGTAATTCATTATTGGGACAATGTATACGCTTTTACAACAAAATCCTAAAAAAATATACAAAATTTGATCTGCTCAAAGTTCAAAAACTTTATTAAACTAAGTTTGTATAAAAGGGTTATTATAATATTAAAAAATTTATAAATCATAATAACCCCTAAGAATGAAGTGATCGCTAGCTATTTGACATACATGATTATAAGCTGTTATTTATTTTTTAAATCCCGCCAGTTTTCTAGCTGGTTCTTCCCAGGACCGAGGTTTTTTTCGAACCAGTAGTAAATTAAACAAAAGTGTGACTTTCAATAAGTATTATTTATAATCTATATTGAATAAAAAAGTTTCTGTTTCTGTTTCATGCACTCGAACTGGAATAATGAATAAAATGGCGTTAAAAATGTTCGTCTGATATTTGTGAAGATTTTTTTGCACAGATGCGGGATTAAAAAAGGCTAATAAATAGGCTGTGAGAATGTCGAAAAACATTTCCTGTTAGTAAAAAAATTAACAACTTGTCGTTTCCTATGGTTGCGGTTTTACACCGGGAGAACATTTATCAAGCGGTGCAAGATCAGCGACAACTTAATAAGTCAATTAGCACTTAGTCCGATGTAATATAGCGTTAATGCCTTATGTATTATGTAAATTATATTATAAAGTTGTACTACGCGTGGGTAATCGTAATAGCTTTTGTAAACGCATTTAATTTAAATTTTAAATGGAACTGATTGTCGTAGATGACAAACAGAAATTGGTGCATAGAAACTATATGGTATTATGGCAAAGATAGATGAGGTATTTGGCTGCATCGTTGGTCTAGTGGTCATAAAATGACTGCTGATCATGAGATCACCCTGGGTTGGGCCAAAAAATCTGTTATTGACTTGTTTTGTCAAGAAACTCTCAGTAGCAGCCCGGAGTCAGAAAGTTGTCGGTATTTCACCTCCGTGCCTCGGAAAGCACGTAAAGCCATCGATGCTGCGCCTGATCTCTCTCCGGTCGTGTTTGTTTGCCGTCCCATCAGACTATGAGCGTGAAGGAATAGGGAGTGCACCTTTATTTGCGCATACACTCGGGTACTAAAACCCTGTCCTGCGCAGATGGCTAATCTCCGTTAAAACCGACAACCGCGACGGAAATTCGATCTGAAGGACACTGTTATTATAAAAGGTCCTTTCTCTAATTGTCCGTTTGTATCGGTACCACCCTCTTAATCGAAGGAGAAGTACAGCCACTGCTGTGATCTGGTTTGAAAGATAAAGGAGCTAGTTTGTATTGTTAAGCAATCGATGTAGAAATCATTGTAGGGGAGACCGAGGATGGTTGTGACAAATTTAATTTTAACTAACACAATATCTTAGTCAAGGAAAATTATAAATGTATGAGATTTATAAGTCATTGTAACTCAATCCATACACTTTAAGAAACAGTCATTAAGATTAATTAAAATTTTAATGTTTCTTAGAAAATCTTAAAAAAACATGCGTGAGTGTCGTGAAACACTCGACTGGAACAAAGTTCCTTTCGTAGTATATTATTATTAAAAACGTATTATATTATTGATTAACAATACATATAAATGAACTACTAGCGTCTATTAAAATGAAGCGTCATTTAAAATAAAATTATATTTCTTTCATGGCAAGATAAGAAAAGTGCGATGGAGATGGATATTATTCCATTTCGCTTCCTTATAGCCGCCAAGGCCGTCTACACTACGTCAGAAGGGGTCGTGACGGAAAAATTTTACATTTTTTCTCGTCTAGACCCCATCCGCCAAATTCGTACCGTCCGATAAGGAACTACGTTCCAAAAACAGATATTAATCCTTGTGTCACAACTCTCCTAATACCGAGGTAAGTTGTGACTGATACCAAGGTAAGTTGTGACATCTGTGTATTTGGACTATTTGGTGAATAAAGAATACCATTATATTAGTGATAAATAAATTACAAATTCTTTTTACAATAAAGTACTTTAATCATCATTTGGCATATCTGTACGAACTAAAATAACATTTAACATCGACATAAAAAGTATCAGTATCTTAAACAATAAAATCTTTTGAGATCTATTTTATTGAAATCAGTCTAAAAATCAAAATCTAATCTGACAAACAATTATGACAGACGTATTGAAGCTCATCCCCAGTGCAATCGTCGTAAGACCAGCCTTAGCATTCGAGGCACTGAACCCACTTCTCATATGATTTGCTATTGGCTTGGCTTTATTAAAGGGCTCAAGGCAACATAAGCAAAAACAATTATTTTCTGCATCTTCTTCGTCTTCATCCTCTTCGCCATCTACTTTAGTTTTCTTCTTAGTTTTCTTCTTCATTTCTTTTAGGCTTCTTCTTTTCCTCATTTAAAACACGTTTTTACACATTGTTTACCTTTCTACTGGCTTCTATGGCACAGCGTTCAATTCTTGGTGGGTGTCTCAGTAAGCACAGAAAATTTAATCTTGCGTCTGTTCGGTTGGTTCCTTTTTCTTGGCGGAGGTTTTGGCAACAGTCTAAGCGATTCTGGCGAGATCACGTTAGGAGCAGGTAAAAAAAATAGGAGATGTCACAACTCCTATTTTGTTATCGATATTATCGTGAACCGGTTAGAATAATAATAATAATAATAATAATAATAATAATAAAATATTTATTCATTGACCAAAAGTAATAAAATATTTAAAAGTTATCCTAATACAAAATAATATTTTTAGAAGGACAATGAAAGGGTTCTGACTCAGCATGTGTTGCAGAGAATCTACAACGCTGTTATTCTGTCAGCACCATATACCTACTTAGTGAGCTAAACTATAACAGTACGCGTACATCACTGATTACATTACAATTAGCTTTTAGTGTTAAATTATTTATTTATTTATTCAGCCAGTACAAGAACTAAATAATTAACCAGTACAAGTTATCATAATATTTCTATTAATAATTTGATAATTAATATACATGTACAAGAGATAAGACATAACATAAACAAAATATAAGCTTAATGTAAACAAAAACTATAATATTAAAAGTAAGAACTACAGTAGTGTTTTGTTTATTCAGACTAATTATAATAATTATGCTAGGACAACGTAACATTTGTAGTAAAATATTTGTAGTAAATGTAAGTTACATAATTGCATATAACTAAATATGTGATATTTAGCCCCTGCCGATTTTTTTTTTTTTATAAATATTTAAGACATTTTCTGCGTACTTAATAAATACTCTTTGTATTTTATCTTAAAACTGTTCTTATTTGTTATGACTCGTAATGGTGGTGGAAGATCATTCCAACATTTTGTGGCCATAAATTTGTAACTACCACGAAATGCTGATGTCCTATGTTGAGGTATGCAAAGTACTTTTGCACACTTTCGGATATCGTACATATGTTGATTTTGTCTCCACTGAAGCTTTTCATATAGGTATTCTGGTTTCTTTGTTTTTATCACTCCAAATAGCAGGGAGGCATAAAATAATTTGAGACGTTCCTGCATTTTAAGCATATTAGAGGCATTAAGGTAGGTGTAACATGTGTTCGTCTGGGATGTAAAACAGTAACGAGCGCAAGCATTTTGTACCCTTTGAATTAAATTTTTTGATTTTTTAAATAGACAAGGTCCATACAAAGTTATACAGTAATTTAGTTTAGACAGAACTAAGGTTTCACATAATTTAACACGTAAGTCTACAGTGATAAACTGCCTGATTGAGTATAAAACTTTCAATCGGAAAAAACAACTTTTTACGACATTAATTACATGATTTTCAAACTTTAAATAACTGTCCATAAGAACCCCAAGATTTCGTACTTCAAAAACTCGTTCAATGTTTTCCCCATCAATACGTACGTTCGGATCAGTAGAAGTTATGTCCTTTACCTGCTTTTTAGTACCTATAATAATAAACTTAGATTTTGTTGGATTAAGGAGCATAGAGTTATTTTGTGACCAAGAACTAATGCGTTGAAGATCCTCATTTAACTTTTCTACCGCTGTATTTACATTTTTACTATCTACACTAATATACACCTGTAGGTCATCAGCATAAATATGGTATCTGCAATTTACAAGACATGCTGTAATATCGGAACTGTAAATGATAAAAAGCAAGGGGCCCAAGATAGATCCTTGAGGGACACCTTTATTGACAGGAAGTAGTTGGGAAACATAACTTTCGCCATCATTCCTGTTAATTATAACTTGTTGAAGACGATTATTGAGATAACTCTTAAACCACACCAATGCCCCGTTATCAAAACCGTAGTATGATAGTTTATCTATTAACAAATCCGTATTTATCGAATCGAATGCTTTTGAAAAATCTAAAAGAGTAAGGATCGTGCCTTGCTAGAATCCGAAAAACAGTACGTCATCTACGACATTTATAAGGGCGGTAGCTGTCCCATGACTCTTCCTAAACCCTGATTGTAACTTAGGTAGTATTTTATTTTGTTCACAAAAGTATACTATTTGAAAGTGTACAACTTTTTCCAATATTTTTGATAAATATGGTAAAATGCTAATAGGCCTTAGGTCGCTTAAATCAACTGCATTATCTTTTTTTGGTACAGGACGAATTAGTGCGGTTTTCCACTGAGAAGGAAAAATTGATTCTGTGATAGACCTATTAATTATTGCTGTTATAACCTTTAATGTTTGTGGTAGTGTCAAAAGTATCATTTCCATACTAATTCGATCAACCCCTTGTGCGTTCGACTTGATAGACATAATAACTTTTGCAACTACGCTTTCATGGACTGGCATTAACTTTAATGTGTTTGAGTTATATTTGGAACTTTTAAAGAATTTAGAATAAAATGAACCAGTATTGCTTATGTCCGGAATATTAAGAAAGTGGTGGTTAATTTTATCAGGATCATTAAATGGTCCGGTAAATTGTTAGAATTTTAAATGAAGGTAATGCAACTGATTTTAAGTTTTTCCACAAAATGTTTGTTTATGTAGGTTCTGATTAATATGATAGTCAAAATATGCTTTCTTCTCAGTATTAAGACAGCTATTAGCTAGTCTTTTAAGAGATTTGTAATGAGTTTTATCACTTACAGCTTTTGTTTGTCGGTACTTATTATGAGCGCTGTCACGCAATTGCATCATGTACCGAACGTTACTAGTGAACCATGGCAGTTGTCTTTTTTTAAACGTTACTAGTTTCTCAGGAGCATGCTTATCAAATAATTCTAAAATTTTTTTGGAAAACTCAGATACAATTTGATCGACACAGCTAAACTCTATGATAGTATCCCAATTTATAGCTTCGAGATCTGATAGAAAAGCAAGCATATTGATACTTTTAATAGGTCTTATAATTTGTTGTATTGATCTATCTTAGGTTTTTAAAATGGAAGTCAACCAAAACAAAAGCGTGCCCTCTAATTCTGGTGTATGTTTAACAAATGTATTTATAACACGTGCATCTGTGATAACTAAATCAATTAACGTTGCACTGTCTCGTGTGAAGTGTGTAGGTTCTGAAATACAGTTACTTGAATTAGTATAGGTCATAAATTGTTTAAGACGAAGAGTTTTACTGTCATTAGTATCCAAAATGTTAATGTTAAAATCGCCTAATAATATAAAATAATCAAAGTTGGATTGTGAAGTTAAGTGTCGGTGAGAGAATCAAGAAAATTATCCACATTGACCCATTGTGGTCGATATGCTGTACCAATTAATATTCTAGTCCTGTTTATGGTTACCGATATCCATTGTTGCTCAACTTCAGTAAATGTGTTAATATGTAAACCCACACCTCCGCCCCTAGTTCTTGACATGTTACACGATCGAGGAATATGACGGAAGCTATACCCGGGAACTAATGGGGCACTTACATCGTCACCTGTCTGCAGCCATGTTTCGTTAATTGCCATAATATCAGCTGAGTCTCGTTGTAAGGCAACCTGAAACTCGTCTATTTTGTTTTATTGACCCAGCATTATAGAGACCAACTCTAAAACTTTTATATCTAGCCATTGTTATATAACATAATGTAATGTCTTAAATTTTGAAACAAATTAAATAAAAATATAGGAAAAGTAAGAACACAATAAGTTATAACTTGTACCAACCAACATCGAAATAAAACAACGCGTATAAACAATATTAAAAGGATTTTAATAGTTTAGCAGAATGTAGACAAAAGATTGAATTAAAATAAAAAGAAGGGCAACAATGAGATCCTTAATATTAACAGCAAAATATTTTTTAGCATTTTACTGTTATCATAATATTAATTAATATAATGTAATTATATTTGTAGTCAAACTGTTCTAGAACTGAGTTGACATTAAATGTATAACGAATATTAAAACTAATATACAACAGACCGAATAATAACGACAAAAGTTATAACCTGTACTGACCAACATCCAAATAAAACAACACGTATAAACAATATTAAAAGGATTTTAACAGTTTAGGACAATGTAGATAAAGATTGAATTTAAATAAAAACGTAGGGCACAATGAGATCCCTAATATTAAAAGAAAATATTTTTGAATATTTTTACTGTTATCAGAATATTAAATAATAAGATGTAATAATATTTGTAATCAAACTGTACTAAAACTATATTGACATTGTAAAAATAACTAATATTAAAACTAACACATAAAAAACCTAATAGTAACAACAACAATAAGTTATAACCTGTACTGTCCGAAATCAAAACAAAAACAACACGTATTAACATTATTAAAAATTGTTTCCACAGTTTAGCAGAATATAGACAGAAGATTGAATTAAAATTTAAAAAGTAGGGCACAATTATTAGATCCCTAATATTAACAGAAGAATATTTTTTTAATATTTTGACTGTTAACGGAATATAAAACAATAACAGAATGTAATAATATATGTAATAAGACTGTACTAGAACTAAGTCAACTTTGAAATCAAACTGTACTAAAACTAAGTTGACATTGAAAGTGTAATGGACATTAAAACTAATATACAATAAACCGAATAATAGCAAAAACGCTAGAAGCCCAAAGGCCATAAAAATCAATTTATAATCATTTAACTGTTTTGGAATATGGCTCACCAAAAATACGCGTAAAGTCGTCTTCCGAGTAGATTACGCGTACCGGAGCGTTAAAAAGATCTCCTCTCTTGACATAAACTCGACCATCTTTTGTCCATACGAATTTCCATTTTAATTTTCGGGCCATTTCACGTGCTTTAGCAAATAGCACACGATTTGATTTCGTTAGCCTCTCATTGACATAAAATTTGGTTGTTTCTTTATAAGGTAACCCTTGATCTACAGTGGTGAGCGTACGGCGCACACGTGCATTTTTCAGTAGGATATCACGAGTGACGCGGCGTGCTAAACGCACAACTAGGGGTCGTGCCTCTATACGGTTTTGATTCCCTGTTTGCACCTCTTGATGTAGATTACTCGAATGGCGACCGACACGCTCCGCAAATACTATATCATGATCATTTAAGGTAACTCCCAGCTTATTTGCAACTGTCGACATTATATGCAATGGGGTTTCACCTGAAACTTCAGGTATGCCAATTATTTCAATGTCATTGAGCAGCGCTTTCTGGTCCTTGTCATTTATTTCCTGTTTTAATTCTTTTATGATGGTCTCAATATGTGAAATGTTAGAAGGCTTATTTTGTTCACTTTCTATTTGTTTACGTAAATATATGTTTTCTTGCTCAATTGTTTGAACTTTCTCGCGAAGTGTACTTATATCTCTTTTTAAGTCGCATATTTCTCCTGTTAGGGATTCAGTTATTTTTAAAAACTCACTTTCCAACTTCATTAAAACTTCATTAAATTCTTGCTTAATTTCCGAAGCTAATGAGTGACGAGTGTTTTGTAACTTAGTGTCCAATTTATCGTCAAGCAATTTACCTAATTCCTCTAAAGAAAAAGTAGAAGTATTTTGTTTTTTACCTCCACAGTGCTCCAAATCCGAAGGCGGCAGTTCATTTACTTGCATGTTATCACTAGACATGTTAATGACATCAGATGGTGATGAATCCCACAGTTAACTTTTATCGGTGTGTCGTCTTTTCTGGATCGCCGTTCCGTAACGTTGGTGCAAGTAGGACATTTCCATGATCTTTTAAATTTTTGATAGTTACTCATAAATTTCGCAGATGTAATATTAAGGCACATATAATGATAGGTTCCTTTACATAAAATGCATCCCAATAGTTCATTTCGTTCAATAGAATTTTCACATGCTGAGCATTTCATTTTACTGCACTAATATACACAATGATAGTAATTATTTACACCAAACACTTTATAATTTGTTCAAACAACAAGTGGGTATTAGGAAAACATACGCGTTTCAATAGTTGTGGAACCAGAACAATATGCAGTATCAAAGTCCACTGAACTGAGTATTAAAATTACAAGCAATTCAATCTTTGTTCACACTACACTTTCTTTGCTTTTATACTTTAATTTTAAGTAACTAACTTCTAACTATTGATATTTGCTTTTACACAGTATAAGTATAAACATTAACTGCAAAAATATTTTTTAAAACACGGAGTTAATACAATACGATGTTAACTCGGCGATGTACGGTTAGTTATTTCTAAACACGATGTCAATACAAAAAACAATACCACGCTATGAAAGTTGAAAAACTAAAGCACATGAGAAAAAATATCATAAAAATGTAAATATTTTACGTAAAGATATATATGCAATCAAAATTATGGGGGAAAACTTAGCTTTGCAATTTTTTGTATGCAAGTGTCGTACACTCAAAACCGCTTATCGTGTGCCATTGACGCATCTGTGTTGTATAGTGCGTCTCAAAGAAACAAATGCGCTAACGGTCATAGGTTCCGATAAATCGACTTTGCCACAATTCTCCTCTGTCACAACTCTCCTCGGTCTCCCCTACGTGAGTAATTCAAGTTCGATCCTCACCGGCACCACTGAAATTATTAATTGCAAATTTAAGTGCTTATTTACCACGTGTTTGGCCATGAAGGAAAACATCGTGAGGAAACCTGGATGTCTGAGGAATAAAAGTGTTACGAAGAAATGTGGAGTCTAGGACTAATTGCTCTACTACCCTCTTAAAAAAGAGAGGAGGCCTGTGCCCAGCAGTGGGACGTGTATAGGCTGTAATTCGACTTAATTTTTGAAGGTATACTTCTTTCGGGGCGTTTGGGAAAAATAATGAAAGTGAATTTTTACGATGTGCGCGCACACCGACACCTAAAAACGACACCATGAAGTTGTTACGATGCGTGCGCATACTGACACCTAAAAGCGACAACTTCAGTGGGTAATTGTCTCTCAAGTTTGAGTTTGAGTGTAGAGTAATATATTATACGGGAAGTTGCTTCCGAGTTTAAGTGAATGTGCTCCCTAACGTTTTTATCTGCCTCCTCCTGTTTTCCGACGACTTCGCTAATTTTGCAAAGATCCTTTTTTATAAATGGTGGCAGCTATAAATTATGTTTATAAAATAAAGTAATTATAGAAGTTAATATTTTGGTGTTTTATTGAGTGCAAGAGCGAGCGAAGCGAGCTCGTGACTTGGAGCACCCCGACTCGGACAGGTTAGGTTAGAAGGGGATCGAATAGACTCCGCCATCCCCTTCGTGGTTATTTTTTTATAAACCACCCAGAAGTAGGACCGTCCGTACCGACCGACCGTAACCGTCGACCGAGCTTCCCTCGACTGCGCCACGTTGAGTGGCGTTGGGCTACCTTACCCCAACTCTCTTCCCCCATAAATCAGGTTTATTTTGTCAAAAACATTACGAAAAAATAACCCCAAAATTAGATTTTTAAAAATTTATAAAAAAAACTAATCACGTCCGGCAGGGGGGCGAAGTGGGGGGCGACTCTACAACTCCCCCTCCTTCTCCCCAACCACCCCACCACGCCCAATTCAGGCGATTTAATTTCAAACCTTACCCTTTTTGTCAAAAGTGTAATAAAAAAGGGCATTTAAAACGTGTTTGTAAGAGTGTATAATATAAGAGCAACAATTATTTGCAGGTGGATGACAACGATTTAGTAAAAGGTATTTCATACGATTTTTTGATTTTGAGAGATTATAATATAGGTTGTTTAAATGGTATACCGATGAGAGCGGTCGATCTAAGGCAGTATGATAATTCAAATGATCTGACATTCCACTCCGAAAGAAAGTGAAATAAATAATAAAACCTGTAACCTATTCTGCTGAAAATGGGTGTTTCAAAATATATAGTTCATAAATTTTGTATTACGTTCATAACAATAAAATGATGTTCTTAATATCTTACTGCATACATTAAGAATTGTGTACACAAAATAATTGTATATAAGTCGAATTATTCTTCTATATATTATTGTTAAACTAGATTATATGTTAGATTGTCCTTGCATTACATAAGTTCTGTGAAATAATTGTAATACAATAATAATTGTCTATTTAATTTGTTTGAATTGCAGGTTGATCTTCATCTTCCACGTAGATCATCTACATATCAGTACAGAGATATTGAACCTGTACCTAGCTTATCTGCTTATACTACATCAATCAGTGGTGTTGAAGTGACACCAAGAAAGAGGGAAAGGTTAAAAACAATATCTAAATTAAAGAGAAGAATAATAGACAAAGAAAAAAGGTAAAAAATGGACGTGCTCAAAAGAAAGTATAGGATCTAAAATAATTCAACATATATTATATTATATTTATGTAATACAAATTCTCTGCCACTTCAAAGTATATTAGCATTAAGTGATTATACTTCGGTGCACATAAGAAAAAAAATGTTTTGCAATATATTAAGAGAGGAAGAGTTTTGTAAAACAAACTTAAGTGTGGAGATTGTATCGAAGTTTTGCATTTTCAGCATAATGATGTGAAGTCGTTAATATATCTTTATAAATATAAAAAGAGGTTAAATTTACCGATCAAAGGACGTAATGGATATATGTTTATTTTGTGAAACATTATGAAGAGTAAATATAAAGTTTAAAAATCTTAATAAAAACAAATTACAATATTTTTTTAAAACTTTACCTCCACACTAGGATTTTGTCATGTATCGGGGTGGCATTTTACGTACATAGATTTCACAAGTACAAACAGCCAGACCCAGAACAATTATTTGTAGGCCATAGAAATACTTGTTTCGTGCGGGAATCGAACCCGCGGCCTTTAGCGCTGCAACTCATTGCTAAGCCAATGCGCCACGGAGCCCTCAATTAATTGTCACCAGGATCTTAAATAATTTTTTGTTATTTTTGTTTTGTTACGCTAAAGAAGTATTACTTCCTACGTGCGTACATAAGTACACACATACGTTTTTTTTATCTGTGTTACTTAAGAACTTTTTTCTGGGTGAACCGATTTCGATGATTCTTTTTTTATTTGAAAGCTGGTGCTTCTCATATGGTCCCATGTAAATTTGATCGAGGTGTGACCAGTAGTAGTTTTTGAGTTATCCTTAATAATTTATATTGAAGTCGGTTGAATAAAATTTTTAATTTTAAATTATAGTTTTTGTGATGTAAGTCTCCAGTCGAGCTAATCTACTCGTTCTGTAACCGTCATACATTGTAGTTCTACTTTTTTTTTTGCCTATTTGAAGCAGTAAACTTGGAAAGGGCCGAAATGATGATGATGAAGGATTGTAAGCATATTCTATGTCGCAGAGAAACCACTATATAAATACCATGCGGTCAAATAATATTCTATAGAAAAAACAAAATTATTAGTTTCGAATCGCGAATTGTATCGTTGCCTGATAGAGAAATTTCCGACAGACTATTACTTCAGCTTACTCTTAGGAATTACATTTACGATGCTGAGTTGGTTCTGTTACTTTGAAAACATACCCCGCCGAGTTTCTTGCTGGTTCTTTCCAGATCAGAGGTGATTTCTGATGCAGTGGTAAAAAGTTAAACTTTAAACATAAAATACATTATTCTATTTTATTCTATACTTGTGTAACTCGTATTATAAAGCTATTTAATATATAAAAAATAATATTTGTTTGTTCGTATTTTATGTGCTGCCATACCGTTCATCAGATTGCGGTTATACTTTGTCAACTTATTGCCTGAAATTACGCGAAGGTTATAGGCATAGTACAATTAACTTACACTGGTGACGTACGTATCGTACCGACTTTATTTGAAAGTTATGTATCATTCATATTCAATGAATTATCATTCCTAATTAAACAATATAATAAATGTTACAAATTTAAAACGATATTTCCACAATTATTTCTTCTGTGGCAGCAATGCGCCGGTTACCAGTAAGTTTAGAATAAAAAAACTATACTACTGGTTAAGTAAGTCAAGCTTGTCAGTTATATTAACTTATTTTATGAAGAAAACGAGGCGATATTGGTAACTTTGTATTATTTGAATATTAGTACTGTAAGTGGGAGGTGTTAATTTAAATGTTTGATATGATAATAAAGTAGTATGATTTGTTTATCTCGACAGTGATTACCTATTTGGATGTATTAAATATTTTTGACTGCTTGGTATCGCAGTGGTTAAGCGTTTAGTTGCGGCGTTGAAGGGTTGCGCGCTCGAATTCCGCACGGAATAAGTGTTTGTATGGCCGACAAATAATAATTGTTCTCGGTCTGTATGGTTTGGCCACGTGATGCACGAGAAACACTAAGTGTACATGTACAGGTTTTATAAAAATAAGAATAGCAATTGAGATAGAAGATGGGCAGCAGTATCTTTCTTTTAATATCGCATAATAATTAAAAACTGCGGTTGCCAACCGGTTGCAAACCGCCTGCCAAGCGTGGGAACGATGGTAAATATTCCCCAATAGGTAATGGTAACTCCCCCTATGGGGAGGCCTATTTTACGTGGTAGAGCCATGCTGCAGCTGTATTATGGCTGTAGCAGCTCTCAGTGCAAAATAGCGGCTCAATGCTGCTGTGTTTCGTATGGTGAGTGTAGAGAACCGGAGACCCTTCTTACTGGAAACGAGGCATTCCATCTTAGTCCTCAGTGGTGGCAACGCATTTACATGTTAATTCTTAATCAAGGATAGATATAGATGTCTATGCGCCACAGCATTCACTTACCATCAGGTGGACTGTGTGCTCGTTTTTTACCCTTATTCTATAAAAAATAAAGCAGCAGTGGACGGTAAAGGTAGCCGTGTGTTATTTTAGATGTAGGTATGTCTCTCTATCTCCCTGTGTGTGTGTTTGTGTGTGTGCGTGCGTGCGTGCATGCGTGCATGCGTGCGTCCGTGCGTCCGTGTGTCCGTGCGTGCGTGTGTGCGTGCGTGCGTGCGTGCGTGCGTGCGTGTGTACGTGCGTCCGTGCGTCCGTGCGGGCGTGCGTGTGCGTGCGTGCGTGCGTGCGAGCGCGCGCGCGCGCGCGTGTGTGTGTGTGTGTGTTATTTAAAAGATTTCTCAAACTATGTATATATTTAAGAGTACCTACATGTTAACGAAGTTGTATTCTTCCTTGTAATAAAGAAAGGAAATAAAAACAGCCTTGCTCTTTTCAATTTGTTCAACGATTAAACTACCAACATGACTAACAAATAACTCCCAAACAAAATAATTCCTATATAAAAACAGTAAAAGACAACCGACAACATTTTAAAACAAATAAAACAGCCGGCCCGATATCACACCCACACTGGCGTTGAGATTTATAAGGGAGAGCTAATTGACTCGTGTTGTTGCAATACAGGGGTGCTAAACTCGGGGGCAGTGAATAAGTTTCTTTTATTAAAATTAACATTTTCTGAATTTTCATGGAAGAAATAAGTAACCTTCTCTTAGAGTAGTATCGATACTCGGACTTTCTTGTGTAAGGCGTTGAGATTTAAGGAGAGCTAATTGACTCGTGTTGATTTATTACAGGGGTGGTAAACTCGGGGGCAGTGGAATAAGTTTCTTTAATTAAATTTATTAGCATATTCTGAATTTTTGTGAAAGAAATAAGTAACCTTCTCTTAGAGTAGTATTGCTACTCGTAATCGTAATAATACTTTCTTGTGTATGTCTGTGTTAGGAAAACCGACAATTTTCTTAAAACCGATTGCTACGTCATGTCACAGATAAAACTTTTTAAATTTGAAACTAATTGAAAGAAAATGAATTTAAAATGCATCCCGTATTTTATTCTCAGACGACATCCTGGCTCCTCGTAATGTTGAAACTCTTGAAGGCCTTCGTCAGAAGCATCCTTCGGTCAATCTTTCTCAAAGTTTACCGCTGCCTCCCAAGACTTCAATGCAACCTTTACAAATTTCTGAAAAAGACACTTTAGAAGCAATTATGTCATTTTCGAATGGCTCTGCTGGCGGCATTGACGGAATTACGCCTCAAAATCTTGTAAGCGCCTCTGCCGGTGACGCCTGCGGAGTACTTCTTAATGACATTACAAAATTATGTAACTTTATGCTTTCTGGTAATGTTAATCCAAATTTCTTTCCATTCTTATATGGGGCAAGATTATGTGCCTTCAAAAAAAGGATAAAGGCATCCGTCCTATTGCCATTGGATCCACATTTCGACGCTTAACTTCAAAATTCGCTTGCAGGCACATAATCTCTAACCTTAAGACAAAATTTCAGCCTATTCAACCAGGCTTTGGCACTAGAGGTACACTCAGTGCGTACATTTTTAACAAACTCTGATGTAGATGTTCTTCTGAAGGTTGACCTAAGGAATGTTTTTAACTCTATCGATAGGGTAACCCTGCTGAAAGAAGTGGCTAACAATACCCCCGAAATTTACCATTACGTTTGGCAATGTTACAGTCAAAATACTAACTTGTTTTACGAAATCCATATTATCGAATCTGCTGTCGGTGTTCAGCAGGGTGACCCACTAGGTCCAGCACTTTTTAGTTTGGGAATTCAACCCATTATTTCAAATTTGAAATCCAAGCTGAATGTCTGGTACCTGGATGACGGTACACTGGAAGGTAGAGCAGATGACGTTCTCAGTGATCTAACTCATATTTTTCGAAATTTAAAAAATATTGGTCTTGAATCAAATAGCAATAAATGTAAAATATTTTTTCCAATAATTTATCTAGTTCTAACAGAGACACTTTTTTTTCAAAATTTCCATCATATTTTTCCAGGAATAAAAACTGTCAGTACGGAATCGCTATACATGCTAGGTGCCCCGTTGTTTTTCGATAGTACTAAACCTGTTTTAAAAACAAAATTTGATCAGTTTTTAAACCACGTTGATAAATTGTATAAATTAAACCCCACATTGCTCTTACTATTTTAAAATATTGTCTTCTTGTACCTAGATTTAAATACTTACTCCGCTCGAGTCCAGTCTGGAAATGTTCCGACATTTTAAAAAATATTGATAATAATCTTAAAATAGCTATAGAAAATATTCTAAATTTAACTTTAAATAAAACAACCTGGACTCAAGCTACATTACCTATAAAATTTGGTGGTATTGGTGTGAGAAATCTTTCTAGCGTTAGTAGCGTAGTGTCAGTGACTTATGTAATATAATTATAAATAATAAAGTAGACCTGTGCTTTGCTACGGAGGCAGGGCAGATATGGCGAACGCTCTGTCCCGGCGAAAATGTTATACTGTAAGTTAACCAACAAAAACAGTGGTATATTCCGTTGGTACAGAACGTGCAGAAATATTTGTTTCATAATTCCCATAGTGACCAAGATCAGGCACGCCTCTTAGCTGTTTCGACTAAGGAATCTAGTCACTGGTTACATGCTTTACCATCAAGTAATCTCGGCACATTACTTGATGGGGAAAGCTTGCACATCGCCGTAGGAATCCGACTAGGAGCGGCGATTTGTCAACCTCATCAGTGCCCCTGTAGTAGCAGCGTCGACAAGTTTGGGCTCCACGGACTTTAATGTAAGAAAAGTACTGGTAGGTTTTCACGGCACGGTTCTTTGAACGATGTCATCCGAAGGGCTCTTGTCTCTATAAATTTTCCCTCGATTTTAGAGCCTTGTGGAATATTTAGAGACGATGGCAAGAGACCCGACGGTATGACATTGGTCCCTTGGGAGAGAGGTAAAGCCCTAGTGTGGGGTGCTACTTGCGTAGACACTTTGGCGGCCTCTCATCTCAGGGGTACCACGTTTAGAGCCGGGGCGGCATCAGAGGCAGCTGAACTGAGTAAGTGGCGCAAATATGAGTATCTGAGAGATGACTACATATTTGTGCCATTTGCTGTAGAGACTATCGGTCCCTGGAAGGAACTCCTAAAGGAACTCCATCCGCGACTGGTCATTGCTGCTGGTGATAAGAGGGCTGGTTCTTTTCTCGCTCAAAGGCTAAGTATAGTCATTCAGCGGGGAAATGCAGCCAGCGTTCTTGGCACGATACCGCGGGGAGGAGGACTGTATGATAATTAAGTTACTAGTTTTAGTTTTTTTTTAAATTATAGTTTTTAATATTGTATGTAATAAAATATTGTATACTATGTTATTGAAAGATAAAAAGTATACATAATAGAATTTATAAAAAAAAATCTACAATAGCCATTATGTTTTCTTGTATTGTTCTGAGTTGATTTATATTTATTTAAAACCGCATATGTAATTAAAATTTAACATATAGCAATATTTATACGATTTTGTACTTCTAATGAAATATATACAATATTAAAAAAACTATGATAAAGAAAAATTTAAACTAAAAACTTATTACCACGGGGATAATATATATATATATATATATATATATATATATATACATATTATCCCCGTGGTATCATATTATTATATTATTATTTATATTTATTTGCACATAGCCTATAATGACTATTTAAACAATAAATAAGCAATAACATAACGATACGTAAAATTAACATTTTAAAGGCCAGGAGGTTTCGGACCGCCCATTTGTGATCTCTGACCTTTATCATCCTGATTTTCATAGTTTACGACCAGCGATTAAATGTCGGTGTCGTTACGTCGTCGTTGGGTAAAGGGCAAGGTGTGGAAAGTGATATGCTCAAAGTTTTTCTGCGTGATAGACTTCATAATGAGGATATCCGCAGTACAATCAGAGTAACCGACATTGCCTAACGGATCCGTAAGCTGAAGTGGCAATGGGCCAGCTATAAAGCTCGAATAACCGACAACCGATGGCGAAGAAAGGTTTTCGAGTGGCAGCCTCGTACCGGTAGGCGAAGTGTACGGCGCACCCCCACTAGATCGAGTAACGACGTCAGAGATGCAAGAAATCGATGGATGCAGGTGGCTTAGTCTGAGAATTGTGGTATTCCTTGAAGAGGGCCATTATATTTTGGACATCCTCAAGGAGTGGACTTTTGATAGACTGTAATGATGATGATGATGATGAAGAAGATTGATAAATAAAACAAAACCATGCATTTTTTATACTTATCCTTACCCATAGCAAGTGTGTGTGTGCATATCATCTCTATTTTCAGAACTTTCAATGCTACAGTGTATATTTTAATCAGAAGGATGTGTTTCATGTGTTGTAACCACTCTTAGACGTCTGTGGTTGTAACAAAATCTTAACTGCCACTGAAAGTTTAAAAATATTTTATTAAAATTTGCTGTCTTTTCTTTCCTAAAAATGTTGCACCCTAAAATCTGCCGTCCGAGACCATGCTACCCCGCCTTGCTAAGCCACTGAGAGTGTGTACTCATACGGAATCCAGAAAAAAAAAACCTCCAATTAGGTGGTATAGTCTCAGCTATAGTATACATATTTTAACATCGGTCATTACAATGAAATGTCTACGCTTGAGTAGCCTACTGCTGTTCAAAATAAACTTTGTTCTGGAGCATGGCAAAAAAAATAAAATAAAAATAAAAGGTACATTCGGCATGTCTACGATTTTAAAATAACATTAGCCCTATACCGTTGACCCTTCGCATTCGTTAAACATTATTGTTTATTTAATTCATGGACGCGTTAATTGAGAGACAGGTTAGAGTGATTCCCGAGCGGCGGCCATTTTGTTTTCATTTCGACGTTTTATGATGACAGATTGGTGGGACTGTAGGGGTGTCGCAAATTTTTTTAATATAATTAATGAGAAAAGCTTTCATATAATATACATATTCGTCTTCTCACATTGCCGCCATAATTCACTGCAACGTGGTTCTACTGCATAAAAGCTTGAGTATATTTTACTTCCTAACCTTCATTTAGTAGTCTTAATACTAAAATGGATTCTAAACGCAAGATATAGGAATAGGAACGTTCGGCATAAAGTCGCTAAGAATCGTTGTTTATGCATTGTAAGAAATGTTTTACATTACTTTTTTATTTATACACATTCTTGATAAAAATTAAATTGAACACTTTAAGCTACGCGACGGATATTAATTTAACATTACACAAAAAAAATTAAAACACTGGCAGCCCTACAGGGCAATAAATTGATTCGACCATACGAATGCCGTAGGTAGCTGTTGAAATCCGATGAAATGTTTACGTAAATAATATGAGACGAAAATTTATTTATACTCTGTCGAACTTTATGGCTCAATGCGGCTAATTTGTTTGTTTGGTTGTGGAAAGTTAAAGTACTAGTGATACCGCTTGAGAGCTTCTTATAAAGATTTATAGTTATTTGTTTTGTTCGAATGCAAGTTTACTATAAGTTTTTTTTAATGGTTGTTAGTGTGAAATAAAAGGAATGGCTTTAAAATACAAAAATAATTGCAGTATGTTTTAGGTGGCAGGACTTCTTTTTGGTACAGTCATCTGCAGAACTTTTAAGTGGCAAGGTTCCTTTTCGGTCTCGGTGTCCGTCTACGTAAGTCGATTACCGCAGCTAGTACACCCTTGGTTACTTTTTTGTTATTACTTTTTTTGTTGTTACCGTTGGTGACTTATGAAGCATTCCATCTTTGTCCTGATTGTGATGACGCACCTGTAGTTTTATTTGTTTACTGTCCATGGGCTGTAAAATTGATTTAATGTTATACAGGGTTATTTTGCAATAAACTATGCTCGGAGTTTTTCCGTGAGATAGACGTAATGAGGATATGCGCAGTAGCGCCAGAGTAATCGATATAGTTTAACGGATCAGAAAGCCAATGTCTACGGCTCCGTGGCGCAGTGGCTTAGCTATGAGTGTGTAGTGCTAAGGGCTGCGGGGAATCCCGCTCGGAACCAGTATCTGTATGGCCAACAAATAATTGTTCTAGGTCTGAATGTTTGTCTTTGTAAAATTTATGTATGTAAACTGCCCCTACGATACAGGAAAATCCTAATGTGAAGGTAACGTTTTTTAAAAGCGAAGTAGCAATGGGTCAAGAAACGATGATCGATGTGGAAGAAAAGTTCTTGAGTGGCAGTCTCTTACCGGTACGCAAAGTGTAGGGCAGCCTTCGACCAAGTAAGAGGTGCACGAAGTCGATGGATGCAGGTGACTCAGGACTGTGCTTTGAGACATTTTCCTTGGGGAGGCCTATGTTCAGCAGTGGACTTGTAACGGGTTGTAATTAGGATCATGATAATTATGTCCTTGTGTCCTTTGTCACTCTTATATCATAAAACATTGTTTCTATATACAGGCCTTCTTTTTTATCATATTGAAAATTCTCTTTACACGTAAGAGATGGCTGCAAAGCGTTAAAACCAAATCTTTTATATCTTTTCTACCGACTTCAAAAGGAGGAGGCACTCAATTCGACTGTATGTTTTTTTTATGTGTGTTACCTCATAACTTTGTTCTACGTGAACTGATTTCGATGATTTTTATTTGGAAGCTGGTACTTCTCATGTGGTCCCATATAAATTTGATCAAGGTCTGACCAATAGTTTTTGAGTTATCCTTAATAATATATATTGAAGTCGTTTGTACATGTTTTTTAATTTTAAAGTATTACTTTTTACGTTGGTTTAGACGCGGCGTGGAAAAAATATTTTTATGGGTAATGAGGCATTCTATCACAGACCTCGGAATACAACGCATCTGATCTTCGCAAAATTAGCTTACTGTTACCGTTAAATGGTTAACCAATTTTGATGATTTTTTTTTATTTGCAAGCTGGTGCATCTCGTCTGGTCTCATATAAATTTGATCAAGATCTGATCAGTAGTTTTTGAGCTATCCTTAATAATGCGTATTTAATTGACTTCGACTACATTGATGATGTTCTTTCTCATTTTATTTATATTGAAGTCGGTTGTACAAAATTTTTAATTTCACCACTTTTTAAAGGATGATAATTATCCTATTAAATGATAATAGAATAAAAATTGTTTCAAAATACTTCTTTATATTGATTCACAGTTAGAACGAAAGTAACAGTCCAATCGGAGTTTCTAGATGTATAAACCTAGTCTGTGTAACTCCATACGTGTCATCATTACATTCATCATCATCATCATCATTACAGCCCTTCACAAGTCCACTGCTGAACATAGGCCTCCCCCAAGGAATGCCACAAAGCACGGTCCTGAGCCACCCGCATCCATCGACTTCCTGCATGTCTTACCAGGTCGTCACCCATCTAGTGGGGGACGCCTTGCCACTTCGTCCGCCGGTACGAGGCCGCCACCGAGAACCTTTTTCCCATCGGTTGTCGGTTCTTCGAGCTATATGGCCGGCCCATTGCCACTTCAGCTTACTAATCTGTTGGGCTATGTCGGTCACTCTGGTTCTACTGCGGATATCCTCATTTCTAAGTTTATCACGCAGTGAGACCCCGAGCATAGCCCTCCATAGCTCGCTGAGCGACCTTGAGCTTCCTCATCCGGCCAGCAGTGAAGGACCACGTCTCAGTTCCGTAGGTCATCACTGGCAACACGCACTGGTTGTACAGCCTCGTTTTCAAGTTTTGAGGTATACCTGACGAGAAGATGTGCCGTAATTCCCGAACGCTGCCCAGCCGAGTTGAATCCGTCGATTGACCTCTCGGTCGAAGTTGGACTTACCTAGTCGGACTATTTGTCCCAGGTAAACATATTCGTCAACAACAATCTCGTTTAGTGCTCCCAACAACTACCGGCATAGGTGTGACATGGACATTAAACATGATCTTTGTTTTGTCCATGTTCATCTTAAGACCTATCCGTTGGGAGGCACTATTGAGGTCATTGAGCATAGTGTTTAGGTCCTCCAGCGATTCTGCCATAAGGACTATATCATCGGCAAATCGAAGGTGAGTGATGTACTCGCCATTGATGTTAATGCCGTATCCTTTCCAGTCCAGAAGCTTGAAAACGTCTTCCAATGCAGCGGTGAAGAGTTTCGGGATATAACGTCACCCTGTCTTACACTCTCTGCAGTTGGATAGGTTTTGTACTCTGGTTCTGTACTCGGATAGCCATCGTGGCCCTACTGTACAAGCACTTCAGCACTTCGATATACCGACAGTCAACTTGGCACCGCTGAAGGGACTGCAGCACCGCCAAATTTCGACGGAATCAAGGCTTTCTCATAGTCCACATACGCCAGACATAGTGGCAAATTGTACTCGGACTTCTGTACAATTTGCCGAAGGGTATGTATGTGGTCTATGGTGCTAAAGCCTTTTCGGAAACCGGCTTGTTCGGGAGGCTGGAAGTCGTCGAGTCTGCGTGCGAGACGATTCGTAATGACTCTCGAAAACAGCACGTAGACGCGGCTCAGAAGGGAAATCGGTGTGTAGTTCTTCAAGAGAGCGTTGTCGCCTTTCTTGAAGAACAAGACCACCGCACTTCTGCTCCACGCCTCCGGTGTAGTGCCACCATGTAGGACGGAATTAAAGAGCTTCTGAAGGACTTCAAGTACCGGTTTTCCACCCGCTTTCAGAAGCTCCGCTGTAATTCCATCTCGCCTGGGGCCTTGCCGTTTTTAAGGTGCTGGAGAGCCATTCTAATCTCGCTCAGACTGACGTCCGGGATATCATCGGAATAGTGTCGGATAAGACTCGCTCTTGGATCGTTACTCACACTTGCGTGTGGCTCCAACGATGATGTGTACAGCTGCCCATAGAACCTCTCAATCTCACTCAAAATCTCAGGTGTCCCGGAAACGACGCTGCCACACTCGGTCTTCAGCTTCGACAGTTGGCTCTTTCTGGCAGACAGATCTCTGGCAAAGACTTTGGAGCCCTGGTTCCGCTCGATCGCTTCTTCAATACGAGCTGTATTGAAGTTGCGCAAGTCCCGCCGCATGCATTTGGAGATCTGTCTGTTCAGTTGCCTGTATGCTATCAAATCTACTGAAGATTGCAGCTTCATTTCCCGTCTAACAGCCATGAGATTAAGAGTGTGATCGGAGAGTTTTGTGTTCTTTTGCGGCGGGTCTTACAAAACTTAGCTCCGACCGCATGGACAGTTTCCACGAGCTTGTCATTCATATCGTCCACTGCATTGCAATCTTCTAGGCACTGAAAACGGTTTTGTAACTCGAGCTGAAAGGTTTCGGGACTTTGGATTAGAGCACGAGGGGGACGGAGCGTTGACTTCATTAGATGACACCTCTCCAACAACGTTTAGGTTCAGTGTGCCTCTAACCATTCGGTGATCGCTACCAGTCTACCTCCAGGCTAAGCAGAGAAGATATTGTAAGTGCAATGTGAAAACAGCTAAGTTAAAAATACCTATGTCAAATTACATATGAAATTAAATATTAAAAAATAACATTATTAAAGATTGTAGGAGATAGCGCCTTCATATCAATTTTAGTCATTCTACGAGAACTACCAACAATAGCCTAACATTTTGATGGATTAACCCTAATACTAAAACTGGCTGACCAATTAGAAATACACTTGAGATTACAGTTGAGCTTCTTAATTACATCATCGATATATGCTACCTCAGCTTGAGCAAAAATTTGTAAGTCATCAGCATACAGATGGTACGTGGGATGTGGGATGTAATGAGATTTGTAAAGACTGAGAACAGGAGGGGAGAGAGAATTCCGCCTTGAGGAACGCCAGCAGACAACGAGCACTAATCAGAGATGATCTGACCTGTTCGAATTGTCTGCTGACGACCCTGAAGATATGACGAGAACCAGTCCTGCGCTGACGAAGAGAAATCCAGGTGACAAAGTATAGCTATGAGAATATCATGATCGACAGCGTTTTCTGTTTCCTTTTTTAATGTAGGAATATATTAGGCAAAATATGGAAAAAAACATGCGTGAGTGTCATGGAACACTCGCTTGGAACGAAATTCCTTTCGTAGTATATTATTATTGATAAACGTATTATATTATTGATTAACAAATACAAATAAATGAATTACTAGCGTCTATATAGCCGTGGTAGCTCAGATGAGCCGTGGTAGCTCAGATGGTTAGCGCTCGCTGTATATTTCACAGTACGCGAGCAAACCGGGTTCGATGCCCGCCGGCACCTATGAAATTGTTAATTGCAATTTTAAGTGCTGATTTACCACGTGCTCGGCGGTGAAGGAAAACATCGTGAGGAAACCTGCATGTCTGAGAAATTTAAAAAAATATTTCGAAGACATGTGAAGTTCGCCAACACGCATTGGGGCAGCGCGGCGGACAATTCCTTGCCCTAAAACCCTCTCAGAAATGAGGGGAGGCCTGTGCTCAGCAGTGGGATGTATATAGGCTGTAACTTTAAACTTTAGCGTCTATTAAAAAGAAGCACCATTTAAAATAATATTTCTTTCATGGCAAGATAAGAAAAAGTGCGAGGGAGATGAATATTATTCCATCTCGCTCGCACTATAGAAAGGGGATTGTGACTGAAAAATCTTAAACTTTTTCTCGCCTAGCCCCCATTCGTCAAATTCGTACCGTGCGGTAAAGAACTTCATTCCAAAAATATTGAATTTAAAGTAATATCCGTTTAATTTGCCTACAGCCACATCTTTACCTTCAGCCGCCCGCAGAAGTCCATTACTGGACATATGCCTGTCCTGTTGAAGGGAAGATTTGCCTTAATCGTCATGCGCGGATTTACGATCTCAGTACCAGACATCTCGTTTTTTGGGCGCTGATGCCTGTTGCCGGTCAGGATGCCTGGCGTAAACGAGATGGTATACCGGTATATTGGAAGCCATAAGAACTTACAGGCATTTCTCAAAGCTTTTTTAAGTGGTAGAACCATGCTGCAACTTTATCATAATTGTAGCACGAATGGGTCGGCTCGACGGAGAAAGAACCACGCTGTCACAGAATATCAGCATAAAACTACAGTTTAATGCTGCTGTGTTTCGTATGATGAGTGTAGAGAACGGGAGACCCTTTCTACTGGACACGAGGCATTCCATCTTAGTCCTTAGGAATGACAACGCATCTGGTGTGTAAAAAATGACTTTCAATGAGTATTATGTAATAATCTATATTGAATAAATGATTTAATTCTATTCTTTTATGTATTTTGAATCTTAATTAAGGATATATGTAGACATTTTTGAGCCACAGCATCTACTTAGCATCCGGTGCAAAGTGTGCCATTTTGTCACCCCTATTATAAAAAAAAAGTCCACACCCACGAATGAAAATTGGCTGATAGTGAGATCAGTAGATTAAAATTAGAGTGAACATATTAATGATATGTTTTAGCGGATAAAATGCTCTACTTATGTTATTTATATTTTTGCTATTGCTTGCTTTATAATATGTATAATTTATATTATATTATATTATAAAAAAAAAGTCTCTTCTTACGACACCCACGAATAAAAATTGGCTGATAGTGAGATCAGTAGATTAAAATTAGAGTTAACATATTAATGATATGTTTTTGCGGATAAAATGCTCTACTTATGTTATTTATATTTTTATTGCTTGCTTTATAATATGTATAATTTATATTATATTATATTATAAAAAGTCTCTTCTTGACACCCACGAATAAAAATTGGCTGATAGTGAGATCAGTAGATTAAAATTAGAGTGAACATATTAATGATATGTTTTAGCGGATAAAATGCTCTACTTATGTTATTTATATTTTTGCTATTGCTTGCTTTATAATATGTATAATTTATATTATATTATATTATAAAAAAAAGTCTCTTCTTACGACACCCACGAATAAAAATTGGCTGATAGTGAGATCAGTAGATTAAAATTAGAGTGAACATATTAATGATATGTTTTGCGGATAAAATGCTCTACTTATGTTATTTATATTTTGTTATTGCTTGCTTTATAATATGTATAATTTATATTATATTATATTATAAAAAAAAAGTCTCTTCTTACGACACCCACGAATAAAAATTGGCTGATAGTGAGATCAGTAGATTAAAATTAGAGTGAACATATTAATGATATGTTTTAGCGGATAAAATGCTCTACTTATGTTATTTATATTTTTGCTATTGCTTGCTTTATAATATGTATAATTTATATTATATTATATTATAAAAAAAAAATCTCTTCTTACGACACCCACGAATAAAAATTGGCTGATAGTGAGATCAGTAGATTAAAATTAGAGTGAACATATTAATGATATGTTTTAGCGGATAAAATGCTCTACTTATGTTATTTCTATTTTTGCTATTGCTTACTCTATAATATGTATAATTCGTTAACGTTAAAAACGGATGAACAGCTCCAAAAATAGAGACTACACATTTCGGCGCTTCGAATAATCAACAATGAAACATGAACAACCTGTATATAAACGTGTCGATACTCAGTTCGACAATATATTAGTTACGGATCACGAATCAGTGGGCGGCGATCGTCACGACTGAAAACAATATTGTTATGAACTTGGACCAACGGCATCTTCATAAACTATTTAATTCTTGTACGATTTACATAACTAATTAGCTGTTAGATGTATCATCACAAACAAACACACTAATTAACAATAATTTACGATGTGTTACGTCATCGCTTTTGCAAGAAAATCTTAGAACCAAGTTAAAAAAAATTATGTAAAAAATG
Source organism: Parnassius orleans (assembly GCA_029286625.1). Classification (NCBI taxonomy): domain Eukaryota; kingdom Metazoa; phylum Arthropoda; class Insecta; order Lepidoptera; family Papilionidae; genus Parnassius; species Parnassius orleans. The sequence continues at coordinate 3,064,117 of JAGSMP010000058.1, forward strand.
GTTAAGGAATACATAGATGTTAATGGGATGAAGGTATCGTTACGAAGGCCGGCACCGCACCTGCAATTCCCCTGGTATTGCAGTTGTTTATGGGCGCCAATTGTCACTTACCATCATCTGAGCCGCAAGCTCATTTGCCTCCTCTTTTATAATTCACAATTGTAAACTGTTAAAAGTGCCGCTGGGTTAATTGCTGGGTCTTTTTAGATATTTTCTGAGCCAGTGATAAATAAGGAAATCAATTTCAATACGTATTATTTACAGTCTATATTGCGTGGTTTGAGCACGACTTAAATAGAGGCTTAAGAATAATTTACAAAAAAAAATACACTATGAAATAATTAAAAATTAAAAATTTTGTACAACCGACTTCAATAAAAATTATTAAGAATAACTTAAAAACTATTAGTCAGATCTTGATCAAATTTATATGGGACCACATGAGAAGCACCAGCTTTCAAATAAAAAAATAATCATCGAAATCGGTTCACCCAGAAAAAAATTATCAGGTAACACACATAAAAAAAGAGAAAAACAACATACAGTCGAATTGAGTACCGTCTCCTTTTTGAAGTCGGTAGAAAAGTCAACAGTGTTAAATTCATGATTATATCTTGAGCCTAACAAGAATAACAATACAATATACATAATACAATAACTTCTACGTGGTAGAGCCATGCTGCAGCTATATTAATAGTATAGTTGTAGCACGAATGGGTCGGCTCGACCGGGGAAGGACCACGCTCTCACAGAATACCAGCGTAAAATAGCAACTTAATGCTGCTGTGTTTCGTATGGTGAGTGTAGAGAACCGGATACCCTTTTTACTGGAAAAGAGGCATTCTAACTTAGTCCTCACGGCTGACAACGCATCTGCATTTAAATTCGCAAACGAAGATAGATGTAGATGTCTATGGGCCACAGCAACCACTTACCATCAGGTGGACTGTGTGCTCGTTTGTCACCCTTATTCTATAAAAAAAAAATATAAGGCCACGAAATAGACCAGCCTCAGTATGCACTGATTTTCAGTCCGACCCACACCTCGGACATCTCGTTCGAGTCATTCTTACTGCTACGGATATCTTCGTTAGACTTCTAAATTCATAGAGAAATCTAAAAAGGAGCCTTCTCCGTTGTCCGCTGGAAGAATTTAAGCTTCCTCATACATCCGAGCATAAGAGCTATATTGTGTATGGATAATTTTGGAGGATGTTTTTACGTGGTAGAGCCATGCTACAGCTGTATAAGTAGTATAGTTGTAGCACGAATGGGTCGGCTCGACCGGGGAAGGACCACGCTCTCATAGAATACCAGCGTAAAATAGCAGCTTAGCACTGCTGTGTTTCGTATGGTGAGTGTAGAGAACCGGAGACCCTTTTTACAGGAAACGAGACATTCCATCTTAGTCCTCACGGGTGACAACGCATCTGCATTTTAATTTGTAATTGAGGATAGATGTAGATGTTTATGGGATACAGTAACCACTTACCACTGGACTGTGTGCTTATTTGTCACCCTTATCCTATAAAAAAAATGTTTACCCTGTGGTGGTGGCGTCAGAGAAACCATCAACCTATTTCATCCTTTGGGTGTCGTAAGAGGCGACTATGGGAAATGTCAGAAATATCTTATAGCTTCCGATACATGGCGGTATAACCGTCTAGATAACAGCAGACAAAATAATATAATACTCAGACCTAGCGACGGGCAGCAGCGTCAATGGTGAGGAGCGTCTGGCACAGCAACCGTTAATACGCCTGCTAAACAGCCACGACTTTTTCTGCCACCAGGGCGGCTCCATATTACATTGAGGTGGATATTTGACAGATTTCATAGCAGAAGTTAATTGTTAGAAAAGTGTAGAGATTAATGTGTCCTTCTGAAATATTAGTAATCTAATATCTAATATATAAAAATAAATTTTTGTTTTTTCGTATTTTATGTGCTGCCATACCGTTCATCAGATTGCGGTAAAACTTTGTCACCTCATTGTTTGCACTTGCTTGCTTGCGCGAAGGTTATAGGCATAGTACAATTAACTTACAGTATATATACTTCAATGAGGGCTAATAATTTTCTGCTCACCAGATGTCGCTAGTTGACACTGAGGTAAAGTTTTTTGTTACACAATGTCATTTAACTGAGAAGTTGTTTTTTAATAAACGTTTATCAGTTTCTAGAGTATTATACTAATACACAAAACAATGCGTCAGTGGTTTGCTCTTTAATTTTTTGCACATTTTTAACTTTTTTAAAAATAATTCTACTTTTGTGAATATCCGTGGTTTGGTTTATTTATTTTTAATGTTATTTATATGAAATACAGCTAATAGTACAGAAAGAAACAATAACTTTTACATTTTCCGAACTAATTAATTTCCCCGCTATGAAATCTGTCAAATATTATATGTACCTCACTTTCTAGTGGCCCTGGTGGCAGAGAAAGTCGTGGATGCCCTCATTCCTAATTAAACAATAGAACTCTTCCAAATTTAATACGATATTTAAACAATTTTTTTGTGGTTTTAACGCGCTGGGTAACAGCCAGTATTTTATATTAATTAGATTAGACGTGGATCAACCAAACTATGATATTCCTAAAATTAGAAGAATTAAAAAATATTAAAAATATGAAAAAAAAAAGTTTTGTTTATATTTTAATACACTATACGTGGTAGAGCCATGCTGCAGTTATATTAGTAGTATAGTTGTAGCACGAATAGGTCGGCTCGACCGGGGAAGGACCACGCTCTCACAGAATACCAACGTAAAATAGCAGCTTAACACTGCTGTGTTTCGTATGGTGAGTGTAGAGAACCGGAGACCCTTTTTATTGGAAAAGAGGCATTCCATCTTAATCCTCACAACGCATCTGCTTTCTTTCTCTTTTGTTTCTTTATTGAGTATAGATGTAGATGTCTATGCGTCACAGCAACCACTTACCATCAGGTGGACTGTGTGCTCGTTTGTCAACATATCCTATAAAAAACCACTAGAAATCAAAAACTTATAAATCGCAAATTTTCAATAATGGAGACATTGTGTGACCATCCGCGTTCACCTTAGTTCTAACTAGCGACATCTGGTGAACGTAAGATTATTATCCCTCATTGTGTTATGTTTTTATTATAATAACATTATGTAACATAACATAAAATATAAGTTGAAAAGACATCAGCTTTTAATCGATAATGATCAATTCAAGCTAACCACGATTCCTACCAGAGTTTCGTGTAGGGTTGCCATCTTCCGTTTCATGTTTTAGAGGATTTGATAAGATTAGTAAAAGTATGTACATAAGATGAAAATAAAGGATATACAAGGTTTCTCGGCAATAACTGGCCAAATTTGCAGAGAAGGTTCAGAATAAGTAGGTAATATAGGCAAATGGTGAAGAAAAATTATTAAAAAAGAATCTTAAACATTGTGTCCTTTTTATCTTTTAAATTCAAAATGCGTGGTAATACATTATTTTAACTGATTTTACTACGCATGCACACATTAAATTTGTAAGGGTCGATCGGTAGACAAAAACGTTGTTGCCCATAAATCACATTCAATTTGGGATAATTTCATATAAAAGTTACTACTTTTATATGAAATTTTAAACTGCAATAACGGTATATCATCTATCTTCTATATATATAAAAGGCAAACCTGACTGACTCATCTATGAACGCACACCAGAAACTACTGAACGGATTTCGCTGAAATTTGGCACACAGACAGTTGTAATGACGTAGGCATCCGTTAAGAAAGGATTTTTGAAAATTCGCCCCCTAAAGGGGTGAAAAAGGGGTTGAAAGTTTGTATGGGGAAATAAGATTAGTTAAACTATTTTATTCGAAACTTCACAGGAGTACTCCTACAAATAAATGAGTAAACAAGTGTTTCAGGCTCTTTCAGAATTCAACCCCTAAAAGGTGGAAAAGGGGTGACAAATTCTGAAAATCAACATGGGTATCATTTTTATGGTTTATCGGGTCGCTGATTACGAAAACAACAACTATTTCAAAATCTAACGTAGCAGACGGGAAATACCTACCATCATCCCCTGTGGGAGTGCGATGTGGTTGAAATGTCAATATGGTGTAGTTTTATGGTTGTTTGGGATGTTAATTACGAAAATGGCATCGATTATGGTTTGAAACCAACATGGGTGGAAGAATGGATGGATGTATGTTTGTATGTAAAAATCATCATAAGTTGGGTGACTTGGGTGTCATTTTAAGGTTTTGGGGTCGTAAATAACGTAAATGATATTGATAAATATTTTAAACTTAATTTATTAGAATAGAATAGAATATACTTTTATTGCACAAAAACATAAAACAAAATAGACAAGAAGATTTGTACAAAAATTTGCACAAAATTACACCTGAACAAAAAAATATTATTTTAAAAATTAAAAAACAATGAAAATAAACAACCAAACCAAATATATTTTTTTACAAATTAATAAAATGGCAAAACCAATAGAAATACTTAGGTACCTACCTATTTTGTATTGATCTTCAAGTTCCAATCCCTACCAATAGATGGCGTTGGTATCGTTTTAGAACGCGGTAACGTTGTGTTTTTTCGAATTAATATAAAGTGAATGGTGAATGAACGCTTCAACCTGTACCACATACGGTACCTATTCACTGTTAACGGATATTTGACTACACTTCGATTTTGTTTGCTTGCTTACGGTTTAAGATTTGCTTCGTGTTTCGGATTGGTTGCTTGATTTTGTCGTTCTTACCACCACTGTTCAAACTTGGAATTCGATTTGCTTTGTGATTAGGTATTGTTGATAGAAGTATTTTTTCAAATGGAAGAACATACCGTCGTCCCCATTATAGGTGATGGCGCCTGTTTGTTTCGTGCTCTTTCATTTTTAATGTACGGAACCCAAGGAAATGCGATGGTGATACGTTCACAAATTGTTAGATTTGTGGTAAATGATTGGCCTAGGTTTTCAGTTATGACCCACGACAGAAATGGCGATAAATATTCAACAGCAAATGAATATTCAGCCGATATGTTAAAAAATGAAACTTACGGTGGACTTTGTGAATTGGTATATCGAAACGGTCTGCTATATACAGAGTCCGGAACAGATGTCTGTCCAGTAAGGTGATTACGATTTAGCCATGATTTATCTAATGGACATTTTGACACCTATCTGCCTATTGTTGCGAAGAAAATTACACAGCGTCGCATGGAGGTACCTGTCGAAGAGCGTGATCCTTTTTCAGAGCTTGACCATTTAACTGTTACATCTTTTGTAAACAGTGAAATATCATTTCAAACCAGCGGAACAAATCAATCTGTATCGTCGACTTTAAAATATGAAAAAAAGAAAAATAAACGAAGGTCGAGATTTACTAATTACACAAGCAAAAGTCAATTAAAAAGTGCACAAGAAAGGTATAGGCAGAACAAGCCAGATTCAAATCGTAAAGCTGTGTCCGCTTATCAGAAAAAAAATCCCGATGTACACAGGCAAGCTGTTGCAAATTACCAAACTGCGAATCCACAAGTGCATAGAGCAATTCAGTCACGGTATGAGGAAAACATTACACTGCGTTTATGGAAAAACAAGGTTCATTCCGCTATGGAGTATGACCCTGATATTGCTTATAGAACTGACAGCAGTGTAGCATTGGGTTCTATGACATACAAGTGTCATTGGTGCAATGCGCTAAAATGGAAGGATGAGACACCTGGTATGTGTTACAGCGCTGGAAAAGTGCAACTTGATCGGTGGAAACAACTACCTGAACCACTCTTTAGTTTGATAAATGATCTACACCCAGATCATGACCATTTTATGGGTAATATTCGTAAATATAATGCCTGTTTCAGATGACTTCCTTTGGTGGTAAACAGGTAACAGTTTACCACCAAAGGAAAAGTACAAGGCCAGGTCTATCATTTAATTGGAAGTATATTACCAGAAGCCGAAAATGACGCTCAGTACCTTCAAATATATTTTGTAGGTGAAGATGATTGAGAAGCAAAGATTCGATGTTCTAAATTTCCTAACTTAAAGCCAAATTTAATCAAACAATTGCAGAATATGCTGCATCAAGTGAACTCGTATATAAAAGATCTGAAAAGTGCCATTGATAAAGCCCCTCCTTCAGAGTCATACAAAGTTGTGATAAAAACCACCAGAAGAACATAGAGGTAGGCACAATGCACCAACTACAAATGAAGTGGCTTTAGTGTTAGTGGATCAACAATTTGATCGAAGGGACATCATCCTCGAGAGCCGAAGTAATTTACTTCAGCGTATTAGTGAGATACATCGAGCATATGATGCGCTACAGTATCCATTGATGTTTTGCTGGGGGGATGATAGGTATTCAATCAATATACCGCAACTCGATCCCACAACTAAGTTGCCGCTTAATAAAACTGTCTCTGCTGCAAGTTCCTATTCGTAGAGAATAATGATTAAAGAAGGAGAAGATAACTATTTAGTAGTAGATAACTATCGTGCACTTTTTAGTCAATATTTGGTGGATGAATACGCCAAAATAGAAACAGATTAAATTATATCAAAAATAATCAAGCCAAGTTACGTGCTCACAGTTACATCCATTTAAAAGATGCTGTTGGAAGACAAGACGCAGAAGCCAACCAACTAGGACAAATGGTTGTCCTTCCATCATCTTTTACGGAGGGACCTACGTATATGTACGAAAGAACACAGGATGCTATGACCTATGTTAGGAATTACGGCCAGCCTGATCTTTTTATTACTTTCACATGCAATCCTCGCTGGGTCGAGATAAAAGAGCAATTGCTTCAAGGACAACAATCTCATGATAGACACGATATAATTTCGAGGGTGTTTCGACTAAAGGTGAAAAAGATCATGAACCTATTGACAAAGGGCAAAATATTTGGTGAAGTGCGATGCTATATGTACTCAAAGGAATGGCAAAAGAGAGGTCTTCCATATATTCATATTCTTTTATGGCTTCACAAACGTATGTATTACTCCAGATCAAATCGACAATATAATTTGTGCTGAAATTCCGGATTCCAAACGTGATCCAGAGCTTCACGAAATCGTTAAATGTAATATGATACATGGTCCATGTGGAACTTTAAATCGAAAGTCATCATCTATGAAAGATAACATGTGCAGTAAACGATACCCCAGGGCTCTCATAAGGGAAACTCAAACTGGTGAAGACGGTTATCCGCAGTACAAGAGACGTTTACTAGATGACGGTGGGTTCTCTGTTGATATCAAAGGCACAACCATAGATAATCGCTGAGTAGTCCCTTATAATCCAGTATTATTAAAAACATTTAACGCTCACTTAAATGTGGAATATTGTCATTCGGTGAAATCAATAAATTACGTCTGTAAATACGTAAATAAAGTTTCAGACCAGGCATCGTTTGCTTTAGAAAATGAGAAGGATGAAGTTAAAACCTACACAAATGGAAGATATATAAGTTCATCAGAGGCAGTATGGCCAATCCTTGAATTTCTCATATATGAGCGTTTCCCTCCCGTAGTCCACCTCGCTCTTCATTTGGAAAATGGGCAAAGGGTTTATTTTAATGAGCAAAATCTGAGTGAAAGAGTGAATAGTCCTCCAACAACTACACTCCTATCTTTTTTCGATTTGTGTAAAGTGGATAACTTTGCAAAAACATTGCTCTACCTAGAAGTACCTGTATACTACGTTTGGGATAAAAGAAAGTTCCAAAGGAGAAAGAGAGGAGCAAACGTTGAAGGCTGGCCAGGGTTAAAAAAAGAGCACGTTCTGGGCAGGGTTTATACTGTGCATCCGAACAATACAGAATGCTATCACCTTCGCATGCTTCTTCATGAGATCCGGGGCCCAATTTCGTTTGAAGCGTTAAAAACTGTAGATGTTCATGTATATTCTACGTTCCAATCAGCGTGCAAAGCTCTCGGATTGCTTGAAGATGATCAGCATTTGTTCGCAGCAATGGAAGAAGCAGCACTTTGCCAATCACCGCAAATGATTCGGGATCTTTTTACGATTATTTTAGTGTTCTGCCAAGTATCAGACCCTTTAACCCTTTGGGAGAAATTCATAGAATACCTATCTGAAGATTTTAAAAGGAAATTAGAAAGACAGTGAGATGTGGATGTAGAGCACATAACAGATTTGGTATTTAAGAAATGCCTTTCGGTAATAGAAGATGCCGTATTAGCGTTGGGTGGTCGGCTACTAAAAGAGTATGTGTTACCTCAGCCAAGCAAAGAACAACAATTTGAAAATTGAGAGTTTATTAAAGAGACAAGTTACGACTTAGCATCATTAGAAAACACAGTTAATGAAGGATCACTGAATGACGAACAAAAAGCAGTTTACAATCAAATTAACACAAAAATTAAATCAACTGAGGGTGGACTATTCTTTTTAAGTGCTCCCGGTGGAACAGGCAAAACATTCCTCATTAATTTGCTATTAGCAAAAGTTAGAAGTACTCGCGGAATTTCTTTGGCTGTGGCTTCTTCTGGGATCGCAGCTATACTGCTTGAAGGTGGACGAACTGCTCATGCTACCTTCAAGTTACCACTCAATTTAACAACAGCTGATACTTCCAATTTGTAATATATCGAGACAAAGTAATCGAATGGTTGTGTGAACGTGCCATACTAACTCCGAAAAATAGCGGCAATTAACGATACTGTTAACGTCTTTTGAGGGGGAAGAAATGGTGTATACGTCAATAGACTCTGTGTTCAACACAGATGACGCAATTAACTACCCTGTCGAATTTCTTAATTCACTGAAACCATCGGATCTTTCACATCATAAGCTTATTCTGCGCTTGGCACTCCTGTTATGTTGTTGCGAAATTTAAAATCTCCTCAACTGTGCAACGGAACCAGACTAAAAGTAAAAGCGTTACATCGCAATGTAGTGGAAGCCACAATTATAACTGGATGTGCGCAAGGGGAAACTGTATTTGTACCAAGAATTCCCTTGATCCCGAATGATCTTCCCTTTGAATTCAAACGAATACAGTTTCCCCTCAAAGTCTGCCTTGCAATGACCATAAACAAATCACAAGGGCAGACATTAAAATTTGCGGGTATAGACTTGAGAGAAAATTGTTTTACACACGGGCAATTCTATGTGGCTTGCTCACGCGTAAGCTCGACCAGTAGTCTCATAATTTTGGCACACAGTAATAGATTAGCAAAAAATGTGGTGTATAAATAAGTTTTGTAGTTTACTAGCGTTTGCCCGCGACATCCAGTTATAATTGTGGCTTGTACCTGCAGACTCTTTTTCACACATGGGCGCGATATAACTGAACTCCACGCGGACGAAGTCGCGGGCAAAAGCTAGTTATTTATATGTTTGAACTTAAGTTTAAAATTTGCCTACTCTTTGAAAAATAACCCTGTATATTAATATCATAATTGTTTTCAATTAAATGCTGTTATGATTTCAGTAGCCACATTTATTAATAAAAAACAATTTTAATATACACTGATTATTAGCTTAGTTTGTCTCTCTAACATCGCGCATCACCTCAAAGTGATTTTTGAATTCTTTGACTACAACTAGCAAAGGGAATGTCGAATACCATGATATTGCCTTTATATTTATATATATATATATATATATATATATATATATATATATATATATATATATATATATATATATATGTGTATATATATATTGTGAATTATTATATTTAGACACGGATCAGTAGTAAATAAAAACAATTACTTACAGATAAAAAAATATATAGCAGAGGGGCAAGCGAGCATACGGCTCACCTGATGGTAAGTGACTACCGCCGCCCATGAACAACTGCAACACCAGGGGAATTGCAGGTGCGTTGCCGGCCTTTTAGAAAGGAGTAAGCTCTTTTCTTGAAGGTCCTAAGTCGTATCAAGATAATAAATTAATATTACTTAATACTTATTGAAAGTAATTTTTTATTGAATTATATGAATTATATACCGAATGAGCGCCCACTCGAACATTTGGGTGCGCTTTTAATTTTACGTAGCTTTGTGAATACAACTTTAGGCAATGCGTTTAAGGTTGAATTTACATTAATGTATATTTATTTCAACTAGAATTAGGTCAAAACAATTGGCGACAGTTTTTAGAGAACTTTTGCATGGGATTGTGTATCTAGTTTTATATTAGTGATCGATGATTATAATATTATGTCATAATTGAATTGTATCCTGTTCCCTCGACTTCGTCCGCGTGGAATTTATTACAATTGGATTTCATGGGTTTAAAACCCAATTTTTTTGTGTAGTTTTTTTTCTAAAATAAAAGTAGCCTAAGTTACTCCTTATAACATCAGTTATTTGCCAGTGAAAGTCACGTCAAAATCGGCCTAGCCATTTTGGAGATTAGCTGGAACAAACAGATAGACAGACAGACAAATATTTAAAAAATTTTTTGTTATAAATACCGTATGTAATTTTATATGCATTTAGTAAAAAGAAAAGAAATTATAAACAGACACTTAAATTTTATTTATTTGTTTAGATATATTGTTGCGTAAATGTTACATTTGGATAGGATTAAAATTCGTGACTCAATAAATACTTACACTCTCAGTTGTTAAAGGATTTTTTTATAGAATAAGGGTGGCAAACGAGCACCTGAAGGTAAATGGATGCTGTGGTCCATAGAAATGTACATTAATTTATCCTCAATTAAGAATCAAACTGTAGATGCGTTGTCACCCCTGAGGAATAAGACGGAATGCTTCGTTTCCAGTACAACGGATCTCCGATATCTATACTTATCATACTTATCAAACACAGCAGCATTAAGTGTTACTTTAGGCTGGTATTCTGTGAGAGCGTGGTCCTTCCCCGGTCGTGTCGACCCATTCGTGCTACAACCATAATATAGCTGCAGCGTGGTTCTAAGACGTTGATAAAGGTGGTGTTATGTTGTAAATATCTTGTATGCATTTTATTTTTATTTTTGACCGGCTTCAAAAAAAGGAGGAGGTTCTCAATTCAACTGTATATTTTTATGTGTGTTACTTCAGAACTTTTTTCTAGGTGAACCGATTTCGATGATTCTTTTTTATTTGAAAGCTGGTACTTCTCATGTGGTCTCATGTTGTTTAAGGTTTGACCAATAGTTTTTGAGTTATCCTTAATAGATTATATTAAAGTCGGTTGTACAAAATTTTTGATTTCACCACTTGTATATTATCTGTCAGTACATTCCAAGCTGGAAGTTGCAGCTTTGAAGGCGGTTATTGTGAATTCCTGAGTCTGAGTAAGCTTCCGTTTGCTCCCGACTCTGGCTGGCCTACTAGATAAATCAACACAGGCTCCTACGGACCCTCCCCTGTGATTGAGTAACTGCACATTATTCTCTACGGAATGGAGCCTTTTCTTATTGTATTTTTATTCAATATATTTATAAATTTTGTGATAAATTCTTTAAATTAACATAAACATAACATAAACACTCACGCCTGTCACCCAGAGGGGTTGGAAAAGACTACGGATTTGCGTTTGGGATGATCCTGACACACTTCTCTCGCCTCCTTTATATCCATATATCTACGCATACACGCTCGTCGGTTAAGGGTACTCCTAATCTGGCCCATTTTCAATATATCGCCAATTTGGTCGATAAACCTTCGTCTAGGGCGTCCCTTCCCGACTCTTCCGTTCACTTCTGCAACATAAATTTGCTTTGTCACTCTTTCCTCGTTCATTCTTTCTACATGACCAAACCACCGAAGCATTCCTTTCTTAATCCTGGTCAAAACGTCATCTTGCAAACCACACTTTTCTCTTATCACACTATTTCTCACCCTGTCATTCCACTACGCATACACGCTCATCGGTTAAGGGTACTCTTAATTTGGCCCATCTTCAATATATCGCCAATTTGGTTGATAAACTTTCGTCTATGGCGTCCCATTCACGACTCTGTTGTTTACTTCTTTAAATAATTTTATCTTTTATATTAATTTACTGCGCATGTGGTTTTTAAATTCTAATATACTCACCTAGAGGCATCACATGCCCGAAGTCATTGCCGTCGCCGACTCCTGAACAGTTCCACCTGTAGCCACTGAGCTGCTCCCGGCATTCGGCGTAAGCCATCCTGGAGCAAAGTCATTTTATGTAGGAGTCTTGTCGCTTGCTTTACAAAAGTAGAACAATACAAGTTTGATGGCTCGATAATACAGCGCTGACTGAGGCGCTAAGGGCCGTAGGCTCGAATCCCGCACGGTACAAGTGTACGGCCTTCAAATGATCTATCTGTTCACGTACAATTAATGTTTTTATAATGAATCCGCGATAAAAGAAAAAAAACCTAATATGGAGGTAATGTTTTTCTTAAAGATAAGATAAAAATATAAGATTTATATAACCTAAAATAAGATTAAAACCTTGTAGTGGTGGTGTAAGAATATCCACTGCCACATATCGTCCTGTGGGTGTCGTAAGAGGTGACAGAGGGAAACTGAAAAAAAGGAGATCGGCAGCAAAATCTTTGTAGAAATCTAATCGGCTAACAACAGCCGTCAAGAAAAGATTTTTAAAAGGTCGGCAATTCCCCTGCTGTTGTAGTTGTTCATTAGCAACGGTAGTTAAATACAATCAGGTGAGTCGCATGCTCGTTTGATATCTCTTTGAAAAAGAAAATAACAACACCTTTGTCGCTGTTTTTCGTCGTCGGTATATTAAGTGTGGTACAAGCGACGTCGTTACTACACTCAAAGGCATAAAGATCTTTCTGGCCTTACTTAAGAAATGGGAAGATGAAGTATTGTGATGCACACTCGATTTATCTATAAATATTACGGATAAATTATGATTGGAGTTTTGGCGGGAACTTGACCGGCGGCGGATTGCTGCTCCTGTATTATTGTTTAAATAATGGTTTGAATTGGATTTTGACATGTAAAAGTGTTGCGATTTTGTGTAATAAGTGTCTGCGCATGTGATATATTAGTGAAACGGAGAAACAAGTGCTCCGATGGTGATGTGAATCTCAAGATAAGCTGTCTGTCTGCTTAGGCGCCTTGAGATACTATCGCTACTGACTGCTTCTGCTGGCTCAAGTTGCCGTCAAAATCTCCAAACACTACTACACTACTATATATTAAGCAGTGTAATATAAAGAATTGTTATCACTTAATACTGAAAATCTATAAAATCGAAGATCCCAAATGAAATAAAGACATGGCTTTAAGGACAAGCATCCAAGCCAAAAATCTTAATAAAAAATTATGATTCTGGTACTTAGTTCAAGTCTAATCCTTTCAGGGATTCGAAATGCTGTGTAATAATAATAATGTCCTCCAGACGGAATTTTGGTCACAGCAGCCAGTCTCAACAGAGACTAGCCATCTGCGCAGGACAGACTTATAGTGCTCGAGTGCACGCGCAAGCAAGTACCATCTATTCTCTCACTGTCATAGTCCGATGGGACGGTAATCCGACATGACCTAAGAGAGAACAGGCACAGGACCAACGGCTTTGAGTGCTTTCCGAAGCACTACTACTGAGAATATTTTGATAGAAAAACCCAATAATGATTTTATCTGCACTCGGGATTCGATCCCAGGACCTCATGATCAGCAATCGCGTTTACACCACTAGATCAACGAGGCAGTCTGCATTCAAATACAAGTCAAATACTGTGTGTAACCAAGTTACCTTAAGCCGTCTCCAACTGCCGCGATAGCAGCTGGCGATGAGCGGCACATGGCGCGCTGCTTGTCCGTCAGGCCGGCCACTCGAGCGCACACTAAGTGTGCTCCGAGCGATACTCCGCCAGAAATGCTACCTCTGCAACAAGAAATTTGCATTTTAGCAAAAACGCTCTCACAGAATACCGGCGTAAAACAGCAGCTCAATACTGCTATTTCGTACGGTGATTTTAGAGAACCGGAGATCCTTTTTACTGGAGTAAGTACACATCTGCATTTTGATTCTTAATCAAGTACAGATGCCTATGGGCCAAGGCATCCATTTACCATCAGGTGGTGGCTCCTTTGTCACTCTTATTCCATAAAAAAATTGAAATAGAAACTTTTCTATCTAATATAGATTATAAACAATACGTATTGAAAGTCACTCTTATGTTTAATTTACCACTAGTTCGGAAAAACTTTGTCCTGGGAAGAACCAGCAAGAAACCCAGCGGAACTTTAAAAATAAAGGAACAGTTGACAATCATTTAAGTTACACTATAATTAATAACACAAAAAAAATTAGAAATAGCATGGTAGCGATCACCTCAAAAGAAATTTATCTACTCTTTTCCTACTGTTGGATGTTTGTGTAAGAGGAAAAGATAGGTGAATTCCCATCTCGAAGGAGTTGATATAGTAAGAGAATGAGGGAGAGTGAGACAGCACAGTCCACTTTGGTAATAAATAGTTACTGTGTTTTTACGTGACTTCAAGTTTTATGTGTCAGACCTATGCCGGTAGTTGTTGGGAGCATTATGCTCGAAGTTGTTGACGGGTATGTTTGCCTAGGTCAAATTTTCCGACTAGGTTTGTCCAACTTCGACCAAGAGGTCAAGCTGCAGATCAAATCCGGCTGGGCAGCGTTCGAGAGATTACGACACGTCACTTCACGTGTTCTTTAAAACTTGAAAACAAGAGTGTACAAAACGTTCGTGTTACCAGTAATGATATATGGATTAGAGACGTGGTCCCTCACTGCTCGGCTAAGAGGAAGCTTAAAGTCGTTGAGCGAGTTATGGAGAGGGCTATGCTCGGAATTACTCTGCTTGATAGAATTCGTAATGAAGATATCCGCAGTAGAACTAAAGTAAGAGACGTAGCCGAACGGATCAATAAGCTAAAGTGGCAATGGCTGGCCGTATAGTCGAAGACCGACATCCAATGGAGATGAAATGTTCTCGAGTTGCAGACTCGTATCGATAAGCAAAGTGTAGGATGGCCCTCCTCGATTGTATGGTTTATATTTTATGGAAAACGCGCCACTATGCCACACTCCTTAATTATTAAAAGCCTTATTGAAAGCTCTGCTAAGGCTTTAAGCTATTTTAATCTACACGTTGGCAATATCTAAGCTACGCCATAAATTCTTCTAACTAGACAATAAGTAAGATATCACGCGTGCGCAGACACAGCATCGTAAATAAATTAACATAACAAAAGAGAAACAATTTCTGTTGCAATAAATTATCCGGTTCGAGGTTAGTCGCGGATTGAATTTAATTATAAACATAATAATTTATAAATATCAATATCCAGTAGAATGGATTTTCTAGACTTCGCTTGTTGCGTGAATATCCTTGTATAAAATTGATTGTTAATATTATAAATATGTTTTATATGACCAGGAATGAGTGATCAGGAACTGGGCTTCCTTATTAGTATTTAAATAGACAACTGGACAGTGACTTGAAATTCGTCGGATGGGGCCCTCACTCAATGTAAAAAGCTCAACCAACGTTGTACTCGTAGTTTCAGTTTCATAAATCACTACTTAGGTACGTATGTATGTACAAACGCTGTTATAATTATTGTGAGCATTTTTCGTTAATATACTGATAGCTTAATTTTGAGGGCGTATTGGATTTAAATAATTTTCATTATATTATCATCATCATCATTACAGCAATTCACAAGTCCTTTTGTTGTGTTTCGTGTGGTGAGGGACTAGAATCAGATACCCTTTTTAACGGTAACGAGGCATTCTATCTTAGTCCCCAGGAATGACAAGCACCTACTCACATTTTCTTTTTTGAATATTTGATGTGATAAATTAGCAAAAATTGTAACTAACACGAATCGTGGAACACTTATTTTTTTTCTTCAGTCAATCCTTTTCCGCTAAAGAGTTCACGTGGGTTAGTACCGCCCTCTTACAACCTATCTCTACCGCCAAACAACAATAGACCCACAAATGTGTTGCGGAATGAAAAGTAAAAGAGCCTGTATAATTTCAGTGTGCGAGGCATTTTCAGTTTAGTCTTTAGGGATGATAACGTCTGTTTTCTTATTTTAAAGTTCACACATTAGCTACTTACCATTAGGTGGATTATCAGTTTTTTATAGAAGCAAGCACACAGTCCATTTGATGGTAAGTAGATTATGTGGTCTAAGGACATCTATCTTCTACTAAGAGTAAAAAAGCAGATAAGTTGTCATCCTTAAGGACGAAGACTCATTTTGTTGGTAAAATTTATTCTACATTGTTACTAGTAAAAAGGTCTTCGATTTTCGTCATTTACCAAACAAATCTCAGCACTTAATACTGCTATTTTATGCTGCTATTCTGTGCGGGATCTGCCCGATCGAGCTGATCCATTTGTGCTGCAGCCGTAAGTAATACGCTGCTTTGTGACTCTACCATTTAAAAATAGGCTTTGATTTACTCATTTAAACCCTAGTGATATTATTACGAATAATCAGTGATAAAGTACCTACCATAATGTATGGTAGTGAAAGTTGGGCATGGCAGAAGAAGGATGAGAGTGATTTGATGCCGTAGAAATGAGGTCATTAAGAAGTATGATAGATTTATTACGTGGTAGAGCCATGCTGCAGCTATATTAATAGTATAGTTGCAGCACGAATGGGTCGGCTCGACCGGGGAAGGACCACGCTCTCACAGAATACCAGTGTAAAATAGCAGCTTAATTCTGGTGTGTTTCGTATGGTAAGTATAGAGAACCGGAGACCCTTTTTACTGGAAAAGAGGCATTCTATGTTAGTCCTCACGGCTGACAACGCATCTGCATTTAAATTTGCAAACGAAGATAGGTGTAGATGTCTATGGGCCACAGCAACCACTTACCATCAGGTGGACTGTGTGCTCGTTTGTCACCCTTATTCTATATTAAATAAAATGTTGCTCTGAATGAAAGTGTGGTTTGCAAAAAGATGTTGTTACCACGATTAATACGTAAAAAGAATGAATGAAGAAAGAATGATATAGCTAATTATACTGCAGAAATGAGCGGCAGAGTAAGCGAGGATCATTCTAGGCGGAAGTTATTCAGCCAAATTGGCAATTGAAGATGGTTCAAATTAACAGCACCTTGAAATGACGAATATATATGCGTAGATATATGGATGTGAAAGAAGCAAGAGAGGTGTGTAAACACCGTACCAAATGGAAGTTAGTAGTCTCTGCCTACCCTTCTGGGTGGCAGGCGTTAGACTTTGTGATGTATCCGAATTTAACTTAATGAGGAGTTGAGTTCGAATCCCACGACTCGCTCACAGTTTATCAATGTGGTCAAACCATGAAATTGTCCAACGAGGTTTATAAAATACTGCACACAACGATTCGCCATGGTCAGCGATCCCAACAATACACTCATTGTCCACGAAGCTACGCAAATAGTTGTTACAAACCAAAGTTCCGTTCCCCCTAAAATGACATGCTGACAATAGAACTTCCGACGTAATTGAACTACAAGCGGCTGAGAGAATTGCTGTTGCAATGAATAAAAATATATGAAAATACTCTAGATAGGTAGTTATTTGTTTTATTTCAGATTATTTTAGCTGACTTACACCATACACCATACCTTAGCAGCACATTCTTTAGATGTCATTACTATTGATGATTTTCTTTTTAATTCTTGTCTAGTCGAATCTTTTGGCCCTTTTTTGCCCAGTTGTTCGTCTGGATACCACCCTCATTACTATTCCTGCACAGCAAGTTTTACGCTTTGGTTCTGTTCTTTCCTGGTCAAGATGATTTAGTCGTCTGTAGCCAATGGCTTGCTTAGGGGAAGGTGACACGAGCACGAGCGGTCGCCCGGGGCGTCAGTGTCAAAGGTCCGCTACGAGCGACACTTATTATATATTTATGAGGTTTTTTATTGAATTAGGGTGACAAACGAGCACACAGTTCACCTGATAGTAAGTGAATGCTGTGGCCTATAGACATTTACTTTTATTCTACATTAAGAATTAAAATACTAAAATTTATAAAATAAATATATATACTAGGATAATGAACCTAAAACTAAAAACCTTAAAAAAAAATATTGTAATAACTAAAATAAATTATTAAAAATAGTCCCTTTAGGCAAGGTTCCGAAGATACTGGCAGCGTTCCCCCTTTGAATAGCTATACTAATTCTTTGTCCAAGGTAGCTGCCAGCTCTTCGGTCTCCTGTGACGTCGACTAACCTTTTTCTATTTCCTAAAAGCCTTATAGCGCTAGGACCCCACGGACCAAGGGTCTCGACACCGAATGGGACAAAAACATGGGAGCCTGGGCCCCTGTTTGCATGCTTTAGCTTTTTCAGCCGCTTCACGCCGCACCAGCTCTGTTGTTGGTTCCATGTAGATGGGAAGGGGCAAGTGTGTCTGAACAGGTTGCATCCCATACCCGGCCCATCTTCCATGGAATCAAACTCATACCGTCCGGTCTCTTGCCATCGTCTCTTACAATACCAGACGGCTCAAGTAGACTGGCACGTTGACGGTGGCAAGAGACCGGCGTATGATATCGTTAAGTGCTGCATGTCTCGAGAAGCGGCCTGCACTTTTTGGCATGACAGTCCATGATGTCCTAGCTTGTCGACGTCACTGCCACACGGACATTTATGAGGAACAGACCGGAACCCCAAGCCGTAGACAGGTTGCGATTCGGGCGTGTCAGGCTCAAGAAATATTCCTGTATTTGACGAAGGGTACGCGTGAAGCCAGTAGCCGGCCTCATGCGTACCCACGGCCAAAAGCCTAGCACGCGCCGAACCTGTACTACAGCTCAAAAGATTGTCATAAGTCAATTTGCAGTTTATGTCGTCCCAGCTCCTTTGTGAATTTGGAGAAACAGGAAAATTTAAGGCTGGTAATGAGGCACTGGAAATTTTGCGAATCCCTAAACCACCATAACGGATGGGTAGGGATGCTTGGGTCCAAGATTGCTCGTTCAGGTGCATATTAAGAATCGATTCTAAACTAATTTTGATTAAGTTGTCTACTTGTGTCAAGAGATCTGGGTGATTCCAAAAGGAACAGCAACGGAGCACATACGTAAATTTTGGGACGAAAAGACAGAATTTTAAGATGCAAAGTGCATAATGTGGACTAATTTCAAGGAGACGGTCAGCGGAATTTTGAAATTTAGTAATTGATTTATTAATATATTCAGAAATAGATTCATTAAAAATTGGAGAACCTAAAAGGTAAAGGGAATTACTGTTAACTATTTTAATATTTGGAGCCAAAATATAAAATTTTTGTTTTACGTCATTTAAATTTAAGTTGCAGTTATTTATAAAAAGTTCGCATTTGCTAAAATTAAGCTCCAAACCAATGGCTTCAAATTTATTTTTGATTAAAAAAGGTCCGAAAACACAGTATCCATATCACCTCCTAGAGTTCCGTCGTCCAAATACCAAACGTTGAATTTAGAATTTAAATTTTTGATTATCGGATTTATAGCCAAACTAAAATTGCTGGCCCAAGGATCACCTTGTTGACAACCTACTTCCTGAGGACAGTTCATTAGAACGATATAACAATTTTATTTGGGTCAGCGTAACTGAGAAAAAGATAATTGTATATTTCCGGTATATGTTGTTTTATTTCCGTCAGCAGGGTATCCCTATTTACTGAATTGAAAGCATTTTTGACATCAATTTTGAGCAACACGTCAGGATGTCCGTAAGTTAGGAAGAGCGTAGGGCATGGACGGCTGCCTCACACCCTCCTTTACACCGAAGCCTAACTGTACGGGTTCAAATTCGAATTTAATTGTGGTAAATATGTCGAACAGCAATTTTGGAGGCCAGGCGTCGTAGTGTTGATCCAACAGCAATTGGTCTCACCTCCGTCCTTTTGGTGAGGGCAATGAGGTTCGCGCCGAAAGAATGGGAACAATTTCTGGATTGACATTACCGGAATACATAAAGTTGATTAATTTAGTGATCGAATTTACAAGTTGCTCGCCTGCATCACCCACAGAGTGCGATGTTAAGTCTTTCAGATGTTAGGTGAGATTCCATCTAAACCTGCAGCCGAACCTGGTTTAAAAGATAAAATGGCACCTGTAACATCTTTTATGAATTTGAAGGCATGCTTGCCCTGCTGTTGGTGGTGGTCGAGAAAATATGGGTTTACTGGAGCTGGAGGATGTTTTGTCCGTAAGGCCTGAAGGGTGTCAGGGGTATCTGGTGATAGCACGTCGTTGGAGAACAAAAGGCGAGCGGCACCTTTGAGATCTCCGTCACAGATTTTGTTTTCGATGAGTTTGTTGCGATTACGAGGGGCATCATATTTGATTAGAGGTGCGGAAAAGGTGAGGAGCTTACAGCACAGTTATTTTTAATCTTTTGTGTCAAGGATAAATTCAGTTCATCAGTTTTTATTATATGTAGTGTGCTGTATGAAAATAAAAATAGGTTCTGCCAGTCTTGAGTACAATTGCTTATGTAACATTTCTGGATTAATTGTGACAAATGTGTAGCAACGGTTATTCGAGCTCCTCGAGGGATTCTTTTAACTATCGGTATACTATTTTTCAAATGGCTAAGATATGTGTGGAAAGGAGTTGGATCGTTGGCTACATAAGTAGGCGCACTCGAAATAATGGGATGTCTAAAGGTGAACTATTTTGGCTAATACATTTCCTGTGTGTTTTTGTAGTGTGTTTGTTGAGGCCTTTCAAAGATTTGAATGACTTGTTGCACTGTGTACATGTATGGGTCGCGTTCGACGTGCCATCACAACATTGGGTCACGGACTGCATTCACAACAGTTAAATACAATCACAAAAAGAATAACTTAAAACAAATTTAAAAACACAATAAAGTAACTTAAAAAGTACACTGAAAATATAAAAAAGTCAAAGTCCAAATATCGTTAAGTAGGTGCGTCACAGGATGGTCTTGCAATTGACGCTGCAGGAAGAGATCTAGCGACGCATTTCGTCGCTAGGACAACCGATGGCGGCTTTAGCAACCGTGTCTTGAGATTATCACACGCGGATTAGAAATTTTTAAAGACTGAACAGGCACTAAGCCTGCTTGTCACTTTTGTGTCCAGACAGCAATATAAAGTTCCGAAATCCTTTGTTGCGAATTGTTTCGTTACATTTGTCATAAGTCACCATCTTGAAATATTTTTATATCTCTTAGTTGATTTGAGAAAATAATATCTAATAATAAAAGAAAATAATATTCAGATTATAAACCACTGTTATATTATTTATATTTATGTCAATAATAAACTTTTTCCTTGTACACTAAAATTTTACAATTAAAATATATAGTTATTTTTATTAAAATATTTAGAATTATATTTAGAATTAAAATTATAGAGTCGTTGTCACTCCTGAGAACTACAGTAAACTAGGTCTCAGGTTTTCTACACTCACCATACGAAACACATCAGTATTAAGCTGCTATTTTACCATTCTCTTTTTTGTGAGGACATGATCCTTCCTCTCTTTCGTACTATAACCATAATATAGCTGCAGCGTGGCATTATCGTGGCTTCAAGGGCTTTAAAGCACCCATAGTTACGCCAGCACTAAATTGCTTGACGATCTAATGCAGTTATACTATAGCTAGCCTGCGCTACAATCTAGAAATTCATAAGAAATTACTATTATGTACATTGGATTACTAACCAGATGGAATTATAGAGAGATACTGACTTATTTAGTAAAGAGAGCGATATTATTCGCTCGGGTCGCCCGGATAGTTAATGCCGGTTCTAATGCAGCCACAATACAGCTACATTTTGGCTTTTAGTGCACTATTTTTATTAATAAAGACGGTCTCCTAACATACAATATTTTAAGACTACCTACAATACTTCCACGTTTAAATCGTCTTTTGGAATTTAAAATTGCGGAATAAAAATTTATAACATGCCGCCGGGGTTCTATCAGTATACCCAGGACTTGGACGAGCTGATTGAGGAAAGCAAAACTTCACAGATATAAAAGTAAGTCGAATTTATTTATTTCTTCATAAGATTTAATTATGGACAAAGTAGCGTAAGATAAGAGTATGTTCTTTAAGCAAATAACAAGTCTATCTAGTAGTGTTAGTGTCGGTAACGGTATCGGTAAACGCAACTTTTTTTTGACGTGGTAGAGCCATGCTGTAGCTATATTAGTGGTATAGTTGTAGCACGGCTCGACCGGGGAAGGACAACGCTCTCACAGAATACCAGCGTAAAATAGCAGCTGAACGCTGCTGTGTTTGTTATGGTAAGTATAGAGAACCGGAGACCCTTTTTACTGGAAACGAGGCATTCCATCTTAGTCCTCACGGGTGACAATACATCTGCATTTCAATTCGTAATCGAGGATAGATGTAGATGTCTATAGGCCACAACAACCATTTACCATCAGATGGACTGTGTGCTCGTTTGTCACCCTTATCATATAAAAAAAACTGCTGCTTATGTGGTCTCGGGTTTGAAATTCTCAATAACAGTTCGGAGTCAGAAAGTTGGTGTTATTTCATCCCCGTGACTCGGAAAGTATTTACGTGCTTTCGAAGCACAGAGGTTCTGCGTCTGATCTTTCTCCGGTCTTGTTGGATTGCCACACCATGGGACTGTGATGAAACAGAGTGAACCTGTGCTTGCACATATACTTGTGCACTATAAATCTTGTTCTGCGCACATGTTTTGTCTCCGTTGAAACTAACCATTGAAATTCGGTCTAGAGAACATTATATGTTTTTATATTTACAATATTTGTTTGTAAGTCAAGGTCTTCACGTCGTCTCTAGTCTAATATAGTTGTCGTGGGTGTCGTGATGATTTAAAATCTAAATATTACAAAAAATCGTCATAACTGTTTACTTATATGCCCGATATAATTTTTGTTGATATAAATAATATTTGGAAATTAGTTGTGTGGGCAAATAATGTGGGTAGAAGTGTACAGAAGTAGAATTTTGGATTAGTTGTCAGCCGGTGCGTCTGTTGGTAACTTCTGAACTACTTGACCGTTTAAGATCATATTCATACATTATAAACGTCATATAAATAGGGAGTAAAACCACAGACATAGAGCATGGACTGAGCCTTCCCTAGCCAAATGTCAAATAAAATTGACTATACTCAATATCCATACTTATAAACTTAAAAGTAAATTCCCTGTTCAAAAATCAAATCCCCTGACGCGTAATGTCCAAAAAAATTATGAAACTAATTACTATAAAATTTTGGTCTTGATGCGCGAGACTTCTTGGTACCACTTTTGGTCATTCTCCTTTGTTTTGTCGTGACAATACTTCATATCTATGTTAGGATCCGATAGATAGCGCATTAGTAAAATTATTAACAAATTCTATATTTATGGACCAAATTTGATTCATATTCACAACATACGTTAGTTTAGTGCCAAAAACGAAAGTCACAAAATCTGATAAATTTTTTAAAAAATTTAAACTGTAAAATTATCGTTAACGTTTTAACGTGGTAGAGCCATGCTGCAGCTATATTAGTAGTATAGTTGTAGCACGAATGGATCGGCTCGACCGGGGAAGGACCACGCTCTCACAGAATACCAGCGTAAAATAGCAGCTTAAGACTGCTGTGTTTCGTGTGGTGAGTGCAGAGAACCGGAGACCCTTTTTACTGGAAAAGATGCATTTCATCTTAGTCCTCACGGGTGACAACGCAACTGCATTTTGATTCGCAAACGAGGATAGATGTAGATGTCTATTGGCCACAACAACCACTTACCATTAAGTGGACTGTGTGCTCGTTTGTCACCCTATCCTATAAAAAAAATACCGGAGTGTAACTCATCGCGCCATCTAGGGTATAGGATAAAATAACGTCTATCGGGACAGCTAGTTGTAATATAATTAAGAATATATATTGCATGGTATATATATATATATATTGCATGGTATATATATATATATATATATATATATATATATATATATATATATATATATATATATATATGTATATATATATATATATATATATGACATGCAATATATATAATATATATAAATATATGGATATATATAGATTTTGGCACTTTTCCTAAGGGCTACGCCCGGCATTGTTTTTTGGACTGATGAAACAGTAAAAACTCCCGAGTTTGTTTTAAAAAAAAAAGTTACTTATGGTAGGGCTATTTTTCTGCCTAGGAGTTTGACTGGGTAGTCAGCAGCCTCTTACTTATTTCTGCTACCAACTAACAGTGTTTGCACTTCTGTGTTCCGATGTGAAGCTAGTATATTTACAGACTGTGAGGTATTTCATCTCAGAGTTTCTTTATAGTTTGCAGCGCAGTTGTATTTTTCTTTGTTTGAAGTTGGTTGCAGATATCCATGGGTTGTAGAAGTCACTTACCATCAGGTGGATTGTAAGTTCGTTTGTCCACTTCTGTTTTTTTTTTTATAAAATAAAGTTTTAGAAGATCATTGCAAGTGTGGATTAATGCTATTTCATGCTAATAAGAAAGCTGCTGTCTTCAGAAATTTTTCATATTTATAACTAGCTGGTACCCGGCGCGTTCCAGCCGCAGAAGAAATAATTATATAAATATCGTTTTAAATATGGAAGAGTTATATTGTTTAATTAGGTATGATAATACAATCATTGAAATTGTATGATCTATCAATGTCAAATAAATTATCTGTACGATACTCGCGCCACCTAGTATAAGTTAATTGTACTATGGCTATAACCAAGTGCAACCAATAAGTTGACAAAGTTTTATCGCAATCTGCTGAACGGCATGGCAGCACATAAAATACGAACAAACAAATATTAATTTTTATATATTACATTACAGGGAAATGTATATTATATGTATGTAGAGTATCTGCGGCGAGAGAGGTGTCCTCTTCCCCTACCGCTGCAGCAGAGGTGAAGTCGCGGAGGAAGAAGAGTGTTGGTATTGCGAGGCGTCGCTCTCCCCACCCTCCGCAGCCGAATCTTGGTTGGTGGCGGAGCCATAGACCAGATCCGCCACTGGGGTCAGGAAGGCTGGTGCTTCTGAGTGCTTTCTGAGACTGTTTTTCTTGGCCCCATGGCCTTCGCGCATCGGACATGGGGGCGTCCGTTGCGCATATGAAGTTGGAGGCCGCGGAGGAGGGAGCGTCATGTGTTCTGGTGCGCCTTACCTGAGAAGGAGATGAGGAAGGAGTAGTCCTCTCCTGAGGAGAGGCCGCCATGGGGTGGCCAGCGCTGGTGGGGCCGCGGATGTGTGCGAAAGCGTTCCCGTGGCCCTGCCAATATGCGGCGAAGGTGGAACACCATGGGGTTTTAGTCGGTGCGAGTCCGACATAACCCGTCCTTGCCCCCGCGAGGCGGGTATACGTAACATTTCCCCATTTAAAAAAAAAGGTGCCCGCTAGATAAAGATAGTAATAATCTCAACAAAAATACCGTTGTCTCTATAAATTATTCATGGAAAATCCTGAAAAGATAACAAAACCAGGTCACAGACTAATCAATTGATAACAACACTAACTGTGAACGTACAGATTTCACCGAAATCAGGATTACATAACGATATTGTCGACGCACATTTCTAGATCTACCAATCACTAAATATTCTGTAGTTCTACACCTGACGAACACCCACGCTGACATATCCCGCTCCTGATTTCACCCGCCATCGAGCAATTCTGTTGCTTATTCCAACACTTGTAAAATTATAATTGTATGGTATGTTACAGTCTTGAAAACAGTTGCTTTCGAGCGTTGTATTTCCATTAATACTCGAACGGTAATGACAGACTCCAATTAACAGAGAGCTGTGACAGACGGCCAATTCACACTACGCCCACTCGACACTGAAAATCAAATGAGGTTGCCATGAATGAAGGAAGACATGTGTTAAAGATAAAACGACACTACATTTTTTAACCGACTTCAAAAAAGAGGAGGTACTCAATTCTACTGTATATTTTTAATTTTTTTATGCGTGTAACCTAATAACTTATTTATAGATGAACTGATTTTTATGATTCTTTTTTATTTGAAAGCTCGTGCTTCTCATGTCGTCATATAAATTTGATCAAGATCTGACCAGTAGTTTTAGAGTTATCCTTAATAATGCGTATTTAATTGACTTCGACTTCATTTATGATGTTCTCATTTACTTTATATTGAATTCGGTTGTACAAGACTTTTTAATTTTACCACTTGTTTAAGTTAAGTTTAGTTTTTTCTCGTTCCTGACTAAATTTGTTAAAGAAAATAAAAACAGCAGACAAAGGTTCCACAGAACGGCAGAAGCTTCTGCTCATTTTTTGTTAAATTAATAAGTAGGATTAATATTAATGTGGCGGCGCTGTCGCCGCGCCACAAGCGAAATACATCGAAGCCTAAATCGCGCTATCAAAGTTCCGAATTAAAAACAGTATATATACAATAGCTCCGAACTACCACTCGGAGCGTTGGCCGCTCCCCGGGCCGATCACCTTGCCCGGAGGGAGATCTCCCCTTTTCCTTCCACCCGCCACATTAACAAGCTTAAAGGTTTAAAAAAATAGTAACTAAAAAAACTCAACTGCGTAAAAAAGTTTACTAAAAAATACCCTGTCACTTCCACAATTAAGATAAATCTAACGACATATAATATGTTAAAATCATCCATCAAGCCGTTTAGGCGTGCCAAAGGTGATAGATACACGAACCCAGAAAGTGATACACGAATCAGAGTCCCGTCTACTTTTTTATGGATTAAGGGTGACAAACGAGCACACAGTCCACCTGATAGCAAGTGGATGCTGTGACCCATAGACATCTACATCTATCCTCTATTAAGAACCAAGATGCAGATGCGCTGCCACCCCTAAGGTGGAATGACAAACCAGTAAAATAGGTCTTCCGTTCTCTAAACTCACCATACGAAACGCGAATTAGGCCACTATTTTACGTTGGTATTCTGTGAGCGTAGTCCTTCACCAGTCAAGCCAACCTGTTCGTGTTTCAACCATAACATATATGCAGCGTGGCTCTACCATGAATAAAAACAAAACTTGTCTATAAACATTAAAATACAGCGAGATTAGTCGGTTATAAGATAAACGCTCGCTGAAAATTTCACAGTCCATGAGCAACTCGGGTTCGATCCTCGCTGGCACCTGAAGTATAGCCCACGCGACATTATCTCTATATATAAAAATCAAATGCTGTCCGTTATTCTCGCTAAAACTCGAAAACGGCTCGAACAAATTGGATCAATTTTTTTTGTGTGCTTTTGAATGGGTTTAGATTAGGTTTTGGTTGAGATTGACAATTGAACCCGGTAGTTGGCGCTGTTGTCGAGATCCAGATATCACCCGTGCGAAGCCGGGGCGGATAACTAGTATTATATATTAATGTTAATTAGGGGAGCGAATAAATAGTTTTATTTAAGACCACAAAAGATATATAATGAGGAGACGTCTCCTCATTGCATATCCTGGTCGCCATGCAATGTAATGATAGGATTATAGAGAAGACGTGTTGCTGGTGGTAGGTCTTTAATAAAACTATTCGCTTACTCTACAATTAACATAAATATATAATATTATGTTGTGTGGATTACTCAACATACAAATAAAATCGTTAGTTGCAATTTTAAGTGTTAATTTGCCACGTCCTCGGCGGTGAAAACACGTCGCGAGGAAAGCTGCACGGCAGAAAAATAAACTTTTCCTAGGATAAGTAAAGTCCGTCAACAATTGTTGAAGCAACGCGGCAGTCTAATCATTGTTCAATAGTCCTCTTAGAAATGAAAGGAGGCCTGTGCCCTATGGCTATATATATATATATAACTTTAATAATAAGCAGAAAAGAATCTGCCATGTTGCAACACAAATGATGATATTAACCTACCAGCATAGATGGAAAGACTGCGATAAAACTTCCCACAATCGGACACAATCCTCTTCAAATTTTTTCTTGCCTGAAAGTTAATAAGCAGGAAAGAGCCACGTTTCTTCTGTGGGAGATAGCAGATTTCACCTATATCGTCAAAACATTCATTAATATCTTACATAACCTTAACACATAATATAACGATGGCGTGCATGGGCAGATTTAGATAATCCCCTACCCCATCTCATTCCGTGTGTGTTGATAGAGGCGACAAAAAGAAACTGAAATAGAAGATAGGCAGCAGTATCTTCATAATAACAAATCAATAATAATAATATAAATACATATAATATAGATACTCTTGAACTCGTGTGAGACAATAAATACGATTAAATGTTTACGCCAATATATTATTCTTCTTTATGGGCCCGTAAAAGCCCACTGCTGGACGTCACGCTTGGCAGGGGAATTGTCGACACTACAGTAGTACTATCTCTCTGACACTACATCATAGGCTACATCCATCGTATTGTATATTATAATCGATTCCAGTTGAAAAAAATAAATAAAAGTAATCGATATTAAGGCAAATGTAAACGTCAGATATATAGATAGGATTGCTTTTATAATTAAAAAGCTTTTAATTTTTTATAGGCGCCACTTTCTCTTTAGTCATTTCGATGTAATGACGTCGCTATGGGATGGTTTTGAAATTAATATTTATATGCGTTATTAATGTTTTGATTAAAACTTTGTTTGTTTTCGGTGATTGGATCCGGTGAAAGGGTTTACACTAACGAGCGATATTGGCCTCAGGGCCAACGTTTAAACAAACACTCGTTTTTATATAGAATATGGGTGACAAACGAGCACGTGATGGTAGATGCATGCTGTGGAGACACTTGCATCTACCCTCGGTTAAGAAAAATTCTATAACAAAAATCAAAATTAGATAGAATGTCTATATAAAAAAGTGTAGCCGGTTCTCTACACTTACTTTACGAAACACATTTGTACTGCAAGTATAATACAGCTGCAGCGTGACTCTACCACGTTAACGTATTTTCCCTCGTGGTTTAAATTATTCTACTTTCTCATCAGTCTATTGCTGGATAGAGGCATTAAAATAAATAAAGGTATTTTTCATTTTCATTTTATTTTATTTATAAATTATCACTGAAAAGATAATATTTTATAATCACAGGAAACTCCCTATCCTAAAGTAAGTGGAGTTACAATCTAAGGACCCTGGCATGTCATTTTGCTGTATACTTTGTCACATAACCTAATTTATATAAATATAATATGATAAATATTTTACATAAGTATGAACTTTTAATTATATTAAAACAACACATTAACACTAACGCCTATCACCCGGAGGTTGGTTTATAATAGGCTATTACACCCATTTTCAAAAGTATTTTAATGAATCCTAGACTGATAATGAACCACTATAATTTTATATAATTTTTTAAAACCGAATAGTGCCATAAAATTACTTTAAATCTATCGTTTTAAAGAGTCAATCGTTTTGGGCCCACTAGAAATTTTCGCGACCCTTAATGGTATTATATACAAAAAGATACCAATTTATTATTGTAAATAGCATAAAGATTTTATGAAAATCTAAACGAATTAAGAAATCTGAAAAAGAGTTGTTTTGATATTTGTGTTCTTGTCATTGGTTCAGATAATGTAATATTAAAAAATTGTAGTAGAGATGTGTAACTCGGAAGAAACTCGACTCGAGTTAACTTGAGTTGAAATTCACGTAACTCGATTAGTACTCGAGTTACGCAACTCGAATTGTGGAACGAAGATATGTCAGTTTGTTACAAATTATTTTTATATTTGTTCCTCCATCCAAGATAATTATTATTACTTAACTTAATAGGTAGTTATATTTTATTGGTTTGCGTATAGACAATTTTCATAAAATAATATCACTCTAACTTTATGACGTAGCGTATAGTTAATGTTGATAAATGTTGAAAAATGTTTGATAATTAAATTACTAGTTTAAGTTTTTTTGTTATAGTTTTAATACAAAATAAAGTGGAATTTCTATATTAATATACTTTTTAAATAGGTACCTTTATTAAATAAGTAATATGTGACAATATGAAATAAAATATAAATATTTATTATTTATTTATTTGTGGTATTTCCATGTTTTTATTTACTACAGACATGTGTAGCATTTCAAAATCTATAAACTGCTGTTCGCATATCTTACAAATCGCTTCCATTTTTCATAATAATGCCACACTGACGATTTTGTTTTGTTGTTTCATTGTTATCATTCATACTTTAAACAAACAAGTATATTTAAATCACCTTTTATGTTATGCACTACTTATACGTAGTAAAAACAATGATAGCACAATCACGATATTATAAATCAAACTAAGTTCATATTTGACTACAACATGCCAGATGTAAGTTTCACGCCCGCGGCGCCTTATACTATGTGAATTAGTTGATTAGATGATAGAATTAATGAATTAGTGAACTGACATCTATCTAGCGCCTCGAATCCACACGGTGCGTCGAGTTGACTCGGTAACTCGAGTGCAAGCGGATTCGAGTAAAATTATTTTCACTCGAGTACCGAGTTGCACAGATTCACTCGATTGAATCGAGTGAAAACAAAGTTCGAGTTGCATCACTACTTTAAGAATAAAGTCTGTAGTTAATTGTTAAATACTTTAAAATAATTTTAGTAGCAAACTAGCAAAATTAATTAATAGCTAAAAAGTTTATACGTGTTTGTTTACAAAACAATAAAATAAATATCGTCTCATCGATGCACAAGTGTTTAACATATAATGGATAATATCTATTTTCCTTTTATTTTTTGTGGTAAAATTGCCAATGACATTCGAAATTGAAAAATGAAAACTAATGAGTTTAGTTAATTAATATAAGAGTATGTATCACAGAACACAATTACTCTCTAAGGTATGTATGTAATACAAGAGTTTACTTTTACACCTAGAATTTTGGAAAATCTAAATAAGATCTATAATTTATGATGAATTACCTAAAAAAAATGACAAACACAGGTCTTAGAACCTTATTAGTATGTTAAAAGTGACAAAGTATTAAAGTTTTATGTTATTAGTAAAATCTAAATTAAATAATAGATAGAATAAATACATAAATGAAGTTTTTCTGTATGTTATAAGAAAATTAGAATCTATGGGTCGAGGGATTTAAAGATTTCTCTATTTGATGTAGCTTCATCGGCTTTGAAGAGCGATTCATTTAACTGCATTTAGGTATAAATACCTTATGTCTTCAGCAAGTTGCTCCATAAACTTGACAATACCAAATGGCATCAAACATAGATCCTGAATTTATGCCAGCCATAGTAGTTAGACAGTATAGATAGTACATATATTTACATGTAAATAAGTACTTATTACTTGTACTAGAAGCAAATATACAGTTTGCATAAGTATTATATAATTGTTATATCCTTGTTGATCAGACGCTTCTATTATCCTTAGACTGATGTGTTGTTAACTCAGCAGAAAGGAATATTATTTTGTCATCTACTGTCACATAATTAATATAAAATAATATCCTTTTCCCTACATGAAACTAGTGAAAATAAGAAATCAGACAACTTTTACATAGTCAAATATTGTTGATGTAAATCCATAACTACCATTTGTGTATTTGATCATATGGAGCTGATTAATGGTGTATATATCAGCTCCATATGATCAAATCATCATAATATATATTTTATAATAATTTCTTATTTATTTAACATACAGGCAGAGACAACAAAATACTGACAGAAATATGGAAATGTAGTTTATTGACATTGAAGTATAGTATATATATAGTCTTATACAATATTCATTAACTTTTTCAGGTGGATCGCTTAGAATAAATATGTATGTCTTATAGGCTGAAATCTTGCAGAGCTGCTCGTGGGCAGAGACAAAGTATATGGATATTGAATACAACAGTCTTAAATCATATCTCACAACATTGATAATATCCTTCTGATTCATGTTATTATCAAGTTATTTTGAAAATATCTTTTGAAATGATAATGACTGACAAAAATAAATACAATTAAATTATACATGTGTTTTTGTTATCCTTGACACAACCAGTTTAAAACATCTTACTTCATATTTATCAGTGTGTAATAACATAGATAAACATGATATTACCTAGTCATTTTGGCTTTAATGGTGTTTGGGGTATGATAACTAATCAGTTAATATATTTTAAAACAAAGTTTACACACTGCACCTTTACTAATCAACCAAAACATATTAAAACAAAGTCTTGACACCGCACCTGTCTGTCTGTTCCACTACTAGATTACACTATAGACTGCTTTGGAAATAATTACAACAATATATGCAGTGGCATTTTACTTTGTGTTTTATCCTTATACAACCAGTTCAAAACAGCTTTCTTACTATATAGCATTTAAAGGTAATATTATAAATAGACATTATCCGTTATTCATCTTGGCTTTATCTCTATATCCTATTTATTTCATTACTGTAATGGCGTGTGTGATGTATATTCACTAATCAATTAATACCTGTAAAAAATAGTCTCCACACCACGTTTGTTTGTCTGTGCACTGTTTTGCCGGAACTGCTAAAAGGATTTTCCATCTGTCTTAAAATATCTATAATTGCTGAATGTACCTACAAGTTTGTTTAATACTATTAATTATTAAGCTGTTCTATTCTATATACACTATTCTAACTCATAATATCGGTGAAAACTAATAGAAAATCGCTTTTAGTTTGTTTTAAGGTTATTGCGATATTCATATTTTAATTTTTAATTTCTCAAAATTCCCGTTAGATGCGATAAAACTAATATTAATTTTGTAATCTATAGATTATAAGGAATAAATCAACATACATTTCATTGAGGTTCACTAAAATTCGTAGTGGGCCCATTCTCCATACAAAAAGAAACTGTCTCCTTTTCGCGTGAAAACGATAGCCGCCATGCTGTTCAATTCGTGACGTCACTGTCCTAGAATTTTGCCTATTTTGCAAAGGAATAAGATACTTTTGGATGTTTAATAATGAGTTATCATCTATATCATTGTTGTGTTGTGCCTGAATGCAAAAATACGAGCATATGAACGCCGGGGAAGTTATGGATTCAAGTGCCAACTGATTTAAATATGAGAAATACTTGGTTAAAACTGGCAAGAAGAGACCCGAAGGCATTGTCAACAAAATCTAAACTATACTTCTGTGAACTGTGAACACTTTGATGTAAGTATGACTTATATTTAACTATCGTTTATTAAACAAAACAAAACATCATGTCTTGATAGGTGCAAGACCTATTGCAAGTCAAATTTTGTAATAGATTAGGTGTAATTGTGTTCTGTGGATTGGGTTAATCGCTCGTCTGTCCTGCCCTTTGTGGGCCATTTTGACAGCCCTTGCAAGTGCAGTGCATTGTTTTACTTAATTCGTGTTTTCTTCTATTACATGGGAATAATGACATGGTTTGTACAAAAAAATATAACAAAAAGTTTTCTCACCTAAGCTTATATTATAATATCTATAACATTAGTGCTAAAAGCGAAGTAATAAACTCGCTTTGATTTCAAATGTCATAAAGACTATTGCATGTTTTAGCTGGAAAATTACACACAATATAAGATTATGGGCTCTGTTAAACGAATTCAAATTAATAGAATAAAGATTAGTACTTTCTGCTTTTACGAATCCGTCTTCCATGATGCCTTTTCAATAAAATTCGGAATAAAACTCAACAATCGTAATGATAACTTGAAAATTTTTGAAATAACACAGCACATTAGCTAGTTCTCTTCACCAGTGATGTCACGACGGTATCTAATATGGCGGACAGCGTTTTGCAGATTTGAGGCACATATAAAAAAAATATTCTTAAAATTTAAATATAAAATTTATAATGCATTTTTATAAATAGAAATCAATATATATCGTTTACTTTTTACAAAATCTATCATAAATATATATTTTTTGATTTTTTTTACATGGTGTAAAATACCCTATTATATTTTTATTAAACAATACTGACTGGCCAGGCAGACGTTGTTCTGCCGTTTTTGATGACACTTTGTCTCATTAAAAAATCCTTAAATTCGCAATAAAAATATTGAGGGTCCACTTATAGGGATAAAACCTATCCTATTTCTCAAGTTGGACGAAACTGCACACAGTGTGCAAAATTTCATTGAAATCAGTTCAGTCGTTTAGGAATTCAACGCGCACAAACGATGTGACACGTAATTTTTATATACACAGGGTTATTTTTCAAAGAGTAGCCAAATTTTAAACTTAAATTCAAATAAATAAATAATGATATACCGTTACTGCAGTTTCTGAAAATACGAGTAAATAAGGCTACGTCGATAATATTTAAGTTTCTATTCTTATCATTGCGTCTCCAGTGACAAAGATTGATAAAAATATGACCATCGACTCAGAGATCAAACACCAAAAGCCGAAGACTTTAAAAACCTTAAAAGGCAGTTCTAGTTGGCACAGTTTTCTGCTAGGCGTCATATCGTCCCATTTACAGTTAATAAATTGTGACTGGAAACTTATCATGTAATGTTAAATTAATAAATCGCTGCTCTTGTAATTACATTGTAATATTTGCTTAAGGAAACTTGTATTGCGTATATGTTGGTACTGAATAAATTTATTTCTCTTGTATTTGATAAGTGGTTTATGTATTTTTGAAACGAGTTTGCAATTTAAATTGGATTACCTTGTATAAAAATTAATTGACGGATTTTATGGCGTTTAATTTAAACCTATTTTGTATCTATTTCAAATTTCTGATGTTTCGGGTGTTTACGGCACCCATGGTCACGGGGGGCTTGAAGTGCTTTAAATCTCGATGTCATAGTTAATCTGGGTCATCTTCAGCTGTTGGATATAATTTGGGTCCTATTTTGGGTCAATGGTCGATTACCCAAGCTGCTGCCATCATCTCTTTCATTTCCTTCTGTCATCTCTTATGAAACATACGAGATGAGGATTCCTTTTTGGTGTTATGATGTGGATTTTGTGGCTGGTGATAATCAAGAAGAAATACAAGCTTGAATTTATTTAAAATCAATTTAAGAATTTTCTCTAAAACTAGCGATTCGCCCCGAAGAGCCGTGGTAACTCAGATGGTTAGCGCTCGCTGTAAATTTCACAGTACGCGAGTAACCCGGGTTTGATCCCCGCCGGCACCAATAAGGTGAAGGAAAACATCGTGAGGAAACCTGCATGTCTGAGATATAAGAAAAAAAATATATTTCGTAGACATGTGAAATTCGCCAACACGCATTGGGGCAGCGCGGCGGATCTTCCTTTGTCCTAAAACCCTCTCAGAAATTAGAGGAGGCCTGTGCCCCACAGTGGGACGTATATAGGCTGTAACTTTTAGCGATTCGGCCCGGCAGACTGGCCAGTATACGAGACGTGGTAATAATATAAAAAATATACATTATATTTTCTATATTATTATACAAAACAATTTTGTATCTGTTAAAGATTGGGTGAGCTGACAATTTCTCTTGCAATCGTTGTAACATATCTTTGGATATAAACAACCAGTGTTACTCACTCGAAGCTCGTCCGTCTGTCTGTAACCAATAATTGTTTGATGGACTCTTTCGATAGTTTACATCTCGGTACCGCTCATTAAAGGTCTTAATCTAAAGCAAGTTCTATGTGGGTTGAACGCTATTTCCTGAAAGGCGGAATAACTAAGTAGTGAATAAGGGATTGCTAACCACCTTCGCCCACGCACGATTGCACATGTACGTAAAGAATACATGATGCTTAAATTATAGACTGCTTCGTCTGCCGTTCAAAAAGTTTATCTGCCTTATGTGCAAATATCCAAACGCTACTTAATTTTAAGATGCCGTTAAGTCTCGTGCTGTCCCTATTACTTTAAGCACGAGACTTAACGGCAACACGTTATAACACGTGGTAGAGCCATGCTGCAGCTATATTAGTAGTATAGTTGTAGCACGAATGGGTCGGCTCGATCGGAAAAGGACCACGCTCTCACAGAATACCAGCGCAAAATAGTAGCTTAAAGCTGCTCTGTTTCGTATGGGGAGTGTAGAGTACTGGTGATCCTAATTTACTGGAAACGAGGCATTCCATCTTAGCGTTCAGGGGTGACAGTGCATCTGCATTTTAATTCTTAATCGAGGTTAGATGTAGATGTCTATGGGCATCTGCATCTACTAACTATTAGGTGGACTGTGTGCTCGTTTGTCGCCCACAATCTATGAAAAATAAAGTTAAGTCACCAGACAGTAATGTAACTTAACATTGGTAGACAATCAACTTAGCTTACCCCGCAGATCCATTTTAATCATCATCATCATCATCATAATTACAGCTCTTCACAAGCCCACTGCTGAACATAGGCCTCGTACCGGCAGGCGAAGTGTAGGACGTCCCCCCACTAAATGGAGTGACGACCTGGTAAGACATGTAGGAAGTCAATGGATGCAGGTGGCTCGGGACCGTGTTTTGTGGCATTCCTTGGGGGAGGCCTATGATCCCTTTTAATGATTTGTGGTAAATAGCCTTGACTGTTCTTTTGGACTTGTAAGCTTATTATGGTGGCGATAGTATAAAAGTCATCAACATCATATCATAAAAAATAATTTAAGGACTGCTGAAGCAGCTTAAGGATACCTGAAGCAGCGAGGCGGAATCTTTCCTACCACAAAACCCTCTAATAAATGATAGAAGTGCAATACCCAGTCGTGGGATACGTGAAGGCTATAACTTTACTGTTTTTGTTAACAAAATGGAAACCATCATTTTGCCTTTGCTAATTATTCCGATGTCCATACAAATACGAAGTGAAATGTTTGATTCAGTGACCAATTATTACGGTATCAAACTATGACCACTCACGCAACGGAGTCCAATTAATTTCGTGATTTATGCGCCGCCGTGAGGGTGGTTCGTTTATTTAGTGTTTTCCATTAGCAGTTGGATGTTATTTATGTAATTTTAATAAGGGCCAGGTTTATTTAAAGATGTGGATTTTGGTTTTACTGTCATTCACAATATAGACTTTCGACATAGATGGTTTCATAAGAGGGATATTTGCCGTAGTTGCCACGCATTTTTATTCATCATCATTATAGCCCATCACAAGTCCACTGCTGAACATAGGCCTCCTCCAAGAAATGCCACAAAGAACGGTCCCGAGCCACCCGCATCCATTGATTTCCTGCATGTCTTACCAGGTTATCACTCCATCTAGTGGGGGGAAGCTCTACACTTCGTCTGCCGGTACGAGGCTGCCACTCGAGAACCTTTTCTCCGCCCATTGGCACTTCAGCTTACTAATCCGTAGGGCGATGTCGGTTAGTCTGGTTTTACTGCGGATATCCTCGTTTTTAAGTCTATCACGCAGAGAAACCCCAAGCATAGTCCTCTCCATAGCTCGCTGAGCGATCTTGAGCTTCCTCATACGGCCAGCAGTGAAGGACTAGATCTCAGATCCATAGGTCATCACTGGTTGTACAATCTTGTTTTGAGGTTTTTAGGTAAGCCTGATTAGAAGATGTGTCGTAATCTTCCGAATCGGTTCGGGAGATTACGCATTTTTATTATTGTGAGTTTATTATTAGGAAGATTCTGCTGTCTATTCATACTAAACAAACTATTACCAAACTTTTTGACCGTAAAAAAGCAAAATAATGTTACAGCCTATATACATCCCACTGCTGGGCTCAGGCCTCCTCTCACTTCCGAGAGGGTTTTTGGAGCTAGGAAATAATATTCCTATTATTTCCAACAATTGCCACTTTAAAACAGATGATAATTACAAAATATTTGTCCAATTGTTAGCAGTCTTTATTATTTTCAACCCTATCCTTCATCTTCTATTTACCTATCAATCAGTTCCATACGTGTACGTTCAATGTCTCGTTATGCTTTATCTTTCTTTCTGATCAGTCAATATAATAGTGTTATGATATTGGCCAAAGGGCATATGTGTTGCATGTTAGGGTTGACACTTTCTACATGTGAAACTATGTTAGGGTTGACACTTTCTATTGTGGCAACGTTGTGCGCCACAATGCCGCATGTGCACTAAACAACAAAAGACTAAATCACGCTATAGAATTTTTTTAAAGACTGTGTTATATATATACAATATAGAAGTTATATTATATAACTACACAGAAGATAACCTTCTTAGGCTTAAAACCTTGCCTGGTGGTATATCTCCCTTTTCCCCACCGACAGCTAAATTTCGCGACTCCGACGTAAGTTACCTCAACAGTTAAAAAACAGAAACCAATTAGAAAACGGGTCATAAAGGAGAAGGAGACGTCTTCATACATTCTTGGGCCCAGATGTTAACAAGATGAAAGTCGGACCATTTGATAGTTTATACGAGTATATAAACAATCCATAGCTGAAACTCTGGCAACATTTGTCAATCTAGGAGCTGAGTTATTGTAGAATAAGTAAAAGTGAGGTTATGTATTACCTACACTGTAACAGATTATTTTTTAACTATAATTACTTAATGATATAAAAGCAGGATCATATAAAATCACGAAAGAAAAGCTGTGGTTATTTAGGAAAGAAAATGGTGAAACGGATAATGAAAGTTAAAACAAAAACAACTAATTGAAGTGAATATTAGGCATATCGATCTGTTATAACCCTACTAAAGTTAGATAAATTAAATGGAAATAAAATGATTAAATAGAGCAAGCGTAAGTTCACAGATATGTGCAATGGATTTGGATTATATTATCGTTTAGATCCGTATTAATGCTTTAGTGAAGACATTATAGATTCTTTTTTTCAATCGAGTTCAAAAAGGAGGAGGTTCTCAATTCGTCGGAATCTTTTTTTTATGTATATTTACTGATTACTCGAAGACACTTGAACCGATTTCGATGATTATTTTTTTATTTGAAAGCTGGTGCTTTTCATGTGGTCCCGTATAAATTTCATCAATTCCAGTGGTTAATCACGGGCATGACCTATATGTATGTCATCTTTCTTCTAAAATCGTTAAGTAGTTTACAAATGTTAAACATTAACATCATAGGTGTGTTAATCGTATTAATTTTTTTAACTTTACTTTTAATAAAACGTTTACGAATTAAGCTCAAAATACAGCTATAAATCTATAAGTACTATACTACTTATATATTTATAGCCATCGATATATATGTACTACGTACTAGATTTGGCATTCCGAACATTCACTATGTTCAAATGAACTGTACTGCAATCCGTACACCTTTAGTGTGTCATTTAGTGTGGCTTCAATATTCATAGAGTGTGGAGCTGCGCTGATAATACGAGATTTCAAATTAAAGTTTAAACCTGAACGTAATTAATAATTCAGTAGTCAATAAGTAAAATTATTTGTTGTTCAAGTGAATAAATAGATAATAATATTACAATAGAAAAAATAAATTTCTTCATTTATATGCCACGCTATCTACAATCATAGACTAAAATCTACTATCTCCCGCACATGCGCGAAAACAGAGTAGTGCACATTTTTTGTTTGAAATAGCTTCTCTCGTACGTAGTACATAGAACTCAATGTTTATAGCAGTTTTTTGTCGATAGCGTTTTTCGTTTGAAACATTTTGACAAAAATATCTTAATATATAAAAAAATAATATTTGTTTCTCGATTAAGAATCAAAACGCAGATGCGTTGTCACCCCTGAGGACTAAGATGGAATGTGTGATGGAAAAGGGGTTTCAGTTTTCTCCACTCACCATACGAAACACAGCAGCATTAAGCTGCTATTTTACGCTGGTATTCTGTGAGAGCGTGGTTCCCGGGCGGGCCGACACATTCGTGCTACAACCATAATATAGCTGCAGCGTAGCTTTACCATGTAAGATTTATTACCTTGACTATTCAATATTAATAATTTAGTTCTTGCTACACCTTCCGATAATACGTCAGGAAATAAACTTATCGAGGTGATAGGTCTAAACTTAATGCGTTGTAACATGTGTCGTTAGTCACCGCGGTGGCGATAAGGCTATGATCTAGTACCATAGCGTTGTTTAGGTGTTGGTTATGTTGTTGAAGTTTTAGCGGACTTTTTATTTTATGTTTTCCTGAACTATTTTCCAACATGGCGACGTCTATCGTTTAATTGGAAGTTATTAACTACACAAGAGTTTATACTTGGTACAGTAGATGGCGCGCGTATAGCCACGAGCCACGCTGTAGTTGTATTATGATTGCAGCAAGAATGGGTCGGCTCGACCTTAGAGGATTACACTCTCACAGAATGCACTTTTTGCTGGTAGCGAGGATTTTGGTTTAGTTTTAACAACTTCCCTGTCCGAGAAATAGACACAATAGTTAAACAATTGAAATGTTCATATATGACTCATGGGACAGTGAAATGGTTAAGATGATAACGCACCTGGAACGTTCTTTGCTTGATGTTGGTTGAAGTGTTCATAGAGTGAAATAAATAGTCACTTACCCTCATGTGGAGTGCAAGTTCTTTTGTCGCTTTAATTAAATAATAACCGGCTAAGTGCGAGTCGAACTCGCACATTAAGGCTTCCGTACCATCGTAAAACACGTTTCTAGTAGGGGAGCCCCCTTTAATTTTTAATTTATTTTTATTATTTTTTGTTATAACGGCAATAGAAATACACATTCTGTGAAAATTTTAACTGTCTACCTATTACGGATCATGAGATACAGCTCGCTGACAGACAGACGGACGGACAGCGGAGGCTTAGTAATAAGGTCCCGTTAGTTACCCTTTGGGTACGGAATCCTAAAAAAGTATATTCAAGGTATCGACATTGACGAGGTGGACGTTGATTTTTGTCGTTGTGGTACCTATCAATGAAGTGTAATAATTTTGCGCTCACCAAATATCGCTAGTTGGGATTAAGGTTAACTTATTTCTTACGTAGTCAGATGTAGATAGTAGATGGTCACACAGTGTCATCATCATTGAAACTGTATGAATATACACAAAACAACGTCTCAGTTTTGCATTATTCAATATTTTACACATTATTAACTTTTTTTTTATTTCTCTAGTTATAGGAATATCCTTAGTTTGGTTTATACTTTTCTAATGTAATTGATATAAATAACTAATATTTCAAAAATATATGAGAACCTGTACATTTCTCTAAAGCCGCATTTACACATGACGTACGAGTGAAGAGGCGAGCGGCGAGGCGAGGCACGAGAACGAATATGTAAACGGTGGTTCGTTATTCGCCTCGTGTTACGCGTCGCCACTCGTGACGCTCGCGTCGGGAGCGGTTTTTTGGACACGAGTCAAAGGAAAAAGAGCGGCGAGACGAACTAGTGTTCACACATTCGCTTTCTGGTTCATTTCGTAGAAAACGGTCTATCAAGCAACATAAACAAAGTTGACTGGACCAACAATAAGGTTATGATGTTTTTGGGGCTTTACCAAAGTCCCAAAAACATAAACATAAAGTATACAATATAACTAAATATACATAAATAGAAAGTATACAATGCTTGGACAAGTTTATCAAAAGTAATGGGAGTTCCAATGAACGATTTAAAATTGAAAAATAAAATATATTTGATAGATACTTTTCGTACACAACGACGCAAGAAGCTGGCATCAATAAAATCCGGTGCAGGAGAGGACGACATGGTCTAAATAATTATGCTGACTTTGTAAATGTAATGCGAAAACCAGAGCTACTACTAGAGCTAGAGTGACGACGTCGTCCATTTCGTCAAGCTGAAGTAGAAATGATAGACGCGAATGTGTAAACGGTCACTCGTGTAGCCTAAAGCCACACGAATATCTCGCCAAACAATTCGTCTAATGGCGAGGCGAACCACGAGCACGCATGTGTAAATGCGGTATATCAAATTAACTTGCCCCGCTATGAAATCTGTCAAATATTTTACATGTGACAGAAAAAGTCATGAACTCATTAGGAAAACAGGAAACAAACGTAGTACTTCATCTAAGACTTGGTAGAGTAGTAAATGCGTCGTCTCCGATGCCTATGAGGATTAAAATGGAATACTTCGTTATTATCGGATCATATTCTCATCACTAAAAATAACTTTCTTTTACATAAAAAGCCTTCTCCAACTATCACTAAGTGACGAAAGCTACAGATGCGTTACAAGTATGGGAAAACTTATACTATAAGTTTTCCCGTATTTCATATTGGAGAAAACATTCCTGCTTAGAGGGGGCAAAATTAGACGAAGTTTTTAATGTAAGTGATATTATTTAGTTCACTCAAAAGGTTAGAAAATCTTTAAATAAAAAGAAAAAGCCGACTTTAAAGATTAATATAAAATAATTTTAGATTTTTCTCAAGTTTAATTTCTGCATACACTATGTTTTTGAACCGAACTCTGAGCGTGAAATGTTATCATCTTAAGGTGAATTTGACTTCCATTACGACCAAATTCGCTCCGCTTATTACCAAAGCGTCAGCTTGATAAACAGTTATGTTACAGTAGAGTCGATTAGATTACTTTAACCCTGTGAGGGTTATGGACAAGGCTACGAACGGACATCTATGTTTTACGCGTAGTGAGGTATTTACACGAGATTTAAGAAAGAATTAAGATAAAAGAGCTTGTTAAAAGATTTAGGAATTTACTATCTTATAAATATATATATATATATATATATTAATCAAATATATTACGTGTAAATATACATAGTAGACCCATGTTACAGCTATATTATTGTTGTAGCACGAATGTGTCGGCTCGAAAACCAGCGTGAAATAGCAGCTTAATGCTGCTATGTTTCGTGTGGTGAGTGAAGAGACCGAAGTTTTACTCGAACCGAGATATTTTATCTTAGTTCTCAGGGGTGACAACGCATCTTTATTTTGATTCTTAATGCATGTAGTGACAATGAAATAACGGAGTTCAGATGACAACTGTTTTTAGTAATAAAGGCGGTTTAGTAATATATAAGTGTTGTGGGTAGTCTTAAAATATTGTATTTTAAGACTACCCTATACTATAAAGAATAAGTTTTTAACAAAAGTGATGCAATTTTTTTTTACCATTACCTTACCATAACCTTAAATTTTTTTTTAAACGAAGGATTAATTAAACAGGTTATTTTTTTTTATTTACTTTACTTCGAGTGAGAGGAGGAGAATAATTTTCATTAACTTCAATATTTAACATTGTTATTCATCGTTCGAAGAATATTCCTCATCCTCACAACTCGTAGAAGTTGTTTTTGTTGTAATTGAATTATATTCTTTATTCTCATGTACTATTTGTCCTGACGTTCTATTTTCATGTGTTTTATCTTTTGTTAGATGTCAGCGATTGCGGCGATACACCATTCCTATTTTAGTTTTAATAAAATATGAGCAGGGAGACGCCGCTTTTGCAACGATATAACCTGGCATTTTACAATTTTTTTTATCACAGTCACCTCATCGCCGACATCTAATACAGGTAAAGGCTTGGCACGTAAATCATAATACGTTTTGTATTTATTTTGTTTATCTAGGATAACTTTGTGTTGTCTCTCATTATTTACATGTCCTATTTTTTAAAAGGTCCGGGTGCACAGGTAGCCTGCATTTTAACTCAAATTCAAATTATCGCGAGGGGTATTTCGATAACTTAGCAAATTTAAATAAAAGTCACTTCCACTATCTGTGTTTTTTTTAAATATCTTTTTTATTGTTTGCACGGCCCTTTCACTCCTGCCGTTTGATTGTGCGTAATTGGGTGATGATGTTATGTGTTCAAATCCCCACTCCACCGCAAAGTTTTAAATTCCCGACTTGAAAATTGTGGACCATTATCGTTTATTACAATGTCTGGTATCCCATATCTAGCAAAATTTTCTCTTAGTACGTTTATGACGCTTTTAGAAGTAGTTTCATGTAACAATGCTACTTCCGTAAAACATGAATAATAGTCCACAATAATCAGATAATCAGATTTTACAATACTGAAATATGTCCGTCCCGATTTTACTCCATGGTAAATTTGGAGTAGAAACAGCAATCATCGGTTCCTTACTAGAGTTATTTGAATTATCTCGACACACTACACAACTATTTACATATCTCTCTATATCATAAGAAATCCCTGGCCGGAATAACACTTCACGTGCGCGCCTTTTACAGCGGTCTATCCCTAAATGCCCATCATGTATGATTTTTAACATTTCGGTTGTTATGAAACTGGGAATTAATATTTGTTTGTTTTTAAATATAACGCCATCTACACAAAATAAAACTCCTCTCAAAGACCAATAATATTTTAAATTATCTTCAATATCTCGTTTATATTCCGACCAACCCTGATTTATATATCTCATTAAACGTTTTAAGTTATTATCTTTTAAAGTCACATTTTTAATTACATTTAATTTTTTATGTGAAACGGGCATGTTAGAAACTACCATATGTACTTGATATAGTACATTATCACTTACTTTATCATTATATAGTTCTGGAATGGAGGCACGTGATAATGTATCGGCCAAGTACATATATTTTCCAGGCTTATATGTAACTATCAAATCATAACATTGTAATTCTAAAATCATTCTTTTTTTTTGCTGTGGCAACCCTAGTGATAAGTTGTAAAAGTAATTGGTCCCGATAAATTTTAATAATTTAAATATTGTAAATTCATAATATCCACCTCAATTTTATGTTATAGTTAATAATTACTGCCGCTTTATATTTAAAATTTAAGAAAGTCGGTACATAAATACAGATGTACATAAATACAGTACAACATTTTGGTGTTGGAACAAAAAGCGACAGGTAACGAACATTGTTTTAAAATCATTGTAATTCTTATTTCATATCATTCCTTTTATAAATTAAAGATCTATTCTATTAATATTACTCGGATTTTTACATTCTTTGCGGGTTTCTTTTCGAATTATTTTAACGATAATT
Organism: Parnassius orleans; assembly: GCA_029286625.1. Taxonomy (NCBI): domain Eukaryota; kingdom Metazoa; phylum Arthropoda; class Insecta; order Lepidoptera; family Papilionidae; genus Parnassius; species Parnassius orleans. Next base: position 3,108,848 of record JAGSMP010000058.1, read on the forward strand.
TGATTTGAGATCTGTAAATAGAAAAAAAAAAACAACAACAACTCGACATTGGCTTACTCTGCTCCTTCTGTTTTCGATCCTTGTTTTCTTTTATTATTTACAATAAATAGTAAAATGAATACTCGCAACGCCAAGACGCGCCAGATGGAAAACTAACTCCAGCTTGCGTTCCAAGAACTTAAGGCGTCCAAGGAGCAGTGTGAACTGTTGCTTAAGGAAAGGGATGATAATGAAAAAGAAATGGTTAACATAATTGCCAAAAACACACAATTGAAATGTGATATGGTTAAGTTACATACAGAATACACAAGTGTTATAAAAGACAGAGATCAGCTACAGGGAACGGTTAATGAGTTTGACCAATGCAGCAAGGAATATGAGGAAGCTCTCAGGTTTATTGCTGCATTGAAGTTACAGTTGAATGAGGCTAATGAGCAAATAACACAATTTAAAACATATATAGATAACCTTAACGCCTCTCAGACTCAAAGCCTGTTCTCTGAGCTTGTGCAATGTAATAATTCAAGAATTTTATAGCAACCTGCAACAATAGATTTGACTGGTGACGACTCTTCCACTACAGGAAACACAGTAAGGATTAATTGCAGCAAAACCAAATTGAAGAAGTATATAAAAGTTAATAAATACATAAGGAAAGTACAAAAATTAATAAAAAATAAGATTAATACCAAAAATTATGTTAATTTATGTAAAGAAAAGCAAGCATTGATATATGAACTTAAGTTGTATTCAATTGAGGTGGATAACATAAAAAAATGTTATGAGACTGACGGAGAGTGCCTTAAATCAGAAATATTATCACTTACTAACTCCCTTCAAACTGTGTCCAATAAATATAAATCAGCCCAAAACGAAATAAAAGAACACATACTGGCTATGGATAATATGGTAAAGACATGTAAATATAATGAGGAGCGTTTTGACTCCTTAGTTAAACATCAATGTGATGTTTAACTAAGCATTCAATACCAGCTTCTTCAGAGTCGGTGTGTGCTGATAATATTATACCACCACCAAAACTCTATGACAGTGCCATAGCAGAGGAGCTTAAAATAAAAAATAACTCAAATATTAACAAAAATAATATAATTGTGTATAGCGATGACATGGGAAAAAATCTAGGCATAACTTTAAATAACTCTTTAAAGGGACAAAAAATTACAAATTGCTGCATGCCTGGAGCATCTTTTAGTGACATCCTAAATAAAATTATAGTTACTAAATTTTACCCAAATAGTACAATAATAATTTTTGTTGGTAGTAGAGGCAGTGTAAACAACAAACAGTTATTAAGATATATTGAACAACTTAATAACTTAAATGTACACAAAATTGTCTTGTTCACACTGCCTTACATACAGGGATTGCCACAGGAAAATAATATAAGACATAATTTAAATATACAAATGAATAATTTAATATGTAACAATAATTTAAATTTGACATATAATTGTGATATTAATGACAAATTTCATTTAATTGACATAAATAATTTAATAAAAAAGTTTTGGACAAAAGATAGGTATTACCATAGACTTAGAATATACTGGCGTATAGACCACCTGACAGCCCGAAAACGCGTGACCAATTTTGATTTGTCTTTGTGTGCGTTAGCTAGTGATTTATATTTTACTTACAAGGACTATCGAACATGATTGTTAAGGAAGCGGTAAAACGATTATAAAAAATTGTTTAGTGCATGAAGTTGAATAACTTCAAAAATTAACTGAATTTTACTATGATAGTTCTAAAATAATTAAAAAATATTCATATAACATGTTCCTGGGAATAAGCTGTAAGCTACATATTAATATATAAGATACTTAACTAATTATATACCTATTTATATTTTATAAAATGTTTTGATGGGGAAATAAAAACGGGGGAGCGGCTTCTTTATTTTTATATAAGTATTACTTGTGATAATTACAAACATTTAATAATTAATAATTGAACAGATTATAGAAGTTTATTTTAACATTCGAATTAAGTATGAATATAAACTTAATAATTTAAGGAAGGAAACTTGTAGGAATCAGTTAAATAAGATTGGTCTGTTTAAAGGCCAATATGTTTATGAGGCTTCATCATGCTTCATGTTTATATTCTTTCATCTGTCCCTGAAAAGTATAAAGTAATAATAAACTTATTATCATTTTAGCTGCATGAATTTTAAAAGCATAATGATCTTAACACAGTAAAGTGCACTAAGTGTCTGAGGATACAGATGCACTCTCTATTCTCTCAATCTCGGTATGTTAAGAAAATGGTCACTCATTCATGGACTGACCGCGGCAAGTGCCACGAGTTCCTCTTCTCTTCGACTAGCGCTGTAGGAGATGTAGAGAGAACCACGCTATTTAAGCCCTCGCGACAATGTCGTCGGCCATCAAGCATGAATCGGGTATCGACCGTTGTGAGTATCGAATACTATGGAATTTATACTATCACGTCTCATGCGCGGTCGTCTAGTAGCGCTTCAGGAGGATTACTAAATATCTATACCTAACTACGGTAAAAGTTTTTTCATTGTGACTTGGGAATATAATCCGAAGTTCCGAAGCTCCGCTCAACCCCTTGGGGAAAATAGCGTGATGCTATGAATATTGTACTAGTGTGACCCTGAGGCTGTGCGGTTGGTTAAGTAAGGTTATAAATTTATTTTGGTTGATAAATAGATACTTAGTTGGGTTCGTAATGGCTTAAAGAGGATAATCTCAAGATTTTTTTGTCTTTAATGTACTACAGTTTTATAATGTATGAAAATCTGTCTCTATGTTTATCTAAAGATTTGAAAGTTAAATTTTTGAAGTCTTATTATAACAATATTTTACTTACTTGTACAAATAATGTAGAAATGACTCCTTTTAATGAAATTGTTTTTATTCTACTTTTTCTTTTATACTTCTCAAGAAAATGTTTGCTGCAAATTGTTGAGTTCTTCTTTGCATTCCAACCAACCCGTCCAATGAACCTTAACCACTTTTTCTAATTATAGAATCCGGATGGAATCTGACAAACGGCAAAATAAAATTACATTTTAGAACGCAAACCGAGGAATTATTTTCTTGTTATGTAGGCAAGTCTATCGATTCATTATAAACATTCAAGATAAATATCGACATTAATTTTGATATAGTTGGGTCAATCCCTAGTGTACATGTAAAATATTTTGTATAAAAATGTATTTACCAAATTCATGCAAATTATCAACAACGTGACTTTTTTCTTTGCAAAATATCAAAATTAACAAAATAATTGAAAACATTCTATATTTTAAACAGTATATAACATAAATTGTAACCAAAAAGAAACGCTTCAAAACATTGATAACGTTTTGAGAATTTACCTGTAAAATGTGCAATTATCAGAATTATTTCTATTATTAGCACCACAATCACTTACAGAACAAGTAAGCATTTTGGAAAAAAGTTACTTACTAAAAATAACCACTATTACACTTTAAAAAATTACAAAATATTTCGGAGCTATTTCTTGCGTGCCGAATTGTGCCGACCTGTCACTCAAAATCGGTTACAGAGTCATGAGATTTGGTATCCTTTTCTATCTTGCATTTTTGCCATAAGGAATTTTCATTTCCCTTGCACGCTATGTTGGTCTATACGCCAGTATATTCTAAGTCTATGGGTATTATCTATCCAAATATAATTTAAGACTGGTAGCAAATGTGCTATCTTATTATTTACTTTTTAACTCAGCCAAGTTTTTGGCTACCTAGACTGCTTTTATTGAGCATGATAATCATTTGACATTTAATTTGGAATCAGTTCCAACTAATTTAAATCAGTAAATGCGACAATAGAGGCAATCTCTAGCAATAATAAGAGTTTAATTAATTTTGAATGCAGCCCACAAATAAGTAATAAAAATTGTTTACACCTGGTGCATCAAAATATACAAGGCATGATGGGCAAAGAATTGGAAGTTGAATTGTTTTTAAATAGTAACAATATACATATCCTTTGTATTACTGAACATTGGCTAAAAGATTATAATTTCATGTTTAATTTCAGAAATCACCAGGTGGTCAGTTCCTTCAATAGAGAAAAAAGTTTACGTGGTGGCTCCTTAATATTAGCAGATAAATCATTATTATATAAAGAACGTAAGGATATTGTGAGCCTCTCTGTTGAGCGAACTTAGAAATGGCTTGTGTCGAGCTCGAGCACCTCATTGTTGTAAGTGTTTACAGACCCCCATGTGCTATTTATGACTATTTTGAAAGAATTGTGGAAGAAATTTTGCTCAAACTTAGTAAACAGAACAAGTCTGTTGTAATATCTGGAGACTTTAACATCAATCTCCTTGAAACTTCTTCCATTAGTATTAAGTTTAGCTCATTGTTTAAATCGTATAATCTTGTTAATTTATTCTTAGAACCAACACGTATTGCTGGGCCTAGTGCGACCTGTATAGATAATATTTTTACAGCCCTTGCATAAATCAATTATTCAAAATTTAAGTTCAGATCACTGTGGACAGTTGGTATCATTGCCTTACATACCAAAAAAAACCGAAAAATAAGAAAGTTGTGTTTGTTCCAATAAATGGCCATCGCTTGGAGAGGTTTAGAAGTAATATAATAAAAAGACTTCCATCACTTTCATTTAAAAATAGTGCTAATTATTTGTATGGTATGTTATTTAAAATTATAACTTGTGAATTTAGTAGAATATTTACTTCTAAAACTTTCTCTTTTAAAAGTCGCAAATCATTTAATGAATGAGCGACAGTAGGAATTTACAAAAGTAGGCGAAAGTTATATGAGCTTTATAATGAAAGATCATATAATACTAGTGTTATATTTAGAGATTATGTAAAAACATATTCTAAAATATTTAAAAAAGTGTACTCCACAGCTAAGGCTTTACATTTAAGTAACAAAATTAAAACTGCATCCAACAAAATTAAAATGACCTGGAGAATAATAAATAGTGAAACGGGCAAGGTCAAACCGCGCAACTCAGATTTTCAATTGAATATTAACAACAGTTTAACTCGATCTGATCAAGAAGTTGCCATGGCTTTTGAGAAACATTTTACTGATGTTCCTTTTTTAACAACAAAATCATTAAATTCTTCTCCTACTGTCTCCGAATATTTGCTTAAACAGAATGTAAAGGCTTGTTCAAATACTTTTAAATTCCATAGAGTATTGCCAAAAGATATCGTTAAATATTTTAAAACTATTGATGTTAAGAAAACGGCAGACTTATGGGGGATTTCCGTTAAAGTTATTTTATCTATAATAGATATAATAGCACCTTATCTAGCCACTATATTTAATACAAGCGTCGAATCTGGTGTGTTTCCTGATTTAATGAAACATAGTAAAGTCATACTTTTATTTAAATCTGGTAGTACATTAGACCCCGCCAATTTTAGACCGATTTCTGTACTACCAACATTTAGTAAAATTTTGAAAAATAATTTTAGATCAGATCTTAAGTTTCTTTAATATTAATAAATTGCCACATAAAATCAATTCGGTTTTACAAGGGTCGCTCGACAACTGACGCTGTAGTTGAGCTTATTAAACATATTTTTGTGCATGGGAGAATTCGGAGGATGCTTTGGGTATATTTTGTGACCTTTCCAAGGCCTTCGACTGTGTTCACCATGAGACATTAATCAGGAAGCTACAGTACTATGGTGTCAAGAACACAGCTTAAACTTATTATTTCATATTTAAGTCATAGAATGCAGAAAGTTATTATCAATGGTAAAAGTTCTTCCGGGTCACCTGTACTAATGGGTGTCCTCAGGGCTCGATTCTCGGCCCATTCCTATTTCTGGTATATATTAATGACTTACCTTCTCTTGTAGGGATAATCATGATATAGTATTATTTGCTGATGATACTTCCTTGATTTTTAAACTTAAACGTCAATCATTTAAATGTGACGAAGTGAATAATGCTATATCAAAATTAGTGCATTGATTTAACGTTAATAATCTTCATTTAAACGGAAATAAAACTAAATGTATTAAATTTACAACAACGAATGTTAAAATCTGGGTACCAATGTGTTTTAAATGGGAAGAACTGAGCCCTGTTGAATCCACTGTTTTCTTGGCATCACTCTCGACGCAAAGCTTCAATGGGGCTGATATATCAAACTAGCAGGCAGACTAAGTTCTGCAGCCTATGCTGTAAAAATGATTAGAGGTCTCACTAGTGTCGAGACAGCTAGACTAGTTTATTTCAGTTATTTCCATAGCATAATGTCTTATGGGATTTTGCTATGAAATGCAACTGATTCAGAAACTATTTTTGTTTTACAGAAGAGCCATTAGAGCTATTTACAACCTAAAACCGAGAGAGTCTCTTAGAAATAAATTTAAAGAAATAAATTTATTAACTTTGGCCTCTCAGTATATTTACGAAAATTTAATGTATGTTCACAAAAACAAAGGTAGTTTTAGTAAAAAAAGTGATATACATTCTGTAATCACTAGGAACAAACACAAGCTAGTGATACCAGTTTCTCGACTCCACAGAGTCAGTAATTCATTCTTGGGGCAATGTATACGCTATTACAACAAGGTCCCGGAAAGTGTACAGGCTCTCTCTATTACCAAGTTTAAATGTTTTGTTAAGCTGAGAAACAGAAACAGAAACAGAAACTTTTTTATTCAATATAGATTATAAATAATACTTATTGAAAGTCACTTTTTTGTCTAATTACCACTGGTTCGAAAAAAAAACCTCTGTCCTGGGAAGAACCAGCAAGAAACCCAGCGGGACTTTTTTTTTAAATAACAGCTTACAATCATGTATATTACACAATTAACCACACAAAACAAATTAGAAACAGCCTGGCAGGAACACCTCATTCCCAGGGTTATTATCATCCATAAATTCCTTAACATTATAATAACCCTTTTATACAAACTATGTTTAATAAAGTTTTGAATTTTGAGCAGGTCGAATTTTGTATATATTTCTGGGATTTTGTTGTAAAAGCGTATACATCGCCCCAAGAATGAATTACTGACTCGGTGAGTCGAGTAACTGGTACTACTAGCTTGTGTTTGTTCCTAGTATTTACAGAATGCACATCACTTATTTTTGTATAACTACTTTTATTTTGTGTACGTACATTACATTTTCATAAATGTATTGAGAGGCCAAAGTTAATATATTAATTTCCTTAAACTTTTGTCTGAGCGACTCCTTAGGTTTTAAATCATAGATTGCTCTTATGGCCCTCTTCTGTAAAACAAATATAATTTCAGTGTCAGTTGCGTGTCCCCATAGCAAAATACCATACGACATTATGCTATGGAAATAGCTAAAGTAAACAAGTCTAGCCGTTTCCACTGGTAAGATTTCTAATCTTTATTACAGCATATGCTGCAGAACTAAGTCTGCTTGCTAACTTTGATATATGGGGCTCCATTGAAGCTTCGCGTCTAGTGTTATTCAAGAAAATGGTGGTATCGACAAGACTCAGTTCTTCCCATTTAAAATTACATTAGTATTTAATTGTCTGACATTTGAGTCATGAACTTCATACATTTCGTTTTATTGCTATTTAAATGCAAGTTATTAACATTAAACCAATTTACTAATTTAGATATAGCATTATTTACTTCGTCATATTTTAATAATTGTCGTTTTAATTTGAAAATTAATGAAGTGTCATCAGCAAATAATACTATATTATGGTTATCCCCTACTATGTAAGGTAAGTCATTAATATATACAAGAAACAGAAAGGGGCCGAGAACTGAGCCTTGAGGCACGCCCATTTGTACTATCGACCCGGAAGAGCTCATACTATTAATGACAACTTTTTGAGTTCTGTTACTTAAATATGAAACAATTAATTTAAGAGCATTACTTCTTGTAATGCTCTGAAACTGTATAAAAAGGGTTATTATAGTATAAATGAATACATGATTGATAATAACCCCTGGGAATGAGGTGGTCGCTACCAAGCAGTTTCTAAAATAAATTTTGTACTTAAATAGTTTGTACAACCATTAATGTAAAATTTACTTTAACAAAAAAGTCCCGCTGGGTTTCTTGCTGGTTCTTCCCAGGACAGAGGTTTTTTTTTCGAACCAGTGGTAAAGTAAAAAATGACTTTCAATAAGAATTACACATGTAATCTATATTGAATAAAAAATTATTCTATTCTATTCTATTCTATTCTATTCTATTCTATTACGTACGTATCGAATCTAAGGGCTTTTTAAAAATGCTTTCTAACGGTTTATGATCTTTGAATAAAACTATTTTTACGGATTTTATCGCGTTTAATTTTATTATTTTGATTCCCGACTATACCCGACCCGATAAATTAAAAAAGTGAATTAGTATCTTAAAAAACTGAAGGTAGCCGGGCTAACTATGACAACAGGACGTCAAACATCTTAGTCCCCCCGTGACCATGGGTTGCTGTAAAGCACCCGAAATGTCGGGAATCAAAATAATAAAATTAAACGCGATAAAATCCGTAAAAATAGTTTTATTCAAGGTTTATGATCTGTTTCAATTAAAACATCACTTTTACCGTAAATATATTGGTGGAACTTTTCACACGCAAACAGAATAGCTAGCATTTCTTTTTCTATCTGCGCATATCGTGCCTGTTTGTCGGTGAGTGTACGTGAAGATATTCAATAGGTCGTCCGTCCTGCAACAGCACGGCTCCTAGCGCTACACTGCTCGCGTCCATCGAGACTACAGCCGGTTGCGATACGTCATATGAAGCCAACACGGGTGCTTTGCTTGTTAAATCTTTTAATAAATCGAACGCATTCTGTTGTTCACTCTCCCAACACCATTCTGTGTCCTTTTTCAACAGTCGAGTAATCAGAATACTTGGGTATAAATTTAGATAAATAATTTACGGCTCCTAAAAATCGTCCTAATGATTTTCGTTCTTTTGGAGTTGGCATATTTTTTATTGCTTTTACTTTTTCTAAATCTGGTTTCATTCCAGTTTTGTTAAATATATGACCCAAGTAAGTTACTTCCTCCACACATATACGACATTTATCTTTATTAAATTTTAAGGAGTATGCTAGGGCTGAATCTGAATGACAGGGTGAGAAATAGTGTGATAAGAGAAAAGTGTGGTTTGCAAGATGACGTTGTGACCAGGATTAAGAAAGGAATGCTTCGGTAGTTTGGTCATGTAGAAAGAATGAACGAGGAAAGAGTGACAAAGCAAATTTATGTTGCAGAAGTGAACGGAAGAGTCGGGAAGGGACGCCCTAGACGAAGGTTTATCGAACAAATTGGTGATATATTGAAAATGGGTCAGATTAGGAGTACCCTTAACCGACGAGCGTGTATGCGTAGATATATGGATGTAAAGTAGGCGAGAGAAGTGTGTCAGGATCGTGCCAAATGGAAGTCCGTAGTCTCTGCCTACCCCTTTGGGTATCAGGCGTGAATGTTTATGTATGTAAATTTTAAGTTAATTTCACGAGCCCTATTTAATAATAAATTTAAACGCCTATCATGTTCATCTTTATTTCGTCCCCAGCATATTATATCGTCTATAAAAGAATCAACTTCATCTAAATCCTCTATTAATTGCTTAATCTTAGCATGAAAAACCTCTGAAGCGCAGTTTAAACCATAAGGTAACCTTAAATACTGATAGCGCCCTAACGGTGTACTAAAGGTGCATAAGTCTGAACTCTGATCATCAAGTTTTGTTGGCCAAAAATCTGAATTTGCGTTTAATATTGAAAAAAAAAAAACTAGCTCCGTAAATTTTAGTGGCAAGTTCCTTGATGGTTGGCTGTTGGAAATGTGCACGCTCTATAGCATTATTGAGAGGTCTCGGGTCTAAGCAAATTCGCAATGTTCCATTCTTTTTGCTGCAATTACTATTGAATTAACACATTGTGTTGGGTGAGTGACCTTTCTAATGACTCCTAAGTCAGTCATTCTGTGTAATTCTTCTAATAATTTATCACGTAATCCTAAAGGTACTTTTCGCGGAGCTAGATATAGATGTCTATGAGCCACAGCTTCCATTTACCACCAGGTAGAATGTGTGTTCGTTTGTCATCCTTAATTTATAAGAAAAAGATCTTTGAGAAAATAAAATTGAAGTTTGGTAGGATCTTTAGGAATTTCATTATGATTTTGGCCGTGAGTTGGCGGCGTGAGAGAGTTCATCACCACATTTTGTCCTGTGCGAGATGTCTGGTACTGTGATGATCAATCCGCTAGTCAAGCCGAATGTCGCACGCTTACTTCGTGCTGGTCATATCGTGCATGGCGCATGTCGAACATTCATTCCATATTTACATTAAAATGTATATACGAGTATCCATGTATACATTCATGTGTATTAACGTACTTAAATACCCGTATTAACCGAGAGGTGGCGGTGTAAGGATACCCACTACCCCATATCGCCCCGTGGATGTCATTACAGGCGACAGATTCAAGTATGGCAACTATGGAAAAATGTGAAAATATAGGGGAGGCATATGTTCATCAGTGGACTTTTATAGGCTGTAATGGCATGGAAGAAGTTATACAGTGTGTAAACAAATTTATTATTAAATTAAAAAAGATATATTGAAAAATTATTTTTTGATCGCTCGTTGCAAACATTCTTCGAACCTTGTCTTTAAATTGATAAAAACTAGCTGGCACAGTGCGCGTGGAATAGAGGCCATTTCTTCCCGGATATTGGCCTTTAACTGGAATAGTAGTTCAATTATTGCAGTAAACTCGACTTTTCAGGTATTACAGGCCCACAAAAATAAATTTAATGGGATCAGGGGTCACGCAGAATGCGTTCATGAAACATTGAATTATTCATATCTACGTAAAAAATGTGTATATTTATATTCTTAAAGATTTGTTACCTGTAGTCTATAATTAAAGTAGTAAATTATTGATAATTGTAAATGTTCGTGTTCATTTATCCGCGTAATTGAATATGTCATTTAATAGTTATATACTTCTGCGAAACTGGGCTTAGTCAAGTGACTTATGACTCGGAATAATTTTAGAGCTCTACAAATCATAATCAATTTATTGTTTATTAAACCATTAACGATATAAAGCAAGGAATTCAATTAGTTTTCATGCATTCATTTTAGCCCATAAAATTTCACAGCTGAACATAGGCCTCGCTGATAGGAGGATTTTGCTTTAGTTGCCTCGCTTGGCAAGCGGGTTGGCAACCGCAGATTTTTATTACTTTCAATCTTCATCAGAAAGATGCTGCTACTCATCTCCTGTTTTAATAATTAATAATTAAAAATTTAACTCAAAAACTATATGCTCAAATTTATATGGGACCACATGTGAAGCACCAGCTTTCAAATAAAAAAAGAATTATCGAAATCGGTTTTTATATGTGAACCGATTTTGATGATTCTGTTTTTATTAGAAAGTTGGTGCTTCTCATGTGGTCTCATGTCATGTTCTCATTTAATTGATGTACTCAATTTATTTATATTGAAGTCGGTTGTGCAAAATTTTTAATTTTATCACTTGTTAAGGCTACACTCTTAGTTTGGTAGATAAGTTAGTAGCCGCAGTACCAGGCAACTTGCATATTTCATGCAGGTTTTAGCCGACTTTATAAAAAGAAGGAGATTTACGATTAGACTGCATGTTTTTTGTATGTATGTTACGCAATATCTTCGTCAAGTGTGAACCGATTGTGATGATTTGTTTGTATTACTTAATAAACAAATCATCAAAATTTTACTTAAGCTTGTATAAACAGTACTTCAGCGGTGGTCCCACATTAATTTGAATTCCATCCCTAAGGGTGGGTTAACAGGGGATGAAGTTTTTAATGTAACTATTTAGACATGGAGATAATAATATTCACTCCACTCAAAAGGCTATAATTTTTTTTTTATAAAAAGTAAAAGTAAAATGCCGAACTTCAAATAACTAAAAATAAATGAAATAATTTCGCATACTCACGTCGGGGTTTGAAATGTAAAATTTATTTACATTACATAATATACAATATTTTATTATATACAATATTAAAAACAATAATAAAAAAAACTAAAACTAGTAAATGTAAAGTTATTTTATTCTTTTAATTTCTAGTTCGAAGTCCGTTTTTGCTTTAAATAAATGCTTTTTTTTCGATTCTAGCGTTTCCTAGCAGCTTCAGTGTAACTCTATCAAGTAAAGCTCAATAAATATATTTTCTTTATTTATTATTCATAGGTGGTAGAGCCACGCTGCAGTTATATTATGGTTGCAGCACGAATGGGTCGACTCAACCGAGGTGGGACCATGCTTTCACGGAATACCAGCGTAAAATAGCAGCTTAATGCTGCTGTGTTTCGTATCGTACACTCACGTGTAGCGAACCGGATACCCTTTTTACTGGAAAAGAGTGATCTTAGTCCTCAAGGCTGACAACACATCTGCATTTTGATTCGTAAACGAGGATAGATGTAGATGTCTATGGGCCACAGCAACCACTTACCACCAGGTGGACTGTGTGCTCGTTTGTCACCCTATTTCTATAAAAAGAGAGCAAAGTGCTTGTTTTAAGTGTTTACGTACAGTAAATTACGTACCATTCGAGTTTGAACCTATAATACAAGTATATTCAATATTAAATTTGGTTATTGCAGTATTATATGTTTATTTGGCTGTGTTCTGTGTGTTGCGCTAACCATGCGCTAACCATCTTTTTTTTTTACGGGGGTAAATCCTCATGGACTGCCTCCGCCTGGGGGCGTGCCGGACTCTTACCGGCTAAAACCACCCCGGTGTCTCCTCACACGTGCGCGCGCGGGGCCGCGGGATTCCAAATTCTTCCGCAGCCCTACACTAGCGTTGGCCCGCTCTGTCCAGGCCTCGTCTCCTGCACGGGGTAGTGAGGTGTTCAACTACCCCGTGCATCGCCTCAGAGGCGCGCGCCGACACTCGCGCGATCCTCCGCCTCGGGTCTATCGAATGGGGGGGCGGGGGCTTCCCCAAGTCCCTCGCCCCTGGACCCATTCATGGGGGCCGGAAAAGGGCGTTGTCCGCCCTTCTCCTGCTCTCGGTGCGCCTTCTGCGGCCGGGGAAGGGAGTCGAGATCTCCCTTTCCCGTTCCGCAGTTTCCTTCTGCGACATCAAGTCCTCGCAGAAGGACACCACCGCGTCCCACGACTCTGCGCTACCGACCATCTTCCGCACTAAGGCCGGCAGCGACAGATCGCCTCCTACTTCATTTGTGAGGACACGGCGCTGCTCCTCCCTAGCTGCACACTCGGCGAGCGTGTATGCGCTAACCATCTGAGCCGTGGTAGCTCAGATGGTTAGCGCTCGCTGTAAGTTACACAGTACGCGAGCAATCCGGGTTCGATACCCGCCGGCACCAATGAAATTGTTAATTGCAATTTTAAGTGCTGATTTACCACGTGCTCGGTGGTGAAGGAAAACATCGTGAGGAAACCTGCATGTCTGAGAAATCAAAAAAAAATATTTCGAAGACATGTGAAGTTCGCCAACACGCATTGGGGCAGCGCGGCGGACATTTCCTTGCCCTAAAACCCTCTCAGAAATGAGAGGAGGCCTGTGCCCAGCAGTGGGACGTATATAGGCTGTAACTTAACTTTTTACTTTACTGTGTGTTGAAGGAAATTATTGTGTCTAAAGTCTAGCATGTTTGTAGATTTTATAATATTTTAAGCTATACAGGAGCAATATTATGGGCTACCTGTTGATAATGATTGTTTAACATATTAAATGAATTAAATGTGGTACAATACAGTATTGTAGTCGGTGGTGTGTCTTTCCTAGTGTAGTGGTGTTGGGAGTAGTGGTGCTGGGATTAGTGGTGACGGGGATAGTGCACGCAATTGAGAGAGGGCGTGGGGTGCTCTTCAAACTAGGCAAGACACATCATTTTATTTCATTGAGCGGATGTAGGCAAAATAATTTTTACCAATTTTAATATGTATGATGGATTTCCGCAAAGTAATGCCTGATTCCATAAATTATTAAAAAAATGTAAAATTCATTTTTTGAAGTTAAAATGATGAGACTGAATTTTTTACGATGCGCGCACGCCGACACCTAAAAACGATACCATGAAGTTCAAATTAAAAGAAGAGTTAAAAAATGGAAAAAATTAAAGAGCAAACCACTAAGGCATTGTTTTGTGTATTAATATAATACTCTAGAAAATGATGAAATATTATTTAAAACTAACTTCTCAATTAACTGACATTGTGTAACAAAAAACTTTACCTCAGTCACAACTAGCGACATCTGGTGAGTGGAAGATTATTAGCCCTCATTGCAGTTTGTGGTCGTATTACACGTAAACGACTCTCAATAAAAATAAAAGTAGCCTAAGTTACTCTTTGTAACATCAGTCGGCTATCTGCCAGTGAAAGTCATGTCAAAATCGGTCGAGCTATTTCGGAGATTAGCCGGAACAAACAGACAGACGGACAGACGGAGAGACAAAAGAATTAAAAAAAATATTTTTTGTTATAAGTAACGTATATACTTTCATATGCATTTAGTAAAAAGCTATTATTTTGACATTACAAACAGACACTTCAATTTTATTTATTTGTTTAGATGTACGAGGGGTGATCCAAAAGTAATGATAATGAAAATAAAACACGGTAATTAAAGTTAAAATAATAATTTATTTTTCTACATAGTCTCCTAACAAGTCAATACATTTAGTCCATCTTTTTCTAAACCCAGGATTCCCTTTGAAAAAAATTCTTTCTCTTGACCCTCCCAAAACGCTTCAACAGCGGCCATTACTTCGCTATCGTCTTCGAATTTCTTGCCTCGGATGCGTTCCTTGAACCGAGGAAAGAGGTAGAAATCACTAGGAACTAGATCTGGCGAATAGGGAGAGTGTTCGAGCAGTACGAATCCCGTTTCTTGAATGGCAGCCATCGCAACTGCGGCTTTGTGAGCCGGTGCGTTGTCTTGGTGAAACAGCACTCCAGCTCGCAGTTTGCCGCGTCTTTTTTCCTTAATGGCCTCCCGTAATCTTCTTATTTGGTCTGCGTAGTAAGAGCCCGTAATAGTGGCTCCCTTTTCCAAATATTCCACCATAATTATGCCTTGAGCGTCCCAAAAAACAGATGCCATAACCTTTCCCGCCGAACTTGAAACTTTGAATTTCTTTGGCGTCGGTGAGGAGGCTCGCTTCCAAGTCATCAATTGTTGTTTCGTTTCAGGATCAAAATGGTGGATCCAGGTCTCGTCCATAGTCACAAAACGGAACAAAAAAATTTTCTTGATCTGCTTGGAACTTTTCGAGATTGACCCTCGAAATGTCAACTCGATTTTTCTTTTGCTCGTCGGTTAACATTCTGGGTACCCAACGCGCAGAGACCTTTTTCATATGCAACTCGTTCGCAAGGATTCTTTGAACGCTGCAATATGAGATCCTGTGACCTCAGCTACATGCCTGATGGTCACTCTTCGATCTGCTAACACAACATCTTCGACTTTTTTCACGATGTCTTCAGTGAGGGACGTGGATGGGCGTCCTTCGCGATGTTCGTCTTCAGTGGATGTTCTGACCAGTTTAAACTCCTTGGCCCAGCATGCAACTGTAGAATATGAAGGAGCAGAGTCCCCCAATGTTTCCACTAAGTCACTGTGTATGTCTTTTGAAGACATTTTTTCAAACAGAGGTACTTGATGACAGCTCTAATTTCGTTTTTCTCCATGTTGATGTTATCTCTTTGACAGTTCGTATTCAAATGAATGTATCTCCCGGAAATCGTGATCTATTTATATGATTTTTTTAGGCTGACGTAGTGAGTATATAAGCAAGCAAAAAATATTTTTTTTGGATTTTTATGCGGACCTGAAGTAACCGATTATCATTATTTTTGGATCACCCCTCGTATAGATATAGATGGGCCAAATTAAGAGTACCCTTAACCGACGAGCATGTATGCGTAGATATATGGATGTAACGGAGGCGAGAGGTGTGTCAGGATCGTGCCAAACGGAAGTCCGTAATCTCTGCCTACCCTCTGGGTGAGTATAGTAGGCGTGAGTGTTTATGTTATGTTTTCCCAAGTACGAGTATGCCATATTTAAGTTTCTTTTTTTTTAAATCAAGCAACGCTAGGAATTTCCCCATTTTCGTAATAGTGAATTAACATATATAAATTGCACACGGTCATACGTCCAAACTCAAAATAATTATTTGTAGTCCATAATACTTTTTGCGTGCTTCTTAGCTTTATTTCAGCAACAACTTTTTACAAATAAAATCCCTGGCTTTTAATGTAGGTGAACCTGTATCTCACCCATTGAACCAGGGAACCACAGCGTCGCAGCCAAATGGTTAACTACTACTAAAAATACCTTATTTTCGACATAAGAAATTTATATTTTACTACCTGGCGCGTTGCTGCCGCAGAAGAAATTATTGTGGAAATATCGTTTTTTTTTGTAAGAGTTGTATTGTTTAATTAGGAATGATAAACATTCATTAAAATTGAATGATATATAAATTTTAAATAAATTTGCCGGTACGATACGCGCGCCACCTACTGTAATTTAATTTTACTATGCCTATACCTTCAAGCAATAAGTTGACAAAGTTTTATCGCAATCTGATGAACGGTATGGCAGCGCATAAAATAAGAACAAACAAATATAAATTTTATATATTAGATTTTTAAATCAGTATGTTTTTAAATCTATTACGTTACCCTATTCTTTTTTTTAAAATGAAATGACCAAAATTAATAAAATTTGACAATCAGGTTGTTACCGTTATCGCCAATGGAAAATAAACAGCTAAGACAAGCTCTAAGAATTTGGTAACGGACTTCATCTAGAAACATGAATCACAGAATGGGGCCGACAAAGATGTCTCGCTCTCGTAAACCACCCGCGTTACAGATTAACGGAATGGATGATTTGTTTTATAGGAACGATCTATTAATGTGACATACGGGAGATACGGTCTACGAACTTATTGTAATGTTTTTTTTTATGAATAGTTACTTTTTATACATATTTAATTACTTTAAAAAAATGAAATCTCCACATTTTTTTATAGGATAAGGGTAACAAATGAACACACAGTCCACCTGATGGTAAGTGGTTGCTGTAGCCCATAGATATCTACATCTATCCTCGATTACGAATCAAAATGCAGATGCATTGTCACCCGTGAGAACTGAGATGGAATGCCTCGTTTCCAGTAAAAAGGGTCTCCGGTTCTCTATTACGCTGGTATTCTGTGAGAGCGTGGTCTTTCCCCGGTCGAGCCGATCCATTCGTGCTACAACTATACCAGTAATATAGCTGCAGGATGGCTCTACCACGTAAAAAGTACACATAGTATAAAACAAAGTCGCTTCCCGCCTTTAGTGCGCTTAGATCTTTTAAACTACGCAACGGATTTTTATGCGGTTTTCATCGGTAGACAGAATAATTTAAGAGGAAGGTTTAAATGTACAATAAATGCATATTATATATTATGTAATCCTTCTAACCGTGTGTATGTGACTGAACTCCTCCTAAACTGCTGGACCGATTTGATGAAATTTTGTATGTGTTATTAAGTTGATTAGAGAATGGTTTATATTCACAATTAAACCCGGTAGGTGGCGTTGTCGTTCAGATCCAGAAATCAACCATGCGAAGCTGTGGTAGATCGCTGGTATGATATAAAAAGTTTCAAGAGGCTAAAGAAGTAGAGCAGACTAAATGTACGTAGTAGTGAGGATATACCGCCTCTACTAAATAGCACCTATATTGTGAATATAGGTGCTATTTAGTAGAAGCCAGAAAAAGACCACGAGATGAAAAGTAGATGTTCTTCTACGGCAGTAAAATAATTAGACTGTTAAACATTTCCTTATTATAAAATAAGGAAAATATTGTTAATTTACTTTTGTTAAAAACATTTGCAATATAACTCGCAAATGCTGTTGTTATTGACCAGTAAATTTTAACAACATAACTCAACTTTTAAAATCGTTATTCCACACCTGTCAAAAGTCATGGGATTTTTCTTGTATTTCTGTTAGTCGAATTTTATGAGATTCTGAATTATTACCTGTTTTTTTCTCATAACAAGAAAAACATTGCCCATCTTCTCAAACAGTGGTAGAGAATATACTATGTAGCTTGCCACTTTAATAATTTGCTTCCATAAGCATCTCTATATTATTTCTATGTAAAATCGAATACTTCCATTATTATATAATTGACATTTATTTAGATTGGTTTTTGAGGTAATCGACCTACTCATACAATGAGATTTATAAAAAAATGTTCGGTTTGTTAAACTTAATGTCCGTATTTCACTTAAGTCGTTAAAATTTTATAGATACTTCAACTGTTACACGTATCTAAAAACAAAGGTTATGCGCACTCGAAACTAATAGAAAGACGTGTTTTAGTGTAATATTTATCTTAATATTATTAGAGGCACTGTTTATCGGTTATTTAAAAAAAATATTGTAGGATACTTTTTAACCGTGTAGTGGCGGTGAGAGCTCTGAGGAATTGTTCGGATTAAACCTAGCCGCCAAATTTCACAAACGCACATCGCGGCAAAACTCCCGATACCATCCACACCACCTGGATGCTTGGCGGTCCACCACTGTACGTTTTACTAGGAGTTTATATATTTGCGACGAATTGGTAACGATCTGTTTATTATATTTTCTTGTACTTTATGTTGTAACGCACGCATATTTGCGCCATCCATCATGAGTGCATCTGGGATGATCCTCTTTCGCCTACAAATATAATTTCCACTTACTTCTATAGACTGTGTCTTAGCACCGAAGTTCTTGGTAGTTGCTTTTTACTTTTTTCTTCCTCGTACGACCTCTCTGTAGAATAGTTTACCACAGGCGTTTCCGGACCGATACGACTTAGAGACCTTTAAGAAAAGAGCTTACTCCTTCCCAAAAGCCGGCAACGAACCTGCAACTCCTTGGTGTTGCAGTTGTTCATGGGCGGCGGTAGTCACTTACTATCATGTGAGCCGTATGCACGTTTACCCCTTCTTCTATAAAAAAAAGAATATCAACCACCCCATATCATCCCGTGGGTGTCGTATTTTAACGATGTCATTGGTATCGTCGGGAATCGGACGGGAATTGCTAGCATACTATGAAATTTAAAGCTAGCGCTTATCCCTACAACGGCTTTTTGTTTTTTTTTATAGAATAAGGTTAACAAACGAGCACACAGTTCACTTGATGGTTAGTGGATGCTGTGGTCCATAAACAAAAATAGGATTCAACTGAACGCTGTATCCGTTTGTGGGGAAATTTATCACGCCACCGACGTAATGTATGAGAGTCATTGAGTAAAGGATGCTAAATCATGCAAAATAATAAAATTTACATATGTGGTAGAGCCATGCTGCAGCTATATTATGGTTGTAGCACGAATGGGTCGGCTTGACCGGGGAAGGACCACGCTCTCACAGAATACCAGCGTAAAAACTACCAGCTATATGTAAAGTACCAGCTATATGCTGCTGTGTTTCGTATGGTGAGTGTAGAGAACCGGAGACCCTATTTACCTGCAACAAAAATATTACGAATGTTCGTCCTGGTGTGCAGTGCCATAGTTGTTAGAAGATGGTGCATTTGAACACTGAATGCTCACGGCTTACTACCAAACAAAGAAGTGCGCTTCGAGCAAATGAAAACTTGGATTGGTCGTGCTCTGAATGCAAAAATACCTCATCTAGACGAACTTCGATTGTCATACCTGATGATAATGACGATGATGAAGCATTTGGATCGCCTATAACTTCCGCCTCTTTTTCATTAGATGTCATCTATCCTTGATTAGGAATCAAAATGCAAATACGTCGTTATTCATGAACTAAGATGAAATGCCTCGTGTCCATTCTCTGTTTCTCTATACTCACCAAACGAAACACAACAGAATTAAACTGCTATTTCACGCTGGTATTCTTTTTATATATAATTTCTAATTAAAATTCGTGGGTAAAACTATAATCATCGAACCATTTATATATTCAGTGACCCGGGGGTCCAGTCACACAGGTCCTTGCACCAATGAAAGTTGACCCAATTTTAAGACAGATTGTAATTAGTCTAGTCTGTCAATAGGTTATAAATCATAATTCTATTAAGTTCCGATACCATTAGTAATTTATCTTGCGTGATTTAATGATTATCTGTATACGTGCTGACGTATGACAAATTAATTTTCACAGCCGTGGTATAATGTTAATTGCGGTATGACTGAGTTTAATTAAAATTATAATGATTACTGAGCAGTTTACTAATGAATAAAGAGCAAATTATGATATTTTTTTTATAAAGTGGTTGTAAAAAGTAAACACAATGATAAAAAACTATCCCTCGCCCTGGTTAGTTTTATTTTTCACTTAGATGTCAGCCACCGCACAGTCTATTTTACCTGAGGATGCCTCGTGTAGAGATGAAAAATGTGTCGTATTATCGACGGTGGTGTTTCTTTCCTAGTGTAGTGGTGTTGGGAGTAGTGGTGCTGGGATTAGTGGTGACGGAGATAGTGCACGTAATTGAGGGAGGGCGGGAAGTGCTCTTCAAACTAGGTAAGGCACATCATTTCATTTTATTAAGCGGATATGGACAGGGTAATTTTTACTAACTTTAATAGTGTTATTTTTATTTTTAAAAAGCTCGATCTTGGTTCGTGATGTAATAATATCAAGGTTGGATGGATGCAGATGGCCCAGGATATTGCTTTGTGGTATTTTGGGAGGCTTATCTGCAGTGGACTTGTAAAGGGCTGCAAAGATGATGATGATAGGCTGATTGTATATTATAATAACAAGATTAACAACATCGATTTTTCATGTAGTAGAAGCGTAAATTGATCCTTCACCAAACTCTTAAGTTTTGAAAAAGTAGACTTAAGAATACACTACAAATATTCCGGCGACAAATGACGGTATGACTATTTTAATTTTATTTTTATTAACTTTCCATAAATACTGCGTTTACTGAAATTCTTTAAACGAGGGAAACCTAGGTCCAGAAGTAGTTTATTTGCGGGCTAATTATAGCTTACAGTTCACTATCAGTATTACTACAATCTATTTCAAGTCCACTGCTGAACATAAGCCTCCTCGATAGATTGCCACAAAGTACGGCCTGCCTACTACTACGGTACTGCCTAAGCCTCCTGTATCCATCGTCTACCTGCGTGTTTTATCAGGTCGTCACTTCGTCTAGTGCGGGGTCGCTCATCGCGCTTCAGGCTCTTTACGGGTTTTAGCATAGTCCTAAAGCAATAATAGCATAGCTTCTAGTATCATAGAAATAATTATTTTATAATTTCGTAATAGTAAAGTTGTAGCCTACTATGAGTTGACTGATAGAGAATACTTTTTTTGTATCCTTTTTAATCTAAGGTAATGCAATAAAGATTTTAATTAAATAAATACGTCATTTTGAGCGGGATTTTAAAGCAGAGAAGAGTCTTTCGCGCCACTTGAGTGATTGGAGATATTTAATTTTTAATATTTCTAAAACATAAAGTTCTTTCAAGATGTATCTCTTTAATGCCGAGCATGTGGTACTGGCGGAGGTTCGAATACTCCTATGCAATTTAAGGCAACTGTCTATGAGCTACCACGGTTCTTGTTCAGGTCCAGTTCTTTTCACTCATGTTTTGTGTGGTTGGGTGGTATCATTATTATGTCATGTATTACATTTTGCGCTGGTACTCTGCGAGATCGTGCTGATCTATTCGTGCTGCAGCCAGAATTTAAACAGTCTAAAGACTATCACGTAAGAAATCTCTTCGGTGAGTAAGTAACTGGGAGAGAGAAACATACAGAGGTAAGGACAGATCTAACTTTTTTATTTATTTATTTTTCACTAGCGACCCGCCATGGCTTTGCCTAGGTAGAATCAATTAATGTGGCGTTATTTAGATCTAAGATAATCATAGATTATTTATTTTATAAACTTCTATTTTTTAAATGTAATAGTTTTTTGGATATAATGTAGCCCAGATCACACCTGGCATTGCTCTCCATCTGTTCGTGAAGTTTCATTACAATTGGTTCAGCCATTCCGAAGATTAGCACGGACAGACAGACAGACAAAAAAGTTAAAAATTGTTGTTTATGTCTTAATGGTATGCAAATAACGCCCTGAGCTCGATAAAGGCAGTTATTTTGATATTACAGAAAGACACTTCAATTTTTTTTATTAAATCTTTATTGCGCAGAAAGTGTACGTTGGTGGATTTAATGCCTTTAGGCATTCTCTGCCAGTCAACCACGAGCTAAGTAGAGAAACTTAAGCAGACGTCATAAAAATTATATATATGTATAATATACAT
This sequence comes from Parnassius orleans, assembly GCA_029286625.1. Lineage (NCBI taxonomy): Eukaryota > Metazoa > Arthropoda > Insecta > Lepidoptera > Papilionidae > Parnassius > Parnassius orleans. The sequence continues at coordinate 3,131,181 of JAGSMP010000058.1, forward strand.
AAATATTTTTTCTTATAACTGCACATGGCAAGGTCAATTAAGTTTTTAGGGCAATGTTATGTAACTCGGCTTGATACTTCCGAGCTTTGGTGATTTTAAAATATTTATGAACAATATTAAAACTATATTTTATCCTCTCAATGTCAGATAATAAAACAATGTATTACGCTCGACTAAAGGGCATACGAATAAATCTATAAATCAGCAAAAGATTTCCGAATACGATGGAGGTATTACAATAAAATAATATCAATATATCAGAAAGAACAAAGGATTGCCTGAAACCAGGTGGTCTTTAGAGAAGATGAAAGAGCGGTGTAGGGTTACCATATTTTAGTAGTGTATGCTTTTAATCCTGGTACACTTTAATTTATTGGAACTAGTCAGCTAAGTTGACCTTGTGGTAAGACAATCCATTACCCTATTTTGTCCCGAGGGTGTCGTATAGGGTGACTATGAATGAATATGGAAGTGCTAAATTTTTTTATGGCTTCTAAAAGATATAGCATTTCGATTGCGTCAATAAAACTGTTTCGGTAGCGGGCTGCAACGTCAGAGTTGCGAGGCGTTTTGTATTGCAATCACCAATTCACCTGCTAAACAAATCTACCCTGTAATGGGTGAGTTTTGATGAAAATGAAGAAGTTAGGAAGGTTGCTCCCAATTTTTTAAATAGTAGTCCAAAAGCCCTTTGAGATACAGAAATACGAGTTGGTTAACGCATCTTGTTATCGATTAATAATTATTTTTTGAGAGACAAAGAAGCTATTTGTACACTACACTGTGGTAGAATACACGATACCTACTGTAAATTTTACTAACACCTACTCGTAATTCACTGTATTCACAAATAAATAAATGAATTTGAATTTGAAAAGCTAACAGTCCATCTGCTGATAAGTGGATAGCTTAGCGCATGGACACTTCAAAGCAACTTTAGTCAAATAAAACTTCAGGTGTTTTTTTTATAGAAGAGGGGGCAAACGAGCATGCGGCTCACCTGATAGAAAGTGTCGACCGCCGCCAATGAACAACTGCAACACCAAGGGAATCCCAAGGTGCGTTGCCGGCCTTTTAAAAAAGAGTAGGCTCTTTTCTTGAAGGTCCCTAAGTCGTATCGGTCCGGAAAAATTGCTGGTGGTGGATGATATCAGAAGGAAGTTGTCACCATCAGAATATATCAATGGGTGCATTGGTGGTGTGCGACAGGAATAGGTAAGTGGTTAGTACTTTATTTATTTATTAGATCCGCATAATTAAAATATAAACCTTTTAGACTTTTAGAATTATAGACGGTTTTAAACATGAAGGATCTAAATAGAAAGAAAAAACTACAGTGACGTATGTACGATATTCGTGTAAGCTCGTACTTAAAGTACTTAACTAATTGTTGGTATTTGAGTCCGGGTGATAAACGAGCACACAGTTCACCTGATGGTAAGTAGATGTTATGGACCATGGACATCCATGATTCAGTCTCTTCAGTCAGATCTGATTAATTGAATAAAACTATTTTTACGGATTTTATCGCGTTTAATATATCGCGTTTAACCCGACGTTTCGGGTGCTTTACAGCACCCATGGTCACGGGGACTGACCATGAGTGCTGTAAAGCACCCGAAACGTCAGGAATCAAAATAGTAAAATTAAACGCGATAAAATCCGTAAAAATAGTTTTATTCAATGTGTAGTGTTCGCGTAAATATAAGAAATCAGGTCTGATTAAGTTTGCCATCTGATTAAGTTCTTATTAGAACTTATGTAGTAGTTTTTTAAAAGAAATGAAAACTAACTTTCTGTTAGATAGCTTGAGAGCGACAACAGATTGAAATGTACCCATAGTCATTTTTAAATAATCATACAAATTTTGAAAACCTCAAACAATAAAATATAATTTTATTTAATCTTTGCAATTGTTTCGAATATAAATTTCAGGATGTGATGCATAAAAGTAAGATACTCGTATATTCGTTAAACGTCTAAAATATGCAAACCCTAAAGAACGGTAATTCTTGTTAAAATATTACGTAACTCTGCCGCCAGCCAGGAATGTAGAGGTTTAGAGCTCCATATATTATCGTTAGACCGATATATTCCACTAACACTCGGTTTACTGTAAAAACTATTGGTCCCGGGAATCGGGATGCATTGGATATCATAAAATATTTTTATTCAAAAAGGCGGACAAACAAACACAAAGTTTCTTGATGGTTTATAGATGAAGTGTAATATTGATATTGTTACCTATTCTTAGTTAATAACCAAAAAGCTGATCATCCATTACGGCCTACAAATGTCGAATACTAAACACAGGACTTTCCCATAGATTGCCTCGTAGGAAGGATATTACCATAGTTACCACTCTTGGCGTGCAACTGCAGATTTTTATTATTTTTGTCCATTTTCCGTTTTAATTTCCCTCTGTTGCCTCTTCTGACACCCACGGGACGATATGATGTAGTGGATATTCTAACACTGCACGGTTTAAAATGTAGATGTAATGATACTAATAAATTATTTCTCGCCCTGAATTTCACAGTACGCGAGCAAACCGGGCTCGATCCTCCGCCGGCACTTGTGAAATTGTTAATTGCAGGTTTTAAGTGCTGATTCCCACGTGCTCGGCGGTGAAATAAGACACCGAGAGAAAACCAGCATGTCTAAAAATAAATAAACAATATTTTGAAGGAGTGTGATGTCTGGCAACACACAGGGCAGAAATGAAAGCCTTGTGCCCAGCTGGGAAGTTTATTAGTTATTTTACTTTTACTTTTAGCCGTACTTTTCTCTTATTGTGCTCCGAGTATGCTTTTGGAATCTGTTTCAAGCTATCTACTTAAATAATTGTTTAAATTATATCTTAATTGAAAGATCGACTTTAAAACAAGAAGAATTACGAGTATTTCAAAATGAATTATTCTTGAAATAAATTTATTTACTCGTACATATATCCTTATATGTATGTACATATGTACTTAGAGCCATGGTAGCTCAGATGGTTAGCTCGCTGTAAATTTCACAGTACGCGAGCAACCCGTGTTTGATCCCGCCGGCACCCATGAAATTGTTAATTGCAATTTTAGGTGCTGACTTACCACGTGCTCGGCAGTGAAGGAAAACATCGTGAGGAAACCTGCTAACTGAGAAAAAAGAAAACAAATATATATAATTTTAAGATGTAATATTAGAATAGGTACATGATTTAGAAAACTGGTTCTCTGTTGTAGCTAGAATGTGAACCTTCCTGGTATTAGTGATTAACATGGAAACCCTACTCTGGACCCATATATTGGGATAATCGGTCTCATTAAAATTACCACATAGTGATTTATGTCGATCGGGGCATACGCGTAATAGTCTACAAATTACACGTCGTATAATAAATGTAATGACGCTTTTACCAAATCTGTTAATCTTGTACCACTACTTTCGTTTGTAATTATTTAAGCTGATTACCTGATGCAGTGGTTCAGATGTCGCAAGTTCTAGCTTCAAATTTGAGCCCAAACTTTGTGCAAAAATAAAAATTATTGGATTTTGTGTTTGGATGTGCGGTGGTGATGTAAGTGAATTCAATTTCAAATTTCGTTTACGGATACGTAAGAGGGGACTGGTAGAGGCTAGAAAGACTTCATGGTCTCTGTAAGATAATTGTGTAAAATTTAGTATATATGTGCCTGATATAAAACTGGTGACAGTACAATCGGCAGCGAGGTGATTACGGGAAAACATTATTTAAATTTGTCCTCGGATTTAACAGCCTGGATGCTACTCTACTTATAGATTTTGCGGTAGCGGTATTTTTAAAGAAATTTATCTAGTGTTACACTGCCGACCTTCCTTGGATAATAAAATAAAATAATAAAATAGTCTTTTCCTTTGCTACTAAGGCAAATTCATAAGACACATGCATATGGCATACGTTTTCTTCCAGCGAAAACGTTCCATTGGAATCTTACAAATCACGCCTATTGTTAAATATAAGTTTATCGACCAAATTGGCGAGATATTGAAGATGGGCCAGATTAAGAGTACCCTTAAACGACGAGCATGTATGTGAAGGTATGTGGGTGTAACGGAGGAAAGAGAGGTGTGTTAGGATAGTGCCAAATGGAAGTCTGTAGTCTCTGCCTACCTCTATCTACCTACTGTGACCTGTACCTTTCTACCTCTGAGTGACAGACGTGAGTGTTTTATATTATGTTATGTCAAATATATTGTGTTCTATAAAAATATCCCCCTGTTGTTTATATATTGTTGTTATTAAATATGTAGACAGATTTGTTTCAAAATTTGCACAATGGCGTCGTCATGCTTAGCTATTAAGTATTTTTGGCACATTACGTGACGGTAATGGGAGAAACAGACTGAACCCACGTACGCAACATATGCGATGCAACGCTCCCACGTTGGTGTGCACACTTGACCTACGTACGCAACGTACGTTTGGCGTCAGACACTCTTGTCACTTCTTAGCGGACGCACGAGTAGAAATTTATACCATGTTTTCTGATTCTGAGAGTGAGTTTGAGAATGATTTACTTAGTCTGATGTTCATAAACGAATATATCCACGCCACAAAGAAAACGTTTAGGTAGTAGTTCTGTTAAAATTTATGATTTATAATGCAAACAAATACATGAACACATAGAATACAATGTGTTATTTCCGCAATATTTATAAAATCATGTTTCATATCTCCACACAACTAGGATAGAAATACCAAAAAACTACTTTCTTTAATTTCGCGCCTTGACGTCCCTCTTTCACGTTAATAACAAAAATGATAGCAGTAGACGGATAGGTACTTACTAGGTGTACCATTTATCACGTCCCATACTCTATAAAGTAATTTAGCATCGCGATATTCTACATATTTAATATTATAAATACATTCGTATCACCTTACTAAATCCATGAGCTGTTTATCTTAAATTTTGACAACAAAACGCGTGCACGGTGCAAAAGTTTATTTGTTTATGACGTGCTACGCGTAAATTCTAGGAACACACTGATCGTACGCGTGGGATTGCGTACGAACATCCCTCTACCTTCCCATGCCGATCGACGTTGTGTCGGACGCGTGTGATTGCGTTGTATACGATAAGTATGTTTCTAATGCATAGTTTTTCATACAAAATCAAGAGTCCAAACGTCATAATGCGTTGCATACGTTGCGTACGTGGGACCAGTTTGTCTCTACCTTAATGGGAGAAACAGACTGATCCCACGTACGCAACGTATGCGATGCAACGCTCCCACGTTGGTGTGCACACTTGACCTACGTATGCAACGTACGTTTGGCGTCAGACACTCTTGTCACTTCTTAGCGGACGCACGAGTACAAACTTATAGTATGTTTTCTGATTCTGGGAGTGAGTTTGAAAATTATTTACTTAGTCTGATGTTCATAAATGAATATACCCACGCCATAAAGAAAAAGAGAAAAGTTGAGTACATTAAATAAATAAACCAAGAGAAGAGTTTGGAGAATACCATACATTAGTAATTAAGGAACTGGAAAATGATGACGAACGATTTTTTCTGTACTTTTGTATGACAAAAGCGCAATTTGAGGAGACTCATAAAATTATTGAAAGTGATATAAAAAATAAAATACACATTTGCGAAAGTCTAGAAGAAGTAGCAGAGAAAGACTCCCAGTGTGTAAAACTAAAAACGATTTTCCAATAACATTTAAAGATATTCAGTTTTTGTCGTCTGAAAAATTAGACATAATGAATTCTTCTTAAATATATATACGAGTATACTTTAATGGCGCAGGGCAGATTATGGTTCATGAATGTGTACGCAAGCTCTATGCACTTTTAATTCCTCACTGAGTTTAGTTTTATTTTTATTTGTTTGCAAGTAGAGGCATAATATAAATTTACGTAATTTTTTCATTTAGTTGTAATTAAGTACCTAATTTTTGTAGGCGTTGGATTATAGTTTACATTTAAAATATTTTTCTAATATTAAAGGTAATGTATATGCCTCATTGTAGAACGAATAATTGGTGATTGAGCTTGCTTATTTAGGGCAATCTCTTATCTGTTGTATGGGAACCAATTGTTGACTTGATAAATTCGGAAGCAAATGCGTTATGAATTACGTTATTTCGGCCATTTTGTTGATTTTTACAACATCAAACACAAGCGTATAGTTTACCCAATAATATTATAAGTACATTCGTACCGCCTTACTGAATCGATGAGCTGTTCATTTCCTATTTTGGCAACAAAACGCGTGCACGGTGCAAGGGTCTATTTGTTTATGAAGTGCTACGCGTAAGTTCTAAGAACATACTGGTCGTACGCGTGGGATTACGTACGAACATCCCTCAACTTTCTACACCGATCTAGACATCGCAGAGTGATGTTGCGTCGGACGCGTGTGATTGCGTTGCATACGATAAGTGCGTTTCTAATGCATAGTTTTTCATACAAAATCAAGAGTCCAGACGTCATAATGCGTTGCATACGTTGCGTACGTGGGACCAGTCTGTCTCTACCTTAATTCTTGCGCATAGCCGTTGAAATTCGACTAGCAGTGGCCATCAATCATCGATGTCTTTACGGTAATGGCATTGACGAATTGAGTTGAGTTTATGGTAAGAAAAGTTGAAACAGGTTATGCCATTTTGGGTCCGAACGACATGCGAATGGCTTTTGAATTAATATTAACATAGTTTTAGAGCCTCTTAGAACATTAATAGACGATGGCAAGAATTCTGACGGTGCGATTTTGATCCCTAGGGAGAGGAAAACGTAATCCTAAAAGAAAGACCGCCAAAATGTCTGCATCCGATTAATTTAGGAGTACTTGTTGTAGGGCTGAGGTAGTATCAGTGGTGGTTTAACTAAGTAAATTATGAGTCTGTAGGAGGTGATTTCAAATTTGTGCCATTTACTGTAAAAACTATCAGTTCTAAAAGAACTGTACTCGCGACTGCTCGTTGCCACCAGTGACAAGAGGGCTGGGTCTTTTCTGGCCCAAATTCCCAACAGTTATTCGGTGAGGAAACGTTAACAGCATTCTGATACTGTCGCGAGGATTAAGGCTTCATGATAATTTGAGCTATATATATTCTATTCTATTCTGTCCCATGTCAGGACAAAGGCCACCTTAATATTGAAATGTAAGTTATATATATATATATATATATATATGTATATAATGTTATGCAGGTATAAAAAAGAGTTAAGGTATAAAAGTAAAAATACATGTTATAAGCATCCTATATTTGGACAAACATCTCATTTTATAATATTTTGCCACGCTTTTATTAGCTTCGCGTGTATATATTATGTACTCGTATGTAACGGAATTTTTAATGTATTTTTCACCAACTTGTTTACGGCCGAGACAATACAATAATTTGATAACTATATCCTAGTATCCTGATCAGGATCACCAGGATAAGAAAATGATCAGCTTAGGATCGATGCGTGTTGTTTAGGTTTGTCTAATATTATTGTTACATATCTATACAAATAAATAAAATTGAAGTGTCTGTTAGTAACGTTAAAATAACAGCTTTTTACTAAACGCATATGGAAGTTTATACGGTACTTATAACAAAAACACAATTTTTTAAATTTTTGTCTGTCTGTTTATTCCGGCTAATCTGCGAAATGGCTGGATCGATTTTGACCGGAATTTCACTGTCAGATAGCTGATGTTATAAAGAGTAACTTAGGCTACTTTTATTTTTGAAAAATAATTAGGGTTCCGCGCAAAAAAAAAATTGAAACCCATGAAATCCAATCGTAATAAATTACACGGGCGAAGTCGCGGGGAACAGCTAGTTATAAATAAGACAATAATTTTAGCTCGGTGCGCAATTACAGATTTCGGGTGCTTGATTTATTTAAAGTAGAGTAGAACATAATATAATATAATTATTATGTATATTTTATAAAAAATGTATTAAAATTAAAAATGTTTAATACCGAATTTAGCAAAGGAAAACTTAAACGAAAATAGCTTTTTAATAAATATTAAATAACGCAAATATTACGTAACGATCTAACAGTCCACCTGAGAGTAAGTATCTACAGCAGATCATTAACTACTCGTATAACTAACTTGAAACAAAAGACACAAATGTGCCGTTGAATGAATGTGCCCTGAGGACTAAAATAAAGTACCTGAAGCTTGTTCTTCTTTAAAAAAAAAAACTTTTAAATGCTTCGCTACCGAGCCTACAGTCGTTCGACCTTACTATAATTAATGGAATAAAGTATACATCCACGTAACCAAGGATCATAAACATCGGTAACTGCCAACTAGCATACTTTAGCCTTTGTAACAAGAGATCTAAATTGACACAACATACTTATTGCACACAAAAAAAAAACAGGTAACTCTATACGTTATAATAGTGTAGGTATAGTTTCCGAAGCAATGTGTCACGCCGGATGGACAGACTGACAGACGACAATGCGACACGGTCTGTGGATCATATACAGTGGGCTCATTAAGGTTATCATTGTAGATACAGAAAATTATTTAAACGCAGCATCTTTGTGGAGCTGATATAGATCTTAATAGAGATTAAATGCCGACAGTTAAACGATAGCGCACTATCTTAGTTGTTAAGCGTTTTTTAATAAATATGTTTGATTCGTAATATTTCAAAATGATTTCCTTCACCGCTAAGAACGAGGTTTTTTGACAAAAGGAGGCAAACGAGCATACACTTCACATGATGGTACGTGGTCTCCGTCGTCCATGAACATCTGCAACACCAGGGGGATTGCAGGTACGTTGCCGGCCTTTTAGAAAGGAGTAGGCTCTTTTCTTGAAGATCACTATGTCGTATCGGTTCGGAGAAACCGCTGGCGACAGTAAATTCCACAGCGTCGATACGAGGCAGAAAATTCCGCGTAAATCACACGGTAGTGGACCGCCAACCATCGAGATGATAAGGATAGAATTTCGATTTCGGTCACAGTGTAAAATCATCCCGTGGGTGTTGTAAGAGGCGACAGAGGGAAACAGATCAAGCGTGGGAGCAGCATCTTCCTAATAACGCCTATAAATAAAGAAATGCAGTTGCCAACCCGCTTACAAAGCGTGGCAACAATGGCAAATACGGTAACGGCAAAATCTTCTACATTTCGACTTCGACTACATTTATGATGTTCTCATTTTATTTATATTGAAGTCGGTTGTACAAATTTTTTAATTTTACCACTTGTTTGAAAGTCTCTTAGTCGATTTGTCCACACTAAAGCACACGGTGTGACGGTAATAGCATGCGTATTATTTGTTATTTAATTATTTAGTTGCAGTAAATCAAATGTTTAGCACACACTTTAATTTGTACCCTACAAATTAAAGAGTGAGTTAAATTGAGAGTGGTTGGAGTGGTGGATATTCTAAGAATACCGACTAATTCTAAAATCATATTCTACCCTATATCGTCCCGAGGGTGTCGTAAGAGGCGACAGAGGAAAACTGAAACAGGAGATCGTCAGCAGCATCTTCTTGATAAAAACTCAAAATAAAAAAATCTAGGGTTGCCAATCTGCCTGTCAAACGTGGCAAACTATGGCAAAATCCCTTATATATAGGGGTTAGTTACTCTGGTTCTACTGCGGATACCCTGACATACTGAAGTTGCCAATAGGCTGTTAATAATTTTTCCTCCCTTTGTTTTTTTTTTAAACAAAAGAAATTAAAAAGGAACACCAGTATTCAGTTAGGCAGTATCCACTACTACGTCAGATGACGACAGGCAAATAAATTGAATATTTTATGCGCTTATAAAAGCCAAACAATATATAAGTACAAATAAATAAAGTTAAAGTGTCCGTCCGTAATGTCAAAATAACAGCTTTTAACTAAATACATATGAAAGTATATACGATATTTATAACAATATAACAATTTTTAAAATTTTTGTCTGTCTGTTTGTTTGTTCCGGCTAATCTTCGAAACGGCTGGACCGATTTTGACGGGACTTTCACCGGCAGATAGTTTATGTTATAAGTAGTAACTTAGGTTTCCTTTATTTAAAAAAAGTTAAGGGTTATGGTTCCGCGAGAATAAAAATTAAAACCCCTAAAATTGTGAACAAATCCTATTCAAATAGGAAAGTATAATAATAAATTACTAAAAAATATTCTATGCGAACCAAGTCGCGGGCATAGCTAGTCGATTAATAAATGCCAACGCATTAGTGTGTTTAGTGCATTAATGTCATATAATCGCAATTTTGCATAATTTTATAACATTTTACTGTATTATTATTATGGGTATTCTCGCTAGGTAAATTCTTACGAAATTTAGCCTATTATAGAGTCGCCTTTAATTTTTTTTAATAGGATCAGGGTGACAAACGAGGACACAATCCACCTGATGGTAAGTAGTTGCTGTGGCTCATAGACATCTACATCTATCCTCGATTACGAATCAAAATCAACATGCGTTGTCAACCCTGAGGACTAAGATGGAATGCATCGTTTCCAGTAAAAAGGGTCTCCGGTTCTCTAGCCTCACCATACGAAACACAGTAGCGTTAAGCTGCTATTTTACGCTGGTATTCTGTAAGAGCGTGGTCCTACCCCGGTCGAGCCGGCCCATTCGTGCTATAACTATACCAGTAATATAGCTGCAGCATGGCTCTACCACGTAAAAAAAAATGCTACTTTATACTTTCATTAGATTTTAGGTCTACTTTTCTGTATAGGCGTACACCTGGGTAGACACTACCCTCTTACTCCTATTAGTCCAACCAAATAGCAGTGCTTCCATTATTATTGCAGACTGTGAAGCATGAAGAAGCACGAGAGTAGAATAAATGCTGTAGAAATGCGATCATTAGAGAGTATGTTAGGGCTGAATCTGAATGACAGGGTGAGAAATTGTGTGATAAGAGAAGAATGTGGTTTGCAAGATGGTGTTGTGATCAGGATTAAGAAAGGAATGCTTCGGTGGTTTGGTTATGTAGAAAGAATGAATGAGGAAAGAGTGACAAAGCAAATTTATGTTGCAGAGGTGAACGGCAGAGTCGGGAAGGGACGCCCTAGGCGAAAGTTTATCAACCAAATTGGCGATACATTGAAAATGGGCCAAATTAAGAGTACCCTTAACCAACGAGCGTGTATGCGTAGGTATATGAATGTGGAGGAAGCGAGACAGGTGTGTCAGGATCGTGCCAAATCGAAGTCTTTACTCTCTGCCTACCCCTCTGGGTGACAGGAGTGAGTGTTTATGTACTGTGAAGTATTCCATCATAGTCCTCAGGGGTGACAACGCATCTGTAGGCTTCGTAACAAAATTTAGAATTCGGGGGTTTTAAGTCCTTATAAGTCATGCATTAACTTTTAATAAAAATTTAAAGCTGACTTCAAAGGAACTAAAAATAATAAAATAATTTCACATTTAGACAAGGCATCTGTATTTTGATTCTTAATTGTTAAGGATAAATGTAGATGTCTATGGGCCACAGCATCCACTTACCATCAGGACATCAGGTGGACTGTGTGCTCGTTTGTCACCGTTATTATCTATATCCATACTCTATACATACATACATACATACATACATACATACAAATATATAAAATTGAAGTGTCTGTTTGTAATGTAAAAATAACACCTTTTTATTGAATGCATATGAAAGTATTGTATATACGGTACTTATAACAAAAACACATTTTTCACAATTTTTGTCTGTCTGTCTGTTTGTTCCGGCTAATTTCCGAAACGGCTGGACCGATTTTGACGGGACTTTCACTGGCAGATAGCTAATGTTATAAGAAGTAAGTAAACTACTTTTATATTAGAAAAGGAATTAGGGTTCCACGCAAAAAAATTAAAACCCATAAAATCCAATCGTAATAAATTTCAGTCGCGGGGAGCAGCTAGTATTCTATAAAAAAAATAATTTAGAAGTCTGTGCCACGACATAGTATAGAGAATAATTAAATCCACGACTTCAAAATGTGATTTTTTTTATTTCTTTGTAATCAGCTTCTACTTTTTATTACAATTGATTTTTTACCCTTTTGAGTGGACTAGGAATCACAATCTCAATATCTACTAAATAGTTATATTAGAAACTTCATCCCCTATTTGCCACCCTTAGGGGTGGAATTTTTTCTGAATGTATATGGGACCATATGTGAAGTATATTTACCTATTTAATAAAAAAAGGAATCATTAAAATCGGCTCTGAATTGTCGAAGATACTGAGTAACATACATTAAAAAACCTACAGTCGTATTGTAAACTTTCTCCTTTTTTGAAATTGCAAATGTAATTTATGGGGGTTCGAAAGTGGCTCGAAATGGTTCGTGTAAATATTGTTCATACCGTTCACACGTCTGAACTTTATTATAAATATAAGTTTAGTTTATATAATACATAAGTAAATATAAGTTTTGTTTATATAATATGCAATTTTAATATTTTTTTTTATAGGATAAGGGTGACAAACGAGCATACAATCCACCTGATGGTAAGTGGTTGCTGTGACCCATAGACATCTACATCTATACTCAATTACGAATTTAAATGCAGATGCGTTGTCACCCGTGAGGACTAAGATGGAATGCCTTGTTTCCAGTAAAAAGGGTCTCCGGTTCTCTACACTCACCATACGAAACACAGCAGCGTTAAGCTGCTATTTTACGCTGGTATTCTGTGAGAGCGTGGTCCTTCCCCGGTCGAGCCGACCCATTCGTGCTACGACTATACTACTTATACAGCTATAGTATGGCTCTACCACGTAAAAAATATGTATTTTATTATTGAATGTAAGTTATATATAGCCAGTGCTTGACTACAATCCCACTTGGTGGTAAGTGGTGATGCAGCCTTATATGGTAAATCGCACTGTATAAGCGTAACAAAAGCCTATTCAATTGCCTTGAAGATGCCCAGATTGTATCTATGTATTTATATTATATGTATTGTATATAATATCATGCATGTTTTGTTATGTATTAATATACACTGAAGGTATAGATTTTGTATATTATATGTATATCTTAGTATGTATGTGTGTATATATATAATTGCACCTGCTACAAAATCTCACTCCTCGGGTTGACTGGCAGAGAATGCCTGTAGGCATTAAGTCCGCCTTTTGTTGCCCTATTTTATTAAGATGTTAATAATAAAGGTTAAATAAATAAATAAATAATTATATTCTGAGTCATACGTGCAACTAAGTGTTAGTAAGATTTATAACTGTAAAAGGTACTTTCACTATATTAATATCATACTTAAAGATCAGTTTAGATTACATAAGCATTGTTAATTATTCTACCAATAGCAATCCATTACGTTTTCATATGTCGTCGTTGCCAACCAACCGACATACAATTTGTACCTTTACCTGTCGACCCTCAAACTGTTAGCACGTCTTCAAAATATAATATTTTATATAAATTATAAAGGTTTATTAAACCAAGTTTTTGTGGTAATTCTAAAGACTGTCATTTATTTGTACAATATCGTACAAATATACATGATGTCAGTGCGTCGCCCTTTTCTTTTCCAAACTTGGCTGACACACTGCCTAATGTCTAGATTACGGAATTTCGTTGAAAAACACTAAATAGCAGATACTCTAATCTCACAATAAAGGTCTCTATTATAATGAAAAATGTTATTACTTATAAAACCTCGGACCAATTCAATTTGTATTACCATTAGTAACAGACGAAAGAAATATGTGAATGAAGACTAAGAAGTAAGAAAGTCCCTATAATGTCAATGATTATGGATGTAAATCATCAGGAACCTCACTCGATTTTCGTTTTCGATAATCTTTTAAAATGTTCTTACATAGACGTTTAAGTAATGACTGTATGGTAATGCTGTAACATATGTCTCAATTACGTGTATTTTTAGTCGTCACTACAAAAAAAAAAAGGTTCTAAATTCGAGTTTATGTTTTTTTTCTATATATGTTACGCGATATCTTTGTCAATTGTAAACTGAATTTGATAATTTTTTTTATTAAATAGCTTATAGTCCAGGAATAGTCCCACATAAATTTGGAGACCAAGTTGCACCTCTAAGGGTGGCAATATAGGGGATTAATTTTTTAATAGAATAGTATAGAATGATTTTTAGATTAATACATAATACTTATTGAAAGTCATTTTTTTATTTACCACTGGTTCGGAAAATGCCTCTGTCTGGAGAAGAACCAGCAAGAATCCCAGCGGGATTTTTTAAAACATATTTCATTTTACAATCATTTTGTACAATTTTTCAAATGAATAAATGTAATTGTTTAGACGACATTGCAATTGTGATAGGAAAATCAAATCAATCAATCAAAACAAAAAAATAATTAATTGGAATAAAAATTAAAAGCCGACTTCAAAGATCTTAAAAGAAAAAAATAATTTCACATTTTGATGTCGAGGCTTTAATTCTGCTATACACTGTCTTAACACCTCTTAGCATAGCTTTTCCTTTTAACCGACTGCAAAAAAAGGAGGAGGTCAATTCAACAGTATTTTTTATGTGTGTTATTACCTCAGAACTTTTTTCTGGGTGAACCAACTTTGATGATTATTTTTTTATTTGAAAGCCGGCCGGTAGTTTTTGAGTTATCCTTAATAATGCGTATTTAATTGACTTCGACAACATTGATGAAGTTCTCATTTTATTTATATTGAAGTCGGTTGTACAAAATGTTTAGTTTTACCACTTGTTTAACACTTTCACTGTCCGGTTTTCAGACATAATAGTAAGACAATAGCAATGACCTATATGTAGTGCACGGGACAGCGAAAGGGTTAAAATGATTTTTTCCTAAAACTACGAGTAATATGTGCTATCCTCAATTATCCACAGAATGGAGACGTGGCTATTTAAGAAGCTCAAAGTCATTCAGCGGGAGAAGCCCCTTCTCTGCTGAATACAATCCACAACATGGATATTATACGGTAACCTGTTGTGTGATGGAAAGAGAAGTCAAATGCTACAATAAATTGCAACACCCGTCGTTATCAAGCCCTCGGCAGGCGAGACCAAACGGCTGAGGGTTGGGGGGAAAGGGAAAGTAAACGGCTGACGATGTGGACGGTATCGAGGAGCACCGCTTTCTGCATTTGAGCCCGGAGCGGTTCGTCCGCGGTTAATATCATCATTATTATCATTATAACAACCCTGCACATGTCCACTGCTGAACATAGGCCCTAAAACGCTACAAAACACGGTCTTGAGTCACCTGCATCCATTGACTTCCTGTATGTATTACCAGGTTATCACTCTTACTGGTGAGGGGCCGCCGTACTCTTACCGGTGGTACAAAGCTGCCACTCGAGAACTTTTCTTCCTCATCGGTTATTGGTTTTTCGAGTTACATGGCCGGTCTAATACTTCAGTAGTTACTCTGGTTCTACTGTGGATATCTTTACAAATTCTATCACACGGAGGAACTGGATAGCGCTCTCCATAGCTCGCTGAGGGACTTTAAGCTTCCTCATACGGCAAGCAGTATAAAACAAAACAAACTGAACAAAGGCGACCCTTATCCTCCTAGGGGGGATTTTGCCATAGTTGTCATGCGTGGTAGCGGGTTGGCAACAGCAGTTTTTTTTTTAAATTTTGAGTTGTAATCAGGCAGATGTTGCCGCCCATGTCCTGATTCAGTTTTACCCTGTCGCCGCTTACGACACCCGCAAGACGATATAAGGTAGTGGATAATCTTACACTGTCACTACACAGTTATGTATTATTATTATCTACTTTGCGGCATATGTTATTATTATTTACTAACTAGCGCACCCGGCGCGTTGCTACTGCAGAAAAAATATTTGTGGAAATATCGTTCATATTTGAAAGGGTTATATTGTTTAATTAGGAATGGTAATACATTCATTGGAATTGAATGACATGTTATAAATTTCAAATAAATATGTCGGTACAACACGCGCGCCACCTACTGTAATTTAATTGTACTATGCCTATAACCTTCGCGTAATTGCAAGCAATAAGTTGACAAAATTTTAGCGCAATCTGATGAACGGTGTGGCAGCGCATAAAATCGAACAAACAAAAAATATTTTTTATATATTAGATTTATTCGTGTCGTTTTGTTAGAGAAAGGACGATAACCAGTCCTTTAAATAAACAAGTAAGGTAACATTTTTAAAGTGACACACAAAGATTGGATTATCGTCATCCGCCATTGGTCTTTGTCTTGGTAATTGTACAAGTAACTTTATTATCATGGGCGTACGTAACATAGATAAATGCGGTCGAGATTGGCGTGTAATTGACTAGTTTCTTAAGCTGTTTTCCGATGAATAGAAAGAAAATAGAATTTGATTTAAATTAAATATTCATGATGATGTCTTTATTACATAATTAAATAAATAAAACCAGCGTATAAAACATAGAGCTGACGGGAAGAATCGAAGTCTGCAGTCTCAGTATAGGATTGTTACCACCATCACTAACCCTCGCAAAAGAACACTGATTTTTTTTTATAGAATAGGAGGCAAACGTACATGCGGCTCACCTGATGGTAAGTGACTACCACCGCCCATGAACAACTGCAACACCAGGGGAATCGCAGGTGAGTTGCCGGCCTTTTAGAAAGGAGTAAGCTCTTTTCTTGATGGTCCCGAAGTCTTATCGGTCCGGAAAAATCGCCGGTGATAAACAATTCCACATAATGCTATCACTCGTTTGAGATCCTATAATTATTAAAATTAAATCTCAACCCAAGCATAACATTGCTACAATGCTGTTTCTAAACGTTTTCATAACAATTGTATAAATTATTATATTGTAAAATGTGCTTTTAAAAAAAAAAGTTCCGCTGGGTTTTTGCTGGTTCTTCCCAGGACAGAGGTTTTTGCGAAACAGTGGAAATAGTAAATAAATGAATTTCAATAAGTATTATGTACTGTAATCTATATTGAATAAAAATGATTCTATTCTATTCTATTCTATTATTCAATGTCGTCTAAATATGAACACCATAACAACTTCATGTCTTATTTTGCTACTCTTAGGAGTGAAACATTTTCCTCGAATTTATATAGTAATTTGTATACCCCTGAAGTATAAAGTACTTAATAAATAACGTATTATCAAAACCGGTTCACAATTGACAAAGATATCGTATAACATTTGTAAACCTTATCCTTTTTTGAACTCGGCTAAATACATTAATAAGAAAATAACACTAATTACTCATCTACAAGAAGCAATTAGGATATATGTTTTTTTAAAGATAATGGTGACAAACGGGCACAAAGTCCACCTGATGATAAGTGGATGCTGTGGCCCATAGACATCTACATTTATCCTCAATAAAGAATCAAAATGCAGATGCGTTATTATCCATGAGGACTAAGATGGAATGCCCCGTTTCCAGTAAAAAGGGTCTCCGGTTCTCTACACTCACCATACGAAACATAGCAGCCTTAAGCTGCTATTTTACGCTGGTATTCTGTGAGTGTGTGGCCCCGGTCGAGCCAAACCATTCGTGCTAAAACCATAATACAACTGCAACGTGGCTCTACCACGTATAAAATAATATAAAAACAAAGTTAATTTTGGAGTACAGCTTCAAAAAGGCTACCGACTCAGCTTAATGCTACATCAACAGAAGTTATTGCGTTACTGACGTCTCGTCGACACTACATAAGACAACTAGCGAGCAATAGCTAGGGCACAGTCTTAAAATTTACTGTGGCTAGGGTATAGGGAATAATATACAAAAAGTAAAATGTTTTTTTCCATTATAATTACTGCAGGTGTATCTTTTCTATAGAGAGCCGTTCGCTAGGAGTTAGATTTGGCGCTAGGTTGGTAGCCCTGTTAAAATGTTACCGTCACTAAGTTTTGTACCTGCTACTTTTCTTAATTACTACTAATAGTGTTAGATGATAGTTTCTTGTTATTTGATATTTATTTAAGTGTTAAATGATTTAAAATGTAATCAGTTTTACAAGAGTTTTCTAATGCCATTCAGTTCACCATTTGTAGGTTGGACAATAAAGTGTAAATAAGTAAAAAAATATCTTTTTAAAAAATATATAAAGTGACAAACGAACTTACAATCTACTTGATAGTAAGAGGCTACTGCAGCCTGGAGTCCAGCAAGCAACTTTAAATAAAGAAGGCTGCAGATGCGTTATCACTTTTAAGGGCGAAGATGGAAAGCCTGTAATTAATTAGTAGTAATTTACTAGGAATTACTACCTAGTAAATTACACATTTTTTAAAGTTATACTTCTTTTGGGGCGTTTGGGAAAAATGATGAGAGTGAATTTTTACGATGCGCCGCCACCTAAAAACGACACCATGAAGTTGTTACGATGCGCGCTCAAACTGACACCTAAAAGCGCTAAAGAAAAAAGAACGCTAAAGAAGTATAACTTCCTACGTGCGTACATAAGTACACACACACTTTTTTTTTTTGAAAAGTTTACTAATAACATTTTCCATTAAAATGCTATACGTTTATATTAAATTTAAAGCTTAAAGGATTAGTCCTTAGGGATTACAACGCATTTGAATTTTGATTCTTAATTGAGCATAAATGTAGATGTCTATGCGACAGCATCCATTTACCATCAGGTGGACTGTCCGCTCGTTTGTCACCCTATACTATAAAAAAATTGATTGTATTATAAATGTAACAAGTTAAATACGAAGAAATTTATTCATAGACATCATTCTATTATAATATTCCTTAGCATAGACACTGAATAATTTTTATACATTTCAACGAGAGCGTACCGTTAAAAAAATACAATAGGCTGAGCGTGGATGAACCATTTGACGGTTTACGATGCATTTAAAAGTAAATGAAATCTCTTAAATGTGTTAAAAGTTAAATGAACCTGCGTTTATAGTGTGTGAAACTTGTTAGTGCGTCTTTCGGATGTAGGAGAGGCATAAATTTAAAATTTATTGTGCTTAAACCTCTATGTAGAGCAGGTTTAACAACAACCCTTGTTTTAATCTTTTTGTCGTCTTCAGAACGTGAGAGTGCCTTTGATAGGTTTATAGAATCAGAGCAACAAGTTCCTAAGTAAAACAATTAAGTTATAAATGAAGTTGTTAAAATTCCTTGTATGATATATATTTGTACGCCGTCTGGTGGCGGGTTAAGAGAATTTTAAGAGAATAGAGTGATGCCATTTCATCCTGTGGGTATTGAGAACGGGGACTATACAGGTTTATTTTGCAATAACCGGCCAAATTTGCAGAGAAGGTGCAGAATAAGTAATATAGGTTTTTTACGTGATAGAGCCATGCTGCAGCTATTAGTAGTATAGTTTTAGCACGAATGGGTCGGCTCGACCGGGGAAGGACCACGCTCTCACAGAATACCAGCGTAAAATAACAGCTAAACGCTGCTGTGTTTCGTATGGTGGGTGTAGAGAACCGGAGATCCTTTTTACTGGAAACGAGGCATTCTATCTTAGTCCTCACGGGTGACAACGCATCTGCATTTTGATTCGTAATCGAAGATAGATGTAGATGTCTATGGGCCACAGCAACCACTTACCATCAGGTGGACTGTGTACTCGTTCGTCACCATTATCCTATAAAAATAAAATAAAAAAATAAAAGGCAAATGGTGAAGAAAAATTCATTAAAAAAATCTCAAAAATTCTGTACTTTTTATATTTTAAAATAAAAATGCGTGGTAATGCATTATTTTAATTGATTTTACTGCGCACGCACACATTTACAAGGGTTGATCGGTAGGCAAAAACGTTCCCCAGGACCCGATGGCTTGCCTGGCAAAGCCTGGGTTCTGGCCTCGGAGGCTCTCGGGCCCCGACTGGAGGGGCTCCTAAGCGCATGCTTGGAGAGAGGCCAATTCCCGCTTCGTTGGAAGACGGGGAAGCTGGTCCTCATTCGGAAGCCGGGGCGCCCTGCGGACTCTCCGTCCGCATACCGGCCCGTGCTGCTGCTCGACGAGGTGGGCAAGCTCTTTGAAAGAGTAATTGCAAACCGCCTCGCCGAGCACCTTGCGGGGACGGGGCCGGATCTTGCGGAACACCAGTTTGGTTTCCGCAAGAGGCGCTCTACGGTGGACGCCATCATGCGCGTGAGAGCCCTCACGACGGGGGATGCAGTGGCCAGGGGGGGGGTTGTATTGGCGGTGTCTATCGACATCGCCAACGCCTTCAACTCCATGCCCTGGAGCTGCATTAGGGAGGCACTCCGGTATCACCGGGTGCCGACCTATCTCCGTCGTTTAGTCGGGGACTATCTGACGGACAGGGCCGTCATCTACAGTCGAAACGGTGAGTGGAACCGGCCGGAGATGTCGTGCGGTGTCCCACAGGGTTCGGTTCTGGGGCCGCCCCTGTGGAACATCGGTTACGACTGGGTGCTGCGCGCCGACCTCCCTGCCGGCGTCAGCGTGGTTTGCTACGCTGACGACACGCTGGTACTGGCACAGGGGGGGTCGTACGAGGCGGCGGCGGAAACTATGACACGCGGGGCTGCGATAGTCGTTGAGAGGATCCGGCAACTGGGTCTCGAGGTGGCTCTGCACAAGTCCGAGGCCATGCACTTCCATGGTCCTCGGAACAGGCCACCACTGGGATCCTCAGTGATGGTGGGAGGGGTATCCATCGGCGTCGAGTCGACGTTGAAGCACCTAGGACTCGTCCTCGACGGCCGATGGAACTTCGTTGAGCACTTCCGACGTTTGGCTCCCAAACTGGAACTCCCGAACCTGGGGGGGCCAAACGCCTCCTGCCGGAGGCTCTACGCGGGGATCGTGAGGTCCATGGCCCTTTACGGGGCCCCGGTGTGGGCGCGTGGTTTGGCGCGGCTTGCCGTCCACCACCTAAACGCGCCCCAAAGGGTGGTTGCCGTAAAGATGGTTCGCGGCTACCACGATCTCCCTCGAGGCGGCGAGCCTCCTTGCTGGATTGCCGCCATGGGATCTGGAGCGATAGTCCTCGCGCGCCTGCACGAATGGCGCGCGGAGGCACTATGCCGGGGAAACCCGCTGCCGCGGCAGGTTGTCGCGCAGCGAGCAGACTTCCGGCATGATCTCATGGAGACATGGAAGGCGACTGTCGCAACCCGTGCTGGGCACGCCACTATAGCGGCGATAAGACCCTCTTTGAGGGTGGCTTGAGAGACGCCACGGTGTCCTCACCTTCCGCCTGACGCAGGTCCTCACCGGACACGGTGTGTTCGGGAGGTTCCTGCACCGAATCGGGCGGGAGGAAACGCCAGGTGCTCCACTGCGAGGATCGACCGGAGGACACGGTGGAGCACACCGTGGAGGTGTGCCCTGCTTGGGCGGAGCACCGCCGTGTACTCGTAGCGGCGATAGGCGGCGGCGACCTCTCGCGTCCGGCCTGGTCGAAGCCATGGTCCGGAGCGAGACGGAATGGGATGCCGTCACCACCTTCTGCGAAGCAGTGATGCTAGCGAAGGAGGTGGCGGAGCGGGAGAAGGAAGAGCAACAGCTTTCCTTCCCGGCCGCCGCGGAGACGCCCCGGGCGTCGGGGCTACGTCGTGGCCCTGACCACCGTAGGCGCGGACCTGTGGACGGCGAGCAATGGGTAGCTCGCCGTCCGTCCGTCTAACGACGACAGGCCGTGTCGACGGCGCGTTTTGTTCCACGCGCGCCTCAAAGAGCTGTCAGCAGCGTGAAGGGGCCCGCAAGGGCCGACGCCTGCCGGGGCTGCGGGCTGTTCGAAAGAGATACCGCGGCTCCGGAACGTAAGGGCACTGAAGGAACACGGATGGTTTTAGTCAGTAAAAGTCTGACACTCCCTTCCGCTCCACCCACAGCGAAAGGCGTCATTAGATGATTTTCCATCCGCAAAAAAAAAAAAAAAGGCAAAAACGTTGTTGCCCAAAAATCACATTTAATTTGAGATAATTACAAATAAAAGTAGAAACCTTATTTACTCGTATTTTCAAAAATTGCAATAACGGTGTATCATTAATTATATATTTGAACATTTGGCTACTCTTTGAAAAATAACCCTGTGTATAAAGAGGCCTTACTTAAGAGGAATTACTCAGTGGAAGGGTTTTGTACTGTGGATGTGGTAAGAGGCGACAGAGGGAGATGGGCAGCAGCGTGTTACTAGGCAGACGCTAACTAAAATAAAATAAACTGCAGTTGCCAACCCGCCTCCTTAGCATGGCAACTACGGCAAATAGCCACCTTATGAAGCAATCTTTGGGGGAGGTCCGGCACACCGCTTGCAATGTAATAAGGCGCAAATTCAGCCTTACATGGAGTACTGTTACTCATCTCTGTTCCGGAGCACTCCACTGTCAGCTCCTTCCACTCGATCGCATCCAGCGCGGAGCGGCTCCAATGAGAGGTAGTCACTTACCCTTAGGTGAGTTGAATGTTAGTTTGCCTCCTCTTATATAAAAAGAAAGTTATGACGTCCGTCCTTAGAATAAGACTGCGTTTCCACCAGAGATGTGCGAGGATGCGTAGCGAGGGATGTGTTTGTTAAGAACCAATACTTCTAGAATCACTTCATTTACTTAGCCTCGCTCAGCGCAGCTCTGGTGGAAACGGCTCAGCGGAGCGAGGTTTTTGTATATACAAAACAAGGGAAGGATGTGTGCGAGGGATGTGTTGCGAGGAATATGTGCGAGGGATGTGTTGCGGAGAATGTGTGCGAGGGATGTGTTGCGTGTTGGGGATTGTGTGCTAGGGAAGGACACAAGAAACAGGGGCAGTGGCGCGCGCACCCCGGTCCCACCACACCTCACCCCGCTCGCATCTGAAACGAGCCCGCTACACATCCTCACACAGCTCATCTGCGCACCGTTTCACAGCATCGCTACGCATCCTCGCACCACTCAGCGGCCTAGCACATCTCTGGTGGAAACGCTCACACCGTGCCACAGCCTCGCTACGCATCCTCGCACCGCCCAGCTACCTCACATATCTCTGGTGGAAACTGGGCCCTACCCGAGGTAACTAAGAGGATTCTTAGGCTGTTAGGCTTGAGATATCTATCTGCTACATTAAAAATAATAAATTATAGTTTAGTCACTACTTACCTAGTGGTGTCTTTGGGATAGTAAAAAATGATATTTTTTATTTGTTCTGTTATTGTTCATACAAACAGTACAGTAAACCATATTTACACTTTTTTATATTTCATTTGATACGAATAATAATTCTTTGAAAAATAAAATTTGACTTTATAATTCTTTACATAACCCTGAATTTGAGCACTGGCCGAGCCGGTTTAGAGCGGTTTTCTCTGTACGTGACGAGTCGCCAGTGCCCACGCACACACGCGTGTCTAGTTTGTAGTAGTGTAACTATCATAGCGCGGTTGTATGAAGCTTTGCCTCTGTACGGTACGGTTTCTTTACTCATGTGACAGCAGCGTCTTCCTTATAACGACTAAAAATGAACAGGACTGAACAGGCAGAACAGGTTGCCAACCTGCCTGCCAAGCGTGGCAACTATGACAAATATTCCCCCTATGATCCTATGTTTAGCAGTGGATTTTTAAAAGCATAGCTTAAAAATTGTGAATATAATAAATAATATGTACATATTAAATTATAAATTGCTGTGTAGTGACGGCCGCGTGAGAGAATTTATTAATTTCGTCCCGTGTGTGTCGTGTCGTAAAAAGCGACAAAGGAAAATAAAACAGATGAGCAAATTAAAAAAATTAAATAAATTTATTAATAGAATCGGGCATTACTTTGTGGCAATCCATTATAATGAAGTTGTTATAACTTAATTTGCTTAATTTGGGAGCCAGCTTTTCGGGAGTGGTGGTGCTGGGGGTGATGGTCCTGGGATTGGTGGTGACGGGTATAGTGCACCCAATTGAGGGAGGGTGGGATGCCCCTTTCAAACTGGGCAGGTCACATTATTTTCTTTCTTTACGCGGAATTAAGCAAATTAAGTTATAACAACTTCATTATTGCAAAAATACCTCATTGGCAATTTTAATGCCTTTCTTAAGAGTATAATTAAAAAGGTAAATTATCTAAAACTCGACGCGTGGTGGCAATTTAAGGGAATCCATCAACATAATATTCAGATTTAATGAAACATCAACATTTGTTTTTACTTTTTATATCATTATTACAATCTGAATTCTTCGAAAGAAGACCTTA
This sequence comes from Parnassius orleans, assembly GCA_029286625.1. Taxonomy (NCBI): domain Eukaryota; kingdom Metazoa; phylum Arthropoda; class Insecta; order Lepidoptera; family Papilionidae; genus Parnassius; species Parnassius orleans. The sequence continues at coordinate 3,155,277 of JAGSMP010000058.1, forward strand.
ACTATAAATTGGCGAATGCTTTCGAAACATCCCGGTCATTAGAATTCCTGACCTTTAGGGCCTTTGTTCACTAGCCGACCAAATTATTATGGATTCTAGGAATAGCCTGTCTGGAAGTTTTAGACGTTTTTTGGAATGTTGGATAATTTTTGGAGGTTTTGATAACAGTCATAATTAAGTTGATTTACAATTAGATTAGAACATAACACTGGTTTATGATGTTTTGTGTTAAAATTGTGTTCTTATAATTTTAGAATTGTTATGTTATCACGGATTCAACGCCTCGTTTATGACATGTTTTGTTATTCTCTCTTGTTCGCTGTCTTATTTTTTAAATAAAATAGGGTGACCAAATGAGCGCATAGCCCATCTGTTAGTAAGTGGATTTATGGCCCATAGACATCTACATATATTTTTTGTTTGCCACCTTATTTTTATAATCTTAGAATAACAAACAGTAATAAAAATTGGATTATAACTGGCTACTAAAATCCATTTACACCTGCAACCAACTTCAAGAAGAAGAAAATTAAAGACGTCAAATGTAATTGGGCCGCTTATGCCATAAGCTGCAATCCTGCAGCAGGTACACTTCTTACTTCTTAGCAGCCTTTCCCTTGGCAGGAAGGATTTGCGGATTGTCAATCCCAGATCCAGACGTCTCGCACCTTTGACGCTGCTTTAACCTAATCGCCGTTCTGGTTATTTTTTTATATGATAAGGGAGACAAACGAGCACACAGTTCACCTGATAGTAAGAAGTTGCTGTGGCTCATAGACATCTACATCTATCCTGGATTAAGAATCAAAATGCAGATGCGTTGTCACCCGTGTGGACTAAGATGGAATGCCTCGTTTCCAGTAAAAAGGGTATACGGTTCTCCACACCATACGAAACACAGCAGCATTAAGCTGGTATTCTGTGAGAGCGTGGTCCTTCCACGGTCGAGCCGACCCATTCTTTACTTTAGAGCCATGCTCTACCACGTAAAGAATTGCTTAAACAAGACTGTTATACCGCCAACTACTGAAGCCAGAACTCATGGGCTTCTAGCATATTTCATAGTGACCTCCTATGACACCCACGGGACAAAATAGGGTGGTGGATCCTCTTACACATAATTCATAATAACCCCAGGGAAATGAGATGATCGCTCCCAAGCTGTTTCTTAAAAAAGTTTTGTAATGTAATTTGTTTAGAAGGTTCTCGAGTGCTAGCCTCGTTCCGGTAGAAGAAATTTAGGGCATCCCCCCACTAGATGGAGTGACGATCTGGTAAGACATGCAGGAAGCTGATAGATGCAGGTGGCTCAGGAGCGTGCTTTGTGGCATTCCTTAGGGGAGGCCTCTCTTCAGCAGTGGACTTGTGAAGGGCTGTAAGGATGGTGATGGTAAATGTAATTTGTACAAGCTTTTACTTTAAAAAGTCCCACTGGGATCCTTTCTCAGTGGTATAAGTCAAAATATGACTTTCAATAAGAATTACTTGTAATCTATATTGAAGTACAAATATTTTTATTTTATTATTCTATTCTGGCTTAGTGTGTGCTCTGCTGCATGGTTACAGAAATATTCATACGCAAAAAGAAGCCTTCACCGAGTAGGTTGTTAATTATCCTGTGGTCTCTCCAACTAATCAAGGGAGTTATATTCTTTACCGTGCCTAGCTTAGTCGGTTTATTTCGTGAGATGCCTTAAATGTCAGATTGTTTAACTAGTAGTCATGATAGATCCATAGATTTTATGTAAGTATATACACATCAACAGAATCTAGAAATATTTTATATTTTATCAAATATTTAAAAATCTATGAAGACTTTTCCGATATAGTAATTGGAAGAATGATAGGTTATTTTAAGGTCTTTAATAAAAAATAAAAAACATTTCCTATTTTTTTGGTTTTAAATAAAAATGTTATTTCTTTTGATCGCCGTAAAAAGATAGTATAATAAAAAAACTTCATTTCTTCTTATAAAACTAGTTAACCAACAAAAACAGTGGATATTCCGTTGGTGCAGAGCGTGCAGAAAGATTTATTTCATAATTTACATAGTGACCAAGATCAGACAAGCCATCTAGCTGTTTCGACTAAGGAATCTAGTCACTGGTTACACGCTTTACCATCAATTAATCTCGGCACATTACTTGATGGGGAAATCTTGCGCATCGCCGTGGGAATCCGACTAGGAGCGGCGATTTGTCAACCCCATCAGTGCCCCTGTGGTAGCAGCGTCGATAAGTTTGGGCTCCACGGACTTTTATGTAAGAAAAGTGCTGGTAGGTTTTCACGGCACGGTTCTTTGAACGATGTCATCCGAAGGGCTCTTGTCTCTATAAATGTTCCCTCGGTTTTAGAGCCTTGTGGAATATTTAGAGACGATGGCAAAAGACCCGACGGTATGACATTGGCCCCTTGGGAGAGAGGTAAAGCCCTAGTGTTGGATGCTACTTGAGTAGACACTTTGCGACCTCTAATTTCGGGGTACCTCGTTTAGAGTCGGGGCGGCATTAGAGACAGCTGAACTGAGTAAGTGGCGCAAATATGAGTCTCTGAGAAATTATTACATATTCGTGATATTTGCAGTAGATACTATCGGTCCGTGGGGTCGACGTGCGGTGAAGTTCCTAAAGATACCGCGGGGAGTAGGACTGTATGATAATTAAGTTACTAGTTTTAGTTCTTCTTATTATAGTTTTAAATATTGTATATAATAAAATATTGTATATTATGTTATGTAAATAAATGTGTTGCCACCTCTTACATTAATTACACATCGACATGGGTCTTGCTGCGGTATGAGGTCCCATGTTCTTTGCAAGTGTTCGTAAAGTTGTTTTTCCGTCGTCTAATTAGGCGGGAAATCTCTCAAAGCTTTTCATTGTAACATGTCCCAGGCATGCTCGATAGGATTTAAGTCGGGCGACTGTGCAGGATAGTCCAAAACTTGAATATCGGGGAGCGGCCGACACCAGCCGCACCGTTTGGGAAGGAGCGTTATCGTGCATGAGTAGAAATTCCTGACCCATTTGAATTCTGTGTGGGACAATAACAGGCTCTACTACCTCCTCGCGGTATTTTTGTGCAGTCTTGCTGCCTTGGATCCAAACGAGCTGGGTTCGTCCGCCAAGACGAATTCCTGCCCACACCATGATTGTCCTGCCTTGGTATGAGTGGGCTTCCTGAGGGTGTCGTAGATGGCTAACTCTCCCTGGAGGGCTCCAAACCGGGACTTATCGGTGAAAAGCACCAAAGATCAGTGTTCGTCACTCTATGGTAAATGCTCTCGAGCCCACCAAAGCCGCCGACCGCGATTGCCACATCGCAATGCTAGAACACGTAGCGGTCTTCGAGCAAGAAGACCAACTTTATGCAGTCTCGTTCGCATGGTTTGGTTGCTTACCAGCTACTGGTGATCCTCCTGGTGCCTTTGTAGTAGTTGTATCGCTGTGATATTGGGTTGACTTCTGGAAGTCATTTCGATCCTTTCCCTGCGTAGTAACACAATATCTACCCGTGTGCCGTTCAGCCACATCCCCAGTACTGCGATAACGTGATCACAACCTTGATATCACGTTTTGGCTGGTGTGTAGGGCCTCAGCAACGACGCGTTGAATAGCACCATTTTCTAACATGCCCATGGGTCATAACTTTTCATCTCGACTCAAATGACGACGTGATATGACTCTTAAAGCTCACACGGCACGTTAAATTAAAAAAGGAAAACAATCTAATCCCTTTTCATTAATTAATATCAGGAGAACAATTTTAATTTTCCTTGACGTAACGAATTACTAACAATTTTGCCACCGTATTTTGTTTTTTTTAATTTACATTTTAAATTTTTTTAAATAGAATAAAAGAGGTTGCAATCTGTATATAAACTTTTTATGGAAACTAAAAAGATTTTAAACTATAAAGTAGTAAATAATTTAGGATTAAGGTATCCCTAGATTCTGTTGATGTTTTGCTCATATTGCAAAGTATGACAAAACTTGGTTCAAGACTGTATTATATTCGACTCATAGAACAATAAATGTAGCACTAGTGAATTTACTCGATATTGTATTACATTGTTGTTGATTTACCTTCACTATATATAGTATAAAGGCAGCGCGTTACGTTTGTCTGTTTTAAAGTTCTAATCCTAAATAGTCGTTGGCGAATGCATCTATGGACAAAATTGTGTGTGGGCCGACTTTTCAATACTCAAATAAAACAATAAAATAACAAGTAAGCGGTTATCCCGTCGTCAAAGGGACAAATAGAGTTATTTCTCCGGTAGTCAAATTATTCGTTGAATATACAGAGTTATTTTGCAATAATCGGCCAAATTTGCAGAGAAGGTTCAGAATAAGTAATATAGGCAAAAGGTGAAGAAAAATTAATTAAAAAAAATCTCAAACATTCTATCCTTTTTATCTTTTAAATTCAAAATGCGTGGTAAATGCATTATTTTAACTGATTTTACTGCGCACGCACACATTCGTAAGGGTCGATCGGTAGGCAAAAACGTTGTTGCCCATAAATCACATTCAATTTGGGGTAATTTCAAATAAAAGTAGAAGCCTTATTTACTTGTATTTTCAAAAACTGCAATAACGGTATATCATTATTTATGTATTTGAAATTAAGCTTAAAATTTGGCTACTCTTTGAAAAATAACCATGTATATCTGTCGAATAAACGCTATTGTCTGCTTACCTGGGGATGAAAAAATCGTCCCTAAACTTTACTGAGATATTACCACTTTCTCTGTAACCCAGGTGGGAAGGCACTTAACGTGGTTATTTAAAAAATAAGGCCACCCGTGCAAAGCCGGTGCGGGTCAGCTAATGTTAAAATAAAATGGACGAAAGTTTCATAACCGTACATAATGTTATAGTCGTGACTATCAAACCTTCACTCACACGCAATTGTGCGTTATCAACGCATATTTGAATGACAGCTGTATTCCCGCCAATTTCGCTCTACGACATCAATTGATGTTTACGTTTGGGTAGCGTTCGGAAATTGATGAATATTAACGCAAACCATACGGTTGATATTTAACACGCTTGTAGACTCACGAGCCTAGGGGCGGGGCTGTTACGTTCGAAATGGAAATAATGGACTGTCACAAAATTTGGATGGGTCAAATGAATTCCAACTTTGAATCAAAGTGATTAAGACTTGGATTTGAGTGATATTTTCAAACCGATTTCACACTTCTTGAGTGACGCTGTTGATAGGATCAACAGTAATAGTGGGTCCAGAATTCAAGATTGCGACAGGAAATAATGTGGGGTCATTAAGATTGTGCGTTGGGCGCTTTTTAAACAAAAATCACGTGTCTGATGTTGCCTTTTTTTTGGGGAAATTACTCGTTTCGGATTGATTAACTTTTATTAAAAAACTTTTTATTATAATAGAATAAGGGTGACAAACGAGCACACAGTCACAGCACGGAAAGGTAAGTGAATGCTGTCGCCCATACACATCTACATTAATCCTCGATTAAGAATCAAAATACAGATGCGTTATCACCCCAGCCAGGTTATTCACAATGCCTCGGAAAGATTTATCTCTGAAGCGGAAAGGTTTCGCTCGTCAAGTATTCGATCCGAATGTCACAAACTTTGGTATTCACATCTCCTCTCGTTTAGGATTCGATACGGAATGTTTTTCGAATGTCAGTGGGAGTGCATTAAGGGCATATATTGAAGTAATTACATGAAAATACGTCCAATAGATAATTAATTTGTGTCACCTACTTTATACTTAAAAAATATTATTTATCTCTTTTCATCGTCACTTTTCAAGTTTTGCCAGCCTCAGAGCTCCCGTATAGTTTCCGATGCGAACTGTCACAATTACCGAAAACGAATGTCAAATTTATCCAAACGGCGAATGTGAATAGCGTTTATTGGTTTCCGACTGGATTACTGGATAAAGACGGAATGCGTCGTTTCCAGTTACAAGGATCTCCGGTTCTCCACACTCACCATACGAAACACAGCAACATTAAGCTACTATTTTACGCTCGTATTCTGTGCGAGCGTGGTCCTTCCCCGGTCGAGCCGACCCATTTGTGCTACAACTATACAAATAATATAGCGGCAGCATGGCTCTACACGTACGAAAATGCCACAAACATGGTCCTGAGCCACTTCCATCCATCGACTTACTGGCTCTCTTACCAGGTGACGACCTGGTAACCGACCTCTATTGCGTGGGGGGATGCCCTAAACTTCGTTTGCCGAAAATTCAATAACTGCATTTATTCACTTACCATCAGGGGCTGCTCGCTTGCCCCCTTTTGTATATTAAAAAAAAACTAAACATTACATTATACACAAGCTCCTCAATCAGTATCTACGTATGCTAAAAAAATGTGTAAGAATTGCTTCCAGTACCATATTATCAATATTTTTTTGTGTACGTCCACACAAAAAAATATGGATCTACTTTTAAAAGACTTGTAATACGATCGCAAAATACACAAATCATTATAACAAGCACCCATTACAACATCAAAAGAGGATAATTGGTCTACTCGAAGTCTACCAAGTCTAAGTACGCGAAACTTCCGGACGCCCACGTTTACGTTGAGCTCGTTTTATAAATAGTACGTGAACAAGTTCATTTCTATTCATGTCACAGATTCCGACTTAATAGGTTTTCATGCTCACAAAGATTTGATCCCATGTTTTTTATTTGTTGTGTGTATTGAAAATTGGTCCGTCAGTTTCTCCTCGGCCTTGCAGATTTATTGTACGTAATTATAGGGTATATAATATTATTCTGGTATTTTCTTTTGTTGCGTTATCCTTTTTACGAAATTTTTTGCCGTCGATCTCATGTCGATGCCATAATAAGACATGATGTATGGATTTAATAATTTGACGTATAAGGTTGCGGTTTAGACGCCAGTGTCCTGCTATTTCGGGGGACAAATTAGTTATAAAATTTTAGAGGTTATATCAATTTCAAATTGAAATTGGTGGTCATTTTGTTATGGAGGATGTATAATCAAGTGATTACAGTTTATTAACGGAACCTGTGTTTGATTTTGAGAGAAAAAATATACAAATTCCTTCATGTTAATATTTATGTGTTTAGAATAATAGCTTAATTGGATAATGCAAGATGCGATAATCCTCCGTTTGAGCTTGTATGGACAGCTTTTTATTTTTTATTTGGAAGCTTGTAAAATAAAAGATCGCCAAACGCCTCATCCGTCCACTACAGCCTTAAAAGTCCACTGCTTAACGTCTGTCTCCCCATTTGATTGCCTCATAGATTTTGCCATATTTGCTATGCTTGGCAGGCGAGTTGGCAACCGGAGATTTTTATAATTATGAGTTGTTATGAGAAAGATACCTCTTACGACACCTAAGGGACGATATGGAGTAGTGGATATTCTTACACTGACACTACACGCTTACACACGGCCTGGATTCCAGGAATATATTTAATTTAAGGACAAGAGAACTCTATCTATCACAGGAAAGCTAGGTGGAGTCATTCTAACAATAGTCCTGTATTAGAGTATGCGATTTTATCTTTTCTACCGACTTCAAACAGGAGGAGGTACTCAATTCGACTGTATGTTTTTTTTATGTGTGTTACCTCATAACTTTCTTCTGGGTGAACTGATTTCGATGATTCATTTTTTTATTTGAAAGCTGGTGCTTCACTTGTGGTTGATTAAGGTCTAACCTATAGTTTTTGAGTTATTCTTAATAATTTATATTGATGTATGTAGTAAAAAAAAAAATAAATTATTTACGATAAAAAATAAATATTAACTGATTTTTGAGTAACATCAGACAAAATTTTGACACCATTCTTCATTTCGTTCGTTGATTTTATGCATGGCAGAGCCAAGCTGCGGTTATATTACCTTTGTGGCACGAATGGGTCGGCGCGACCGGGGAAGGACTACGCTATCAAAGAATAGCAGTGTGAACTAGCAGCTTAATGCTGCCGTGTTTTGAGTGTAGAGAACCAGAGGCCCCTTTTACCGAAAACGAAGACTTACAACGTCATCCTCAGGGGTCACAAAGTATCTGCAATTTGATTCTTAATTGAATCTTATTCTATAAAAATATGTTTTGATCTCCGCCGGTGTTACGGGAATTATAATTCGCAATTGTAAGTACTGATTTACCACGTGCTTGGAGGTGAGTGAGGGTAAAAGTCGTGAGAAGCCTGCATATCTAAGAAATTAAAAAAATACTGTCAGCACGATTTGAGGTAGCTTCCTCACTTCTTCAAGAAGTAAAATTTCAGAACGTATATTTATTATGTGCCCAGAAAATAATAAATATACGTTTTGAAATTTTAAATGCTTGATAAAATATTGCTGAAGTTCATCCCGCGACCTACCAAAATGGGTAAAACAATGTCTGCATGGCCAGTACATAAAACGCATTTCAATTATATTTTAAGCTCTTCTGGAACTTTATAATTCATCTCTATTTTTAAAACCAATTGCTGACCGTTAGTCTCGCTAAGACTCGAAAACGTTTTGACCGATTTTGGTGAACTTTTTTGTGTGTATTTGTATGGGTCCCTAGATGGTTTAGATTCTCATTTGGTTAGGTAGGTGGCGCTGTTGTCGGGATTCAGAAATCACCCGTGCAAAGTCGGGTTTATTATAATAAATTTTAATGTTATTTTAATCAGTAGCAAATGAAGATGTGAGTATAAAATCACCAATTCACGAAGGTCACGTTGCTATAAAAATCATTTTTTTTAAGTGGAAGTTAAGTTTAACTTTAATGTACTCACCGTACACACAGAAGTACGAAAAGAGGCAGGAGTACAAAAAACAATCGCGTGCTCTCCCCAACACTTTGTCCAGAATTTGAAGCGCGTATCACTGTGCTCGCGCGGGGCAAGCATTCCAACATGATTTCACATCCTAATTATTGTTGCGATTTTTATCATTGTAAACACATTTCTCTTACGTCACTGTTTTGTCCAGCGCTTGTTGAATAATATGTAACACTGTGTTTTCGACATACTGGCACGTTTTATCTGCAAAAAATGAAAAGAGTTGATTAGATACATTGTTTTCTTTTTAAATTTTACATTGATGTATTACATGTTTTAAATAAGCATTGATTTTTTTAAATTATAAGCCAATATTTGACTACGATCCCACCTGATAGTTAGTGGTGATGTAGCTGAAGATGTTAAAGCGCGCTGACTTGCTTAACGAAAGCCTATTCACTCTTGCTATAAAGTCACTGGCATTGTATTTTTTTTATTTAATAAAATACTAGCAATGCTATTAAAATTACTAATATTCCCTTAAACCACTCCTGGTAAGCTTAAAATTCTTGTGTTAAGAGTGGTTCATGACAGTAGCCGAATTTGAACCCACGACCTTTTTAGTTCGCGGTCCTTACCCTGCCATTAGGCTACTGTCGCTTCAATGTAAATAGATGCAAAGACTAAATGTTGATAAAAACGAAGAAAACTGTTTGGCTCGAGTATATGGTATGTCGATAATATAGAGGTTGCCACCCCTGAGGACTACGATGGAATGCCTCGTTTCCAGTAAAAAGGGTCTCCGTTTCTCCACACTCACCATACGACACACAGCAGCATTAACTACTATTTTACGCTGGTATTCTGTGAGAGCGTGGTTCTTCCCCGGTCGAGCCGACCTATTCGTGCTACAACAATAATATAGCTGCAGCGTGGCTCTACCACGTACCCAAGGTACCAAAGGTACGTAGGCTGTAACAGTACCTTTTCTTTACACCTATGGTGATGCATTCACACCAAAGAGAAATTATTATGAAATTCAAATCAAGCTTTTATCCTAGCAACGGATTCTAGAATTATTCCATCATACACGTGGTTCGAGTTCGCCACTTCACATGTGTGAATGACACAAAACTATCCTGACGAATATGTCACAGAAGCCGAAACCGGAGTCGGCCATCTTGGATATTTCCACTGCAATTATAACCGTCCTCGATGACCATTACTACGGGTTCGCTGCGCGCAATCCGTTATAATTTGTCACGAATCTCATAAGCACATTTTGTTTAATACTTTAAACATTTTTTATAGAATAACTGTGATAAGCGAGCACACAGTTCACCTGATGGTAAGTGGATGCTGAGGCCAATAGACATCTATCCTCGATTAAGAATCAAAATGCCAATGCGTTGTCACCACTGTGGATTAAGATGGAATGCCTCGTTTCCAGTAAAAAGGGTCACCGGTTCTCTACACTCACCATACGAAACACAACATCATTAAGCTGCTATTTTTAGGCTGGTATTCTGTGAGAGCGTGGTCCTTCCCCGGTCGAGCCGACCCATCCGTGCTACAACCATTATATAGCTGCAGCATGGCTTTACTACGTGTGAATATTATGATAAAATCATCTGACGTCGGAGATCCACGCGTCAACTGTATTAAGGCTGAAAACATTTTTACAGAATACCAGCGAAAATAACGGCATATTGCTGTGTTTTGAATAGTAATTGGAAAGTGATAAGTGTCGAGAATCGGAGACGCTTTTTACTGGTAAGTAGGCATTCCATATTAGTTCTTAGGGGTGATTTCGTATCTTCATATTGATTTTTTACCCATGATCGAGGCATATGTCTATTGGACCACGTGACCCGCTTGCTATCAGGTTGATTTTGTGCTCGTTTGTGCCTTTTGTGCCTTTTAATACAAATAAAGAAACGGACGTTCTTTTCAGACATAAATATGCTTCAAACTGCTAAGCTCCGTCATCATTATAGTAGTATAATAATGTGACACTAGTCTTTGACGTGGTCTTGCGTCCTTGTCGCACTTACACAAAATTCTATATGCTATCCAGCTTTCACAGTAATATTGCATACGTTTTTCCATGTTTTACTCGTTTTAGGTTATATTCGTCTTTTTTAATTTTCTCGAAAACGGTGCATTATCTTTTAATGCGAGTGGTATTGTTATAATCGAGGACCAAACTTCTACCAAAAAATCACCTTACTCCCCCAAATTCCTGCCAAACAATTCTAAATCCAACCCGTATATTTTTTATATCTATGTGTGCATATGTTTTCTTTATTTACGTATATTATGTTCTTTGTAATCGTCTTCGTAGTTTCATCGCTGCCCTGCCCTGCCCTTTGATCCTATACTATTGAAAAGTTGAATAAAATTTAAATAAATAAAAGTAATTTATTAATTTTTAATTCAAAGTAATTTGTTAGAAAAATGTCACAACTATTTTACTTATTGCGTGATCTGCATGAATGGTAGTAAATTCCGCTGCTAATAATCACGTTATGATGGTAAGGAGCTTTGTGTCTGAAACTGCAATATTTATATGTTTTATTAGCAATTAGGTAGGCGGTTTACGAGGAGACGTTTGCGCGCGCGGAGAATTTCAAATGTTACATTACAAGCTTCCGCTAGTTGCGATGTTTGAAATAGCATAGTCCGGTGCAATTTTGATAGCCATGACACATGATGCAATATGTCGAACGGTGATGACTTAACCCGAACATGCCGTTCTCATAAAGTGAAAAGAAGCTCAAATGAGCCAGAGCGATATTACCTTCTTAACCGATTTTAAAAAGGAGCAGGTACTCAATTCGACTGTATGTTTTTTTATGTGTGTTACTTCATAACTTTGTTCTAGGTGAACCGATTTCGATGATTTTTTTTATTTGAAAGCTGGTGCTTCTCATGTGGTCAAGGTTTGACCAGTAGTTTTTGAGTTATCCTCAATAATTTAGATTGAAGTTGGTTGTACAAAATTTTTAATTTTACCACTTGTTATTTCTGTAAAAGTTAGCCTGTAAAAGTCCACTGCAGAACATGTATTTCCCATGGATTGCCTCAAAAGTCCAAAGTATTTGCCATAGTTGCCAGGCCTTGACGGTTGGTACCCGCAGGATTTTTATTACTTATCAGGAAGATGTTGCTGCCTATCTCCTGCTTCATTCTATTTTGTCGCCCCTCATACCACATTTTTTTATAGAATATTGGTGACAAACGACACAGTCCACCTGATGGTAAGTGGATGTGATGTCTCAACACTGCTGTGTTTCGTATGGTGAGTGTAGAAAACCGGAGACCTCCATCTTAGTCCTCACGGGCGACGACGCATCTGCATTTTGATTCATAATCGAGGATATATGTAGATGTCTATGGGCCACAGCAACCACTTACTATCAGGCGGACTGTGTGCTCGTTTGTTACCCTTATCCTATAAAAGGAAATATCCTACAAAATACCGAAAGGCTGGCTACTTTGGGCCTGTGCTCGAGACTGGTAAGATTAACTTAAGAGTGTTGAATAAAAAAACAAATTTTAGTTGTTGTTTCTGGTCATTGTCGACCCAATTATAAGCATAATAAATAATTCTAAGCTACGCGGTAATGAAACATTTTAATTAATTGTTTAAGATAAAATAAATATCCATTCTGATTCTAGAAACATTATGAGATTCCATTGAACAGATGTACAGTGATATTTTCAAGTCTTGTCGTAGATATTCTAAACACTGAGTTACGTTAATTTTAGAATATAGAGCGGGAAAATTTACTAAAGAGGTTAATATACTGTGCGAGAGTCGAAAATGTAAAATTATATTTGTGTGAAAACAAGGAAGTAGTAATGCCAATTTAACTTGCTCTACTAACGAATTGTAGTTCCTTTCAAAGGAAGATATTGTTTAATATGTACAAACAAATCTTTTATAAAAGCATAAAATATATCAAAGAACCCACTTTTGATTTCTTAATATTTTCCAGAATACACGAAAGTTAATTTATGTACAAAAACTTACATATTCGACAGTAACAAACAAGACCTCAAGAATCACCTGTATGGGTGACGCAAGATACGACGATGGGTAATTCCAGAAGAACCAGATGCCTTCTGACAGATATCAGATTATTATTCTGTTTTCAGATGTAAATACATAGACCGACGACGAGTAAGACGTCTGGTACTGCGATCGTCAATCCACCTGTCAAACGTGATGATTAAGACGAATCCCCCCTACAACGGGAGAGGCCCATGCTTGTGTACTTTTACGGGCTGATGATGGTGTTAAAGAAGATAGATAGATAGATAAAGCATTTATTTGTTCCTCCTATCACTCGTAAATTCAGTGATTAAACTAAGTATAAAGTAACATATTACGAATAAATTTACAAAAACTTAAAATCTAAATGTACATGTGTGTTGCAGTTTGACAAATGGTTCCTATTTCAGTGATTAATATTGCTCAGAGAGCAAACACTGATGATGAGAAGAAAATGAGCACAATAGTTAATCAGTGTAAATATCTATATGAATGATGTGTACTTTCAGCCCTACGATTTTCATCTTGGGTTCAATTTAGTAAAATTACTGAAGAGGTGTGTAAGTGTGTAATGTTACGTACACATTAAAGCTAGTACCTAAAAGACTTAGACAGCCATGATGAGTTAGTAGGAACAAAAAAAAAACATGGTTTAAAGCTGGCAAATGAATTGTTTGGGAATAACTTGTTTTTATTTATCTAGAAGTTGTTTTGAATTTATTTTTAAAATTGTATTGTGTTTTTAAAAAGAAGAAGCAAAGACTCTATTCATGCATATATAGGCTGTTTTAATGTGTTCTACGCGGTAGCTAATTAACTTGTACCATCTCCCACAGCCAAATAAAGAAAGATAGACGGAGCGTTCCGTACGTTTTGAGTGACGCCGAACCATGTTCAATTTCTTGACACATATTTATCTTTCTTTTTACCCGACTGCTGCAGAAGGAGGGTTATGTTTTGCGATTGTGTGTATGTATGTGTGTCTATATCTTTCGCACGCTTTGAAGCCTAAACGGCTTGACGGATTTTAACATATGAAACGTCGTCAGATTCGCTTTGATTGTGGGAGTGACATAGGCTAAAATAATACAATTTTTGTAATTATTTTACGCTGTTAGGTTTTTTTTTATTACTTTTTTAACCATTGGGTTTGTTTCTTTATTTAATAGTTCATAAAAGTCCCCTGTTGGACGCATATATGCACCTAAAACCATGTTGTTAGTTGTATATGATTTTAGATGTTCTTACAATAAGTTGAGCATTATACGTGGTAGAGCGATGCTGCAGCTATATTAGTAGTATAGTTGTAACACGAATGGATTGGTTTGACCGGGGTGGGACCACACTCTCACAGTATACTAGCGTAAAATAGCAGCTTAATGCTGCTGTGTTTCGTATGGTGAGTGTAGAGAACCGGGGACCCTTTTTACTGAAAACGTCCATCTTAGTCCTCACGGCTGACAACACATCTGCATTTTGATTCGCAAACGAGGATAGATGTAGATGTCTATGGGCCACAGCAAACACTTACCATCAGGTGGACTGTGTGCTCGATTGTAACCCTTATCCAATAAAAATAGTTTAGCTTGGTTTCGGCGTCACTTGAAATGTCATCTCCGTTTACCTTTCTTTGTTAGGTCTCTATTGAAAAAATTCTCATGAATTTTACACAAGTAAATGCAAGATTCTTATACAGTCTACTTAAAAGAGCTGGCTACCATTCACTAATTCACAATGATATCAGTTCTGCTGCGAAACATGGGACGTTCCCGGATCGTGTGCTAAACGAATATCCCAGTAAAGTAGGAGTGAAGGATGCTTGCTAAAAAGTCAAGATTTCATATTAATCATATTAATTTCATCAAATTAATATGAGCTATGGCTTGTTTATTTCCAAAATTAACCTATTGGTCAAATCTTAAACAAAAACATTGCTACAGAAATTGTCTCAAAATATGAGACCAATTTATCGAACTTCAATGACACTTTCTAAGACATGGATCTTCAAAACAAAGATGTTTAACAGAAATCATCGTCATCGTTACAGTCTATTAAAGTCTTCTGCTGAACATACTTAATAATGTATATACTTAATAATGTAAAATGTATATTTTAACGTGACTCACCACGTTAAAATATGCATTTTATATATATTTAACGTGGTGGAGTCACGCTGCAACTATATTATGGTTGTAGCACGAATGAGGAAGGATTCATAGAGGACTTAAAGAATATCACTATCATAAAATAGCACATTAATGCTGCTGAGTTTCTTACAGTGAATGAAAAGAACCGGAGCTTCTTTTTATATATAATTTGTAAAAGTGGTTTTATTCAGTAAATGAGACGAAAATAAGCCTCTAGTTGCTCAAAACTAACTCATCTCTGGTAAAAAGAAAAAGATGAAAACTGATGTAGAATTCTTAATTTTTTTTAAATATTTATAGAATGCTAATAATATAAGACTATTGAATATAATTACATATAGAAAGCACTTTTCTAAATAATTTGACTATTACGTAGTGTAAAACAAAGTAAACTCTCTTAACATGTCAAGGTATTTGAATAGAGATTCCCTTTTAACCTCAAGCGTTAATTACATTTAAACCACGGGGGGTCACTTTAAATATTAATAAATGGATATTTCTAGTCGTAAAATGTAAATTACTCTCAAGTATTGCAAGATGGATGTTGATAAATATCTGATTTTCATTTTGAATTATATTCAATACTATATTCTGACTTTATACGGTGTAGAGCCATGCTTCAGCTGTATTTTAGTTGTAGCACGAATGGGTCGGCTCGACCAGGGAAGGACCATACTCTCACAGAATACCCGCATAAAATAGTAGCTTAACGCTGCTGTGTTTCGTGTGATGAGTGTTGTGAACCGGAGACCCTTTTTACTGGAAACGAGGCATTCCATCTTAGTCCTCAGGGGCGACAACACGTCTGCATTTTTATTCTTAACTAAGGTTAGATGTGGATGTCTATGGGCCACAGAATCCACTTACGATCAGGTGGAGTTTGTTTGGTGAATTTCGTTTTAACTTTTTTTTTTTTTTTTCATTCATTACAGCCCTTCACAAGTCCACTGCTGAACATAGGCCTCCCCACGGAACGCCACAAAGCACGGTCCCGAGCCACCTGCATCCATTGACTTCCTGCATGTCTTACCAGGTCGTCACTCCATCTAGTGGGGACGCCCTACACTTCGCCTGCCGGTACGAGGCTGCCACTGAGAACCTTTCTTCCCTTATTATATAAAAAGTTAAAGTTAAAGTTACAGCCTGTATACGTCCCACTGCTGGGCACAGGCCTCCCCTCATTTCTGATGTTTTAGGGCAAGGAAATGTCCGCCACGCTGCCCAAATGCGTGTTGGCGAACTTCACGTCTGCGAAATTTTTTTTTCTTATTTCACAGACATGCAGGTTTCCTCACGATGTTTTCCTTCATGCACGACCACGTGGTAAATCAGCACTTAAAATTGCAATTAACAATTTCATTGGTGCCGGCGGGGATCGATCCCGGGTTGCCCGCGTACTGTTAAATTTACAACGAGTGCTAACCATCTGAGCTACCACGGCTCTATTCTATAAAATAAAACTAATTATATTCACTTATTTATTAATTATTAGAATAAAAGAAACTAAAAACTGAAATTATAAACTACTAACTGCGGTATAGTGCCAAAACACTGGCTGTATTTCGTCGCTGAAAGTTGTGATAAAAAATTGGACTAATTTTCCATAGCTACGTGGTGACTGCCTTGTTGGACTAGTGGTCGTAACTGCAACTGCTGATCATGTGGTCCCGGTTTTAAATTTCGAGTCAAAATCAATAACTGATTTATTCTGTCAAAAAATTCTCAGTAGCAGCCAGGAGTCGGGAATTTATTTTGTTGCTAAAATTCTAATAGATTTCTTGTTGAATGTGTTCCTTGTGACAGTTTTATGTTAAAATATTTTAACGATCCATGCTTGTTGTTTGGTTAAAAAAAAACAACAACAGAGGCAGCCATAAGGACTGCCGATAGATATAAATCGATAAATCAATTATATATGAGTATACATATACACAGGCCACTATATCACGCGTGACGCGTAGTAGACGTGCTTGTGACGTCACGAGCATGTCGAGTTCATCGGTGATGCGAACCCATAAGTTTTTCCCCTATCAAAAATCGATCAACGCGCCTAAAGAAGTTTTCACTTCAAAAACATCTGAAAGCTAAGAATTCAAGAATAACAACACACGTACGATAACATTTTATTTATGTGTATAAGTGTGTCTATAGTTGTTGACAAACTTTTCCCGCTTCTGTTGCACTATTTATTCTTTTAAGCCTTATGCAGACATGCATAATCGAAGCTACTTTGATACAATTCACTTTTTATTGTACAGGCATACGAGACAATGTGTACCGATAGTATTCCGCGGCTAAACTGGTCTTAAGTCCTACCATCCGTGACATTAGCAATTTGTAAAGTTAATGCAATCTCGATCACTTTAATGGCGTTATTTGCGATGTAATTTTGTGGGTTTTAGAGATGTAAAAAGAAAATGTAAATAAAGTTATAGGCACAGGCCTCCTATCATTTCTAAGACGGTTATAAGGCAATTAGTTTGCCATTCTGTACCAGTGCGTGTTTATGGACTTAAAATTTTATTAGTATCTCTTTTATCAATCAACTCCTTCAACTTGACCGTATTTAACGGAGAGCGGCCCGGTTTTAGACGACCAAGTTCTTTCTGATCGGTTTGATCCAGCGGCCTTGCGAAAAGACGTTGCGTCTCTGTGCGTCGTTTACCGCATATATCACGGGGAGTGCTCAGAGCAATGCTCGGATTATATCCAGCTGCTGATTTCCACCATTATCTTGATTATTTGCGGTTCACTACCGTGCGTTTTACGCTGAATTTTTCGCCTAGAACGACCACACTGTGATGTGATCGACACGACTTAGTGACTTTCAAGAAAAGAGCGTACTCTTTTCTAAAAGGCAGGCAACACACTCCCCTAAGGATACAGATATTCATGCGTGACGTTGATCACTTACCACCAGCTGATATGTTTGCTCGTTTGCCTCCTTTTCCATAATTTTTTTTTGCTTTTTACACATGTAGGGTTCCTCACGACGATTTCCTTCACCGTGGAGTAGGCAGTAAATTACTTTAAAACTTTCAAACCCGGATTACTCGCGTACCACATAGATGGCGCTGTGGTTGAGTTATTAATAAACATTATATTTACACTGTTAAAAATTCGGAGTGAATTTGGTGTGAAACTCATCGCGCTCTCTATTGGAAAGGGCACAACAAAGTCCACCGTGAAAAGTGTAAAAACGCATCAGGGCAACGTTTCAACGACTCTGCGTATACAAAACTCTGTCACACATGAAACTCCTTTCATGCCTGCGCCCAGCGGTGGGATGTATAGTGTATACAGGCATTATTTTAACTCTCGAAAACTTTATCCACTTCTTTCATCTTAAACATGTTGCATTTATAAAATGAATTTAAGTTAATCTCTTTAAAGATATCGTTTCAAAGTAATTTAAGTCTTATATAAAGGGATCAAAATTCATATTTAAGGCACTTATAGAGCGTATTCCTATATTCTCGTTGTAACTTACGATTATTGTTTATGGTAAGCGTACTTTAGAGAATCAAAGACAAGATTGTGCAGTTCTTGAGGATAAGTTTATGCTAAGTGTGGTTAAGTGACTCGTTTAGTACTTGCTAAGATATTTACTTACACTTGCCTCGCATTATAGACGGACTAAAATGAAATAACAGACACTACTTCGTAACTTGTTAGGTCTTAGGCCTAATAAACATCTACTGGCTAATACTGCAATACTTTCTTTAATTGGTTAGAGTAACCGTGTAGTAGCGGTGTAAGAATATCCACTACCCCATATCGTCCCGAGGGTGTCGTAAGAGGCGACAGAGGGAAAATTAAACAGGAGATGGGCAGCAGCATTTTCCTGATATCAACTCAAAATAAAAAAAAGTGCGGTTGCCAACCCTCTTGCTAAGCAGCTATAGCAAAATCCCCACTTGAGGCAATCTATGAGGGAGGCCTATGTTCGGCAGTGGACTTTTATAGACTGTAATGAATGAATAATGGATGGTCAGAGTCACTAAAGAGTCACGCGTCTTGGGTTTGAAATTGGGTACTTGAAATCGTTCGTAACAGATATACAAAAATATGTAGGTAATAAAACGATAAATTTTAAGCATAATTAAATGGTTTTTATTTCTGTAATATATGGGACAATCATAAAAACATTTTTTAAAACTGAAAAACGAAAGCTAACGCTTTTACCATAGCAAAAATAAAACGTTTTTAAATATTTTGTCTATGGCATTAGATAATGAAGGCTATTTTTGTAATAAATAGCCTTCAGTATCAAAAAAAAAACTCATAATATTGAAACATTGAGGCGAATCTGTACAAATTAATGTGTGTTTTTATTTTCGTGGATTAATTTAACTTGACCCTTAGCTTTTCTCTCGATTTACAGGACAGCAGGTTGTTGCGCCCATATAATGACAATATTGTGTTACTTGGGTTTTGAGAGGAATAGAACAGACAATGTACAGCCTCAGGCTGCTTTTCTAGATGACTTTTATTAATAATTGCAGAAAATAATTAAAGAATTAAAAAAGTTTGAGTTTTATTTTATTTTATTTAATAATAACTACAAAACTGCATTCTTTTGTGTCCTTTTCAATTTATTTAAACAACTTATCCCAGGAACGAGTGATTTTACTACATATCCTACAAATAATAAAATATAAAATAAAAACAAAACCCGAGGTCCTACAAAAATATGATTTTTGTCATAAGTAGCATATGTTTAAATCTTCAAAATAAGATATAGGTATTTGAACTTTGTTCACGCCGGGCCCAAGCTTGTATGGAACCAAGTTCATCTTCTTTCTGCTACAGAGTCGTAGTAACTCTAGAAGCTAAGCGCTCGTCATAAACATTACAGTACGCAAGTTCGATCTCTGCTGCCAACAATGAAATTGTTAATTGCAATTTTAAGTGCTGATTTACCACATGCACTGCGGTGGAAGAAACAACGTAAGGATACCTCCATGGTTGTGGAGTAAAATATTTCAATAAATGTAAAGTTCCAACACATACAAGATCAGTGCGGCTGACTAATTGCTCCTTATCCCTTTTAGAAATGAGCCTATGCCCAGCAGTGGGATGTATGTAGGTTGTAAGTTTAATTCTTTTTCAACGTGGGCAAAATCACAAATTTATAGTATTCCCGAAGATATCTAACTAATATCTATTTTTATTTTTACTCACATGTTTCTAGATTTAAATTGTGACGGCATGCATTGGGATAAATACGTCTCCGCACACTTCTAACTGGTAAGTATTTATGCAGAGGAGACCGTCTCAGTAAGCTACCATACTCTTTTCTGTGTATAGTAGCTTACTGTGACGGTACATTTTCTACCGACTTCAAAAAGGAGGAGGTACTCAATTCGATTATATGCTTTTTTTATGTGTGTTACCTCATAACTTTTTTCTAGATGAACTGATTTCGATGTTTCTTTTTTATTTGAAAGCTGGTGCTTTTCATGTAGTCTCATATAAATTTGATCAAGGTCTCGCTAATAGATTTTGAGTTATCCTTAATAATTTATATTGAAGTCGTATGTAAAAAAAATTTAATGTTCTGTGTACCACTTTGAAGCGTTTGAGACTTACTATAATTACAGGTTTTGAGGTATTATATATTGTGTGGAGGCGTAAGAGAATGCATCAATTTCGTCCTGTGGGTGTCGTAAGAGGTATGAGAAATACTAGAAATAATGTTATGGTTTCCGATAGATAGCGTTATAACCAGCTCGTTTCCGCCACACGAAATTACCCAAAACGGGAAGTAGTGTCAAAGGTGCGAAACATCTGTTTTTTTTTCATCTGGTTTTATAGGATAAGGGTGACAAACGAGCACACAGTCCACCTGATGGTAAGTGGTTGCTGTGGCCCATAGAAATCTACATTCGATTACGAATCAAAATGCAGATGCGTAGTCACCCGTTAGGACTAAGATGGAATGCCTCGTTTCCAGTAAAAAGGGTATACGGTTCTCCACACTCACCATACGAAACATGATATTCTGTGAGTGCATGGTCCCACCCTGGTCGAGCCGACCCATTCGTACTACAACCATAATACAGCTGCAGCATGGCTCTACCACGTAAAAAACTGGATTCGTCACTGCTCCCAAACGTTTAGTGACGATTAAGTCAACTTCGCCCTTCAACAAGAGATGCCAAGTATAAGGATAATGAAGAGGAGACATATTATATTAGCACTTAGGGAGTTGAAACGCATCTATGGCGTACTTAGTATGGTGTTGGTTGGAGGTCCATTAGCTGTATAAGCCACTTACCATCAATCTTAGCATCGACTTCAGATTTTTTTATAGATTACGTGTGTGTAAATTATTATTATTATTATTATAAAATCAGTGTGTGTGTGTGTATGTTTGTGTGTGTGTGTGAGTAGATTAAGTGGATGACTAACGAGCACAGTCGAACTGAAGGTAAGTAGATGCTGCAGCCCGCATACATCTATATCTACCGTTATAGGCTATTGAAATCCACTGCTGAATATAGGCCTCCCCCATAGATTGCCTCATAAGGGTCATAGTTGCCACGCTTGGCAAGCGGGTTGGCAACCGCACTTTTTATTTTTAGTCGTTATTAGGAAGACGCTGTTTATCTCCTGATTTGTTTCCCTCTGTCGTGTCTTACGACACCCATGGGATGATATTATGGGGTAGTGGATATTCTAACACCCCCACTAAACGGTGTATATCTTTATCTATCGTCGACTAATCCTCTATTTTAAACTGGTAATTTGTGACAGCGTGGTTCCGCCCCGGTCGGGCCGACCCAATCGTGCTGCAGCCATAAAATATCTGCAGTGTGGGGTTACCACGTAAAAATGTTAAATAATTTTCATTGAATAGGCTTTTATTTTTAATCAAAAGTATTTTTTTTAAATTAGATCCTTTTTGCATAAGGCCAATAGAAGTTGTGACAGTTACTTTTTTGTATAACTTTAATAGTTACAGAAGTTACTAAGTTAATAAGCGGGTGACATTTTTATTCCAGCCAGTACAAAGTGTAAAATTATTTTTCTTTTTTTATTAAACTGTAGTGACCAACCAACTTTTGTTCGAACTGATGACAAGCGTGTATAGCTTATGCACATCTGCAAATAATTTCAAACAATAAAGACTACGAATGCGTTGTCACATTCGAAGATCAAGATAGAATGCTCCTGTAATTATCAGTGTTCTCCATACCCTTTTAGATCGAAATACACACAGTGGATAGTGGACAGTGCAGGCACTGCTGCATAACAGTAGGAATAGGGTTGGACTTACCCAGGCAGACTACATAAATAAAAGTTGTCCCACCACCTTAAAACTTGCTTTACTGAGCATCACCCGATTGTATTTACAATCTCTTAGTTTTGAGTTTTCATAATATCAATTTCAGTTTGTTCACGTCCAAGCTTATTGATTTCGGATATAAATCAATTAACCTAAAACGTTTGTTTTGACGGAAATCATATAATATTTAAGGCAGTTTCTATCGCTTTCATGTAAATATTTTAATAACGCAACGTAACACGGGATGTAATGGAAAAAATGATTTTTTTTTACTGTATGTAAGGATAATTGACGGATAAAGGCCCGAAAACCAACTCACAGAAAAATGCGCCTTGAAACTTAATTTACACAGACTGGTGATTTAGAGATTCTAGTACATTTTTTCATAAAATTGAAGTAACAAGGGTGTTAGTCCATCTCATAGTAAGTGCAGCCCTTGAGCATCTACAACTATTTTTTAACAAAGAATGCTACAGATGCGTTGTCACCACTGAGGACTAAGATGGAATGCATCACAGCTAGCCAATACACGCGCTGCTGCTTGGCGATATACCTGTATATAGAAGAAGGTGATACCTACTTAGACAGACTCCTAGGCAGAGTCCTACTTTCTTTGTAAAGTCTCAGTCCAGCGGTGAACTTAAAAAGCCTGACGACGATGATAAAGGTACACATATAACGTTGTTTAAAAAATAAACCTTTTTTGTTTTACAGCAAAACTCTATACATTTTAATAAATTCTGCTTCGGCTTTTAAAACAATATATAAAAGAAATTTAAATAAGTTAATGACATCTGTAAATAAAAAAAGCGTAGATCCGATTAACAGCTCTCGAGTTATGAGGACACTAACAGACAGTTAGACAAACACGTTGTATTTTTTAATTTGTCAGGATAATAAAGGGTCATAATAAAATGTTAAACAAACTTCGCCTTAATCGCCTTCAAACAAGGTTAGATAATTACACGCGTCGTAAATTAGTGCTGACAAAATGTTTGCCGAACGGTAATTAATTGACTCTACCATGGTACCTTAATAATATTCGGTTGGCGGTTTATCGTGAATGGTGTACGTAAACGCCAGGTCATTGAAAATATTAAAGCAATTCTTAGCATTTTTGATTTATTTAAACAAAAGTTACCTCAACACTAGGATTTTCTCCTTTATCGTAGGGACAGTTTACATACATAAATTTCACAAGGACAAATATCCAGATCCGAATTATTTGTAGGCCATACAAAATACTTGATCCGTGCGGGATTTGAACCCGCGGTCCTTAGCGCTGCAACTCATTGCTAAGCCACTGCGCCACGTAGTTTTCTAAGCCTAATTTTGTAAGACACACTCAGAACGGCCCAAGAAAGAAAAAATATTTAAAATAAATTAATTAAAAATATTTTGCGTGAAATACCGGCATAATGCTGCTTTGTTTCGTGTGATCAGTGTAGAGAACCGGTGACCTTTTTAGTGGTAAAGAGACATTCGATCTTATTCTTTATATGTTTTAACGAATTCTGCATTTTTGTTCATAAAAAAGGAAAAAGACGAATGTAGGTATCTTAGGTGGATGTACGAGCCGTGGTAGCTCAGATGGTTAGCGCTCGCTGTAAATTTCACAGTACGCGAGCAACCCGGGTTCGATCCCCGCCAGCACCTATGAAGTTGTTAATTGCAATTTTAAGTGCTGATTTACCACGTGCCCGGCCGGTGAAAGAAAACATCGTGAGGAAACCTGCATGTCTGAGAAATAAGAAAAAAAATTCAAAGACATATGAAGTTCGCCAACACGCATTGGGGCAGCGCAGCGGACATTTCCTTGCCCTAAAACCCTCTCAGAAATGAGGGGAGGCCTGTGCCCAGCAGTGGGACGTATATAGGCTGTAACTTTAACTTTAACTTAGGTATCTTAGGCCATAGCATCCACTTACTAATAGGTGAACTGTGTGCTCGTTTGTCATCCTTAGTCCTGCACAGTCCTGTGCAGTTAAAGAGTTTTCGATAGTATTTCGAAGACAAGTTGTTACCTTATTTAAGTGAAAAATAAAACGTCTCAAGCAACATAAACTTTATAGTGATGTTATATAGTGCTGTTGTTTGTTTATCAAATTACTATACGAGTACTATAAAAGAATCAGTTTTAAAAGTCAAACAATATTTACGACTCTTATCTTTGCACTAACAAGACGATGTAAAGTGAACGAAGGCTAGACGTTCATTGCGATCACTATTGGTAGATTATTTTTTATAGGATAAGGGTAACAAGCGAGTACGCACTCCACATGATGGTAAGTGGTTGCTGTGGCTCATAGACATCTAAATTTATATCCTCGATTAAGAATCAAAATACAGATGCGCCGTCACTTCTGAGGACTAAGATGGAATGTTGCGTTTCCAGGGAAGAAGGTATTCGGTTCTCTGGACTCACCATACGATTAAGCTGCTGTTTTACGCTGGTATTGGTATTTTATGTGTGAGAGTGCGGTTCTTCTCCAGTCGAGCTGACCCCTTCATGATACAACCATAATATAGCTGCAGTATGCATGTATTTTTTCTACATCGCTTAATTCCAATAAACCTACAATTTTACAGTTTCCTGTTAGTGTAGTACACAAGCTCACTCAGGTTACTTAGATTTTTGGGTTATTTAAACATTTTTTATTAAATCTAATAAACTGATATAAAACCTACGTCTAGGGAAGGGACGCCCTAGACGAAGGTTTATCGACCAAATTGGCGTTATATTGAAAAAAGGCCAGATTAGGAGTACCCTTAACCGACGAGCGTGTATGCGTAGATATATGGATGTAAAGGAGGCGAGAGAAGTGTGTCAGGATCGTGCCAAATGTAAGTCCGTAGTCTCTGCCTACCCCTCTGGGTGACAGGCGTGAGTGTTTATGTATTATGATATAAATAATTTGTATGTTTTGAGCTACTACAATAAAGGAAATAAAGTCTATTTTTATATTTTACTGGTACCCGGCGCGTTGCTGCCGTGGAAGAAATAATTGTGCAAATATCGTTTTAAATTTCGAAGAGTTATATTGTTTAATTAGGATTGATAATACATTTAACTTTCAAATAAATTTGTCGGTACGATACGCGTGCCATCTACTATAAATTAATTGTACTAACCTTCGCGCAAGTGCAAGCAATAAGTTGAAAAAGTTTTATCGCAGTTTGACGGTATGGCATACAAAATACGAACAAACAAACATTATTTTTTATATATTAGATTATACAAATATAAAGCCGCCTTTTGTTTTTTCCTAAATATTTGTTTATTATTTTTGTTATATTAATCTTTCCTTGGTGTACAATAAAGAGTAGGTATTGTATAGTACAATAAAAATAATGGTGCTAATCAATTAAGTTTTGAGGTCACACAACTAAAAATATTTTCTAAGGCAAAGATTGTAAAACACATTTAATGTGCTAAAATACCACGCGTCATGTTAAGTTGAACGGATTATTGAACAACTTTATCATTATCATCATTACAGACCTTCAAATGTCCACTGCTGAATATAGGCCTCCCCCAAGGAATGCCTCTAAACACGAAGCTGGGTCACCTGCATCTATCGATTTCCTGCATGTGGTCGTTATACATCTATTAGGGAGCCGACCTAAACTTTGCTTACTGGTATGAGATTGCCACTCGAGAACTTTTAATCGCCAACAATTATCGGTTTTTTGAGCCATAAGACCGGCCCATTGCAACCTCAGCTTACTGATCCGTTGGACGATGTCGGTTACTCTGGTTCTGCTGTGGATATCATCGTTAAGGATTTTATCAAGCGGAAAAACTTTAAGCATTGCTTTTTTCATAGCTCGCTGGGCGACCTAAAGCTTCCTTATACGGCCAGCAGTGAAGGACCACGTCTCATTTCCATCACACGTAATTATTAAGTAACTTAAATGAAACTATTTTTTACGGATTATATCACTGGCTAAGTATACCAACTATACCACTGTTAGACTTCAAGATACTGTAAGCTCATTTTGCGTAGATCGAACCAAAAATTAATATTAAAAACTGAAGGTAGCCGGGCTAACTATGACATCGGGACGTCAAACACCTCAGTCTCCCCCGTGACCATCAGTGAAACGTCGGGAATTAAAAAGTTAAAATTAAACGCGATATAATCCGTAAAAATTAGTTTCATTTAATGTGTAGTCGTAAAACACACATTAAATGAAACTAACTTATTTTTGGAACGAACTTCCTTATCGAACGGTACGAATTTGGTGAATGGGGGCTAGGATTTTTCCGTCACGACCCTTTATGACGTAGCGTAGACGGCCTTCGCGGCTATAAGGAAGCGAGATGGAATAATATCCATCTCCCTCGCACTTTATATTATCTTACCATGAAAGAAATATTATTTTATTTTAAATGACGTTTCATTTTAATAGACGCTAGTAATTCATTTATTTGTATTTGTTAATCAATTATATAATACGTTTATCAATAATAATAATATAATTTTAAATAATTTAAACACAAAAGTAGCAGAGCGATGGAGTCATAGTATATAGTCGTAGGATATATATGTATATCTGTAGCTTTACTTATAACCTAAGCATTCTCTAATAGATTAAAAGCTTTAGAAGTCACATTATCTTATTACAGAATAAAAAATAACATCTGTCAGAGATAATCAAGATTCGAATAAGCACGTGCACTTACCGCGTGCCTGTTGACTTGGGTGACTCATCTCACTATCCACTTATGTATAGTCTGATTACAGCTTAAATTGTAAATCCGTGGGCGATATACGTCGTTAGATTATAAATCATTTATTACTATGTGATCTCTTTCTGCTATCGTGCAGATTATTAATATATTCAATATTGACTTACAAGTAGAATAAAATAGAATAGAATATTTTTTATTCAATATAGATAACAAGAATACTCCCATTAGAGCCTATAAAGTCTGCTGTTGTACATAGGCATCCTCCATAGATTACCTCATAGGGGGTTTTATCTATAGTTGACATGCATGGCAGGTTTTATTTTTATAAGATAAGGGTGACAAACGAGCACACAGTCCACCTGATGGTAAGTGGTTCCTGTGGCCTATAGACATCTACATCTACCCTCGATGACGAATCAAAATGCAGATGCGTTGTCACCCGTGAGGACTAAGATGTCTCGTTTCCAGTAAAAAGGGTCTCCGGTTCTCAACACTCATCACACGAAACACAGCAGCGTTAAGGTGCTATTTTACGCTGGTATTCTGTGAGAGCGTGGTCCTTCCCCGGTCGAGCCGACCCATTTGTGCTACAACTATACCAGTAATATAGCTGCAGCATGGCTCTACCACGTACAAAACCGAAAGTGGGTTGAAAACCAAACAAGAATACTACTGAAAGTGATTTATGCTTTTATCTCTGGTTTGGAAAAAGACCTTGGGAAAGAACCAGCAAGGAACTCTGCTGGACTTTGTCAAATATAATACAATATGTTGTAATATTTAATACAAAAACATTTAAAAACGGCGTGGTCGCAATCACCTCATTTCCAGGGTTATTATCACCCTCAGCAAGTTGCCAAGTTATTGCAGCTTTTGCTTATTCCTAGTATTGACAGAATGAACATCTTATATTTACGCGAACACTACACATTGAATAAAACTATTTTTACGGATTTTATCGCGTTTAATTTTATTAATTTTGATTCCCGACGTTTCGGGTGCTTTACAGCAGGTTCAGGTGCTTTACCCCGTGGTCACGGGGGGTCCCCGTGGTCACGGGGGGGACCCCCCGTGATATTATAAGATATTATTATAATATTATAAGATATTATTATAAGAATGAACATCACTATTTCAATATAACTATTTTTGTTTTTGTGTATATATATTAAATTTTCGTAAATATACTGTGAGACCAAAGTTTTCTTTACATTTTTTTTAATGCCCTCCAGGTAGAATTTTGATTACAGTGACGAGTCTCAACGGAGAGTGGTCACCTGCTCAAGACAGAATTATATAGGTACATGAGTGTGTGCGCAATCACAGGCTCTTATAGTTCAATGGAACGCAAATCCGACACGACCGGAGAGAGATCAGGCGCAGGACCAACGGCTTTGCGTGCTTTTCTAGGCACGGAGGTGAAATGTCCCGAATTTATGTACTCCGGGCTGTTACTGAGAGCTTTTTGACAGAAAAAGTCGGGACCATTTGATCACGAGGCAGTCAAAGTCAGTCACCTCTTATGAGACAGAATGGGTTACCACATAAATATCGATTTTAACAGAAATATTACAGAATGAAGTCACTTTACGTATATTGTAGAAACGCTAGAAACGCACACTATGTTATTTAGTTAACTAGCAAAATCGATAACGCAATAAAAGCAATTTTGGTGCTCTCAAGTGTTTGGACAATCAGCACTTAACAATTAATCAATTAACGTTAAAATGAAACGTTGATTGTTTAAACGGATTGAACTCAAAGCAACAGTATGAGTTTAAAAAAAAAATATAATACATTGTAAACTATCATATCACAGAATTAGGGTGACAAACATGCACACGGTCCACCTGATGGTAAGCGGATGCTGTGGTACATAGACATCAACCTGGATTAAGAATCAAAATGCAGATGCGTTGTTACTTTTGAGGACTAAGACGGGATGCCTCGTTTCCAGTGAAAATGGTCTCCGGTTCTTTACACTCACCATATTACAAAATACAGCAAGCAGAATTTTGCTTCTATTTTATACAGGTATTCTGTGAAAGCGTGGTCTTTTGCGTGCGAGCGTGTGTGGGGGATTAAAAAGTCCCGCTGGCTATCTTGCTCGTTATTCCCAGTTCAGAGCTTTTTTTCCGAACAAGTTATAAAAGCACAAATATTTTTCAATAAATATTATTTATAATAAATGTTGAATAAAAAATTTCTATTCTATTTTATAAACTGAAGTGACAAACGAAATTACTGTCCACCTGATGGTAAGTGGCTGCTATCGACCATGGACACCTGCAACCAACTTCAAATTAAGAAGCCTATAGATGCGTTGTCACCCCTGAGGCTAAGCTGGAATGCCTCATAGCCTGTAATTTAACTGGCTATCTACACTCTTTAGACCGGAACAAACCAGTGCACATATTACTATTTGACTGCAGAAATTTCTGCTATTATACGCCGATCATTTCATGTAGATTGTTTGATTACACATATGTATAACATCGTCTATTTCAGGACGTAAAAGTCAATTGGCAAATTGGAACTCACGACTTTTTATTTCGCGATCCCACATTTAGACAAGCAAATAATTATTTGATTAAAATTTGTTGCAAAAAACGATATATGATCATCTTTAAAATCATCATTTTTAACATGTGGTAAAATAAAAATTTTGTACAACCGACTTCAACATAAATAAAATTAGAACATCATCAATGTATTCGAAGTCAATTAAATACGCATTATTAAGGATAACTCATAAACTACTGATCAGATTTCGATCATGTATGGGACCACATGAGAAGCACCAGCTATCAAATGCAAAAAGAATCATCAAAATCGGTTCATCTAGAAAGAAGTTTAGAGGTAACACAAATAAAAAAATATAGTCGAATTGAGAACCTCCTCCTTTTTTTAAAGTCGGTTGAAAATGGCAGTAAAGGTCACCAATGACAATAGTTGTAGAGTAAGTAGCGTTGTTGGACATGTAACTCTCCCGTAATATTGAGAATTTGCCTCAAACGCCACACTTGGTTGGTGGATGGGCTCCTCGTTGCCGGTTTGGATATTAGACGTCTGGTGAAAACAAGGTGGTTATAGCGCCATCTATTTGATATCATGAGATTTTTCTGGAATTTTCCTGCAGTTGGCTCTTAAGATAACCTCGGAATGAAATTGGGGATGGACGCTGACCAATAAAGAAAGATAAACGGAGCGCTACGTACATTTCAAGCGACACAGAAACGAAGCCAAAACCATGCTCTACTTATTGCAAGAACGCACACTTACATACATATTTGCATCCAAAATTATTTGTATACAACAAGATGGTTTTAAATACATGTGTACATCCAGCAGTGAACTTTTATGTGCTTATTAAGAAAGAAAAGAGAAACAAACATGTGTATATATATTTTTTTGAATAATGGTGACAAATGAACAAACGGGCTACCTGATGTTAAGTGGATGCTGTGGCCCATAGACATCTACATCTATTCTCAAATTAAAATCAAAATGCAGATGTGTTCTCCAGTAAAAAGAGTCTCCGGTTCACTAGACTTAGCATTAAAAACACAGCAGCATTAAACTACTATTTTAGGCCGGTATTCTGTGAGAGCGTGGTCCTCCCCCGGTCGAGCTGATCATGCATGACAGCATGGCTTTCCCACGTATCCCACATCATTTTAAATGTAAGCAGCGCTCCATCTATCCTTTGTTGGTCTGAGGTGATGAATTTATTGTATTCTTGTATGTATATGTTAATGTAGGTAACATACATTTATACAATTAACCGAAAGAAAATAAACAGGTGTCGTTATTACTTGTTTGTTTAATGAAGTATTAAAGCTTTCATACTTTTTTACGCACCTCGGTCATAAAGAACACTTTCCATTAAGACTATCGACTTGTTCGACTTGTCAGACAAAAAAAGTTTCTGTGGCGATCCAGTTATGATTTCCCGTGCAGCAAAAACACTGCGCTCAATTAAAGCTATCGTTCTGGGAAAAACCTCGACTTATGGATGGATACCATACGTGTCGATGCTATGGGGATGTTGGTAGCATTGTAAATTGCAGCTTAATTTCATCGATTTAAAGTTACCTTTCTGCTGGCGATTCAATATATTGATTAGGTACATTGCGGAAATCGAAAAATATTTGCTACGAGCTACATCAAAAATATGTGGGGAGTTATTCGATGTCGAAAGTTTAAGGATTTTTGATTGATTTAATAACATGAAATTCTCGGAAATGTTATTTCCAGTTCTAATATATTAGTGGAAATTATCTTGCGTTATAATTAAATATACAAACTAGAACTATAAATTTTAAACTAATATTTATGTAATTATAATTCTTTTTCACCATGTAGTGACAGTGTAAGAATATCCACTACCTCATATCGCCCTGTGGGCGCTGTAAGAGGCTACAGAGGTAAATAAACAGGGAGATGGGCAGCAGGATCTTGATAATAACCACTAGAAAATAAAAAAAAACATGCGTGAGTGTCGTGGAACACTCTGTTGGAACGGAGTTCCTTTCGTAGTATATTATTATTAATAAACGTATTACATTATTGATTAACAAATACAAATAAATGAATTAATAGCGTCTGTTAAAATGAAGTGTCATTTAAAATAATATTTCTTTCATAGCAAGATAATAAAAAGTGCGAGGGAGATAGATATTATTCCATCTCGCTTCCTTATAGCCGCCAAGGCCGTCTACACTACGTCAGAAGGGGTCGTGACGGAAAAATCTTACACTATTTCTCGCCTAGCCTCCATCCGCCAAATTCGTACAGTCCGATGAGGAACTTCGTTCCAAAACTGCGGTAATTGCGGCTGTGACGGAATGGAATGCCTAGCTGACGGACGATGAAGCTAAATTTTCCCCACAACGGGGGAGGCCTTTGTCCATCAGTCACCTTTTACTGACTGATGAAAAAGAAGATGGAGATTTTATTAATGACTATATTGTCGGCAAATCGAAAATGAGTGATGTATTTGCCATTGATGCTGATACCAGTATCTGTTCCGGCCAGTGAAAACGTCTTCTAATGCAACGGTGAAAAGTTTTGGGGATATTACGTCACCCTGTTTTACAACTCTGCACTTGGATAGCTTTCGCGTTCTAGTCCTGTATTCGCATAGCCATTATAGACTCTTACGTTACAAACACTTCAGCACTTCGATGTACCAGCGGTCAATCTGATAAGGGGCTTAAGTTTCGTTAAAATTTCGATAGAATCTAAGTTTTTCTCACAGTCCATTGAACAAAAAAAAAGCGCAAACTGTGCTCTTTCGATCTTATGTCCGATTAATCTAAGAGTATGTATGTGGTCAATGGTATTAAAGCCTTTTCGAGAATCGTCCTAGCTACGATTTGTAATGACTTTGAGTCACCCGACAGCACGTAAACGCGACGCAGAAGAGGAATCTATAGTTCGAAGTTCTAAGAATATAGTTCTTTAATTGGGCATTATCATCTTGCATGACTCTTCCACGTATGAAAATCTTATATTAAATATTCTGTGCAAGCGTGTTCAGAACCGTGCAGTGTAACTGTCTGCAGCGTTTCTGCTGCAGCTAGAATATAGTGTACCGTAGCTCTATAACGTACAAACTCGATATTGCTAGACGTTATCTTCATGTAATAACATCGGACGTAGATAGGTCGTGGTGTCATGAGGATATTCAAAGTACGACCAAACCCACATACTAACAATTGGCTATTTAGTGTTCAGTCACAGCAGAGTATACTTCGCCTGAGCAGGCTCGTGTAGTGGCGAAAC
Organism: Parnassius orleans; assembly: GCA_029286625.1. NCBI lineage: Eukaryota > Metazoa > Arthropoda > Insecta > Lepidoptera > Papilionidae > Parnassius > Parnassius orleans. The sequence continues at coordinate 3,188,012 of JAGSMP010000058.1, forward strand.
TCGTGTCGTATTATTGTGTCTTTCCTAGTGTAGTGGTGTTGGGAGTAGTGGTGACGGGTATAGTGCACGCAATTTAAGGAGCGCGGGAAGTTTTTTTAAAGAATAAGGGTGACAAACGAGCACACAGTCCACCTGATGGTAAGTGGTTGCTGTGGCCCATAGACATCTACATCTATCCTCGTTTACGAATCAAAATGCACTAAGATAGTATACCTCGTTGTGAAAAGGATCGTTGGTTCACTACACTCACCATGCGAAACACAGCAACATTGAGCTGCTATTTTACGCTGTTATTTTGTGAGAGCGTGTTCCTACCCCGGTCGAGCCGACCCATTCGTGCTACAACCACAATATAGCTGCTGTGTAGCTCTACCACGTAAAGGTGCTCTTCAAAATAGGTAAGACACATAATTTTCTTTTATTACGCGGATCTTAGCTAAAAAAATTTTAACATCTTTAATTAGCTATTTGACTCAACCATCAACAAATACATCATGTTAGAATTTGAATTAGCTACTTGTATCTAATGTCGTAGATTTCGAAATTATCATGTTGTATATTTAATAATAACGTCATAACATTATATTATTCTACATTTCCTATTCTATATTCAATTGACTAGAGTGTGAAAAACCCAATCTTTATTTTACACATATTAGCGCGAGCTGGGTTACGGATTCAAAACCCGCGACTCAACAGTCGAAACTTTGAGCACTAAGCTATATACTATAGCTAACATAACAAAGGCGTGTAAACCCGCCAACGCGTAATCAAACTCTCAGACCATATTTCCTAATTAATTGGGTGCTTAAAGTTGGGAAGATTTATTGTTGGGATATAAACGATAGAAGTACAGTCCGCCGCATTTAATACGTAGCTAGATGTTTTCAAAGGCCAAGTATGAATAAAGCGAGATAGCAGTTGCCAATTTACCTGCCAAGTATATTTTTATGGCGATTGTAAATGAAGTAATTGCACCAAGTATAAAAAGCTGCGAATACAAACACGCTTGCCAAGCGTGGCTACTATGGTAAATATATCCCTTATAAGGCAATCTAAGTGAAGACCTATGTTCAGCAGTGAAGTTTGGTAGGTTGTAATGAATGAATGAATAAATAAATACACCATATAAATTTTGGCCGTGGAAGGAAAAGGGAAGATATCACGCCGGGCATTTTGATCAACCCGGGGAGCGGCCAACGCTCCGTGTGTTATTACAGAGCTGTTCTATATATAGCGCAGTACTTCGGAACTTTGATAGCGTGATTTAGGCTTTAGTGCGTTTTGCTCAGACGCGACAGCACCGCCTCAAAGTTATCCAACTCAAGGCTGATGTAAAAGATTAGAACAAAGATAATATTTGATGCATCATTGTCCTCAATACGTTACGTTGGCCGAATCAGACCTAGAAGAAAATACTTTCATGTGTAAAATATTCCCGATGATTTGTTCTGAACTCATAACCCGACATTGCTCCCGCGAGGCGGTATGCGTAGGCATATTCCTATGTAAAAAAAAACTGTAGCATCTCGGCCTCATTTTTTTTCAATATAAATTACAACACCAACTTTAATAACAAAAAACTTAAAAAAGTTTCCACCAATATCGACTTGAAACTATTATGTGAAAATTATTTTATTGGTGCTAAAACATAGCGTATCGAATAATTAAATGCGTACTATTTATTTAAATTTAATTATTAAATACAGCATCACGATAAAATTTCCGTCGACTGTACAAGGAAATGAGCGGAGAAAGTACTTGCTGACTAATGAAGTTTGAACTAGAGTTATTATAGACCGCAAATAGGTTTATGGTTTGAATGTTGGTGCACTGTTGGACACCATTGTTAGTTTAAGAATTGCTCTGTGAGCAGTGAGTTAATAACCAGTTTTTGTTTATAAATATACTTTTAACACTCGTAAGTACATAGATTAATGAATTTATGAGAATTGATTAATGAGAATAGAATTGGGTTTACTGACAATTTGATTCTTTAAACTTTAATTTTTGTAGCACCGTCATAAGAATTCCGCTATAACAAGATAAATATTTTATTTAAACTAAATAAAAGTAAAATTATAGTATATACAGTACAGGCACAGACCGCCTGTCATTTTGGAGAGTTAATTAGGGCAAAGAAATTAATGTCCGCCGCCGCTGCCAATAAGTGTAGGCGGACTTCACACGTCTTAGATTTTTTAATTCCCGGACATGCAGGCTTTCCCACAATGTTTTCGTTCAACGTCGAGCACGTGGCAAATCAGTACTTAAATATGCAATTACCAATTTAATTAGTACTGTAGGGGCTCGAACCCGGGTTGCATTTACAGCGAACGCTTAGCCCCCGAGCTAGCACAATTCTTTAAAATATTATTTTTTAAATACTTGACTTGACTTGTAATTATATGGGTTTGAAACTAGAATCCTTTTATTACCAACATTCTTATCGGGACAAGCTTTCCCACTAATAGAGAATGGGTAATATATTGTATAGAGGACATCCTATAATCCCAGCGCAGATAGTTTCATTCGCTACAATCGTCAATCCGCCTGTCAAGAGTGAGAGTTAAGGCAAGCATTCTCTATATTGGAAGAGTTCCATGTCCAGCGGTGGTCTTTTTAGACTGTGAGTGTGTGAACTTCTATGGTCTGATAAAGAAATAGGATTCAAGCATTTAAGAGTGGTAACTCCAACGTGACATACTCTGGTTTTATTTCGGCTATCATAAACGTTGAATGAATAATAGATATAGATATTGTATTTTTTACCACTTACGACTGCAAATGTGTTATTGAACAACCACAATAAATTGTATAAACATACTGGCCGATAAGAAACTGCACGCTAAAGAAAGTAATATGTAAAAAAAAATCCTGTTCACTTCACTGAGTTGTATGGTAACTCCTTCACTGTCCAGGCCACACGCCTTTGGAACTCCTTGCCCGATGATATCAGAAAAGCGCCCAAGAAGTACGCTTTTAAAAAATCGGTCCGTAATCATCTATTGAAGACAACGCATTTTACATGATTCATCCATTTAATATGTATTGCTAAACAGACGCATATATTCATAGTTATTTGTATGTACTAATTATATATGTATTTAAATATGTATATTTGTCTGTATATATTTGTATACATATATCATATATTTGTATATATGTATGTATAGGTCATATATGCATAGTTTATTTAATAGTAAAATGTATATATTATGTCGTTAATTATCATTTTGTGTAGTGTTATTTTATTCTATATTGCCACACCTACGTCAAATTCTCACCACTCCATGGGTTGACTGGTAGAGAATGCCTCAAGGCATTAAGTCCGCCCTTTGTATTCTTTTATTTTTAAGGAATGCAATAAAGAATAAATAAATAAATAAATAAAAAAAGAAGAAAACAAAAAGGAACCTTAGACGCTATCGGTTGCGTGCATACCTACTTAATATTTTAATATCGTTTTTAAATAAAACAAAACACAACACTAATCGTAAAATTTGTACAAAACGCTATTTATGGATAATTTATCAACATCCATCGAGTTTTAATAATTAAATTAAAGGTTTAATTTTGAAGATTCCATGGTCGGGTCAGTGTAAAACGTGTAGTAGCGGTGTAAAACTATCCACTACCCCATATCGTTCCGTGGATGTCGTAAGAGGCGACAGAAGGAAACAAACAGGAGATAGGCATTTGCATTTTCTAATTTTAAACTAATAATAAATTAATAATAAACTGCGGCTATAAACCTCACCAAACGTGGCAACTATGGCAAATATCCCCCTTATATTGCCGTCTGTAGGGTGGCCTATGTTTAGCAGTAAATTTTGATAGGCTATGATGACTGAATAGATGATCGGGTTTGTTTAAAATACATGATAGTATATTAAATTAAGACGTCATTTTTTTAAATTTATATTAATTAAGTGGCAAATGAACCTGATGGTCAGTTGTCTATGCTGTCCATGGACACGTGCGTTCAACTTCAAATATAGAACACACACAGAAACGTTGTAACGTCACGCTTCAGCGTCCTTCAGGACTATGATGAAACTCCTCAATGTCTGTACAAATATTGGTTTTCTTACCGTTCAGACAAGAACGAAGCAGTGGGTGTGCTGTTCGTGGAAGAAAAATAAAAGCGGTATCTACGTAAACGCATTCCTATACAGGAAAGGAACTCTTTATAAGAATTTATTGACCATGAAGCCGTTGTAACTCGATTGTGGCAGCACTGCAAAATCCTTGCCCTAAAAAAAAACTACTATTTTCTAAAACATCACATCTATTGTGACCATTTGATTGCAATAAAGATTATGATTATGATTAAAACAATCTTAGAATTGAGATTGCCTATGCCCAGTATTGGGACGCATGTTGGTCGTTACTTTATGTCCTTTCCACTTTAAGGTATTACTACGTAATAACTGCTCTCATTTCGACATATTATATTTCTGTGGCCTTCTTTGTTTTAAATTGGCCGCAGGTGTGTATGAACTGCAGGTGGACTTTACGTGGTAGAGCCACGCTGCAGCTATATAAGTAGTATAGTTGTAGCACGAATGAGTCGGCTCGACCGGGGAAGGACCACGCTCTCACAGAATACCAGCGTAAAATAGCAGCTTAATGCTGCTGTGTTTCGTATGGTGAGTGTAGAGAACCGGAGACCCTTTTTACTGGAAAAGAGGCATTCCATCTTAGTCATCACGGCTGACAACACATCTTTTTTTATTTTTATAGAATAGGGTGACAAACGAGCACACAGTCCACCTGATGGTAAGTGGTTGCTGTGACCCATAGACATCTACATCTGTCTTCAATAAAGAATCAAAATGCAGATTTGCAAAAATGATAGATGTAGTCTATGGGCTACAGCGACCGCTTACCATCAGGTGGATTGTGTGCTTGCTTGTCAACCTTATCCTATAAAAAAAAACGTCATTTGTTACTAGAGTTTAAAAAAAAATTAATAGATGGCGATGTAACCATATCGTTTACGCCAGACGTAAAATACTCATCCTATCGACAGAGAGCAGTGTCAAAGTTGCAAGGAGTCTGGTGCTCGGGTCACCAATCCATTTGCCAATCGGCACCACAACAAATTTTCCCTACAATTTGAGGGCACCAAGTTTGGCAGTGGACCTTTGCGGATTGATGAAGTCTACTACTTCAAAATAAATTAAGCGTAATTTAGTTAGAAATATGGATTTGGGTTTAAAGAAATTTATTATGTACAAAATTTCACATATAAGACAACTTAAAACTATTAAGTAAAAGTTAGTTGTGCAGTGAGAATGCATGCTTATAAATGACACAACATTTGGCTTAATTTACTCTAAGATAGAGGCAAATATGTAGGTCATTAGTTTGTAAATAAAATAATATTTAAATTATATTTTCTTTTACGTATTATAGTTTGAGCTTATTTTTTTTAACATTTCTAGATTCAACACCTTTCATGGCCTTTGTGTAATTTATTATACAATTTAGCTTCTTTATATATCAGATATTTAAATCCATATTGGGAACTAGGGATAAATAGATAAAACATAATGAAATGCAGAAAACATACACTTATGTTATCTTCACTTCGTTATGTTTTCGTATTATTTTTGGTAAAGCATATTTCAGAATGTATTTGACTAAATAACATTTTACGTATACAATTGGCTTAAATTCATTAATTGTGTTTCAATTATCAAAACTGTTAAATGAAATGGGACTTGAGTGACATTATTTTGTGAAATTTGAAGCCATTTAAGGTCGGACATCGCTTTATTACCCCACACTAAGTAATTTAATGTTCCATTTAAATTTAATTCAAAATTCAAACCTGTAAAACGGTATATACCTACCAACAGATCTTTGGATTGAAGTTATGAAGATTCATGGACGTAATTTTAGCTATCATCATTTTTAACTGCCTCGTTAGTCTAGAGGTCATAAGCGCGACTGCTGGTAATGTAGTCATGGTGTGGAATTCCAGGTCGGGCCTTAATCAGATATTGGGTTTTTTTTGTTAGAAAATCTCAGTAGCAGCCCGGAGTTTTGAAGTTGGCGGTGTTTCACCCCCGTGACTCTGAGAGCTCGTAAATGCATTTGCCCTGCACTTGATCTCTCTCTGGTCTTGTCGGATAGCTCAATTGGACTATGAGAATGAGGGAATAGTGAGAGTGAGCTTATAAACCTGTCCTAGTAGTAGTATAAGACTGTGGCTAGTCTTCGTTGTGACTAGCCGCAGTCTGTCGTCTGTCTAGCCACAGTCTGGAGGACATTATTATCATTATTTTCAAACAAATATCAAACTACTATAAACTGATAGCAACAACAACCAAATGTTAAACTTCGAATCTATAATCAAACACTTTACAACCGTATCATTACAGATAGGTAGAGCAAATTTAATTTATGGTTTGAATTTAAAAACCTAGTCAGATATCTACCTGACAGGTATCAAATTAGCTTTATCCGATTCACAAACAAAGAAATACAATTTGGACGTCATTTTTTGTATGATGCAAACCAATCAGAGTTGTTTTGTTGATTTTACGGTGTATTTTGATTTTTCATGGTGACCTACGATCGAATATGTTTTACAAGATCTAATTGGCTAAGATGCCTGTCTAGACTTAATCCTTGGTAGAAAAAATCTCGTCATGTTACACTAAGAAGGTATGCTATTAAGATATTAAATTGTAATATATTTATACTCGTATATAAAAAACTTATCTTTTTGTAACGAACTTACAGTCCAACCGATGGGAAATGGCTCCTGCAGTCCATAGACACCTATAAATAAATAAATACATATTTGAGACCGGAACAGAGCAGTGCAGGGACTGCTTTTTTGTGGCGAAAATAGGTAAGAAGGTGATTTGGTAGTTGGTATACACACGGACTCCTACTCAGAAAAGGAGTTCTGACACCTAGTATACTGTCCTACAATCTATCATCTTATTATTAAGTTATGACCAAACAATAGTAATGCATTTTGTATATATCTATCTTATTACAGATATATCATTCATAAAAAAATTGTAAATTAAATATAAATGAAGTTAAAACGGGCGTGTGAAAGTAAACATTAAAACAAAAGAAAAAGGAGCGAAAGAAAGAGAATACGTTGTATGTACACGTGATGAGTAATTGCATAATAAATGACTGTCAGATCTATTGTGATTGCTTAACAGCTGATAATGGGTTTATGAGTAATAAGCATTATTTAATTTTATAGAACAATATTGGTTGATTTTCTGGTCCTAATATGCTCTGAACATAGCACGCTGCTATATACTATGATGTCTATCTATGTTTCTTTTTCCTTTAATGACTAACTAGCTAACACTACCAGATGGTACAGTTTAGAACTAGGAAGTAGATTTCTTTATTTGAACCTGATACCTCTTAAGACTGAGATTATTTTTTTGTAGGATATGGGTGACAAACGAGGCACACAGTCCACTTGATGGTAAGTGCATACTATGGCCCATAGACATCTACATCTGTCCTTGATTAAGCATCAAAATGCAGGTGCGTTGTCACCCCTGAGGTCTAAGATAGAATGCCCTGTTTCCAGCAAAAAGGGTATCTGGTTCTCTACACTCACCATACGAAACACAGCAGCACTAAGCTGATATTTTACGCTGGTATTCTGTGAGAGCATGATTCTTCCCCGGTCTAGGCAACCCATTCGTGCTATAACCATAATAATATAACTGTAGCATGGTTCTATCATATAATAAATGAATGCCTCAAAGCCTCTAACCCTCTAACTATTCTTGATTTTTCCTTCCAATTGGAACACGGCACTTGGTGCATTGCTGCTTGGTGCATAGGCAGAAAATAATTGTTACCACCACAGACGGTTACCACTTAGCATCTTATCGCGTAAGTCTTTTTTTTTATAGGATAGTGTGACAAATGAGCACACAGTCCACCTGATGGTAAGTGGTTGCTGTGACACATAGACATCTACATCTATCTTCAATAAAGAATCAAAATGCAGATGCGTTGTCACCCGTGAGGACTAAGATGGAATGCCTCTTTTCCAGTAAAAAGGGTCTCCGGTTCTTTACACTCACCATACGAAACGCAGCAGTGTTAAGCTGCTATTTTACGCTGATGGTCTCACTTCGGAAACTAGGAGAGTAGCTAATACTAGTATAGTGACAAGAGTGTACACGCAATATAATATTATCCTGCAACAGTTGATAAATTTTAATATCATAATATCTGATGCCGTTCATCATCACCCAATAACTGGCATAAAGGCACTCTCTATTAGTTGACAGGGGTGACTGACAAGGCATTTTGTTTTTATTCTTTATTAAGAATGCATAAAGTTATTTATGGCCAGAGACGGTATAACATTTAGTTGGTTGAGTACTTATCAAATTTACTACAACTAAATAAATATGTGAGGATATAGCAAACTGCAACAATTTAGAATTTGATTATAATATATAAAAACTTTTGAATTCACTGTTTTAAAAAAAATATAAATTAAACTACCTAGTTGGGCAATTTACTTTCAAAAACAAAATAAGAAAAAAAAAACACTATCAAATTGGACTTGACATTATACAGCTAGCTACGTGAAACTTTCGGAAACATTGTTCGAATTTTGAAATTATAAAAAGAAACCCATAGAAATACAACACCAAAAGCGCGCGCATACTTTCACATATGAATTATAGCTAAAACAAATTTAAAAGATCAGGCTAGCTGCTGTAAAATTTATACCAGTATCCGTTTACAACTCAGCACTGATTTAAAGCGCTGCAATGATTTATTACTAAGCTTCATAGATTGCTGACACTTGAGTCGTCGTAAATTCTTTACCATTTAAAGAGGTACAGTCGATGAAGAAATTGTTATAAAATATTTTAGACAGTCAAAAATAAATAAGTCGCTTTTTGTTACACGCCGTCGATTTATCTAATACATCTATATCTTTATATTATATATAATTCTTCTGTCCGTGTGTATGTGACTGAACTCCTCCTAAACGACTTTACCGATATTGATGAAATTTTGTGTGTGTGATTAAGTTGATTCGAGAATGGTTTAGGTACACAACATGATCCGGTAGGTGGCGTTGTTGTCGAGATCCATAAATCAACCGCGCGAAGCCGGGGCGGTTACTAGTCTTTTCTATAATATTTTAATATTATCGTTGGTGCTTCTGTAAGTGATCGTGTAACTTTTGAATGACTTGACTGATGGTTCAAAGCTATGCTAGGATCCGAAAGGTAGCGCAGTTGGACTAATAAACAAATTCTCTAATTCATGAACTTAATTTTTTTTTGTGTAAAAAACATAACCTCCACACTAGGATTTTCTCCTGTATCGTGGGGGCAATTTACATACATTAATTAAGAACAAACATCCAGATTCGGAACAATTATTTGTAGGCCATACAAATACTTGTTCCGTGCGGGATTCGAACCCGCGGCCATAAGCGCTGCAACTCATTGCTAAGCCACTGCGCCACAGAACCGTCAAATAACTCATCTTCGCTATGTATTTAGTGTCAAAAAACAAAATCACCAATTCTGGACCATATAGGTGGCGCTATGGTTGAGTTATTAATAAATTTTATATTATTTACATTGTAATTAGGCCGGAGTGAATTCAGAGCATCATCGCGACACCTTCTAACTTTCTATACGAAAAAAAAATTATATTAACAGCTTATTCTTCCGACTTGTATGAAACGTATCTGTCTCCAATTTACGGCTATTTTGCGCAATGATCTAGCGGTTAATATTTCGCTGTAGCGTTACGAGTCATTCTCTCTCGGAACAAATGTTTTTATGGTTTACAAATAAATGTAACCTGTCTGCGTGTTTTTGTGCAGTGTAATGTACACAACCCGTAAAAGCCATCCACCTGGATACACACATATGCACCTAAAACCATGAAGATTGTTGCAATTGATTTAAGACGCATACAACTGCGTGTTCTTAAGCCGCGTATCGATTACGCGCTCCTGGCGCGCGCGCCATGAATGACCGCGCCGACCAGTGCGCTCCGCGGAACGCGCTCCAAATGTTCGAAGTGTATCAACTAAACGCGCCTGGCGCGTGCGGCAGCCGCTCCAGTGTTTGACCGTTCAACCTGGATGGCGCGCGCGCCATGAATGACGGCGCCAACCAGTGCGCTCCGCGGAACGCGCTCCAAATATTCGAAGTGTATCAACAAAGCGCGCCTGGCGCGCGCGGCAGCCGCTCCAGTGTTTGACCGTTCAACATGAATGTCAGTCCTGTACGAGCATCTGCTGCTTTCATAGCTCCATGCATCTTCTTTGAGCGCTTTATTATGATAAAAGCGACTTTTGCTATTCCACAGCGGTTATTTTGAACCATATAATTTTATCAATTTACGGCAACTCTGGTTATATAGCTCGGAACGCAACGAACACACGAATGATGAAAACAACCGTCCCAACTGGCGCGCGCGCCTAAGCTTAACTACTTTGATGCGTGTTAAAAACCGACACCAGACGGAGCGGCCCGCTCCACGTTTGAGCGCTCCAACGAACAATTTGGCGCGCGTTCCAAGACGGTATCCATTTCGCGCGGCTGGAGCGCGCGCCAATGTTCCACCTCTTGGAACGCATAATCGATATGCGGCTTTATAATAAGTTTAACATAGCTTTTGGTTTGATTTCGGCGCCACTTGCAATGTACGCAGCGTTCTAGTTTTCGTTTATTTTTCTTTTTTTTTTATTCTTTGTTGCTCTGATGTTGTTTGTAAAATGCATATATTGAGGAGAAATTTCCAGCGTGATTATCAATACAAATAAATAAAGTTGAAATGTTTGTTTGTAATATCGACTTAACTGCCGTTTATCGAATTCATGTTTTATCGAGAACAATGTCAGGAGTGATCTAAGAAATATTTGATTCGACAAAATATGGAGACTTTTTTTTTTGAAATGTAATAATCGATAAAATAAATGGTCATTGATGATTATTTTTGAAAATCTAAACGACACCACATTAATAGATCCTACCCAGGCGAAGCTGGAGCATGTCGTTAGTTTTGAAGTTATAATTCTTTTGGGGCGTTTGAGAAAAATTATGAGTGAATTTTACGATGCGCGCGCACACTGTCACCTAAAACGACACCATGAAGTTGTTACGATGCGCGCGCATACTGACACCTAAAAGCGACAACTTCAGTGGGTAATTGTCTCTCAAGTTTTTTTGTTTTGTTACGCTAAAGTATAACTTCCTACGTGCGTACATAAGTACTTTTTATAAATCCGACGGTAAATGGCTAATACAGTCAATGTACATATGTAAACAATTTCAAACAAAGATGTCTACACATGCGTTTTTACCTCTGAGGACTAACATGAAATGCCTCATATTCTAAACTTATACTGGCTCTTCTTATCTTATCTTATCTTTAAAAATCTCTTTCTAAAAGGCTCTCCATATCCTTCACACCGGAACACAGCTGTACTCGCACTGCTCTTTGGCTGCAGAAATAGTTACGAGGTGCTGCCTACCAAGACTTACTTAGCAGAAAAGCATTCCTATCACCTAGTGATAAAGATATATAATTATTTTGTTTTATAGGATAACTGTGACAAGCGAGCACACAGTCCACCTAATGGTAAGTGGTTGCTGTGGCCCATAGACATTTACATCTATCCTCGTTTGCGAATCAAAATGCAGATGCGTTGTCAGCCGTGAGTACTAAGATGGAATGCCTCTTTTCCAGTAAAATGGGCCTCCGGTTCTCTACACTCACCATACGAAACTCAGCAGCATTAAGCTGCTATTTTGCGTGGTCCTTCCCCTGCAGCATAACTCTACCGCGTATAAAAAGATGAAGATTTCTACTTCATTATATCCATGTAAACTTTTACAACACATTTGTATAAATGTCCGCTATCATTTCAGCGCCTTAAAGCATTGCATGGTTATATTAATCTCTTCACAGTTCGCGCTGACATTTGTTAGTTTGCTGCTTCACTGCAGTTAATTATTAAACCGAGTGACAAGTACAGTTAGCGATTAGAAGAGATGTAATAATTTGTTAGAGAAATGTATCTGTCATCTAAAACTTTGTGGTAAAATAAAGTTACAGCCTACATTTTTATTTTAGTAAGGATAACCAACAAGACTCACATTATTCGTTATATTACAATTTTTTTTTTTGGATTATATATTTTAATATATTATTTCTTCTAGGATTAAATACTAAATTTTGTTTTAACAATAGGTTAGCACGGCGTACATCGTGGTAGAGCTAATTTTGCCTATTTATAAATAATTTATAATCAAATATGATGATGAAATAATATAATATAATGTTTATACGTTTCAGGCCAGGGCATAGACCTCGTTTTATTTCTGAGTGGGCTATTGAGAAATTGGAATTTACATATCCTTCCACGTTACCTCACGATGATTTCCTTCACTGCCAAGCTCGTGGTAAATTAGCACTTCAATTGCAATTAAAAATTATTTTCGAACCCGGGTTGCTTGAGTACTGTGAAGTTTACAGCGAGCGCTTTAACCTGTGAGTTACAACATTTCTAAGCTTTATTTTTTCATTTTTTCATGTTTTTTCAATTGTATTTTTTTAATAAAAACGATATGTTCAGTCAGAGTCAGAACTCTATTATCTCATATTTTCTAAAGATTTGTTACAATCTCTACGCTTGGCATTGACGTTTATAATAATTATACCCTTCAGGACGGGATGATAAATTCTGTTTTTAACAACCACGTGACAATTAACTAGACTTTTTCATTTTATTTGACATTTTACATATTTTTATTGCCTCCTAGCTGGCACACAGCACGTTGCTGCCGCAGAAGAAATAATTGTGGAAATATCGTTTTAAATTTGGAAGAGTTCTATTGTTTAATTAGGAATGATCAGGGTGATTCAACTCTGTATGAAACCCGAGAAACTTGCACACAATCATAATTTTATCTATGTGTGGGGTGGGCGTGTAAAATTAAAGCGAGAAAAGATATCGCCGTTTCATTCTTTCGCGTTGTTTTAGATTGCCATTTTAAAATTAGATACAAATATAAATAATTATTATATCGGAAGAAACTGAAAATTTTAATTCTATGCTATATTTTTCTTTTGTTTGCACCTTACAGTAATTATATACATATTACTTTGAGGTTTGTACAATTAATTGACCTACTAATTGATTAAAATTAAATTATTAAATATTAGCAGAATTCTATCAAGAGAAGCCGTGAACTAAAAGAAGAAGAAAATTTTTTCACATTGACATTTGTTTGTCAAAGTCTTTCATATTGAAAATATTTTCTGAAATTGATTAAAATTTATTTAATGATTTAGATTTTAATATTTGTTATTGCGTTTTGCTTTAATTCAATTATTATCGGATCAGAATACTTCATTTTCGTTCGTAGGCAATTCGTCGCGATTGTGTGTGTAAAGATTTTTGTGAGATGCTGACTCTGTATGAGATATTGACTATAAATTAATTTATTATTTAAAAATTATGCAAACAAAAAGCACAAAATCATCCGATCACTTTCTGCAGGTTTCCTACATTATAAGAAGAAAACTTTTGATAATATTGTGGTAAGTCTTTAAGCATTTTGAATTTATTCATCGTTATTTGTAGGGATTATTACTATATTAACTCGAATTCTATCTGTTTCAGATCATGTATTTGGGCTGAGTTAAGTTTTCGACATGAGAATTTTGCTGATTTAAATTTACGTTAATGTTCTGTGAAGAATAGCTCTCACGATAACATATGTTATAAATCAATATTACGCGTGGAAATATTATCTGCAAGAGCAATAAAACATAAATAATAATATATAGTGTATAAAACAATATCTTCCAAAAATAAAGTTATATAACTATATCTATTTTGGTTTTATTTTATCCCACATACTCCTCTAAAGTAAATTTGAGTAATTTTGGTGCAACCTCTCAAATGTATGGAATTCACCCAATAGGTTTGTGAGGCTCGAGCCAAATTACTCAAATTCCTTTAAATAAACAAAAGTTTAAAAGTTACAGAATACAAAGTTTGAAATTCCCGCTAAAAGTTTTATATGGGCGCCCACTGTGGCGCTTTTCGTGTACATACATAAACACGTGTTTCCTTTTTAGTATGAAGTTGGCGTTCTTCTCTTGGTAGAGAGTAATTGTGTTCTGTGGGAATGATAATACATTCATTGAAGTTGAATGATATATAACTTTCAAATAAACTTGTCGGTACGATACGCGCGCCACCTACTGTAAATTAATTGTACTTTAACAAAATTTTACCGCAATCTGATGAACGGTATGGCAGCGCCGAAATACGAACAAACAAACATTAAGGACGCGTTTGCAAAATTGATAGGTATAGAATCGAACTATTACATTGACACGGGTCACACACACAAGTGTACGCACGGTTAGCTGCGGGTGTAGGAATCGTGATCAAGTAAAAACATTTTGATAATTTGAAAGATTGATTTTTATTCTCATTTCTTATACCTACAAAAATATAATACATACGAAATACGAATAGCTGCTCCAGAGACTGCTAGGCACTAGAAGCCCACTACTAGCAGTGAGATGGTGGTTGTGGACTTTGGGCTGGTTTTGTTAGTTATGATAAGACTTTAGCTTCGGACTTGGTGAAGTGACTTAAAGGTATACTTCGGTGACAGCTACTGGAACTCCTCGACGAGTAGAACTAGTGTGCCGAGTTTGGCCTCGTTTTGTTAGTCATGATGAGAGCTTACCTCCGGACTAGATAGAGTGACCTGATGGTGTACTTCGGTGACTACTGCTGGAATTCCTGGAGTCGTCGTAAATTCTTTACCATTTAAAGAGGTACAGTCGATGAAGAAATTGTTATAAAATATTTTAGACAGTCAAAAATAAATAAGTCGCTTTTTGTTACACGCCGTCGATTTATCTAATACATCTATATCTTTATATTATATATAATTCTTCTGTCCGTGTGTATGTGACTGAACTCCTCCTAAACGACTTTACCGATATTGATGAAATTTTGTGTGTGTGATTAAGTTGATTCGAGAATGGTTTAGGTACACAACATGATCCGGTAGGTGGCGTTGTTGTCGAGATCCATAAATCAACCGCGCGAAGCCGGGGCGGTTACTAGTCTTTTCTATAATATTTTAATATTATCGTTGGTGCTTCTGTAAGTGATCGTGTAACTTTTGAATGACTTGACTGATGGTTCAAAGCTATGCTAGGATCCGAAAGGTAGCGCAGTTGGACTAATAAACAAATTCTCTAATTCAAGAACTTAATTTTTTTTTGTGTAAAAAACATAACCTCCACACTAGGATTTTCTCCTGTATCGTGGGGGCAATTTACATACATTAATTAAGAACAAACATCCAGATTCGGAACAATTATTTGTAGGCCATACAAATACTTGTTCCGTGCGGGATTCGAACCCGCGGCCATAAGCGCTGCAACTCATTGCTAAGCCACTGCGCCACAGAACCGTCAAATAACTCATCTTCGCTATGTATTTAGTGTCAAAAAACAAAATCACCAATTCTGGACCATATAGGTGGCGCTATGGTTGAGTTATTAATAAATTTTATATTCTTTACATTGTAATTAGGCCGGAGTGAATTCAGAGCATCATCGCGATACCTTCTAACTTTCTATACGAAAAAAAAATATATTAACAGCGTATTCTTCCGACTTGTATGAAACGTATCTGTCTCCAATTTACGGCTATTTTGCGCAATGATCTAGCGGCTAATGTTTGGTTGTAGCGTTACGAGTCATTCTCTCTCGGAACAACTGTTTTTATGGTTTACAAATAAATGTAACCTGTCTGCGTGTTTTTGTGCAGTGTAATGTACACAGCCCGTAAAAGCCATTCACCTGGATACACACGTATGCACCTAAAACCATGCAGATTTTTGCAATTGATTTAAGACGCATACAACTGCGTGTTCTTACGCCGCGTATCGATTACGCGCTCCTGGCGCGCGCGCCATGAATGACCGCGCCGACCAGTGCGCTCCGCGGAACGCGCTCCAAATGTTCGAAGTGTATCAATTAAGCTCGCCTGGCGCACGCGGCAGCCGCTCCAGTGTTTGACCATTCAACATGGATGGCGCGCGCGCCATGAATGACCGCGCCGACCAGTGCGCTCCGCGGAACGCGCTCCAAATGTTCGAAGTGTATCAACAAAGCGCGCCTGGCGCGCGCGGCAGGCGCTCCAGTGTTTGACCGTTCAACATGAATGTCAGTCGTGTACGAGCATCTGCTGCTTTCATAGTTCCATGCATCTTCTTTGAGCGCTTTATTTTCAACCATATAATTTTATCAATTTACGGCAACTCTGGTTATCCATAGCTCGGAACGCAACGAACACACGAATGATGAAAACAACCGTTCCAACTGGCGCGCGCGCCTAAACTTAACTACTTTGATGCGCGGTAAAAAACCGACACCACGTTTCCACGTTTGAGCGCTCCAACGAACAATTTGGCGCGCGTTCCAAGGCGGTGTCCATTTCGCGCGGCTGGAGCGCGCGCCAATGTTCGACCTCTTGGAGTGCATAATCGATACGCGGCTTTATAATAAGTTTAACATGGCTTTTGGTTTGATTTCGGCGCCACTTGCAATGTACGCAGCGTTCTGTTTTTCGTTTATTTTTCTCTTTTTTTAATTCTTTGTTGCTCTGATGTTGTTTGTAAAATGCATATATTGAGGAGAAATTTCCAGCGTGATTATCAATACATATAAATAAAGTTGAAATGTTTGTTTGTAATATCGAATTAACTGCCGTTTATCGAATTCATGTTTTATCGAGAACAATGTCAGGAGTGATCTAAGAAATATTTGATTCGACAAAATATGGAGACTTTTTGTGAAATGTAATAATCGATAAAATAAATGGTCATTGATGATTATTTTAGAAAATCTAAACGACACCACATTGATATATGGGGCATGTCGTTAGTTTTGAAGTTATACTTTTGGGGCGTTTGGGAAAAATGATGAGAGTGAATTTTTACGATGCGCGCGCACACCGACACCAAAAAGCGACAACTTCAGTGGGTTCAAGTGCTCTCAAGTTCTTACCTTTAGTGTAGTACTAGTAGAGTTATCCTTACTAAAATAAAAAATGTAGGCTGTAACTTTACTTTACCGCAAAGTTTTAGGTGGCAGATACATTTCTCTAACAAATTATTACATCTCTTCTAATCGCTAACTGTACTTGTCACTCGGTTTAATTATTAACTGCAGTGAAGCAGCAAGCTAACAAATGTCAGCGCGAACTGTGAAGAGATTATTATAACCATGCATTAAGGCGCTGAAATGATAGCGGACATTTATGCAAAAGTGTTGTAAAAGTTTACATGGATATAATGAAGTAGAAATCTTCATCTTTTTATATGCGGTAGAGTTATGCTGCAGCTATATCAATTGTATAGTTGTAGCACGAATGGGTCGGCTCGACCGGTGAAGGACCACGCTCTCACAGAATACCAGCGTAAAACAGCAGCTTAACGCTGCTGTGTTTCGTATGGTGAGTGTAGGAACCGGAGACCCTTTTTACTGGAAACGAGGCATTCCATCTTAGTCCTCACGGGTGACAACGCATCTGCATTTTGATTCGTAATCGAGGATATAAATTTAGATGTCTATGGACCACAGCAACCACTTACAATCAGGTGGACTGTGTGCTCGTTTGTTACTCTTACCCTATAAAAAAAATGTCAACAATCTCTTGTGTTTTAGAACTTTTAATAAACAGCGTGAATTGAAAGCTTAGTTAGTATAGTAAAATCGCAGCTTAGATATGTCTCACGGCTGGGCACAAGTCAATCTCTTCTCAGAGAGTTAAAGGGCAGTTGGTCCAGTGCTTATTAGCAGACCTCATACGTTTTTTCCTTTAGCGCCGAGCACGCGGTAAATCACTAAAATTGCAGTTATCAATATCTTTGTTACCGTCAGGGTGAACCTAGGCTGCTCACCTTTTGTTAAATTAACGGTGAGTGTTTACTAGACTTAGTCTCTAAGCTCGATTCACAAAGACATCAAAGCTAGTAAAGAAAGGTTAATAAATTAGATGATTATTTAAAATATAAGAATGCTGGTTACATTATGAACATTCTTAGATTTTCTCGATTTATATAAAATATATACACAGTCGATAATCTTCCTTTCTATTAATTAACTCTCATACTTTAAAAACTTACGTGATTTATTCTTATTTCCTAAATTTCAATCTGATAAGAACGCTCTCTTTACTCGTAACAAATAAGATCGTTAGTGAGATTTGAATAACAATTGCACAATACTTCCTTCACGCAGTGACTAGTCAAGATGCGCTACAATTGACCGATACGTGTATCTTCGCGATAACCGAAACTAATACTTTCTGTTGCAATAGATTTTTATTGTGCAATGAAAGAGACACTAATAGAGAAAGAGAGAGAAAGAGAGAATGCCTAGATGGTAAGACTTGTAAGACATATACACAGATGGATGCACGTAGCTTAGTATCGTGTTATGTTGGGGGAAGCCTTTTTTCAGCAATGAACTTGTGAGGGCTGTAATGATGATAATGATTTCACAGATGTGGCGTGTAAATCGTTCCAAAAATGAGCTCCTTTTCAGTTTCAGTTTGTAGAGCTTTAATACTGAAGTAGGCCACGTTAATTGTTAGGAAAATTTAACGTATTTTTAGTAATGATTTCTTATATTTACGCGAACTACACATTGAATAAAACTACTTTTACGGTTTATATCGCGTTTAATCAACTTGTTTTTATTAATTACCGACGTTTCGGGTGCTTTACAGCACCCATGGTCACGGGGACTGAGGTGATTATATTTTAAGGAACTTCGCTCCAAAAATGTAGGTTGTAACTTTACTTTACCACAAACTTTTAGATGACAGATATATTTCTCTAACCAATTATAATATTACATCTCTTCTAATCGCTAACTGTACTAGTAGCACTCTAATACTGAAATAGGCCACGTTAATTGTAAGGAAAAATTACCGTATTTTTTATAAAACTGGAGTGACAGATTAACTAACAATCTACCTGATGTGAAGTGGCTACATCAACACCTGTAGCCAACTTCAAATAAAGAATTCTACAGATGCATTGTCCCCTCTGAGGACTAAGACGGAACATCTCATAGCTTGTCTTTATATTGGCTCTCTAAGTATTGTCTTACTAGCTAAAATGCCTGTCTGCACTTAATCCTTGATAGAAAAATCTGCTCTGTAATACTTTTTTATAAAAAAATCATATCTATCTACATACACACACACACACACACACACACACACACACACATATATATATATATATATATATTCTCATTTCGCAATGTAGACGCTAAAGGAATTTACAGTCCACCTGATATTCAGTTGCTTCTATCCATGGACACCTGCAGCCAATTTTAAACTAGGAAAGCTAAAGATGCGTTGTTACCTCTGAGGAATAAGACGGAATACCTTATAGCCTGTAATCATACTGGCTCCCTATCATCGGTCACTAATATAAAACTAGATACACAATCCCATGCAAAGTTCTCTAAAAACTGTCGCCAATTGTTTTGACGTAATTCTAGTTGAAATAAATATACATTAATTTAAATTCAACCTTAAATGCATTGCCTAAAGTTGTATTCTCAAAGCTACGTACAAATTAAAAGCGCACAAAAATGTTCAAGTGGGCGCTCCTTCGGTAAGGACATTTCTTGTCACTGATTGTGTATCTAGTTACTTATTAGTGATCGATGCTCTCTTTAAACTGCAACACAGTAGTGAAAGCAGTGCTATTTGGTGGCAGTAATAGGTAAGAGGCTATAGTGCCTACTCAGTCTGAGTCCTAGGCAGAAATGAAAGCCTACCACGTCGTAGTGTATGCTAGATATATTGCCGTATGCTACAAACATTGGTAATATATTTTGCTGGTTAAGTCGGCATCTGTCGGGTACCCAATGAAATTGTTAATTGCAATTTTAAGTGCTCCGCTTAAAATTGAAATTAACAACACTTAACCGCTTCCACGTGCTTCTGCATGTCTGAGAAATAAAAATAAAATATATATTTCGAAGACATGTGAAGACCGCCAACACGCATTGGGACAGCGCGGCGAACACTTCCTTGTCCTAAAACACTCTCAAAAGTGAGAGGAGGCCTGTACCCAGCAGTGGGACGTATATAGGCTGTTACTTTACTTTTAGTTTTCTGTCGGGTATTGGCCGCGTAAAGGAATCGTTGACCCATTGGATACGTGCCGTACAAGTGACTTAAAACCACTTATTTAATTGAAAATTTGTAGAATACTAAATAATTATAAAGACTAAAATTTGTGAACAGATTAGTAATGGAATTGAATTAAATAAACATTTCAAGCGTTCAATCTCTGCCTCTGGTGTAGAAATTAATCCAGAACATATAGTAGCATCAGTTCCAACTCTATCTACATGATCTACCAGTAAATGTTCATTTGCTCAAATTCAAGAAAAACATTATTTGAAATCAAAATCAAACAAAAATGTTCTTTCTGAGAATTCTAGATCTAAAATATCAACATCATCTCCAAATGAAGAAGTTTTGTTAGTAAATACAGAGAATCAAAAAGTTTCAGTACAAGAATTACAACATCAATCTAAAGATTTTATTAAACGGGACCAAAGGTGCAACGAGACTCGATTTACAGAAGTTTTGTATGATCCAGATGTTGGCTTATGTGTAAATGATTTATCAAACCTGAATTCACAACGGTCTTATTTTTTAGCACTTGTAATGTGACGGTAAATGGTAGTAATATTAATTGTGTTTTTAATAATTGTACTTTAAAAAATACAGTTCGAGCTAAACATTTATAAGAAATTTAAATGACTTTATGTCAAGTATTTTTTTTATATTTCCTGATCAAATGATTTAATGTTTTGTTTGTAATTTAAAGTATTCTGATAATTGTTACTAATTACATTTCTATTGTTTTGTATGTTTCAATAAATGTTTAATTTTTTTTTCAATATTATAAATTTTATGCGTGACTTAAGTAAAACATACCGTACAATAATCGGCTAGTTAAGTCCCGCATGAGCGTGACTTGAACGTGGTTTTAAGTGACTGTGTACTATAAAATGATTAATTTACGGCATAGTGGAGGCATTTCTTTGAATCTAATTACTATGTCATTCAAAAGGTATTTGCACAACATTTTCCCTGTTATTATCCTTCTTCCTGTTACTAAACGATCAAAACAAAAAGTTGCAGTTAAATCTACAGTTATTCTAGGAAGATAAGGATGCCCATTGGCGTTTCTACCGCAGTTTTACATTGAAAACCGCGAATTATCAGAAACTTGATTGCGTAAATCACTCAGCCGTTTATAGTTTCGTATACTTCGTGACGGACCTCTTGATTTTATTTTGTTTAATCTTTTTTTGTTATAGAAGAAGTGGGCAGACGAGCTGACCTGATGCTAAGTGTCAACCGCCGCCCATGAACATCTGCAGCACCAGGGGTATTGATATTCTTTGATAACTATATGTTTCAGAGGTTAGCGCACTTGCACACCGTGGAGAGTCTTGAGGGTGATCCCACCTGAAGTTAAACAATAAAAGCATCATCGAAGTCGGTTCACCTAGAAAAAAGTAATGAGGTAACACACATAAAAAACATACAGTCGAATTGAGTACCTCCTCTTTTTTGAAGTCAGTTAAAAAATAACTAATTTTCTATAGCTGTATTTCTGTATTATCATAATTTAAGCTTTTATCGAATATAGGAATAACGTAACTTCCAACGAATCAGTTGAAGTCGACCGTAATTTTTTTTTATAGGATAGGATGACAAACGAGCACACAGTCCACCTGATGGCAAGTGGTTGCTGTGGCCCATAGACATCTACATCTATCCTCGATTGCGAATCAAAATGCAGATGCGTTGTCACCCGTGAGGACTAAGCTGGAATGCCCCTTTTCCAGTAAAAAGGGTCTCCGGTTCTCCACACTCACCATACGAAACACAGCAGTGTTAAGCTGCTATTTTACGCTGGTATTCTGTGAGAGCGTGGTCCTTCCCCGGTCGAGCCGACCCATTCGTGCTACAACTATACTACTAATATAGCTGCAGCATGGCTCTATTAAAATTACTACTGCGGTGTAGACAAAAGCAAGGTTAACATACTAAACTAGACTTTATTCTCCTTCTTCCGGTACGTGGCGCTGAGTTTCACTTCGAACTTTTTCAGTGTAAATATAAAATTTTAAAATAAGTAATAACCTATCGGGTCCAGATTTTGGAAATAAAACCACGAAACTGACATATATTATGGGTATTACTCAGTTTAGTCCACGTATTGGATCCTATCCAATAGACGGCGATTCTAGCATAGCTCCATAGTCCCAACAAAAACATCGCCGGCTGGGTCCACCATGGTCACCGAAATATATCAGAGGCCATAAGTTTGTCTGGCATCCCATAATCACCTCGAGGTTAATAGATTCTCTTATGCCGGCACCATTTTATTATAGAACAAGGGTGACAAACGAGCACACAGTCCACCTGATGGTAAGTGGACGCTGTGGGCCATAGACATCTACATTTATCGATAAGAGTCATAATGCAGATGCGTTGTCACCCCTGAGGACTAAGATGGAATGCCTCGTTTCCAGTAAAAGAGTCTCCGGTTCTCTACACTCACCATACGAAACACAGCAGCATTAGGCTGCTATTTTACGGTGGTTTTCTGAGAGCCTGGTCCTACCCCGGGCGACCCACTCGTGCTACAACCATAATATAGCTACAGCGTGGCTCTATGATATCTCTGCTATGAGGACTAAGATGAAATGCCTTGTTTCCAGTAAAAAGGATACCATACGGCAAACACCCACTATCATTAAGTATGAACTATTTTAGATAGATTTAGTTTTTACTAGCGACCTGCCCTAGCTTATCGTATATTAGTAGGATCTATTAATGTTGTGTTATTTAGATTTAAATAATGAAGGACCATTTATTTTATCAATTTTTCTTTAGTTTTTTTTCCCCAAAAAATTCTCCAATTTTAATTAAATTAATTTTTACAGATTTTTTCTTTTTTAAAAACGTTACCTCCACACTAGGATTTTCTCCTGTTTCGTGGGGGCAGTTTACATACATCAATTTCACGAGGACAAACATCCAGACCCGGAACAATTATTTGTAGGGCCATACAAATACTTGTTCCGTGCGGGATTCGAACCCGTGGCCCTTAGCGCTGCAACTCATTGCTGAGCCTCTGCGCCACGGAGCCGTCAATTTAATCGCGCATATTAACTTATTTTATATTTTCTACATTTCCCCTTATACTTTATACCCACGGTCAGGGGGTCTGGGGAATATAAAAAAGTGTGGTGTTCGCGTAAACATAAGAAATCATTAAAAATCTCCAAGTTTTTCGGTTAAAATATTACAGCCTAAGTCACTCCCGTCATTACTTTGTATTTGTTCGTGAAATTCCATTCCAATCGATTTAGCCATTATGAAGATTATTATGACAAACAGACAGACAAAAATTGCAAAAATTTTTATTCATGTCTTGCAGCTCTCTCAGCTCAATATAAGGACAGTTAGTGTTACAGATAGACATTTCAATTTTATTTATATGTATAGATAACAACTACAATACATTTCATTATTTAGGTACTGCTATTTATAAACAAAGTTCCCTAAAAAATTATAAAAAATATTGTAAATTGATACTCCAATCAAAATTTTATGATTTAACACAAAATTTGAATTATTTATAGCTTTTAGGATGGCCAACGAAAATATTACCACATCGGAATGCTATAAAAACAGGATTGGAATAATGAAGTGATTAATCAAAAATTGTCAGCTAATTTAGATGGTCACCATATTGGTATATTCTACATTAATAACTGGTAAGCTTCTTGTAAATTGAATTTAAATTTGGACAGTAAAATATATAATTGATGTTACGTTACGGTTTTTGGACACAATTACGCAAACGAGGGACGAATCGGTAAAACTTTATTGCCAATTAGACTAAAATGGCTTATTCTTTCTCGGACATAGATCAATGAAGATTTAGAATCGACATAAAAAAATATAGGCAATATATTAATTAGCTTAGAATAGACATTTTCGTATGGCTCAATGGTTAGCATACCAATAATTTTGTGTACTAATTTTGAATTAAATTCGAAGGTAATATTAATGATGGGTAATAATGTTTCGCTCACCAGATGTCGCTAGTTGGGACTGAGGTAAAGTTTTTTTGGTACTCAATGTCATTTAATTCAGAAGTTAGTTTTAAATAAAAGTTTTTCGGTTTTTAGAGTGTTATATTTATACATAAAACAATGCTTCAGTTTTAATTTTTTGCATGTTTTTTACTCTTTTTTTAACTGACTTCAAAAAACTTTTTAGGTGAACCGATTTTGATGATTATTTTTTTGTTTGAAAGCTGGTGCTTTTCATGCGGTTGTATGTAAATTTGATCACGATCGGACCAGTAGTTTTTGAGTTATCCTCAATAATGCGTATTCAATTGACTTGACTACATTGATAATGTTCTCATTTTATTTATATTGAAGTCGGATGTACAATTTTTTTAATTTTACCGCTTGTTGATTTTACTACTTTTAGGAATATCTGAAGTTTGGTTTATTCATTTCTAATCTAATAAATATAAAATATAATTACAGAAAAAAAAAAACATTAACCTTTATATTTTCCTAACAAATTAACTTCCTCCGCTATGAAATCTGTCCAATATTTCAAAGTGGCGTCACCTTGTTGGCAGAAAAAGTCATGAATGCTCTCATTAACGCATTCAGCGATTAAAAGATGAAAGCGACGTAGGTAGAAGTTGCCTTAATAGCTACGCTTGGCAGGCGGATTCACGATGGAAGTAGCAGAAGTTTTGCATTTTTAACGCTGCTGCCAGTAAACTTTCTATGTATTTCCCTTTGGGCGTAAACGATATGGTTATACCACCATCTATCGGAAGCTGCGAGAATTTTTCTGACTCTTCCCATTGTCGTCTCTTACGACACCCACGGGACAAAATGAGCTGATGGTTTCTCCTACGCCCCGTCACAAGGCGATTATATATATGAAGTATAAAAGTCCACTGTTAAACATAGACCTCTCTCATAGATCGCTTTATAAGCGGATTTACGTTGCCACGCTTGGCAGGCGGGTTGGCAACCGCAGTTTTTATTATTTTCTATCGCTTCTTGTCGACACCCACGGTACGAAAAACTTTGTATAAAATAACCACTACCCTATAGTGGTTATTTTATACAAAGTGGTATACACCATCACTACGTGCTCTAAAATATAAAAACATTTTAATATAATATCTGAAATAATTGTACTTAAATTTTAATATTGTTTCGGGTTTCTGAGACTATATCAGATATTAATATGGTACGGTAGGACGAAATAGCCATTATATATTAAGATATATGCACTATAAGCTATCATATGTAAATAATTGTTTGGATAATTTGAACTATTTCACTGTAAACTACATAAATATATTATTATTATTATTATTGGGATATTAATATAGTTTTCTGATCTGGTTGAGCTATATTATTATTATTATTATTCTCTTTTTTTCCAAGTTGGGCGTTATGATGATACGAGCTTTAAAGCAAGTATGAGAATAAGAACAAGAGATATAAGATATATAATCTAATATATATATATATATATATATATATATATATATATATATATATATATATATATTTGTGTGTGTGTGTGTGTGTGTGTGTGTGTGTGTGTGTGTGTGTGTGTGATAACTTTCCGGTTGGCTGGTACAAAATGCCATATTATGGCAATAAGTCCGCCTTTTATACCTTTAGTACAATAAAGTGTTAAATAAATAAATAAATTAAATAAATCGGTTTCTGGCTGATTTTGTCATCTACAATCGTAGGATGTTTAATGGGAATGCAGTCATGTCATCGTAATATAATGCATTGTATTATTTATAGATGAGATCAAATGAAGGCCGCTAAACGGTTCAGTTGTCACAATGCAAGGTTCGTACGCGTTCTTGTATCATCAGCACAGGCATGATATAAATTCTGATAATTTTTATTCCTTATAAAACCTCTACTTGTATGTCTGAAGGATATTTATTAAAATAACATCCATCAAAATGTTACAGTTTATTACTATCACAAGAATATAAAAACTACTGAAGATAGTTCTGCTCCAAGCTCAAAACTTGAAGGATTTTCCGGAGTATTGGCTTGCTTGGCAGACAAATTACGTAGGTACGTGAGGGTAATATGGTCACCTTAAGCTTTGCCGCCCTATAAAACCAAAACTAGGAGGAGTATAGAGACAAAAACACAAAGTCGTATACTATAACTAATATATTTAAAAAATAGCAAACAAGCTTTGGATATAATTAGGAACACTTAAAAATATCAACTTAAAAAAAAATCTACTACTATTCTAAAAATTGTCACGGGGGGGCTGAGGTGTTTGGCGTCCCGATGTCATAGTTAGAAATAAAATTAAATCCAAACCCAAGTATACCACTGCAAGACTTCAAGATACTGTAAGCTCATTCTGCGTAGATCGAACCAAAAAATTAATATTCAAAAACTGAAGGTAGCCGGGCTAACTATGACATCGGGACGCCAAACACCTCAGTCACGCCCGTGACCATGGGTGCTGTAAAGCACCCGAAACGTCGGGAATTAAAAAATTAAATTAAACGCGATAGAATCCGTTAATGTTAGTTTCATTTAGAGGTTGTTTTTTTTTTAATTTATTGTATTTAAAATTTCTTGGATCTTAAGTAATTTGTAGTTGATAAATTCTCGCTATAAGTTTCACAGTACGCGAGCAACCCGGGTTCGATCCCCGCCGGCACCCATGAAATTGTTAATTGCAATTTTAAGTGCTGATTTACCACGTGCTCGGCGGTGAAGGAAAACATCGTGAGGAAACCTGCATGTCTGAGAAATCAAAAAAAATATTTCGAAGGCATGTGAAGTTCGCCAACACGCATTGGGACAGCGCGGCGGACATTTCCTTGCCCTAAAACCCTATCAGACATGAGAGGAGGCCCTGTGCTCAGCAGTGGGACGTATATAGGCTGTAACTTTACTTTACTTTTACTTTAAATTATTTTATGGTGCCATCACAAGCGCATCCAATACTGAACATAGCATTGGCTGATGATGATCTCACCAGGCGCACTACTTCATATCACCCAGCCAGTCGCCTATCACCTAGGTAGTAGCTTTTTCCTAAACACTATACGCAGCATATGATAAGTGGTTTTCAGTGGCGTAGCGTGACTTAGACGGGCCCTGTATTAAAATTTATCGGGGGCCCCAAATGAAGGGGAAAGATTTTTCACAAAAGGAACAAAAACGTGCGAGCGTTGAACTAAATAATTATATTGAATAAAACTACTTTTACGGATTATATCGCGTTTAATAACTTATTTTTTATTAATTCCCGAATGTCGGGAATTAATAAAAAATAATTTATTAAACGCGTATAATCCGTAAAAGTAATTTTATTCAATGTGTAGTGTTCGCGTAAATATAAGAAATCATTATGTAAATAATTATATATTGAATTCCTGTCCCATAGAAGTCCTTAGAATTTTTGCTTATATACGTTCGGAGCCCCTGTAGCACTGGGCTATAAATAAATAAATAAAATATAAGTGTTCTTCAATGCGAATTGTATATTTTATTTTAAATGAACGTTGTTTAATGTTACAACTTTAGTACTAAATTTAAATGAATTGTTCCTTTCATTACAGACCCTTAATTGAAAATAAAATTGTTTTATTATTTTAATGAAGACCCATCTTCTTAAATGGGCTATATTATTATTATTTTTTTTCTTTTTTTTCCAAGTTAGGCGTTATGATGATACGAGCTTTAAGGCAAGTAGTCATTATTTGCTGGTTTTATGTATCAAATCATTTTCCGATATAAGATATATAATCTAATATATATATATATATATATATATATATATATATATATATTTGTGTGTGTGTGTGTGTGTGTATGTGTGTGTGTGTGTGTGTGTGTGTGTGTGTGTGTGTGTGTGTGTGTGTGTGTGTGTGTGTGTGTGTGTGGGTGTGTGTGTGTGTGGGTGTGGGTGTGGGTGGGTGTGTCTATGTGTGTGTCTGTGTGTGTGTGTGTGAATTTTATCAATATTAGGTTTTCATACTAGCCCAGCAGTACACACTTCCCCACTAACTTTCCGTATGGCAATAAGTCCGCCTTTTTTCCTTTAGTACAATAAAATGTTAAATAAATTAATTAATTAAATAAATCGGCTTCTGGCTGATTTTGTCATCTACAATCGTGGGATGTTTAATGGGAATGCAGTCATGTCATCGTAATATAATGCATTGTATTATTTATAGATGAGATCAAATGAAGGCCGCTAAACGGTTCAGTTGTCACAATGCAAGGTTCGTACTAGCGATGGGCGATTGTTGCAAAAACAATCGACTGAATCGAAAATTATACTATTGAGCATTCGATTGTCGATTTAGTAGTTCCTCACCATGATTATTCGAATAACAATCGACAAATTACTAATTGTACGCATATCGCACATCGGGGCGGTGCGTGCGGGACAGTGTTGAATGCGTCGATTGTTTTAAGTATTACATACCTAATACATATTTGAATTTGTTTACTTTAGTTGGTTAATGAATATTGGCTTTCTTAGAGAAAGGTCACGCGCGGGTTATGAATAACCGGCTTGACGCGATGCGTAAAATCATAATATAATGTAAATAATGAATTAATAAATTTGTAAATACGCTTAGCTTAATAAGAAAGACTTTTAATACTAGAGAGTCATGTACCTATTAAAGTAGGTATGAAGAAATGTTTATTGTATTTCATGCGTAAAATTTAAGCAATATAATTAATATCAACAATTTAAAAATAATAATTCAATACAAAAGTAAGTAATATTTTAACTGTTAATTTTATCTGTTAAAAAAATTACAAATAACTTTTAACAAATTAATAAATTTAACCATTAACATCATGTCTTGAATGAATGTTCCCTCATTCAATGGTTTGATTACAATACAAAACAGACAATTGAATAATCTATTCGTGAGAATAGAATAACTAATTAATAACTACAGTCGTAACGTAAGTAGTGGCGCAGTCTTAGCGCAGCGCATGCCCGCCGCACCATCTTTTGTAACTACTTATTTAGTAGTACGTATCGTTATACGTACTAATAAATAAGTAGTTAGCGGTGCGCTGCGCTACAAATTGGTAGTTAAAGTTGACACGGTAACCGTATCAGTCATTGCCGCCCGCCACACGCCGTTGGTCGATAACTATCGACTAACATGGATTATTATCGAAGTTTATCGACTAAACTGAACAATCGACTAATTCGATTAGTTTTAGTAATAATCGCCCATCGCTAGTTCGTACGCGTTCTTGTTTCATCAGCACAGGCATGATATAAATTCTGATAATTATTATTCCTTATACAACCTCTACTTGTATGTCTGAAGGATATTTATTAAAATAACAGCCATCAAAATGTTACAGTTTATTACCATCACAAGTGTCGTAAGAGGCGACAGAGGGAAACTGAGGCAGAAGATGGGCAGCAGCATCTTTCTGATAACAGCAAATAATAAAAACTGCGGTTGCCAACCCGCTCGCCAAGCGTGGCAACTACGGCAATATCCCCAATGAAGAAAGTTACGAAGAAACGGCCCCAGTTCGGCGGCCCCGCTATTCCTGGCTACGGTGGCGACCATGGTAACGGCGGGGCAGGGGTGCTAAGAATCTCCGGTGGAGGTTCGGTTGCCACCCACGACGACTCGACCTGGCAACTTATAACGCACGCACTCTGAGGACTGACGAGAAGATCCTGAGCTTGAAGAGATAGACAAGTTGCGCTGGAATATTATAGGATTATCCGAGGTCCGAAGAGAGGGGAGGACACGGTAATCCTCGAATCCGGCAACTTGTTCTATCACCGGGAGGGCGACCATCAGTCCCAAGGAGGTGTCGGATTTATCGTCCACAAGTCTCGTTAACAACGTTAAAATTGGGAGTGTGTCGACGAGGGTTGCGTACCTTATACTCAGAATCACCAAACGGTATTCGCTGAAGGTCATACAGGTTTACGCACCAACTGGCACACCCCGATGAGGAGGTGGAGGAAATGTATGAGGATATCTCTAGAGCCATGCATTCTCTAAAACCCACTATACGGTGTTAATGGGAGACTTCAACGCAAAGCTAGGCACAAGAGAGAACGGTGAGCTGAAAGTAGGAAATTCGGATTAGGGCAACGGAACCCAAGGCCAGCAGCTGGCCGACTTCATGGAGAAAGAGGACTCTTTATGATGAACTCTTTCTTCCAGAAGCGGCCCCACAGGAAGTGGACCTGGTCGAGCCCCGACGGTTCGACAAAAATGAGATTGACTTCATTATGACGACTAGACGCCAACTGTTCAGTGATGTCTCAGTGATCGCGAGGGTGAAAACTGGTAGCGATCACCGAATGGTTAGAGGCACACTGAACCTAAACGTTAAGTTGGAGAGGTGTCGTCTAATGAAGTCAACGCCCGTCCCCTCGTGCTCTAATCCAAAGTCCCGAAACCTTTCAGCTCGAGTTACAAAACCGTTTTCAGTGCCTAGAAGATTGCAATGCAGTGGACGATATGAATGACAGGCTCGTGGAAACTGTCCATGCGGTCGGAGCTAAGTTTTGTAAGACCCGCCGCAGAAGAACACAAAACTCCGATCACACTCTTAATCTCATGGCTGTTAGACGGGAAATGAAGCTGCAATCTTCAGTAGATTTGATAGCATACAGGCAACTGAACAGACAGATCTCCAAATGCATGCGGCGGGACTTGCGCAACTTCAATACAGCTCGTATTGAAGAAGCGATCGAGCGGAACCAGGGCTCCAAAGTCTTTGCCAAAGATCTGTCTGCCAGAAAGAGCCAGCTGTCGAAGCTGAAGACCGAGTGTGGCAGCGTCGTTTCCGGGACACCTGAGATTTTGAGTGAGATTGAGAGGTTCTATGGGCAGCTGTACACATCATCGTTGAGCCACACGCAAGTGTGAGTAACGATCCAAGAGCGAGTCTTATCCGACACTATTCCGATGATATCCCGGACGTCAGTCTGAGCGAGATTAGAATGGCTCTCCAGCACCTTAAAACGGCAAGGCCCCAGGCGAGGATGGAATTACAGCGGAGCTTCTGAAAGCGGGTGGAAAACCGGTACTTGAAGTCCTTCAGAAGCTCTTTAATTCCGTCCCACATGGTGGCACTACACCGGAGGCGTGGAGCAGAAGTGCGGTGGTCTTGTTCTTCAAGAAGGCGACAACGCTCTCTTGAAGAACTACAGACCGATTTCCTTCTGAGCCGCGTCTACGTGCTGTTTTCGAGAGTCATTACGAATCGTCTCGCACGCAGACTCGACGACTTCCAGCCTCCCGAACAAGCCGGTTTCCGAAAGGCTTTAGCACCATAGACCACATACACCCTTCGGCAAATTGTACAGAAGTCCGAGGAGTACAATTTGCCACTATGTCTGGCGTATGTGGACTATGAGAAAGCCTTTGATTCCGTCGAAATTGGGCGGTGCTGCAGTCCTTCAGCGGTGCCAAGTTGACTGTCGGTATATCGAAGTGCTGAAGTGCTTGTACAGTAGGGCCACGATGGCTATCCGAGTACAGAACCAGAGTACAAAACCTATCCAACTGCAGAGGTGTAAGACAGGGTGACGTTATATCCCCGAAACTCTTCACCGCTGCATTGGAAGACGTTTTCAAGCTTCTGGACTGGAAAGGATACGGCATTAACATCAATGGCGAGTACATCACTCACCTTCGATTTGCCGATGATATAGTCCTTATGGCAGAATCGCTGGAGGACCTAAGCACTATGCTCAATGACCTCAATAGTGCCTCCCAACGGATAGGTCTTAAGATGAACATGGACAAAACAAAGATCATGTTTAATGTCCATGTCACACCTATGCCGGTAGTTGTTGGGAGCACTAAGCTCGAAGTTGTTGACGAATATGTTTACCTGGGACAAATAGTCCGACTAGGTAAGTCCAACTTCGACCGAGAGGTCAATCGACGGATTCAACTCGGCTGGGCAGCGTTCGGGAAATTACGGCACATCTTCTCGTCAGGTATACCTCAAAACTTGAAAACGAGGCTGTACAACCAGTGCGTGTTGCCAGTGATGACCTACGGAACTGAGACGTGGTCCTTCACTGCTGGCCGGATGAGGAAGCTCAAGGTCGCTCAGCGAGCTATGGAGAGGGCTATGCTCGGGGTCTCACTGCGTGATAAACTTAGAAATGAGGATATCCGCAGTAGAACCAGAGTGACCGACATAGCCCAACAGATTAGTAAACTGAAGTGGCAATGGGCCGGCCATATAGCTCGAAGAACCGACAACCGATGGGGAAAAAGGTTCTCGGTGGCGGCCTCAACCGGCGGACGAAGTGTAGGGCGTCCCCACTAGATGGAGTGACGACCTGGTAAGACATGCAGGAAGTCGATGGATGCGGGTGGCTCAGGACCGTGCTTTGTGGCATTCCTTGGGGGAGGCCTATGTTCAGCAGTGGACTTGTGAAGGGCTGTAATGATGATGATGATGATGATGACTATATTATGTGTATAATCTCCATTATTTTAACAATTCTTGAAGTCTTGAAGTTTGGTTTTTAATCGACTTCCAAAATGAAGGTTTCTATTATTTCTCCCAGTATGATTATATGTGCAGCCCTTGGGAGATTTTGACGGCAACTTGAGCCAGCAGACAACTGACAGTTGGCGATAGTATCTCAAGGCGCCTAAGCAGACAGACACCTTATCTTGAGAATAACATCACGATCAGAGCGCTTGTTTCACCGTTTCCACTAATAGTTCACATGCGCAGACACTTAATACACAAAATCGCACCACTTTTACATATCAAAATCCACTTCAAACCATTATTTAAACAATAATACAGGAGCAGCAAACCGCCACCAGTCAAGTTCCCGCCAAAACTCCTAATTTATGATATGGAACAACATGAGAAGCACCAGCTTTCAGATAAAAAAACAATCATTAAATTCGGTTTACACTGAAAAAAGTTCTGAGGTAACCCACATTAAAAAAAATAACAGAATCGAATTGAGAACCTCCTCCTTTTTTGAAGTCGGTTGAAAAATAAAACATAAACCAACCTCTTCATACGCGAAAGCTATAGCTATTTGAAAATATTTTAAGAAATTTTATTAGCTTTTTACTACCTGTGTAGGCAGACATTAAATCGATGCGTTAATTAGTACTTATCTAAAGTAAATAAGTGGTGAGTAAATATAGAGTACTAAAATACAAGTATGCTAATTGCCATTACCGTTACAGCCTATTAAAGTCCACTGCTGAACATATTCCTCCCCCATAGATTGCGTCATAGGGAGGATATTTGCCATAGTTGTGAAGTTACTGATGCTTTAATAATTTCACCTCTCAGTGGGTCATGTGCTCCTGGTAGATTATCTTCTATACATCCATCCAACAGCCTACCAGTCCACTGCTGAACATATTCCTCCCCATAGATTGCCTCATAGGGGGGATATTTGCCATAGTTTCAACGCCTGGTAAGCGGGTTGGCAACCGCATGTTTTATATTTAGTCCTTTGTTTCCCTCTGTCGCCTCTTACGATACCCACGAGATGATATAGGGTGGACATTCTTACAACGTTACTACACGGTTAGGTTTGCCCGGCGGAAGATCTGCTCTTTTTGAACATGTTCAAAATCGTCCACGCCATTACATTACATTTAATAGACCACAAATTCTTGCAAAATAACACCGATTCCTACCAAGGATGATTCGCGAGGCTATTGAAATTTAAAAATATCCTAATTTCAATAGAGAAGATGGATGGTGCTGCTAACTGCTTGGGATCCTATAATTAATAAAATTAAATCTAAACCCAAGTATACCACTGCAAGACTTCAAGATAGTGTAAGCTCATTCTGCGTTGATCGGATCAAAAGTTAATATTCAAAACTGAAGGTAGCCGGGCTAACTATGACATCAGGACGCCAAACACAGTCCCCGTGACCATGGGTGCTGTAAAGCACCCGAAATGTCGGGAATTAAAAGTTAAATTAAACGCGATAGAATCCGTAAAATTAGTTTCATTTAGTGGTTAATTTTTTAAATTTATTGTATTTAAATTTTCTTTGATCTTAAGTAATTTGTAGTTGATAAATTCTCGCTGTAAGTTTCACAGTACGTGAGCAACTCAGGTTCGATCCCTGCCGGCACCAATGAAATTGTTAATTGCAATTTTAGGTGCTGATTTACCACGTGCTCGGCGGTGAAGGAAAACATCGTGAGGAAACCTGCATGTCTGAGAAATCAAAAAAATATTTCGAAGACATGTGAAGTTCGCCAACACGCATTGGGGCAGCGCGGCGGATATTTCCTTGCCCTAAAACCCTCTCAGAAATGAGAGGAGGCCCTGTGCCCAGCAGTGGGACGTATATAGGCTGTAACTTTACTTTACTTTTACTTTAAATTCTTTTATGGTGCCATCACAAGCGCATCCGATACTGAACATAGCATTGGCTGATGATGATCTCACCAGGCGCACTACTTCTTATCACCCAGCCAGTCACAGTCACCTAGGTAGTAGCTTTTTCTAAACACTATACGCAGCATGTGACAATTGTTTTCAGTGGCGTAGCGTGACTTAGACGGGCCCTGTATTAAAATTTATCGAGGGCCCCAAATGAAGGGGAAAGATTTTTCACAAAAGGAACAAAAACGTGCGAGCGTTGAACTAAATAATTATATTGAATAAAACTACTTTTACGGATTATATCGCATTTAATAACTTATTTTATATTAATTTCCGAACGTCGGGAATGAATAAAAATAAGTTATTAAACGCGATATAATCCGTAAAAGTAGTTTTATTCAATGTAGTGTTCGCGTAAATATAAGAAACCATTATGTAAATAATTATATATTGAATTTCTGTCCCATAGAAGTCCTTAGAATTTTACTTATATACATTCGGAGCCCTGTATCACGGGCTATAAATAAATAAATAAAATATAAGTGTTCTTCAATGCGAATTGTATATTTTATTTTAAATGAACGTTGTTTAATGTTACAACTTTAGTACTAAATTTAAATGAATTGTTCCTTTCATTACAGACCCTTAATTGAAAATAAAATTGTTTTATTATTTTAATGAAGACCCATCTTCTTAAATGGGCTATCACGTAAAATTTTATTTACCATTACTATTACGTTTTGTCGATCAAAATTGTCTCTATTTTTGTTAATTACTCTGTTAAATTTCAACCATTTTGGCTTATTAACTCTTTTGCGGTGCGCACTTTGTTAGATGGCCTCAATAAGAAAAGAGATTGGGTTGACTGGGAAAATAATACGATCGCTTGTTTTACAATAACAGTAAAAGTTTATATTATTTTTATCTTATGTTTAATATATTATAATGGTATTTGATGTTTGTTGTTTTTAATTAAATTGCTTTAATTCCAAATTTTGGAAAGGGTTAACGTCATGATCGTTACAAATAATAATGTCTCGTGAAACTTTATTAGAATTTGGCATTTAATGACCGCGTGAGTCAGCCTCCCAGCCTGTACATATTTTTATTTAAAACTAGCAATCCGCCTCGGCTTCGCTTGGGTAGAATCTCTTAATGTGTCGTCATTAAGTTATTTAAAATAATCATCAATTACCGTTTATTTTTTTACTTTTTGATTTAACAAAATAATACTTCTTTATAGCAAAAATAAAGCCATATTTCAGGTATATATGATCGTTCCTGGCATTACACTATACGGGGTTATTTTAATATAATAATTTTGTTCTAGTATATATTTTGTTTTTTATATTGTATATAATAAAATATTGTATATTATGTTATGTAAATAAATAACTAGGTATAACTTTAAAAAAATACACAAACATGTTAAAA
The DNA here is from genome assembly GCA_029286625.1 of Parnassius orleans. Lineage (NCBI taxonomy): Eukaryota > Metazoa > Arthropoda > Insecta > Lepidoptera > Papilionidae > Parnassius > Parnassius orleans. The sequence goes on from JAGSMP010000058.1 coordinate 3,224,055, forward strand.
TAAATATAGTGATATTATAACGGTTATTGCAGTTTTTGAAAATAAAAGTAAATAAGGCTTTTACTTTTACTTAAAATTGTCCTAAATTGAATGTGATTTATGGGCAACAACTACGCGTACGCGCGGTTCTCTGTGTGCGATTCTGCGATGTGATTCGATTAAGAGGGTGTATCTATCCAGATGAACTCCTAGGCAAGCTATTTCTTGTTAGTCATATAAGTTGCAAGTTTGATTATCTATTATCAACAGTAATTCTTATTAAAAATGCACAAGCTTCCACTTTTTCCAAGAGGTTTATAGAGCAGGATATAGACACCGAAATACTTTGAATAAGTCAGACATAAAAGTTTTAATGATGTTTTCTTTCACTACCACGTTCAAAGAAAAGATCAACACTAAAGTAGTGATTAACAGTTTAGGGTGATTCTAGTGGGACTCGAACTAGGATCCAAGGTCGTGAACTCTGAGCCTGATCATTTTTAAGGAGTATTAGAATTGCTAATATCACTATTACATTAAACATGTGGTAAAATTAAAAACTTTGTAGAACTGACTCAATATTAATAAAATGAGAACATCATTAATGTAGTCGAAGTCAATTAAATACGCATTATTAAGGATAACTCAAAAACTATTGGTCAGATCTTGATCTAATTTATGATATTTTTTTTATATCTGGCTTTACGGCTCTGGGTTCTAGCCCTTCTGAGCCTGAAGTTACGATGTATAATTATTCTTCATAATACACTGCTTCACAATATGTTGATGCGTCACATTGTGCAGCCCTTGGGAGATTTTGACGGCAACTTGAGCCAGCAGACAACTGACAGTTGGCGATAGTATCTCAAGGCGCCTAAGCAGACAGACACCTTATCTTGAGAATAACATCACGATCAGAGCACTTGTTTCACCGTTTCCACTAATAGTTCACATGCGCAGACACTTAATACAAAAAATCGCACCACTTTTACATATCAAAATCCACTTCAAACCATTATTTAAACAATAGTACAGGAGCAGCAAACCGCCACCAGTCAAGTTCCCGCCAAAACTCCTAATTTATGATATGGAACAACATGAGAAGCACCAGCTTTCAGATAAAAAAACAATCATTAAATTCGGTTTACACTGAAAAAAGTTCTGAGGTAACCCACATTAAAAAAAAAAAACAGAATCGAATTGAGAACCTCCTCCTTTTTTGAAGTCGGTTGAAAAATAAAACATAAACCAACCTCTTCATACGCGAAAGCTAAAGCTATTTGAAAATATTTTAAGAAATTTTATTAGCTTTTTACTACCTGTGTAGGCAGACATTAAATCGATGCGTTAATTAGTACTTATCTAAAGTAAATAAGTGGTGAGTAAATATAGAGTACTAAAATACAAGTATGCTAATTGCCATTACCGTTACAGCCTATTAAAGTCCACTGCTGAACATATTCCTCCCCCATAGATTGCGTCATAGGGAGGATATTTGCCATAGTTGTGATGTTACTGATGCTTTAATAATTTCACCTCTCAGTGGGTCATGTGCTCCTGGTAGATTATCTTCTATACATCCATCCAACAGCCTACCAGTCCACTGCTGAACATATTCCTCCCTCATAGATTGCCTCATAGGGGGGATATTTGCCATAGTTTCAACGCCTGGTAAGCGGGTTGGCAACCGCATGTTTTATATTTAGTCCTTTGTTTCCCTCTGTCGCCTCTTACGATACCCACGAGATGATATAGGGTGGACATTCTTACAACGTTACTACACGGTTAGGTTTGCCCGGCGGAAGATCTGCTCTTTTTCTTCAATTTCTAAAGTGGTATACCGCCCTTTCCTATAACACTATGAAATTTGAGTCGCCTTGCCTCTTTTTGCCATTTAAAAATAATTTAATAATCTGTTATATTTTGTATTAAACAAGCTTATTACGTTTATCAAAAAATAAAACGAAAGCATTAGTGCTTAAACCCATTACATATTAATTACAAACAAAAAAAAATGCGTATTCGCTTGCAACGTTATGATTTTATGACGCCAAGACTTTTACAAAATGAAACTATTAAACTTTTCGCTATATTTTTATTTGGATAATAATAGTGTGAAGTTTTTTAGCAGTCCTAATAATAGTAATACAATAATAATAAGGGCTAATAATCTTCCACTCACCAGATGTCACTAGTTGACATTTAATTGAGATGTTAGTTTTAAATAAAAGTTTATCAGTTTCTGGAGTATTATATAAATACACAATATACTCGTAATGCCTTAGTGGTCTTCTCTTTAGCGTTTTTCACATTTTAAATTCTTTTTTTATTCACCGCCACTACACAATGCTAATTATTCCTTATCATTTATTTATAAGTATCTAATGTCTTGATTTATTGAGTAATTTTTTTAGTCCCGATCGGATACAGGAGACAGAAACGTAGACATCCAAAATTGATTACTAAATGATTACACTATCGTGCTAGAAATATTTTTAAAGAATAAGGGTGACCAACAAGCACTTAGTCCATCTGATGATTAGTTAATGCTTTGTCTCATAGACACTTTCATCTATCCTCGACTAAGTATCAAAATGCAGAAGCGTTGTCACCCCTGAGTACTAAGATGGAATGCTATGTTTCAATAAAATGGGCCTCCGGTTCTCTACACTCATCATAGGAAACAGCAGCATTAAGCTGCTAATTCAAAATGGGTTTCTGTGAAAGCGTGGTCCTTCCCTATCGATCCGAAATAAAAGGATCTCGGTTCACTACATTGATCATAAGAAACACAGTATCATTAGCTGCTATTTCTAAATGAGTTTCTGTGAAGGTGGTCCTTCCCTATCGATGCGATCCACTAAGATGGAATGCCTCGTTTCAATAAAAGGATCTCGGTTCACTACATTGATCATAAAACACAGTATCATTAAGCTGCTAATTCAAAATGGGTTTCTGTGAAAGCGTGGTCCTTCCCCTATCGATGCGATCCACTAAAATGGAATGCCTCGTTTCAATAAAAAGGATCTCCGGTTCACTACACTGATCATAAGAAACACAGTATCATTAAGCTGCTATTTCACAATGGTTGTATGCTTGGGTTGGGATTTAATTTTATTAATTATAGGATCCCAGGCAGATGGTAGCACCCAGCCATCTTCTCTATTGAAATTAGGATGTTTTTGAAATCAATTGCCTCGCGAATCATCCTTGAATCAGTGTTCTTTAGCGAGGATTTGTGGTGTATCAAATCTAATGTAGTGACGGGGCGATCCTGTACATGTTCACAGACTGCAGACTTCCCGAAGCGTCGATTCTTCACATTAGCTATGTGTTCTTTAACGCGGGTTTTAATAAATCGATAATACCTAACTAGGCCAAACCACCGAAGTTGTAAAGAGGAAGGTTACCAAAATACACAAGCCCAATGCTCCACTACGTCCCATAGTTAGCCAAATCGAATCACCAACACAGATTGGCTCAACACTTAGCGAAAATACTCACACCGCTCAGGGATATACAAGAGCACACACAAAGTTCCTACCATTTTGTCAGCGAGGTTAAAGACCTACATCTGGCAGACAATGAAACTATGGTCAGTTTTGATGTGTAGTCTCTGTTCACATGCTTACCTGTTGAAGACTGCATCTCGATTGTAACTAGAAGGCTGGAGGAAAACAACATGCCCATAGAATATGCAGTATTACTCAGACACTGCCTTACATCTGGCTACCTATTGTGGAAGGAGGAGTTCTACAAGCAAGTAGATGGTGTGGCGATGGGCTCACCTGTATTCCTGGAAGACTTTGAGGAGAAAGCCCTACTTACTTCTCCCGTAAATCCAAGATTCTACAAGCGGTACGTAGACGATACTTTCACAATTCTACCTTTAGATAAAGTAACTGCATTTTTAGACCATCTTAACTCCATAAATTCTAAAATTCAGTTCACAATGGAGTTAGAGGCAAACAACTCTTTAGCTTTTCTAGATGTGTTAGTAATTCGGAATCCTGATAACACCTTGAGCCACACTGTGTATGAAAAAGACCCATACAGATAGGTATTTAAACGGTGACTCTCATCACCATCTTTCACGGTTAGCTACCGTGTGTAAATCTTTGTTTCAGAGAGCAGGAGAGATCTGTGACAGTAAACACCTGGCCGCCGAGCTCCAACACGTCAAGCAAGTTTTGCACGACAATAAGCTTCGGGTCCCGCGCCTATGTCACAGTGAACGAGTGAAGCCGGCCACAGTCGAGCGAGTGCCTGCTGTACTGCCATATGTCAGAGGTGTCACTGACAAGATTGGCTACTTCCGAAGCGTACTTCCATTAAAACATACTTCAAGCCGCCGAAGAAAATTAGTAAGTTTTACCATCAGTCAAGTGTAATGTCCTCTGCAAGATGCAGGGTGTACAAGCTTGATTGTGAATGTGGTCTCTCTTATATAGGACAAACTAAGGGATCAATAAAACCCGCGTTAAAGAACACATAGCTGATGAGAAGAATCGACGCTCCGGGAAGTCTGCAGTCTGTAAACATGTACAGGATCGCCCCCGTCACTACATTACATTTGATAGACCACAAATCCTCGCTAAGAACACCGGATCCTTCCAAGGATGATTCGCGAGGCTATTGAAATCAAAAACATCCTAATTTCAATAGAGAAGATGGCTGGGTGCTACCATCTGCTTGGGATCCTATAATTAATAAAATTAAATCCCAACCCAAGCATACAACTGCAAGACTTTAAGATACTGTAAGTTCATACTGCGTAGATTGGAACAAACATTAATAATTTTAATCTGAGGTAACCGTGGTTAACTATGCCATTGGGACGTCAAATACCTCAGGCCCCCGTGACCACGGGTGCTGTAAAGTACTCGAAACGTCAGGAATATAAAATAAGTTAATATACGCGATAAAATCAGTAAAACTAGTTTTATTTAAATGTGTAGTATTCGCGTAAATATAAGAAATCATTAAATTCAAGACTTTTTTTTCAAAGTTAAATTACATTTAATTTTAATATATACTCGTATTTTGTGCCATTTTGTTCGATAACTTGTTTCCATCTTATAGGTAGTGACATAATCCCGTTGCTGTAGGAATCTTGGGATTTTTGATAAAAAAATGCGACAAGTAGTTTTGACAGTCCTCTCTTGATATTAACCTAACACTACACAAAGAATTCTGAAGAGACCAAAACAGGTGAAAATCTGAGGGTGCAAAGTCAGGACTATATGGTGAATGTATTAACACTTCCCAAACAAGCACTCTCAATTTTTCCCCTTTTTGTAATAAAACTTCAGAATGTATCGAATTTCTTCGTAAGATTCACTCATTTTGGCGGACAGAAAAACAATTGAAAAATCGCGGGAGTTTTTTTTATTTTTTATTTTTTATTTTTCCTTTTCTTAATCTCCTATATGTATTGATATTAAAACCAGCCAGATACAAACAGTAACACCAAAGAGATTTTTCTTCAATTTTACACAAACAAAATACGAAGAAACTTTTTCCCGACCTCTTATTACTATTATTAGGACTGCTAAAAGAATTCACAATATTATTATCCAAATAAAAATAAAGAGACAACTTTAATATTTTCATTTTATTACTGTCATGGCGTCGTAAAATCATAATGTTGTAAGCGAATGTGCGATTTATTTTTATTTGTGATAGTTAATATGTAAAAGATTTAAGCATTAATGCTTAAATCTTGTGTTTTATTTTTTGATAAACGTAATAAGCTTGTTTAATACAAAGTATAACAGATTACTAGATTATTTTTTAAATCGCGAAAATAGGTAAGGCGACTCAAATTTCATAGTGTTATGGGAAAGCCCGGTATACCACTTTAGAAATTAAAGAAAAAGAGGAGATCTTCCGCAGGGCAAACCTAACCGTTTCGTGGCAGTGTATGAATATCCGCTACCCCAATTAATCCCGTGGGTGTCGTAAGAGGCGACAGAGGGAAACTGAACCACGAGATGGGCAGCAGTCTCTCTAATAGCAACTACAAAAAATGTGGTTGCCAACCTGGGTGCCAAGCGTGGTAACTAAGGCAAATGTCCTTATATGAGGAGGCTATGTTCAGCAGTGGACTTGTGATAGACTGTAAAAATAATGGTTCCACCGGGCAACGTCGTTGGTGTGCAGTGGTGTGCTGAGTCGGACATAGGCCAACGCTCCATGTGGTAGTATCAAGCTATTCTATATATATATATATAGTGGTACAGAAACTTTGATATCGTGATTTAGTTTTCCGAAAACATCACCGCAACTGCCTTTCTTTCACAAAAGAGGAGGCAAACGAGCATACGGTTCACCCGATAGTAAGTGATCACAACTGCTATGAACATGTTAACACCAGAAGAGTTGTAAGTGTGTTACGGGCCTATGAGGAGGGCCTATCCCATATTGGGTCGAATTACTGTTTTTTATAGAATAAGGGTGACAAACAGCACACAGTCCACCTGATGGTAAGTGGTTGCTGTGGCCATAGACATCTACATCTATCTTCGTTTGCGAATTTAAATGCAGATGCGTTGTCAGCCGTGAGGACTAAGATAGAATGCCTCTTTTCAGTAAAAGGATCTCCGGTTCTCTACACTCACCATACTGAAACACAGCAGCATTAAGCTTCTATTTTATGCTGGTATTCTGTAAGAGCGTGGTCCTTCCCCGGTCGAGCCAACCCATTCGTGCTACAACTATACTATCAATATAGCTGCAGCATGGCTCTACCACGTAGTAAACGTAGTAAAGACTGAATTTTGGTCACGGCGGTCAGTCTCAACTTTGAAAAAGTTGAATTCCAGAAAAAAGGTTCTTTCCAGGACTTAGGTATTTTCGGAACTAATGGTAAATTAAACATAAGCGTGACTTGCAATAAGTATTATTTATAATCTGTGTTAAATAAACGAATGTCTATTTCTTCACTAGCCTGTAAGAATCGACAGCTGGACATAGGCTCACCCCTTGTAGAGAAGATTTTCTTTAAACGTCACGTTTGGCAGTCCGATTGACAAACGCAGTATCAGATGCCGCCGGTCTGAGCATTGTACGTCTGGCATAAACGAGACGGCTATATTGCCATCAATCGGAAGCCATAAGTCTTTCCACCCGTTTTCCACTCACGGGCCGAGATAGGGTATTGAATTCTCCTACGCCCCATACAGCAGGGTTATGAGTCTACTTTGAAACTTAAAAAATATAAAAAAAAACTAAAGTCGTTACGATTGAGTTTGGATAGCAACCATCGTATATTATCTGGGAATTTTGTTGTATAGCACAGTGGACTCAAGCAAACCATTTAATCCTCAGTGGTTTGTAATGTGTTTCATGTGTAGTAGTGTTTATTGCAATATTTTATTGATTACTAGCAACCCGCCTTGCTTCGCTATTCTGGTCTATAAATGTGTTTTTTCGTATTTTACAAAAATACCTTAGTTTTTTGGATAATATATCCCAGATCACTCTTGAAATTGCTCTCTATCTGTTCGTGAAGTTTCATTACAATCGGTACAGCCATTTCAAAGATTAGCCCGGACTTTTTAAAATTCATGTCTTAATGATGCGCAAATAGCTCAATAAGAGGCAGTTATTTCCATATTACAGACAGATACTTCAATTTTCTTTATATGATATGGATAAAAATAAAGCAAATAGGGAACTCTTTTATTGTATTTTATTTTGAAATTCAATACTGTCATAGAGTTTTTAAGTATTTTACGCCTTTTTAGCAACGAAGTTGGTAGGAAACCGACATTCATAATTATGTTGACAACGCACGTGTAGCTTGCTGTGTCTGCAGTAGCCACTTACAATCGGGATTTTTAGCTCGTTTATCATTTTAATATTTAAAACACAAAGTATTTTCATTATGAAAGATGTGTGAATAAAAATTGATACATAGAAGGAAACTATTTTTTATGAATTTTATCGCGGCTCATTGACAACATTTTTAATATTACCGATGTTTCGAGTGCTTTATATCGAAGTGTATATGACAAGTGAGCACACAGTCCACATGATGGTAAGTGGATGCTACGGCTCGTTGACACCTAACTTCTATCGCCTATTTAGAATCAAAATGCTATGTCACCCCTAAGGACAAAGATGGAATGCCTAGTTCCGAATAAAAATGGTCTCCGGTTCTTGACGTTTGCCAAATGAAAAACAGCAGCATTATGCTGGTATTTCACGCTGGTATTCAGAGAGCTTCCAGAGGAAGAGCGTGGTCTTTTCCCGGCCTAACCAACCCATTAAAGCCTTAACGGCACCCATAGTTACGAGAAGGAAAAACGCGACGATGCAATGTGCGTAAAAATTGTTATTCGCGTTAACATAAGAAGTTAATAAGTTCTTCATAATCTTGGAGTGTATTTCTTAAGCTTTACGCTACACGCTATTGACGCTATAGTAACAGTAGGGCAAAAACACGCGTCAAAATTACAGACTGACAAGTCTTCTTTATTACATTTATTTATAATGGTGCATATTTACTTTAATCTATACATATTAATATCAAATTTACGTCGAATTTTATTGTCCCATACATATTTATAAGTTATCTATAAGGAGCAGTGATTCACTGTTAATTACTACTAAATATATGCACTCATTTAAATATATAACGAATATTTCTATTTAATGTCGAAACAGCTGATTTTATTACATCTGTAGTGTTTTAGAGAAAAATATTTAATATATGTAGGTAAAATATATTATTACCGATATTTAAATTTCTCATTTTAAATTTCAATATTTGTTTCTTTTAACTTGAATAAAATCTTTTACTTTAAAAAATAACTGGCATTCAACAAACGTCAGTACTCTTTTTTATTCGTAGATGTTTTATACATTTTTTTTAATTTAAGAATATTACATTCGTAGTGTTTTTTATATTTTTAATTGCACTGTTCTTATCTTGATGTTCTTTATTAGGTGTGTGTTATCGTATTTGTATTTCTCGTTCTACGCAAAAATATTAGAGATGCTTTTAAATTTTCGCCTTAATGTTATTTTATTTATGCGGCTTTATAAATTATGTAAAAATAAAATTACCTTTTTAGAGTTGATGTATTCTAACTTTTTTGCTATCGCAAATCAAAGGTTTTTGACACTGTATAAAAAAAGAAACACTAGCACACACTAAAAAGTACCGTTCACTAATAAAGTTCCGTGTACGAAAAAATATTCGAAGTTGTGTTTCGCGGGAAAGTTGACGGAGCCCGCGTGCGTCCGAACCAAGCTCTCAGCATCCACTAACGTTTGAAAACGGAATGGACCGACATCACTCTGGTTGCATTTATTTTATTACTAGTCCGTCAGTATCATTCAGTACTTCAATGTCTATCAGATCTTTTACACAATAGCTATAATAGATGCCAGCCGCATTACTGGCAAGTCATAAAATGTCACAAAATTTTCGTCGATTTATAAATAAATAATGAGTTCAGTAGCGATCGTACATTAATCAAGTATTGCATGACTGGGTTTTTATAGTGTTGTCACATTACGCCTTTTCTGGAGGTGGTTTTCACTAAAATGCGGCGATGAAAGTACATAGTCGTCAATCTTGTCGGGGAAGTTTTTTTTTAAGTGAAACTGGGCATTAAACTGAATTTTAATGTTCCGCTATTTATTTTATAAAAGTAATTTGAATAAAGTTAATTAAAACAGTCCATATTTATGTTGTTAATGTAGCTATGCAAAGACATAAACAATATAAGCTTATAGGACTCTTTTTAGGGTGAAGGTGAATACACATCTTTTTCTTGGAATTCTTCTTACGTGGTAGAGTAACGCAGCAGCGAGTTACGGCAGCCAAATAAATGATCCGACTCGAACGGGGAATGTCCACGCATATAATACCAGCATGAAGTTTGTAGCAGCATGATAGGTTTTGCTGGGAACAGGGAATTCCATTTTAGTCCTCAGGGCTGACAAATTTTGATTATTAATCGAAGATAGATGCAGGTGTCGATGGACAAGGGAATCAATGTATCATCAGGTTAGACTCTGCATGATGGTACACTTATTTTTGCCGATAAGTATCCGTGCACCCGTTGCTGTATTGCATTTTATAGAGTAATATAATTGCAGGCAATAAGGCAATCAAACAGCCTGTTTGATTGCTTTATTAGATAAATCTTATATAATATTCATCTTTTCTTTAAAAAACGACATGGGTAAAAATTGATAGAGCCATATTTCTAAATAATGCAATATAATTTATCACTTATATGTATCTGTTAAAATATGTGGAATTATAGGTAATAATCATTTCAAAAGTTCACTTACCTTCGTTCCTATTTTACTACTCAGAAATGAAAACACGCCTTTCGAGTGAGTCTACACTCACGTAATTTGAATAGAGTCTATTACAAGTGTCAATATACTGTAGAGACTACGAAAAGTGCTTTTAGAAGTTATCCCCATTGAGAGATCATAAGCAGAGATTAGACGCACTAAAAGAGGAGCATATAATAATGACATCCAGAATGAATTTTATTGACGTCGGCCAGTCTTAATGGAGACTAGCCATCGGCGCAGGACCCTATCTACGTAATGCACGAACGTCGGCGCAAGAACAGGAGCACTCTTTATACCCTAGATTTCATAGTGCAATGGGACAGCAATTGTACTCGAGTGAAGAGAGATCAGTGGCAGGACTAACGTAAAGGCTTTATGTACTTTTTGACGCACGTCGGTGAATCACCGCCAACTTCTGACTCAACTTCTTACTGAGAATTTCGTGACAGAAAAACCCAATAACTGCTTTTATTTCGACCTGATATTAGAACCTGAGATCATACGATTGGCAGTTGCGCTGATCAACAAACTAATGAGACAGTCTTGTGGGTTGAGAGTAGAGTAGAGTTATTTAAATAGAGTCTATTAAAGATGACCATGGGCTGTAGTGACTAATTTAAGTGCTTTAAAAAATAAAACAAAAAATAAAATATTACTCAAATTTTAGACTAATGAAGGAAATGTTGGTTACGTGAAAATCAAACCTAAGATCGATACAGCTGTAATGGTTTCAAAACACCAAGTTATGTAATCTATATATCCATATAAATAAATAAAATGAGATTGAGCTATTTGCATGTTATTAAGATTTATAAATTTTTTGTGTTTGCCTGTTTATCTGTTTGCCTATCCGGGCTTATTTTTGGAATCGTTGAACTGAGAGTGATGAAACTTTACGTACAGATAGGAAGCAATGCCAGGAGAAACAGGAAAAACTTGAGGATTTTTTTTGAAAAAAAAAACGATAAATTGATAAAATAAATGGTATTTGATAATCTTAAATCTTCATAACGCAACATTAATGGATTCTACCCAGGGTGGGTTGCTAGTCTTTAATAAAAGTAGTGGTTTAGTGAAGTGGCATTAACAAGGAAACAGATAAACTATTGCCTAAATGCAATAAAATGATTTTACGTTGTAACAAACAAATTGAGAAGTTTTCAAGCGCTAATAAGACTTTTTAACGACCAATGTAAATGCCGTCGTTGACATGTAGTCATTTGAAGTGTGATTGTATATCTAATGTCAAAAGTTTAATATATTTTGAGCTAAACTCCAAAACAAATCATTATTTTATTGCTTTAATTCGAAAGACGAAATCGACGACCATTGGTTGTTCGCACATAAACGTCTGGTTTATAAATGAATTGTCACTGATTGCTGTTTATTAGGGAAATATTATCGTCTAATAATCTACCTATTTCGTAAGTGATTGTAAACATGTATAGATTTACTTACTGTAAATAATTACGAAATACTAGTGTTCGAAATTCGATCGTAATTTATTAAATTTTTAGGTTTATATGTCAGTAAGTAAATTACTTTTTTTATAGATTAATGGTGATAAACGAGCACACAGTTCACCTGATGGTAAATGGATACTGTGGCCCATAGGTATCTACATAAATCCTCGATTAAGAATCAAATAATACAATCGCAAAAAATTCACAGTTCATTCAGTCAATCTGTCGGTAACAATATTGTAGTGTGGCTCACGGTATCCACTAATATAATTCCTATTATAAATTTAAGTCAGTAATAAACAGGACTAGGAACATAAAGATTGTCTCAGTTTAAAATTCTTTGGCGACAATCTCTATTTCGTGCAAATGTTTGAACACAGCCTATTAGGACATTGGCCTTAGAGTAAAAACGTATTAAGTAGTTACTCTATGTACATTATTACTCAAAGTAAAATTATGGTAAATATTACTCTGATGCATTTGCAGCATGAACATCAACAAAAGACCAGCCATAATTTTACTAGCAATCCAAAGTTAGGAATTTAGCTGTGTTTTACTCGTGTGCTTTTGAAAGCACGTAAAACCGTGGGTCCAGCGTATGATATCTTTCCGGTCATGTTGGATTGTCGTCCTATCGGACTATGAGAGTGAAGGAATAGAAAGTGCACTTGTGCTTGCGCACATCCTGTTTCACTATAATCCTGTCCTGCAGAGATGACTTGTCTCCGCTGAGACTGCCTGCCGCAACAGTAATTCGGTCTAAAGAACATGCTTATTATTTAAGGGCTATACCCGTCTAATTAATTATTGTAATGATTTGTGAAATTTATATCAGGAAGCTTAAAGTCACTTAGAGAGTCTTATAGAGTGTTGTGTTTGGAGTTTCTCTGCGTGATATCATTGTTACGTATTGTACGTAACAATGATATCCGCGGTAAAACTAGCGTAACCAATATAACCCCACGGATAAGTAAACTGAAGATGCAAAGGGCCGACTATATTTGCTCGAAGAACTGATAAAAAAGGAAGTTTCTTGAGTGGCAGCCTCGTACCAATAAGCGGAGTCTAAGGACAACCTCTAATTAGATAAAATAACAACTTGGTAAGTGTTACAGAATATTGATGGTCACAGATGGCTATGGACCGTGTTTTGTGGCAATTTTTGAGGAAGGCTTATGTTCGGCGAAGGACTTGTGTTTTTATTCAATTGATTTTTACATATGGGCAAAATAAAAATTTAAATTCCTGAATTTACGAAAAAATAACGTTTGTAAATCCAATTTTTTAAGATTTATTTCTGGGTTTTTAAAGAGCACAACACAAGAATAAACTTATATCTAATTATGTTAAAGCAGCGTGGCTCTACCACATAGGAACATAGGCATAAATTGGTTAATCGTTTTGTTGATTGTGTGAAATTTTATGATAAAAAATTACATTATAACACTACATTAATTTACAAGATTGTAACAAAAAAAGTTCAAACAACCAAAAAAAATTTTGGTTAAGCGATTTCCGAAGCAACTATCTATCATCGAAACTACGAGATTATCCTTGTTTTAACAGGTAAACACCACACGGTGTTCTAAATAATAATCATCATAAACTAAAATATAAGCTCTATTTTCATATAATACTCTTTATTGACTTACATTAATTAACGCGTCTAAAGAAATCGGAAACGTATTTTATGGCGCTCCAGGGAGTCGGTGCACGTTGATGTCTTTTATATGAAACTAGTCGTAACTGTTCTCTTACTACCGTTTAAGAGGCGTTTTCTGCGCAGATTTATATTAGAATAATACAATATCATTCAATTCAAATATTTTTATAAAAATTAATAATATTATAGAAAGTCATTTTAATGATGATGTGGTCGATGGTGACAAATAATGCTTACAACATCGTAATAAAAATTACAGTTCTGTGCTAACCAGGTTCAATCAGGTTGGTTCAAAATTTTGATTTTGAATGGTAATAAATTGAAATGTATTAAATTCACAACACCAAATGTAAAACCAAGGAGCTGAGGTGTGTTGAATCTACTCGTTTTTATTGGAATTAGAGTTGACGCGAAGCTCCAATGGGACCATCATACATCTAAGCTATCTAGAAAACTTAGTAATGCAGCATATTCTGTAAAAAAATTAGAGGCCCTACATTGATTAGAGTTGCTGCGCTGGGGGCCGCGGGTTCAAATCCCGCACGGAACAAGTGTTTGTATGGCCTGCAAATAATTGTACCGGGTCTGGATGCTTGTTCTTGTGCAATTTATGTTTGTAAACTGCCTTCACGATACAGGAAAAATCGTAGTGTGGGCAGTGCCAGCCTGAGGAAAGTTTTAGGATGGAGCGAGAGCAAATTATGGAGCCCTCCTTGCTTACCCTAATATATACCAGTTGTGCGTGCACGTGCAAGCATGCAGGAAATGGAGAATCGAATTCAATCCCGATAAAAGCAGGGCTATAATGTTCAACACGAAAGCTCGCTATAAAAAGACACTCTTGAGATTCAAACGACACAAGACAGGAACAATCTCCCTTTACAATGTCCCAATTCCTTGGGATAGAAAGGTTAAATACCTGGGGTAACATTAGATAGTAAGATGAGCTTCACTGTCACATTGAAGCTGTTAAAAATAAGGGAAATTTGTAATATTTCGTCTATTCAGCAAAACGCAGTAAGCTGTCCTTAAGACACAAACTGCATCTTTACAAAACCTGCGTACGCCCCATTATGACATACGCAGGTGTGTCCTTTGCCCATCTTCACCCCTATCAACTCCGGCAACTACAAGTTGTCCGAAACCTATTCCTGCGACGAATCACAGGAGCTCCATATCATGTGAGGAACGGATCTCCACCGCGACCTCGACATGCCCACCATCCAGTCGTATCTTATGGAATTGTCCTCAAGATACTTCAATTCGATCAAAGATCATAACAATCCGTTGGTGACTGAGGCGGGCTCGTACTCCCCAGAGAGGGATGTTGCCCCCCACAGGAGACGCCCCAAGAACGTTCTTCTTGATCCCGACGACGAGATCACTTATGAATAGGTCGATCCCCTCCAAAGGAGAGGGAATTCGTCTATCTAACACTAACACACACACACACACACATTGAGACACTACACTAGTACAGAAAACTATAACACCGCGTTCGCCGGCGAACGCGAGGTCACAGACACACCCCACACACGAGGTAGAACTGTCTTCCATATTGATGGGCCTGATACGAGGACCCTTTGAATCACATCGAGCCGCCCCGCCTCCCCTAGCTAGAGGAGCCTCACCCGGGTCGGGGTGCCTCGACCGCAGTCGGCGAAGCGGCGCTTCGGGTCGCCCAGCCGCCGGTAGAATATTTGCACTCAATAGCTCGTAGGTCCTCGCCACGAGCCTATTTCGATGAAGCTGTCAAGGCCGCAGGGCCAACAGCGTACACTTTCAGAAAAACGTGCAAGCATGGAACTGGTAAGATCTCGACAACATCTTAAGTCTATGTCTAATTTGTCGATTGACAACGGCCATGCTCGTGGGATATTAGGCACTGCACTCCTTACGGTACCTATAGGAACAGTTGATGTAGAATGAAAAACAAAATTAAATAGGAATTAAGGTACATTTATTTAAATAAGTCGTACAGTCTAATGCGATGCTTACGCATACTATAAGTCATAACAACAATAGACAATAAAACAAAATTAAGTCAACATTCATTAATGATCAATAAGCATAACCAACTTTAGAACTGGTATTTATACGATATGTTTACTAATTAATATAACAGTGCTTATTAAAATAAACTCTTTAGGTTTAGCCTCCAGACTCTAATAATAATATTATTAACCCATTGAATGTCGAAAAATTAAAACAATAGCATAACAATAATATAGGAGAAAATCTAGTGTGGGGTAACGTTTTAAAGAACAAAAAAATTAAATGGAGAACAAATTTTAATTAAGTCGCTGCGTACGCACTTTTGCCTTTGCAAAATTTTTATGACCTCCTACGATAATATCTGAGCTATATCATTTCAATTGACAGAAGGCTAGATCAGAAAGCTTATCTTCTGCAAGAGTCGACCTCAGCTACGTTTTAATTAGCTTAAGCTTGCTAAAACTGCGTTCACCTTTAGCCACCATAATCGGAATAGTTACAAAAATCCGGAGAGCTGTCCAAATAGGTCATCACCTATGAAATTGCCGTTCTGCAGTACTGGCCATTTGAAATCAAAACAATTTTGTTTGGCTAAAATTCTAATTTCAAATTACTTTTGTTTTAAAACATGGAATTATTTTATCAAAGTTAGTCATTTGTTTATTGATAAGCGTTATGTTTTCTTCTTTTTTGTCGTTATGAATGCGTTAAAAATTCGAATAATTATGGAATATGAGTACCGTCGTGGCAGCAAAGCGGCACAAGCGGCACGCAACATTAACGACGTTTACGGAGCGAATACTACAAACTAACGCACCACCTGTTATTAGTTTGCCCGCTTCCGTTCTGGAAATTTCGACCTGAAAAATGAACCCCGTGGTCGTCCGAAAAAATTGGTCGACAATAACGAATTAAAGGCAATTCTGGTAGCTGATGATACTCAATCTACGGTTGAATTAGCAGCAGCTTTCCACGTTAGCATCAAAACAATATTGGTCCATTTGCGTCAAATTGGTAAGGTAAAGAAGCTTGACAAATGGGCGCCCCACGAACTTTTTTTTGCAATTGATTAAAAAAAATCGGTTTAAACAATATGGCACCGAGTTTCCCCATGGCAACATGCATTTATATCATCAGTAGCACAATTTGAAGATAATCGCATAAAAAAATTGAGGTGGAATAGTTTTCGTACTCATGCGCTGATTCCTACTGGGCTATAAGAAAATTTTCTTCTGTTTTCGTTCACAGATTCTTTCAAACTCCGGGTTTATTTCAGCTTTTTCAGCTATATCTTTATCTGCAATCGGTTTCGTTAAAAAAGTTAAACATTTGTGCATCATTTTTTGTAGCATATGATAAATCTATACGCTCTGCTTGCATGTATTTGCTGACAAGATTAACGTGGAATAAAACGTCGTACCAAATTACTAAAGATAGCAAAAACTCGAACTTTCCAAATTGACTGCAAGTGATTTAGCTTCCAAACTTGCCACGGGATCAGTAGTGTCGATACTCTTCTTCCAAGGCACTTTTTACTTCTCATCTTGTTTCACACACCTTCTTTAAAGTTTTGAAATAACTTCCCATTTTGTGGTGAGTTTGAAAAAAATACAAATAAGCGCTGGAGAATGCCCGCGCTCGTCTCAGCAAATAAGGCCATACGCACACATACCAACTAGCCACACGTTTGAAACCAAAATATTGAAAAGCGAGCAAATTTCCACCAATAACCACTCAGGGACATGAGCAAAGAAACGGAACACAGACTAAGCTTCTAAGGAACGTGTAAAATTGTTACCTAAATAAATTAAAAGATTGTATTTTTCTATTATGTAGGTAACTATGCTATTATAAAATTTGACTGAGGCGCTTCCTGGGACTTGGCGCCTGGAGCGGCCGCTCCGTTCGCCCTATGGTAGGACCGGCCCTGAGTGTGGGTATAACGTTTTTAAAAAAAGATTGAAAAAAAAGCTAGATTCATTTTTTATAGTTTTCATTTTCCATAGCTTAATGTCATATGGCATATTGTTATGGAATAATGTGACTTTTATTGAAAATCTCTTTGTTTTGTAGAAGAGGGTCATTATGGTAACTTATAACCTAAGTCCGAAGGAGTTGCTTGGAGTCAAATCTAAAGAAAATTTAACGTGTGTACACTAAAACAAAAATAGTTTTATAAAGGGCAGTGATGTACAATCTGTGAGCACTAGGAACAAGCACGAGATAGTCATGCCAGTTACTCGACTCCAAAAACCAGTAATTCCTTCATGGGGCAATGTATACACTTTTACAACAAAGTCCCAGAAAATATAAAAAACCTATTATCATTAGTTTAAATATTTTTTAATCAAAAGTTATTTAATAAGGGTTAATATACTAATAAAGAATACATGATTATTTCATTTAATAACCCCAGCGAATGATATGATTGCTACGATGCTGTTAATAAATGTTTTAATATTTATTTGTTTATCATATTTAATTGTAAATTAATGTTTAAAAACTTCCGCTGAGTTCCTTGTAGGTTTTTCCCAGAGCAAAGGCTTTTTCCGAACCAGTGGTAAAAGCATCAATGTCTTTCAATAAGTCTTTTTGTAAACAATATTGAATAAAACATATTCTAATGTGTGATATGTAGCTCCGTGGTAGTTCAGGGCTAAGCGCTCATTTTAAATTTTACAGTACGCGAGCACCAAGGTCGTACCCAGGTTTGATCCCTGACAGTCACCAAAGAAATAATTGCAATTTTAAGCGCTGATTTACGGTCGGTACTCGGTGGTGAAGGAAAACATTTTGGGGGAATCTGCTTCACTAAATAATAAATTAAGAGGATGTATAAGGTGTAAAAATACGCAGGAATAGTGACAGACTATTTGCTTAATAACCCTCTCAAAAAATGAGAGGAAAACTGCACCCAGCTGTGGAACATGTAAATGCTGTAATCTAAGCATTTAAATACTTTTTTGTGTAGAATAAGGGTGACAAATGAGCGCACAGACTACCTTATGGTGGATGCTGCAGCTCATGAACATCTTAACGATTAAGAATCACCCCTGAGGAGAGGACTAAAATGGAATGCCTCATTTTCAGCAAAAGGGTCTTCGGTTCTCTATACTCACCAAATGAAATACAGCAGCATTATGCCGCTATTTTACGCTGGTATTCTGTGAGAGCGTGGTCCTACCTCGGTCGAGCCGACCCATTTGTGCTACAACCATAATATAGCTGCAGCGTGTCTCTGCCACGTAAAAACTGGCACGTAAATTCTGGTACAAGCAGGGTTTTAAAAGGAAAACTCAAATTACGAGATTTAGTTGCTTAGTACTTTGATAACTAAGTAACAAGATCCATGATAAAAAAACACATATTTACTTCCTATTAGTTATTTTCGAAAAAAACTTTTGGTAAAACCTATAATTCGACTTCAAAGGACTAAACTAAAAGAAAAATAATATTAAAAGTTATTTGTTTACTTTTAAAATTAAAAGTTAATTTTGAGTGGATTTCCTTAGTCCGCAGTGGTAGTAGTAGTATATCACAATATCTATGTCGCCTAAATAGTAACATTGAAAACTTTAACTTTGGGGGCAGAATTTTTCGTCTAAATAATATATTGAACCCAACACTGAAGTTATAACCTATTTAACAAAAAAGGAATCATCAATATTGGTTCAAAATTGACGAAGATATCATAAAATAAAAAATATCTTTCCTCCTTTTTTGGCATCAAGAGATTGAAGAGATATTTTGTATAAAAAGAAAACATTTTCCTGCGCTAGAATAAATTGGTATAGAAATACTTTATCGCGTACTAACTAAGGAATCCTAAGCAATGCATCATTGATAAGAATCGTGATGTAAGACTGAATCTGCGAAATAAAAGCCATGTGTGAATTCATCGCGTAGATCGCGTTGGGTCAACGACTCACAATCCCGATGTCAACCGACCCGTTTGAAAGATCGTTTTGCTAAAACGTCACCTTACATGAGCAGTTTAAAAAAAAATACTAATGCAGTCTAAGCCAACTCTGAAAAAAGTTAAGGACCCTACTGGTAACACTTCTACTGCTTTATTTTTTGTGGTAGAGTCACACTGTCGCGATAATGCTTGCAGCAAAATGGGTCGGCCTGATTGAGGAAAGGTCACGCTCATACACAATACCAACGTGAAACAGCAGCATAATATAATGCTATGTGCTCCAAACCGAAGTAAGATCACGGCAGCTGGTCTCAACGGAGACTAGCCATCTGCACAGGACAGGATATTGCAAGCAAGTACAAGTGCACTCTCAGTTACCTCACTATCATAGTCTCATGGGACAGAAACCAACATGACCGGAGAAAAATGCATTCTTTTTAGAGGCACGAGCGTAAAAAACCGCTAAACTTTTGAATACGAGCTGCCACTGAGAATTTTTCGACAGAAACAAACTAACAATTGTTTATTTGCCCGAGTCGGGATTTGCACTCGGGACCACATGATCAGTAATCGCATTTACGATAACTAGACTAACGAGGCAATTAAACAATTGCACAATGCTGCTTTGTTTCCTATAACGACTGATGAGAACCGGAAACCCTTTTTACTGGTAAAATATGTAACAACAGTATCCTTTCCCATCCTATTCTATCCTTTCCTATTCTATTCTATCCAATCCTATCGTATCCTATTCTGCCCTATCCTATCCTATCTTATTCTACTATATTCTATTTTAAAGATTACATGAAAAATTAAAAGTAGATTTTAACCAAATAAAATAATAATTTTCGTATAATGACTTCATAAGCTATTACTAAATTTCTAAAACTAAATAAAAGAAATTTCAAGCTACTCTACTGTACTGTAATTAATTAAGTGATTGCTTACTTCTCAATAACGGTACGAAAGTGTAAAAAATCCCATGTTTCCAATTGTTTAGTTACAAATACGCGTATTATGGCTGCAGCTATACGTAGTAGAGCCAGGGAAGGACAACTCTTTCTCTGAAAAGCGCTGCGCTGCCCCAACGCATGTGAGTGGACTTCACATGTGTAAGAAATTTTATTTTAATATCTCAGATATGCAGGTTTCCTCACGATATTTTCCTTCACCGATTAGTACGGCGTACTAATCAGAACTTACATTTAAAATTAACAATTCATTGGTAGCGGCAGGATTCGAACCCGGGTAGCTTGCGTACCGTGAAGTTTACAGTGAGCGCTTAGCCTCTGAGCTACGACGGCTCTCAAAATTTGTACATAATGACACGAATACGTTATCCATTTTCGCAAAAACTCGTGTCACGGCTATTATTATCATCTCTTTAAGCTGCACTACCATAACTAAGTGGGAATAGTCTGGAGCAATAAGTTGTTATTATATATTAATTATTACATAAATACCAGTATAAGACTCAACCTGGTACCATTTTGATCACTGATTTATTTTAATCTTCAATTATTCAGTAATAGATTTCTAGCAACAAATACTTTAGTGGTTATTTTCGTTAATATTTTGCGGAGAATTATTGTAAGTATCCATAAGTCTGGATCAATCTCTCTGAGATAGCATAGTAATAGCATTTTACAGTGAACGAATTATCGTAAATACTCAGATAGCTTGTATTTATCATTAAATCCACTATACTCACGCGATTTTACATCGTAAGTTATATGGTATTAAAACACTATAACTTCGAGATAACTTGTTAAGATTGGACAAAGTTAATATTTAATCTTTTATTAACCGAATGCTTTGTTCGACTCGTATATTTTTAACCAATTTAAAAAGAAATGGGTGGTGTTGAAATGGAATATTCGACGCGCATGTTTTGATTTAAGGTATTTTCACCGATTTCTCGGAAACGGCAAGACCGATTAAAATTTTCCTTTTTTCATTAAAAAGTTTAAGCTCCAATGGTGGTTTTGTACAAATTTAGAGGAAATATTCCATTGCAAAAAGTGTAAAATGAGGGTTGAATAATTAAATGTAACTTTATAGAGGACCTTATAATTGTTATATTGAATTTTCGATATTTCTTACTTCACTCAAAAGGGTAAAAAATTAACATCAACTAAAAAGCAACATATCAACCATAAAATAAAGCAAAAGTCGGAGCTTTAATTCTTGGATACCCTATATTTTAACACCAACTTCACAAGCTATTATGTACATTTAAATAAAAGTTTTTATGAAGTGAAAACTTCTTTAGAATCGTTGTGATTTCAAACTCGATGAAACGAAAAAGCGACACTAAAAAGAGACAAACATATACATCTATAGGATTTAGCCAGTGAGAGAATGGGATAGAATACACTATAGTATGTGCCAAATCGATTGAGAAAACGGACAATGACCTTTCGGTCGTTTAACCAGGGGTTACAAACCTTCAATATATAGGCACATTTTATATGTAGTACTTTCTTTATTTATAATGATTTTTATAATGATTGATATAATATATATTTATTAACTATTATTAAAAGTTATGTGAAAGATCGCTGTAGAAGAAAAATCATCTATTGTTATAAAGTACTTTATTCATTTAACAACAAAAACATTAATTTATAATATAGAAGATTCGAGTGATAACGACACCGAATAAGTACGTACTTATGCAAAAGATAAAACTTTATTTTTAATATTATATAAGAACTTTATTTTTATTCGGTGCAATCATCACTGTATCTTCACTTGATGAACTATCTGTAACATTAATTATAAAGCGATCTGCAGTTTGGTCAATTCTATCATCCATGCCACGCATTTTTGTTCAACCTTAAGGACATGCTGAACACAGTTTTTCCATTTATCTGGCGTGATTTGAGTTAAACCATCTTTAAGTAAATTTTAACATCTTTTAACTTGAAAGTTGTATTTTTCGTGCAACGTACCCTTTCACATCTGCCCACACAAGTTCAATGGGGTTAAGCTCACAGTGATAAGGAGGTAACCTTACCACTGTGATGCTTTTTCTTTGCCATCTCGTCGGTGACGTAACTCGATAGTTATCTTTAACTGCCTTTATTTTTTCCATTAAGTGGGTCTTTGTGTCCGAGGGCACGTATGCGATCTGTTTAGATTCTAGCCATTCCTGCATATTTTGTTTCCGCCAAGACATTGTTGGGGTTTTCTAAACGTCTGGAGTGGTAACTAGCGTTATCCATAACTATGACATCGCCGCTTTGCAGTTTTTCTATTACTTTTCTAAACCAGTCCTCGAAATGGAGCGTCCATACTCTCATGGTAGTCACCAGTAGATGATGATTCAAATACCCAATCACATCCTCCAAAAGCCATTTTCATTGCCAACGTGTACAACTATTAATCGCTTTCCTTTACCCGAAGGGCTTTCGCGCCAGTAGAGTAGCCTTCTAACCGTGATTGACGAGAAGATTCAATTGTGGTGTCTTCCATACCTTTCCCATAGTATGACCTGCGTTAATCCATGTTTCGTCAAGGTAAAAATGTTACGTCCTCGTTTCTTAATATTTGTATTTCTCTCAAATATCTGGTACGCCACAGAACTATCTCTGGGCGATCTATTGACCACTTTTTCTGTTTCTCTTTATATATTTGAATTTTAAATGGCGCAACACACGTCGCAGGAAGTTTTGCTCAAGTTTGGCAACTGGTCATCTTGATTTATACTGAGCAAAATTTTGTCTAAAGTCGGTAATTCTCCTGCAAGAAAGAACTGATGCACTTTCGCTCTTATAGCCGATTTATCAAAATCGTCCAACTTCAATTACAGACTTTTTCTTTTATTAATTATTCCTTTTCTGGTATTTTATGGAATCTCTATACACGCTTAATACGCGATATATAGTGCTCTTGCTGACTCCTGAGATCTCCGAAACCTTTTCTACCATATTAACGTTTGAAGGATACACGTCTTCGGGCCAGGTGTTTTGACATATTTGTATACATTAATGATAATCTCTTGTTCCCCGACCGACAAAGTGGTAGGTTTTCTCTTTTACTGGTGACGTTAAAGGTGCTCCAGAAGATGGGCCTGTAAATAAATGACAAAATATACTACCATAGTACTACATCACATAAATACATATTGTTTTAGAAAATAAATACCACATGGTCACATAAAAAGAGCGCTTTAAGAAATAGAAAGGCTACGTCGTCGCATTTGTACCTATTTGTACGTACCTGCTACGTTTATTATGGGTCGGCGACGTCTCTTTCCACTTGATGTTGAAGGACCGGGTCCTTCACCAAATTCTCCTGAACTCATGTCGATTTAGTAACGACCGTCACAGTAAAACTAATATAACAGATTCAAAAAACAAAAACTTAACGATATAACAAATTTAACAGTAAAACTCAACTAAAACAATGCAATGAATGCTATGAATTACCCGAGACGTACACGCAAGCGCTATCCGAACACGAATGAAAACAAAATGGCGGACTGGCCCAAAAGGTGACGCATCTCTGGCTGCCATTGTCACGTTTCTTTAGAACGAACTGACGTAACGCGCGTTTTGTTTATTTTAAAGGGATGAATTTGCAAAAGCTCAATATGGTGATTATATTGCTTCAAATATTTTTTAATATGAAACTGTTATTAAATGAATTGCTGCGTTACTTACCATAAATTGAAATATAAAATATAACACATTTTCGCGATGTACCGTAAGATTTTACTATGTTTATAGGAACCACAGACAATATTATTTAAGAAACAAAAACAAAACATATGTGTTGACCTAGAAGTGGAATAATATCAATATTTAAATATTGTTATCACATCTAAATTGAGATTTTGTGTTACGCCTTTTGACACTCGGCTCATATCTGAGGTCATTGTCCGTTTTCTCAATCGATATGGCACATACTATATACGAAGTTTATTGAAGTGAAAACTTCCTTAGAATCGTTGTGATTTGAAACTCGATGAAACGAAAAAGCGACACTGAAAAGAGACAAACATATACATCTATAGGATTTAGCCCGTGAGAGAATAGGATAGAATACACTATACGATGTTTATTGAAGTGAAAACTTCTTTAAAATCGTTGTGACTTGAAACTCGATGAAACGAAAAAGCGACACTAAAAAGAGACAAACATAATATACATCTATATGATTTAGCTACTGAGAGAATGAGATAGAATACAATATACACTGTTTCTTATTCTAACGGTCTCAATAAATTAATAATAAAACTCGAATTAGTAATATATTTTATTAATAAAAATAAACGAGGATTCACTTCTACCGCGTGTGAACTGCACACGTGTTTTTATAAATTTATTTATATTTTAATTACACAAGAAGGTTCCACTTCTACCGCGTGTGAACTGCACACATGTTTTTATAAATTTATTTATATTTTAATTACACAAGCCATACAATTATCCTACGGCTGATACTCTACATTCGTCTCATTCTCTCGAAGTATAGTTACCTGAAGGTTTCACTTCTACCGCGTGTGAACTGCACACATGTTTTTATAAATTTATTTATATTTTAATTACACAAGCCATACAACTATCCTACTGCTGATACTCTGCATTCGTCTCATTCTCTCGAAGTTTAGTTTCCTGAAGGTTCCAATTCTACCGCGTGTGAACTGCACACATGTTTTTATAAATTTATTTATATTTTAATTACACAAGCCATACAACTATCCTACTGCTGATACTCTGCATTCGTCTCATTCTCTCGAAGTTTAGTTTCCTGAAGGTTTCACTTCTACCGCGTGTGAACTGCACACATGTTTTTTTTTTTGTAAATCATCTTAATTTTATTTTTTTTAAAACTAATAGCTTTCTTTCTCTTCATTCTTTAATCAAATGCTTGTTATAAGTATTTTTAAAAAGCTTTAGCTTTTATCATCGTCATCAATATCGTAATCATTACAACCAATCAAACGTCCACTGCTGAACATAGGCCTCTCCCATAGATTACATCGTAGGGAGGATATTAATACGATAAAATACGCTAGGAAAGCGGGTTGGCAACCGCAGTTTTTTTTACTTTTAGCCGTTATTAGGAAGATGCTGCAGATTCGTTTCCCTCTGTCGTCTCTTACGACACCAACGGGATGATATGGGGTAGTGGATATTCTTACACCGCCACTACACGGTACCCATTCGTGCTACAACCATCGTTGTGATTTGAAACTCGATGAAACGAAAAAGCGACACTAAAAAGAGACAAACATATACATCTATAGGATTTAGCCAGTGAGAGAATGGGATAGAATACACTATACGATATTAATTGAAGTGAAAACTTCTTTAGAATCGTTGTGATTTGAAACTCAATGAAACGAAAAAGCGACACTGAAAAGAGACAAACATATACATCTATAGGATTTAGCCCGTGAGAGAATGGGATAGAATACACTATACGATGTTTATTGAAGTGAAAACTTCTTTAAAATTGTTGAAAAAGCGACACTAAAAAGAGACAAACATAATATACATCTATGATTTAGCTACTGAGAGAATGAGATAGAATACAATATACACTGTTTCTTATTCTAACGGTCTCAATAAATTAATAATAAAACTCGAATTAGTAATATATTTTATTAATAAAAATAAACGAGGATTCACTTCTACCGCGTGTGAACTGCACACGTGTTTTTATAAATTTATTTATATTTTAATTACACAAGCCATACAATTATCCTACTGCTGTTACTCCGCATTCGTCTCATTCTCTCGAAGTATAGTTTCCTGAAGGTTCCACTTCTACCGCGTGTGAACTGCACACATGTTTTTATAAATTTATTTATATTTTAATTACACAAGAAGGTTTCACTTCTACCGCGTGTGAACTGCACACATGTTTTATAACATAACATAACATAACATAAACACTCACGCCTGTCACCCAGAGGGGTAGGCAGAGATTATGGACTTCCATTTGGCACGATCCTGACACACCTCTCTCGCCTCCTCCACATCCATATACCTACGCATACACGCTCGTCGGTTAAGGGTACTCTTAATTTGGCCCATTTTCAGTATATCGCCAATTTGGTCGATAAACCTTCGTCTAGGGCGTCCCTTCCCGACTCTGCCGTTCACCTCTGCCACATAAATTTGCTTTGTCACTCTTTCCTCATTCATTCTTTCTACATGACCAAACCACCGAAGCATTCCTTTCTTAATCCTGGTCACAACATCATCTTGCAAACCACACTCTTCTCTTATCACACAATTTCTCACTCTGTCATTCAGATTCAGCTAACATACTCCTTAATGACCGCATTTCTACAGCTTTTATTCTACTCGTGCTTCTTCTGCCACCCAACTTTCACTACCATACATTAAAGTAGGGACTAACACAGCATTGTAAATTGCCATACGTGCCTTTTTGGACACATTCTGACTTTCCACAACAGAGTGTAGAGCCCCATTTACTTTATTTCCTGCGTTCACTCGTCGTTCTATATCCTTATCATACCTACCATCCCTGCTAAATACATCCCAAATACACAAACTCATCTAATTGCTCGACCAATTCCCTTCTATTCTTATTTCACATATTGTTTTACTTTCTTCTCTTTGAAAGACCATAACCTTTGTCTTACTTGCGTTCACTTTCATTCTTCTTTCTTTTAATGAAATGTTCATTAATGTAACTATCATTTGCAACTCGGCCTCCGACGACGCGAGTATGACTTGATCATCGGCGTACAAAAGGCATTTGCCGGTTAACTCACCCATTCTTAACCCGCATTCTTCAACTTTCAGATTTTCCAAACAACTGTCCATAAATAGGTTGAACAGCCACGGGAAGACACACAGCCCTGTGTGACCCTTTTATGGATGCCAAACCAGTCCGAGTAGGCGTTGATCCTGAAACAAGCACTGGGTCCCTATACAGAGACTTCAATGCTTGTATCAACCCAGCACTCAACCCAAATGAGTTCAGTGTTTGCCATAATACATCCCTGTCCACTCTATCATAAGCCTTTTCCAAGTCCACGAACGCACAAAACCTTTTGGTTTTTGGCCAAAACTTTCCGCGATCATGCGCATGAAAAGACCTAATCCGTACATCCCATTCCTTTCTAAATCCGCTTGCACATCCCAAATTTTTCCATTAGTATCTTTCATAACTCTTTCAATTAGTACCTTAGCATACAGTTTTCCCACAATGCTAAGAAGACTGATACCACGGTAGTTTTACAGTCCTACTGCGATCCTTTTCCTTTATATAGTGGGACTATCACGGCTTTGCACCAGTCTCCTGGTACCCGCTTAAGTTCCCAACACAAATTAAACAATTACAGCAGGTCTGCCACCACTTCCTCTCCAGCCCTCAGCATTTCAGTGATACTCTATCATATCCGGCTGCCTTACCTGCTTTCATATTTTCATTGCTTTCATTATTTCATCTATACTTATCTCTCTATCTCTTTCCTCTTCTTTCGGAATTTCTATTTCATTTAATTCAAACGTCTCATCACTCATAAACACGCTTTCAAAGTATTCCTTCCATCTCCTTAAACTCGAAACTTCGTCATTCACAATACAGTCATTTTGGTCTCGTATAGCATCCATTCTAGGCTGTTTTGAATGTCCCCTGGCAGTTCTTACGAATTTCCAGAACATTTTAATATTTGCCTGGAAGTTATCCGATATTCTTCTATCATTCTTATCCGTTCTTTCTTGCTTTTCCTTTCAACTACTTCTTTTACTCT
This sequence comes from Parnassius orleans, assembly GCA_029286625.1. Taxonomy (NCBI): domain Eukaryota; kingdom Metazoa; phylum Arthropoda; class Insecta; order Lepidoptera; family Papilionidae; genus Parnassius; species Parnassius orleans. The sequence continues at coordinate 3,252,137 of JAGSMP010000058.1, forward strand.
CTTAATTAGATGTCTAAAGACTGCCTTTTTCTTTCAATATCATCATTCATACCGCTAGAATAACTAGCCTTGGTTGCTAGTAAAACTAGCCATGCTCTCTTCTTTGCTTCTACTTCCATCCGTACTTCATCATCCCACCATAAAGCGTTATTTTTCTTTTCATTCGTTCTCTTACTTACACCACATACTTCGGTAGCTGCATCCACCAAACCTTTCTTGACATTATACCACACAGTCTCCAAGTCTAAATCATTCATACACAATTCATCCATACCACTTATATTTTCTCTCAGTCTACATTTGTACTTCTCTTTTGCACCTTCATCTTGTAACCTCTCTGTTCTTATACGCTGTAACGCAGTGGTAGACACAGATGTCCGATGCCGCCAACGCCTGAATAGACCATTAATTTGGCATAAGACCAAGTAATGATCCGTCCCTACGTTAGACCCCGGTAAACCCTTGTATCTACCACTGCGCTCCTCATTCTTTCATCCACAATTATGAAATCTATCATGCTTCTATCATCACCTCTTTCCCATGTATACATGTGAATCTTCTTATGACGAAAGAAAGTGTTCGTCACAAAAAGATTCTTTTCCACACATACGGTGAGGAGGCTTTCATCATTCTCATTAATACTTTCATCAGCAAACGTTCCCAATATCCTTTCATAACCAAGCCTCTTCACGCCAACCCTTCCATTAAAATCTCCTAATATAACAATATTTTCATTACCCTTGCATTTCATTAGCTCCATCCTTACCATCTCCCAAAACTGCTCTCGGATATAAGTGGGCTTAGACATGTCTGGGGCGTAGACCCTAGAACAAACAACTTCTTTAAGCCCACTTTCATTCGTATCCATAGCAGTCTCAGGCTTACATTCATACTCTTTCACACACTGACCCATTCTTTCTGAAAGGATGATACCGACTACCTGGCATGCCCGCTCGGTCTCGTCTACCCCAGACCAGTACGCGGTATACATGTCATGTGTAGTGGCATCCTTTCCTTCCGTTTCGTCTCATTTACATAACACATCTATTCCTCTATCATACATCATATCACATTCTTCATACATCATATCACATACTTCATCCATCTTATCATTCATTGCTCCACATACATTCAGCGTAGCCAGACGGGCTTCCGCAATCCACTTTTCGCCCTCCGGGAACAGAACGTGACGGTGGCGAACCTCGTCACCGGTTTTCCTCCCGGAGATTCTTCGCACCCTGCCCCATTAAAGGGGCGCTGGAACTCCCATACAGCCATACAATGATCCTACTCCTGATATTCTGCATTCGTCTCATTCTCTCGAAGCTTAGTTTCCTGAAGGGTTCACTTGAACCGAGTGTGAACTGCACATGTCTTTTTATAAATTTATTTATATTTTAATTACACAAGCCATACAACTATCCTACTGCTGATACTCTGCATTCGTCTCATTCTCTCGAAGTTTAGTTTCCTGAAGGTTTCACTTCTACCGCGTGTGAACTGCACACATGTTTTTTTTTTTGTAAATCATCTTAATTTTATTTTTTTTAAACTAATAGCTTTCTTTCTCTTCATTCTTTAAATAAATGCTTGTTATAAGTATTTTGATAAAGCTTTAGCTTTATTGTCGTCATCAATATCGTAATCATTACAACCAATCAAACGTCCACTGCTGAACATAGGCCTCTCCCATAGATTGCATCGTAGGGAGGATATTAGCCATAGTTGCAACGCTAGGAAAGCGGGTTGGCAACCGCAGTTTTTTTTACTTTTAGCCGTTTTTAGGAAGATGCTGCAGATTTGTTTCCCTCTGTCGTCTCTTACGACACCAACGGGATGATATGGGGTAGTGTATATTCTTACACCGCCTCTATACGGTACCCATTCGTGCTACAACCATAATATAGCTGCAGCGTGGCTCTACCACATTAAGAATCTGCAATTTAACTACCAAAAAAAATTTTGTTTCACAATTGTGGATTACTTTACAATGAATTTACATAATGTAGACGGGTGTCTCGAGATCCCAATAACTTATTCCAGTGTGTAGATAAAGTTGAATCAGGTTGTGCCTTAATTGAACATTCTATTTTAAAAACGTCACTATTATTGTTTGTTGCTCCGCGAGTGTACTCCGTTTTTCTGACTCTATAAATTAGCTGCTGTTGATACGTCTAGAATTCTATTTTCAGCTGATTTAAAAAAAGAGGTGGTTTACGATTCGAGTGTATGTTTTTTTGTATGTATGTTACTCGATATCTTCGTCAATTATAGACTGATTTTGATGATTATTTTATTATCAAAGAGCCGTGGTAGCTCAAGGGCTAAGCGCCCGCTGTAAATTTCACAGTACGGTTAATCCCGGGTTTGATTCCCACCGGTACCAATGAAATTGTTACTTGCAATTTAAAGTGCTGATTTACCACGTCCTCGGCGGTGAAGGAAAACATCGTGAGGAAAGCTTAGACTTGTTTAGAAGACGTGTGAATTTCACCAACACGCATTGGGGCAGCGCGACGGACATTTCCTTTCCCTAAAACCCTCTCAGAATGAGAGGAGGGCTGTGCTTAGCTGTGGGAAGTATATAGGCTGTGACTTTAACTTAAATATTATATAGATCATACATCAAGGGTGCGTCCCACTCTAAATTTGGGAGGAAATTTCACCACAAAGGGTGGCAAAATAGGCGATGAAGTTTTTAATGTAACTATTCAGACGACATTGAGGTTGAGATATATTTCTTAATCCACTCAAAAGAGTTAAAGGCTTTACTTTTCTAATAAAAGTTAATATAATATAAATGGTAAATGCTTCCTATAAATTGATTAGTCTGCACTAGGTTCTAATCAATAGGATATCGCGTTCATTTGGCTAAATACCTAAAACTCATGAATTTATTCATTCTGTCCGACGTACCGTTAGCGTACTAAGATTCCATTTCAGCCACAGACCGCAGATTTCCCTAATATATGAGTACGGTCAGCAAATAAATTAATTAAAAATGTTTGTTAAAATTATTGATATCTAAAGGCAATGCTAATGATTGTGACAGCTGAGGGGCTTAGCGCTTGTTACAAATTGAACAGTTCGCGGGCAACCGGGTTTGATCCCTCGACACCGATGAAATTGTTATTACAACTTTAAACGCTGATTTACCTCATGCTCGGCGTTGCAGGAAAATATCGTGATGAAACTGCATGTCTAAGGTACAAAGAAATAAATTTCGAAGACATATGAGGCCACATACACTTGAGCAGTGCGGCAGATTATTGACTCCACGACCCAACCAGAAATGAAATGACTGTGCCAAGCCTAGGGACGTACGTATGTAGGCTGTGGCTTTTCTTTTACTCTTTTATCAACAACTAAGATTTCTGTATCTCGACAACAGCGCCACCTACCGGGTCCAATTGTAAATATAAATCGTTTAGGGAACCACTCAAACATACACAAAAAAAATTGTAATTGGATTTCAGTGACAAACACACGTACTGAAGAATTATATATACAGGATAATTTTTCAATTAGAAGCCAAATTTTAAATTTAAGTTCAAATATATAAATAACCGTTATTGAAGTTTTTGAAAATATGAGTGAATAAGGCTTTTACTTTTGAAGTTATCCCAAATTGAATGTGATTTATGGGCAACAACTTCGCGTACGCGCGCTCTTCTGTGTGCGTATCAATTCACAACGCCGACCGATCAACCCTTACGAATATGTGCGTGCGTAGTAAAATAGTAGATATTGATTTTTTTAAATAAATTTTTGTTCTTTATTAATGTAAAATAAAATTATCTAAATTTTGTTCTAAATTTTCTTCACCATTTGGCTATATTACTTATTCTGAACCTTCTCTGCAAATTTGGCCGGTTATTGCAAAATAACCCTATATATATATGAAGATAACTAACTAACTATAATAAAACAGCACCTTATTAGTATATCATCTGATCTGATCTGATTCGACGGCTCCGTGGCGCAGTGGCTTAGCAATGAGTTCCAGCGCTAAAGGCCGCGGGTTCGAATCCCGCACGGAACCATTATTTGTATGGCCTACAGATAATTGTTCCGGGTCTGGATGTTTGTCCTTGTTGAATTTATGTATGTAAACTGCCCACACCTAGCGTGGAGATAACGTTTTAAAGAAAAACAATCAATCAAGGATCGTAAATGGTGATGCCGAAGATGGCAATGCGTTCTGACTTAACTTCACAAAAATATAAATAAACACGCACAGGGAGATTGTGTATATTTTATACTTTTAATACTTCTTTTTTTCTTAAAAAAAAATTCTCCTCGCTAGTATTTTCTCCTTTATGTAGCGGTATTTTAAATGCATAAATCGTACATTGATTACCAATAATAATAAGGCCATAGAAACATTTGTTCCCTGTTGTATTTTTTGAATGTGCAGCCCAGCGACACTGAAAGAATGGAATCAAATATTTTCGTGGTTAAGTGCATAGAATAATTTAAAAAAATTAATATATAAAATCAACAGAACTACTCTGATAAAATACGTATAAATTAAAAAAAAACAGCAGAATAAAAATATATAACTTTAAATATAAAAGGATAAGTCTATAAGTAAGAAACAAGAATAAGATATATTTTTAAACCGACTTCAAAAAAGGAGGAGGTTCATAATTCGACTGTATTTTTATGTGTGTTACTTAAGAACTTTTTTCTAGGTGAACTGATTTTGATGATTCTTTTTTTAATTAAAACTGGTGCTTCTTATGTAATCCCATATATATTTGATCAAGATCTGATCAGTAGTTTTTGACTTATCCTTAATAATGCGTATTTAATTGACTTCCACTACATTGATGATGTTCTCATTTTATTTATATTGAAGTCGGTTGTACATTTTTTTTTATTTTACCACTTGTTTCTATAAGCATCACCACGTTATGACCAGGCTCCAATATACAATGATATTCAGTCCAGTCCACACCTCGGGCAGCTCGGACGTCTGTGTGCACATGTCCGACTACTTAAAAATGTGTTACATACGCTACTGTGCCGTCATACTCATGTACCGAAGTGATATTTCTAATTTTTTTTTCTTTATTTTTTGATATAAGTACAGAAAGGATTGTATGTATGTTCATAGGGTGTTACGAAGACAATATAGAGAGTATTTTTTTTTTATAGAGTAAGGGTGACAAACGAGCACACAGTCTACCTGATGGTAAGTGGTTGCTGTGGCCCATAGACATCTACATCTATCTTCGTTTGCGAATTTAAATGCAGATGCGTTGTCAGCCGTGAGGACTAAAATAGAATGCCTCTTTTCCAGTAAAAAGGGTCTCCGGTTCTCTACACTCACCATACGAAACACAGCAGCATTAAGCTGCTATTTTACGCTGGTATTCTGTGAGAGCGTGGTCCTTCCCCGGTCGAGCCGACCCATTCGTGCTACTACTATACTATTAATATAGATGCAGCATGGCTCTACCACGTAAAAACCTTTCATCTAACGGTACGAAAATGTAACCAGTAATTGGCAATCCATGTGTTGGGCGTTTCATTCAATTGGGCTGACCAGCGTTCGGGAGATTACGACATATCTCCTGGTCAGGTATGCCTCAAAACTTGAAAACGAGATTGTACCACCAGTGCGTGTTGCCAGTGATGACTTATGGATCTGAGACGTGGTATTTCACTGCTGACCATATGAGGAAGATCAAGGTCGTTTCTCTGCGTGATAGATTTAAAAACGAGGATGTCCGCAATAGTACCAATGTAACTAACATAGCTCAACGGATTAGTAAGCTGAAGTGGCAATGGGGCGGCCATATAGCTCATAGAACCGACAACTGATGGGAAAGCAAGGTTCTCGAGTGGCAGCCTCGTACCGGTAGGCGAAAGGTGTGGCGGCCTCCCACTAGATGGAGTGACGGCCTGGTAAGACATGCAGGAAGTGGATGGATGCAGGTGGCTCAGGACCGTACTTTGTGGCTATCTTTGGGGGAGGCCCTATGTTCAGCAGTAGATTTGTGAAGGGCTGTAATTATAACGATGATCGTATGGTGCAACCGAACATATTGCCCGATCAACATTTTTGCCTAATATACTTATTTCATTGTTCATCGAGTTAGTTCACATAGCATCGCCACAGCGCGTTATTAGCTATTAGCAATTTTTGAGTATAATATCTACAATTTTACCTCAAGCAGCATCTTTTATTTATCTTATCAGCAGCAGCATCTTAGGTATAACATACATCTTTATGGTCCTTCGAGCGGGATTTGAACCAGCGGCCTATGGATGACCTATGAATGATATGCTGGGCGTAACAATCATATCAAAAACCCTCTATCATAGAAAAGAGCTGTATCCAGGACCCGACTGCTGAGCTGATAAGTATTGGTTGTATATACGAGTACTAATTGGTAACAAGCATTATTACTTAAAATTTGTTAATAACCCAATTTCTCATAGTAAATAGTAATAATATTATGGCAATAAAGTCTTTGTTTAGTTCAGTAATGTGACCAACTGTAGAGTTCTTTCTATCAATCGTAGATACTAAAATAACTTTTATAAATATGCGGTTAATATATTTCCAATCTTTTCTTTTATAAGGGTTTCAAACGAACACACAGTCCACCTGATATTTCAAAAAGAAATCTTAACACTTTTCTGAAATTTTTTTTGAAACCCCATTTTTCTGCTAACGGTACCAAATCGTCTCTATAATAATGCCGAGTGTAACCTAACACCGCAGCTCACCGTGTATCGTATCTACTGACGAGTCCATGTATGACTTACGAAATGAACATCATTCTTAAATTAAATACACTTTGTATTTTAGGATGCTTTGTTTGATTTTTGCATAACACCGGTCCACGAGGTGAACGGAAAGTTCATTCTTTTGTCGTTGTTTGAACAATCTTTACTTTTTGAACGCGGGAAAATCTCTTACTTTTGTCGGCTAATATCCTACGTCTATTAGCGCAGACGAGGGGATGCTGATATTTTAATTTGATGCAGATATTTTACGTTCGTCATGCTTACAGCAAAGAACTGAAATAAGTTGCCAGCATCTGTCTTTCAATCCGATTACAATGTGGGTGCCTTCAATGTAAGAGTGAATAGGCTTTTTTAAGCTAAGTCAGTCCGCTTTTCTATCTTCGTTTGTATCACCACTTACAGTCAGGTGAGATAGTAGGCAAGCTCTGCCTTAAACAGTTATAAAGAAAACTCTCTGTTATAAGAGAATGTGAGATTGCTTGTGCAGAAATGAATGAATTATTTATTGACTGTGTGTTTTCTTATGTATATATGGTTTTATTTGTAAAAGTAATTGAGGATTCCGCTTTTTTTATAGGATGAGGGTAACAAACGAGCACACAATCCACCTGATGGTAAGTGGTTGCTGTGGCCCATAGACATCTACATCTATACTCGTTTGCGAATAAAATGCAGATGCGTTGTCAGCCGTGAGGACTAAGTTTGAATGCCTCTTTTCCAGTAAAAAGGGTCTCCGGTTCTGTACACTCACCAAACAAAACACAGCAGCGTTAAGCTGCTATTTTACGCTGGTATTCTGTGAGAGCGTGGTCCTTCCGCGGTCGAGCCGACCCATTCGTGCTACAACTATAATATTAATATAGCTGTAGCATGGCTCTACCACGTAAAAACGCTTTTATGAAAAATTTCCAAAGGACTAAATCTATTTCAATGTATAGGAACTTCTAATTTTTCAATAATAGAGTTCAATATGTGCCGATATATTTCTATAGGCCTTGTTGTTTATTTAATTATTTAATAGGCTTTACAGATAAAAAATACTTATAACATTAAAATGCTTTTAAGCCCATTAAGATTAATAGTAGCAATTACGTATAAATAATAATAAAATTATCATTTAAAATATACATTTTTTATTATATTATTTCAATTTTCTATTTTAGATAAAACATTGTATAATTAAATTTTTTTTTTATCAAAGAGGTGCATATTCGTATACTTTACGCGGTAGGGCCACGCTGCAATTGTATAATAACTAAAAAGCATGCTCTCATAGAGTACCAGCATAAAATAGAAATTTAACTTAAATAAAAATTTCTGCATCTATCCATAAATAATATTTCCCCACCCCAAATAAAATTATTTCTCGGTGTTATCCGCGTTGAAGTTGCAACATTCAGACAGCCATGACATGACTCTCACTTAGAGATCGCATAATACGGAGAGCTCCCATAGACCCATTCGTGCTCCAACTATAATATAGCTGCAGCATGTTTCTACCACGCCAAATTTTTGGCGTGCTAAATATTACATATATTAGAGCTTTCTTAGACCCATTCGTGCTTCAACTATAATATAGCTACAGCATAGCTCTACCACGCCAAAATACTGGCGCGTCAAATATTACATATATTAGAGCTTTCATAGACCCATTCGTGCTTGAACTATAATATAGCTACAGCATAGCTCTACCACGCCAAAATATTGGCGTGCTAAATATTACATATATTAGAGCTTTCATAGACCCATTCGTGCTTCAACTATAATATAGCTGCAACATGGCTCTGCCACGCCAAAATACTGGCGCGTCAAATATTACATATATTAGAGCTTTCATAGACCCATTCGTGCTTGAACTATAATATAGCTGCAGCATGGCTCTACGACGCCAAAATATTGGCGCGTCAAATATTACATATATTAGAGCTTTCATAGACCCATTCGTGCTCAACTATAATATAGCTGCAGCAGGCTCTACCACGCCAAAATATTGGCGCGTCAAATATTACATACAGTGGTGGTCGTATAATTAGAAACACTACCAACGGTCCTTGACATTATGTAAGATACTTCACCGTAATCGTTTTATTGTGAAATTAAACAATAAATAGGACAACAATATGTTCAACGATTTATCATTTATTAGAAAAACAATATAAATGCCATTACACAAGTGCAGTTTCAATATTACATTACGGACAAACATTTAAATCAATTTTAAGGTATGAACAATAATGGTCAACTAATTAGAAACAACAACAAAAAGTATAAAAACAATATTTTTAAGTATTAGTAATTAGTATTGTTATTTACGAAATAGCTACTATCCACAGCTACCAATTGTAATAATTAATATTTATAGGCGTATCCCTTATTTTAAATAACAGCACTGCAACTACGTGGCATTGATTTAATCAATTTCATACATTTTTCCTAGGAAGGGAATGAATTCCATGCTTCAACAAATACGTCATATAGTTCGTTTTGACTGGTGTTACGTTTGTTTGAGACTTTCTTTTGACAATATACCAGAGATTTTCTATCGGGTTTAAATCCGAAATATTTGCTGGCCAGTCTAAAACGGATATACGCTGTCGCTAAGGAAACATTTGACGCTATTGGCCGTGTGTTCAGGGTCATTCTCATGCTGAAAGATCCAGGTTACAGGCAAATGATCGTCCGAGTAGGAAATCGTTGTGTGTTCTAAGATATTTTGTATTGCCATTGATCCATTGTACCTTCAATCATCCGAACGGGTCCAACTCCACATCTGGAAAAACACCCCAAACTTTAATGTTACTGCCACCGTGCTTGACTATACTCCTTGTGTATTTAAAATTAAAAGTATTGTTCACAGGACGTCTAACATAGCGCTTCCATCGAAATTTACCATATTTATTTTTGTTTCATCTGAAAATAACACTTTTTCCATTCTCGTACCGTCCAATTTACATATTCTTTAGCGAATAATAATCGCTTCTCTCGGTGTTTCTTGGTAAGAAGCGGTACCTTTCGAGAGAGATTCTTCCAAACAATTTAGCTTCCACTAATCTTCGGCGTATCAGTCTTGATGAGATGTTTCTCGGTCATCGGGCAAAAAACTTCATTTCTAATCTGGTTGGAGTCTTTACTTGGGTCTTTTAGCAACACGAACGATTGGCGTATCTTCTCTGGGAGAGGTTTTTCTTGGCTGAGCTTTTCTAAGAACATTTTCAACAGTTCCATGTGTTTTATAATGATCAATTACAGTAGCCAGTAACAGAAAATAAACTCCTACATGTGTAGATTCATTTTGTAATTAAAAGTAAGATATGTTTTATATTTTATGCATTTAATGAGTTTTTATTTGAGTGGCTATATTGTTGCATGATTATTAATTATTGAATGTGTATATTTTTACGAACATTTGTACGTTAAAGTTATACTTTCTTTGTTCATAAGAAGTGTTTCTAATTATATGACCACCACTATATATTAGAGCTTTCATAGACCTATTCGTGCTCCAACTATAATAATTATAGCTGCAGCATGGCTCTACCACGCCAAAATATTGGCGCGTCAAATACATATATTAGAGCTTTCATAGACCCATTCGTGCTCCAACCATAATATAGCTGCAGCATGGCTCTACCACGCCAAAATATTGGCGCGTCAAATATTACATATATTAGAGCTTTCATAGACCCATTCGTGCTCCAACTGTAATATAGCTGCAGCATGGCTCTACCACGCCAAAATATTGGCGTGCTAAATATTACATATATTAGAGCTTTCATAGACCCATTCGTGCTCGAACTATAATATAGCTGCAGCATGGCTCTACCACGCCAAAATATTGGCGCTCTAAATATTACATATATTAGCACTAACTAACAAGCAAAGTTCTTAGCGAACAAGCATCTATTGCAAATGTTTAAGATTGAAAATTTTCGACACTATTCGCATGTCCTTCTAAAAACTCTATCTCTCTACCTCATTAAGAACTCCATAATTACACCAAACATGTCTAAACATGATACAAAAAAGGCAATCAAATCTCGTTCAATTTTTACTCGCATGCGAGAGCGCAGCGGACAGACGGATGGACACAATGACATTGTAATGGGCTAGTAATGAGGCACCGAGCGACGCCGCGGGCGGGTTGTAGTTCACTGCCATTATCGGATTGTTTTGTTTCTGTTTCTATGAGTTTATTAAGTACCATTACTTTCTCCTCTATGCGCCTATTTGTTTGGTTTCGTAATGCAAGGGCTCGAGGCGTTTGAGTACAAAAGTTCAATCATATTTATTTAGATTTACAGAGTAGGTAAATTTTACAGAGTAGTTAGAATTTACAACACTTGAAAGATCCGTTTCCATACCATTTGGAGGATAATGATAATATTAAGAATCTTTCTTTATATCAGCGGGAGGAAAGGAGGGCTCACCTGATGGAAAGTGTCAACCGCAGCTCATGACCACCAGGGAATAGCATGTGCGTTGCCAACCTTTTAAAAAAGAATAGACTCTTTTCTTGATGGTTCCTAAGTCGTGTCGGTCCGGAAAAATCGCTGGTGGTAGCCGATTCCACAAGAAAGTTGTGTGAAGAAGTAAAATTTCTGGTAAATCACCCAGGGGTGGAGCACCAATCATCCAGATGGTATTTGATGATATCGAGAGTTTTGTCGCGGTGTGCGGTAGTGAAATTTAGTGTCTGGAATTAATTGCTATCTGCCGGGTAAAAATATGGCATATAAACGTCCCACTGCTAGGTGCTCTGGCATGCCTGCTATCATTCGATCTTAATATCTTCCGATCATTGAGTGGTTTATGGAGAAATTAGTCTGTCAAGCTACTCCAGTGCATGTTGGCGGACGTCACATGTCCTCGTAATATTTTAATCCGTACCAATTTCTTGACGATGTTTTCCTTCACCATCGAGCACGTGGTAAATTGTTATCATACCCGTCGGATATCAGTCTATTTTCAGGTATTTGAAGACTCTTTACGACATGCGGTGCCTCCCATTTGCTGCAAAGTCCCCACACAGCAATTCTATCATCATTATCATTATAGCCCTTTGCAAGTCCACTGCTGAACGTAGACCTGCCCCAAGTACCACATTTTATGTGGTAGAGCCCGCTGCAGCTATCAGCTCAATTCTGCTGTGTTCCATATGGTCAGTGTAGAGAATCGGAGTGCCTTTTTATTGGAAACGAGACATTCCATCTTAGTCCACAACCCATCTACATTTTGATTTTTAAACAAGAAAAGATTAGATGTCTATGGCCCACAGCATCCACTTATCATCAATTGGACTGTTTGTTCGTTTGTCACCCTTATTCTATAAAAATAAAATCCCCTATCCTCTAAAGCCATCACACAGCAATTCCATCATTACATCCCTGTATAAGTCCACAGCTGAACATAGACCTCCAGTGCAATGCCCTATAAAACACGGTCACGAGGCACCTGCTTCCATCAACTTCCTGCATGTCTTCACACCACCTGATCGGCACACCACCTAGTGGGAGACCGCCTTACACTTTTCTTACCGGTGCAGGGCAGCCACTCGAGAACCTTTCTTCCCACAGCAATTTACGAAATAGACGATATAAAACCTCTCTCTACTAAAATAGACACAACATTAACTTTAGTAACACTAAGTTACAGAGATTCTGTAGTGATGCCTTTAAAGTGGGTTAAGTGCTTTTGCCGATTGTTCAATCCTTGTTAAGTTAAGAATCGATTTGCCATAACATAAAGTTCAATTGGTACGAAAGCGGATGAAGTATGATGGGTTTTATTTCACACTAAAATAATTCATGTAAGATTTTGCATAATAGTATACCTACTTGAGTATATGTGTTTATTAGTGACGTATAGGAATAGTATAGTGTTATTCATCGTAGTGAATACCTCGTTGTTTTAGTGATTACGGGGTCCCAGGTTTGAATCCCTGGTTGGGCCAAAATATTTTATTGGGTTTTGCTGCCAATTGTTTTTTATTAGCAGCCCGGAGTTAAGAATTCGGTGATGTTTCACCCCCGTGCTTTAGCCTTGACCAGAGAGAAATCAAGCGATCGAATTGCCGACTGTAATAGTGAGGGAATAGAGAGTACACCTGTGCTTTGGCATACACTCATGCACTATAATCCTGTCAGCCAGGTGGCTAGTCAACGTTATGACTGGCCACCGTGACAGAATGCAGATGCAGATGGAGACATGGGCTCAAGGTAGATCATTTAGACTTGGTAAAGTTTCTTGAGAAATATTGGTAAAATGTAAGATATTACTTTTATATAATTGTGAGTAGGCCATTTTTGGAAAGGCCTAGTAGTGAGCTCATGGCTCTTGGTGTGATATGATATGATTCCGCTGTGAAACTTGTGTCAAACAAAACGTCCAACAAGTGGAACGTTACCCGTTTCAAACTAAGACTGATTTATGACCCGACATGTTTAATACAAATATACATTAAATTAACAAAAGGTGCCAGATTTCCGTTCCAATTAATTCGTAAACAAATAGGCGCTAAAACAATGACAAAGGGCGCTTGACAAAAAAGGTCAGTTGATAAAAAACGCGCTTCAATTTGTAGGTAAGCATGGTCTTTCATTTATAAGCTGGTTGGGTTCTGTACATTTAAAAAAAATATTTTATGGCTCTACGCATCCAGTTTCTTTAAGTCATTTTACGCAGGTTTGACCATTTAGCTACGGCGCATCCAGCTCTATGCTTGTATCACTGCAGTTTCCACTGCAGAAAACGTTTTTATTTTGGTAGATTATTATTCCTTGGGAGAGAACTCTGTCTTCCTCTTTGTAGGCTTCCTTTTTCTTACTTCCTTCCTTTTAATCTTCTTATTTCCAGGTTTGTCCTGGAATTCTACAGTTTTTTTTCGACTCCACCATGAGAAGATAGTAGGGGCGAAAACGATGGTGTTTTGTCTACCAGAATACGTTCTCCAACGTTTTCACTATTTGAAGATTTTATCTCGGTAAGGAAAAGAGTAACTCGCAAATCTAGAGTGGGAAGAATTTACAAATAAGATAGGTACATTAAATTTATGTTCTACGTTGGTGTTATAATATTCCAGTGTTTTTTTTAGATAACAACATTTCTAAAATAACACAAACAACGACATAAGACATTCAATCTTAGTCCTCGGAAGTAACAACACATTAGGTTTTTGATTCTTAATCGAGAACTAAAAATATGAAATGATCGAAACAATGAAGAAAGGAGACCGTAACATTAAATAAATTATAATAGTGTGGAATGTGCTAGTGTGCGAATATATGTAAATATGCGAGGGTAGACGTACGTACGTACTTATGGGTCACAGCATTCAATTACCATATGTTGAATATTGATATACTTAGTGAGTGACAAGGGCGATACGTTAATTAGACAAGCTAGTTAATTGCACACTGGTTTAATGAGACAGCGACCGTTCGGTGGGGGACGCAGCCCGCACACCCTTACACACATAGACATACACAACACCATCTGTCTTAATTATATAAAAAATCGCTTTCGATTTATGATCACCTAAAAACCGTGTAGTGGTGGTAGCAGTGGCATCGTAGGGAGTAACAGAGTGAATAGACCAGGAGATTGACAGCAGCGCCTTCCTAATAACAACTGGAAAGTTGCCATTGTTTCTATGCTTTTATTACACCCTATGAGTCAATTTTTTGGGGATTCAGCTTCAGCTTCAGCACTAGATTTTTTATAGTCTGTAATGAATAATGAAAGTTAGAACATTATTGTATTTTATATTGCCCCGTAAAAAGGTTGTAGTCCTCTCTTTTTTTCCTTTTTTTATAGGATAAGGGCGACAAACGAGCACACAGTCCACCTGATGGAAAGTGGTTGCTGCGGCCTACAGACATCTACATATATCCTCGATTACGTAACAAAATGCATATGCGTTGCCACCCGTGAAAACTAAGAAGAAACGCCTCGTTTCCAGTAAAAAGGGTTGTCGGTTCTCTACACTCACCGTACGAAACACAAAGTTAAGCCACAAAGTTAAGCCTACCCATTCGTGCTACAACTATACTACTAATATTGCTGCAGCATGACTCTACCACGTAAAAAATAGAGTAAATCTCTAAAATGAAGATGGGCAAAAAGTACTCAATTTTTATTTTGATTCAGGGATTTTGATTTTATGTTTTAGAAAAGTTGACGGAATCCTAAACTAGTATACCCACCCAGTAGCAATTCGTCAGAGGTTTTATGGGAAAAGATATCGCAGCTGACATATTTATTGCTTTTGACGCGACAACGCGCTAATTCCTCGTTAAAGGTGACAATTTTTTGTCTACAAGCCGATGTTTTTGGAAATGATTTGGAGACACTGTTGGTAAGTGAATAGTTTAGCATTTCATTGACCGTATACGCTAATAGATTTAATTCAATCAAGAACTAAGCGTTATAAAATTATCTCAAAAGAAACACACGCATTCCACAAATTCTCAAAAAATTCTGAAACTGTATGGGTTTCTGGAAAGCTTGTACATAATATTATTGTTTATTCGTGCTAAATTTTAGCCAGAGTTGGTAGTGATTAATATACAGGAATCAAAGGAAATAAAGCAGAGGGAAGCCGAAATTGGAGATACACTGCAGCATCTCCCTGATAACAAACTTTAATATTCATAAAAATGTTGCGGTTACCAACTCACCTGTCAAGCGTGGTAACTTTGACAAATATCCACCCTAAGAGGCTAAATAGGGAGAGGCCTATGTTCAGCGGTACAATAAAAGGCTATAATGATGATGCCATTACAGCCTATCAAAATACCGTTACTGGATATAGACCTTCTCACAGATTGCTTCATAGGGGGATATTTGCCATAGTTGCCATGCTTTGCAGGTGAATTGGTAACCGCAGTTATTATATTTTCTATCGACTTCAAAAAGGAGGAGTTAGTCAATTCGACTTTATGCTTTTTTTATGTGTGTTATCTCATAACTTTGTTCTACGTGAACCGATTTCGATGATTCTTTCTTTATTTGAAAGATGGTGCTTTTCATGTGTTCTTATATATATTTGATAAAGGTCTGACAAATAGTTTTTGCGTTATCCTTAATAATATATATTGAAATCGGTTGTACAAACTTTTTAATTTTAAATTATTTTAGTTATTAGAAGGAAGATACTGCTGCCAATATCTTAGTTTTTTCCCTCTGTCGCCTCTAACGATTTCCACAGGACGATATAGGGAGTGGATATTCTTACATTGCCAAAACGCAGTCAATAAAGATGATTAAGACAATGTATACCAGATATATAGGACTCTGACCGTTGATGAAGCGTCGTCAATAGATTGGTCCGAGCAGGTACATTAACAATCGTAGTGTCAAATGTAGGAGACTCTATTATTTACCTTAAGTGGGATAATTTAGGCTTGGATATCTTGGATATGACTATGGAATATGCAGACATAGCATTGCCTTAAGTCAGCCTTACAACACCAGGAGTCTCTACATTTTATTTGAGCTTTGATTTGGTGACAGCAGTAGAAGAATTTCTTGATGCTAATTAACTTGCCACATTAAAATTTTTCCCAAAAAACACACAGTCACTTCTTTATATGATTTAGCAAAGATTTTTGTTATTGTTTGTGTGATATGCTCTTAATTATCTTGAAATTTTAGTTTAGCTTTTTTTGGATTTTCCACCATCAGTTGAAGGGCAGAACCTCGTCGGTGATGTTGTTATATTTCCAGCTTAAACCCCTCTTTTTTATAGAATAAGGGTGACAACCGAGCACACAGTCCACCTGATAGTAAGTGGATGCTGAGGTCCATAGACATCTATCATGTACAACGCATCTACATAAAATGTTGATGCGTTGTCACCCTTGAGGACTAAGATGGTATGTTTCAGTAAAAAGGTTATCTACAGTCACCATACGAAACACAATAGTATTCAGCTATTTCACGCTGGTATTTTATGAGAGCGTGGTGCTTCCCCGGTCGAGCCGACCCATTCTTACTGCAACTATAATATAGCTGCAGCATGGCTCTACTACGTATAAACGTCTCCTTTAATGATGTCACGTTATTTATATGTGTAACGTCGTATTTAATATATTAATTAATATCCATTTTCTATTTGAATGCAAGGTGACAAACACCTCAATTTATTCCGCTCAGCTTACCGCTTATTATAATAAGAGTTATACGCCCGAATAGCTTACCATAAAATTAAAACAAATATAATACTTTACGTAATTAATTGTTATTTTCGAGATAGCACCTTCTAGTTTTTCCTTAAGCGCGATATAATTGGAAGAACTTTTTTTATCTCAGACTGCTTTTTGTTTAGACGAAGACATCATTTCGTCTCAAATTAGATTGCAATATCAGTGTGAATGTCTTTCAAATGATTAAACAAATAATTTATTTTATAAAATTTAGTAAAAGCTAATTTTGAATTAAAATTTTTGCTTTTCACTTTGATACAATACCTATGAAATAGTTATATTACATCATTAGTAACCACGGTGAAATAATATAATTATTTTATGGCAGAAATTAACATTAAGGGCGATAAAATGCGTCAGTATATCAATTAATTCCACTATAAACTATTCATCAAAATTTAAGAAAACATCGTTCTTTTTTTTCTAAGAGTAATTCTTGAAAATAGTTGGATATAGATCTTACTGCGATTCTTTATTATCCAGTGAAAGTCAACTGTTGGACTTGGACCTCTTCTTGTTTTTTTTTTATAGGACAGGGTGACAAACGAGCACACAGTCCACCTGATGGTAAGTGGTTGCTGTGACCCATAGACATCTACATCTATCCTTGAATAAAACTATTTTTACGGATTTTATCACGTTTAATTTTACTAATTTTGATTCCCGACGTTTCAGGTGCTTTACAACACCATGGTCACAGGAGGGACTGAGGTGTTTGACGTCCCAATGTCATAGTTAGCCCGGCTACCTTCAGTTTTGTGAATATTAATTTTGGACCGATCTACGCAGAATGAGCTACAGTATCTTGAAGTCTTGCAGTGTTATGCTGAGTTTGGATTTAATTTTGTTAATTATAGGATCCCAAGCAGATGGCAGCACCATCCATCTTCTCTATTGAAATTAGGATGTTTTTAATTTCAATAGCCTCGCGTATCATCCTTGGTAGGAATCGGTGTTCTTTGCGAGGATTTGTGGTCTATCAAATCTGATGTAATGGCAGGGACGATCTTGAACATGTTCACAGACTGCAGACTTCCAGAGCGTCGGTGCCTCACGTCAGCTATATGTTCTTTCACGCGGTTTTAATGGATCGTTTTGTTTGTCCTATGTAAGAGAGACCACATTCACAATCAAGCTTGTACACCCTGCATCTTGTAGAGGATATTACACTTGACGGATGGTAAAATTGACTAATCTTCGGCAGCTTGAAGTATGTTTTAATAGAAGCTCGCTTCAAAATGTAGCCAACCTTGTCTGTGACTCCTCTGACATAGGTAGTACAGCAGGCACACGCTCGACTGTGGCCGGCTTCACTCGGTCACTGTGACGTAGGCGCGGGACCCGAAGCTTGTTGTCTTGCAATACTTGCTCGACGTGCTGAAGCTCGGCGGCCAGATGTTTTCGTCACAGATCCTCGTGCTCTCTGAAACAAAGATTTTCCCACGGTAGCTAACTGTGATGGATGATGGTGCGATTTACCATTTAAATATCGGTTGGTATGAGTCTTTTTCCTATACACAGTGTGACCAATAGTATTATCAGGATTTTGATGACTAAAACATCTAGGAAAGCTAAAGAATTGTTTGCCTCTAACCCATTGTGAATTGTATTTTAGAATTTATGGAATTAAGGTAGTTTAAAAATGCAGTTACTTTGTCAGATGGTAAAATTGTGAAAGTGTCGTCTACGTACCGCTTGTAGAATCTTGGATATACAGGAGCAGTAAGAAGGACTTTCTCCTCAAAGATGAATATGTCGGCGACTATGGGAGATACGGGTGAGCCCATTGCTACGCCATCTACTTGCTTGTAGCACCTCCTTCCACAATAGATAGGCAGATGTAAGGCAGTGTTTTAGTACTACTGCATATTCTGTAGGCATGTTGTATTCTTCTAGCTTCCTGGTTACAATTGAGATGCAGTCTTCAATAGGTAAGCATGTAAATAGTGACTGAACATCAAAACTGACCATAGTTTCATTGTCAGCGAGATGTAGGTCTTTTATCTCACTAACAAAATGGTACGAATCCTTCGTGTGTGCTCTGGTTTGTCCTCTCAGCGGTGACAGAACTTTTGCCAAGTGTTGAGCCAATTTATAAGTTGGTGAGTCGATCTGGCTCACTATAGGACGTAGTGGAGCGTTTGGTTTGTGTATTTTTGGTAACCCATACAACCTCGGTGGTTTGGTACATGGTGGTATTATCGAATTTACGTCAAATTCTAATTTTTCGAGTAATTTTTAACAGATCGCTTGTTGTTTTAAGCACATTGGTTGTAGGGTCTGTTTTGACCTTTTTGTACGAACTTTCGTCCGATAAAAGTTAGAATTATAATCTGACGTATCCATTACTACCGTAGCATTTCCTTTATCTGCGCGGAGAATCGTGAGCTCTGGTCTGTTGCGTAAGTTGTAATTTAGTTTTGGCACTGAACTTCGA
This sequence comes from Parnassius orleans, assembly GCA_029286625.1. Classification (NCBI taxonomy): domain Eukaryota; kingdom Metazoa; phylum Arthropoda; class Insecta; order Lepidoptera; family Papilionidae; genus Parnassius; species Parnassius orleans. Next base: position 3,271,538 of record JAGSMP010000058.1, read on the forward strand.
CGTAACAAGGACGAAATGTCTTGACGTATGGCCTCTAAATCTTCCTTTCCCACATTATTTTTAAACAGACAATCCTCAACGTTGCAGATAATTTACTCATACGGAATTTTTCGCGGTGTTATTGCGAAATTCAGACCCTTCGATAATACTTTTATTGTAGGTTCGTCTAGTGTTTGTTTTGACAGATTATAGACCGTGCGTTGTTTATTGTTCGCGTCTGTGGTCAACGGTTGTGTTTCGTTTCTACGTTGACATGGATGTTTGGCATTTAATTTGATAGTTAATTTTTGATATTTTTCTATTTGTTTATTTTTGCATTCATTATATTTCAATGTTTCGCGTTTGTTTAAAGTTTCAATGCAATTATTAAAATAAAATGTCGTTAAAATTGTCTTTAACTCACTGGACAAATTGTCTATGGTATTATTTATGAATTGTAGATCGAACCGTTTTGCTGAATCACCGTTTGTAACAACTTTTACTTGCCTGATTTAGATCTTAGCGCCTCGAATGTCCTTTTGGTTGATATTTTGACACACGTAGGAATGAGATTATGGTCTCTGCATCTCTTCAAGAAATTTAAAGATGTTATATATCTTGCACGCTTAGTATTAAGATCTCCTAATCGGCGAATTTTATTTGCTATTACCAGTCCGTACTGGTTTACATAATGATTTCTTATATTTACGCGAACACTACACATTGAATAAAACTATTTTTACGGATTTTATCGCGTTTAATTTTACTAATTTTGATTCCCGACGTTTCGGGTGCTTTACAGCACCCATGGTCACGGGGGGGACTGAGGTGTTTGACGTCCCAATGTCATAGTTAGCCCGGCTACCTTCAGTTTTTTAAATATTAATTTTTGGTCCGATCTACGCAGAATGAGCTTACAGTATCTTGAAGTCTTGCAGTGTTATGCTTGGGTTTGATTTAATTTTGTTAATTATAGGATCCCAAGCAGATGGCAGCACCATCCATCTTTCTATTAGTTTATTAAATTTTCAAACGGCAAACGTTCTGTCACCGCTGAGAGGACAAACCAGAGCACACACGAAGGATCATACCATTTTTAGTGAGATAAAAGACCTACATCTCAACATCTCACAAGCAAGTAGATGGCGTAGCAATGGGCTCACCTGTATCTCCCATAGTCGCCGACATATTCATGGAGGACTTTGAGGAGAAAGCCCTTCTTACTGCTCCTGTATATCCAAGATTCTACAAGCGGTACGTAGACGACACTTTCACAATTTTACCATCTGACAAAGTAACTGCATTTTAAACCACCTTAATTCCATAAATTCTAAAATACAATTCACAATGGAGTTAGAGGCAAACAATTTTTAGCTTTCCTAGATGTTTTAGTCATCCGAAACCTGATAACACTATTGGTCACACTGTGTATAGGAAAAGACTCATACCAACCGATATTTAAATGGTGAATCGCACCATCATCCATCACAGTTAGCTACCGTGGGAAAATCTTTGTTTCAGAGAGCACGAGGGATCTGTGACAGAAAATCTGGCCGCCGAGCTCAGCACGTCGAGCAAGTATTGCAAGACAACAAGCTTCGGGTCCCGCGCCTACGTCACAGTGACTGAGTGAAGCCGGCCACAGTCGAGCGTGTGCCTGCTGTACTACCCTATGTCAGAGGAGTCACAGACAAGGTTGGCTACATTTTGAAGCGAGCTTCTATTAAAACATACTGCCACCGAAGAAGATTAGTCAATTTTACCATCCGTCAAGTGTAATATCCTCTACAAGATGCAGGAGGTACAAGCTTGATTGTGAATGTGGTCTCTCTACATAGGACAAACAAAACGATCCATTAAAACCCGCGTGAAAGAACATATAGCTGACGTGAGGCACCGACGCTCTGGGAAGTCTGCAGTCTGTGAACATGTTTAAGATCGTCCCCGACATTACATCAGATTAGATAGACCACAAATACTCGCAAAAGAACACCGATTTCTACCAAGGATGATACGCAAGGCTATTGAAATTAAAAAACATACTAATTTCAATAGAGAAGATGTATCAGTGCTGCCATCTGCATCTGATCCTATAATTAATAAAATTAAATCCAAACCCAAGCATAACACTGCAAGACTTCAAGATACTGTAAGCTCATTCTGTAGATCGGACCAAAATTAATATTCAAAACTGAAGGTAGCTGGCTAACTATGACATTGGGACGTCAAACACCTCAGTCCCCCATGACCATGGGTACTGTAAAGCACCTGAAACGTCGGGAATCAAAATTAGTAAAATTAAACGCGATAAAATCCGTAAAATAGTTTTATTCAATGTAGTGTTCGCGTAAATATAAGAAATCATTACATCTATCCTTCATAAAAATCAAAATGCAGATGCGTTGTCACCCGTGAGGACTAAGATGGAATGCCACTTTTCCAGTAAAAGGGTCTCCGGTTCTTCACACTCACCACACGAAACACAGCAGTGTTAAGCTGCTATTTTACGCTGGTATTCTGTGAGAGCGTGGTCCTTCCCCGGTCGAGCCGACCCATTCGTGCTACAACTACACTACTAATATAGCTGCAGCATGGCTCTACCACGTATAAAATTTGTCTTTTGTCTGACTTGTAGAGAGAATTTGTCTTTTGTCACGCATGACAGGCGGATTACAACTTGATTGAGATAAAACGGGATAATATAATCTCTTACACCGCTACCACATAGCTTCCCTATACCACCATCATCATTACACAGGCTATTATAAGTCCATAGCTGATCATAGGCTTACATCATAAGTATTACTTGGTAAAATATGCTACAGCTATATTCCGGTTGTAACACCGATGGGTTGGCTTGACAGGGGAAGGACCACGCTCTCACAGAATACCAGCGTAAAATAGCAGCTTAACACTGCTGTGTTTCGTATGGTGAGTGTAGAGAACCGGAGACCCTTTTTACTGGAAAAGAGGCATTCCATCTTAGTCCTCCCGTGTGACAACGCATCTGCATTTTTTTTAATGGAGGATAGATGTAGATGTTTATGGGTCACAGCAACCACTTACCATCAGGTGGACTGTGTGCTCGTTTGTCACCCTGTCCTATAAAAAAAAAAACAAGAAGCTGTCCAAGTCCAACAGTTGACTTTCACTGAATGATAAAGAATCTCAGTAAGATCTGTATCCAACTACCCTCACAGATTACCAGCGTAAAATCGCAGAATCGGAGACCCTTATTATTCGAAACGAGGTTTCCATTTAGTCCAAAGGGATGACAACGCATTTGCATTTTGATTTTTAATCGAGGATAGATGTAGATGTCTATAGGTCCCAGCATTCACTTACCACCACTTACAGTCAGACTGCATACTCGTTTATCACCCTTATTCTATAAAAAATCCAGTGTTTTTAATATATGCTGTCTAAGCATTTTGCAAGTTTCCAGGTGACTAGGCTTACAACAATTTACTGTAATTCTTTAAAACAACACTCAAAACAAACAATGTTTTACTGACTATATGCTATGTAATAAAAATCAAGTAAACAAAGTTAATATAAATAAAAGATTACAATACAAGAAAAGGTGGCGCTTGACCTTGCAGTGGCGCGGAACTCTGACATTAAGGGAATGAGGTAGCGATAGGAAAAAAATAAAGGTCTACGCTAGTATTTTTTTCTGTTATTCAATGAGGTTTCTTAGTTAAATTTCACAGTGCCAAAGCATCACGGCTGCGATCCTCGTCAGTACCAATGAAATTATTGTACATTGCAATTTCAATTTCTGAGTTACGTGCTCTGTGGTTAATGAAAACATCGTGTAGAAGAAATTTAAATATTTCAAGGATATGTGTACTCTGTCAACTCGCATTGGAGCAGCGCAGTGGATTAAATACTCCATGATCCTCTCAGAAATTAAAAGGCGTGTCTCCAGCATTGGATGGTATGTTGGCTAACGAACGAAATCGAATATAAGAAATAATTTCAAGCTCTTTTTTTACATGGGGAAATGCTTACGTATACTCGCCTCGCGGGGGCAAGGGCGGGTTATGTCGGTTTCGAACCGACTAAATTGCCATGGTGTTCCACCTTCAACGCATATTGGCAGGGCCACAGAAAAACTTTCGCACACATTCGCGCTAGCCCCATGGCAGCCCCACTTGAAAGAGGACTTCTCCTCCCTTCTCCTTCTCAGGTAATAAATAATTTTAACCCTAAGCTGATGCTATCCGGTTAACATATTAAATTTCTCATCAGAACACACGGAAACACGGGTAACGGTAAATACGGGTAACTAACATAGAAACAGCAGTCTGAAGTGGCACTAGGCCGACTATATAGCTTGAAGAAATTACAATGGGGAAATGTTGATGGGGAAGATAATTTCTGTGTGTGCAAATTGTGTGTACGAGTGACAGCCTCGAAATAGCAAGCCTCCGAACCCCCAACTATGCTTTATGGCAAAAGTCTAGATTCTGTGATGTTAATGCTGTTAGCCTATGCGGCTCTTACAGCTTCATCGGACTCAGGGCTCGGGGCCTGAGAGACCGCGAGCTATAAAAGGGGTGCTGCGGTAGACTATGATATGGTAGGTTCAGCAATTCATTTGTGATAAGTTGTAACGAGGATAATGATGATGATAAATAATCGTGTTCTTAGTTACAATCAATGGTTTTATGCCGTCTGCCACGTAGGAAGATCCAAGAGATCCAAGGACAGATACAATGCTACATGACTTTATGGAGGAATTAGTGCTTACGCAATAAGTCACTTTGTTGGATTTTTTTATTGTATGACCAATAATACGCGGAATAACACGACATTTAAAACGATGCCTTATTAGTCATAATACGGCGATTGGTTTTGGATATCTGAAGAAATATATGAACACCTAGTTTAAAACCTTGTTTAAATCATAACCTTCTTTTTCGCTTTGCCTTATTTGGGCAATGAGTGCTCTGTTCACCTTATGATAACTGGATACCCGTAGACGCTTAAATCCTCATCAGTTACCACCCTTGAGTACTAATGTTGAATGCCATTTCACAAGAAACACATGCATAACGTTTTTGTTGTATTTTAGTATTCTGTAAGAAATTATTTTTTGCCCGGTTTACGATGCAGCCATAATCTAGATGTAGAAGGTAGCAGCGACTTCAATAGAGTAAATGTCTTCCAGACTGAATTTCCTTCATGGCGACTAGTCTCAAGGAAGTCTAGCCACCTTCGTTGGACATGATTACAGCGCAAGAATGTGTGCGCAGGTACAGGTGCACTTTTTATTCCCTCACTCTCATTGTCCGACGGGACGGCAATCCGAAACGACTAAAGAGAGAGTCACTAGGGTGCTAACTCTGGTAACTTTTTGACTCCGGGTTCCTACTGAGAAAATCTTGACAAAAAAACTGGTGGGGTCCGACTCGAGATTCAAATCCAGGACCATAACCAGCAGTCGTGCTTGTGACTACGGCATCAACGAGACAGTATTTAATACAGTGTCGTTGACAAGGGGGCAATAAAATTTATTCCGGTCAGAAAAAAATGGATTCGAACACAGTAATAATAAGTAGTTAAGTTATTTAACCGATAAACCAGTCGTCAGTCTCGTAAAGGTTTATAAGATATTATCTAATAATTTTGCAGTTTTAATTTAGTTTAGTAAATACGTGTTTTGAACATCATATCACCAATAGATAAAATTTGATTAAGGATAATTTGTTTTACAATTAACTCTATATCGATATTAAGCAGTATTTTCAATTATGACCTCAAAGAAACCGGTTGTAGGTGAACGAACTAAAGCAACCCCGTGTAAGATAATTCACGAATCCAACTGGTCAAGTTCAAATATAGCCTGAGATAAAAAAAACACGGCTATCATTGTTCGATACTCGATGCGAACAGTGAAAGTGTTTACCAATATGACATTAGGGATGTTCGATGTAGCTTTTGAAAAACGTTACTCGTTTTTAGCACTGCTATTTTAATTGGCGAATTACATAACGTTGCTAATTACACTGGTTCTAGATACAGTCCTTCTTCTTAATCACCGTCAAGTCATAAAAGTCCACTGCTGGACATGAACTTCTCCGGTTTTAGGGAAGGGAGGATCTTCTTTAATAGTCTAGAAGTTTCGCACCTTTGACGCTGTTCCCCATCGTCGTTATTTTTCGCCTGGAATAAGCGAGATTGTATATCTATCGAAATCTATAAGGTTTTATGACGTATCCCATGGCTTTCCTTATGACAACCACGGGACAAAATATTGGTATAGATTTTCTATGGGACCTCTTTCGTAATTGTACTTTTTATTTTAATAATGATTATGAAGTGTAAAATGAGCCACCACCTTTACGATAAGGCAGGATTAGGCATAAAATATATATTTTTTTAACATCGTTACCTCCAACACTAGGATTTTTCCTGTATCGTGAGGGCAATTATATAAATTTTACAAGGACTAACATCTAGACCTGGATCAATTATTTGTAGGCCATACCGATACTTTTTCCGTACGGGATTCGAACCCGTGGCTCTCAGCGCTGCAACTCATTGCTAAGTCACTGCACCACAGAGCCGTCAATTATTTGATGTATATATCAACGATATATTATATTCAATAATAATGCCGCAAATTCAATTGTATTTTTACGTGGTAGAGCCACGCTGCAGATATAATATTATAGATGTTGCCCGAATGGGTCGACTTAACAGCGGAAGTACCACGCTCTCAAAGAATACCAGCGTGTAATAGAAAAAACTTGTTTATATATATTTCAATAAAATAAAAACAATAAATTAAAATAAAACCTAATTTATGGAACACATATTTAAGGTTTTATTTAAAAGTTCAATCAAAAATTATAAAATGAGTTAAGTTGTAATTATACGCTATTAACTAGTTATAACGATTACATCACTGTACAATCAGTGTACTTGAAAACTTGAACACTAAATCAGCGAATTGTGCAAACATTTCGCACGTTTACCGATTCCCTCGCTTGTTGTTATATTATTTAAATCAGTTATTATAATTCTTGACAAACGGCGACAGTAATTGTGTATAATGTCCACTGGCCACGATTCACACGCTGCGACGTAGAATAGCGGCTTCGAGTTGATATTTATGAGTCGAATTTATTAGGAGATATTTTCATTACAATCGTTCAAGCTATAGCTTTCGAAAACTTTTCTTAAGGATATTTAAGAAAAGTAGAACAGGTAATAATCCTACGAATTGTATTTGACATTGAGTATTCTTGTTGTTTGTATCGAAATCCGATACATGTCCTCCCCCATTTGGTCGTCGGTCATGTCAATCGTTTGATCCGGAATGTTCAGAAAATGTTATTGCAATCATCATCGTCAATACTTTGATGCGACCCGGGTCAAATGAACGAATCATTCACGATTGACACATGTCTACAATATGATTAGAACCAATCTTACTAGCCTCTAGCACGGACGCAAAGTAGCCAGCTTTTCGGTTTTTACAGGATACAATTCAGAGAGTGTGCGCAGGAATTGCATGCTCTCCTTTCCATCATCAGACCACCAGACACTGGCTAGACTCCACCATTTTGTTGCCGGCATTCAAGCATTCAAACCAAACGGTTTGTTTCGTCGTTCATAATTATTACAGTAATGGAGTGTTAAAATTGCCACCATCTGTCTTTCCATCCGATTCTAATGTGGATGTCTTCAAGGCAAGGGCAGCGTGGCGTAAATTTTCTTGTTCTAAAACCTTCTCAGAAATGGAAAGAGGCCTGTGCCCGGCTGTGGCACGTAAATAGACTGTAACTATACTTTTACTTTTACTGTTACTGTTCTAATGATATCTCAGACGTCAGTCTGAGCCAGATTACAATGGTTACATTATAAACGACAAGGATAGAATTATAGCGGAGCTTCTGTAAGTGGGTGGAAAATCGACACATGAAGAGAGCTATGCTCAAATTTTCTCTGTGTTTTAGACTTCGTAATGTGGTTGTCCTAGAACCAGAGTACACGCCCAACGAATCAGCAAGCTGAGGTGTCAATGGACCGCCTATATAACTCGATGGACAGTGTCTCGAGCGGCAGTCCAGTACCACCTTGCCAAGTGTAGGGTATCCTCCTACTAGATGGAGTGACGACCTGATAAGTGATATAGGAAATCGTTAGATGCAGGTGCTCAGGATGTTCTTTGTGGTGTTCCTTGGGGGAGGTCTATGTTCAACAGTGGACTTGATTGGATGTAAAGATGATGAATTGAATAGTATTCTACTCTATTATATTCTATACATTTGGTTCATATATATCTATTCTTTTTAAAGAAGGCAAACGAGCATACGACTCTCTGCCTGATGGTAAGTAATAACCACTAATTTCTAATAACTGCAAAACTAGAGGAATGGTTTGTGCGTTGCCGGATTTTTACAAAGGAGTATGCTCCGTCCTGAAAAACTATTCATTTATTCATTACTGTCACAGCCTAATGAGGTCCACTGCTGAACTTAAGCCTCCCCCATAGATTATCTCATAGAGGAGATATTTGTCATAGTTGCCACGCGTGCAGCTTTAGTCGTTATTGGGAAGACGCTGCTGCCCGTTTCCTGATTTGTTTCCCTCTGTCGCCTTTTACGACATCCACAGGATGACGGGACACGGTTCATACAATATAGTCTATGAAAAGTCCACTGATGAACTAAGCCCCCCCTCTCCCCTAGTTGGCAGGTGGATTGGAAATCGCGGGTTTTTATTACTTTAATTTGATATTAGGTAGATCCAATTACCCATCTGTTGATTCATTTCCCTTGGTCACCATTCACGACACTCACTGAATGAAATACAGTAGTGAAGTCTATTACACCGCCACTACAAGGTGATTTTATTGTGGTGGTATTATGTACGTTATTTCTTTATTTTTTATTCTTCCTACTAATATTGTAAATGTGAAAGTCTTTTTTTTATATGATAAGGGTGACGAACGGGCACACAGTCCACCTGATTTTAAGTGGTTGCTGTGGCCCATAAACATCTACATCTATCCTCAATTACGAATTTAAATGCAGATGCGTTGTCACCCGTGAGGACTAAGATGGAATGTCTCGTTTTCAGTAAAAAGGGTCTCCGGTTCACTACACTCACCATACAAAACACAGCAGTGTTAAGCTGCTATTTTACGCTGGTATTCTGCGAGAGCGTGGTCCTTCCCCGGTCGAGCCGACCCATTCGCTCTACGACTATACTACTTATACAGCTGTAGTATGGCTGTACCACGTAAAAATGTCTGTGTGATAAGCATGTACATGCTGGCTCTCTCTCCCTTCAAACCGGAACACAGCTGTATAGATACTGATGCTTGCCGCAGAATAAGATAAGAGGGGGTACTTATCCAGAGCTACAATAACAATTAATGATTGGTAGGAGGCATGAATCACGCAAGGACTTTGTATTTGTTTTGACTGCTGTAATAAAATCTCTAAGCTTTAATAATAGTATGAAGCAAATGGACATAGTAATAGTAGTACCTAATAGTATAGTTTTTTTCATCTCGATCCTGTTATTAAATAATTAGAAATTGGGCCGGCTCGAAACTGGTTGGTACCACGACCTCACAGAATACCAGCGTGAAGTCGAGGTTTACCTCTGCGTTTTGCTTGGTGAGTGCATGTGGCCGAGGCCCACCCCCCATCAACATGGTAGCGGAATTAAACGAAAGACTACCCCAGGAGGGGCAAAATTCCGCTCGTGACTAATTCTGCTCGGGGCAAGCGGAGCAATAAGACCAATCCTCCCATTGTGCTGAAGACGTGCCCGGAGTTGGCCCCGGTTTTAACGCGTCTTTTCCGGTACTCCTACTCCCAAGGCGTAGTCCTGAATTCATGGAAGACAGCTTGGTCCACCTGATTCCTAAAAGTCGACCGCTCAGACCCGTCCAACTACAGGCCTATCGTCATCACCTCCTTGTTCTCCAAAATAATGGAGTCTACTATAAACTGCCAGCTCATGAGGTACCTTGAGGATCACCAGCTGATTAGTGACCGCCAATACGGTTTTCGTCGTGGTCGATCGGCTGGTGATCTTCTGGTCTACCTGACTCATAGATGGGCGGAGGCAGTAGAGTCCAAGGGGAGGCATTGGCCGTTGGTTTGACATAGCGAAGGCCTCGATCGGGTCTGGCACAAAGCGCTTCTTTCGAAGCCCTTCCTATGGGCTTCCTGAGAAATTGTGCAAATGGATCACCAGTTTCTTGCTGATCGGAGCATCAAGGTCGTAGTAGACGGTGCATGCCCATTTACAGGCCTATCAACGCTGGTGTTCCACAAGGTTGCGTGCTATCACCAACGTTAGTTTCTCCTGCATATCAATGATATGTTGCAAACTGGTAACATTCATTGCTATGCAGACGACAGCACTGGTGATGCCTTATATACCGGCCGTCCAAATATTTCTCGGGAAAACGTCGCCGAATACCGGGACAAACTTGCGTCTGAAGTCGAGTCTTTGCTGAACAAAGTCTCGGATTGGGGACGACTAAATCTAGTCCAGTTCAATCCCCAGAAGACGCAAGTGTGCGCGTTTACCGCTAAAAAGAACCCCTTTGTCGTATCTCCTCAGTTTCAAGGCACTCCCCTTATTGCTTCAGCCAGTATTGGAATCCTCGGTGTCGACATATCGAGTGATGCAGTTGTCGTGGTCATTTGAAGAAAAGGCCAAATTGGCCTCTAAGAAGCTTGATGTGCTCAGCAGAGCGGACAGTATTTAATGCCGGTACACCACTTGCAACTTTACAAGGCGCAGGTTCGGCCCCACATGGAATACTGTTCCCATCTCTGGGCAGGGCCCCCAGTGCCAGCTCCTTCCACTTGACCGCATCCAGCGCAGAGCGGTTCAAATCGTCGACGACCGAGTTCTTTCCGATCGGCTTGACTCACTGCCACTGCGTAGAGATGTTGCATCTCTTTGCGTATTTTATCGCATGTACCACGGGAGTGCTCTGAGGAATTGTTCAGACTAGTACCAGCCGCTCAATTTTACCATCGCACATTGCGACAAAACTCGCGATACCATCCATCCCACCTGGATGATTGGCGGTCCACCACTGTGGGATTTAGAAGAAGTTTTCTTCCTCGCACAACTTCCTTGTGGAATCGATTACCACCAGTGATTTTTCCGGACCGATACGACTTAGGGACCTTCAAGAAAAGAGCCTACTCCTTTCTAAAAGGCCGGCAACGCATCTGCAATTCCCTGGTGTTGCGATTGTTAATGGGCGGCGGTAGTCACTACCATTAGGTGAGCCGCATGCTTGTTTGCCCACTCCTATAAAAAAACGACGAAATGTTGAATGACACGTGGTAGAGCCACGCTGCAGATATATTATGATTGTAGCACGCATGGGTCGCGGCTCGACCGGGGAAAGACCACAGAATACGAGCATAAAATAGCACCTCAGTGCTGCTGTATCTCGTGATGGTGATTGTAGAAAACCGGAGACCTTTTTTCTGGAAACAAAAAATTCCATCTTAGTCCTCAGGGGTGACAACGCATCTGCATTTGATTCTTAATCGAGGATAGATGTAGATGTCTATGCGCCACAGCATGCACTTACCATCACTTCCGTCATCATCTTGTGTGTATTTATATTATGTTTATAATTTTTTTTAACTTAATTTTCAAATTTATGTATACCTTCCTATTTGTAATTCGATGTAAACAACAGTTCTTTGCTAAATAAAATTTTAGTTGCAATTTAGTGATGATTTACCACGTGCTCGTACAGGTATGTATTAGAAATTTAAAAAAATCGAAAATCCGACAACACGCACTAAGGTCATAAATGCCACTTAACGGCTTTGTAATCAATGGAAAGGTATGCTAAAAGTCTTATTGGTGACATCAATATGGTAGACGTGTGTTATTCATTCATTTCTAGTGACTCGATCATTCAAGTATTGTTACGTCTTACGAACCGGGTCATTCGGGCGATCATTAAAATTGATCATTTCAAGTTTCAGTACTCTTGTGATCTGTGAGACCCGCTCGATAATGTCGGTCGTCGTTGTAGGTCATGTCAATCGTTTGATCCGGAATGTTCAGAAAATGTTATTGCAATCATCATCATCAATACTTTTATGCGAACCGGGTCAAATGAACGAATCATTCACGATTGACACATGTCTACAATATGGTTAGAACCAATCTTACTAGCCTCTAGCATGGACGCAAAGTAGCCAGCCTTTCGGTTTTTACAGGATACAATTCAGAGAGTGTGCGCAGGAATTGCATGCTCTCCTTTCCATCATCAGACCACCAGACACTGGCTGGTCTCCACCATTGTTGCCGGCATTCAAGCATTCAAACCAAACGGTTTCTTTCGTCGTTCATAATGCTTACAGTAATGGAGTGTTAAAATTGCCACCATCTGTCTTTCCATCCGATTCTAATGTGAATGTCTTCAAGGCAAAGGCAGCGTGGCGTAAATTTTCTTGTTCTAAAACCTTCTCAGAAATGAAAAGAAATGTATGCCGAGCTGTGGCACGTAAATAGACTGTAACTAGACTTTTAATTTTACTCTTACTGTTCTAATGATATCCCAGACGTCAGTCTCAGCCAGATTACAAAGGTTCTCCAGCACATTATAAACGATAAGGATAGAATTATGGCGGAGCTTCTGAAGTGGGTGGAAAACCGGCACATGAAGAGAGCTATGCTCAAATTTTCTCTGCGTTTTAGACTTCGTAATGAGGTTGTCCTAGAACCAGAGTACACGCCCAACGAATCAGCAAGCTGAGGTGTCAATGGACCAGCTATATAGCTCGATGAACAGTGTCTCAAACGGCAGTCCAGTACCACCTTGCCAAGTGTAGGTATCCTCCTACTAGATGGAGTGACGATCTGATAAGTGATATAGAAATCGTTAGATGCAGGTGGCTCAGGATGTTCTTTGTGTTCCTTGGGGAGGTCTATGTTCAACAGTGGACTTGATTGGATGTAAAGATGATGAATTAAATAGTATTCTACTCTATTATATTCTATACATTTGGTTCATATATATCTATTCTTTTTATAGAAGGCAAACGAGCATACGGCCTGATGGTAAGTAATAACCACCAATTTCGAACATCTGCAAAACTGGAGGAATGGTTTGTGCGTTGCCGGATTTTACAAAGGAGTATGCTCCATCCGGAAAAACTATTCATTTATTCATTACTGTCACAACCTAATGAGGTCCACTGCTGAACTTAGGCCTCCCCATAGATTATCTCATAGAGGAGATATTTGTCATGGTTGCCACGCTTGGCAAGCGGGCAAACCGCAGTTAGTTTTAGTCGTTATTAGGAAGACGCTGCAGCCCGTTTCCTGATTTGTTTTCCTCTGTCGCCTTTACGACATCCACAGGATGACGGACACGGTTCATACATGTTCATACAAACATGCATGGGTCGCGGCTCGACTGGGAAAGACCACGCCTCACAGAATACCAGCGTAAAATAGCACCTCAGTTCTGCTGTGTCTCGTGATGGTGAGTGTAGAAAACCGAGACCTTTTTTCTGAAACGAAAATTCCAAATTAGTCCTCAGGGTGACAACGCATCTGCATTTGATTTTAATCGAGGATAGATGTAGATGTCTATGGGCCACAGCATGCACTTACCATCACTTCCGTCATCATATTGTGTGTATTTATATTATGTGTTTAATTTTGAACTTAATTTTTATGTTTTATGTACACCTTCCTATTTGTAATTCGATGTAAACAACAGTTCTTTGCTAAATAAGGGATTGTCTGGAAGAAATCGCTTCCAGAGCGATAAGACCGCCTATTATACTTTCTATATATTTATTTCATTTTGTCTCGTTCTAACGTATATTGGTGTACAATAAAGAATATATTGATTGATTGATTGATTGATTACCATCAGGTGAACTGTGTGCTCGTTTGACACCCTTATACTATAAAAAAATGATGACGCGCTAAGCGCTGTACTGAAATCTACTAACTATTGTATATCGAATATGTGATAAGAAAGAGTAACCATCTATAAATTTGGTACACCCTAACACCGCCAAATGATCTATTCCCACCAGTGGGACGTATGTAGGTGCCTTTATTTATTGTTATTAGCGCACCAATCATTAGCCGCTCTCCGTGGAAGCATTACCGGTCGTTACTCACCGATAATGACCGCGTTGACATGAGGCGTCTTTGAAATTATCGACTACATGAGTTGGGATGATTTCCGCTGATGATTTATCGATACGCTGTTGTAATGTACGGCTGTGGAGTAAGGCAATTCAGAAGTCAAATTTGTTTATATATCTCAATAATTCTTTTAACATTATAAAATTTGTTTATTTATTCTTTATTTTACACAAAGACCGTGTAGTGGCGGTGTAAAATATCCACTACCCAATATTGACCCGTGGGTGTCGTAAGTGTCGACTGAGGGAAACAAACAGATGGGCAGCAGCGTCTTCCTAATAACAGCTAAAAAATAAAAATTAAACTATGGTTGCTAACCCACCTGCCAAGCGTGTCAACTATAGTAAATATCCCAGCAGTTAACAGTAGAATTTTGATAGGCAGTAACGTTATAATACCAAATACAGCCTACTCCTGTAGTGACGACATAAAGGAATCCATTTCGTCCCGTGGCTGTCGTAAGAGGCAACTATGAGAACTGCTTTCGATAGATCGCGGTAGAACCATATCGTGGTAGAGCCATGATGCAGTTATATTACTGCTATAGTTGTAGTACGAATGGGTCGGCTCGACTGGGGAAGGACCACAGAATACCAGCGTAAAATAGCAGCTTAACGCAGCTGTGTTTCGTATGGTGTGTAGAGAAGCGGAGACCCTTTTTAATGGAAACGAGACATTCTATCTTAGTCCTTACGGGTGACAACGCATCTGCATTTTGATTTGTCGACGAGAATAGATGTACTAGATGTCTATGGGCCACTGCAGCCACTTACCATCAGGTGGACTATTTTCACTCTTATCCTATTAAAAAAATCGTCTTTTTCAAGCGTATAATACCCAGCCAATTGAAATGCAGAAAACTCACAGGTTCGAGACTTTTAAGTAATGTAATCTTCAAACCGCCTCCCAAGCGTATAGATTAAGGCAAATAAAAAAAAAAATAAAAAAAAGACAGACCCATATTCAGCAGTGGACTTCTTCAGAATTTTATAGAATTTGGACCCTGCATTCAGTCTCCGAATAGGGCAAAGCCAACCTTTTTTACTTGAGAGATTTAATATCTCTAAAAGACATGCGTGTCTCTTCACCACATATTGATAATAATTACTTTCGTTAATAAAACCTATTATTCGTATAGATAAGAATTTCATCACAACTTTATTAAAAATTTTGAAAATTTTAGTGAGAATGGTCTCTAAGCAACTTTAAATCGTTGTAGATCCTAAATGGTCATTCAAAATGAAAAATTATTAGAGAAATCTAAAAATGATTTTCAAAGACCTATTCAATGATACTCCACTTGATACCCCACTTGAAATAGTTCGTAGACTTTAATTTAATTATTTTTCAAGAACTTTAATTATTGTCATGGCTTTAGTGGCACACAATATTAAGACAAATCGATGGACGTAAGCATCATCAAAATTGGCCCACGCGTTTGGTCTCTAGAGCACGACAAAGGAACAAACATAGGCTGATAAACACATTCAGACGAAAAAGAGGGGATATAGTGTGACGGATTATTTTACGTCTCCACCACGAATATAATACGTAAATATAAAACGATAAGAGTGCTACCATACATCAGATTTGTTCGGTAAGCAGATCGAATCGCTCAGCTTGATGGCGCTCTCCGTAAACGTATGACCGGTCTTTAAGACAAATAGCCGCGACCACTTGTACCATCCTTTAACTAATTAAATACACGGGTTAATAAGATTCCTTTCCACGATATGCTAATGAGAAGCTATTGTAAAATTTGTTTTGCAATCTTTGCTTGAAAATTGTAATTTAATGGACATCTGATAGATTCTCTTTTATCTGTTGGCATTCCAAACTTGATCTTAATCAAAATGAATTAATGAGACGGGCACATGTATCTGACATTGAATTCAAGACATTATTTAAGTACAGTTCTTGCAATTCACGAAGTCGAGCGAGCTTTACTTGTGGTAAACACGTATCTGTTTATGTGTTAAAGTGTGCGTGAGACCTAATGCTGGTATGGTAAGAGACATTTCCTTGCTAAATTATACTTAGCATTAGGGCGACAAAAGACCCAATCTGCCTTAAGTTCAGTTTCTTTCAAAACTTCATCGCGTACGGACCCCATTAACCGATAATCTCTACAGCATACATACATACATAAAAACTCACACCTGTCACCCAGAGAGGTAGACAGAGACTACGGATTTCCGTTGGGAACGATCCTGACACACCTCTCTCGCCTCCTTTACATCTTTATTTATTATCGTTCATCGGTTAAGGGTTCTCTTAGTTTGGCCTTGCCAATCGCAATGCCGAAAAATCAAGTAAATGGCCCCGAAGTTTCGAAAAAAAAAAAAAAAAATCAGTAGGTAACGGTTTGCTTATTATATTTACGTATTTAGTTATGCGTACAGCAAAGGAGTGGAATAATTTGCCGGCGTCTGTCTTTCCATCCAATACAATTTCGGCGTCTTCAAAGCAAGAGTGAAAAGGCTTTTGTTACGCTAGGAAAGTGCGAATAACTATCTAGGCCTTCATCACCACTTAACATCCCGTTGAATTCTAGTCATGCACTGGCTTATGATAAGTTAAAAAATAAACGCAATATAACCCGTAAAATAAGTTTGTTCCTATGAAATATTTTCAGAAAAGTTATCAATTATACTGTCTTTAAACATTCCAGAATATCCTTGGAAAGGACATTTATCAAATGGACAAGTCACGTTTGCAGTATTCTAAATCGTGCTATGTCTGGAGGAATCGCGTATTATGATCTGCATCATTTTGTAATGTATACTCCAGATTATCTCTTCGAAAGCAATAAATTATAATCTTCGTATGACCATAAAGATTTGACCTTAGAGATCAAATATTTTATGCAAACTCACTCCGCGCTGCGTTCTTTTATTAACAAAGTATGTTTGTATATTCTACTACAAGATAGTAATCACGTGCGTGCGTGCGTGCTTGTGTGCGTATCAACACTTTAATAGCACTATAAATGTCCTTCATGATTTTTCTTAGATATATAGGGCACACTGAAAGTTCTGCTCTCCTAGCTGTTCATAAATGTTTGAAACTCGTATATTTATTAAACAAATATTTTTTTCGAGAAGTTCGTCATCCGTAGAAAAATAGAATAAACATGAATAGATTTTAGAGTGACCATTTTGTATGATTTTAAAAGTTCAATCTCTCTGCAAGATTGCACTGTTCGTCTTCAAAATGCTTTTGAAAGGGAAGCAACTCATTTGAGGACCGGCCGTGGCAAAATGGCCGTGTTTCTCTCCATGATTAAATTCGTGAAGGTCAACCTTCGATCCCTGAGGAAAATATGGCTACTCTCACACGACTAATGGAAGAAAACCAGCACATGAACATTCAAAATTTAGAAAATCTTATTACCGCTGGATTCCTCATGAATTGACCCCAGAATAAAAACGGGCTCGAGTTGATGGTGTAAAAAATGTTGTTAAATTATGATTCCGGACGTTCCAATGATGTATGTGATATGATAGTTGATCGCTAACATTCATGATTCACAATGTGTGCGACGGTTAATGAAATCATCTTGTGAAAACCTGCATGTCTAAGAAATTTAAATTTTTAAAACGCGGCGGATTCGTCTTTAACCCAATATCCTCTCAGGAATGAAAGCAGGCTTATGTGCTGTAGTGAGATGGCCTTTTCATTAACTTTTTATTTTACTAATTTAAAGTTATATATCTACGGAATAAAGTAGATAAAACGGCAAACCCAAACTGTATTAGGTGCACACGTATTATTTTGTATGTAGTAGATCCATACTTTGTCTATATTACTTTATCTTTATTATATTTTTTACGTGGCAGAGCCATGCTGCATCTATATTACTGGTATAGTTGTAGCACGAATGGGTCGGCTCAACCGGGGAAGGACCACGCTCTCACAGAATACCAGCGTAAAATAGCAGCTTAACACTGCTGTGTTTCGTATGGTGAGTGAAGAGAACCGGAGACCCGTTTTACTGGAAACGAGGCATTCCATCTTTGTCCTCACGGTTGACAACGCATCTGTGTTTTGATACGTAATCGAGGATAGATGTAGATGTCTATGGGCCTGAGCAACCACTTACCATCAGGTGAACTGTGTGCTCGTTTGTCACCCTTATACTATAAAAAAATATGGTTGTAGACACCTCTAGCTGACCCATTCATACACATCCTACAAGAGACTCGATAAATTTTTTATGTAATCACTTTTACTACCACTAGTTGAGCTGTCGTCGTCATCATCGTTGTCTCCATTATTTGATTTTCTATAATACATTCAAAATGAATGTCTCTTTTATTGTCGTCTATAACAATTTTCTTAGCTTTCTCCATCACTTTGCCCCAGTGATCGCTTGGTTAGTAGTTCTATTTTCTACAAATCCTCTTCCGGCGGATCCAACATGGCAAAGTGTGGGGCGTGTCATCTGTTCATGTCTGGGATACAGTGTGGTTGACGTTTAGCCATGTCACATCATGTCCCAATTGGTTATATTTTTAATTTCTCGTAAAAATGCCATTATTTGCATTCATGTCTCTAAATAATTATTTTGCGTCTGTCATTTTACAACCGACTTCCTTGTATCAAAAGTCAATTCCTTTTCAAATGGTTCTCAATGACTCTACATACTACTACCATTGTAGGTACAAGCCAACATCTTTTAAACATAATCGCAATTTTGCCACACGTCGCAGAAATTTATATTTATGTATATACGTAGGTCACTCAATAAGTTTTGAGATGCTCGAAATTTAAAAATGGAACGCACCCGTGTTATATGTTTCTAAAAAGCAAATTTATTTTAAAATAGAACTCAATAAGCCAATTGCTCAAAATTAAAAAAAAAAGTTCTATTAATTTTCCTGCAACGCTTCCCGCGCTTTTCATATAAAACGATGGATCTTAACCGTGAACATTTGCGCGCTATGATATATTATGATTTGAAATTTGGTTTAACCGAACAATTAAGTTTACAACGGTTACAATCAGCATTAGGGGACTCAGCTCCATCACGCGCAACAATTTTTAGGTGGTTTGCTGAATTCAAAAGGGGTAAAATTAATCTTAAAGATGACCAAAGAACCGGGGCCCCGCAAACAGCAGTAACGGCAGAAAATGTATGGACTACTGAAATGTTGGTGCGAGAAGACCCACGAATCACATATATGGATATCGAAAAGATTGTAGGGATTAGTTCGGGGAGCAATCATACCATCCTACATCAACATCTTGGAGTGCGGAAGCTTTGTTGTCTATGAATCCCTCGTTTGCTCTCCGAAAGCGAAAAACAGACTCGTGTGGATTGGTGCCATGAACTACGTCTACGTTTTGAAAACGGGGCATCTAGGTGTGTTTCAGAAATCGTTACTGGTGACGAGACATGGATCTATCAATATGATCCGGAAAATAAAAGGCAATCATTGGTATGGAACTACTCAGAAGGACAGTTACCGACAAAACTGCAAAGACCTTGCAACGTCGGCAAAAAAATGGTGGCTAGTTTTTTTTTATCGCGGAGCGGACATTTGTCGACGTCAATACTGGAAAATTGTATTATCAACTCTGAATGGTATACTACAGTTGCATTACTCAAAGCTTTTTAAGCTATGCGGGAGAGACGACCAAAGACCGGGCTTCGGGGAATCATGCTGCATCACGATATCGCCTCTTCACATACCTCCCTTAGAACAAAAGCATTTATTGAGGAATCTGGTGTTGAAACTCTAAGTCACCCACCCTACAACCCTGACTTAGCTCCTTGTGATTTCTTTTTGTTACCAAGAGTCAAAGAAAAAATAAAAGGCAAGTTTTTTTCAAGCGCCGAAGGAGCCGTGGCTGCCTACGAAGAAGCGATTTCCGACCTGTCAGATCAAGACTGGCAAAAGTGTTTTCAGAGTTGGTTTAGGCGAATGGAACTTTGTATAGAGCATGATGGAGAATATTTTGAAAAGATGTAAAATAAATAAATACTAATAGTATCTAGAATACTTTTTGTATATCTCAAAACTTATAATACGTATAAAACGTGACCTACGTATAACACGTATTGAATCATTCTTTATTTACCATGTAATTCGATAATACCTATTTCTTGGAAAACCGGCAATAATTATAGACTGTAAGGCATCTCATTACAATCCTTAGAAGTGACAAGGCATAGTAAAGCATTCAATCATTATTGATAGAAATAACGAATTAGACGGCTTCGTGGTACAGGGCGTAGTGGCTTAGCATTTAGTGCTGAGTGCCGTGGGTTTGAATCCCTCACGGAAAAAGCACGGCCTACAAATAGTTGGACCGGGCCTGGGAGTTTGTCCTTGTGAAATTTAAGTATGTAAACTGCAGGGTACAAAATACAGGAGAAAAGCCTAGTGCGGGTGTAATTTTTTATTATAAAAAAAATATACACAAGCAGGTCTATGGCCTGTTAGCCACTTATAATCAGATTAACTGTTAGATTGTTTGTTTCCCACATTGCGAGAGTGGTTCAAGTCGAGGTTTGTGCCTCCTTCTAAGGGGGCCTTGAATCACATCGAGCCCCCCACCTTAGCTAGAGGAGCTTCCGAAAACAGGGGCCGGGGTGGCTCGGAACTGCAGTCGGCAACGCGGCGGTTTGTGCCGCATTGTGCTGCCTTGCCGCTGGCAGAATCGTTGCACTCAATAGCTCGTAGGTCCTCGCTGACGAGCCTACTTCGATGAAGCTGAAAAGGCCGCAGGGCAAACAGCGTACACTTTGAGAAAAAAAAGGATGTTTGTCACTCTAATATTAAATTTAAAAAAAAATACATGTGTCCTTGTAGCCAGTATTAACCTATTATACCCAATCTAAAAATTAATCCTTAAAGAAACGAACACATTTATTATTCAATAATCATATCTTTAATTTTATTACAAAGAAACAGCTAAAGGCGGATGGCGTTCAACATTTATAGGGTTCCTTATCCAATAAATCACAAATAATATCAAAAGCTTTGCCCTTAACCCACGATCGCTAGCGTAGGCTTTAAGGACCGTCCTCGACAGAGGAATGCCACAATCGGACCGATGACATGTTTATGGTCTTTAGTTACCGTGGCCGCGCCATAATAGGGTTAACTTGATAGTATAAAAAATTAAGGGAGAAAAAAATTGAGTGACACGGTATAGGAATGATTTTTTTTTTAGATTATTGTTCATTGATATCTCTGATTGTTTTGCTTGCTTTTTTTTAAGAATAAGAGTGACAGACGAGCACACAGTCCACCTGATTGTAAGTGGTTTCTGTGGCCCATAGTCATCCACATCTATCCTCAGTTAATAATCAAAATGCAGATGCGTTGTCACCTCTGAGGTACTAATATGGAATGTCTCGTTTCTAGTAAAAACGGTCTGCGGTTCTCTACACTCACCGTACGAGACACAACAACAAGAGCTGCAACGTTGTACGCAGGTATTCTGTGAGAGCGTGGTCCATCCCCGGTCGAGCCGGCCCATTCGTGCTACCACCAAAATAACCTTTATATTTATAGATCTCGGCAATATTGAACACACTCTAAGCAGTAAATTAAGTAAATTAAACATAAATTGTCTATAAATTATTGAAACATTTGTTATATTAAAATTTAAAGTTACAGCCTATATACGTGCCATTGCTGGGTGCAGGTCTCCTCTAATTTCTGAGAGGGATGGCAAGGGAATGTCCGTCGCGCTGTCCCAATGCATGTTAGCGAACTTCACATGTCTTCGAAAAAAAATTTTCCTTATTTCAATTAACAATTTCATTGGTACCGGCGGCGATTGAACCCGGGTTGCTCGCGTACTGTGAAATTTACAGCGAGCGCTTCGCCCCTGAGCTACCACGGTTCTTTGTTATATTGTATAATTGAAACTGGTTTAGTTTCAACCCTATGGATATTAAAGAAAGTATTGTCCTTGATCTTTTGACATTCACATTGGTTAGATTAATTTTATTTGTGGAGCTAGAGTCACTATGTATCTTATCTTATGCACCTCACATCAGATGAGGGGGTGGTAGTTAAGTGATCATCTATGTAAATATATATATATCAGCTAAATAATAAAAGATCTCTTGAAAGGTGTCCATAGACAATTTTTATCAAAATTCGAGAAACAAAGAGAAACCTGTTTAATTTAAATTATTAAGTAAACCTTACCCTTGTACATGCAAAATGTAAAGACATCATAATTTTTATACATAAAAGTTAAATGTTTAATATTTGTATAAAAAATTTGCCACCATTGTAAAACAAGTCGAAAGCAAAACTTAAATCTAGACTGTATCTCTTTGTTTTATCAATCTACATAACTTTAAAGGGAAATAAAATTAAATAATGCATACTTAATATAGTGGTATTTAATATTAAACATTTGAAATGCGTCGTTAAGATCTGAGTGTTTGTACACTATACAATACAATATAGAAAGTAGTGTGATGTTATTATTAGAAAAAACAGAAAGGGATCACCCATGATGTTTAAAGAGTACATATTTGTATGGGCTATTGTTACTTGAAACTAGTTCCATTGTACCAGCATTTACGAACGTGTTATAAGAAATTGAATTTGACGTTTTAGTTTATCTTCTTTTGTTAATCTTCAGTCAGTCTTAATTTAAACCATGTCTCATTAATAGATTTTTTAATGTGATTAACGAGTTAACAGTCTGTCTTTTGTTAGTGTCTAACTCTAAGTCAATTGACATAAAACCAATAAAATCCACCAATGTGTTGTCACCCGTGATGTTTTAGAAAAATGTATCACAGTTTGAAATTATGCTCTTAGCAGTGGGGTGTATGACAGTATTGCTGCATAGTGGCAGAAATTGATGAGAGGTAATGGTGGTATTTTCATATAGGGTTACAAAACAGAAAAGACTCCGCCATGCTGTTCTAGTACAAATGGGGAAACTTCACAGGATTTTTTTTATTTCTATAGCCTGTTGTTTAGAAATTTGCTCTGCTGGTTTCGTAGCACGTGAAATTTCCCGACGCTCGACTAGAAATGACATCAAACTTTTACGTGGTAGAGCCACGCTGCAGGTATATTGTGGTTGTAGCACGAATGGGTCGACTCGACCGCGGTAGGATCACGCTCTCACAGAATACCAACGTAAAATAGCAGCTTAATGCTGCTGTGTTTCGTATGGTAAGTGTAGAGAACCGACCCTTTGTACTGGAAACGAAGTATTCCATCTTAATCCTCAAGGGTGACAACACATCTGCACTTTGATTCTTAATCTAAGATAATTGTCTATATGTCACAGCATCCACTTACCATCAGGTGGACTGTGTGCTCGTTTGTCACACATATTCTATTAAAAAAACGCGAGACATCTGGTACTCCAGTTGCTTATACGTTTGCCAAACTCAACCATAATCGACAATAGAGCTAATAAGAAGTTATACTACGTTACAGACACGCACTTATCTCACTCTACTTATGCTCAATGTAATGCCGCATAAACGACATTAGTGTGTATGTAGCCGAGCCAGCTAGTATCTACCAATTAATTTAAGATATTATAACTGATGTGTTACCTTGTTTATTGCTTGTATATTAGTCATACGTCTTTGATATATCTAATATACTCTATGTGGTAGAGCTACATTGAAAAGTATTATGGTATTAACTCAAGAGCGTCAGCTCAACCGGGAAGGACCATATTTGGATAGAGTACCAAATGAAATAACAGTATAATGTTGTTGTATTTTGTATGGTCACGAGATCTGGAAATGAAATGCTTCTTTACTGGTAACGAAACATTTCATAAGATGAAATATTTCGTTACCAGAAAGTTTTTCATCACTGGTGATAACGCATGTGCATTTTGTTTCATAATCAAGGATAGAAGAAGGTGTTTATAGGCAGAGGCATCAGGCTACTATGAGGTGGACTGTATGCTAGTTTGTCACCCTACAATAGAAATATTATAAGTCGTAACGGACAAGAATGGAGCTGTGCATTTATTCCAAACCATCGTAACTAATATGTTTGACACTTAATACTTCCTTTAGGGGTTGAGATTTTGAATAATGCGGTAATAATACGATCCATTTGTTTGAGTTATCGACTTTTTATTTATTCAACATATTTCGGGGTCTCTCGGACCTGCCTTTGATTTTAACGACATTTTAATAGACTCGCCTTTTTAAGGTTGATGTACGATATCATAATTAACTGATATAAAGGTTTTTGGGCATTTTAATGACCGTGCTTAATTTGAAAGAGAAGGATTGGGTCCTTATTGAATTTAAACAGATCGAATGTTGTATTAGTATGAAATTATTTTATGTCATTGAGAATTGGGTGTAGTTTAGTTACCACTATAATGCGTCTTTTTTTAAGTTAATAAAATAATTGAACTTTTTTTATAAAATACGTATGCGTATTGTAAAGCTGGATAAAAGCTTCATGTATGATGTATTCGTAAGTGTTTCATCTTAATATTTGCTTTTCATTAAATGAAATTAATTTTGCGGATTTTATCGCGTTTAATCAAACTTTTTAATTCCCGACGGCATGGTTACGGGGGCTACTCTTTTTTTTATAGGATAGGGTGACAGATGAGCACACAGTCCACCTGATGGTAAGTGGTTGCCGTGACCCATAGACATCTACATCTATCCTCAATAAAAAATCAAAATGCAGATGCGTTGTCACCCGTGAGGACTAAGATGGAATGCCTCTTTTCCAGTAAAAAGGGTCTCCAGTTCTCTACACTCACCATATGAAACACAGCAGTGTTAAGCTGCTATTTTACGCTGGTATTCTGTGAGTGCGGGTTCCTTCCCCGGTCGAGCCGACCCATTCGTGCTACAACTATATAATTAATATAGCTGCAGCATGGCTCTACTTCGTATAAAAAAAGCTGGATGAAAGCTTCAGATGTATTCGTTAGTGTTTCCTCTTAATATTTGCTTTTCATTAAATGAAACTATTTTGCGGATTTTATCGCGTTTAATTTAACTTTTAATTTCCGACGTTTCGGTGCTTTACAGCACCCATGATTACGGGGGTACTCTGGGGCTATGGATGCGGTATAGCACCCGAAATGTCGGGAATTAAAAAGTTAAATTGACGCGATAAAATCCGTAAAATTAGTTTTATTTAATTTGTAGTGTTCACGTAAATATAAGAAATCATTATTTTCTTTTCATCTTAATGAGAGCAGCTAGCGTGACGTTGACAAGTCTACAGTAAAGTCCAACCTCTCTGCTTCGCGTTCGAGATGTGCAATATTTACATATCATTTATACGTTTTGATTCAGTTGGCACGTGGTGGCGCCGTAAGTCAATCCACTACCCCAAAACATCCTGTAGATGTCATGAGAGGTGACAGAAGAAAACTGTTCCTTGAGATGGGCAGCTGTATCTCTCTGAAAACAGTGAATACTTACAATAAAAAAAGTTTGTAAAAAAAGATGTTTCATGTCTACCATTTTACAAAAAATATAATATATTACCTGTTCCATGTCTATATATTTATGACGTATGTCTTTTTGTGTTTAAGTTTATGTATCTCTTTAAGCAAAATAATGATGTAACTAAACGTAATTTAAGAACACAATTTTTATATAAATTGTATTAACCCCGAGTGAAACTATCTTTAGTGTTCAGAAATTCATATTTCTTTTATACTGTTAAAGCAGTTCTTTAAAATCCATTCTTTGTTAGTTTATATATATATATATATATATATATATATATATATATATATATATATATATATATAACTATTTACTAGAAAGTTTCAAAAATTTGAAAATATTTACAAAAACTAACCAAAGAATGGATTTTAAAGAACTGCTTTTAACAGCATAAAAGAATATTTAGAATTTAAGCATAATTAATTAATTTGAGTTACCTTTGTTAACTAAGGAGTTTTAATTTCATGTACACACTAAAAATAAATGTAGAATTTGATGATACTTTAAAATTTCAAATTCACAATGCAATAAATTTCATTTCATTTCGTTAAGTCAAGGCCCTATATAGTAATATGGAGTGACGATCTCATGAACTATGTAGGGAGTTGATAGGTGCAGGCGGTAGAGGACCATAAATGATCAGCGGTAATATATGTTGGAAGATCTATGTTCAACATAGACTTGTGATATGTTGTAATAATGATTTTAATGATTCTACGAGTAGGTTAGGTTGTATGACATCCTTTCAGCCAAAGTGTACAGATTTACAAGGTCTGAATCCCAAGGCGATAACACCCAATTAAAGCACACAACTGTTTCAATGAGGGCATCCACGAGGTTCTGCCACCAGGGTGGCGCCACTAGAAAGTGAGGTATAATATTTGACAGATTTCATAGCGGGAAGTTAATTTGTTCGGAAAATGTAAAGTTATTGTTTCTTTCCGTACTATTATCTATATTTTATATTAATAACATTAAAAATAAATAAACCAAACTACAGATATACATAAAAGTAGAAAATTTAAAAAAGTTAAAATGTGCAAAAATTAAAGAGCAAACCACTGACGCATTGTTTTGTATATTAATTTAAAATTTCTAGAAACTGATAAACTTTTATTAAAAACAACTTCTCAATTAAATTACATTGTGTATGTGTAACAAAAACTTTACCTCAGTGTCAACCAGCGACATCTGGTGAGCAGAAACTTACTAGCCCTCATTAGGATAATTTAATTCACAAGGATTCTCATCACAGACTAACTAGTAGATTCTACCCGAATCAGACGGACATCTCACGAACTAAACTTACTCGACTTAGCTTCTGCATCCTGATTGGCTGCAGCAAAATGATATATGACATTTCTTTTTTTATTTGTAGCAGCTATACCAGGCAAAGGACATCCCAAATAATAGCTACTTGCAAAATTAATTTTATTATATTGAAAATAAAACGAGGTAAATACAAATGAAACAATGTTGAATTTTAATATTTATTTATTGTTGTAATAATTTTGTATACAAATTTAATAATTAACTTATTAATATACATTATTAAAAACTAAATCTAATAACTTAATTATCATACAGTCCTCATTTTAACTATACAATAATTTTGTTTACAATAATAATTTATTTATATATACACAATATTAAAAAAACTATAATTAAAAAACAAAACTAATAACTAAATTATCATACAGTCTTCATTTTAACTTTATAATAATTTTGTTTACAAATTTAGAATGAGACTTGTTTTTTGATCCCATTTTAGCTTATTAAACATTAAAAACTATAATTTAAAAAACTAAAACTAGTAGCTCAATTATCATACAGTCCTACTGCCCGTAGAATCGTGCCAAGAACGTTGGCTGCGTTTCCGCTGAATGGCTATACTTAGCCTTTGAGCGAGAAAAGAACCAGCCCTCTATTTAGAATTAATGGATAAGTATCAATATAAGATTCACAAGTTTCGCCACTTTCAGTTACACACTTCCCTTTCATGTCCTTTAAACAGGCTCTTTATTTTTAATAATTGTGCACTAACATCATCTCCACAATTACAAGATGAGTGGTGAAACTTAACGAAACCTGTAATTAATAAAGATTTAAAACATTTATGAAATTGTAACAAGTTGGATTATTGTCCCTAAAATTATATGATCTTATTTGACAATTCTTTATACTGGGCACTGTACATTCGTGACCATTATAATTAATAAATTTTAAATTTTCTAGTTTTAACAAAGCTTGCTGCCAAAATGCATGGTGTCTACATTTTCTGTAACAGCAATTCTTAAATCTTTCTCACTTCTTTTTATTTATCACCGCACTTCCAATCACACTGTCAAATAGGTCATCCATAAAAAAAAATTTAGAAACCCCTTTTAAGAATGGTAGTCCTGGAAAAATATGGTGCAGTAGCTTTTGCCCACGTCACCAACATCTTTTCTATTCCTTCAGTCATATAACAGTTTATTCCCATTTTACTTTTTATTTGTGTTTTTCCTCTTTACTTTATTCAATAGAGTTACTCTCGGTACATTTTTTGGCAGCCGTAGCTGTCCGAACACCTCTCCTGCATTCTTCTATAGCTGCTCCATGTCAGCTTCAGAATAACAAAACATCTTCCCTTATTTGACATCTTTTTCAAATATAAAATCCGGAATCAAAGGGACATCTAACTAATTGACTATGACATCCTGTATATAGTTAGGTATGATAGTGAAAAAGTTGTCAAATTTAGACAGGACCTTATTCATAGGAAATAGAGTCTTTGCTCGTTTAAACGGACACTTAGAAATTCAGTCCGATACACTGTTGTGTTTAATATAGAGAACCAATATAATTACAGACTGTGAGGAATTTCCTATTATTCCTCAGAGGTGACAGCGCATTTGTAGCTTTCTTTGTTTAAAATTGGCAGTAGTTCCATTGCAGCTCCATTAACTGCAGTAGCTACTTAGCATCAAGTGAATCGTATGTTAGTTTGTCACTTCAAGGTTATAAAAGAAATGTTTCGATGGGAAAACTAGTTTGATATCTAGTTATTATGAACATTTTCTCCGGCAGTGGACTTGAATTTTTTCTCCAACTACCAATATGTCGCGCACCAGAAGCATTCTTGCCACCTAGTGAAACAGGCTCTTCGACCTAACAGAAAACCTACACTGGCTGCGCCCAGCATGTATATATCTTTGCCAGAAATATTCGCGGGCGCGCTGGTGCACGCAGTCAAATAATCAGTTTTATTGTAATCGGAGGGACAGAAGACTAACAAACAAACAAATAACAATAATAACAGTAATATGGTCACCTTAAGCTTTGCCGCCCTATGAAACCAAAACTAGGAGGAGAACAGAAACAAAAACACAAAATCGTATACTATAACTAATATATTAACAAATAAATAGCAAATAAGCTTGAACACTTCGAAAAATCAACTCAAAAAAAAAAAAAACTAAGTACACTACACAAAACTAAAATCGACTAAAATATTTACCATAATGTCAACTGTCAAAATGGCGTCTATAAAGCAGGGCCCTTTTGACCCTTTATTATTTGATTGACTGATGAAGAGCTATCGTATCACATAGCCATATGCAAATAAGTCTGTAGGTTTTGAGTTATAAGAAAGTGATATTAACCGGGTGACCATATTACTCTCACGTACTATACTCATTTTCACACAATAATTTGTAGATTTGTTCACGATGTATCGTGGTAATGCCAACTGAATTATGGCTGCAGCACGGATGGGTGGTCGGCGGGAAAAGGCCACGAGGCTCACAGAATAACAATCTGAATGTATCAGATAAGAGTTTGATTCCTAATCGATTAAAAAAATTAAGGTTTCCTTGGTAAACCATCCGAGTGACTGTGTGCTCGTTTGTATCCTTTACTCGTAAAGATATTTACGTAAGCGTAATTAATTTAAGTAAGCGCTAATTAACGATTAAGTAAGGCCGATTGTGTCTTGTAGTTACAATCATCTTTTTTGTAGGTATATTTCTAAATAATAAAAATAGAATTTTACGACAAACAGAAAATCAGCTTAGTTTTTTTGACTAAGATAAAAAAAAAAACTAATTATATGACGCAATAATTTATTAATGATGTTGTGTTATCGTCTTGGACGACATGGCAAGGTATTACCAAAATAAATATCGCTTGCATTCCTAACGTCAAAATGCATGCACTCAAATTATAATGTTCATCACGTAATTGCGTTTACATCAAACTTCATAACATATTCATCCGGTCGCGTCGTAAACCATATTTGTAAAATTTAACAAGCCAAAAACTCGAGTTGGATGATTTCACCCGAATTGTTTCGTTCTTACACCGACGTTGCGCGTCTTCCCTCTATCTTTATTAGCATCCGTGGCCCTTATAGAGTTCGTTTCGTATTTACGTTTAATAATTTCTTATGTTCACGATTAATTACTAAACAAAATATACAAATATACACATGGTACGATACAAATATTCAAATGTATGTATGATAGAGCCACGCTGCAGCTATATTATAGTTGTAGCATGAATAGGTCTACTACTAGACTACGCTCTCACAGAATACCAGCGTAAAATAGCAGCTTAATATTACTGTTGGTGAGTGTAGAGAACCGGATACCCATTTTACTGGAAACGAGGCATTCCATCTCAGTCCACAGGTAACAACGCATCTGTATTTTAACTTTTAATTGAGTATAAATTATGTCTATGGGCCACAGCATCCCCTTACCATCAGATTACAGACAGGACTGTGTGCTCGTATGTCATCCGTATATCATTATAAAAAAAACTGACTACAAGGTTAAATTATAATACATTTCGACTAGTAGAATAGCAACAAGAGCGCTGGTTGTGTTTCTTCGCTGTATGGCTATACTTAGCCTTTGAGCGAGGAAAGAACTAGTTCTCTTATCATCAGCTGAAAACGTCAAGTCGCGATAAGGCGCGAATACAGTTTTTTTTTAAATAAAATAAAGGTACATACGAGTACACAGTCCATTTGATGGTAAGTGGGTGCTGTGGCCCATAGACATCTACATTTATCCTTAATTGAGAATCAAAATGCAGATGCGTTGTCACCCCTGAGGACTAAGACGGAATGCCTCATTTCCAGTAAAAAGGGTATCGGGTTCTCTACACTCACCATATGAAATACAGCAGCATTAAGCTGCTATTTTAGGCTGGTATTCTGTGAGAGCGTGGGCCTTCTCCGGTCGAGCTACAATCATAATATAGCTACCGCTTGGCTCTACCACGTAAAATTCCTTTGGGAACTTCACTGCACGTGAACCTTAATAATCTCTATGTTTACTCACGACTATGTACTCGGTATTAGACTGATCGTGAAATCTAGTGATCTAGTCTGTGGTTTCTACGGAACCAACCCTGTGATTATATAGCTCCGATGGGAATGCTCCATGGTTGACTTTATTTTCATGTTTGACTTCTTCGTGTTTGGTTTCGGTACATGGTGTAAATAGTAGTGGTAGTGGTGGTGTAAGAACACCCACTACCCCATTTCGTCTCGTGAGTGTCGTAAGAGGAGAAAGAGATTAACTGAACCAGGAGATAGGCAGCAGCATTAACCTGATATCAGCTGAATACAAATAAAAACTGCGGTTCCCAGCCCGCCTTCCAAGCGTGGTAACTATGGCAAATCTATGTGCAACAGAGGACTTTTGATAAGATGTAACGGTTATAAGGGTACACCAATTTTATTCTCATTCAACAAGTAAAAGTCCACTCCTGAACATGGGTGTCTCAAATAAATGGGAGGATTTCAATAATCACGATATTTCGTGAGCAGATTAACAAGTCTTTGTCTCTCCACATGTGGGATGTGGGATAGCCGCAGGTGACATCGTGATCTTTAAACTTGCGTAAGCGTGACCATTACGACCAAAAATATTCCGGAGAATCCGACTTTCTGCCGTGAGCTATAGGTAAAAGTCGATAAATTAATATTATTCAAATCGTGTCAGTCTGCAAAGAGTCCAATAATATGGGTATATATATACATCAATACGTAAAGGAAAACATTGTAACCCATTTTTAAGGATATTGCGCGCACTGAGGAGTGTGAGGTTTGTCATTTTTAAAGTTCTATGAAGGAGTGCAGAAAGCCAATTTTTTTTTAATAGAATGGGGGTGACAAACGGGTACACAGTCCACCTGATGATAAGTGGATGCTGTGACTCATAGACATCTACATTTATCTTCGATAATATATTT
Organism: Parnassius orleans; assembly: GCA_029286625.1. Taxonomy (NCBI): domain Eukaryota; kingdom Metazoa; phylum Arthropoda; class Insecta; order Lepidoptera; family Papilionidae; genus Parnassius; species Parnassius orleans. The sequence goes on from JAGSMP010000058.1 coordinate 3,303,390, forward strand.
ATATACTGGGTGTTGAAAGTGAAATACAGCTTGCTTGATATCTATATAAATAAAATGATAGAGGTTTGTAGTTGTGCGCGCATCACGGAAAAACTACTGGATACTATATGACCTGTTTTAAGAAACAACGATTTTTATACGGGGTTTTTCACACGTTCAACTGTACGTCGCTTGCTCTCGCGTTACTAACCCAGATAATTTATATATTTTAGCTACAAACGGAACAACGAATAACATTGTTTACAAAGGAATTTTGTATGCGATCTTTTTGATGTTTTTTCCTACGCACATACGAAAACTTTGTTAGTATATCAAGCAACGCGGACAAAGTCGCGGGTATCAGCTAGTACTGTATAAACTTAAAATATTTAATATACTTAAACTTAATATACTGTATAAACTTAAACATTTGATGAATTACGGTCGAATTTCAACTACTGGACGACCACGTCGTTGCGTGATTTTACCTTATGTGATATCGTTTTTTAGCGAAAGAAGCCACTGTAATACAAGACGGTTACAAACCTTTGATATAGCTGCCGATCAGGACCCACATTTTAAATATGACATGATAGGTCGGGGAAAAGTTTCTTCTTATTTTATATACAAATTAAATAAATTTTTGTTTTCAAAGTTTAATTATAATATATATGTGCCATTTTGTTCGATAATTTGTTGCCATCTTGTAGGTAGTGACACAATTCCGTTGCTGTAGAAATCTTAAGATTTTTGTTCAAAAAAATGCGACAAGTAGTTTTCACAGTCCTCTCTTGATTATTATTATTTTTGGGGTATTTATATAGTATTCTCATCTGGTTGGGCTGAATAAATATTTTAAAGGAAATAATAAATAAACATAAATATATATTTAATATACTAACATAAATAAATAAATAATACATAAATAAATAAAACCCAACTAGATGGAAACCCTCGGCAGGGGAGACCAAACGGCCGAGGGTTAGGGAAAGGAGAGAAACCGGCGGACGATGCGGGCGGTATCGAGGAGCACCGCCTTCTGCATTTGAGCTGGAGCGGTCCGTCACGGAGTCCCAGTCGCCTCAGATGACCGAGAGGCTGACTGGGATTAACCCGTTCGCAGAGACGACTACAGGTATAATTTCGGTCGGCAGTCCACCCACATGTCGGTCACCTCGTGAGCCAGGTCCAGATATTTTGTTCGTTTATCTGTTTCGGCTTTCACGAGGTTCTCGTCATACGGAATGGTAATGTCGACCAAAAATATTCTTGATTGTGCCCGGTCCATCAGCACAATATCAGGCTTATTCGCAAGAATAGTCCTGTCTGTGATGATGGCCCGGTCCCAGTAGAGCCTGGCGCGGTCATTTTCGAGCACGGCTTCCGGCAAGTACTTGTAATACGGCAATTTCCAATCCACGAGACCGTATTTCAGAGCGAGCTCCTGGTGTAGAATTCTGGCTACTGTTGTGCCTGTGCAAGTACTCAGTTAGAAAGCGCCGAACAACCGGAGATGACATGCCCAGTGACTCACCGGGATGGCGACAAGCTCGACAGATGTCGACGGTGCCATCCCTTAGGATGTATCTCCGATAGTTGTTGGTCTTAATAACCTGATCCTGTATCGCACAGACAAAACCCTCGGTTTCCAAAGAGGTCACCAAAACGTAGCCAGTGGAGGAGGCAACTGTGTCTACGAAAGGCACATGTAGAGCCTTGTAGAACCTCCCGTGGAGCTCCTTCTCCTTCCATACGGTCTCCGGTCGGAAATGCTCTGTACTGCCGGGTCTTGCCATTGCTCGTTGGCCAAGGATAGAGGGTAAGTCCTTTATCACAAGAAATGACGCCCTATAGAATGGATCATCCGATCTCGTCAGAAAGTAATTACGGAGGCTGCACACTTCGCGATTATGCATGGTAAGCGCGCTAAAAGCCACGCCCACCATGTTTCCGCGGCAAGTACAGCCTCATAATCGATGATCTCGGGTGATGCATCCTATGGGACGTCATAGTAGTGCGGACTTTTCTATCCAGGGCGTTAAGTTCAGTTTGAGTCCACCTAAGTATGCCAAAGGTATATATGAGAACAGGCATGACCCAACCGTTATATGCGTGTGTCTTATTCACACCGGACAAAAGGCTGTTAAGCACTTTGGTCAAGCGTGCACAAAACATATCGCAAACTGACTGCTTCATACCCGCCTCATCGATACCGATGTTCTGTGACATACCCAGGTATCGGTATGTTTCAGCCTCAGAAAGGGTCCTTATGTTGATGGGCATAGATAAGTCTATGCCCTCAGAGTTAGCAACCCTTCCCCTTTCAACATGGAGGACCGCACACTTATCCGTCCCCAGCTCCATTCCAATAGAATTACTAAATTCACAAGTGATGTTTAGCAATTCCATATATTGGGAGCGATTGGAGGCGAATAATTTGAGATCATCCATAGAAAAGGTGGGTCACTTTTGTACCTCCTTTCCGAAGCTGAAATCCTCCCGGAGTCCTCCAGTAAGGTACTGAGAGGGTTCAGGAGAGGCAAACCAGATTGGACTCAAACAATCGCCCTGGAAGATACCCCTTCTTATCCTTATGTGGTTCTCCGCAGCCGTCATCCGCTTGCCTAGATGACAAAGGATCGTACTCCACTGCCCCATACACTGCCCGAGGAAGTCTCGAACTGTACAGTCAACCTTGTACAGCTCGAGGACCCTCTTAAGCCATGTATGAGGCACCGAGTCGAATGCCTTTTTGTAGTCTATCCAGGCGGCGGAGAGGTTCCGACGGTTACGTTTAACCACCTTGCCAATGACCGCGTCAATGAGGAGTGGTTCCTTGGTTCCACGACCACCGCCCGACATCCGTTTTGAGCGCGCGACATCACCTGATTTGCGTTCAGGTGACGAGTGATTCTCGCGCTCAAAACGGATGTTAGTGTCTTATATGGTAGGTAGACAGGTTATGGGGCGGTATTTGCTCGGGTCTGTGGAATCCCGGTCTTTAGGAACCAAATGAGTGATCCAGTAGTGAAGAGGCTCGGGAGTGACTTTTGGTCGAGAGCCTCTTGAAACTGTCGGGCGAGCACAGCGTGACACCACGAACCCTTGAGCCAGTAGTGATGCAGTCCGTCGAGTCCCGGACTTTTCCAGTTCGGGGCCCTACGGACCGCCTCAGCTACGTCATCCGGCGTTATGATGACGGGGTCCATGGGCGTAACACTCGCACACTGACTCGCCACAACTTCCGTCCAGGGCCCTCGCTGTGGTTTACGGGCTCTGACCACAGGCCGCGCCAGAATGCGATAGTGTCGGCCTGATTTGGTGCTGAGCCCGTTCCACGTACCATCGGCCGCTCCAATGATTCATAGAGCCTCTTCTGATCACTCTGGAAGAGACGATTCTGGTTGAACCGTGTCGACCTCTCGGTATATCGCCGAATCCGCTTCCAAGCAGCGATTCTCTGCTTCAGGTCGTCTATGCGCCCGTCAGTTTTGCGTTATATCCGGCTGAGACAAACTGATATTTGTCCCAGCAAACGCCATCCTGACGGTGCGCACAATTTCGGCCTATTATTGCCCGACCTGAAGCTTATCAGTCTGCCGATGAGGGCCTTGCCTTTGCGATACGGTCCTCAACTTCTTCGCCAGGCTGGGATAGCGCTACTTTGCCCAGTAGCACGTCCAGACGTGGAAGTTTGGCACCAACAATACGGCAAACTGCCAATGCGGCGCCAAAGAGTATTGAGTCCGTATCGCAAAGGTCCGGCTGGTTTCCAAAAGGTTGCCAGCAATGGGTTCAGGGCCGTCACGACATCCCGATTCCGCTTGCTTAGGGTTATGCGTGAGTCGCGGTCGATTTTCGAGAGGCGTACAGCGCGTTTCACAATCGCCTCCTCCAATTTACTCCTCATCTGCTCTAGTTCTGGGTGACCATTCCATCATCGCCTGAATCAACCAAAGGGAAGATCCATGGCGGCTTCCACATATGGCTGCTGGTCTATGGCCTTAGGAGCCGCATCCCCAGCTATAGCTGGTTCATCGATGAGGAATAGCCTCACGCCGTAGTCGTTCGAGTTCGGCATCATCAAATATTTTCGAGCGTATGATGTACCGAACTCGGTCTGCCAGGTTTTGCTCTGTGACGGAACAGACGGCTCCAGCTCAGCAAAAAGCGGTGCATGAGCCCGATACGCTGTTCCTCCAGTTTCTCCCCTTTCGCCCTATAGTACGCCCGCAATGCGTTTATGTTCATATTTTGTCCAACGCATGCGGCGTACTCCACCAGCGGCGGGTGCCGCTTGCCGAGTCCGAGAGGACCCTGCCGACACCAAGCCATCTGGTGGGGATGATGGATGCGAGGACTGCTAGGTGGTCTTGCAGTACCGCGCTCGGCTGGCGGCCCGCATGCTGCCGCGTCCAGCGCCAGCTCCAGACGCGCCCCGGCGACCCCAGGCAGCGGCCTATGCGCTTTATTATTTTCCATCATCCATAAGAATGGGCGTCAATTAACGGAGACGCCCAGGCCCGGCACCGTTTAATAGTGTGGCCGTAAGCACAAACGGGCTTTTGCACTCAATTCTGCCGAGGCACGGCGCTCACACCTCTTGGCAAGGTGCTGACTGACTGCGCCGACGTAGCAGTTTTGTCACTTAACTGTTACGTCAGCGGGCGATGGGGTCGTCACTCTACGCCTTATTATTATTATTATTATATTATTATTATTGATGTTAACCTAACACTACCCAAAAAATTCTGAAGAGACCGAAACAGGTGAAAATCTGAGGGTGCAAGGGCAAGACTATGTAGTAGATGTATTAACACTTCCCAACCAATCTCTCTCAAATTTTCCTGAGAGGCCAAAGATGTGTGTGGTCTGGCGTTATCATGATGAAAGACCACTCCTTTTCTGTTGGTCAATTCCAGCCGTTCTTTCTTTACGAACTTCTTGCTTGAGTCTCATTAATTGTTGGCAGTAGAGATCCGAATCGATGGTTTTGCCCGGCGGTAAAAGCTCATAATTAACGATGCCCTTCCAATACCACCATTGACCATACACACAGTATCACTTTATTGCGTGTTAGTCCGGGTTACGCTACAGTCTTCGGAGCTGGACTACCCTTTGACCATGATCTTTTTCGCAAGTTCTTGTCATAGGTTATCCACTTTTTAGCACCAGTGATCAATATTTTTAAAAAGGCTCGGTTTCATTACGTTTTAATAGAGAATCGCAAATGAGTACTCGAATCATAAGGTTTCTTTCAGTGAGCTCGTGTGGTACCCAAATATCGAGTTTTTTTTGTATAGCCAGACTTTTTCAAACGGGTCAAAACTATTTTGTGGTCAATCCTCAATTCTTCGGCTATGTCGTAACTACAAATATGCCGATCTGGCTCCACTTTTTCAAAAATGGCATCGACTTTATCCTTATGAGGGCAACCAGAGCAACCTGCATCTTTGACATCAACATTTCCGGACTGAAAACGCTTGAACCGACTTTGTGCTACTCTTACTGACACGACATTAGGTCCATAAACGTCACAAGTTTTTTTCGCGGCATGAGTCACATTTTTGTCTTTTTTGTAATAAAACTTCAGAATATATCGAATTTCTTCGTTAGATTCACTCATTTAGGCAGACAGAAAAACAATTGAAAAATGGCGGGAAAGTGTTTTTTACTTTTTATTTTTCCTTCTCTTAATGTTCTATATGTATTGATATTAAAACCAGCCAAATATAAAGAGTACAATCAAAGATTTTTTTTTTCATTTTTATACAAACAAAATACGAAGAAACTTTTTCCTCGACCTATTATTATAGTGAATTTTTATTTTTTGTCTATAGAAAAACATGAGATCTTATTAGCACTTCTTTTAGTCCTTAAGATGGTACGGGATAATAGGTATTTTAATTACTTCCTTACTAGGTGGTAGGTGGTAGGCCTTCTTTTTAGCCTAAGAGAGCATCTAAGTAGACAGTGCTTGCATGCACTACTGTGCTCTGGTCTGATGGGCTTATAAAACCAGTATAGTGGAATTACATACTGTGAGGCATTCCCTCTTGGTCCTTGAAGTTAGACCTTCCTTGTTTGAAGTTGACTGTATGTTTCCATGGACTGCATTAGCAATTTAACATCACGTAGGCCGTAAGTCCGTTTGGTACTACGGTTTAAAAAAGACATTTGTGCAATTCACACGCGATAGAAGTGAAACCTCTAGAAAAACATTATAATGTATTCTATCTCATTCTCTCGCATGCTAAATCCCATAGGATGTATATATATGTTTCTTTTTAGTGTCGCTTTTTCGCTTCATCGAGTTTTAAATCAGAACGATTCCAAAGAAGTTTTCACTTTAAAAATACTTTTTCTTTATCATCCCGTAATATTCTTCTAGTGGACATGGACCTTTCACATAGAAGGAACGAATCCCGCAAGGCAAAATAATTAGTATGGCTTATAAAAGTGTCCCTGATCTGGTGGATGATTTTTCATGTGCAGTTTTGTAATTACAACGCGGCCACTGTACGGTGATCGCGTTGTAATTTGCGTTGTAAGTTGCCGTGGTAGCTCAGATGGTTAGCGCTCGCTGTAAATTTCACAGCACGCGAGCAACCCGGGTTCGATTCCCGCCGGCACTAATGAAATTGTTAATTGCAATTTTAAGTGCTGATTTAACGCGTGCTCGGCGGTGAAGAAAAACATCGTGAGGAAACCTGCATGTCTGAAAAATAAGAAAAAAATATATTTCGAAGACATGTGAAGTTCGCCAACACGCATTGGGGCAGCGCGGCGGACATTTCCTTGCCCTAAAACCCTCTCAGAAATTAGAGGAGACCTGTGCCCAGCTGTGGGACGTATATAGGCTGTAACTTTAACTAACTTTCACTGTACGGTAGGGTGAATGGGGTAACATCGAAACAATCAAGTCCTGTTTAAACTCATTTAAACCCAGTCCTAACAGTACACTAATAAAATCGTTTAGAAAATGATAAACATCTTAACACCTGTATAGGGAATTGTCCTCTTAATTCTACCGTTAAGAAGGATATGTCGGATTTTTGAATTACTATTAACTATTGTTGTATGGACGTAAAATCTATTGGAATATTTTTCCACGTACGATGCACGTATGGGATTAGTATTAAGAACGGGATTAAAATGACAAAAAGGAAATTGGTGTGAGTAATTTCGTTTCGAGTAATTTAGTTGCTTATTACACATGACAAAGTTCTATTTTATGTTAGGATGATGATAATGACGCTGTCAGCAAAACGAATACTGATTATATAATTTATATTAGTGGGAAGGATGACTGCCAAATCTTTCTTCTAGAAGGCGTCACTACTGTTACAGACAAAATAGTGCAGGTTATTTTATATGTAACAGATTTTCAACTACTTCTTATTCTTTATTCCTTTTTATACCTTAGAAAGGGAATTAAGTATGCAATGGGACATCCCAGCAGCAACTTAACAGTATTTAACTTAATATGTGCTTACGTATTTTTGAAAAATTTTATATTATAAATACATTCCAATTATTTACATATAGGTACATGTTATTTTGTATTAATTCTTCCATAATAATTCCGACTATAAATTTTTATCGAACAAATAAAACTCATTTATTCATTAGATTTTCAGACGAATAGACGCTTAGAATAGAATATAATATCCACAGTCTTTCGAATCGATCGTCTCTTGGGTGTCATAAGAGGGGACGAGGTAATCAAGTCAGGAGATGAGCAGCATCGTCTTCCTAAGAAGAACTAAAAATAAATACTGCTGTTGCAATGTACCCTTTATGACACAACCTATGGGAGGTCTATGTTCAGCAGTGGACTTGATACGTCCATCTCTATATATAAAGATCAATTGCTGTCTTTTAGTCTCGCTAAAACTCAAAAACGGCTCGACCGATTTGATGAAATTTTTTGTGTGTATTTGAATGGATCCCTAGATGGTTTAGATTCATAAGACCCGGTTGGTGGCGCTGTTGCCGAGATCGAGAAATCACCCGTACGAAGCCGGGGCGGATCGCTAGTATAAAATAAAAACGATATTGACATCGTACTTACGCCCGTGCATCGTACTTAATAACCTGCATCAATGACACTATTATGAAGCGTCAAAATCATTAAACATAATCCATAACCCATAATATCTGACCATTAAATCTAGTCATAAAGGTGTCCACACATTGCAGTGAATAAAGATTTATAATGTGTAATGATTTCTTATATATACGCGAATACTACACATTTAAATAAAACTAGTTTTAACGGATTCTATCGTGATAGAATTCGTAAAAACTAGTTTTATTTAAACTATAATTTGTATTCACTATACATTACGAAGATTTTTCTTAAGTATCGCAATCTATCGTCTACTTATATATATGAAGAGCAAAAAACTTAGATTAAACTTTGACAAAAAATTGGTAGTTTATACGTTATAGAGCTACGCTGGAGTGTACTAAGGTTGCAACACTAATCGAGACCTTCACCAGAGAAGAACCACGCTGTTAACGTAAAATAACAGCTTAATGCTGCAGTGTTTCGTATTGTTAGTGTAGAGAAATAGAGACCTCATGGATTTTGATAATTAATCAAGGATAGTTGTACTCGTATATGTCTATGAACCACAACATCCACTTACCATGAGATGGACTGTGTACTGTTTTGTCACCCATAGTCATAGTCTTTAAAAAAACCAATTTAAAAAAAAACAAAAAAGAATAAAATTATTTCTACATATTTTTAATAGCTCTAAAAGTCAGGGTTTTTATTCTTCAGTAAGGTATACTGATTAGATTAGATTGAGTAAGATATAGTCATTATGTGGAAATTATTTTAATCCTTGAGTTTTTTGAAGTAGGTTTTTATTATTTTTATGTTTAATTAATTTACCTCGAAACTACAACTAGAATATCGTCTAAATAATTAAATACATTAAAATTTCATCTCCTATTTTTCTACCTTTAGAGGTGAAAATTTTCTTACTCCCTATAAGGGAGGCGTATGAATAACAGTGGCTTTATGATAAACCTAAACTGCAATTGTACATGAAGACTAAAAATTTGTCATTTTGTTCAAATATTGGCTTTAGCTTGGCACGCATGATTCGTAGTGCTATTAGATTCGCATCATGGTGCTATAAATAAACTATTAGCTGACGCATCACTATGCAGGAAGGCCGCCTTAGTGTGTAAGCGTCTTTAAGTTTAGAAAAAGCCTCAGGTAGCTGGACGCGAGTCAAACCTAACAATATGCAATTTAGTTTGTGATCTCGACGGCGAAGACTGATAAGTGCCCTCAAGGCCCGCAGAGCCTTTGTGATGCTTATCATGAAATGCACTTGAAAATATCGACTGAAGGTACGGACATTTTAACGAGGATCGTGGAATTCATGAGAAAAACATAAATGTTGTAGAAGTACTAACATGTTTTTTATATTCTGAAGCCGTGATAGCTTAGACGATAAATGCTCGCCTTAAAATTGTAAAGAATACGAACAAACCGATTTTATTAATTGCAATTTACAGAAAATATTTAAGTACCACGTCCTCGGCGGTGAAAGAAAACGTCGGCGATTAGGTTATAAAGTTGAGAAAGATATATATTTTTTTTTAAAAGCCCCCACACTTGGATTTTGTCATGTATCGTGGAGGCAGTTTACAAACTGCACAAAGACAAAAATCCAGACCCGGAACAGTAATTTGTAGGCCTTACAAATATTTGTTACGCGCGCCACGATGCTAAGCCACTACGCCACTGAGTCTACCACATTTACATTATTCGAGGGCATGTGAAATGGGGGCTGTGCAATGGTGGTAAGAGAATCCTCTACCCAATTTCCCGTGGCTGTCGTGAGAGGCGACAGAGGGCAATGATATAGGAGATGGGCAGAATCATTTTCCTGATAATAAAACAAAATAAAAATTTAAAATATGCGGTTTTGTGATTTATATGTACGAGTTACGTTGGATACTCGTTTCACAAATATCCAAATCACAAAAATGAAGATGAAGTTATATCAAGTGACAACAATGAGGGCTAATGATCTTACGCTCAACAGATGTCGCTAGTTGGGACTTAGCTGAACTTATTTATTGCGCAGATGATTACACAGTAAAAAGTTATTGAAAAGATATGATTTAATTATAAGTTTTTTGGTTACTTGAATAGAATAGAATGGAATAGAATAGAATAGAATAGAATAGAATGGAATAGAATAGAATAGAATAGAATAGAATAGAATATGATAGAATATAATAGAATAGAATAGAACAGAGTAGATAGAATAGAATAGACTCATTTTTATTCAATATAGATTACAGTAATACTTTCAAGTCAATTTATACTAGTGTATGGATATACACAAAACAACATCTCACTGCTATATTATTTAATTTTTTAGACATTTTTAACTTTTGTTAAATCGGAATATCCGTAGTTTTGTTTATCAATTTCCTAAAAATATAAAATACAACTAATATTTCAGAATGAAATATTAATCTCTACACTTTTTTAACAAATTAACTCCCCGCGCTATGAAATTTGTCACAAATATTTCACCTCATTCCTAAGTGGCGCCGCCCTGGTTGCAGAAAAAGTCGAGAATATAATATATCATCTCAAGTATAAATGTAATGATTATAATGATCATGTGAAGTTTACTAACACGTATTGGAGTGGCGCTGCAAACTCTAGATCAGAGTAGACTATTTTTCTTCTTCTTGATCATTAGACTGGAAAAGGCCATTTCTGGATACGGGCCTTTCTTGTTGCAGTTAGGACTTGACTTATCGTCACGATTGATGATTGCAGTACACGTGCAGATGATTATACCGCTGTCTATGATTTAAGAACTTTATTTCTTATTAAGAATTAACAATAATTCGCCTACTGAGAATCTAAATTTAACTAAATAAATAAAACTAAAACCATATATTATATGAAATAAAATAAAATCTGTGTCTTCAAATCTTACATAAATTAATAAATTAATAACACCAATCGAGCAAACAGGGATCTTGTGTAAGAAATCCTACTGACTAGATGTGGAATCACAGCGTACGAATAATGCTTGGTAACTTTATTGAAGTGAAAATTTCTTTAGCCGCGTTGAGCGATTTTTGATAGGGGAAAAACTTATGGGTTCGCGTCACCGATAACCTCGGCATGCTCGTGACGTATTGCGCTTGCGCCAGACTAGCGACGCGATGTATAGCGGCCCGTGTACATGTATATATATTATTGAGTTTTCAATTCTGTCAGCAGTCCTTATGACTGACTCTTTTTTTTATTAATGTGAGTGGAATAAATATGTTTTAAGCATTTTTTTGAAATAAGGCATACTTTTTGCTTCGTTTATATTTATCGGTAATTTATTATACAAGTTGACACCTTCAAATTCAATGTTCTTCTTTCCGTAATTTGTTCTGGGTGGACGTGGTACTAAATAGTTTGCATTGCGTAATTTTATTTTTTGTATTTGTAGTTTTTTAAAAAAGTTTAATGATGTATGAATTTCTTTATTGATTATTTTATGTATTACTGTTCACGTATAGTACTTATAAGTTTGTGTAATATTCATTATTTTAGTATCATTAAATATCTTTTTTTTTTAATCTATACCTAGTAGCCGAAAGTGTGTTCGATTGAGGTTTAAATCCGTATTTATTCTGATGACAAAAAGTTTTTTGAATTAAGAAATGTTTCTGAACGATTATACAGAAATTTTTCAATATTTATTGAAATTACTGGGAGTACAGATAATGGACGGTCCATTAAGTTTCGTGGAACGGTCGTGCTTCCAGATTTATGTATTGAAATAACTTTAGCAAATACTAGGCCACCTGGAAAGATGCCTTGTTCGAAACATAAGTTAATACAATGTGTGAGTTCAGTAGCAATGATATTTTCAACACATTTTATAGTTTTCGTACAGATGTCATCGATGCCAGAACCTTTGTTTGGGTCTAAGTTAAGCTTTACGTTATAATGTTATACCGCTATCTATCGGAAGCCATAAGATTATTTTATTTTTATTGTGGGGTATTTATACTCATCTGGTTGGGCTGTATAAATATAGAAATGTAAATGATGCGGGCGGTATCGAGGAGCACCGACTTCTGCATCTGAGCCCGGAGCGGTCCGTCACGGAGTCCCAGTCGCCTCAGATGACCTGAGAGGCTGACTGAGATTAGCCCGTTCGCAGAAACGACCATAGGAATAATTTCGCTCGGAAGACCACCTCACATGTCGGTTACCTCGTGAGCCAAGTCCAGATATTTTGTCTGGTTATCTGTTTCGGCTTTCACGAGGCTCTCGTCATAAGACCGACCATATTTCAGAGCGTGCTCCTGGTGTAGAATCCTGTCTACTAGGTTGAGCCTGTGCGTGTACTCAGAGTTAGAAAGCGCGGAACAAACAGAGACGAGATGCCTAAGTTACTCACCGGGACGACGACAAGCTCGACAGATGTCGACGGTGTCATTCTTTAGGATGTATCACCGATAGTTGTTGGTATTAATAACCTGATCTTGTATTGGACAGAAAAAACCCTCGGTTTCCCCGAAGAGGTGACCAAAACGTAGCCAGTGGAGGGAGACAACTGTGTCTACTAAAGGCTCATGAAGAGCCTTGTAGAACCTCCCGTGAAAATCATTCTCCTTCCATACGGTCTCCCTGTCGGAAATGCACTGTACTACTGGGTATTGCCATTACTCGTTGACTAAGGATAGAGGGGTTAGCCCTTTATCACACGAAATGACGTCCCTGAAGGATGGATCACCCCATTTCGTCAGGAAGTGATTACGGAGGCTGCACACTTCGCGATTATGCATGGTGAGAGCGCTTAAAAAGCGCCGCGCTCACCATGTTTCCGCGGCAAGTACAGCCTCATTACTGACGACTTCGGATGATGCATCCTGTGGGACGTCATAACAGTGCGGTCTTTTCTATCCAGAGCGTTCAGTCTGAGTCCACCTGAGTATGCCGAAGGTATACGTGAGAACAAGCATGACCCAACCGTTATATGCGTGTGTCTTATTAACTCCCGACAAAAGACTGTTAAGCACTTTTGTCAAGCGTGCATAAAACACTATTATTATTATTTTGTGTATATCTATATTCTCCCTATTAAAGAGGTAACTTAAAACCTAATCACACGCGCCGAAGCCAGGAGTGAGCAGGTGCTAGGTGATGGTGTAAGCAGAGGTGACAGATGACGTGGTGAGGAATTTGCGTGTGAATCGGCAGGTGTTGAGAATAACAGCTTTCTGCAGCGTGTGACGTGTGTGTTGGGGTACTTTCAAAATATCTAGACTGCGTTGTAGGTTTTAGTTATGACTCCGGTAGATGAGATAACTATCGAGAGTTTCTGCTCTCCATTGACGCTGGTGTTCTACTGCTAAATGTTAATATTTTGTAAGTTTTTCAGCTATGGTGGATTGGATGTTATGGATGTTTGGTATGACAATGTCAATAAGGTTAAGGTTTTGTTATTTTTGTCATACACTGTGACATCGGGCCTATTGAAGTGGATAGTTTTATCCGTGATAATGGTCCTGTCCCAACAACTTCTATGATTTTTTTTTTTTTTAATATGATGTCCTGTATATATTTATAATATGGTGTCATTGTTTGTATGAATTTGAATTTAAGCGCAAGATGTTGGTGTATTATGGAAGAGACCTGGTCATGCCGGTGTTTATAGTCGGTTTGTGCAAGGGCTCTACAGGCGGATGTTATGTGTTGTATGTATGTTTTCGGGGCTAGAGTGGCAATGTCTGCAAGTATCAGTGGGGAGGTTAGGTGAGCATACTATGTGCCTCTGGAAGTTTCGGGTATCGATGATCTGGTCCTGAATGGCTAACATGAAGGTTTCCGTCTCTGGAAAGAGTTTACCGCGCCTCAGCCAGGCGTTCGACGCTTTTTTGTCTACATGTGACAGCTGCAGGTCGTGGTAGTGCCTTCCATGTAGGGACTTCTGTTGCCATGAGGCGATGTTCTCTTTTACGTCAGTGATCCGTTCTTTGCGTTGTGTGTTTCGGTCTGCAAGGTTAAGTGGTGTGAGGCGTTTGTCGGCTAAGGTTACTATTTCGTGAAGAAGTGAGTGTTCTGAGCGTTGATGGAAATATTGTCGAAGGGATTTGATTTGTTCGTTTGTTGTGCAAGTTGAGGATATCTATTACACCTCGTCCTCCCTCGGATCTTGAAAGAGTCATCCTTTGCACGCAGAATCTAGGGTGGTGCTTGCGGTAAGCCGTTAGAGTGGTATTTATAATACGTTGTAGATTGATAAGGTCACCTTGAGTTAAGCTGAGAACGGAATATATGTACATTGAGCCGATGTTTAAATTTTTTTTGAGACCTCCTTTCATTTCCTTTTTGATTGATTTGTCGCGCTTGTTGGAAATCTAAGTATTTACATGAGGCGAGGGATTCTAGGGGTTCAATGGTGCCTCCTGATACTAGGCTATAGCTGTTAGGGTTAATTTTTCCATTTTCAACCGATAAAGTTTTTATTATAGTGTTGGAGTACATATAGGAGCCAGTTGTGCGGTACGGAGTCAAATGCTTTTCGGTAGTCTATATACATTTTATTGATGTTCTTACTTTTAGATATAGCTTGTTTCATTGCTACGGAGTCTACTGTGAGTTGCCCTTTACACCCCTGACTTTTTCTACATCCTTTTTGTTCTTCATCAAGAATGTTGTTTGTGGCTAAATGTTGATGTAAGAGTTCGGCTATACATGCTGTAAGTAAATTATAAATGGTTTGGAGACGTGTGATATTGTGGCCTGTATTTGGCAGGGTTTTGATGATTTACGTCGGAATCATGTAGGTGAGGCCTCGTGATATATCGAGGCATTATGTCTGGTTTTTGTATAAAGTCATTGATATGGTTATGAAGTAGAATTGCTGTAAGTTTCTTATACCAGTAGTTATGTATGAAGTCACTTCCGGGTGCTTTCCAGCTATAGGTTTTTTTATTGCTTCTACTAAAGTGATGAGTCTATTGCATCTAGTATATCTGCCTTTGGTATATTCTGTTTGTCTTCCAAAGTTGAAAACCTTTTCTGCCAGGCAGGTTCTTTACTTCGACTTCGGGTAGGTGGTGTGTTTGTGTCTATGATTTTGGTTCCGTTACTTATAGCTGCTGTGTATGCCACGCAGTATATTATGGTCTGAGTGGTCTCAAAATCCTGCTCTCTCGATATGTGATTTGGTAATATTTCAGTGTTTATAAAATCTACAATTTGGGCTAGTCTTTTAGAAGTTGTTTTTTGGCATATAAGGTCGTTTAGTTGGGTTGGTGTTCCGAAATTTTTCTATTGTCATTCTAAACAGTTCGTGGATTTTTTCCGCATCGATATTTTCTATAGCTTGGTTTTGTTGAGGTTCAAAGGCTTGAGTAGATACCACTGATTCATCAGTTTGAGATTGTAAGGTTAAGCTAAGTGAATGCACGGAAGTATTACTTTCTATAATGTATGGATGAATGTCAGCTTCTTGTAAGTTTTCTGTTTCGGGTGTAAGGATCGTGTGTTGTGATGTGATAAGTGATGAATTATTTTCTATATTGTCTCGTCGGGAATTCAGGTTACTTGATATATTGTCACATATCTCTTGAAGTCTTTGGTCATTAATCATTTTGTTGTTCAATATTAATTTTAACTAATCTGATATTCTCTGTTCACTAACACCTGTTAACTCAGGGTGCTCTTCTATGACTGCTTGATAGAGGGTCGACGATAAGCTGATTTATTTTCTCTAAGTTCGGTGATTTTGTGGTAATTTTTTACAATAGATTCGTTTTGGTCAGCTGTCCATCTTCTTCTTTGTGTTAAGCTTTACTGGTGGCTAAAATGTGGTTGCGTGTGTGATTGCGTGATCGAGTCGATTTGTATACGATTGGTATTACTGTATGCTTGTTGTAGGTATAATGCAACTTCATTCCTTATGTGATCTTATATTTTTTGGGGAAGTAATTTATTTCTAAGTATGGTTCTGCATTGATCTCCCAATCTTTATCTTGATGACTGCATCTGCGGATACTTATTAGAGAATTCTTTATGTAGATGATCAAGGTATACAGGGTATTTTTGAAACACTCCGAAAACGAAGACAGATGATAGTACTAAGGATACCTATGATGATGGGTCACAAAGAAATTCGATCCCGAGGAAAAAAATCATCTTTTCACAACATTTTATTAACTTTATTCACGCTCCATCATGTTGTTACAGTTAATTGAAACGATATTTCACAAAAAATCATGATAATACTGAAACATAAAACCAGCAGTGGAATTACTGAATTACAATCAGCTGACTAGGTCAATGTACGCGCGAACGCCGAATTCGCGCGGCCCGTAACTATGATGGTACCACAATACCTAATAATTTACAACACTTGTCTAAATACCTAACTTATCTACTTAACCTACTATTTTGCCACTGTGCTTGTCTCCACGTAGCCACTTTAATTCAATTCACAGGTTAAATAAACCAAATAACTGGTTCGATTCCCCGCTAATGAAAAAATACTTAAATAAAATGTTAACAGGTTAGAGTCATGCTTTTTATCCATTGTGTAGTTATGTTTATTATTCTGATGTATTCAGTTATGTACCTATTCAGATCAGTTCAGTACTAAGTTATTTAAAAAATTAGGTTAACCCCACACCACGTCAAGGTATTATTATTATGGGATATTTATATAATTTTAGTTAGTATTGTTATTATTATTTTTATTCATGGTTTCTTTTGCTCCTCTGTATTAAAGGGTAGTAAAACGGACATACAGGCCTTGACCAAGTGTGCCCGCAAGAAGAAGAAAAGACCTACAAAGATGATGATGATGATGACGAGTTGAGGAATTTTCGTGTAAGACGACAGGTGTTAAGTAGGACTGCTTATTTGTATAAGTGTAATAGTGGATTTGGGCATTTGAAGTATATTGAGGCTGGTTTGAGGGGTCTTTGGAACTACACCAGTTGTGGATATGATGATGGGAACGATTTGTACGGAGTTTACTTGCCATTATCTTTTTATTTCGATAGGCAGGTCTACATACTTTGTCATTTTCTCAGAATGTGTAGTAATGAGGTTGTGCGTGTTGCAAACTGCTATGTCTATTATAAAAACAGATTTTTTAATTTTGTCTATTATTGTTATATCCGGTCTATTGTAATGTATAGTCTTGTCTGTTATAATTGTTCTGTCCCAATATAATTTAACAGAATTACTTTCTAAAATAGTGCTGGGATTATATTTGTAATGAGCGATTTTTTTGAGATGAATGAATGGTTGTGAGCTAGGTTTTGGTGGATAATTGCAGCAACTTGGTCATGTCTATGTTTGTAGTCTGTTTGAACTATAGATTTACATGCTCCGGTAATATGTTGAATTGTTTCTGAACTATTGTGACATCGTCTACATAAGTCAGCGGATAGGTTAGAATACGAATTATGTGTTTTTATAGTTACAGTATCAATCACTTGATCCTGAATAGCAATCACAAAGCTTCCGTCTCTGGGAAGAGCTCTCCGCGACGTAGCCACTCGTTGAGATCAGCAAGGTGCCTACCATGCAGAGACTTTTGTGACCACAAAGCTATTTTCTGTTGTTTACTTATTATCCTTGGCTGAACATTTCTGTCATTTAGGTTAAGGGAGTTAGTTTTTATCAATATCTGTAATATTTTTGGAGTTGCAGTGTTCAGATTTTACATAAAATATTTGCGTAATTTGTCTATTAGATTGTTGTGTAAATTTTGTATATCGATGATGCCTCTTCCTCCATCTTGACGTGGTAATGTTGTGTATGACGTTGTGTACATGATCTGGGGTGGTGTTTTCTGTTCGCTGTCATATGTGTATTAATTGTGCGTTGAAGTTTAACTAAATCACTCTGGGACCAATTTATTATCCCAAAGGAATAGGTGAGGACTGGTATTGCGTAACTATTTATGGCTTTTATACTATTGCGTGAATTTAGTTGAGTTCTTAATATTTGGTTTATTCTAATTTTGAATTTTTAGTTAAATCAAATTTTGCTTTTTTGATGTATCTGTTTAGACTGATGAAACCCTAAGTATTTATATATGCTATGTTCGTCCATGGGCTCTATTTGTTCACCTGTATCGAGAATATATGTATTGTTTATTGATTTCCGCGAATGATAGAATGCACTTTGCATTTATCTACACCAAATTGCATTTTACATTTGTAGAAAATTACTGTGTTAAGTCTGCTAGTTCAGTAAGTTCTGCTTTATTGGTTGCATAAATTTTTATATCGTCCATGTAAAGCAAGTGTGATAGAATGTGATATGAGTTATTATATTTTAATTTAAAACCTACATTAGTGTTATTGAGTAATTCTGATAACGGGTTAAGGGCTATACAAAACCATAACGGACTAAGAGCGTCTCCCTGAAATATACCTCTTTGTATTTTTATTGGCTCTGTAGTTAAGGAACTGTTATTAATTAATTTTAGTTTCGTCTTCCACTGAAGCATGGCTGCATTTAAAAATGATATCAGACTGGGATGTATTTTATAATGTTTTAGTACATAAATTAACCAACTATGAGGGACAGAATCAAATGCCTTTTTATAATCGATGTACATTATATGAATATTTCTATTTTTATTGTGTGCTTGTTTCATGGCTATTGCATCTATTGTCAACTGTTCTTTACATCCTTGGCTATTTTTCCTGCAGCCTTTGCTGTTCTGCAAAATATTTTGTTGTTCAAGGTGTCTGTAAATAATTTCACTAATGCATCCTGTAATAATCTTGTATATCGTTTGTAAGCATATTATAGGTCTGTAATTTGCAGGATCCATTTGTTATGAATGTTGGCATATCTTGTGGTGAATGTATGAATTGACAAATATGTTTGTGTATAAATGCATGTGTGCATGTGAGCTTTTTGTACCAATAATTATGTATATTATCGGTACCCGGTGCTTTCCAATTTTGTGTGCGTTTGATGACTTGAATGAATGTCCCTACAGTGATGATTTCAAAATCCATTTGTTTAATATTTGTTGTGTTTGTTGTTTTGTCTAACCAATCGTCTTTACTATTATGTACTACTGGGTTTTCCCAAAGGCCTGCCCAAAATTGTTGTAATTGTTGTGGTGATGGGGATTGAGCAGATCGTGTAGTATTAATTTGTTGATCTTGACCTAAAGTTCTGTAAAACTGTTTTTCATTATTTAAAAGGTTGCATTTGTTATTTACGTTTAGTACATGTTAAATATCTTCTCAGTCTGTTTGAAAGCGCGCTTAATTTTTGCTTGAGTGTGTCGAGAAAATGTTGTGGCTCCGTGTTGGATTCTTCGTGTTGAGAGTGTGTTTATATCTGTTCTTTATTTCTTCCACAGTCTTCAATATTCTCTGATTTCTATTTCCTATTATGTGTTAATCTTCCAATGTCTAATCGATATTTTCTATTCTGCTTTCAATTCTTCTTTGCCAGGTAGGTTTCCTATTTCGATGGTTTGCAGTTATATTTTCTCTGTGTTAAATCTGGTACCATTACATAAGACGGCTGTAAAAGCTGCTGAATAGATTAGAGTATGTAATGAATAAAATCTAAATCATGATTTAAATGTCTGGGTAAAATTTCATTATTCAAGTAGTAAACGATTTGAGCAAATTTTCGTGAAGATTTTTGCTTTGGAATGTATGGTCTTGCTTCGGCATCAGTAGTGCTAAATCTTGCAATAGCATTGTTAAATTCTATTTCAATTTTATTACTTTCCATGGGATTTTGCAATTGGGAGCTTTCCTTTTCAGCATAACTTAATGTAGATGTTCCTGTGAGCGTGTTTGTACTGTCTATTATGTTTCCAAGTTGAGTATGGTTTGTGGGTATAAGGGTGTCTGTTGTGCTTTCATACTGGGATTGTTGTGTTTGTTCTTCTATTACAGTATGATTATGATCCGTATCTGGTTGAAGTCGATTATTCAGCTCCCTCAATTTTAATTCTACTTCTCTTCTCAGTTCATTAATATTATTACAGTATTTCTTATTCTTAAATATTATCTTCTTTGGTCGGCAATCCTCTGTTCAGTAAGGTGGGATAAATATGAATGTCTTTCTATGAACAGTTCATATATTTTTTTCCGGTTAGCAGTTTTATTTTTCTCCAACTCAGTTACTTCAAAATAAAATCTAATAATGTTTTTATTTATTTCATCCGACCATTTCATCCTGGCTATCGACTTTACTTTTGTTCAAAGATTTAGTTTTTAACCTTTTTAAGTGGAACAAGGAAATTTGAAACATAATCCTCTATTTCCCAACTTTAGGTGTCGAGATTTTCTTGAAATTTTTATGGGATCAGCACTAATGAATAACCTACATAATAAAAGAATAATAATTAAAATCGGTTCACAGTTGATGAAGATATCGCGTAACATACGTACAAAATGAACATACAGTCAAATAAAGAACCTCCTTTTTTTTGATAGTCGCCCGCTCTTAAACGCACTTCCGTTAATGACACTAACTCAAAACGTCGGTACAGTGCAATTCACGCTGTCTGAACGCTCGTTATCGTCGCAACGCGAACAAGACCGTTTCCCACATCATAAGCCTCCATTATCCGACATTACACCGTCCTCGCTTGTACCGATGAGTCCACCCACGAGCACACTTCTCATTTGTTATTGCGTCGGTAATTTAGATTATCTTTACACAATTCCCTTATACGTTACTGGCTGGAAGACGTGCGGAGTTAATTAATTTGACAAATAAAAAAAAGACATTTTGCCGCCATTTTGCAGTACCTACTATGTGATATTAAATTTTAAATTTGACTGTTCATGTATAATTAATTACAAATTTCCTAACACGTAAGACCACATTGTGAAATTTACTGTCGTCAGCATTTTTTCCTGTAAGGAAAGTAGAAAGTAAAAGTTGTTGAAAAGTTGTTAAGTAATTAAATGGTAAATTCTAAATTTAATGTTCAGTTTTTTTTTTAAATAATCTATTGGAAAGCATTCGCATTTAATAACAAATATAAACTCATGCACACGTTTTAATATTTCATTACCAATATTTACAATATTTTTCAAGGTTAAAATATTCGCGAAATTTTTGCTCAAGAAATTCAACAAACGTGATAAAATAGTCGTAAGAAGTATTTTTAAAAAACCCGATTGAACACTATCTTTATTAAAATCCTTGTAATGGCTGAAAAAAGAATCTTTTCCCATATTTATAGGTTGTTCAGATCTATTAACGTACAGTTTTATTTTCTTACATTTGTGGTGTTCGTGACAACATTTTCTATACAAATATCCCGACACATAAACTAAACCATTTTTTTCTGGTAAATCAAATAGATAATCATTTGTTCTGACTGTTACCACAGGGGCAGTAACATCGTCAGGTTGCGCTGATGGTGTATTAAAATACGACAATCGTCTTGTTTCATAAGTAACATATCAAAATCGTATTCACAATTAGTATTTTGAGGTTTCCCTAAGATATTGGTTATAAACATCTTATTGAAGGCAATACTAACTACTTAACATGTTGGTTCCTGGCAGTTACCACCCGCCTGCCTGACTTTTCCAAAGAAATTTTCGAGACAATCTCGATTGAGACGTCTCGTAAATATAAATTAATTTAATTTCTTCTGATTTCAATTCTTCATGAAGTTTTATTAAAGATTTTATAGACACTTGAAATCAGTGAATGAAATTCATGCTATTTGTAACATCTTTCTGCCTTTCACTTCTTATTGATTTTAAGTTCCCGAAAAATGTTAGCATTTCTTCTAAAAACTCAATTTGATAACTATTGCATCGAGAAGATCTTTTATATTTATTAAGAGATCGCGGTGTACTTGAGTGTAAGAAATCAAACAAATTAATAATTTTATTTACAAAATCAACGGTATCGCTTGCGGCAACCTCGATAACATTTAAATCTACGTAGGTATTAATAAACCATATTTACACTTTTTTATATTTCATTTGATACGAATTATTCTATAAAAAACAAAATTTGACATTTATTATTTCTTACACAACCCTGAGTTTGAGCACTGGCCGAGCCGGTTTAAAGCAGTTTCTCTCTGTACGTGACAAGCCGCCAGTGATCACGCACAAACGCGCCTCAAGCTTATAGTAGTGTACCTATCACAGCACGGTTGTATTAAGCTTTGCCTCTGTACGGTACGATTTCTTTACTCATGTGGTGCTCCCGAGCGCCCGCAGCCTACGCACACTAACACGTGAATGTGTACGTGCACGGCTAACAACAACCAAAGTCAAAATTTCATCTTGAAATAGAATAACTATACAAAGCACTATGCCACCTATGTACATTAGATACTTATGTATTAATTTACATTCAAATATAAATTTATGTGTATATGAAAATCTTCCTTTTTGTATCAATGAAAACAGAAGTAGTAGCAAGTTTCATCGAGATGTGACAATAATCTTCAGGGTAAGTAGAGAGAGAGAGAGAGAGAGAGTAAAGATTGCATCTAATTTAGAGAAAAGAGAGCTACGTCCACATCGATGACTGCAGAGAAAAATGAGTCAGATAGACACAAAAAATTTATCTATGCACAGAATACACTATGTACTGTGCTAAGTTCCATCGAAATCGGACGATTCGTTTCAGAGGAGACAGCAACAAAAAAAATGCATCGGAGTTGGGGATAAGAGGGCTAGGCGCTCTGCCCCAATGAGATTGGAGGTAGGTTCCGATTGCCTTATCAGAGACACAGGCGGTCATATTATGACTCATTTTGATGACTCGCTACTGAAGTGGCTATGTGCATGGATTGAGCACTTCGAGTCGCAGGTTCAAATCTCGTGCGGAATAAGTGTTTGTATGGCCTACCAATAATCGTTTCGGGTCTGGATGTTTGCTTCTTGATTTATATGTGTGAAACAACTCCACAGTACAGGATAATTCATAGGGTGTTTTCCTTTTTTAACACGTTGTTATTAGCTCGATAAGTTTATGTGTATGTAAATATATATGCATGGATTTATGTAATGTTCACTCATTATCGGGCATCTGAATAATCCGAAATTTCGCAGACTTATTAAAAACAGATGATAATCCAATAATTAAATGATTATGACTATGATTCTATTTACTATCATTATAAAATATCCTATTTCTATTGTTATTTCTAGTACAGTCTAGTCTGGCAACTTTACCAATGGAAATTAACTTTGCCATCAGAGGTGTACTGGTACAAAATTACGATTAACACGGAAAACTAAATGTTTTTCGAGATATGCCATTTTTTGGATGAAAATACAATAACTTATTGACAGTAATTCTTTCGATATGGCAGCATGAAGTTAATTTTGGCATTTTATTTTAACACAGAATGGTGCCGGCGAAATAACCTCTTTGTTCAGTGCTCCAGAACTTTTGTTGATTTTGTTTGAAATACTGAATGTAGGTAATATCTTTGTGGTAACGTAATATTAATGGTTATCAAATGTAATATATCGTTTTTAACATGTTGGTTTTAACATTTATCTATAAAACTAACTTGGCAAAGTTACCATACTAGTGATGCCACGATGTGACGGTTACTTTGAAAGAAAATCTCAATCATTTATTAATTTTTAAATTTATGTTTACTTTGTTCGACGAGACGAACAGATTTACAACTTCAGCGGCGCGCGATGTTGTGTGTGACCGCAAAGCGAGTGAGTAGCGACTAGCGACACGTGCGAGCGAAGGATGCGTATAATTTTTAGAAAAACCGAAGAAATTATTGCACCCCGGGAGGTCGGGAGATTAACCATTATTACCGGAGTCTCCCGGGCAATCCGGGAGGGTTGGGAACCCTAGTTATCACCACTGAGGACTAAGATGGAATGCTTCATTTCCACTAAAAAGGGTCTCCGGTTCTCTACACTCACCATAGGCCTTTTTTTATTTTCATTTTACCAACTCTTAAGTTTTTTTTAAATTAACTTAGTATCTGGTTGGAATTTACCAATGACGCCGTAACCGGGTTCTGACTACCACTAACTGTGATCTGTGACGTGACCGTACGCTCATTATGTTCAATAATGAGTACCGGCATTACTTTCGTTTGTTTTAAACCACTTTTTTATTTATTTAACATTGCATTGAATTACAGATACAAACCACGAATAAGTTCATTGTAATACAAGATCGTGATCAATTTAAAGTGCACTCCACTTAGGCGTTGAGCCTCGGCGATTTAGGCTGTGGTCATATGGACAAACGTCATTATTTTAAAACTTTTAAGTTGTACTTGTTAAAATTAGCAAAATAATTTAGTTTTTATGCCAAAGAACGCTCACTAGATATCGCTAGAATTGACTTAGGTGAACTTATTTCTTACGCAGATGGTCACACAGTGTTATCATCATTGAACAGTTCCGATTTAATTAGAAGTTCATCGGTTTCTAGTATATTATGTATATTTGTTTTCTTTTCTTAAAAAAAAGAAAGTGTATATACACAAAACCTTTTGTGTATATACACAAAACATCAGCCTCTTTAATTTTTTACACATTGTTAACTTTTTGAATTCTAATTCTTTTAGGAATAAGCGCAGTTTGGTTTATCCATTTCTAATCTAATAAGTGTATAATTTAACTAATATTTGAGCTCATTCCTAAGTGGCGCCGCCCTGGTGGCAGAAAAAGATGCTCTTATTTCTGAAGAACGAAACCCGTTCGTCTGTTTGTATATTTTTGATTGTCTGTCCCGCCTAGTCCTTGACATTTTCTCAAAGAATATTTCATGTAATTTGATATAGTTAAAATAAGTTGTTACGCAAATACAGACGATAGGCTAGGACTTTATTACTAGTTTGGAAAAGCGGAAAACCTCTTTGCTGTCAAGTAAAATTGTACAAACAACAGCTTTTTCCAAGGGGTTCTTTCAAATTAAATAAATATTAGTTTTTTTAAGGTGAACGGCAGGCTTGTATGGGAATTTCGTACAGCTAATAAAATTTCGTGGTTTGGGATATTTTTTGTTTTAATTGGTAGTTAGTAGGATAGACAAGCCCTTTTTAAATTCTTAGATTTTTAAAACTTGGGACGTAAAAGTTATAACCAGTTTTATTTTTTAAGGTTATGCACTAGTGTAACAAAGTAGATTGTGACATATAGGCACATAAACATTGTTTTGGTGATAAAGTAAATGTTTTAGATTGCTTGTCGCTATCTTTGTAGTGTTTTACTTACCATTAAGTAGGTAAATTGAGATGAGGATCGTACCTACTCAGCGGGGTGCTTTAGGAGACTCCTATATCCAGCAGCGGACTGCAACAGTTTGATAATGATGTAGTTCTGATGGGATTTTGAGTTGAAACCACAATTCAAAACAACAGCAAAGAACTGATAGACATATTTTCTTTACCTGTCAATAAATAATTGCCATATGAACAAAAAATATTGATGACAAAATACATTCCTATCATTAAATCGTTCACCATTATGATTTTATGCAACAATTATGCAATGTTAGTGGTAACGCCAGTTAACAATTCGATTTATAATCTAATAAAATACTTGGTACATATCTCTAACCTCCCTTCCGTAATCCGACCATATATGCACGTACAGCCGTTGAGAGCGCTGCAAGCGTCACGCATCGGCAGTCAGTTATAATCAATTAACGACCGCTATCGCACGGATATTACGTCCTTCGCAATCTTCGCTTTAATATTAACCGCTATCACCGGACATTGTGTCCTTGTTATTTCACAAATGGTGACGCGATTACAATAATTCAAGAGTCAAGGAGTGACAACCAGAACTGATCCAAGTGTGCGTGCGCCGAGCCACGTGGCGGAGCTGTGTTAGCAGATACTTCGGGAGGAAGGCGAGGCAGTCCCTCACAAGGTCGGTGCGTGCATTCGACTCTCGTCCACCTTCTTTGCTCTGATTTTTGTATGTACCAAAATACAGTCCACAGCCTTATCGAACAACCTCATGTTACCGCTGGCGTTACCAGTTAGGTATATTATATAAGTGTTTAATTATATATCTAGTGTTATTTCTATTTCTAAATAATTAATTATCATTTCGATATTTGTGTCATTTTACATATGGCATCATCTAAAAACATAACTGCGTTTAGCTTAAGATTATATTACGTTTATTTATTAAAATCTTTTTATTGATACTTTTAATTAATCCGAAGTTCTAAAAATAGTACACTAACATGAAATTAAATGGCTTACTTGCCTTAATATGTGATACAAATTCTATAACAAAACAACAAAAAAAAGTATGCGGTTCAAAATCTGCCGTTCACCTTTAACTTCTTTATACACAGTCCTTGTACATTTTCTTTACAAATTCACATAAAAATTATGCTAAGGTAGTATAAAGTGTAGATCGTAAAAAGAAACGATTTGCAGCCGGATCAAGTCGCCAATTGGTCATTAATACTACTTCCGTAGTCTAATTAAATGATATACGACTCCAACTCTAGCCCAGTGTGAACGCAGCCTATGCCGGTCAGTAAAAACGACTTGAGTGTCTTGAGTTACTGACAACATCGACGGGTTAGCTCGCACCAACGCGACGCCCTATCCGATGGCGAACGCGTAAATTAGACACCTAACAGACGGTCCCAATATTTTTCTGAGTCGAATTCGTACTGCCGCAAGTCGTTTTAGTAATCTTTAGTTAATTACTCTTCCTATGTTAGATATTCGAGTGCTAACTTAAGTGGGCTATTAAAAGAAATAATGAATAATTAAAGTAGACTTAAACACAACAAAATAAAACTTGCAGCGGAACTGCCGTCGCGCCACACAGCGAACATATCGAAGCCTAAGTCGCGCTATCAAAATTCCGAAGTAAGGCAGTATATTTAGAATAGCTTCGAACTACCACTCGGGTGTTGGCCCTGCCCCGGGCCTGTCACCTTGCCCGGCGGGAGATCTCCTCTTTTCCTTACAAGGCCACAAACTTGAAAGTTAAAGAAAAAAGTCAAGTGATAGCTTAGCACAATTTACAAAGAGGTAAGGGAAGAATTACTTAATATTTTCTATTTAATGACTTGTTATTGCTGAAGAAGGATGAAAATAGACTGCATGCGAATGAAATGAGAATGTTACGATGGATGTGTGGTGTGACAAGGATGGATAAGATAAGGAATGAGTATATAAGAGGAAGCCTGAAAGTAGCGCCAGTGGTAGAAAAGGTGAGAGGAAGCAGATTGGCATGGTTTGGGCATGTGATGCGGAGGAATGAAAGTCATGTCACAAAACGAGTGTTGAATATGAATGTGGAGGGACACACGGGCAGAGGAAGGCCGAATAAAAGATGGATCGATTGCGTGAAGAGTGATATGAGAATGAAAGGAGTAAGTATGGAAATGACGGCTGATAGAGAGGAATGGAACAAAAGATTTACTGCGCCGACCCCAGATAATGGGAAATGGTTTAGAGAATGATGATGATGACTTGTTATTGCTACTAATTTATTTTCATTTATATAATAGATCGAAGTTTATTTTTACACCTAAAAGGTTAGCGATTTAATGTATTTGTTTGCGCCACTTGCAACTACCGCCCAACGCTTAGAAAATTTGTTAATTGTTATCCAATGACAATACTGCAATGTCCATTGCCGGGTTTACCTACCTACCGCTACTCCTGTGTTAAACGGGGTTCACAAGTTCGCAAGACACGCAACTGACCGCACCACTATATCTCGCTACATCACCTCGCGCCGTGGTGTAATTTATATATTGAACTATACAAGAATACAACAAGTGTATAGACATTTGCAATAACGCAATATTTCGTGGAAAATCAATGAAAGTTATTTGGGAAGACAGCCGTCATCCAACCAACGAGCAACGCAGTAGAGACACGAGGCAGCTCAGCGGAAGTCCAGGTGAGTGCACATGCCTTCCTCCACGTCCGTCCTGTAGCCCGAATTTGGGGACATTTGCAGTATCGCGAAATCATATATTCTCATCGCATTATACAGTCCACTTAAAATTATTCCCGTAATAACTCTGGACGAGCAGTTAGTTATTAAAACCAACAAATCATACTCACCGCATCACACAATCCATAGGTTGCTTCATCCAGGCCGGGATAGTTAATTTTATCTGTCAGTATAAAATTTCACCATTTTGTAAGAATATCCACTATCCCATATCAAACCGGGTTTCGTAAGAGGTGATAGAGGGAAATAAATCAGGAGATGGGCAGCATCTTCCTAATATCAACTAAAAATATAAAACTGCGGTTGCCAACCCGCTTTCCAAGCGTGGCAACTGTAGCAAATGTCCCCTATTGAGGCCTATGTTCAGCAGTGGACTTTAATAAGCTGTAACGGTATTTTATAGTAGAAATGATGAAACAAGTATTCCGGTGGTGATTTAAAGCTCAAGATATTTTGTTCGTTTGGTGCCTTGCCATTGCCATCGACTGCGTTATGCGCCATAACCATCTAGAAAATTTTGCATTGTGATGAAATACTGTGAAAAAAAAATGTGAACAAAATGTAAGTTAGATTCGGCTTTATCACAGATCCCTTAGTCTTTAATTAATATAAAAAAATAATCCAATATCAGTTTTTGTTTTACTACTGTGCACGGCCAGTCCTATTATTTCATATTAAAACATGCATATAACTTATATTTGCAATATACCTCAGAACAAGATCTGGTATGTCAGTAACTTAATAGGCCAGGTATTCTTTCCCTCGGGCCAATCATAAGAAAGACTCATAGCGAATATTCTCGCACTCCCTGTACAGTCGAAGTATTTGCTTTTTCTCACGTATAAAAATTAATTTTTGTTTGTTCGTGTTTTAAGCGCTGCCATACCGATCATCAGATTGCGCTAAAAGTTTGTCAAATTATTACTTGCACTTCCGCCAAAGTTCTAGGCATAGTACAATTAACTTACAATAGGTGGCGCGCGTGTCGCATATCATTCAATCTGATCACTAATGTATGTATGTCATAATTAAATATTATAACTCTTTAAAATTAAAACGATATTTCCACAATTATAATAAATAATTGTATATAAATAATTGTGGAAATTTCGTTTCTTTTTGCTCCGGGTACAAGCTAGCTAGAAATAAAAATCTATAAAGCTTAAAACCTAACAATGTAACATTGAATTCCTTTATAGATTTCATCAACATCGAAGTCCATCAAAGTCAACTGCTGAAGACAGGAGCCTCCACCATAGATTGCCTCATGGGGGTGGGGTGGGATATTTTGCATACTTTTACTTCGGTAATCAGTAGTGTAGTCTCTTTCTTTGCCCCAATAAGACATAGTACGTACATGAAGTGGGAGAACTATTGTAACAGTGTAGAATCACACGAACTTTTTATTTTACAAAAAAAATGTATACACTCACTTTCAAAATCTCAATATTCTAACATTACCGTTCTTATATATATTAGAAATGTGTAAGTTTATAAAAAGCATCCAAATTTTTACACCAAAATCATAGACGTGCCCCGGCACGACACATCTCGCTATAAAAATAACCTTTTGCAAACAAAATCTAAGTTAAAATTACACAGTTCAGATCCTTACCCGGTGTTAGTTAAAATTTATAATTAATTGCCAGAATACCTAAAAGCCGAAACAAGTATTAATAAATTCATAAGTTCTTTAAAAATATACTTATTAAAAAGTTATAGGCATAGTACAATTAACTTAAATAGGTGGCGCGAAGGGAAGGGACGCCTAGGCGAAAGTTTATCGACCAAATTGGCGATATATTGAAAATGGGCCAAATTAAGAGTACCTTTAACCGAACCAAATGGAAGTCCATAGTGTCTGCCTACCCCTCTGAGTGACAGGCGTATATATGTGTATATATATATATATATATATATATATATATATATAAAAGTTACTATTCACTTAATGAATGTGTCTGCCCCTCTCCTGTTCATTGCTACGCCTTTCGAAATAAATAAATAAATAAAGAGACAGGAAATTTTTCCGATGGGACGGTATTGCAACATGAGCAGAGAGAGATCAGGCGCAAGACCAATGTCTTTATGTGTTTATCGCGCAATAGAGTTGAAACACCGCATTCGTTACTCCCGGCTGCTACTGAAAATTTCTTGACAAAAACCCCATGACTGATTTTCACCTGATCCGAAATTTGAACCTGAAACCACAGGATCAGCAATCGCGCTAACGATCATTAGACCGACGAGGCAGTCAACTGCAGCAGCGTATAATGCGTCGTCCATAATACAAAAATAAAGATGCGCTTAAAATTCAAAGCAGTAACCGAGAGTAACTCCTTTCCATCTTTTTGTTCTTGTTCGCACCCTTGTATGTAAGTGTTGTAAGTAGTACTTGCGGTATGTAAGTGTTAATTATATTAAGACGTGTTCCCAGATACGGAGTCCATGCAATAAATTTACCAGTCAATAATAGCGTTGAAAGCCATTGAATTGATATTTCAATGAATCTGAAATGCGGAGGCGCATTTACGGAGACAGGTTTTAAAGATACACATCGTGGGAGTCGTTGATTAATAGGGGGCGTGGACAAGTTACGGATATTTTAACTTTGACAAATTCTAATAATTACGTTTCTAATTATTTAAGAATACTACCTCATTACATACAATGTTTGTTGTTATATCTAATATAGTGTTTACTTATACAGGTGAAGAAATAAATATTTCGTTTTAAATACATATTTTCGTATTATTTTAGTGGCGGATCCGTGTAATTATTTTTATAGAATAAGAGTGGGTAATAAGGGTAAAAACCAGTGGTGGATGTTGCGGCCCATAAACATCTACGTTTATCCTAACTAAACTTAAGAATCAAAATGCAGATGCTGTTGTCAGTAAAAAAGGTCTCCGATTCTCTACACTCACCATATGAAACACAGCAACATTAAACTGCTATTTTACGCTGGTGTACTGTGAGAGCATGGTCCTACCCTGGTTGATCCTATCCATTCGTGTTACAACCATTATATAGCAGCGTAGGTGTCGTAATTAGAGGTTATCAAACATGAGATGATAGGATCATCCTGATAACTATTTAAAAAAAACTGTGATTGCCAACCCACCTATCAAGCGTGGCGACTGGGCAAATATCCACCTTTGAAGCAATCAATGGCCACAGCAGTGGACTTCTTATAGGCTGTCATAAAAGAATGATTGAATGAATGGAAGGATAGAATTACATCTTGCTATTTTTATATAAATTCAATAGCAAATGTAGTAAACGGCCTATACATCTTTATAAAAATTGTCAATGACGTCACAAATCTCATTAAGGCAAGAATACGATCTAAGACGGGAATATCCATATGGATAGCAAGTGTATCTTGATCAAATGTTATTTATTCTATTTATGAAAACTCTAGTTAGCAACTAAAATATCGTAAGAAAGCCGTAACCTCTTACATATAGTGGGTTGAATCCATAAAATTATTTGGTCCCGTGGGCGTAGAAAGAGGTGACAATGGAAAATTCCAGAAAAACTGCATGGCTTCCCATAGATGGCAGTACAACTATCTTGTTAAAACCAGCTACGCACATGCAGTTACAACCATCGATCACTAATAAAAAATTAGATACACAATCAGTCACAAAAAATGTCCTTACCGAATGAGCGCCCACTCGAACATTTGGGTGCGCTTTTAATTTGTACGTAGCTTTGTGAATACAACTTTAGGCAATCTATTTAAGGTTGAATTTACGTTAATGTATATTCATTTTAACTAGAATTACGTCAAAACAATTGGCGACAGGTTTTAGAGAACTTTTGCATGGGGTTGTGTATCTAGTTTTTTATTAGTGATCGATGGTTACAACTGATAGTTTTAACTGTTCAATTTGAGAAATGATAATTTGATTAGTAATCAGTTTAACTGTTGAGTTATCAGTTTTTCTACACACCGTTACAATAACCGTTACCGTTACAGCCTATTAAAGTCCACTGCTGATCATAGATTGCCACGCTTGGCAAACGGTTTGCAACCGCCGTTGGTGGAGCGGTGGACTGCGATTCGAATGGTACCAAAAATATATGGTCTAAATTATAGTTCAACAATTATTAACAACAATTCGATTAATAAATCCGGCTCGTAGGAACAAAAATATATAATGGTTCAGCGATGGACTGCGATTAGAAGGACCTTTGAAATTATGATTGTGTGGGGTGGTTCAAGGAACCAAAACAAAATGGCGTCGAGTGCCGCGTGTATACTTTATACTTGAGACAATAGACCCTTGCGTAAATTGATTAAATTCGTTGGCTGGCATGAAGGGAAAATGAGCTGCTGCGGGATAAGGAACAATAAATAAAACAGCTCATAATAAAGGAATGAATAACGCGGTACCTTGACAATGGGCGGCGTATCTCGTATCTTCCACTGGTGCTGGGCACGCGATGAATTATAATGATACTTGAACTCTTACTAACGACGTTTACGACGAACTATACTGTCGAACCCAGCCGCCCGACCCGCCGGTCCAATCCACTCTCTCTTTCGGTATGTGCTAGGAAAAGGAGGTGCGAGAAGGAAATTTTGCCAGCCAAACATTTAACTAATACTCTCTAACTAACGAAATACAAAACGTATGCGGTGGCGCAACCATTCTCCCCCGGCTTGAAGGGTTCCCTTCAAAACAAACTAAAGCTACTACTAAACCTAATCTAAACTACTAACCTAACCTAGAAAGCAAATCGACACTATTGGTTAGGTAAGAGGCAGAGACGTACAACCGGACGCAAATATGACCCGGTCGCTGTTTTAACACGAGCTATCCTCGTTACTCCATCGGATCCAGGAAAAACCTCTTCAATGATCCCTAATGGCCAATGAAGAGGGGGCGCGATCTCTTTAGTGAGAATAACTACAGTTCTGACATAATGATTTCTTATATTTACGCGAACTCTACACATTTAAATAAAACTAGTTTTACGGATTTTATCGCGTATATTAACTTATTTTATATTCCCGACGTTTCGAGTACTTTACAGCACCCATGGTCACGGGGGGGACTGAGGTGTATGACGTCCCAATGTCATAATTAACCACAGCTACCTTCAGATTAAAAATTATTAATTTTGTTCCGATCTACGCAGTATGAACTTACAGTATCTTGAAGTCTTGCAGTTGCATGCTTGGGTTGGGATTTAATTTTATTAATTATGGGATCCCAAGCAGATGGTAGCACCCAGCCAGCTTCTCTATTGAAATTAGGATGTTTTTTGATTTCAATTGCCTCGCGAATCATCCTTAGAAAGAATCGGTGTTCTTTAGCGAGGATTTTTGGTCTATCAAATCTAATGAAAGCTTGTACACTCCTGCATCTTGCAGAGGGACATTACACTTGACTGATGGTAAAAACTGACTAATCTTCTTCGGCGGCTTGAAGTATGTTTTATTGGAAGCACGCTGCAAGATGTAGCCAATCTTTTCAGTGACACCTCTGACATATGGCAGTACAGCAGGCACTCGCTCGACTGTGGCCAGCTTCACTCGTTCACTGTGACGTAGGCGCGGGACCCGAAGCTTATTGTCTTCCAAAACTTGCTTGACGTGTTGGAGCTCGACGGCCAGGTGTTTACTGTCACAGATCGCTCGTGCTCTCTGAAGCAAAGATTTACCCACGGTAGCTAACTGTGAAGGATGGTGATGAGAATCACCGTTTAAATATCTATCTGTATGGGTCTTTTTTCTATACACAGTGTGGCTCAAGGTGTTATCAGGATTCCGAATTACTAACACATCTAGAAAAGCTAAAGAATTGTTTGCCTCTAACTCCATTGTGAACTGAATTTTAGAATTTATGGAGTTAAGATGGTCTAAAAATGCAGTTAATTTATCTAAAGGTAGAATTGTGAAAGTGTCGTCTACGTACCGCTTGTAGAATCTTGGATTTACGGGAGAAGTAAGCAGGGCTTTGTTCTCAAAGTCTTCCATGAATATATCGTCGACAATGGGAGATACAGGTGAGCCCATCGACACACCATCTACTTGCTTGTAGAACTCTTCCTTTCACAATAGGTAGCCAGATGTAAGGCAGTGTCTGAGTAATACTGCATATTCTACGGGCATGTTGTTTTCCTCCAGCCTTCTAGTAACAATCGAGATGCAGTGTTCAACCGGCAAGCATGTGAACAGAGACTGCACATCAAAACTGACCATAGTTTCATTGTCTGCCAGATGTAGGTCTTGAATCTCGCTGACAAATTGGTAGGAATCCTTTGTGTGTACTCTTGTATGTCCCATGAGCGATGAGAGTATTTTCGCTAAGTGTTGAGCCAATCTGTAAGTTGGTGAATCGATTTGGCTCACTATGGGACGTAGTGGAGCATTGGGCTTGTGTATTTTTGGTAACCCATACAACTTCGGTGGTTTGGCACACGTAGGTATTATCGATTTTACGTCTAGATCTACCTTCAGATACAATCGCTACCAATAGATGGCATTGGTATCGTTTTAGAACGCGGTAACGTTGTGTTTTTTCGAACTAATATAAAGTGAATGGTGAATGAGCGCTTCAACCTGTACCACATATGGTACCTATTTACTGTTAACGGATATTTGACTAGACTTTGACTTTGTTTGCTTGCTTACGGCTTAAGATTTGCTTCGTGTTTCGGATTAGTTGCTTGATTTTTTCTTTCTTACAAATAGAGATGAGATATACTTGCAAAATTTAATACCAGGGCTTCTAAGCACGAGTATGGAAAATACTAGGATCGAAAACCAGGTTTTAAAAATACTTGAAAGTATTTGTTAGTGTCAATATACAGTGTGTTAATTTTACACTTGATCAAACGAAATGTGCGGATACTAGATAAAAAATTATCGGTAAAAAATCGAAAAAAATTTTTTTTATGTAAACTATTTAAAAAATAAAAGCATTTTAATTTTAATTTTGGTAAAATTCCCATCCTTCGGTTTTAAATTATTTTCTCTTTAAGTAAACGGTGTATTTTTTTCAAAGCAGTTTTATTTGAAAGTTAGAAAGATTAACTAGCAACAAAAATTAAAAAAACCTACGATATCAAGCAGGAAATTTGTCAAATAAATAATAAGATAATTTTTTTTTGTTAAAAAAATACTTTTCTTTTTAATTTTTGGTCTGTAACTTCAAAACTAGTACGTTGAGATAGCCTTTTTAGCATGTTTTATTAAACTACCTCGTTTATTGTACAAGTTCTCCAAAATAACATGCGTTCTATCTCTTTTCGTTTTTAAAATAATAATCATCAAAGAATGCCATCGGTATGTTGATTTGCGCATATTAAATTATCTTATTATTTTTTTATATATAATATAAATAAATAAAATATTTTGAAGTTCAAAGTATTTTTTATTCACAAATATGATTGAATTTCTTATTCCTATCAAGATATGGATCATTTTCCCATGCAATTATTTTCATGTGTAGTGCTCAAGTTTTTCGAGCATCTGACTTACAACACATACTTTACTTTCATACTTGCAAGTATTTTTTTGCTCGTAAAAGGGCGCCATACTTTGAAGTGAAAACCTGGTAGCGTAAATACGTCTCATTGCGATTGTCCAGCCGTGGTGTCAAAATTTGAAAATACTTGCATAGGAATTTGACCCGCATTCCATGTTATCCTACTATGAATTAGGAGCAAAGTCGTATAAATAAAAAAAATACTTTGAAGTTTAAAGTATTTTTCATTCACAAATACGATTGAGTTTCTTATTGCTATTGAGATATAGACCATTTTCCTATGCAAGTATTTGAACAACACATACTTTCATACTTGCAATTATTTTTTGCTTGTACCAGGGTGCCGTACTTTGAAGTGAATACCTGGTTTTAAAACCTCGTAGCGTAAATACGTCTCATCTTTACTTACAACCACTGTTCAAACTTGGAATTCGATTTGCTTTGTGATTAGGTATTGTTGATAGAAGTATTTTTTCTCACTGAAAAAATGACTACAGAAACTCTTAATATTAAAGAAAAAATGGAAGAACATACTGTCGTCCCCATTATAGGTGACGGCGCCTGTTTGTTTCGTGCTCTTTTATTTTTAATGTACGGAACCCAATAAAATGCAATGGTGGTGCGTTCACCAATTGTAAGATTTGTGGTAAATGATTGGCCTAGGTTTTCAGTTATGACCCACGACAGAAATGGCGATAATTATTCAACAGCAAATATTCAGCCGATATGTTAAAAAATGAAACTTACGGTGGACTTTGTGAATTGGTAGCTGCAGGATTAATATTTCCGTTTCGGTTTGAAGTATATCGAAACGGTCTGCTATACACAGAGTCCTGAACAGATATCTGGCCAGTAAGGCGATTACGATTTAGCCATGATTTATCTAATGGACATTTTGACGCCTATCTGCCTATGTTTGCAAAGAAAATTACACAGCGTCGCATGGAGATACCTGTCGAAGAGCGTGATCCATTTTCAGAGCTTGACCATTTAACTGTTACATCTTTTGTAAACAGTGAAATATCATCTCCAACCAGCGGAACAGATTAATCTGTATCGTCGACATTAAAATTACTAATTACACAAGAAAAAGTCAATTAAAAAGTGCACAAGAAAGATATAGGCAAAACAAACCAGATTCAAATCGTAAAGCTGTGTCCGCTTATCAGAAAAAAAATCCCGATGTACACAGGCAAGCTGTTGCAAATTACCAAACTGCGAATCCACAAGTGCAAAGAGCAATTCAGTCACGGTATGAGGAAAACACTACACTACGTTTATGGAAAAACAAGGTCCATTCCGCTATGGAGTATGACCCTGATATTGCTTATAGAACTGACAGCAGTGTAGCCTTGGGTTCTATGACATACAAGTGTCAGTGGTGCAATGCGCTGAAATGGAAGGATGAGACACCTGGTATGTGTTGCGGCGCTAGAAAAGTGCAACTTGATCGGTTGAAACAACTGCCTGAACCACTCTTTACTTTGATTAATGATCTACACTCAGATCATGACCATTTTATGGGTAATATTCGTAAATATAATGCCTGTTTCCAGATGACTTCCTTTGGTGGTAAACAGGTAACAGCAGATGGTTTTTCACCGAGTTTTAAAGTACAAGGCCAGGTCTACCATTTAATTGGAAGTATATTACCAGAAGCCGAACATGACGCTCAGTACCTTCAAATATATTTTGTAGGTGAAGATGATCGAGAAGCAAAGATTTAATGTTCTAAATTTCCTAACTTAAAGCCAAATTTAATCAAACAATTGCAGAATATGCTGCATCAAGTGATAAAGCCCCTCCTTCAGAGTCATACAAAGTTGTCATATATGCTGATAAAAAACCACCAGATGAACATAGAGGTAGGTACAATGCACCAACTACAAATAAAGTGGCTTTAGTGTTAGTGGATCAACAATTTGATCGAAGGGACATCATCCTCGAGAGCCGAAGTAATTCACTTCAGCGTATTAGTGAGATATATCGAGCATATGATGCGCTACAGTATCCATTGATGTTTTGCTGGGGGGATGATGGGTATTCAATCAACATACCACAACTAAGTTGCCGCTTAATAAAACTGTCTCTTCTGCAAGTTTCTATTCGTATAGAATAATTATTAAAGAAGGAGAAGATAACTATTTAGTCAACTATTGTGCCCATTTTAGTCAATATTTGGTGGATGAATACGCCAAAATAGAAACAGAGAGATTAAATTAAATCAAAAATAATCAAGCCAAATTACGTGCTGATAGTTACATCCATTTAAAAGATGCTATTGGATGACAAGACGCAGAAGCCAACCAACTAGGACAAATGGTTGTCCTTCCATCATTTTTTACGGGGATCTAGGTGAATGCACGAAAAAACACAGGACGCTATGACCTATGTCAGGAACTACGGCCGGCCTGATCTTTTTATCACTTTCACATGCAATCCTCGCTGAGACGGGATGAAGAGCAATTGCTTCAAGGACAACAATCTCATGATAGACACGATATAATTTCGAAGGTGTTTCGACTAAAGGTGAAAAAGATCATGAACCTATTGACAAAGGGCAAAATATTTGGTGAAGTGCGATGCTATATGTACTCAAAGGAATGGCAAAAGAGAGGTCTTCAACATATTCATATTCTTTTATGGCTTCACAAACGTATGTATTACTCCGGATCAAATCGACAACATAATATGTGCTGAAATACCGGATCCCAAACGTGACCCAGAGCTTCACAAAATCGTTAAATGTGATATGATGCATGGTCCATGTGGAACTTTAAATCGAAAGTCATCATGTATGAAAGATAACATGTGCAGTAAACGATACCCCAGGGCTCTCATAAGGGAAACTCAAACTGGTGAAGACGGTTATCCGCAGTACAAGGGACGTTTACTAGATGACGGTGGGTTCTCTGTTGATATCAAAGGCACAGCCATAGATAATCGCTGAGTAGTCCCTTATAATCCAGTATTATTAAAAACATTTAACGCTCACTTAAATGTGGAATCAATAAAATACGTCTATAAATACGTAAATAAAGGTTCAGACCAGGCATCGTTTGCTTTAGAGAATGAGAAAGATGAAGTTAAAACCTACACAAGTGGAAGATATATAAGTTCATCAGAGGCATTATGGCGAATCCTTGAATTTCCCATTCATGAGCGTTTCCCTCCCGTAGTCAACCTCGCTGTTCATTTGGAAAATGGGCAAAGGATTTATTTTAATGAGCAAAATCTGAGTGAATGAGTGAATAGTCCTCCAACAACCACACTCCTATCCTTTTTCGATTTGTGTAAAGTGGATAACTTTGCAAAAACATTGCTCTACCTAGAAGTACCTGCATACTACGTTTGGGATAAAAGAAAGTTCCAAAGGAGAAAGAGAGGACCAAACGTTGAAGGCTGACCAGTGTCAAAAAAGAGAATTCCACATTCCAATCAGCGTGCAAAGCTCTCGGCTTGCTTGAAGATGATCAGCATTTGTTCGCAGCAATGGAAGAGGCAGCACTTTGCCAATCACCGCAAATGATTTGGGGTCTTTTTACGATTATTTTAGTGTTCTGCCAAGTATCAGACCATTTAAGCCTTTGGGATAAATTCAAAGAATACCTATCTGAAGATTTTAAAAGGCAATTAGAAAGACAGGGAGATGTAGATGTAGAGCACATAACAGATGTGGTATTTAACAAATGCCTTTCGGTAATAGAAGATGCCGTATTAGCGTTGCGTGGTCGGCTACTAAAAGAGTACGGGTTTCCTCAGCCAAGCAAAGAACAACAATTTGAAAGTAGAGAGTTTCATAAAGAGACAAGTTACGACTTAGCATCATTAGAAAACACAGTTAAAAATAATTAAGGATCGCTGAATGACGAACAAAAAGCAGTTTACAATCAAATTAACACAAAAATTGAATCAAATGAAGGTGGAATATTATTTTTAGATGCTCCCGGTGAAATAGGCAAAACATTCCTCATAAATTTGCTATTAGCGAAAGTTAGAAGTACTCGCGGAATTGTTTTGGCTGTGGCTTCTTCTGAAATCGCAGCTACACTGCTTGAGGGTGGACGAACTGCTCATGCTACCTTCAAGTTACCACTCAATTTAACAACAGCTGATACTCCCATTTGTAATATATCGAAACAAAGTAATTTTGCTGAAGTATTAAAACATACGAAAATGATAGTGTGGGATGAAATAACCATGGCTCATAAGGGTGGCGTAGAGGCTTTAAACAGAACTCTACAAGATATAAGAGGAAATAAGAAGTTAATGGGTGGTGTAACGGTTTTGCTGGCTGGAGATTTTAGACAGATTCTACCAGTAGTGCCAAAAGGAACTAGAGCAGATGAAGTTAAGGCGTGTCTTAAGAGATCCATTTATGGCCTCTAATTAAAACCCTCAAGCTCTCGAAAAATATGGGGGTACACTTAGGAGAAAAAGAGTCTGCTGGTGGATTTGCGAATCTCATACTTGAAATCGGCAACGGTGATTACCCGATAAATGACGGAATGATAACCATCCCTGATAATTTGTTGTATTTACGTTACAGGAGTTAATATCCAAAATTTACCCAGATATTGCTAATATCCATAATAAGCCAATGGAATGGTTGTGTGAACGTGCCATACTAACCCCGAAAAACGATCAAGCAGCGGTAATTAACGATATACTGTTAACGTCTTTTGAGGGTGAAGAAATGGTGTACACGTCAATACACTCTGTGGTTAACACAAATGACGCAATTAACTACCCTGTCAAATTTCTTAATTCACTGAAACCATCGGGTCTTCCACATCATAAGCTTATTCTGCGCTTGAGCACTCCTGTTATATTGTTGCGAAAGTTAAAACCTCCTCAAGTGTGCAACGGAACCAGACTAAAAGTAAAAGCGTTACATCGCAATGTAGTGGAAGCCACAATTATAACTGAGTGTGCGCAAGGTGAAACTGTATTTGTACGAGAATTCCCTTGATCCCGAATGATCTTCCCTTTGAATTCAAACGAATACATTTTCCCCTCAAAGTCTGCTTTGCAATGACCATAAACAAATCACAAGGGCAGACATTAAAATTTGCGGGTATAGACTTGAGAGAAAATTGTTTTTCATACGGGCAATTCATTGTGGCTTGCTCAAGCGTAAGCTCGCCCAGTAGTCTGATAATTTTGGCATACAGTAATAGATTAGCAAAAAATGTGGTTTATAAAGAAGTTTTGTAGTTTACTAGCTTTTGCCCGCGACATCCAGTTATTATTGTGGCTTGTACCAGCAGACTCTTTTTCACACATGGGCGCAATATAACCGAACATCACGCGGACGAAGTCGCGGGCAAAAGCTAGTCTACACATATAAATAAAATTAAAGTTTATGTCTTTAATATTGAAATAACTCAGGGGGTTATAAGCAAGCTATTAATACATTATTAAAATTTTTGTCTGTCTGTCCAGCCTATTCTTCGGAATAGCTGAACTGATTGTTATGAAACTTCACGAACAGATAGAGAGCAATATAAGGAGTGATATAGGCTATATTTTATCCAAAAAACTTGGAGATTTTTTTTGAGAATCCGAAATATTGATACAATAATGGGCTTTGATAATTATCATAAAT
Source organism: Parnassius orleans (assembly GCA_029286625.1). NCBI lineage: Eukaryota > Metazoa > Arthropoda > Insecta > Lepidoptera > Papilionidae > Parnassius > Parnassius orleans. The sequence goes on from JAGSMP010000058.1 coordinate 3,344,451, forward strand.
CTAAATAGTCCTACATTAATAAATCTTAACCAGGCGAAGCCGTAGTGGGTCGCTAGTTTTGTATAAAGTTGAAATGACAAACAAACCTACAGTTCACCTGATTGTAAGTGGCTACTAAAACTCATGAACATCTGCAACCAATTTACAGCAAAGAAAACTACAGATGCGTGGCCACCCCTGAGGACAAATGAGGGTAGATGACTCACAGCTAGTAATATTACTGGTTCTATATACCCTTCAAACCGGAACACAGTGTGTGTATTGCTGCTTGGCGGCAGAAATAGGTACGAAGGTGGTACCTGCTCAATCGAACACTTAGGTATAAGAGGAGTCTACCATCTAGTACTGGGGTCTCCAAACTACGGCCCGCGGGCCAAATCCGGCCCGCCAGTGCCATCAATCCGGCCCTCGGCAGCTTAAGGCTTTAAGAAGCCTGAATGACCTTGATGAATCGGTGACCGCAGAGATTTTAGCTGACCTCAACACCGTCTAACGACTACTTTCTGTATAACTTAGAAAAGTACAAAGATAAATAGACCGCAGAGGTGACAAGTATATAAGTGCTTGCGCGTCACTGAGAGTTATGTCGCGGTTAAGCATCTTCAATTACATTGCACGATATGGTGCTGTAGCTTCGTCCGCATCACGAGCTATCAAGTGTTTAAGTTTTAAGTACGTAAGAGTTTTTATTATATTCGTTGAATCGTATTTATTTGTGTCGTATTAGTAGCTCTCGATCTAAGCGCTCGCTGTAAATTTCGCCTGGGTTTGATCCTCGGCAGCACCAATGAAATTTTTAATTGCAATTTTAGTGCTGATTTAGCACGTGCTCGGTGGTGAAGGAAAACATCGTGAGAAAACCTGCATATGTCTATGGAATAAGAAAAAAAAATTCGAAGGCAGCGCGGTGGACATTTCCTTGCCCTAAAACCCTCTCAGAAGTAAGAGGAGGCCTCTGTCCAACATAGTGACTTACATAACCTGTTACTTTACTATTGTACCGTATACATATGCAATATTCATATTCGTTTTAGATACAGAAGGGTACCTAATGCTGACAAAAATATCATGTGGAGGCCACGAAAACGTAAAACATCTTTGTACCTAGATAAAATGTTCTAGTGATTGTCAGTCATTTTATACGCCACATTTTCTATAGAATTAAGAACGTTTCAGATAGCACAAAATTAATACAAAATATTATGGAAATTATTTATTAATAATATATACATTTATAGGTATTTATAAATAAAATAATGAACAAGTTGCAAGGTTCAACTGATAGTGTTTCTTGTAAAAACAATTGTAAAATTGCTGCTCTCATTTTTATCTATCGTGAATTGATGAAACGTAGTCAAGATCACTTTATATAAAATATATTTAATTAAATTGGCACATGGCTTATTTGGCCTTCTACTTAAAACTTGGCGGAAATTTGAAAAGAAAGATTTTGTCTAATCTTAATTCTCTTGTGTACACCACTTTTCACAGAAGTATTGTTTACAAATGGCGTGGTTTCCAAAATCATAATTAAGTGTCAGCTCTATATCGTCAATCAGATCCTAAACTTTTTTGATATTTATTTTTGTGTTTTTTTGTTATATCTTGAAAAACTGACACAAACTCATTAGTTTATTATTTGTTATATTTTTTCTATAACGTATTAGGTATCTTGGATAAGTTTGTAATTATTTTTATTTTATCACAAAATTTTTGCAATAAATTTTTTTAAACCTGGTAAAATTAATTTTTTTCCATACCATTTGATGGGCCTGAGTATAGTGCTAGTTGTGCTCTTTGGCTGAAGTTATTTTTCATTTTATGCACAATTGCATACAAAACAATCTCTAAAACAAAATTTTACCTCTTCTTCTATTAATAGCTCCTGCCCTGACACGGCGGAATAATTTTTTCTATAAGACCATTTACAATAAAAAAATTTGTTAACAGTTATGAGTGTAATATTTTTATCAGCTGCTGTATTCATTGTGCCTTGAGCAACACTTTGCCGGGTTCTGTACAGAAAATAATAGTTAAAAAAAGATAACCGCGTGGGGTGCTTTTTCAGATATTTTTATGATGACGCTAATTTTATAAATATCCACAAAAATATTTACAACAAATGACATCAAGCACCCCACGCTTAATCGCAAATCCTGAGGATCCTGGCAAGGATAATGGGAAAAGCTATTTAAATGATTGCATTGTCATCGGTCCTTGATAAGTGTGCGAAGTTTTAAATCAATGTAACGTTTGGAAGGGGATGAAAATCACATTCAAAAATTCCGTTACGCAGATACATATCAAGCTAATAAAAGCATGTTAAGAATGATGCTGGCTTTGGTGTTTCTTATTTGAAATAATTCGTAGGGTAAAAAACTGTCCCAAATATGAATGGCCACTACCGATGAATATAATACCTGCTATGTTACACCTATTTACATAGAAACTTTAATTATCATCTGCATAAAATTCTTGAAAGAAGATGTAGTGACAAAAATTGAGAAAGGTATGCTGAGATGGTTTGGCCATGTCGAGAGAATGAATGAAGAACGATTGACGAAAAAAGTGTATAAGGCGAGTGTGAATGAAAGTGCTGGAAGGGGTAGACCTAGGAGGACGTTTCTCGACCAAATCAGGGACGTCTTGAAAAAAGGCGAGGTCAAGAGTACCCTAAACCGAAGAGCATGTATGAAGGGAATAATGAAAGTGGACGAAGCGAAACAAGTATGTAAGGATCGTAGCAAGTGGAAAGAAGTGGTCTCTGCCTACCCCTACGGGAAAGAGGCGTGATTATATGTATGTATGTATGTATAAAATTCTAAATAGCACTTTTTACACAACAAAGTAAACATTCTTTTTTACGTGGTAGAGCCATGCTGCAGCTATATTAATAGTATAGTTGTAGCACGAATATGTCGGCTCGACCGGGGAAGGACCACGCTCTCACAGAATACCAGCGTAAAATAGCAGCTCAATGCTGCTGTGTTTCGTATGGTGAGTGTAGAGAACCGGAGACCCTTTTTACTGGAAAAGAGGCATTCTATCTCAGTCCTCACGGCTGACAACGCATCTGCATTTAAATTCGCAAACGAAGATAGATGTAGATGTCTATGTGCCACAGCAACCACTTACCATCAGGTGGACTGTGTGCTCGTTTGTCACCCTTATTCTATAAAAAAAAAAAACTTTGAGATCAGTCCATTTTGTTTTTCACTAATTAAGTGAATAATAAAACAAACCAAGAGGTCCGTGATTTAAAATTTCTTGCAGCTTTTTATAGAAAAGACCTTATCATAAAATGTTAGTTAATATTTAGCGATTTGATCTGAAAACTTTTAAATGTGCCAGTAATACATTAATGATGAAATTTGGGTCGTTATACTGGAAATGGTACATTAAATATTTTATAATACAATTAATCATCTTCAGTATGATCGACCGTGTGTATGAATTTTATAAGTCTATGCTATTTTTGATGAAAATTATTATTGCAGATCACATTTATTTTAGTCTTGAATTTAAGTAAACAAAATAAAAATTTGAACTTCTTAAGAAGTCTTATCGGTTGCCTTCTTTTACATAGAAATCTTGTAATGACGTGCATTTCTTTTAATATGAACTTAGTTAGTCGTGTTTCTTTGAAACTGACAAGCTTTGTTTTACCCAAAACTAAGAATGACGCTGATGAAACGAGGTAAAAATTAGGTAGGATAGGTTTCGTTTTTGCAAAATGTCCCGTTAATGGCTCTTTATAATCGATCTTCAAATGTAAAGCACCGACCGAAAATCAAATAATTATTGGTAGTTAATTTTTTTTAAATCATTGAACATTTTTAAGATTGTGTTGAAGCTCCACTGGTAAAAAATCCAAATATATATATATTATAGTTGTTGACGAAAATTTGTTACACTATTTATACATCGCATCCCACCAAGAATTTCTAATGTAAGCTAAACTGTGATAATAACTGTAAACAATTGAATAACAAAATAATGAAAACTTTTGTAAATACTTGCTTTACAACATTTAACCGTTATAAAATAGAACAAGATAGTCTTCGGCATGAAAGTAAAAATAAATATTTTCGATTATTTTTGTAATACCTTAACAGCCGGGTTAGCGTGCGATTCCCATCCGTTTAGAGACGCTAAATTTCAACGAGCACTGTCAAATTCAATAGGAGTGACAGAAAAAACGTTACTTGGTTAAATGGTACTTGGAAGGCAAAATAAATTATTTAAATTAAAGTAAAATCACTTTATTAAAAATCAAAATAGCCCAATAGCTTTATTAACATGTGACACATAATTGTACTTATTACACTCAACATTATTTTATGGAAATCCGAGAAAGTTGAAAATTTAAATATTTTCAGAAGCTACTTTGCAATTATTCTATTGAGTGAATTTTGTGAAATCGTGTTTTGAAAAGCGTCACCTGGAATACGCCCAATTGTAAGTACAATTTTTTTCGATAACGATGTGAAATCACAAAACGATCCCCATGCAGATCAATTTAGCTCCATTCGGCCTCTTAATATGGACATACCTCGGGATTCAGAGATTTAAAAAGTTTTTATGCTTAGATACTGAAAAATATAATATTATATTATTACTGTCCCGTGTGAGATAATCTTTATTCTTATATACATATTCCCATCACACGATTTTTATGGCTGGTTAGAAAAATAATTTCTACGTGAAAACTTTCACAGGGTAAATGACAATGTCCAGAATCGCCCTGTGCAATAAAAGTATCGGACATACACGATAATTAATTGTCTATTTTATTATATAAGTTGCACATAATTTTATAACACGGACTAGCTGCATGCCGAAATGAATATTAAAAAGTATTCTATCTGACTAATAACATTAATCACCGCCATCTTCGCCAAACGTCATGTGGTGTCGAAAAATGATTAGGGATGCCCAATGTTGCATATTTTTTAATCTGAATCACATTTTGAATTTATTTCGAATAAAGTGCAAATAGAATAAAAACATTAGATTACCATTCCTTTATTATTATTCCCTTAAAATATGATTTAAAAATCTCAATCAATGAGGTCATACTCGATTTTAAATTATAGGTAGTTAGAATAATGCTGAAGTGAACAAAACCTACATATTTCATCATGATCATTATTATTCAGGGTTTTCTAATGACTGTTAAAAGTGTGTGGTTTACTTCTAAATAAACGATCACTAAAGAATTTACGACAGTTAATATAAAAAAAACACTTATTGTTACGTGTGAACTATAAATGTTTTCTTTATAAAAAGTGTTATTATTAATATTGTTACAAGTATAGAAGAAGTAGAGAAGTATCGTGTCATTATAAGTAAAGTAGGACATTGTCATACTTGTTATGGTATTAATATTATCGTATGACAAAAGTTGATGTTATACATATGGCCATAGTAAATCTTATTAAATATCAACAAATCGTATCGTATTTAGCACCCCTATTTTTGACTTCACTAAATGGTCACTTGTCACTTGTCAGTCTCTCATAGAATACGCCAGTTTATTTTAAGTCTATGGTCTCTCACTCTGTCAATTACATTGGCGTCGCTGTCGCTCGCTCTTCGTAATTATATCGGTGTGTTTTGGTGACTTTCGGGACTATCTATTGAATATTACGACTTGGCTATTTTAACGGACTCTGATTGCTTTCAAAAACGATTTACCTGGCTGTGATTTTCGTAACTGTGTACCGCTCAAACGATAACCTGGCACTCATAAACGGAGTTACGCATACGCAATGGAAAGTGTATTTTGTGTAAATTGTGGCTCTGCTGTTGGTTCTATGTTTTAGGAAGATGAACAGATTCGTCACTGTGTACAACAACGGACTGCACCTCTTTTTGTAATTACATTTCTACTTTGTCTGCATATTCCGATTCTCGTGATGTATTTAGAAGATGAACAATAAACATGAAATTAAATCTGTGTTTTATTTCTAATTCAAAAATAATAAGTTAAAGTAGGTTAAAAAACAACTTACTACCTAACTGGTAAGGCTGGTTTCATAGTCACGCGTTTTAACAGCGCCGTCCAGACGCAAAGGCTTCAATGCACTAGACAGTAGACGCGACTATATTCTATGGCATTTATATGTTGCACTTACTTACATTTAGGCTTTAGAACAAAAACTACATACCCAATTATCTAGGTAGGAACTAAAAATAGCTAAATGTTTTGGATATTGTTTTCAGTTTCTTAAAATCACTCGCAGCTATGAAAACCATAATGTTCGTGGTTCGATTATAACCTCAAAATCTGATACTTTTCTGAAATATATCTATTCTGCAGCTAGTCCGCTTTAAAAATAAGATCATATAGGAATTTACTAATTATCGAAAATACATCACATAATTTTCCGATGCTCTTGGTTACAGGGCGAACAATGTATGGGCGCAGAGCAATGTCCTTTCTCTTTTTCTATTCTTAACCAGCACTAACTACAATTAAACCTGATGGTAAGTGGTTATGTAGCCTAAGATGGTGAAGCGCACTGACTTAAAAAAAGCGTATTCACTCTTGCCTATAATAGTAGTAAGTAAGTATTATTTGCGACCTATTTGTGTGTGTTTGCGTGTGTGTATGTGTGTGTGTGTGTGAGTGAGAAAAGCGTATGAGAATACATGAAGAGGAATAAAGATTGAGTATTCGTAGTAAGTACATTTGGCTTCATTATCATCATCATTACAGCCCTTCACAAGGCCTATATATATAGATATAAATATAGGCCTTCTCAATGAATGCCACAAAGCATGGCCACAAAGCATGCAGGAAGTCGATAGATGCCACCTGCATCTAGCGACTTCCTGCATATCTTACCATGTCTTCCCTTCATATAGTGGGAGGCTGCCCTGCACTTCGCTTACCGGTACGAGGTGAGGTTGCCACTCGAGAACCTTTCTTCCTATTGTTTATCGGTTTTCCATGCTACATGGCCAGCCCATTGCCATTTCACTTAAATAATTCGTTGGGCTATGTCAGTTACTCTGGTTCTATTGCGGATATCCTCATTTCTAACTTTATCACGCAGAGAAACTTCTCTCCAATTTAAAAGTTTTATATTTGTCAGATGATGGTTCGTCTAACACAAGAATTTCTTTATTTTTCTTTATGCACTTAGGGAAGCACCACTTTTATTTAATTTAAATTGTTTGATATAATTTTATAATAGTGTACCTAAAAATAAGTATCTGTATCTAAATTTCCCTCCCCAATAATGTTATATTAAAGTCATACTCATAAAAACAGCGTTTTATTGTAATACATAATTATAAAATTCAGTATCACCTAATTAATAAAAATATGCAACAATAAAATTACATAGGTATTAAAAACTATCGAAATCTAAGTAACTAGAGCATGTTGGTTGTTCCACATCTAAATTATATAAAAATGCACTTTTGAATTTCACTAATCAACGTCGAAATTTTCTTCTTTGGACACTTTAAAAATTAATTAATTTAGAAAACAATATTTACAGTTACCAATGTACAGATATTAACTAAATTTAGTATTTCTATTCATAAAAATATTTATAATTGAGTAACAAACTTTAAAAAAACTAAAATATATTTGAACGAAGTCGCTCCAACACCGACGCGCGGTTCACCCTCGACGATTTCCGAAAACGGACTGCGACAGAGCTCGCGGGTGATTACAAGGGCGACGCAGCAGGCACGCTCGCGCTAAAATTATATTCAATTTCGGGGAAAATGATATTTTCTCTAGTAAAACGGGGAATAAAAATAAAACTCTCAATTAAAAATATTAATATTTTTAAGACCTTTTTTTTAGTGTAAAAACTATTTAAAGAACTTGTGCCGTTTTGGAGAAATTTTGCAAAATATGACAAAGATAGATACTCTTTTTGGTGCACAAAAATACAATTTTGTTCAATTAAGAACATTCATTATATTCTCTTCTGTCACCCAATATTTTTTCTTTGCGGATTAAATGAACAGTTATTGTGATTTTTTTACTTAAATATCCAAGAATTTAGGCATTTCAACTGCACTTAAGGCCTTCCCGCGACATGGATTATTGTTGTTACTATTGCTGTGATAAGTTGAAGAAGAAAACACAGAGTGATAATTACTCGGTTTTATTTACTTGCGAGGTAAAACTTAACGACAGAAATGATGACGCCGAAAACTCAAGTATCTAAGCTTAAACATATTAATAACTAACAACTAATTAAAATAATCCCACTAATCACAGTAAAGCAAAAAACACTAATGAGATTTATGTAATTGTGATTTTCCACCGACAATAGTTTGTAGTTGTGGATCAATTTTACTTGTACCAATTATTAAAAGAGATTTAAGATGCTTATCGATTAATTTAGATCTGTAAACATTCTTTGTGTAGTTCATCTTGGAAAACGTTTTCTCACAAAATTAAGTAGTACCAAAAACAGAAAACAACCCACGAGCAAATTTATACAAATTATTATCAAATTGTACCAGTTGAAGACTCTTATAAATTCCAACAAAGATGAATTTTGATATTTGTTCTTAATCATATCACTGCACTGTAAATCAATAATTTCCATTTGGACTTCCGGAGCCAGGGTTTCAATGTCAGAATCAAAAGGATTTTGAAAAAGCTTAATTTCATTCGCAATGATATCAAAGTCTGAGAAACGAGTATCAAAATTTACCTTTAAAGCACTCAAAGTTTCGATTGAAAAATCAACGAGAAATTCAGTCTCTGTAGTGTGGCTAAATGTTCCAAATGTTTAAAAAGGTGTGAAACATTTGTTACGCAATTGCGATTGAAATAGTATTATTTTCTACCTAAACAATTTGATATTGGTGTATAAATCAGGGAGAACCTGATTTTCTCCTTGCAATCTCAAAATCACTTCTTTCATATGATTTGTCAAATCGACATAGAATGCTAACTTCCACAGCCATTCACTATTTTCTAAATCGGCAAAAGGGCGATGCTTCTCATTCAAAAAAATTTCGATCTCTGATCGAAGTTCAAAAAAGCGCTTACGAACTTTTCCGCAACAAAGCCAGCGTACGGCATTATGATATGGTTAGTCATTTTCTCCAATCTCTTCAATAAACTCGCGAAATTGTCGGTGATTCAGCCCAGTGGGTCTGATAAAATTAATAAATGATATGACTGATTTTAGAACATCAGACATATCCAAACATTTTCTATTTTTGTCAAGATATCTATTTTTGGCACACAATTGAGATGATATTTTTTCTGCGATGTCTTGCACCCTCCGAGTCACGGTGTTTGCTGACAAACTGACACTTTTAAATAAATTTTACTTTTCGGAGCATATTTCTTCGGCTACTGCAATCAAGCATTCTTTTATCATTTCTCCATCGGTGAATGGTTTTCCACTTTTCTGATTTCAAGAGCCACACGAAAGCTGGTGCGAGTTGCGGACTTTTGTTAAGTATTCGCTTTGGTAAACAAAGATTGCTGCGATTTCAGTGCGCGCTTCAAAGCTTCAAATTTTTCCGTCCGCAAACTTCCTGTACATTTGGAGTAATTTTGAAAATGTTTCGATTCATAGTGTCGTTTAATGTTATATTCTTTGAGAACAGCTATGGTTTCATTACAAATTAAACATATCGCTTAATTAGTGAGGCATTTCGGGTCGATCATTCAAATGGATCATTTAGAGTTCCAGTAATCTGTGATCTCTAAGACCCGTTTGGTTCTGTCGGACGTTGCTCGCTAGCACATGTCATTCTGTTTCGATCGAACACAAACAAATATTTATTTTTACCGTTTATAAATTTATTGCATACCCGACACAATTCCGATGATATCCCGGACGTCAGTCTAAGCGAGATTAGAAAGGCTGTCCAGAGCCTTAAAAACGGCAAGGCGCCAGGCGATGGAATGGATGGAAATTACTTCTCTGCCAGACTTCCACTTGTCCACTTGTCCACTTTCTGAAATCATTATTGCAGAACTACAGACCGATTTCCCTTCTGAGCCGCGTCTATGTGCCGTTTTCGAGAGTTATTACGAATCGTCTCGCACTGTTATGAACCGATATACAAGGTAGTAATTGCTATTGTAAGCATTACGTAAAATATATAAAAGTGATTTTTCAATTAATTCAGGCAGTCAAACTCTAACCTTTGTTCGGTACACAACTTTCTTTCTTACAATTTATAATATTCCGAAGTGTAATTAAATTAAATTAGTATTGCAGCAGTAAAAGGTGTCTTTTTTTAAAAAGGACCCAAGGCGAGCCATCCTAACAATTTTGGTGTCAGAAGTGGGATGTCCTGGGAAAACAATTGAAGTACTGAGATTCTTAGGTGTTGGGTGCGTCGCGATAAAGAATTCCCGCCTAATACTCATTTAGCTCCGTGAACCTCAGCGTTCATCAACACGGTCCTTGGGTAAGGTGCCAGCTGTCGACGGTAAGTCTTGGGTACATGTGCCTAAGCCCGCACGGTTGCACTCGTGGTCGACGATAAGACTCCGCTACTAAGCGCGAGCTCGCACCGCATCATCAAGAATCTCCTGCTGCTCCATCGTGGTCGACGTTAAGCCTCCACTTTCGAGTGTGAGCCCGCATCACAACCCCTGCACTATCGGATCACCGGACAGTTTGACTCGCCACCAACATCAGACCTTGCATCATTATCATCATCACCACGTGTAAGGTCTTCTCACGGACAACGCAACGTGACTTCGAGGTAACGCCGTAATTTAAGACTTCCTGAGTCGTCGGACACTCAAAGCCACCGCTGCCATTGACGTCATCGCTGCACACGCTGCGCGCTGCAGTGTAGAATTAACTGACACGTTTTGGAAAACCGAGATGTTCGTGAGAATCTACATTTTGTGAGTAATTTTATAGAATATTAAATTAAAGTTATCAAAAGTTATTAATTAAAGTGATTTTACAAGTGAAAGTGATTTAATCTAAAAAAGTAATCAATTGTAAGAGATTTATTTTAACATTAAGTCATTGTATTTTAACACTTTGTTTGACATATTTTGTCGTGTTCTGATGATCTGTACTGTATTTTTAAATATTCCCTATTAATTAATGCTCTCTAAAAAGGTAAAAGCTGAAGAAGTTAAATTTTCCAATTCTGACTACTCAGATAGTTCACTGCCAGGACCAAATCCAATACAGAAAAATATTAAATTAAAAATGTCGGCAAAAATCACTCCTTCAATCCTAACCAATTTTATTAAGCCCTACAACGAGGATCGCGAGTTATTGCCCGCATTTCTTACAAATTGCGAAAACGCAATTTCATTAGCAAGTACAGACCAACAGAATGTTTTGTTTAAATATATTGTGTCCCAACTTGAAGGAAAAGCATAATTAGCTTGTTACTTAAAGAAATTTAGTAGTTGGGCCGAATTAAAACAATTTCTTAAATCGACATTCGGAGAGAAAAAACATTCAACGCATTTACTCGTAGACCTACAAAATTGTAATCGGTTGCCTTCTGAAGATGTGACACAATATTCATTAAGGATTGAATCGTGCCTTACGCGCATCCAATCCAATATTCACTACAGCTGTGAGGATGAAAAACAACTTTTAGATAGACTTGCAGCAATGGAAGACTTAGCTTTAAATACTTTCTTATTGGGCATGAATCCTAGTTATTCGCATATTGTACGCTGTAGGAACCCTCGAACTTTATCCGAAGCGATTACACATGCTATCGAGGAAGAAAAATTATTTTAATTAAGTAAATTATCGCAGCGCTCATCCAAATCGTGCTCAATTTGTCACAAACTCGGACACACTTCTTCCGAGTGTTATAAAAATAAATCAAAGGTTTCCTATCCTAACCTCCATCATCTTAACTCTAATTGTAATTCATTGCATAATAAGAATTCAAATAATCCAAATAATTATTATAATAAACCCCATTCTAATTTTAAACCCAATAAAATATGTGCATATTGCAAAAAGAAAGGTCATTTAATAAACGAGTGTCGCAAACTTAAGTTTAAAAACAATAATATGCGTCTCGATCAACGTAACGCTGCACTATCAAGTACACAAGTACCGAGCTACTACTAGTAATGTGCCAGACAATAATCGCTCTAATATACACGTTGTTTGCGCCTCTGAAAATAATAATGATGATTTAAACTAAACAGAGTTTCGGTGCCGTGTCTGCCGAAACGTGCTATTAATTTAAATACCACGAAAACTATTAATCTTACTAAATCCCGTGTTCCTAAATTATGTTATAAAACACGGATGACAAAAAATATTGATGACCATGCTTTAAATAATACGTCCAAAGAGTTTTCAATGGAGCTTCAAGGTCGCACTTGTGGTCAATTCTCGGTTGCACAGGGTTCTAATTTTAATGCACCTTCGTCTCAATTAATATGCTACACTTCAAATAAAAGACTCGATTCCTGTGTTCCTAAGTTATTTTTAACACAGGGTATTAAAAAATCAGAGACTCAAAAGGTTGAACATAATGTCTCAATTTCTAATAATTTTTATAATAAAAATTTTATGATTATCAACGTGAAACTACAAATTGCGAAAAATTTACGTCACTCTCTAGGGTTGGCACACGTGAGAAAACTTATACAATAAATAATATTAATTATAATATTTCTCTGCCTCACGTTATGTTAAAGACTAATTTTAATAAAAAGCCCCTATGTTTTCTTATCGATACTGGTTCTACGATTTCTATTGTGAAATATTCTAGTTTATTAAATCAACCAGTTTTAGGGACTGATATAATTACATTGAAAGGTTTCAGTGATAATGACTCCACTTGCGCATCTCTCGGATCTATTAGGATTGATTTCGAATACCAGATTTCTTCTAAGAGTAAGATAGTATTTAACTTTTTATTTCATGCAATTGACGACAAAATTAATTTAAAATACGACGGTATCATAGGTAGTGATTTTATACAACATTTTAATGTAGATATACAGTACTCTTTCATTTCGGGTCGATCATTCAAATGGATCATTTAGAGTTCCAGTAATCTGTGATCTCTAAGACCCGTTTGGTTCTGTCGGACGTTGCTCGCTAGCACATGTCATTCTGTTTCGATCGAACATAAACAAATATTTATTTTTACCGTTTATAAATTTATTGCATACCCGACACTATTCTGATGATATCCCGGACGTCAGTCTATGCGAGATTAGAAAGGCTGTCCAGAGCCTTAAAAACGGCAAGGCGCCATGCGATGGAATGGATGGAAATTACTTCTCTGCCAGACTTCCACTTGTCCACTTGTCCACTTTCTGAAATCTGCCATTTTGCCTTGCATACTTTTGTCAAAGCCTTTATTGAAGAACTACAGACCGATTTCCCTTCTGAGCCGCGTCTATGTGCCGTTTTCGAGAGTTATTACGAATCGTTTCGCACGCAGACGCAACGACTTCTAGCCTCCCGAACAAGCCGGTTTCCGAAAAGGCTTTAGTACCATAGACCACATACATACCCGTCGGCAAATTGTACAGAAGACCGATGAGTACAATCTGCCATTTTTCCTTGTGTACTTTTGCCTTGCGTGGACTATGAGAAAGTCTTTGATTCCGTCGAAATTTGGGCGGTGTTACCAGTCCCTTCAGCAGTGCCAAGTGACTGTCAGTATATCGAAGTGCTGAAGTGTCTGTACAGTAGGACTATGATGGCTATCCGAGTACACAACTAGAGTACGAAACCTATCCAACTGCAAAGAGGTGTAATACAAGGTAATGTTATATTCCGACACTCTTCACCGCTGCATTGAAAGACATTTTCAAGCTACTGGACTGGAAAGGATAGAGGACTTAAGCACTATGCTCATTGACCTTAATAGTGTCTCCCAACAGATACACAAAACATGGACAAATCGAAAATCATGTGTAACGTCCATGTCGCGCATATCTTTTTAGTTGTTGGGAGCACTAAACTCGAAATTGTTGACGAGTATGTTTACCTGAGACAAATAGTCCGACTAGGTAAGTCCAACTTCGGCCGAGAGGTCAATCGACGGATTCTACTCGGCTAGGCAGCGTTCGGGTGATTACGACAGATCTTCTCGTCAGGCATACCTAAAACCTCAAATCAAGACTGTGCAACCATTGCGTGTTGCCAGTGATCACTTATGGATTTGAGGCGTATACCTTCACTGTTGGACGTATGAAAAGTTCAACGTCGCTCAGTGAGCTATGGAGAGGTCTATGTTCGGCGTTTCTCTGCGTGATAGACTTAGAAATGAGGATATTCGCAGTAGAACCAGAGTAACCGACATAGCCCAGCGGATTATTATGCTGAAATGGCAATGGGCCGGCCATATAGCTCGAAGAACTGACAACCGATGGGGAAAAATGGGGAAAAAAAAGGTTCTCGAGTGGCAGCCGCGTACCGGTAAGCGAAGTGTGGGGCGGCCCCCCACTATGAGTCTTGTGGATACCACTGTTTTTCTTGGTATTACTATTGACGCTAAACTTCAATGGGGCCCCCATATATCTAAATTAGCAAGCAGACTTAGTTCTGCAGCATATGCTGTAAAAAAGATTAGAAGTCTCACAGATGTTGAGACAGCTAGATTAGTGTATTTTAGTTACTTTCATAGCGTAATGTCTTATGGAATTTTGCTATGGGGTAATGCGACTGATATTGAAGCCATATTTATTTTGCAAAAGAGAGCCGTACGAGCGATTTATAATCTAAATTGTAAAGAGTCCCTCAGAGAAAAAATTTAAGAAATAAACATATTAACTTTGGCATCGCAATATATTTATGAAAATTTAATTTATGTACATAAAAACATAAATAACTTTAATAAGAATAAGGATGTTCATACTATAAACACTAGGAACAAACATAAGCTTGTAATGCCAGTTACTAGACTCCACAGAATCAGTAATTTATTTATGGGGCAATGTATACGCTTTTACAACAAAATCCCAGAACATGTTCAAAGTTTGTCAGTAAACAAGTTTTAAAGTTTTATTAAAGTGAAAAGTGTACAAAAAGGGTTATTATAATATCAAGAAATACATGAATGAAAATAACCCCCGGGAATAGGGTGATCGCCACCACGATGGTTCTATGAAAATTAATTTAAAAATTGTATAAACAAAATTATTGTTAAGTGAAATATGTTTAAAAAAAAGTCCCGCTGGGTTTCTTGCTGGTTCTTCCCAGGACAGAGGTATTTTCCGAACCAGTGGTAAATAAAAATGACTTTCAATAAGTATTATGTAATATTCAATATTGAATAAAAAATCATTCATTCATTCAAAAAAAAAACTAGATGGAGTGACGGCCTGGTAAGATATGCAGGGAAGTGATGAATGCAAGTGGCTCAGGACTGTGCTTTTTGGTGTTCCTTGGGGGAGCCCTATGTTGAGCAGTGGCCTTGTGAAGGGCTGTAATGTAATTTACTATGTAATATTTATTGCATAGTGTTCTGAAAATTTTACTGTGTAATATGTATGAAATATTTTTTTTTTAATTAAGAATCAAAATGAGAAGCGTTGTCATCCTTGAGAACTAGATAGAATGCCTCGTTTCCAGTAAATAAGTTCTCCGGTTCTCTACACTCAACATACGAAACACAGTAGCATTAAGCCGCTATTTTACCCTGGTATTCTGTGAGAGCGTGGTCCTTCTCCGGGCGAGCCGACCCATTCGTGCTACCACTATAATATAGCTGCAGCATGGCTCTACCACGTATGTTTACTGTTTAATAAAGGAAAAGCTAGCTTTGGTACCTTATGTCTTTTTGTATCTGGTATTATAGTTACAAGCAGTTTGCATGATTAACTCAGATATAAATGTTTCTACATTATATTATAGTATACATTGGTCGAAGCCACTGTCTTTTGAAAAAGCCTATTCGCGTAATAAAACATTTACAATTTGCGCAAAACAGTCAGTCACTGGTTACAGGTTTAAAAGTCCAATCAACCGTTTGTTCCGGTTCGTTAAAAAAATGATTGCATTCATCAATACTTTTTACGTGATCCGAGTCAAACTATCAAATCGTTACGTAAATCGACAACTTAGTAACAAATTTAGGAGAGTGTCCGATGACCTCTTCTTGACATTAGTCAAGAAGAGGTCTTATTAAAGCTGTTATTTTTCTCTTACATTTTTAACGAGACAATAAATTTAAGTGCAATATATTTTTATAGAATAAATGCGGCAATAAAGTACACAGTCCACCTGATAGTAAGTGGATGCTGTGGTCCACTGACATCTACATCTATCTTCGATTAAGAGTCGAAATACAGGTCCGTAGTCACTCTTAAGGACTAAGATGGAATGCCTCGTTACCAGTAAAAAGGTCTCCGGAAAGCTGCTATTTAATGCTGGTGTTCTGTGAGAGCGCAGTCCCTCCATGGTCGAACCGACCCATTCGTGCTCTAACAATAATATACGCTAAGAGTAGCTCTACCACGTGCTGAAATTTTAAAAACTGTATTTATTTATTTATCAACAAGTTACAAATAACATCTTATAATAAAGCAATGACTTTGATCTTACCATCTCACTATAACGTTACATATTTAATACAAATCTAATACAAATCCAAGTTTAAATGAGATAAACAAAAATACATTTCGAGTTATGATAATAGTGCTACAGAAAAGTACTAGTACCCTCCGTACTAGTTTTCACTGTATTACGGCAGGCGTAGTCATCTTCCTCAAAGGAACAATAATTAACACATCACTCAGTGTATAGTGTAAACAAAACAATACGAAGTTTCATTACTAATTAATTTCCATATTTTTTTTATTAAATAATAAAATGAATAGAAGTTATAACCAAACAAGTTTGTTTAATTTCTTATATTGCATATTTATATATTTTTTTGGTTTTTTCTCTTTTCCTTTACATTTCGTAACGAACGACTTGAATCTTATTTATTATGAGGTTGAATATATATATATATATATAAAATAAAAATGTACTAACAAAATGTACTAGTAAACACTATTTATTTCCACTTTTAACAATCCTACATAATTGTCATTGTGCTGTACCGTCGTCCGTGGTTCCAATCTTCTTTCTTCTTTGTTCTTAATCTCCACTGTTTTCAGTGATAAAGTAATAGCTACAGTAAGCGATAGTGGAAGCTGGCAGGCTGCGGACCGCGAACCGAAAAGCTCGTGGGTTCATTCGCTACTGTCGTGAACTACTCATATCACAAGCATCTTAAACTTACCGAAGTGGTTGAAGGGAATATTAGTATTCTCAAATAACGTTGCTAGTATTATTTTGTAAAAAAAAAGCTAGGTCAGAGATCGCTGTGGTGTAAATTACTCATAAAATTCCATTAAAAATCGATTACGTGCATGATACTGTACTGTATGATTTGCTAGTAGTGGTTGCTAGATATAAAACGGTAGGACTAGGTTTATGAGATTTAAAAAAAACAAACAAAATTTTATTTTCTTACGTCGAAGTAATAAATATATTTTAAATTATTTAATTTTATTTCACGCTGGTATTTCGCATCCGATTCTTCATCTGAGTTTGTTGCATTAATATATTGGCTATTACTTGGACTCAGTTTTGCGTATATCAACTAAAAGTGATAATAATGATGATGACGTTAATGAGGGGACCCACGACTTTTTCTGCCACCAAGGCGGCGCCACTTAAAAGTGAGGTATTATAATATTTGACAGATATCATAGCGGGGAAGTTAATTTGTTCGGAAAATGTAAAGGTTAATGTTTCTTTCTGTGGTATTATCTATATTTTATATTAATAAGATTAAAAATAAATAAACCAAACCACAGATATTCATAAAAGTAGAAAAATTAAAAAAAATTAAAAATGTGCAAAAAATTAAAGAGCAAACCACTGAGGCATTGTTTTCTGTATTAATATAATACATTTGAAACTGATAAACTTTTATTAAAAACTAACTTCTCAATTAAATGACATTGTGTAACAAAAAACTTTACCTCAGTGTCAACTGTCAACATTCACCGCCGAAACGTCGTGTGCATTGCACCTGTCGATAACCGCGTGAGCTTCTATTGTTTAACTAAATATTTTTTTTTCAAAACTACCTACTATGTCTACCAAGTGCGACAACTGTAATAAATCTATTACAAAAAGTTCCCCAGGAGTGGAATGCAACAAATGTGAGCGTTTAGTACATATCAGCACAAAATGCACTGGATTAACAAACAAGCAGCTCAATGCTCTTAAAGCAGCATCTCCTGGATTGGGATGGACATGCCTGGAATGTGTGCAGGAGTCATCGAAGCGTAAATCATCAATATTTGTACCAGAGGACGATGATGAAGAGGATGCTGAAAATCTAGCTCAACTCGACTCTGCGAAACTACTAAAGGACATCTCAAGGGAAGTAGAAAAAACCATAAGAAATGAAATGAGGCAAGTAAACGACTCCCTACAGTTTCACAGTGCCAAACTTGATGAAGTAATGGGATGTATCGAAACATTCAAACAAACAATCAAAAATTTGGAAAAAAAGAACATTGAACTAAGTAACAAAAATAACAACTTGGAAACCAGGGTGGGCGTCTTAGAACAACAAATACAAGCGCTGGAACAAGAAAACTCTCAAAGCAGATAGAAGTTGCAAAAGTACCCTGGCATAAAATGAGAATGTGGAAAACCTAGTCGAAAATTTAGCTATGAAGTATATACCTGCAGACACGACTGCAGTGGAAAAATCATTAAGTCTCTAAACCATAATAAAGCTCCTGGTATTGATGGTATACGAGCCATAGATATTAAAAAATATGCTCAGTGGTCAAATTAGCTATTACAAATCTTATAAATGCAAGTATTAGGAACGGCAAGTATCCTCAATTACTAAAACAGGCATTGTTAGACCTATACATAAAAGGGTAATAAGTCTGACTACAATAACTATAGGCCGATCACTATATTACCTACCATTAACAAAATAGCTGAGAAATATGTTAGTAGACAGATCTATAACTTCTATGATAAAAATAATATACTGACTAATAAACAGTTTGGCTTTAAACCTCATAAAAACACCACTCAGCTTTTAACGGCGTTCACAAATAGCATCTATAAGCATCTAGATGAGAAAAAACACATATTGGTAGTGTTTATAGACTACAGTAAGGCTTTCGATACACTTCGTCATGAGCAACTACTAGATAGTCTGAACGATAACGGTATCAGAGGACCACTGCTGTCGTGGTGTAAAGATTACCTCACCGATAGAAAACATGTGGTTAAAGTGGGTGATTCAATGAGCAACATAGTAAACGTATCTGTAGGCACTGCACAAGGGTCCGTAATAGGACCTTTACACTACATTACCTATGTAAATAGTATGGCTAATATTATCAGGCGATGTGACATTTACCAGTATGCTGATGATACTTGCTTGGTTGCCGCTGGGAGCAATATAAACGACACTCTCAACCTCCTACAAGACGATTTTAATATGCTTATGAAGTGGTCACATGATAAAGGATTAGTCTTAAACGCTGCGAAGACTAAGTTATTGTACATTAGCTCTAGTCAAAATAGGAGTAAGGTTATACCTAGGCTCATTGCGCATGACCACCAATGCCTTCACAGACGACAGGTCCAAATGAAATGTAACTGCGAATCCATAGACCTGGTAGAATCACAGACCTACTTAGGACTCGTGATAGATAGTCACCTAAACTGGAAAGAGCATATTGAGCATGTATGTGATAAACTTCGTGGTATGCTTGCAAAGTTTTCTATAATTAAATATAAAATTCCGTATAAAATACTTATACAGCTATATAAATCAATTGTAGAGTCAAAAGTAGCATATGGTTTGTCTAGCTATGGTAGAACGTACAGATCACATCTAGAACGTATTTATCTACTACAATCACGTATTTTAAAACTATAGTCCCGGATAGTATTAAAACCGGTATAAAGAATCAGATTACCACAACCTTTTAGTCATTGCAAAATTATACCTATACACGAAAAGGTAAAGTTTACCCTTCTTATAGAAGAATTTTTCCATGAACATCTAAAATTCCACATACATGTGAATACTCTAAAACTCGCAACTCAGGAAAACCTAAATTAGCCTTACCTAAATACAATAATTTATATGGTAAACGTACCATAGAATATATGATTCTAACCTAATTAACCAGCTACCAGTATCATTAAAATCAGAATTAAACCAAAAAATATTAAATTAAAATTAAAAATTACTTTATGGAATGCACTACTAATAATTTAAATTATACATAATATGTTTTTAATAATAAATACTGCGATAACGCCCTAAAACAAGCGCCCTGTATAAAATATAGGATCCATGCGCGGTGGATTGTGTTGTGCAATAGAAGGTCACGCAATTAACAAATAAATAGTGTATTTCTCTTTTTCTTACTACACCTCATATTTGTTATTGTCGGTGATATCGGTACACGGTAAAGTTTCTGTAAACTTATGATTGTACCGTAATGTAATGTTTAATTAATGAATGTAATGATATATTAAATAAATAAAAAAAAAAAAAAACTAGCGACATCTGGTGAGCAGAAAATTATTAGCCATCATTGAAGATGACGATGTTGATGACTTGTTGAAGCAATACGAGTCTAATCGCCAGGGCTTGCGTGCGGATATTTCCGTTACAAAGGACATAGATAAGGTAAACACAAGAGAGTAGATCTAACTTTTCACTTTAACTTTAAAGTTAAACTTAAAGCTACAGCCTACCATACCCTGCGGCTGTGTAAAAGCCTCTTCTCATTTTGAGAGAGCAATATAGACATGTGTCGATCGTGAATGATTTGTTTATTTGACCCGAGACGCATCAATGCATTGATGATTGCAATTACATTTTTTGAATGTTGCGGATCAAACGATTGACAGGACTTAAGACCAAAGAGCATAGTATTGTCCAACGGCCAACAATTTGTCGAGCGGGTCTCACAGACCACACAGTACTGAAACTCGAATTGATCCATTTGAATGATCGACCAGAATGACCCGGTTCTTAAGACGAATCAATACTTGAATGATCGAGTCACTAGAAATGAATGAATGACCCATGTCTATAGCAATAAGTCCACCACGCTGCACTCTAGAGCTAGAGCAAGTTGGCGGATTTCGCAATTCTATGAAATATTATATTTATCACACACGCAAGTTTCCTCACGATATTTTCCATCACCGCGAACAGGTAAATCAGCACATAAATTTTACAATTGTACTCGTAGCACTATAACTGTCCATATATTTATTTTGTTAAGTTCTTGTGATTTAATTGTTTTAAAATATCTGCATTATCTGTGTGCAACTAGCTGCTAGGCTAGGGTTAACGTATTGACCCGCTACACCTACACATATATGTAGCGTGAACTGTGGCTGCAGTCTCGACATAGATAACGATCGCTTAACAACCGATATCGGTCGTTAAGTCATAACGATCCGAATATAACGATCAGTAGAGGAGAAAGAACATTAGGTAAGAAACTCTAACACTCCATTATCAAATTTTCTAGAAAAAAGTAATGTTACAGCCTAAATAAGTCACACTAAACTATTGAAATACAAAGTATAATTCTATGTTTTATGTTATTTGTACTTATACAAGTACTTACTTTTTTCTGATTTTGTTTTTAAGTATAAAGTTATATTATGTTTAATTTTAACTTTACTTTCCCTTTTTATCTTTTTTGGCATCCAATTGACAAAATTTACCTGATAACACTATGGAATTCATTGCGTTTTCAGGTATCTAAATATAAATATAAAAAGAAGCCAATAGCAAAGAAAAAAGTAATTTACAGACAACAATATGAATAATAGCTTTGACAGTAGAGATTACTATATTTGGTAATCTCTACTGTCAAAGCTATCGATTAATACATACATTACTGTATATATGCTAGAGAGATTAATATCGGTACCGTAACGAACCTTATCGAAAACTTTGCGATTTTTACGTACGACGTTAGCGAATATCTTGGCGAACAATTTTGACAGCTCGCTAAGTGTAAGTTACGATCGTAAGCTGTTGAATTGATGTTTTAATTGAAATCAACGGAAGCATATTTAGCATGGAATTTTTCAGTGCTCTAACATTGGCGTGTTATGGTTATACGGCAGCAAATCGCACGAAACCGGCGCGAAAGTGAAAATCCCTTGGATTTAGAGGAAAGTCAATTTCTAATATCAACATCATCATCACAGCCCTTCACAAGTCCACTGCTGAACATAAGCCTCCCCCATGGAATGCCACAGAGCACGGTCCTGAGCCACCTGCATCCATCGACTTCCTGCATGTCTTACCAGGTTGTCACTCCATCTAGTGGGGGGACGCCCTACACTTCGTCCGCCGGTACGAGGCCGCCACTCGAGAACCTTTTTTCCCCATCGGTTGTCAGTTCTTCGAGCTATATGGCCGGCCCATTGCCACTTCAGCTTACTAATCCGTTGGGCTATGTCGTTCACTCTGGTTCTACTGCGGATATCCTCATTTCTAAGTTTATCAAGCAATCAAAAGAGAAACTCCGAGCATAGCCCTCTCCATAGCTCGCTGAGCGAACTTGAGCTTCCTCATCCGGCCAGCAGTGAAGGACCCCGTCTCAGTTCCATAGGTCATCACTAGCAACACGCACTGGTTGTACAGTCTCGTTTTCAAGTTTTGAGGTGTACCTAACGAGAAGATGTGCCGTAATTTCCCGAACGCTGCCCAGCCGAGTTGAATCCGTCGATTGACCTCTCGGTCGAAGTTGGACTTACCTAGTTGGACTATTTGTCCCAGGTAAACATACTCGTAACAACTTCGAGCTTAGTGCTTCCAACAACTACCGGCATAGGTGTGACATGGACGTTATACATGATCTTTGTTTTGTCCATGTTCATCTATCCATTGGGAGGCACTACTGAGGTCATTGAGCATAGTGCTTAGGTTCTCCAGCGATTCTGCCATAAGGACTATATCGTCGGCAAATCGAAGGTGAATGATGTACTCGCCGTTGATGTTATTACCGTATCCTTTCCAGTCCAGAAGCTTGAAACGTCCAATGCAGCGGTGAAGAATTTCGGGGATATTACATCACCCTGTCTTACACCTCTCTGCAGTTGGATAGGTTTCGTACTCTGGTTCTGTACTCGGATAACCATCGTAGCCTTACTGTACAAACACTTCAGTACTTCGATGTACCGACAGTCTACTTGGCACCGCTGAAGGGACTGAAGCACTGCCCAAATTTCGACGGAATCAAAGGCTTTCTCATAGTCCACATACGCCAGACATAGTGGCAAATTGTACTCCTCGGACTTCTGTACAATTTGCCGAAGGGTATGTATGTGGTCTATGGTGCTTAAGCCTTTTCGAAAAGCGGCTTGTCCGGGGGGCTGGAAGTCGTCAAGTCTGCATACGAGACGATTCGTAATGAAACTCGAAAACAGCACGTAGACGCGGCTCAGTAGAGAAATCGGTCTCTAGTTCTTCAAGAGAGCGTTGTCGCCTTTCTTGAAGAACAAGACTACCGCACTACTGCTCCACGCCTCCGGTGTAGTGCCACCATGGAGGACGGAATTAAAGAGCTTCTGAAGGACTTCAAGTACCAGTTTTCCACCCGTTTTCAGAAGCTCCGCTGTAATTCCATCCTCGCCTGGGGCCTTGTCGTTTTTAAGGTGCTAGAAAGCCATTCTAATCTCGCTTAGACTGACGTCCGGAATATCATCGGAATAGTGTCGGATAAGATTTGCTCTAGGATCGTTACTCACACTTGCGTGTGGCTCCAACGATGATGATTTGTCTTCAGCTTCGACAGTTGGCTCTTTCTGGCAGATAGATCTCTAGCAAAGAATTTGGAGCTCTGGTTCTGCTCGATCGCTTCTTCAATACGAGCAGTATTGAAGTTGCGTAAGTCCCGCCACATGCATTTGGAGATCTGTCTGTTCAGTTGCCTAAATGCTGTCAAATCTACTGAAGACTACAACTTCATTTCCCGTCTAACAGCCACGAGAGTAAGAGTGTGATCGGAGAGTTTTTGTGTTCTTCTGCGGCGGGTCTTGCAAAAATTAGATCCGACCGCATGGACAGTTTCCACGAGCTTGTCATTCATATCTTCCACTGCATTACAATCTTCTAGGCACTGAAAACGGTTTTGTAGCTCAAGCTGAAAGGTTTCGGGTTTCTGGATTAGCGCACGAGGGGGACGGAGCGTTGATTTCATTAGACGTGACCTCTCCAACTTAACGTTTAGGTTCAGTGTGCCTCTCACCATTCAGTGATCGCTGCCAGTTTTCACCTTCGCCACCACTGAGACATCACTTAACAGACTTCATTATGCCGTATAGTCGTCATTTTTTGTCGAACCGTCGGGACTCGACCAGGTCCACTTCCTGTAGGGCCGCTTCTGGAAGAAAGAGTTCATCATAAAGAGTCCCTCTTTCTCTATGAAGTCGGATTACCTCCTATCCTTGGGTTTATACTATCCTTGTGTTCCGTTGCCCTATTCCAAATTTCCCTAACTTCAGTTCACCGTTCTCTCTTGTGCCTAGTTTTGCGTTGAAGTCTCCCATTAACACCGTATAGTGGGTTTTGGAGGAAGGCATGGCTCTAGATATATCCTCATACATTTCCTCCACCTCCTGTTTGCACCAACCTCGGGATGTGCCGAGGTTGGTGCGTAAATCTGTATGACCTTCAGCAAATACCGTTTGGTGATTCTGAGTATAAGGTACGCAACCCTTGTCGACACACTCTCAATATTTACAACGTTGTTAACGAGAGACCTGCAGGTCTATTCACAATCGTCTGGGAAAGGGAAATCGACTCGGATTCGATATCACGATTCGATAGCACGGAAACCAATAAACTCTATTCACATTCGAAGTTCGGATAAATTTGACATTCGTTTTCAGGATTGTGACAGTTCGCATCGGAAACTTTACTAGAGCTCGGAGGGTAGTGAAAACTTGAAAAGTGATGATTAAAAGAGATAAATAAGCTTTTTTAAGTATAAGGTAGGTAACACAAATTAACTGCAATTATCTATAGGACGTATTTCCATATATTTACTTCAAAATTTGCAATTTGTGAATAATTGGAAGACTGACACTGACATTCGAAAAACTTTCCTTGTTGAATCCTAAACGAGAGGAGATGTGAATACCAAAGTATGTGACATTCGGATCGAATACTTGACGAACGAAAGATTCTCGCTTCCGAGAGAAATCTTTCCGAGGCATTGTGAATAGCCTGGTTGTGGACGATAAATCCGCCACCTCCTTGCAACAGATGGTCGCCCTCCCGGTGATAGAATAAGTTGCCGGATTCGAGGATTACCACGTCCTGCCCCTCTTTTCGGACTTCAGATAATCCTATAATATTCCAGCGCAACTTGTCTATCTCTTCTTCCAGCTCCAGGATCTTCTCGTCAGTACTCAGGTTGCGTGCGTTATATGTTGCCAGGTTGAGTCGTCTTAGGTGGCAACCGAACCTCCACCGGAGATTCTTAGCACCCCCTGACCTGCCGTTACCATGGTCGCCACCGTAGCCAGGAATAGCAGGGCCGCCAGGGACTGGGGCCGTCTCTTCGTAACTTTAATCATTGAGGGTATATTGCCATAGTTGCCACGCTTGGCGAGCTGGTTGGACACCGCAGTTATTTATTGTTGTTTTGCTGTTATCGGGAAGATGCTGCTGCCCATCTTCTGCCTCAGCTTCCCTCTGTCGCCTCTTACGACACCAACGGGAATATATGGGGTAGTGGGTATTCTTACCTGCCACTACACGGGGTCAATTTTTATGCCTTCACAGAATCACGAAAGATATGTTTACCGAGCTTGTAGGTGAACTCGGGCCATCTCTTCAAAAAACAGCCGTACGGACATTTTGTGGATTCCCAAGTGAGTGTCATCATGTAATTGTCTATTTACTATAATACCCTATTAATATTGTCTATCCACTATTTTTCGTTTGTGTTAAATTTTACTTCCATTTCCTTCTAAATAGGTGCCTACTGACGGCACTTCTATTTTATGGTAGCGGGTAATATCAGTTGGCATGCTGTGGGTTTGCAGCATGAGCCAAAAATCGGTTAGCCGAGTAATACATGCTGTTAATGAAAAATTATTGAGAAAAAATATAAAATTCCCTATGTACCATGAAGAGCGGCGAACACCTAAAGAAAAAATTAGATATGCCCAACAGCATTTCCCAGATGCAATTGGAGCCATAGACTACATAGCTCCGAACTTGCATGAAGAGGCAAATATATGTGTTCAACATGAGGGTCATTCATTAAATGTACAAGCTGTAAGTTTATCTTCAGTAGTTATTTTTTACCTATTTACTTGCTTGAACACTAACAAAGAACCTTCCCCTTATTATTGACAGTAAGAAAAGTGTTATTGAAAACATTTCATTCAGCAGTTTAGGTCAAATTTTAAGGCTTACATTATAATTTTAATGCAAGTACCTAGTTCCACTCTGGGACATCATTAATTATGAATAAATGTATTTACTTATTTAGCACAAATAGGTACGTACACTTGATTAAGTATATTTTAAATTATTTTAGGTGTGTGACACAGACTTATTAATTTTAAACATCACTAAATAGCCAGGAGCTAGACATAACGCTCACATATGCAAATTCACCTATATGCTCAACCATGAGGCGATATTTTGACAATGGGGATCACCAAACATTTACTTGGTGAGTTAAAGGTTATCTGGAAGAAAATGTCTATAAGGCTGCCAAATGCAATTTCTATGTTTAAACTTTTAGGTGATGATGGATATCCTCTGGAGCCATGGTTGATGACCCCAATGAAAAATCAATGCCTTATTGGTCATCCTAATTTCAATAGAGAAGATGGCTGGGTGCTACCATCTGCTTGGGATCCTATAATTAATTAAATTTAAATCCCAACCAAAGCATTTAACTGCAAGACTTCAAGATACTGTAAGTTCATACTGCGTAGATCGGAACAAAAATTAATTATTTTAATCTGGAGGTAGCCGTGGTTAACTATGACATTGAGACGTCAAACACCTCAGTCCCCCCCCGTGATCATGGGTGCTGAAAAGTGCGCAAAACGTCGAGAATATAAAATATGTTAATATACGCGATAAAATCCGTAAAACTAATTTTATTTAAATTTGTGTGAAATTAAATTAGGTTCCTGTTTCAGCTAACTGCTGCTGTACTTAATGACGGTAGCGCTCATTTTAAAATAGAGCCCAATATTGACCTCACGGAGGGATATATCTTAGTTATAGCGTACATGAAGAAAAAAACGTTCAGAAAAGCGAGTGAGGGAAATCAGCATATTAAGTATAATTTTTGTGCCATTTGCTGTAGAGACTATCGGTCCGTAGGGACCACGTGCGGTAAAGTTCTTAAAGGAACTCCATCCGCGGCTGGTCGTTGCTGCTGGTGATAAGAGGGCTGGCTCTTTTCTCGCTCAAAGGCTAAGTATAGCCATTCAGCGGGGAAACGCAGCCAGCGTTCTTGGCACGATACCGCGTGGAGTAGGACTGTTTGATAATTAAATTACTAGTTTTTTTATTATTATAGTTTTTAATAAATTATATAATAAAATATTGTATATTATGTTATGTAAGTATAATTTAAGTATAATTTGTATATAGCTATACATTGTATATCTGAATATAAACATAAAAAACATACACACAAACACATATACTTATATATATTAATATAAATTATATATATTATAAATAATGGAAATTATAGAAATTTCTTAGATGTATCCATTATAAATATGCCAGAAAAAAACCGTATAATGAACTCATGGAGAAATATAATCTTACAATTCTTAAATCAAGGCACATAATTCTCGAGACAATGTTGTTTTATGATCTGTATCACAATAGATATGACTGTATGGATATAACTGAGAATATAAATTATAGAGTACTTAGCAGAGCACATCACCGCGTGGCCCATTCTCATAAACTTTTTTCTACAAATTTATGCCGAAGAAAGGCGGGACGCAGGTCCTCTTTATTACGTATGATGCACTTGTAAAATGAGAATTTTAATGATATCGATATCAATGTCACTGGACGAGGTAATTATAAGAAGATTGTCACTGAAAAACTTAAGCAAGTAGTCATTGAGTAGATGGTGGAAAATATGACACGACGATATAAAAAAAAAATAATGAGCAATGGTGTCATATATCCTACCATAACCCTACAATGTTTGTTAGTCGATACTGTGTGTAAACTATAATTCTTATTTAAAAATTACAAGATATTGTCAATGTCTATGTATACTTTGTAACAAGCTTCATCTATGTTTGAAAAACTGTAATACTTAAGTTAGTGACCAGCGTTGCTTAGTTCACAATAATAAAAAATGTGCAGTAATTACATTAGATAAGTTGATATATATATATATATATATATATATATATATATATATATATATATATATATATATGTGTGTGTGTGTGTGTGTGTGTGTGTGTGCGTGTTTGTGTGTGTGGACGTGGTGTAGTGTAGTGCGGTGGTAGTCTCTTACTATCTAACTATCTTGTGATAAATATGATGACGTGGTTCTACCACGTTCGGAATATCCCTCCTTATATATAAAAAAAACCACACACACATAATATAACATTATTCACTAGTACAAAAACGCGTCAATACAATGCATCGGCGTACAAAAGCTATATACAAATTAAGTACCGTTGTAGACCCCATAGTAAGTGAAATTAAACATAGCCATTCTATCGAATTGGAACTTAAATTCCATGTGGGTTGTTGTAACGTCTTTGACGATCGGATCAGTGATAATCAAGTAGCTGTTGTGTCTTGCTTTTTCTCTTATTCTTGCTGGATAACTTTTTGCATACAACATGGCCTGTGAATTATGGGGCCGTAGATATCCGTAAAATACCGATGAGGTCTTTGCCTTGCAAATCGTAAACAGCTCGACGCACGAAATATCTTTGAAGTTATTGTCGAATAATAAAAGCTGAAAAAGGAAACGAAAGCAATTTGTATATATTTTTTTATTAAGGTTTCTTTGAAATGACACTACGCAAAAGAATGGCCTCAGTATACTAATAAAATGGGTGTTTTTATTTAAATTATGAATAATTAAAGACGGAAATTCCATTTTATTTATATATGTATAGATACGTGCATAAAACCGCCGGTTACGCCTTATATCATCGTCAGGATATACATAACCGGCCAAATTTGCAGAGAAGGTTCAGAATAAATAATATAGGCAAATGGTGAAGATTAATTAATTTAAAAAAAATCTCAAACATTCTGTCCTTTTTATCTTTTAAATTCAAAATGCGTGGTAATACATTATTCTAACCGATTTTACTGCGCACGCACACATTTGTAAGGATCGATCGGTAGGCAAAAACGTTCTTGCCCATAAATCACATTCAATTTAGGATCATCTATAAAAATAAATAAAATTGAAGGGTCTGTTTGTAATGTCAAAATAACATATTTTTACTAATTGCATATGAAAGTATATACAGTACTTATAATATAAACACAATTTTTTAAATTTTTGTCTGTCTGTCTGTCTGTTTGTTCAGGCTAATCTCCGAAACGGCTGGACCGATTTTAACGGGAGTTTCACAAGTAGAGTTCATATTATAAGGAGTAACTTAGGCTACTTATATTTTAGAAAAATAATAAGGGGTTCCGCGCAATAAAATTAAATCCCTAAATTACACGCGGACGAAGTCGCGGGGAACAGCTAGTTTCAAATAAAAGTAGAAGCCTTATTTACTCGTATTTTCAAAAACTGCAATAACGGTATATCATTATTTATATATTTGAACTTACGTTTAAAATTTGGCTACTCTTTGAAAAATAACCCTGTATAAAAAAAGTTCTCTAAAACTCTAATATCCCTTATGCCCTCAATAATAACCAAATCATTCATCATCATTACAGCCCTTCACAAGTCCACTACTGAACATAGGCCTCCCCCAAGGAATGCCACGAAATACGGTCCCGAGCCACCTGCATCCATCGACTTCCTGCATGTCTTACCAGGTCGTCACTCCATCTAGTGGGAGGACGCCCTACACTTTGTCCGCCGGTACGAGGCCGCCACTCGAGAAACTTTTTTCCCCATCGGTTGTCGGTTCTTCGAGCTATATGGCTGCCCCATTGCCACTTCAGCTTACTAATCTGTTGGACTATGTCGGCCACTCTGGTTCTAGTGCGGATATCCTCATTTCTAAGTTTATCAAGCAATCAAAAGAGAAACTCCGAGCATAGCCCTCTCCATAGCTCGCTGAGCGAACTTGAGCTTCCTCATCCGGCCAGCAGTGAAGGACCCCGTCTCAGTTCCATAGGTCATCACTGGCAACACGCACTGGTTGTACAATCTCATTTTCAGGTTTTGAGGTACACCTGACGAGAAGATATGTCGTAATTTCCCGAACGCTGCCCAGCCGAGTTGAACCCGTCGATTGACCTCTCGGTCGAAGTTGGACTTACCTAGTCGGACTATTTGTCCCTGGTAAACATACTCGTCCACAACTTCGAGCTTAGTGCTCCCAACAACTACCGGCATAGGTGTGACATGGACATTAAACATGATCTTTGATTTGTTCATGTTCATCTTAAGACCTATCAGTTGGGACGCACTATTGAGGTCATTGAGCATAGTGCTTAGGTCCTCCAGCGATTCTGCCATAAGGACTATATCGTCGGCAAATCGAAGGTGAGTGATGTACTCGCCATTGATGTTAATACCGTATCTTTTCCAGTCCAGAGGCTTGTAAACGTCTTCCAATGCAGCGGTGAAGACTTTCGGGGATATTACGTCACCCTGTCTTACACCTCTCTGCAGTTGGATAGGTTTCGTACTCTGGTTCTGTACTCGGATAGCCATCGTAGCCCTACCATACAAACACTTCAGTACTTCGATATACCGACAGTCAACTTGGCACCGCTGAAGGGACTGCAGCACAGCACAAACTTCGACGGAATCAAAGGCTTTCTCATAGTCCACATACGCCAGACATAGTGATAAATTGTACTCCTCTGACTTCTGTACCATTTGCCGAAGAATATGTATGTGGTCTATGGTGCTAAAGCCTTTTCGGAAACCGGCTTGTTCGGGAGGCTGGAAGTTGTCGAGTCTGCATGCGAGACGATTCGTAATGACTCTCGAAAACAGCACGTAGACGCGGCTCAAAAGGGAAATCGGTCTATAGTTCTTCAAGAGAGCGTTGTCGCCTTTCTTGAAGAACAAGACCACCGCACTTCTGCTCCACGCCTGCGGTGTAGTGGCACCATGGAGGACGGAATTTAAGAGCTTCTGAAGGACTTCAAGTACCGGTTTTCTACCCGTTTTCAGAACCTCCGCTGTAATTCTATCCTCGCCTGGGGCCTTGCCATTTTCAAGGTGCTGGAGAGCCATTCTAATCTCGCTCAAACTGACATCTGGAATATCATCGAAATAATGTCGGATAAGACTTGCTCTTGGATCTTTACTCACACTTGCGTGTGGCTCCAACAATAATGTGTACTGCTGCCCATAGAACCTCTCAATCTCACTCAAAATCTCAGGTGTCCCGGAAATGATACGACAGTTGGCTCTTTCTGGCAGACAGATATCTAGCAAAGACTTTGGAGCCCTGGTTCCGCTCGATCGCTTCTTCAATACGAGCAGTATTAAAGTTGCGTAAGTCCCGCCGCATGCATTTGGAGATCTGTCTGTTCAGTTGCCTGTATGCTGTCAAATCTACTGAAGACTGCAGTTTCATTTCCCGTCTAACAGCCATGAGATTAAGAGTGTGATCGGAGAGTTTTGTGTTCTTCTGCTGCGGGTCTTGCATAACTTAGCTCCGACCGCATGGACAGTTTCCACGAGCAGTAGTATGACAATATTAGAGTTGTCTTAAACTCTAATATTGTTATTTTCAACTCCTTTTTACGGACTGGGTTGAAGTTAAAAACAATATAATATTTGCCCTTAAGCCCTTAAGAATAATCAAATCATAACCGACAATATAATATTTCTATACATGGTAGAGCCACGCTGCAGCTATATTATGGAAACGATGCATTCCATCTTAGTTCTCAGGAGCGAAAACGCATCTGCATTTTGATTTTTAATCGAGGATAAATGTAGATGTCTATGGGCTACAACATTCATTTACCATCAGGTAGACTGTGTGCTCGTTTGTTACCCATATTTTACAAAGAAAATGTCGTTTATATCAACTGAAATACTGGAAAAGAAAAACAAAAACCTACTGCGAATATTCCAACAGCTAAAGGATTTGGCGTCTTCAGCATGACAGTTTCCTTGTATATTATTTGGTTCTGTTTATAGTAATATCCACATTGACCTAATAATTCAGTTTTATTCGCCAATTCTAAAAAAAAGTAAACGATATTTTATTAATATAACTAATTTTTAACATCTTTATTATAATAGGGTCGGCTCGGCCGTGGTAAGTAAAACTACGTAAGTACTACGCTCTTACAGAATAGCAGCGCAAAATAGCAGCTTAAGGCTGCTGTGTTTCATATGGTGAGTGTAGAGAATCAGAGACCCTTTTTACTGGAAACGAGGCATTCCATCTTAGTCCTCAGGGGTGACAACGCATCTGCATTTTCATTCCTAATCGAAAATAAATGTAGATGCCTATTATGGGCCACAGCATCCACTTATCAGGTGGACTGTATGCTAGTTTGTCACCCTTATTCTATAAAATAAAATACCACGTGCCAAGTTGGTGAATGAAAACATCGTGAGGAAAGCTGCATGTCTAACAAATAAAATATTTCAACATTTGAAGTACCGGACGTACGCCAACAAGCACTGAAGCAACGCAGCTACTAATTGCCCCATAATTTTCTCGGAAATGCGAGGAGGCATGTTCACAGCAGTGAGATGTAGAGATGTTGAAGAGGGATTTTATTTCAGGTACCGTTTCCAACTGAAATTAGAAATCTATCTAATATATAAAAATTAATACTGGTTTGTTCGTATTTTTCGCGCTGCCATGGCGTTCATCAGGTTGCGGTAAAACTTTGTCAAAGTTATCGCTTGCACTTGCGCGAAGGTTATAAGCATAGTGCAATTAACTTACAGCAGATGGCGCTAGCATCGTACGAATAAATTTATTTGAAGTTATAATATATCCTTCAATTTCAATGAATGTATTATCATTGCTAATAAAACAATATAACTCCAAATTTAAAACGATATTTCTACAATTATTTCTTCTGCAGCATCACTGCGCTGGGCACCAGCTAGCAAAAAAAACGTTTTTTACGTCTTAAAAATACTTGTCTTAAAAAAGCTAAGTATAATCTTATTGTCTCTGTCAATATTTCAAGTCTACAACTGGAAACAGGCGTTTTCAAGATTTTCCAGAGCCAGCTCCAGCCTAATATTGCTGCATCATGAATGAGTTCGCTATACCAGAAAACCGCGCTTGCATAGAATACCAGTGCGAAATAACAGTTTAATGCTGTTGTGTTTCGTATGGTGAATAACGGGAATCGGATACCCTTTTTATTGGCAACAAGACATTCCATAATGAGACTAAGATGGTTCACATAAACGTGATTAAAGATTTGTCACATTGACATTATTAGACTGCATGTTCGTTGGAGCCTCACACTAAAAATATATTTAAAATAAAACTTTTGATTGCTCACCAGGTAGCAGTGGTTTTGTTGGTTTTCTAATAGCATTGAAGAACATATCAATGAATGATTTATATTCCATACCGGGGGGATCGATGGCTTCTGTATAGTAACCACGTCGAGTTACTTTTGTCGCTCCAGTAGTTTCTCCTATCCAGTTCACGTAAGGAAAGATATTTATATACCTTGCTGGCAATGAACATCCTGGTCCTTGAGTACTTAAACCCATCTAAATTTAAAAAAAAAACGTATGTGTTTGTACTAATGTACGCACACAGGAAGTTATACTTCTTTAAAGTAACAAAACAAAAATAACTAAAACAAATATAAATAAAACACGTGTTGTAAATTCATATATATTTGAATTACTACCACATGAGTAAAGAAACCGTACTGTACAGAGGCAAAGCTTCATACAACCGCGCTGTGATAGGTACACTACTAGAAGCTGGTGGCTCGTCACGTACAGAGAGAAACTGCTTTAAACCGCGTCGGCCAGTGCTCAAACTGAGAACGAGGTTGCCGCAAGAGATACCGCTGATTTTGTAAATAAAATTAATAACTTGTTTGATTTCTTACACTCAAGTACACTGCAATCTCCTAATAAATATAAAAGAGCTTTTCGATGCGATAGTTACCAAATTGAGTTTTTAGAAGAAATGCTAATATTTTTCAGGAACTTAAAATCAATAAGAAGTGATAGGCAGAAAGACGTTACAAATAAAATGAATTTCATTTTCGGATTTCAAGTATCTATAAAATCTTTAACAAAAATTCATGAAGAATTAAAATCAGAAGAAATTAAATCCATACTTCTTCCATACTTAATATTATAAATGCGAAAGTGTGTTTGTTTGTTTGTTTGTTTGTCCTTCTTTCACGTCGCAACAGAGCGTCGGCATGGCATGATTTTTTGTATGGGGATAGTTCGGTGTCTGTAGAGTGACAAAGGCTACTTTTTTCCGCGGAAAAACATCTCATTCCCGTGGGACAATCGAATATGTTGCACAAGTTTGTCCTTCTTTCACGTCGCAACAGAGCGTCGGCATGGTATGATTATTTGTATGGGGATAGTTCGGTGGCTGTAGAGTGACATAGGCTACTTTTTTCAGCGGAAAAACATATCATTCCCGTGGGAAAATCGAATATGTTGCAAAATTAAATTCAGCTAGGTGGCGCCACCGTGATTTTACCGTGATTCTACAAGACGGACGACGGTACGATGGACGAAAACAGAAGGTCAGAATATCTGGATTATTATGTCTTTTTACCAAAATTAAGATAAAAAATGTATGGATCTGTATTTTTCCACGCAGGACCGGGAAGAGAGCGATAAAAAACATAAAATTCACCAGCTGATTTTCTTCAAACGTTTTGGTGCATCGTAATTCACAGAATAGGCGATAACCTCGCAGACGATATTAAGTAATCCGTTGATGCTCTGCCTACCCCGCAAGGGTTACAGGCGTGATAATAAGTATGGATCAGAAATACTATCACCACCTGTCACGCTTTCACCCTTAACTATTACTTAACAATGGTAGAAACAGTTCTTAGTAAGCCTTATTAATAAGCCTTAGTAATATTTATTGAACGGAAATGAATACTGTTCTTATATGTGGTTATGAATGAATCGGTATTACAATAAGAAAAATTGTGCAAAATTATAAAAAAAATATTTTTGAGAGTTCTTATTAACTAACGTATACATAGTTTAAATTGATTCCGCTAGATGTCGTTACTAGGTTTTTAAAACGCGGTAACGAAATGTTTCCTGACATGTACTTAACTCCCGCCGTTGAGCCGCGCGTAAGCTTATAGTGCATACGGTACCTAT
The DNA here is from genome assembly GCA_029286625.1 of Parnassius orleans. NCBI lineage: Eukaryota > Metazoa > Arthropoda > Insecta > Lepidoptera > Papilionidae > Parnassius > Parnassius orleans. The sequence continues at coordinate 3,379,930 of JAGSMP010000058.1, forward strand.
ACGCTTAAATTATTTCTATTTCGTAGCTTATTCGACTACCTGCTTTCGATTTCGGTTGTTTGTTATTTGCTTTGTGATTTGGTTAAGGTTGAATGGATTTATATTGGCTTTAATTTTCGGATTTGTGTATTTTCTTGGATGGGTTTTGTTGATTTGGTTGGTATTCCTTTATACATATTTAGACTCTGGCTTTGATTTTGGATTTTGTTTATTTAGAATCGTGAATTGGTTTTCGTTGTTTTAGGTTGTTTAGCAATATTTCAAAGGAATATTAATAGTATAGATAGTGTATACGGTACCTATACACTTACTTCTTTTTTCGTTGGTTATATTTATATTGACTACTGCTTTCGATTTCGGTTTTCTGCGATTTGTTTTGTGATTTGGTTTGTTGATTCGATTTTTTTGGCTATCGTTTTCGGATTCGTGTTGTGTCTTGAATTGGTTTTGTTGTTTTGATTTTAAAATATTTAAAAGGAATATTTATTCCTTTTAGATATTTTGGATTTGCTACTATAAGAGCATACATACATAGCATATAATATAAAACTACTTTAAGAGCTACTGAAACACCTGCTCAAAGTCAGCAAAGACGTCTTGAACAGGCAGAGCGTCAAGCTACTTTAAGAGCTTTTGAAACACCTGATCAAAGTCAGCAAAGGCGTCTTGAACAGGCAGAGCCTCAATCTACTTTAAGAGCTACTGAAACACCTGCTTAAAGTCAGCAAAGGCTATTCGAACAAGCGGAACGTCAGGCCACCTTAAGAGCCGCGGAAACACCTGATGAAACTCAACACAGACTCATTGAGCAAGCTGAACGTCAATCTACTATAAGGGCATCTGAAACACCGGAACAGACACAGGCGCGAAGAGATGCAAATGCACAGCTCCAAGCTGAACGTCGACAAAATTTTCAAAGAAACAATTGGTCGGTTTTTAATGACGCAGCATTCAATTATGATCCGTTGATTGATTATAAAAATCACAGGTTAGTTGTTATCGGACTGATGGACAAGGCGTGTCGATTTTGCAGCGCTTTAAGATGGAAAGATGAGAACGCAGGCATGTGCTGTTCCAATGGCAAAGTGTCTCTTCCGTTACTTGGGGAACCAGAAGAACCTTTGAAAACTCTCTTTTTATATGATGCTAATGAGTCACGGCGCTTTTTAAACAGGATCCGGAAATCTAACTCATGCTTTCAAATGACGTCCTTCGGAGTTGACCGGGAAATAATAATGCCGGGATTTTCGCCTACATTTACGGTGCAAGGGCAAATTTATCATAGAATAGGTTCACTTTTTCCAGCTGAAAACGAACAGCATACATTTTTACAAGTATATTTTATGGGTGACGAAGAAATTGAGGTAGACCGTCGCCGCCAATTTATCCAGGGAGTTGAGAGAGACACAGTGTTCAAAATTCAAAGATTGTTGCATGAACGTAACATTTTAGTCAAAACATTTAAAACTGCTTTAGAAAACCTACCTGAAGAGGATTATAAAGTCGTCATTCACGCAGATCGGACCCCTCGAGGAGAGCATGAAAGGCGCTACAATGCACCCTTGATAAACGAAATAGCAGCCGTAATTAGTGGTGATCAATTTTCACGAGACATTGTCTTGCGAGCACGTGATGATACGTTGCAACGGGTAGCCGATACACACAAGTTTTATGACGCTCTGCAATACCCATTGATTTATTGCAAAGGACAAGAGGGTTATCATTTTCAAATTCCACTCATTAACCTGGTCACAAAGGAGCTTACTCCGAACAAAAAAGTATCATGTATGGATTTTTATGCGTATCATATGATGTTGCGAGAAAATGATTTTAACCTCTTAGCCCGGTGTAGACAATTATTTCATCAATTTTTGGTAGACATGTATGTGAAGGTAGAAAGTAAACGTCTCCGTTATATATCTTTAAATCAAAAAAAGCTGCGCGTTGAGAGTTATATACATTTACAAGATGCAGTTTCTAGCGACGCCAATGTAAAAACCCCAGAGATTTAGGTAAAATGGTAATTCTGCCCTCATCATTCGTTAACAGTCCCCGCTACCTACATGAGTACTCACAAGACGCATTCGACTATGTACGAACTTACGGAAGACCTGATCTTTTTGTTACTTTTACTTGCAATCCCACATGGAAAGAAATAACAAAAAAGTGCTGGCAGACACGATTTAGTTGCTAGAGTATTTAGATTAAAAGTACAAAAATTAATGTATGTAATTAACAAAGGGAAAATTTTCGGAGAGGTGCAGTGCTTCATGTATTCAATTGAATGGCAAAAAAGAGGATTACCGCATGCCCACATTCTAATATGGCTTAAAGAGAAGTTGCGGCCTTGCCAAATAGACGACATAATAAGCGCCGAGATTCCGGATCCTGAGCAAGATAAAGAATTGTATGATACCATCGTCCGAAATATGATTCACGGTCCATGTGGAGCACGAAATTCAATATCGCCATGAATGAAAGAAGGAAAATGTACAAAGAAATTCCCTAAACAACTATTAAAAGAAACAGTGCACAATGACAATGGCTACCCTTTATACAGACGCAGAGCTCCCGAAGATGGTGGCAGGAAAGTTACAATCAAATCTCGCTCTGGAGCGTTCGAAGCCTTAGATAACAGCTGGATTGTCCCGTATTCGCCCATTCTATGTAAAATGTTTAATGCCCACATTAATGTAGAAGCATGTAGCTCTGTCCGCGCAATCAAGTATATCTGTAAATACATAAATAAAGGAAGCGACCAAGCAATATTTAATCTCAGGAGTGAAGGTGAGGCAAATCCCGTTAATGAAGTACAGACCTTTCAAGCAGGGCGTTATGTCAGCAGTAACGAGGCAGCGTGGCGTCTCCTTGGCTTCCCTTTACACGAAAGGCACCCAACAGTTACTCATCTTGCTGTGCACTTAGAAAATGGAGAGCATGTATATTTCACCGAAAGAAATTTCCAAGAAAGAATTGCATCACCGCCAAAAACTACACTAACAGCCTTCTTTCAACTTTGTCAAACCGACCCCTTTGCAAAAACGTTGTTATATTCTGAAGTCCCCCGCTATTATACTTGGAACACATCTAGGAAGGAGTGGAAACGCCGTATTCAAGGCGATCCTGTTGCAAATTGGCCCGGTGTAAAGTCATCAGATGCCCTTGGTCGTGTGTATACCGTCCATGTAACTAATTTTGAATGTTTCTGTTTACGATTGCTGCTGCACCATGTTCGGGGTCCTACAGGATATAAAGACCTTAAAACTGTCAACGGTCAAGAATGCGCAACTTATAGAGAAGCATGTGAAGCTCTGCATCTTTTAGAAAACTATAATCACTGGGATGAAACCATGGAGGAAGCTGTGCAGTGCCAGTCACCAGCCAAAATTAGGGATCTTTATGCAACTCTCATATCATCTTGCGGGCTATCTAATGCACATAAATTGTGGGACAAATATAAAGAGTACATGGCGGAAGATATTTTGCGAAGGTTACAGCAGACACACGCAAACATGACATACAATGAACACATTTATAATGAAGCACTTGGAAAAATTGAAGATAAACTAATGGCAATGGTAGGCAAAAAATGAAGCGACTTTGGAATGATAAGCCCTCAGCGAACAACCGAAAAAGAACTAAGTGATGAAATTATACGTGAAACAAACTACGATATACCAGCTTTGCAGCAGCAAGTAGCCGAATTTGTACCCCGCTTGCTTCCCGAACAAAACGAGTTTTTGACAAAGTATTAGGACAAATTGAATCTGGAAATGGTGCACTTTTCTTTTTAGATGCCCCTGGAGGAACTGGGAAGACATTTTTGTTAAATTTATTATTAGCGCAAGTACGGAAAGATAAAAACATTGCTGTGGCCGTAGCTTCCTCCGGTATAGCCGCCACGCTGCTAAGCGGGGGCCGCACTGCACATTCTGTTTTAAACTCCCTCTAAATCTAGCCCAGGAAGAATCGCCGATCTGCAACTTTAGCAAAAATAGTGCACGAGGTATAATGCTACGACAATGCAAACTTTTAGTGTGGGACGAAAGTACAATGTCGCATAAAAAAGCTGTAGAAGCACTAAATTGAACGCTCCAGGATTTGCGCAGCAATACCGATGTAATGAGAGGAATGGTGGTTTTACTGGCTGGTGACTTTCGCCAAACTTTACCTGTCATTCAAAAGGGCACACCTGCAGATGAAACTAAAGCATGCCTCAAGTTGTCTATTTTATGGAACAAGGTGACAAAATTCAGTTTAAATACGAATATGAGAGTGCATTTGTATAATGATATCAATGCTGGAAACTATGCTGACACACTATTAAAAATTGGCGATGGGCGGTTGGAAACGGATGCTGAGGGCTGCGTTAAATTGACGAGAGATTTTTGTAATTTAGTACAGAGTCATTCCGAATTAATTGCGAGCGTTTATTCAGATTTAACGAACAACATGCATGAAGACAAATGGTTATGTGAAAGGGCGATTCTTGCACCAAAAAATGAGAGCGTTAACAAAATAAATTCAGATATATTAAGCGAAGTAGCAGGAGAAATAACAGAGTATTTGTCAGTAGACACATTTATGGACACAGAACAGAGCACTTCATATCCGTAGAGTTTCTAAATTCTCTAGAGTTGTCAGGTGTGCCTCACATAAGCTTCAATTAAAATTAGGCGTCCCAGTCATGCTAATGCGAAATTTAGATGCTCCTCGGTTATGTAACGGGACAAGGCTGCGTGTGACACATCTTGGACGGAACATAATCAGTGCTACAATTTTACAGGCGTAAGAAAAGGTGAAAATGTTATTATACCACGGATCCCTATAATTCCCACAGATCTTCCTTTTCAATTCAAAAGGTTGCAGTTCCTATTAAGCTCAGTTTTGCAATGACAATTAATAAAGCGCAAGGCAAACGTTACAGGTAGCGTGGGTCAACTTAGAAAACCGTGCTTCTCTCATGGTCAGCTGTATGTAGCATGTTCGCGTGTGTCAAATGCCCAGAATCTCCACATTCTTTCCCCGAATGGAAAACATATAACATTGTGTACAGTAGCGTCTTAAAATAGTGTTCAGTTAGTTTTTTTCCAAAATTCCCACAATCAATTAATCAGAATTCCCACAGATCTTCCCTTTCAATTCAAAATTTCCTATTTAGCTCAGTTTCTTTTCAATTCCAAATGCTGCACCTCTGACGGACCTATTAAGCTCAGTTTCCTTTCAACTCAAAAGGCTGCATCTCTGACGGATCTTTTATTTGGCTCAGTTTTCTTTCAATTCAGAAAACTGCATCTCTGACGAATCAGTTTAGCTCAGTTTCTTTTCAAAAGTCTGCATCCCTGACGGATAATTATGCTCAGTTTCCTTTTATTAAAAAAATAACCCATTTCCATTTGGAATAAACAGGCTATTTTCATGCTTTCCTATACGCTGCGTTTCAAAACATTTAAGGCTGACGAATCAATTTTGCTCAGTTTCCTTTTCATGGCTGCATCTCTGACAAATCTATAAAACTCAGTTTTATTTCAATTCAAAAAGCAATGGATAGTTCATTTCCCAGTGACCATGCGGGCGAAGCCGCGGGTGACAGCTAGTATTGAATAAAACTACTTTTATGGATTTCATCGTGTTTAGTTATACTTAGTTTTAAATTCCCGACGTTTCGAATGCTTTCCAGCACGCATGGTCACGGGGGACTGATTAACGTCCCGATTTCAGAGTTAACCCGGAGTACCTTCAGCTTTTTAATTACATATTTATACAACATATTTTGGCCAACCCTGTTTATTAATGAATAAATTTTCATTTAATAACAATTTAAAATTTAACTTTAACAATTTAAATTTAAAAAACTAACTGAACACTATTTTAAGACGCTACTGTACACAATGTTATATGTTTTTCCATTCGGGGAAAGAATGTGGAGATTCTGGGCAGTTGACACACGCGAACATGCTACATACAGCTGACCATGAGAGAAGCACGGTTTTTCTAAGTTGACCCCCGCTACCTGTAACGTTTTCCCTTGCGCTTTATTAATTGTCATTGCAAAACTGAGCTTAATAGGGAACTGCAACCTTTTGGATTGAAAAGGAAGATCTGTGGGAATTATAGGGATCCGTGGTATAATAACATTTTCACCTTTTCCTACGCCTGTCAAAATTGTAGCACCGATTATGTTCCGTCCAAGATGTGTCACACACAGCCTTGTCCCGTTACATAACCGAGGAGCATCTAAATTTCGCATTAGCATGACTGGGACGCCTAATTTTAATTGAAGCTTATGTGAGGGCACACCTGAACACTCTAGAGAATTTAGAAACTCTACGGGATATGAAGTGCTCTGTTCTGTGTCCATAACTGTGTCTACTGACAAATACTCTGTTATTTCTCCTGCTACTTCGCTTAATATGTCTGAATTTATTTTGTTAACGCTCTCATTTTTTGGTGCAAGAATCGCCCTTTCACATAACCATTTGTCTTCATGCATGTTATTCGTTAAATCTGAATAAACGCTCGCAATTAATTCGGAATGACTCTGTACTAAATTACGAAAATCTCTCGTCAATTAAACGCAGCCCTCAGCATCCGTTTCCAACCGCCCATCGCCAATTTTTAATAGTGTGTCAACATAATTTCCAGCATTGATATCATTATACAAATGCACTCTCATATTCGTAGTTAAACTGAATTTTGTCACCTTGTTCCATAAAATAGACGACTTGAGGCATGCTTTAATTTCATCTGCAGGTATGCCCTTTTGAATGACAGGTAAAGTTTGGCGAAAGTCACCAGCCAGTAAAACCACCATTCCTCCCATTACATCGGTATTGCTGCGCAAATCCTAGAGCGTTCAATTTAGTGCTTCTACAGCTTTTTTATGCGACATTGTACTTTCGTCCCACACTAAAAGTTTGCATTGTCGTAGCATTATACCTCGTGCACTATTTTTGCTAAAGTTGCAGATCGGCGATTCTTCCTGGGCTAGATTTAGAGGAGTTTTAAAACAGAATGTGCAGTGCGGCCCCGCTTAGCAGCGTGGCGGCTATACCGGATGAAGCTACAGCCACAGCAATGTTTTATCTTTCCGTACTTGCGCTAATAATAAATTTAACAAAAATATCTTCCCAGTTCCTCCAGGGGCATCTAAAAAGAAAAGTGCACCATTTCCAGATTCAATTTGTCCTAATACTTTGTCAAAAACTCGTTTTTGTTCGGGAAGCAAGCGGGGTACAAATTCGGCTACTTGCTGCTGCAAAGCTGGTATATCGTAGTTTGTTTCACGTATAATTTCATCATTTAGTTCATTTTCGGTTGTTCGCTGAGGGCTTATCATTCCAAAGTCGCTTAATTTTTTGCCTACCATTGCCATTACTTTATCTTCAATTTTTCCAAGTGCTTCATTATAAATGTGTTCATTGTATGTCATGTTCGCGTGTGTCTGCTGTAACCTTCGCAAAATATCTTCCGCCATGTACTCTTTATATTTGTCCCACAATTTATGTGCATTAGATAGCCCGCAAGATGATATGAGAGTTGCATAAAGATCCCTAATTTTGGCTGGTGACTGGCACTGCACAGCTTCCTCCATGGTTTCATCCCAGTGATTATAGTTTTCTAAAAGATGCAGAGCTTCACATGCTTTTCTATAAGTTGCGCATTCCTGACCGTTGACAGTTTTAAGGTCTTTATATCCTGTAGAACCCCGAACATGGTGCAGCAGCAATCGTAAACAGAAACATTCAAAATTAGTTACATGGACGGTATACACACGACCAAGGGCATCTGATGACTTTACACCGGGCCAATTTGCAACAGGCGCGCCTTGAATACGGCGTTTCCACTCCTTCCTAGATGTGTTCCAAGTGTAATAGTGGGGGACTTCAGAATATAACAACGTTTTTGCAAAGGGGTCGGTTTGACAAAGTTGAAAGAAGGCTGTTAGTGTAGTTTTTGGCGGTGATGCAATTCTTTCTTGGAAATTTCTTTCGGTGAAATATACACGCTCTCCATTTTCTAAGTGCACAGCAAGGTGAATAACTGTTGGGTGCCTTTCGTGTAAAGGGAAGCCAAGGAGACGCCACGCTGCCTCGTTACTGCTGACATAACGCCCTGCTTGAAAGGTCTGTACTTCATTAACGGATTTCACCTTCACTCCTGAGATTAAATATTGCTTGGTCGCTTCCATTATTTATAAACTTACAGATATACTTGATTGCGCGGACAGAGCTACATGCTTCTACATTAATGTGGGCATTAAACATTTTACATAGAATGGGCGAATACGGGACAATCCAGCTGTTATCTAAGGTTTCGAACGCTCCAGAGCGAGATTTGATTGTAACATTCCTGCCACCATCTTCGGGAGCTCTGCGTCTGTATAAAGGTAGCCATTGTCATTGTGCACTGTTTCTTTTAATAGCTATTTAGGGAATTTCTTTGTACATTTTCCTTCTTTCATACATGGCGATATTGAATTTCGTGCTCCACATGGACCGTGAATCATATTTCGGACGATGGTATCATACAATTCTTTATCTTGCTCAGGATCCGGAATCTCGGCGCTTATTATGTCGTCTATTTGGCTGGGCCGCAACTTCTCTTTAAGCCATATTAGAATGTGGGCATGCGGTAATCCTCTTTTTTGCCATTCAATTGAATACATGAAGCACTGCACCTCTCCGAAAATTTTCCCTTTGTTAATTACATATATAAATTTTTGTACTTTTAATCTAAATACTCTAGCAACTAAATCGTGTCTGTCAGTACTTTTTTGGCCCGGCATTAGCTCCTCGGTTATTTCTTTCCATGTGGGATTGCAAATAAAAGTAACAAAAAGATCAGGTCTTCCGTAAGTTCGTACATAGGCGAATGCGTCTTGTGTGTACTCATGTAGGTAGCGGGGACTGTTAACGAATGATGAGGGCAGAATTACCATTTTACCTAAATCTCTGGGGCTTACATTGGCGTCGCTAGAAACTGCATCTTGTAAATGTATATAATTCTCAACGCGCAGCTTTTTTTGATTTAAAGATATATAACGGAGACGTTCACTTTCTACCTTCACATACATGTCTACCAAAATTGATGAAATAATTGTCTACACCGGCTAAGAGGTTAAAATCATTTTCTCGCAACATCATATGATACGCATAAAATCCATACATGATACTTTTTGTTCGGAGTAGGCCTTTGTGACCGGGTTAATGAGTGGAATTTGAAAATGATAACCCTCTTGTCCTTTGCAATAAATCAATGGGTATTGCAGAGTATCATAAAACTTGTGTGTATCGGCTACCCGTTGCAACGTATCATCACGTGCTCGCAAGACAATGTCTCGTGAAGAAAATTGATCACCACTAATTACGGCTGCTATTTCGTTTATCAAAAGTGCATTGTAGCGCCTTTCATGCTCTCCTCGAGGGTCCGATCTGCGTGAATGACGACTTTATAATCCTCTTCAGGTAGGTTTTCAAAGCAGTTTTAAATGTTTTGACTAAAATGTTACGTTCATGCAACAATCTTTGAATTTTGAACACTGTGTCTCTCTCAACTCCTGGATAAATTGGCAGCGACGGTATACCTCAATTTCTTCGTCACCCATAAAATATACTTGTAAAATTTATGCTGTTCGTTTTCAGCTGGAAAAGTGAACCTATTCTATGATAAATTTGCCCTGCACCGTAAATGTAGGCGAAAATCCCGGCATTATTATTTCCCGGTCAACCTGAAGGACGTCATTTGAAAGCATGAGTTAGATTTCCGGATCCTGTTTAAAAGCGCCGTGACTCATTAGCATCATATAAAAGAGAGTTTTCAAAGGTTCTTCTGGTTCCCAAGTAACGGAAGAGACACTTTGCCATTGGAACAGCACATGCCTGCGTTCTCATCTTTCCATCTTAAAGCGCTGCAAAATCGACACGCCTTGTCCATCAGTCCGATAACAACTAACCTGTGATTTTTATAATCAATCAACGGATCATAATTGAATGCTGCGTCATTAAAAACCGACCAATTGTTTCTTTGAAAATTTTGTCGACGTTCAGCTTGGAGCTGTGCATTTGCATCTCTTCGCGCCTGTGTCTGTTTTGGTGTTTCAGATGCCCTTATAGTAGATTGACGTTCAGCTTGCTCAATGAGTCTGTGTTGAGTTTCATCAGGTGTTTCCGCGGCTCTTAAGGCGGCCTGACGTTCCGCTTGTTCGAATAGCCTTTGCTGACTTTGAGCAGGTGTTTCAGTAGCTCTTAAAGTAGATTGACGCTCTGCCTGTTCAAGACGCCTTTGCTGACTTTGATCAGGTGTTTCAGTAGCTCTTAAAGTAGCTTGACGCTCTGCCTGTTCAAGGCGCCTTTCCTGACTTTGAGAAGGTGTTTCGGAAGCCCTTAAAGCAGCCTGACGCTCTGTCTGTTCAAGACGCCTTTGCTGACGTTGAGAAGGTGTCTCAGATGCTCTAAAAGCAGCCTGACGCTCCGATTGTTCTTGCCTTCTCATTTCAGCATCTTCTAAAGATTCTAGCGATCGAGCTAATCTTTTCGCTTGTCTTTGAGAAGATACTCTTGAAAGGTTGGACTTACGTTTGCGAGGCATTATGAAGTAAGAAAAAACCTATTTATAAAAAAACGTTAAAATACCTAAAAGGAATTAAATTTCCTTTAAAATATTTTTTTTAAAAGCAAATCCAAACTATCTAAAAGGAATAAATATTCCTTTTAAATATTTTTTAAAATCAAAACAACAAAACCAATTCAAGACACAACACGAATCCGAAAACGATAGCCAAAAAAAATCGTATCAACTTAAACCAAATCACAAAACAAATCGCAGAAAACCGAAATCAAAAGCAGTAGTCAATATAAATATAACCAACGAAAAAAGAAGTAAGTGTATAGGTACCGTATACACTATCTATACTATTAATATTCCTTTGAAATATTGTTAAACAACCTAAAACAACGAAAACCAATTCACGATTCTAAATAAACAAAATCCAAAATCAAAGCCAGAGTCTAAATATGTATACAGGAATACCAACCAAATCAACAAAACCGATCCAAGAAAATACACAAATCCGAAAATGAAAGCCAATATAAATCCATTAAACCTTAACCAAATCACAAAGCAAATAACAAACAACCGAAATCGAAAGCAGGTAGTCGAAAAAGCTACGAAATAGAAACAATTTAAGCGTATAGGTTCCGTATGCACTATAAGTTAACGCGCGGCTCAACGGCGGGAGTTAAGTACATGTCAGGAAACATTTCGTTACCGCGTTTTAAAAACCTAGTAACGACATCTAGCGGAATCAATTTAAACTATGTATACGTTAGTTAATAAGAACTCTCAAAAATATTTTTCTTATAATTTTGCACAATTTTTCTTATTGTAATACCGATTCATTCATAACCACATATAAGAACTGTATTCATTTCCGTTCAATAAATATTACTAAGGCTTATTAATAAGGCTTACTAAGAACTGTTTCTACCATTGTTAAGTAATAGTTAAGGGTGAAAGCGTGACAGGTGGTGATAGTATTTCTGATCCATACTTATTATCACGCCTGTAACCCTTGCGGGGTAGGCAGAGCATCAACGGATTACTTATTATCGTCTGCGAGGTTATCGCCTATTCTGTGAATTACGATGCACCAAAACGTTTGAAGAAAATCAGCTGGTGAATTTTATGTTTTTATCGCTCTTCCCGGTCCTGCGTGGAAAAATACAGATCCATACATTTTTTATCTTAATTTTGGTAAAAAGACATAATAATCCAGATATTCTGACCTTCTGTGTTCGTCCATCGTACCGTCGTCCGTCTTGTAGAATCACGGTAAAATCACGGTGGCGCCACCTAGCTGAATTTAATTTTGCAACATATTCGATTTTCCCACGGGAATGATATGTTTTTCCGCTGAAAAAAGTAGCCTATGTCACTCTACAGCCACCGAACTATCCCCATACAAATAATCATACCATGCCGACGCTCTGTTGCGACGTGAAAGAAGGACAAACTTGTGCAACATATTCGATTGGCCCACGGGAATGAGATGTTTTTCCGCGGAAAAAAGTAGCCTATGTCACTCTACAGCCACCGAACTATCCCCATACAAAAAATCATGCCATGCCGACGCTCTGTTGCGACGTGAAAGAAGGACAAACAAACAAACACACTTTCGCATTTATAATATTATAGTATGGAAGTATGGATAGTTTGTATAAAAAGGGTTATTATAATATTAAGGAATTTATGGATGATAATAACCCCTGGGAATGAGGTGTTCGCTACCAAGCTATTTCTAATTTGTTTTGTGTGGTTAATTGTGTAACATACATGATTGTAAGCTATTATTTTTTTTTAAAGTCCCGCTGGGTTTCTTGCTGCTTCTTCCCAGGACAGAGGTTTTTTCTCGAACCAGTGGTAATTAAACAATAGAGTCACTTTCAATAAGTATTATTTATAACCTATATTGAATAAAAAAGTTTCTGTTTCTGTTTCAATTATTAGTTTCGGTCCGATCTACACAGAATGAACTTATTGTGTCTTGAAGTCTTGCAGTGGTATGCTGTGGTCTATCAAATCTAATGTAATCATGTACATATACAGACATGTACAGATTTCCCGGAACGTTGGTGTTTCACGTAAGCTTTGTGTTCTTTTACGCGGGTTTTAATATATCGTTTTGTTTGCCCCATATAAATTTAAAAAAAAACATCCTCAAACAATCCGTGAAAGTAGTTTTATTCAATGTGTAGTGTTCGCGTAAAAATAAGAAATCATTATAAAATATTATATCTTAAGTATCTATTAAAATGCTGATAAACGTTTTGTTTATTTAATTTTATCCTCCTGTGCCAACCCTAACAATATAGGTAAAAATTTTGATAGCTCCTTAGAACCTTTGCCTCTTAAATGTGGCTTAGAGTTTTCCCACGATAATTTGAGAGACAATTACCCACTGAAATTGTCGTTTTTAGGTGTCAGTGTGCGCGTGCATCGTATCAACTTCATGATGTTGTTTTTAGGTTTCGGTGTGCGCGCATCGTAAAAATTCACTCTCATCATTTTTCCCAAACGCCCCAAAAGAAGTATGACTTCAATAAAAGATTGAAAATCATAGTTTGTTCTTATTCGGTTTGAACCTAGTGTATTCAACACTGCGACCAATTTATATTTTTTTTAGAAATGAATGATATAAAATGATCCATCCATGCATCTATTACAGCTATTACAACTCCACTGCTGAACTTAGGCCTCCCACAGGAATGCCACGAAACATGATCCTGAGCCACCTGCATTCATCGAGCATCCACAACCCATATCAAACTGAATCAGGAGATGGCAGGGGCATCTCCCCGATAACAAATAAATAATTTAAAAACTGCTGTTGCCAACTGGATTGCTAAGTGAGGCAACCACGGGAAATATACCCCTTTAAGAAAGGGACTAACAACACATAGAGCAGTGCTTCTATACGTGGTAGAGCCACGCTGGAGCTAAATTATGATTGATTAGATATGATTGTTACCATCAGTTTTCTGAATTGCCTCCAGCTTAGCATCTTAGTCTTGGGAGTTGACAACACATTTGGAGCCTTCTTTGTTTAAAGTTGTTGATAAACTGAAGTACCATTCCAGCTTATAAAAGTCAATAGCTAAACATAGGCCTCACCCAAACATATCCTCCTAGGGAGGATTTTGCCATAGTTGCCACTCTTGCCAGGCGGGTTGTTGTCAAGTTTATCTGGAAAATACTGCTGCCCATCTCCTGTTTCAGTTTCTCTATGTTACCTCTTACTACATCCAAAATATGGGCTAGTGCATTTTCTGAAACCGCTGATAATCTGAAGTAACCTCTTGAAATGTTCGTTTGTCACTTCAAATTAATTAAAAAACTCTTAAAAAATAGAGGGAAACAAATCAGGAGATGAGCAGCAGCTTCTTCCTAATAACAACTAAAATAAAATAACTGCGGTTGCCAACCCGCTTGCCAAGCGTGGCAACGATGGCAAATATCCTCTCTATGAGGTAATCTACAGGGGAGGGTTATGTTTAGCAGTGGATTTTAATAGGATGTAACGGTAACGGCAAGATACATAGGAATACATAATAATATAATTCTTACCAAAACCCATCCATCAGTGAGATTGCTGGCCAGAACCATCCCAGCATTATTTACGCACGTTTTTCTGGCGCTTAAGACTTTGTAGCGCTTTACAGTAGCTGTACATGCATAAAAGAGGCTGCATAACTATGTATTACAGCTGTTATTTGATGTGCAAGGAAACTATTACACTACAGATATTGTCTTATAATTAACTTTTAAAGACAAACATTCTAAATTGGTTTTTGAACGGAATTACAAATTAATATAAAACAAAAAGAACGTTTATTGAATGATGGCGATATTTGAAAAATATAATATATATATATATATATATATATATATATATATATATATATATATATATATATATATATATATAGTCAGATCATAAATTCTGTCACATGTTTAATATAAAATAATTGAAACAAGTTTATTCATTATGTACGAGCAAGTACATGATATTTCAACAGTTTAGAAAATAATGTTGATATTACGCCATGCGCGCGACACGTTCACTATAATTACATTTTCTATTCATAAGTATTTTGAGTACAATAAACGCTCTCTACGGAAACGGACACAGTTTTAATTACCACATCCCGTAACGTAGAAGATACAACCTACATCAATATACTACATATCAATTATATGTAGAGGTCACAACTCACAAAAACCCCTACATTTTGGTCCTTCGAGCTGACGAACTAAGACTTGCATATTACGTCTACAATAGTTCAACAGTAAAGTGTATTTGTAAAAAAAAAAAAAAATAAAAGTGTAATTGTGATTCTATCTGTAGTGTCACTTTGTTGTTGGCCTCCACAAGCGGGTCTCACCAGCTTGATTGAGGTGCATACTACGGTAAGAGTCGCAGTCACACGTATCTGAAACCAACTATTTACAACATCGTCCTTAAACCATGGAGAACCTACTTCAACAACAGAGAACAATCATTGAATCTATCCTTAAAATTGAGGCTAACTTCAAAAGGATTCTGATTCACGCAAGTCAGGACATACATACAGAAAAGGTTGGATGCTTTGAATGCTCAATGGGAGGTGTTCAACATGAATCATGGTGTTCTAAAAAAACAGACAGTGACTTGGATGACGACTATTTCATCAATGATACCTACACCACCACAAAGAAGCGGTACGAAGCGATTCGTGACATGCTGACGAACTACGAGGTGAAAACTGCGGAAACTGGAGTACCATCAAGGTCTGATGAGTTCATTAGCCAACAACGCACTAATTTCGGGCGCTCTAGGGTGATTAAAACATCAACACCAAAGAGTTGACAGAAAAGTGGAAATTTGTGACAAACTGAATCGCTGCAGTCTCGCTGGAAACTGATCGACGAGCTCCACTGGCAAATCGATAACCTGACTTCTGGCGGTGATGTAGGCACGAAGAAGAGTTTTCTGCATACGAAACCCTTGTACGAAACTACAAAAGGGATTTGAATCGTAAGTTAACTCAGTATCTCAACAGCATCAGCAAGTGCCTACAATTGAGATTCCTTCTTTTCTGGTAATTATACCCAGGCCTACATTCATGGACCTATACTGTGAAGCCATCCACAACAATGTCATGTTGACAAAAACGCAAAGATGCAGCACCTCAAGGGCAAACTTAAAGGCGAGGCGGAGCGCATCGTACAGCATCTTACAGTATCAGCTGATAATTACGACACCTGTTGGAGATACTCACCCATAGGCAACAACCGACAACTTTTGTTTACAAAACATATACAAACCCTTAGACAACCGGCGTTGCAAACACAGAATGCATACGAGCTGAAGAAGCTACATGACACAAGTGTCGAGACCATACATGCTATTCACAATCTGGGCATCGACACAACGACTTGGGATCCGATCCTGGTGCACATTCTCACTGGCAAATTGGACCCGACACGTATGCAGCCTACATGGAGATCAGAAAGGCCTGAGAGAGCTACCTTCCTTGGATGAGCTGATAAACTTTGGAAAACAAGTTTACTGCGCTTGAACCTGTTCAAAAGAAGAGACAGACACCTAACAAGTCAAACAATTGACCAACAAGGAGGCAACAGCTCAATTTAAGAAGGACTTTAACAACACCAACAGGCGTAGTTTTCTTCGAGCATATCATACAAGCACAGAAAAAATTGCCCGCTGTGTAAAAACAATCATATTTTACTCTACTGCAAGTCGTTTCAAGACATGTCACCGGAAGACAAATGAGGTCAATTTCGCAACTACATATTTGTCGCAATTGCCTGTACTTACACAACGACAATAAATGCAACTCCAACAAAGATGCCGCGTGTGCAAAGAAGCACCACACAACATTGCACGATATTTACCGCAAAGTTGAAATCGCGGTCTCAAATAACGTTATACCTAGCAACAAGCCACATACGTCACAGCAAAAGGCAAACCACGTGTCTGGAAATTATAACGAAGTCCTACTAGCGACCGTTCAATTAAAGGTGATGGCAGCTGATGGATCGACTGTTCAATTGCGATGCCTTCGACCAAGGATGTCTTGAGTGACTCCAAATTGGGATGAGGCTTTGAGCACGCTTTTTCTCCAAGTGTTGCCATATCTTGTAATCTAACGGATTCAAATCTGGACTGGAGGAGGGCCAGTCTTCGTGCCGGATGAAGTCGATTTCACGCGCCGCCAGCCAGTCTTGTGTGCTCTTCGCTCTATGAGCTGGCGCCGAATCTTGTTGGAATACCCAGTGCCTGTTATTGAACATGGTATGAGAAACAGGTTCCACAAGGTTCGTCAGGACTGTATTTTGATACACAACTGCATTCGTTTTTACACCTTTCTCACAAAAATGTACCTCTGTTAAGCCCCAATAAGAAACTCCCAACCATACCATGAGCGAGGATGGAAAATGACCTCGTTGGACACGCGGAATACGGTTGCTCGCTTCTTCACTACTGTGTGCGTACACCTTATCATTTTGTTTGTTGTAGCTCTCTTCTACGGTAAAAATTTTTTCATCTGAAAAAAGAATTTCCCGATATTTTTTCCGCGTACCGCTTCAACAAAGGCGGCATCTCTTCAGTCTCAGGTCCATTAGACGAGCATTCAAACGATGTCCTGTTTTCTTCGATATGCCCGAAGCCCTAAGTCTTCATTTAACACCTTTTCACCGTGGTTCTGCTTAACCCCATCTGAAGGGCCAACAGTTTCTGTTTACGTTTGGGATTTCTTTGAATTCGCGCCTTCACAGCTTTTATCACTGCTGGAGTCCTAACAGACCGAGGGCGACCACTTTGACCTGTCATCTACACTAGAGTCTTCATTGTATCGTTTGATGGTACGATAAACGAATCTTTTGGTTATATTCAAATTTTCAGTATGTCAAAATTTGAATTGGCGCGTAACCGCAACGACGTCCACTCCATATTTAAAATGAGTAAAATTCTAAAAAGTATACAGTTTTATCAAAATCAAAAATCAAAAATCTTTATTCTCAAACCAGTAATACTTAAAATTAAATACATTATTGGAACATTCCTTTTAAGTTAGAAACTTGTGTTAGGAGGCTCACTCTTCCGTCCTTCATTTATATAAGTTAGTGTTTAGAACTTGGGTAACACATAGATTTTTGACTTACAGTTAAACTTATGTAGTATTTTACAATAAAATATCCGTTGGTGTTAGTTGTGTGATTGTGTAGTGTATGTGTATGTGGTGTGTGTATGTTGAGGTATGGTATATTTAGTAAATTATTGATTATGTGTAACAAGTTAAGTAATTTTGTCTAGAAGTGTTTCGGTTTCGTTGTAATTTAAAGTTTTCAACCATTCTATTGTTTTCTTTTAACTTCTATGCTATGCAATGGATATATGCTTAAGATTTTATTTATTTTATTATATAAGTATACTGCCCTTTTCTCATATTGTATTGAAGCAAATGTCGTTTTACAGCGATCAGTATATAGAACTAAGTCGTTTCTTCTTTTGTTTGTCTTGTCACGTTCATACCTAGTAGATTTGTGAATTTTAAGCAATAAGAATAAAATATATAACTTTCGAACTGACAAGACACCAGACAAATTATAAAGGTCAGTAGTGGGGAATCGGTATGGTTTGAAATAGCAGATTTGAAATAGCAGATTTTATTTTAATGAACAATTCGAAATTGAATTCAATAAACTTTTGTGGCCAGCATTCTAAAAGAAAAGTTTTACTGTGTGACAATACTTATGACCTGACTGTGTATATATATATATATTGGGATTGTAGTTGAGTTTTGACGGTGATAGTTGGTGAATTGAAAGTGCAAAATTAGATTTACGGTAAACTTGTATATTGTTTTGGACAAAATACTAAATACGGTTACTAAATATCGGTTGTATAGGTTCGGGAGATGGAGGAGATAACCGAAACCAATCACAATCTAACATCAGAGGAAGAATACTGTGAATCTATTTATTCAACCACAACAACAAGAAAAGAAGACGGACGATATGCAGTCAGACTTCCAATGAAAATAAACTACGAACAAACCTTGGGCACTTCTAAGCCACAGGCAATCGCACAATTTCGGCAGTTAGAAAACGATTGGCCAAACAGGAAACATTTTCTACGTCATACAAGAAGTTTATTGACGAATATCTACAACTCGGCCACATGACGCCATGCACTGAACACCATAAGCTTTTACTTACCTCATCACGGCGTACAAAAGCTGGACTCAACAACTACAAATTGCGCGTAGTCTTTAATGCCTCTGCCAAGACAAGTACAGGACAAAGCTTGAACGATCTCATGGAGTGCGGGCCTAACCTCCAACAAGACCTACAATCTATGATTCTACGTTGGCGAGCCTTTCAATACGTCTACACTGCAGACATTGAGAAGTTTTACCGTCAAGTACTGATACACGATGAAGATCAACACCTGCAAAAATTGTATGGCGTGACTCTGCTACAGATCTCATCAAAGAATACCAACTGTGCACTGTAACATATGGTACCAAAGCTGCACCATTTTGGCAATGCGCACCATAATACAACTCGTAATGGACGATGGACACCGCTATCCTCTCGCGGCAGAGATCCTTACTCACCAGCTGTATGTGGACGACCTACTTGGTGGCAGCAACGACATGTTAGAAGCACAAGACGCTCAAAACCAATTGATTGACCTTAAAAGGCGGTGGGTTCAATCTTCGCAAATGGGCTAGTAACCACCCCAGATTGCTTCAAACTTTACCTGAACATCTCATAAGCCAGAATATGTTTGACTTCAAGGACGCAGAGAGTAACAAAACACTCGGCTTAACCTGAATCCGCACACTGATCAGTTTACATTCAAGGCGCCACTTAGTAACACACGTGACGTCACAACGAAGCGGACATTGCTCTGACCTATCAAAATTATATGACCCACTTGGTTGGCTGTCTCGGTAACAATGAAGGCAAAACTCATATTTCAACAAGCTTGGCTTGCTTCAACAAATTGGGATGAACCTCTTCCGAAGACATACAACAAGAGTGGACAACCTTTCAACAAGAATTGCCCACTATCAATA
This sequence comes from Parnassius orleans, assembly GCA_029286625.1. Lineage (NCBI taxonomy): Eukaryota > Metazoa > Arthropoda > Insecta > Lepidoptera > Papilionidae > Parnassius > Parnassius orleans. The sequence goes on from JAGSMP010000058.1 coordinate 3,399,579, forward strand.
CCATCGCTTTACAACGCTGGATTGGTAACACTAAACAACCCATCGAGTTACACGGATTCAGTGACGCCTCCGAGAAAGCCTACGGCTGCGTTATCTACTGTAAATCTATTAGTGAAGAAGGGCAACAAATTATCACGCTGGTGGCAGGAAAACTAAGCTCGCACCATTAAGAAAACCCCGTCTTTACCACGGCTTGAACTATGCGGTGCCCTACTACTGTCTCGACTTATGAAAAGGTCATAGAGTCAATAAACTCACAGAGTGTAACAATACATGGTTGGACAGATTCTATGATCGTGATGGGGTTACAAGGGGCCTTCAAGATGGACCACATTTGTGGCTAATCGCGTAACACAGATCACTGTCATCATGCCATCGGGATGCTGGAGGCACGTCAAGTCTGAATATAACCCAGCAGATTGTGCCAGCAGAGGCCTAACTCCACTACAACTGGCGAATCATCATTTATGGTGGGGACCTATTTGGCTAAAAGACAACGACCTCCCACTTCAAGACCAATTCCACACAACTGTTGAAGAGAAAAGGTCAAACAAGTTTGCGTGTCACAGGTCGATGCCATTAATCGGAGAACTTTTAAACAAACACAGCTGTATGGCACGCGTAACTCGAATCCTAAGTTGATACTTCGGTTCATAAACAATGCACGTGACGTCAACAATGCCATGCGGTCATCGTACTTAGCAACGAGTGACCTGCAGAACGCACATAATGCAATTATCAAGGCTATACAAACTAATCATTTCGCCGACGACATTGCACAACTCAATAAACATCATGTGCGAATAACAAGCAGCATTTTAAACTTAAATCCATTCCTGGACAAACACGAAATCTTACGTGTAGGAGGACGTCTGAAAATGCCAACTTAAGTCAAGAACAAAAACATCCAATTATCTTACCACAATGACAGGTTAACGGAGTTACTGATCGACCAAGCGCAAGAGGACCCTGCATGGTGAGCCAGACTAACTCTATCATATCTACGCAACAGATATTGGATTATCAGCGGTTTGAGAGCAGTGAAAAACGACTTATACGGTGCATCACGTGTCATCGCTTCAAAACTATCAACAACAACCAACTTATGGGTGATTTACCTCCTCCACGCGTCACACTATCCCGGCCTTTCACACACACCGGTGTAGATTTCACTGGGCATGGAGGTAAAGGCTAACAAGGGCAGAGGAATAAAGACAATGAAGGCCTACGTAGCTGTATTTGTGTGTTCAGCACAAAAGCTCTTCACCTCGAACTTGTCTCCGATCTCAGCACAGTGGCTTTTCTGAACGCCTTGAAACGAATGTGCCCGCCGAGGAAAGCCTCGTCACATCTATAGCGACAACGGCACCAACTTCGTGGGCGCAGCAAGAGCATTGAAAAACAACGAAAGGAGGCATTACAATTACATAAACAATGACGTCATAACTAACATGTCAGAGTGGGGCATTGAATGGCATTTTAACGCTCCTTCCTGGCCTACTGCTGGTGGACTCTACGAAGCTGCAGTAAAGCCTGAAACATCACCTCAAACGAGTACTTGGGGATCAAAAACTTACGTTCGAGGAATTTTCTACACTGTTGGCGCAGATTGAAGGATGTCTCAACTCTCGCCCCCTGGTGGCGTTGTCAGAGAATATCGAAGACCTTGACTGCTTGACACCAGCTCACTTCCTAATCGGCGAGCCTTCTCTAGAATCACCACTATCCGCTGAGGGTAATGACATGACCTTCTCACAAGATGGCAACTTACGGAGAAAATGTACAAGGACTTCTGGAGAAGGTGGTCTGACTATCTTCAAACTCTACAAACTCGAAGCAAATGGCACTTTCCTACTAAAAACTTAGAAGTTGGGGACGTCGTTATCGTCAGAGAAGACAACATTCCTCCTGCCAAATGGATCCTGGGACGGGTGTTGGAGACTCACCCAGGTGCGGACGGCCGGGTACGAGTCGTCACACTGAAAACTAAAACAAGTAATATGAAGACCGATTACAAAATTGTCACGCCTTCCGTTGGATCCGTCATCTTATACAACTGCATCTTCTGACGTTGACACTACGAAGCCTGCAATAAATACACAAAGAAAACGAAGAAACAACAACGGCAAAAAACACTTCAACAACTTTTTTTGTACGTTACTACTTATATTTTCGATGTGTGTTGGACCTACTACGCAACAAATGATCAACATAACAAGGCTTAGCAGTTCAAGAGTCGTTTATTTTGACAAGGTGTCTGATGCAGATTATTCAAGATAAGTGGAAAATGGTTGTATACTACAACATGACGACATATTGGCGGAGTTTGGACAACATACAAAACTATGTCAACCATTTGAACACATTATGCAAGAATGAAGCAGCCTATCTTACAATTTCATCCCAGTTTCAACACGAACTTAACGAAATTCAACACTATAACGATATCTTACGATCAGAACATGGACCGTCTCGAAGAAAAAGAGGACTAGTGAATGGAATAGGATACCTAGCAAACTCCTTTTGGTACTCTGGATGAGATTTGCCAATCAGTACGTGAAGGATATCAACATAATCCAGTCAAACGAAAATCATCTATTGAATTCTACAAAAATCACACATCGATCATCGAAAGTGAATATAATCTTCAAAAAGAAACGAGGAAGTAATGAACACACAATTTCGTATCATCGACAATCATCTCGCTGAAACGGAAAAACGCATACAATCAGCCATGACAATGCTATGTACATAACAGCTACCGCTCTGGCCGTGAACTTGATCATTTCAAACATACGACAAATACAACAGCAACTCCTAGACCTAGTAACTGACGTGAAGGGAGAGTTGACACCCATCTCATCAAGCCCAACCAATTTGAAGATCAGCTCAACATCATCTCCGGTCATTTACCAAGCGAGTTATCGCTACCTGTGTGAACACACGCCATTGCACGCAGCCTATACAAGCTGGCGCGAGCACGTGCGCTTAACAAGTGCATACATAATATTCGAAGTGAAGCTACCGCTAATAAACAACGAACAATATGAACTTAACCGCATCATTCCTATTCCGCAAATAACTGGACACAGAGAAAACTATAGTACTACATCTGAATACCTTGCTGTAAACTAAAAGGGGACATGATAATACCCTTAGAAAACCGAGATGTATCATCATGCTTAAATCTGCAAGAAAACAAAATGTTATGTGCTATCAATCAACCTATTTACAACATTAAGGTAGCCGATACATTATGTGAAGCGCAAATATTAAACAATGGCGACTTATCAACATGCCGCACAAGAGTATTGGATTGCAACGACAGGTGGGTGCGATTACACAATCGTGGCGCGTGGCTGTTCTCCTGTTGCGAAGACTGCACGATGCGCATTTTCTGCCCAGCTGGAGTGACGTCACAGCACTTACACGGCACGGGGATTATGTTACTCGGACTTGGGTGTATGCTCAAGGAGAAAGCTTCATCATTCATGCTCGCAACGACTATCACAGCGAGTTGAAACTAACAGGCAGTGAAGAAAGAATGTACATGCGTGAATCAAGCCTGAACCACATACTGACAGACTTTAATCATACATTTGGACCTGAAGATCATAAAGACGCCTTACAAGAGCTGAAAACAACATTGATAAGGTCAAGGAACAGCAACAAACACTGAGTGTACAATCACCACACATGACACACACAACTATGTGTTGTACACCGTAGTCGGATTTATTATTGTAGCCTTCATTGCATGGGGACATTCCGGCTGAAAAGAAGATGTCAAGGCTGCAGCGTGAATCTTCGCGACAAGCCAGACCCCAACAATGTCGAGCAGCCAACCCAAGGACATTCATCGGAGCATGGAGTCTCGGACATCGATAGTGTGGATGCGGTGATCGCAACGGCTGCCCGTAAACTCAATAGGGTTCATCGCCTTAAACTTTCTTCTTGTTTATAAAATTGGCAAGATGTACGAGCAAGTACATGATATTTCAACAGTTTAGAAAATAATGTTGATATTATGCCTGCGCGCGCGACACGTTCACTATAATTACATTTTTTCATTCATAAGTATTTTGAGTACAATAAACGCTCTCTACGGAAACGGACACAGTTTTAATTACCACATCCTGTAACGTAGAAGATACAACCTACATCAATATACTACATATCAATTATATGTAGAGGGTCACAACTCACAAAAACCCCCTACACATTATGTGTGTAACCATTTATATACCAAATGAACTTAACAAAACATAGATTCTTATGACACTAAAGTTTATTCAAAATGACCTCCGTGATTTTGAATACAGGCTTTCAATCTGCGCGGCCAGTCGTCTATCGCAGCACGAACGAGGTCCATGTCAATATCGGCGGCTGCCTTAATCAAGGATGTCTTGAGTGACTCATTGGGATGAGGCTTGAGCACGCCTTTTTTTCTCCAAGTGTTGCCATATCTTGTAATCTAACGGATTCAAATCTGACCGGTAGGCCAGTTCGTGCCGGATGAAGTCGATTTCACGCGCCGCCAGCCAGTCTTTGTGTGCCTTGCTCATGAGCTATGCCGAATCTTGTTGAATACCCAGTGCCTGTTATTGAACATGGCGAGAAACAGGTTCCACAAGGTTCGTTCAGACTGTATTTTGATACACAACTGCATTCTGTTTTACACCTTTCACAAAATGTACCTCTGTTGAGCCCTAATAAGAAACTCCCAACCATACCATGAGCGAGATGGAAAATGACCGTTGACACGCGGAATACGGTTGCTCGCTTCTTCACTACTGTGTGCGTACACCTTATCATTTTGTTTGTTGTAGCTCTCTAAGGTAAAAATTTTTCATCTGAAAAAGAATTTCCTGATATTTTTTTCCCGCGTACCGCTTCTTCAAAGCGCGGCATCTCTTCAGTCTCAGGTCCATTAGACGAGCATTCAAACGATGTCCTGTTTTCTTCGATATGCCCGAAGCCCTAAGTCTTCATTTAACACCCTTTTCACCGTGGTTCTGCTTAACCCCATCTGAAGGGCCAACAGTTTCTGTTTACGTTTGGGATTTCTTTGAATTCGCGCCTTCACAGCTTTTATCACTGCTGGAGTCCTAACAGACCGAGGGCGACCACTTCTTGACCTGTCATCTACACTAGAGTCTTCATTGTATCGTTTGATGGTACGATAAACGAATCTTTTGGTTATATTCAAATTTTTCAGTATGTCAAAAATTTGAATTGGCGCGTAACCGCAACGACGTCCACTCCATATTTAAAAATGAGTAAAATTCTAAAAAGTATACAGTTTTATTTTAATGAACAATTCGAAATTCGAATTCAATAAACTTTTTTGTGGCCAGCATTCTAAAAGAAAAGTTTTTACTGTGTGACAATACTTATGACCTGACTGTGTATATATATATATATATTGGGATTGTAGTTGAGTTTTGACGGTGATAGTTGGTGAATTGAAAGTGCAAAATTAGATTTACGGTAAACTTGTATATCGTTTTGGACAAAATACTAAATACGGTTACTAAATATCGGTTGTATAGGTTCGAATAAAAAAATATGTTAAATTAATGGATATGAAGGCACATTGGGGCACAGTGATCATTAATCAAACTGAAAGTAATGGTATAGGCTTAGACAAAATTTTGTTTTCATGGGTCTTAAAATGGCAAGAATTTGCTAATCAGCCTAAACGGTATTTCGAGGGTCTTATAGTTTCAGTAGCTGTACTATGTATGTTATGGATTATATCATACAGCCATTGGTTTTTAATCAGTTCTATATTAGGATATTTTTATTACGTACGCTGTATAGCAGTTTTTTCAACATAACATATAATTCTCTTTAGAGATACGTAAGTATAAAAGATGAAAAACCTTGTCTTGGGAACAGTGTTGGATAAATTTAATTTAGATTTAACATGATCTTTTAACTACACCAAATCTTTTTCTTTTTTTCCACATAATGATAACAAATAAATTTTTTTCATTAGTTCACTATATGAAACACATCAATTAAGCTTATTTACGCTATTTTACGCTGGTATTCCGTGAAAACGTGTTCCTTCCCCGGTCGAGCCGAACCATTCGAGCTACAACTATATCAGTAATAAAGCTGCAGCATGGCTCTACCACGTAAAAAACCACGTATTTAGTCCTCGATTAAGAATCAGAAGGTAGACAGTAAAAATGGTCACCGGTTTAAATTGAGCGCTAAGTGCTAGATTTCCATTTCAGCCTATCAAAGTCCAGTGCTTAACATGGGCCTCCCCATAGATTGCCTTATATTAGGTACTAGCTGTTACCCGCGGCTTCGCCCGCATGGTCACTGGGAAATGAACTATCCATTGCTTTTTGAATTGAAATAAAACTGAGTTTTATAGATTTGTCAGAGATGCAGCCATGAAAAGGAAACTGAGCAAAATTGATTCGTCAGCCTAAAATGTTTTGAAACGCAGCGTATAGGAAAGCATGAAAATAGCCTGTTTATTCCAAATGGAAATGGGTTATTTTTTTAATAAAAGGAAACTGAGCATAATTATCCGTCAGGGATGCAGACTTTTGAAAAGAAACTGAGCTAAACTGATTCGTCAGAGATGCAGTTTTCTGAATTGAAAGAAAACTGAGCCAAATAAAAGATCCGTCAGAGATGCAGCCTTTTGAGTTGAAAGGAAACTGAGCTTAATAGGTCCGTCAGAGTAGCATTTGGAATTGAAAAGAAACTGAGCTAAATAGGAAATTTTGAATTGAAAGGAAGATCTGTGGGAATTCTGATTAATTGATTGTGGGAATTTTGGAAAAAACTAACTGAACACTATTTTAAGACGCTACTGTACACAATGTTATATGTTTTCCATTCGGGGAAAGAATGTGGAGATTCTGGGCATTTGACACACGCGAACATGCTACATACAGCTGACCATGAGAGAAGCACGGTTTTCTAAGTTGACCCACGCTACCTGTAACGTTTGCCCTTGCGCTTTATTAATTGTCATTGCAAAACTGAGCTTAATAGGAACTGCAACCTTTTGAATTAAAAGGAAGATCTGTGGGAATTATAGGGATCCGTGGTATAATAACATTTTCACCTTTTCTTACGCCTGTCAAAATTGTAGCACCGATTATGTTCCGTCCAAGATGTGTCACGCAGCCTTGTCCGTTACATAACCGAGGCATCTAAATTTCGCATTAGCATGACTGGGACGCCTAATTTTAATTGAAGCTTATGTGAGGCACAACTGACAACTCTAGAGAATTTAGAAACTCTACGGGATATGAAGTGCTCTGTTCTGTGTCCATAAATGTGTCTACTGACAAATACTCTGTTATTTCTCCTGCTACTTCGCTTAATATATCTGAATTTATTTTGTTAACGCTCTCATTTTTTGGTGCAAGAATCGCCCTTTCACATAACCATTTGTCTGAGAATGTGCAGTTACCATTGCTTAGCACGTGGCGGCTATACCGGAGGAAGCTACGGCCACAGCAATGTTTTACCTTTCCGTACTTGCGCTAATAATAAATTTAACAAAAATGTCTTCCCAGTTCCTCCAGGGCATCTAAAAAGTGCACCATTTCCAGATTCAATTTGTCCTAATACTTTGTCAATAACTCGTTTTTGTTCGGGAAGCAAGCGGGGTACAAATTCGGCTACTTGCTGCTGCAAAACTGGTATATCGTAGTTTGTTTCACGTATAATTTCATCACTTAGTTCATTTTCGGTTGTTCGCTGAGGGCTTATCATTCCAAAGTCGCTTAATTTTTTTCATTGCACAGCTTCCTCCATGGTTTCATCCCAGTGATTATAGTTTTCTAAAAGATGCAGAGCTTCACATGCTTCTCTATAAGTTGCGCATTCCTGACCGTTGACAGTTTTAAGGTCTTTATATCCTGTAGGACCCCGAACATGGTGCAGCAGCAATCGTAAACAGAAACATTCAAAATTAGTTACATGGATGGTATACACACGACCAAGGGCATTTGATGACTTTACACCGGGCCAATTTGCAACAGAATCGCCTTGAATATGGCGTTTCCACTCCTTTCTAGATGTGTTCCAAGTATAATATCGGGGGACTTCAGAATATAACAACGTTTTTGCAAAGGGGTCGGTTTGACAAAGTTGAAAGAAGGCTGTTAGTGTAGTTTTTGGCGGCGATGCAATTCTTTCTTGGAAATTTCTTTCGGTGAAATATACACGCTCTCCATTTTCTAAGTGCACAGCAAGATGAGTAACTGTTGGGTGCCTTTCGTGTAAAGGAAGCCAAGGAGACGCCACGCTGCCTCGTTACTGCTGACATAACGCCCTGCTTGAAAGGTCTGTACTTCATTAACAGGATTGCCTCACCTTCACTCCTGAGATTAAATATTGCTTGGTCGCTTCCTTTATTTATGTATTTACAGATATACTTGATTGCGCGGACAGAGCTACATGCTTCTACATTAATGTGGGCATTAAACATTTTACATGGAATGGGCGAATACGGGACAATCCAGCTGTTATCTAAGGCTTCGAACGCTCCAGAGCGAGATTTGATTGTAACTTTCCTGCCACCATCTTCGGGAGCTCTGCGTCTGTATAAAGGGTAGCCATTGTCATTGTGCACTGTTTCTTTTAATAGCTGTTTAGGGAATTTCTTTGTACATTTTCCTTCTTTCATACATGGCGATATTGAATTTCGTGCTCCACATGGACCGTGAATCATATTTCGGACGATGGTATCATACAATTCTTTATCTTGCTCAGGATCCGGAATCTCGGCGCTTATTATGTCGTCTATTTGGCTAGGTCGCAACTTCTCTTTAAGCCATATTAGAATGTGGGCATGCGGTAATCCTCTTTTTTGCCATTCAATTGAATACATGAAGCACTGCACCTCTCCGAAAATTTTCCCTTTGTTAATTACATACATAAATTTTTGTACTTTTAATCTAAATACTCTAGCAACTAAATCGTGTCTGTCAGCACTTTTTTGTTATTTCTTTCCATGTGGGATTGCAAGTAAAAGTAACAAAAAGATCAGGTCTTCCGTAAGTTCGTACATAGGCGAATGCGTCTTGTGTGTACTCATGTAGGTAGCGGGGACTGTTAACGAATGATGAGGGCAGAATTACCATTTTACCTAAATCTCTGGGGTTTACATTGGCGTCGCTAGAAACTGCATCTTGTAAATGTATATAACTCTCAACGCGCAGCTTTTTTTGATTTAAAGATATATAACGGAGACGTTCACTTTCTACCTTCACATACATGTCTACCAAAATTGATGAAATAATTGTCTACACCGGCTAAGATGTTAAAATCATTTTCTCGCAACATCATATGATACGCATAAAATCCATACATGATACTTTTTGTTCGGAGTAAGCTCCTTTGTGACCGGGTTAATGAGTGGAATTTGAAAATGATAACCCTCTTGTCCTTTGCAATAAATCAATGGGTATTGCAGAGCGTCATAAAACTTATGTGTATCGGCTACCCGTTGCAACGTATCATCACGTGCTCGCAAGACAATGTCTCGTGAAGAAAATTGATCACCACTAATTACGGCTGCTATTTCGTTTATCAAAGGTGCATTGTAGCGCCTTTCATGCTCTCCTCGAGGGGTCCGATCTGCGTGAATGACGACTTTATAATCCTCTTCAGGTAGGTTTTCTAAAACCGTTTTAAATGTTTTGACTAAAATGTTACGTTCATGCAAGAATCTTTGAATTTTGAACACTGTGTCTCTCTCAACTCCCTGGATAAATTGGCAGCGACGGTATACCTCAATTTCTTCGTCACCCATAAAATATACTTGTAAAAATTTATGCTGTTCGTTTTCAGCTGGAAAAAGTGAACCTATTCTGTGATAAATTTGCCCTTGCACCGTAAATGTAGACGAAAATCTCGGCATTATTATTTCCCGGTCAACTCCAAAGGACGTCATTTGAAAGCATGAGTTATATTTCCGGATCCTGTTTAAAAAGCGCCGTGACTCATTAGCATCATATAAAAAGAGAGTTTTCAAAGGTTCTTCGGGTTCCCCAAGTAACGGAAGAGACACTTTGCCATTGGAACAGCACATGCCTGCGTTCTCATCTTTCCATCTTAAAGCGCTGCAAAATCGACACGCCTTGTCCATCAGTCCGATAACAACTAACCTGTGATTTTTATAATCAATCAACGGATCATAATTGAATGCTGCGTCATTAAAAACCGACCAATTGTTTCTTTGAAAATTTTGTCGACGTTCAGCTTGGAGCTGTGCATTTGCATCTCTTCGCGCCTGTGTCTGTTTTGGTGTTTCAGATGCCCTTATAGTAGATTGACGTTCAGCTTGCTCAATGAGTCTGTGTTGAGTTTCATCAGGTGTTTCCGCGGCTCTTAAGGCGGCCTGACGTTCCGCTTGTTCGAATAGCCTTTGCTGACTTTGAGCAGGTGTTTCAGTAGCTCTTAAAGTAGATTGACGCTCTGCCTGTTCAAGACGCCTTTGCTGACTGTGATCAGGTGTTTCAGTAGCTCTTAAAGTAGCTTGACGCTCTGCCTGTTCAAGACGCCTTTGCTGACTTTGAGCAGGTGTTTCAGTAGCTCTTAAAGTAGCTTGACGCTCTGCCTGTTCAAGATGCCTTCGCTGACTTTGAGAAGGTGTTTCAGAAGCTCTTAAAGTAGCTTGACGCTCTGCCTGTTCAAGACGCCTTTCCTGACTTTGAGAAGGTGTTTCGGAAGCTCTTAAAGCAGCCTGACGCTCTGTCTGTTCAAGACGCCTTTGCTGACGTTGAAAAGATGTCTCAGATGCTCTAAAAGCAGCCTGACGCTCTGCTTGTTCTTGCCTTCTCAGTTCAGCATCTTCTAAAGATTCTAGCGATCGAGCTAATCTTTTCGCTTGTCTTTGAGAAGATACTCTTGAAAGGCTGGACTTACGTTTGCGAGGCATTATGAAGTAAGAAAAAACCTATTTATAAAAAAACGTTAAAATACCTAAAAGGAATTAAATTTCCTTTTAAATATTTTTTTTAAAAGCAAATCCAAAATATCTAAAAGGAATAAATATTCCTTTTAAATATTTTTTAAAATCAAAACAACAAAACCAATTCAAGACACAACACGAATCCGAAAACGATAGCCAAAAAAAATCGAATCAACTTAAACCAAATCACAAAACAAATCGCAGAAAACCGAAATCGAAAGCAGTAGTCAATATAAATATAACCAACGAAAAAAGAAGTAAGTGTATAGGTACCGTATACACTATCTATACTATTAATATTCCTTTGAAATATTGTTAAACAACCTAAAACAACGAAAACCAATTCACGATTCTAAATAAACAAAATCCAAAATCAAAGCCAGAGTCTAAATATGTATAAAGGAATACCAACCAAATCAACAAAACCGATCCAAGAAAATACACAAATCCGAAAATGAAAGCCAATATAAATCCATTCAACCTTAACCAAATCACAAAGCAAATAACAAACAACCGAAATCGAAAGCAGGTAGTCGAAAAGCTACGAAATAGAAACAATTTAAGCGTATAGGTACCGTATGCACTATAAGTTAACGCGCGGCTCAACGGCGGGAGTTAAGTACATGTCAGAAACATTTCGTTACCGCGTTTTAAAACCTAGTAACGACATCTAGCGGAATCAATTTAAACTATGTATACGTTAGTTAATAACAACTCTCAAAAATATTTTTCTTATAATTTTGCACAATTTTTTCTTATTGTAATACCGATTCATTCATAACCACATATAAGAACTGTATTCATTTCCGTTCAATAAATATTACTAAGGCTTATTAATAAGGCTTACTAAGAACTGTTTCTACCATTGTTAAGTAATAGTTAAGGGTGAAAGCGTGACAGGTGGTGATAGTATTTCTGATCCATACTTATTATCACGCCTGTAACCCTTGTGGGGTAGGCAGAGCATCAACGGATTACTTAATATCGTCTGCGAGGTTATCGCCTATTCTGTGAATTACGATGCACCAAAACGTTTGAAGAAAATCAGCTGGTGAATTTTATGTTTTTATCGCTCTCTTCCAGGTCCTGCGTGGAAAATACAGATCCATACATTTTTATCTTAATTTTGGTAAAAGACATAATAATCCAGATATTCTGACCTTCTGTGTTCGTCCATCGTACCGTCGTCCGTCTTGTAGAATCACGGTGGCGCCACCTAGCTGAATTTAATTTTGTAACATATTCCATTTTCCCACGGGAATGATATGTTTTTCCGCTGAAAAAAGTAGCCTATGTCACTCTACAGCCACCGAACTATCCCCATACAAATAATCATGCCATGCCGACGCTCTGTTGCGACGTGAAAGAAGGACAAACAAACAAACAAACAAACACACATTTATAATAATATTTATATATATATATATATATATATAGTATGGATTTGTTTCAAATGAAATATAAAAAAGTGTAAATATGGTTTACTAATTCCTACGTAGATTTAAATGTTATCGAGGTTGCCGCAAGCGATACCGTTGATTTTGTAAATAAAATTAATATTTGTTTGATTTCTTACACTCAAGTACACCGCGATCTCTTAATAAATATAAAATATCTTTTCGATGCAATAGTTATCAAATTGAGTTTTTAGAAGAAATGCTAACATGTTTCAGGAACTTAAAATCAATAAGAAGTGATAGGCAGAAAGATGTTACAAATAGCATGAATTTCAAACAAACAAACAAACAAACACACTTTCGCATTTATAATATTAGTATGGATTTTTGTCATAGTTACCACGCTTGGCAGCTGGAAGATGCTGTTGCCCATCTCCCACTGTCTCCTCTTACGACACTCTCGGGACGATTTGGGCTAGTGAATATTCTTACATCGCCACTTTTGACAGGACCAAAGCGCCAGCTTACAATAACCATGCATTTTTAACCAGTATTTTAAATAGTAAAAGTTTTTGTAGTATTTTATATAGTATGCTAATTATAGTTGCACAATAGCTTAGCTGTAACTTAACTTTACCTCTTCCTTTATATAAAATTCCTCGCACGTAGTTCGACTAACATACTCTAAAGCAAACATTTCTTGTTTCAGAACCATGTCACCTGAAATATTATCAAAAGCACGTTAAATTTCGTTTGTTATTAGAACTATATAAAAACATCACTATTTTTATTACCTGGGTTTTTTAAGTTTATATACACACATTTAGTTAGTTCCAACCTATATACGTCCCACTGCTGGGCACAGGGCTACTCTCATTTCTGAGAGGGTTTTAGGGCAAGGAAATGTCCGCCGCGCTGCCTCAACGCGTGTTGGCGAACATCACATGTCTTCGAAATATTTTTTCTTATTTCCCAGACATGCAGGTTTCTTCACGATGTTTTCCTTCATCGCCGAGCACGTGGTAAATCATCACTTAAAATTGCAATTAACAATTGCATTGGTGCCACTGGAAATCGAACCCGGGTTGCTCGTGTACTGTGAAATTTACAACGAGCACTTAGCCCCTGAGCTACCGCGGCTCTCTACTAATCTACACATATAAATACAATTAAAGTTATAATAAGCAACTATTAAGACATTATTAAAATTTTTGTCTGTCTGCCCAGTCTAAATGGCTGAACTGATTGATATGAAACTTCACGAACAGATAGATAGCAATACAAGGAGTGATATAGGCTATATTTTATGTTGTCAATATAAAATATGGCTATATTTTATGTTTTATAGGTACGAAGGTGGTACCTGCTCAATCGAACACTTAGGTATAAGAGAAGTCTACCATCTAGTGCTGGGGTTTCCAAACCACGGTCCGCGGGCCAAATCCGGCCCGCCAGTGCCATCAATCCGGCCCACGACAGCCAATGTCTTAATGTTGTTACTATTGCTGTGATAAGTTGAAGAAGAAAACACAGAATCATAATTACTCGGTTTTATTTACTTGCGAGGTAAAACTTAACGACAGAAATGATGACGCAGAAAACTTAACTTAAGTATCTAACCTTAAGCATATTAACAACTAACAACTAATTAAAATAATCCCACTAATCACAGTAAAGCAAAAAACACTAATGATATTTACGTAATTGTGATTTTCCACCGACAAGAGTCTGTGGTTGTGGATCAATTTTACTTGTACCAATTATTAAAAGAGATTTAAGATGCTCATCGGTTAATTTAGATCTGTAAACATTCTTTGTGTAGTTCCTCTTGGAAAACGTTTTCTCACACAAGTAAGTATCAAATTGTACAAGTGGAAGACTCTTATAAAATTCCAACAAAGATGAATTTTGATATTTGTTCTTAATTATATCACTGCACTGTAAATCAATAATTTTCAATATTTGGACTTCCGGAGCCAGGGTTACAATGTCAGAATGAAAAGGATTTTGAAAAAGCTTAATTTCATTCGCAATGACATCAAAGTCTGAGAAATGAGTATCAAAATTTATCTTTAAAGCACTCAAAGTTTCGCTTGAAAAATTAACGGGAAATTCAGTCTTTGTAGTGTGGCTGAATGTTGCACATGTTTTAAAATGTGTGAAACGTTTGTTACGCAATCGCTATTTAAATAGTATTATTTTCTGCCTGAACGATTTGATATTGGTGTATAAATCAGGGAGAAGCTTATTTTCTCCTTGCAATCCCAAAATCAGTTCTTTTGTATGATTTGTCAAATCGACATAAAATACCAACTTCCACAGCCATTCATTATTTTCTAAATCGGCAAAAGGGCGATGCTTCTCATTAAAAAAAAATCGATCTCTGCTCGAAGTTCAAAAAAGTGCTTACGGACTTTTCCGCAACTAAGCCAGCGTACGGCTGTATGATATGGTTAGCCATTTTCTCCAATCTCTTCAATAAACTCGCGAAATTGTCGGTGATTCAGCCCAGTGGGTCTGATGAAGTTAACAACTGATATGACTGGTTTTAGAACTTCAGACATATCCAAACATTGATGTCCATTTTGTCATACAATTGAGATGATTTTTTTTTCTGCGATGTCTTGCACCCTCCGAGTCACGGTGTTTAAATTTACCTTTTAGGGGCATATTTCTTCGGCTACTGTAATCAAGCATTATTTTATCATTTCTCCATTGGTGAATGGTTTTCCACTTTTCTGATTTCAAGAGCCACACGAAAGCTGGAGCGAGTTGCGGACTTTTGTTCAGTATTCGTTTTGGTAAACAAATATTGCTGCGATTTCAGTTCGCGCTTCAAAGCTTCAAATTTTTCCGTCCACAAACTTCCTGTATATTTGGAGTAATTTTGAAGATTTTTCGATTCATAGTGTCGTTTAATGTTATATTCTTTGAGAACAGCTGTGGTTTCATTACAAATTAAACATAGCGCCTTATTACTGAACTCAATCACAAAATACTGAAAGTTCCATTTATCTTTGAACGTTTTGCATTCACTGTCTATTTTTCACTTCTTTTCCATACTAATAAATCACACATAAAAACAATAAGTCAAATCAAAATACTGTTATGCACGGGTGTTACTATATTTCACAATAGACAGTTTCGCTTTCTTCCCCTTTCTTACGCAAACTGACTCACGGCTCCGCCGCTAGCTTTTTTATGTGCAATTACTGCCATTTTGAAGTGATCGGAATACACTAGCCAGAACCAGAACTTTCTCGAAGCAACGCGGAAATTTTGACATATTTAATTACAACTAATGCCACTTGGTAGTGGGTAGCTGAAATAGATAGTACATAGTACAATACATAGTATCACTACTCGCCACTAGATGTCGTTAAATGTCACAATACACAATAGTAATTGAAATGCAAAAAAGCGTATGTTTGCTTAGGTCGCGCACTTTGTGACTAGTCTAAAAATATAGTTAAGGGCAGAAAAATTAAAACTGCTTTGGCCCTTGGAACATACTGAAAAAAATCATTATGGCCCTAGGGCTTCAAAGTTTGGAGACCCCTGAGTGTACATAGTAGAGTATTACGTAACTGAAATGGAATATATAACATATCAAAGAAATTAAAAATTTGCCATAACCATCTGAAAATCGATTACGCCTAGTTTTTCTATTAATAAATCGAATACACCTAAATTTAACCAAGTCATGTGTAGTTTTAGTTAAAAGTTACAGCATATATATATACAGCATAAATATACGTCCCACTGCTGGGCACAGGCCTCCCTCATTTCTGAAAGGATTTTAGAGCAAGGAAGTGTCCGTCGCGCTGCCCCAATGCGTTTTGGCGAACTTCACATGTATTTGCGCCACTTTGCAACTACCGCTTAACGCTTATGAGATTCGTTAATTGTTATCCAATGAGAATACTTCAAAGCCCACCCCTGGTTTCCTATCTACTGCCTCTTATGCCTAGCATGTGCACTCTTGTGTAAAACGGGGTTCTCACAAGCTTGCAAGCCTCTCTACAAACCGCATCGCCTATATCTCGCGTGATCGCTCCCACCTTTGTGTGGTTTAGATATTTAACTATACATAAACGTACAAGAATGTATAGACATTTGCTATAACGCTATATTTCGTGATAATTTGTGAAGTTATATGTGTGAAGACAGCCGGCAACCAACCAACGTGCAACGCAGCCCCTGGAGACACGAGGCAGATTGGCAAAAGTCCAGGTGATTGCACATGTATTCCTTCGCAGCCATTCCTGTAGCCCGAATTTAGGTACATTTGCGCCACTCCAGGGGGCTTGAGCAAGGAAGCTTGAGTAGGAAGTAATCTAAAAGCCCCACCGCGTGGGCAGCGTGGGCTATACCTCCCGCAAGACTGGGGTTTTCCGGTCACACCCGCATACCATTTTTTGGTGTTATCTCGAGCCGCAGGCTCTTACAAGGTCTGTGGTTCGAATCCACAGTTAACTTAATTTAGTAAATTTTTATATTTATTTATTTGGCCCATGTATGCGTCCCAAATTTCGAAGGTACCACGCCCCGCATTTTCTCCACCTTTTTGGTACCTTCGAACCGCACCTTAACCATGTTTTTTGGTCCTTCGATCCGCATTTTATCCATATTTTTGGTCACTTCGAGCCGAAATGAGGTTAATTCTAATCTAATAAATATTAAATATTGACAATATACAGTCATCATATTTAGAATTTAACCTAAAAACTTATTGCGTGTCAATTCCTATATAAATGTTTCACCTATAGCGGTTAGAGATTATAAACTTAATTTTGTATTGAGTTGCTATTTAAAACACATTTTAATTCTAACTATAGTCACAGTTTGTTTTTTCTTATTACGAAAAGTAACTGAAATATTCCATAGAATATTTTTGTTGTTGTAGGTAGATTGTTAATTGTTAACATCGGAACATTAACCTGTATCTACGTCACGCTTGTTTGTTCCATTCTTATGACGCTGAGTTATAGAAACTTAATTATTCGTATGTTTGCATCTTAATTGCATCGTAGTAACTTGGTAAACATTCTTTGAATTTATTACACTATTAATGTCTTGTACATGGCAACACTAGCCACTAGCGCCCTCTAGTATCGAGTAGCAGAACTAGGAGAGTCAAGATCCTTCTAGAAATTTCGGGACCGATATGTACTCGAACATTCTAGATGTTTCTACAATAGAAGGTTCTGGAAAGTATCTGAGGCGCTATATAAGGCTGGTATAGACCACGACCGAGTCAGTATTGAACTGGCGATACAAGCGAATACTTCGAAGCGATACAACTGCGAATTAAAGTGATCAGTAGTACAATTGTGTGTTATTATTAGTGTGGTTTTAAATTGTAATTAGTGTTCTGTAATTAAAGTGTCAATTTTGGTAATTCACTCGGCAGTTTTTAATTGTCTAGAATCCCAAGCTCGTAACAATTGGTGTCAGAAGTGGGATTTAATCATGCCGATTTTACCTAAAGATGACACGGAGGGTATCCGTACCCGAAGTCAACGCCAACAGGAGACGGACCAGAGACGATTTGGTGGTATAACGTCTCAAGCGTCGGAGGGCCAGCTGCCGACCACGGAGGTCGGCCCGTCAGTAGCTCCTGCATTTGCAGCACCTGACTTAGGTGCTCTGATGATGATGCTGCAGGAGCAGGCCCGCCGACAGGAGGAACAGATGATTCTCATGATGGACCTTCACGCTACCTTCGGGAAAGAGATAAGGGAGGTGAAGGATAGGGTTGCTCAACATGACAACCGCCTGTCGGAAGCTGAAACCCGAATCAACCAAGTGAACAATCGGGATGATAACGTGATGGCTGACGTGAAGAAAACGCTGGACGACCTGAAAATTGGGGATGGATTTACAGCTTCCGTGGTAGCTACAACACCTTCGCTACGTGGATTCAAAGTGCCGCCGTTCGACGGGACTTCTTCCTGGTCGGCCTACAAAATCCAGTTCGAGGCTGTCATGAAGGCGAACGGCTGGAACAAAAGTCAGGCCATGACTGCTCTCACCCTAGGCCTGCGCGACCAGGCCTTAACTGTTCTGGAAGCTCTCGGTAAGGAAGTGACTTACGAGCAGCTCCTTGAGGCATTGGAGGCAAGATATGGCGACGCTCACCTGGAACACGTCTTTCGTGCGCAGCTCAAAGATCGCGTGCAACGCAGCAACGAAAACCTGCAGCAGTGGGCCCTTGAGGTGGAAAAGCTTGTTCGGAAAGCATACCAGTCTGTACCTGCGCTCATTGTAGGGAACCTGGTGCAGACATTCATCGACGGCATCCGCGACCTTGAAGTCAGAGCTGCTGTGAGGCTCGGGCACCACGAAACGCTTAAAGACGCCTTGGCCCATGCACTGGAGGTGGAAACCGCGCGGCAGGATAATCGTGCCCATCAGCAGCTTGTTGCAGTGGCTACAGTTCGCGACCGCAATAAAGGATACAGCCCTAGGTGCTACGGTTATGGGGAAAGGGGCCATCTTCGATCCAGCTGCCCTGAGCGAACTGTAGAAAAGGAAGGTGAACTATCTCGAGAGGGCAGTGCGGCTAACAGCACCGCCGAGTACAGCGGGAAATCTCATGGCAACGCAGATGCATTGTCAAGAAGACCTTGTCCTGAAGATTGCAAGCATTGTACTAGGCAAGAGGGTGAGGAAGTGGTGTCTGTGAATCCTCACAGACACCACTTTCTCACAGCTCATTGCTGAGCTGGTCTCAATGAGGAGCAGCTCAGCAATGAGTGGAAGGACAGCCTACAACATGCACAGCTGGAAGATCCGGACATCAAGCCGATTCTGGAATGGATGAAGGCCAGTGCCCCTAAGCCCAAGTGGAGTGACGTCTCAGCGATAAGTTCGACCACGAAAAGCTATTGGGCCCAATGGGACAGCTTGCTGATTCAGGATGGAGTCCTGTGCCGAAAATGGGAAAATGTTCGGGGAGACAGTTGTCATTTGCAAATGGTTGTCCCCAAAGCTAAAGTACCGGATGTTCTACAGCTGTACCATAATGGTTGTTCAGGAGGCCATCTGGGAGTTAAACGAACTCTACTGAAGATCCGAGAACGGTTTTACTGGGTCCACTGTCGTGACGATGTCGAGGACTGGTGTCGCAAATGTACAAGTTGTGCGGCTGTAAAGGGATCTCAAACTCGTAGTAGAGGTGCATTGAAATTGTACAATGTTGATGCACCATGGGAAAAGATAGCCCTTGACATTGCGGGGCCGTTTCCGGAAAGTGAAAGTGGTAACAAGTATTTCATGGTTGTGATGGATTACTTCACTAAGTGGCCAGAAGTCTTCGCCATTCCAAATCAAGAAGCTTCAACAGTTGCAGATAAACTAGTTCATGAAGTCTTCTGTCGTTTTGGAGTACCTTTAGAGATTCACAGCGATCAAGGAAGGAATTTTGAGTCTCAAATATTCCAGGAAACTTGCCGAGTTATGGGTACTCATAAAACAAGAACAACTTCTTACCACCCACAATCTGATGGAATGGTAGAGCGATTTAATCAGACATTGGAGAGGTACCTAGCAAAAGTTATGGAAAAACGGTAACGAGACTGGGACAGGCACATACAACCGTTTTTGTTGTCATATCGAAGCGCTGTTCACAAAAGTACATCAGTGACACCAGCTTTCGCAAACTTTGGGAGAGAATTACGACTGCCTGCAGACCTGATCACCGGAATACCACCTGATGCCCCACGCAGTATAACCGATTATGCAAATGACTTGCGGAACAAAATGAATGACATTTATGAGCACGTCAGACAGTCGGGCCAGCAAACGTCTGAGAAGATGAAACAGAAACAGAAACAGAAACAGAAACTTTTTTATTCAATATAGATTATAAATAATACTTATTGAAAGTCACTCTTTTGTTTAATTACCACTGGTTCGAAAAAAAACCTCTGTCCTGGGAAGAACCAGCAAGAAACCCAGCGGGACTTTTTTTAAATAACAGCTACAATCATGTATGTTACACAATTAACCACACAAAACAAATTAGAAATAGCTTGGTAGCGAACACTCATTCCCAGGGTTATTATCATCCATAAATTCCTTAATATTATAATAACCCTTTTATACAAACTATGTTTAATAAAGTTTTGAATTTTGAGCAGGTCGAATTTTGTATATTTTCTGGGATTTTGTTGTAAAAGCGTATACATCGCCCCAAGAATGAATTACTGACTCGGTGGAGTCGAGTAATTGGTACTACTAGCTTGTGTTTGTTCCTAGTATTTACAGAATGAATATCACTTATTTTTGTATAACTACTTTTATTTTTGTGTACGTACATTACATTTTCATAAATGTATTGAGAGGCCAAAGTTAATACATTAATTTCCTTAAATTTTTGTCGGAGCGACACTTTAGGTTTTAAATCATAGATTGCTCTTATGGCCCTCTTCTGTAAAACAAATATAATTTTAGTGTCAGTTGCGTGTCCCCATAGCAAAATACCATACGACATTATGCTATGGAAATAGCTAAAGTAAACAAGTCTAGCTAAAACACGGTATGACCGCAAAATGAACAACAAAGGGTTTGACGAAGGTTCAATAGTGTGGTTACACAATCCAGTTCGCAGCAAAGGGAAATCTCCTAAGCTTCAAGCTAAATGGGACGGACCGTACCGGATTGTGACAAGGATCAATGACGTAACCTACCGGATACAGAAAGGTGCAAGAGGTACTCCTAAGATCGTCCATGTGGATCGACTGGCGCGTTATTATGGGGCCAATAATGCTCGGGACGAGCATGTCTTGGGAGGGGGCAGTGTTGCGCGCCACTATTAATGTCTTGTACATGGCAACACTAGCCACTAGCGCCCTCTAGTATCGAGTAGCAGAACTAGGAGAGTCAAGATCCTTCTAGAAATTTCGGGACCGATATGTACTCGAACATTCTAGATGTTTCTACAATAGAAGGTTCTGGAAAGTATCTGAGGCGCTATATAAGGCCGGTATAGACCACGACCGAGTCAGTATTGAATTGGCGATACAAGCGAATACTTCGAAGCGATACAACTGCGAACTAAAGTGATCAGTAGTACAATTGTGTTTTATTATTAGTGTTGTTTTAAATTGTAATTAGTGTTCTGTAATTAAAGTGTCAATTATGGTAATTCACTCGGCAGTTTTTAATTGTCTCAAATCCCAAGCTCGTAACAATATCATATTCATGTCGCATTTAGCGGAGTAAACAGTGATGCTGGTAATTTAGTTATACAACGCCGCCCTGTTTTGACTGTATTAGGCAGACAGAGACCAGTTATCTACTACGCGTTCATTTCGAGTTTGCCGTCGTCGACCGTTATGACGTCACAGCTGAAAGTACCGTTTATAAAACTATTACTGTAAGTGTTTAATTGTAAGAAGTTCGATTTTTAGCTTTTTGCCCTGTACAGAGAAATGGAAGGCAAGCAAGTTGATAAAATGCATATTATTGAATAATTTATTTAGTTAGTAAAGTAAAATAATAACACTGAATAGAAACGTGTCCGATAAAAAAAAAAATTTTATAGTTTTAATAAATAATATTTAATTTTAAATGTATAATTTTAAACGAATTATTTACAAAGGCGCGAACAAAAACTGGTAGGTAGATATTTACGCATCCATAACTTCGATACCAGTTATTTTATCGCAATCGTTCGTTTCTGTATCACTGCATTCTGTGTTTATCACAAATTAACGAACGTAAAAAGTCAACAGAAACAAATTATGGATGTCGCCGCCGGAGGACCCAGAAAAAACCAAATTACTTTTAATAAATTTAATTTAAAAGAACTATTATAAAGATATTACAAATAAAAGAACTAACACTAATTAAGTCTACACTTGTTCGATGCTAGAAACGAAGTGAAGTGGCATCGTGGAGTTTCGTATATATAATGCTGTCGGATGACGCCGCGGGCGTCACTGTGAATCCACGGCAGCCACATTTCCCATCAAGTCAGCAGAATTGCCTCACTGCATTAGGTTTCTGGTAAGGTACTATGTCGGTTGACACCGCGTGCGTCATTGTGAGTCCACGGCGACCGAGTTTCCCATCAAGTCAGCAAAACTGCCTCGTGGAATCAATGTTGAAATGTTGTGTGGGAATATCAGTCCCCTTACAAGACCGCGTAGTTCGCGGTTTTGTAAGGGGGCATCCATATAACACCTCCCCCTGAGAACAGCAACTATTTCTGAGTCTTGAGATGATGAAATATTGCTGTCTTCTGTGGTTCAGATTTTCCAGGTTTCGCGTAGATGTCTTCTTTGGATGGGGGTTGCGACGCTTTTCTAGTGCACTGCAATAGTCCGTAACGTTTTAAAGTAACAAGGCTTGTAAGTACCAGTATACTTAATATCATTACAGTGTAAAGTGGAATGGTCGTATGGTATAAGTATTTCGACGAAACTTGGTCAACTTGTAAAATCGGTTGAGACATCAGATTATGTTGAATTTCATGTAATCTCTTTAAGTCAATAGATTTGAGATGTATATGAGACGAGTTATCCAGATGAGTAGCTAGGTTATAGGTAAGCTTCGTGATCTTCAAAGGCTGCCCTTTCACTCGGTCGTTGATGTTAGTGATGTTAACTCCGTAGTATACAGAAAACAGTTCATTGGGAGGGTAACCAGGTAAGTACCATTTAAGATGCTGTAATCCTCTCGCCCACACCGAGTATGTATCTTCGTGGCGTTAGGGAATGACAAGACGTAATGTTTCTCATCAAGTTCTTCTAAAGCTGTTCTGGACGGGGTGACGGTGGTCATCTGGCAGGTCTTGCTAAGAGATTGATTGATGATGAGTCCATCTTCTCACTACAGAGGTACCAGTGACTGTACTTCGGGCAGTCAGCCTCTATGTACACATAACATTTCCTGTTTGTTGCTATCAATGGATAAGGAAGGATGAGAGCATGCCGGTATTTATTAGAAGCTACACATAGTTTATATAAATCGTGTAGTATCTAGTATCTAGGGCGAATATAGATAATTTAAATATAATTATTATCTTATTTCCCGAATAATAATAGCCAGGTTTTATTATATCATAATATTCTCTAGGTTCTAATTCTAATATATGTACTTTACTGTATATAGAGACTAATTTATGAATCATGCTACTAAGAACCCCGACACTTTACATTGAGTGGTGAGTACTTGAGGAACGAATGAAAGCTAACATATTTTCGATCCGAGTCAGCTCGTCTAATATGTCGTCTATGTTTTCCGCTATAATAGCTAAATATTGGGCGAACTTAGCGAATTTTATGAGACTTGAATCTCTGTAAGCATCTGAATACAGCAATCTAGAAAAGGTTTTTCAAAGACTCCGAATGTCGAACTTTAAAATGCAATTAGACAAGTCGGAGTTCCTTACACTAGAAACTGCTTATTTTGGACATGTAATCAGTAAGGATGGTGTGAAACCGAATCCTGATAAAATTTCTACCATTCAGAAATACCCACTTCCTAGAACGCCTAAGGAAATTAAGCAGTTTCTCGGCTTGATAGGTTACTACCGAAAATTTATTCCAGACTTTGCACGTATAACAAAACCTTTGACACAGTGTCTAAAGAAAGGTAGGAAAATTGTAGCAGATTCAGAATATATTGCTTGCTTTGAAAAGTGTAAATTATTATTAAACAATGATCCAATTTTACAATACCCGGATTTTTCAAAAGATTTCTTGCTTACAACGGATGCGTCTAATTTAGCGA
This sequence comes from Parnassius orleans, assembly GCA_029286625.1. NCBI lineage: Eukaryota > Metazoa > Arthropoda > Insecta > Lepidoptera > Papilionidae > Parnassius > Parnassius orleans. The sequence goes on from JAGSMP010000058.1 coordinate 3,423,675, forward strand.
TAGGTGCTATATTGTCGCAAGGACCCATAGGCGCGGACAAACCAGTGTGCTATGCTTCTCGTACTCTAAACGAGAGCGAGATCAATTACAGCACCATCGAAAAAGAACTCCTCGCTATAGTCTGGGCAACCAAATATTTTAGACCTTATTTATTCGGAAGGAAATTCAAAATTGTGACAGATCATAAGCCACTCCAGTGGGTTATGAATCTTAAAGAGCCCAACTCGCGTTTAACTCGTTGGAAGCTCAAACTTTCGGAGTATGATTTCACTGTGACTTATAAAAAGGGCAGTTGTAATTCTAACGCCGATGCCCTGTCTCGCATCGAAATTCACAATGAGGAGACTAGTTCGATGATTGCAAATCCATCTGAGCACCCACCTTCAGTAGAGAACTCATCTACTGCCTCGGCGCACACAAGCTTAGAGAATCCAATTTTAGAAGTCCCAATCGTTGTGGAACCATTAAATAAATATCACAGACAGTTATGTATAACGGTGGTTGGCGATATTAAGAAGCGTCCGACGGCCTCTAAGCCTTTTGATACTCACACAAGGACGTCTGTACAAGTATCTATGTCAAACTTAGAAGCTGATGTCATAGACGTAATTAAAGAGACTCAAATTTTGCACACAATTCAACTCAAAGCAAAAACTCAAGTTAAGGTAAGTCCGTGATGTGTGCAAAATTTTAGTAAAGCTTGTAAAATGCTGATCGCAGTTCCGTCGCGAATATGGTATGCTGGTGCATACTTAGAAAATACATCAACGATTGTTAAATATTTTTCGCCTTGAATTGTAAGTAGGTCTATATGAATGATTTCAATAGGCTTCGTTGCCGGGGGAACTAAATTAAATTATTGCCTAATGGGGTTTCGATCGTATTTCGCTTGACCGCAGACAGTGCAGTTATTAATAAATTTTGTAATGTCGTCCTTCATTTTTGGCCAGTAATAGCGACGAATTAAAGCTAAATGACATTCATTTATGCCCCGGTGGTTAGTTTTACCCTCGTGATAATGTTTTAATATCTCTTGTTGTCTAAGATACTCCTTCACGTTCTCTACTTCGAACTTAGCTAGTACTAAATTCATGGAAGAGCTCTTAAATTTTTCTTGGATGATAGGATATCGTACATAGCCAAAGGAGGATTTATGAGCAACGCGGTTTTAATTTTTGGATTTACGAACTCTTTAATTACGTCTATGACATCAGCTTCTAAGTTTGACATAGATACTAGTACAGACGTCCTTGTGTGAGTATCAAAAGGCTTAGAGGCCGTCGGACGCTTCTTAATATCGCCAACCACCATTATACATAACTGTCTGTGATATTTATTTAATGGTTCCACAACGATTGGGACTTCTAAAATTGTATTCTCTAAGTTTGTGTGGGCCGAGGCAGTAGATGATTTCTCTACTGAAGGTGGGTGCTTAGATGGATTTGCAGTCATCGAACTAGTCTCCTCATTGTGAATTTCGATGCGAGACAGGGCATCGGCGTTGAAATTACAACTGCCCTTTTTATAAGTCACAGTGAAATCATACTCCGAAAGTTTGAGCCTCCAACGAGTTAAACGCGAGTTGGGCTCTTTAAGATTTATAACCCACTAGAGTGGCTTATGATCTGTCACAATTTTGAATTTCCTTCCGAATAAATAAGGTCTAAAATATTTGGTTGCCCAGACTATAGCGAGGAGTTCTTTTTCGATGATGCTGTAATTGATCTCGCTCTCGTTTAGAGTACGAGAAGCATAGCACACTAGTTTGTCCGCGCCTATGGGTCCTTGCGACAATATAGCATCTATCGCTAAATTAGATGCATCCGTTGTAAGCAAGAAATCTTTCGAAAAATCCGGGTATTGTAAAATTGGATCATTGGTTAATAATAATTTACACTTTTCAAAGCAAGCAATATATTCTGAATCTGCTACAATTTTCCTACCTTTCTTTAAACACTGTGTCAAAGGTTTTGTTATACGTGCAAAGCCTGGAATAAATTTTCGGTAGTAACCTATCAAGCCGAGAAACTGCTTAATTTCCTTAGGCGTTCTAGGAAGTGGGTATTTCTGAATGGCAGAAATTTTATCAGGATTCGGTTTTATACTATCCTTTCTGATCACGTGTCCGAGATAAGCAGTTTCTAGTTCAAGGAACTCCGACTTGTCTAATTGGACTTTAAAGTTGGACTCTCGGAGTCTTTGAAAAACCTTTTCTAGATTGATCATGTGTTCTTTAAGAGACGTGCTGGATACGATGATGTCGTCCAAATAGACTAAACACACGGTATTTTGTAGATTTTTAAGCACGTTATCCATCACACGTTGGAACGTTGATGGCGAATTCTTTAAGCCCATCGGCATGCGCAAAACTCGTAGTGGCCATTTTCTACGTTAAAACGGTTTTTGATATATCGTTTGGCTCCATTTCCACCTGATAAAATCCACTAGCAAGGTCCAAAGTGGTAAAATACTGACAGTTACCTAGCTTATCTAGTACGTCATTTATGTTTGGTACGGGGTATTATCGTAAGTTTTCTCGTTTAGTTTGCGGCCATTTGGTTTTTACAGATGCGTCAAGTTTTTTTGGAACTATCCATATGGGTGAACTCCACGCGGACTCCGAAGGTCGAATTATGCCTTGTTCCTTTTACTGATTTGATCCCTAACTTCATCTCTATGTATATACGGATATCGGTAACTTTTTGTGTAGATAGGGATTTCGTCTGTTGTCCTAATACGATGTTTAATTTTGTTCGTGAACGTTAATTTCTCTCCATCTATATAAAATACGTCGGCATATTTTCTACATAATAGCTCTAAATTTGCTCGTTCCTCGGGGTTCAAATGATTCGTTCGTGAATGTGACAAAACTTCTTCCGCACATGACAATGTTTCTTCAGTACGCGTGCACTCAATATTATAAGACTCCGCGTGAATGGGACTATCTAGAGAAAATATTAAATCGTGTTGCGTCGGGTTCGTGACTTCTAAAAATCCGCGGTTGTTCCATACAGTGGTTAGACACTGACCAATTACACAATTAGAAATAGTTTGTTCGTTAATTATTGCGTCTCCGTCGCTTATATTAATAGGGATTTTAATTATTTTTGACGAGTTGGCCGGAATAATATCTTCATACCAGTTAACGTCCCGCGAATTGTACATCTTTATAGGATTAGTAGAATTACGCGTTATAAGCAATTTGTCTTTTAAATCTATTTTCGCCTCCCAATTTTCCAACAAATCAAGTCCGATAAGTCCATCGAAATAATCATGGAACTTATATACGTACAATTTACTGTTTCCGGATTCCTGAAATTCTGTAAAACACGGTATACTGATGGAATAATTATTTCTAGTTGTTGCTTGTACATTAGTGAACTCGAAAGGATCAAAGTTTAATGGAACGTTTGAAAAGAAAGGTTCAACAGCTGCCGGACTTATAAAAGACTGATTCGCGCCAGTGTCTATCAGAAATTTTAAGGGCAGATCTAAAATTTGAATAAAAGGAAGCTGTCTCTAAGTTTGTAAATTTAATTTTATTTTGGCTTGTCTGACTTCACGCGCTTCTGAAAATCCTGTTCCTCGACAGAGCTAGTTGATGCCTGAGGCTCGTCAGAGTAGCCGGAGGGTCCTTCTTTTGCTAAGTCATAACCCGACTCAACCGAATAATTAGGCATCTCAGTATAACAAAATTCATTTTCAGGGTAAATATATTCGTAAGGTTCATAGAAATAACAATCACCATAACTGTTGCATTCATTTAAATTCATTTCTTCCGTTTTGAAATAATTCGAAGCTGGAATATGTCCATGCTTACGCCAATCGTGAACGGTTAATTGATTAGTTATAGGTTTTTCCCTAGTAACGTAATGACTTACTCCGTTCATAGGCTTAGGTCCCTGCCATTGGTTTTGAGACACGTTTCTGGGTGCAAGTTGAAAGTTATTCTGATGGGGGTTGTAATTTGGGGGTGGCACGTGGAACATTTGCTGAGTACGCGACTGCATGTTGATTGGTCTAACTGGTATTGGCTGGGAATTTGGCTTCCCCTTGTGGTTGTGGCTGCTATATTGGTGGAGGCCGTGCAAAAGAATTGAATGGCTTAAACGCGGGTAAGTTATTAGGTAACATAGGCATAGGTTTAGGTAATTGTAGGTTTTGCGATTTCTTTTCAGAAACGGACTCGTTGCGGTTTTGAAGGTACATTACATTCAATTCCTCTTGCACGAACTCGAGCGCTTTTTTAACGCTGTCGGGTCGCATGCATCTAATACGTGAGCCTAAGGGCTCTTTTAACCCACGTACAAACGCTTGCATTGTCAATTTTCGGTAAAGAGTACGTTTGGCTTCGATAGTTGTAGCGACGCTCTCGTGTAAAGTCACGTACGTCATGATGGTGCTAAATAAATTAACACACCGATCGTAAAATTTCTGGAGCGAACTATTCCCTTGCGTGGCCAACATAAGGTCATTGTAAAGAGCTGTCTCGTCTCTTTGGTCTGAAAAAATATTGATGAGGGCATTTTTTATGCTATCACAATCTTCAGAAATGCCATAAAATTATAATGCTATAATACGTGCGGCTGCCCTGTAATTTTGTTTAAAATACCGTTTATTAGATATAGCTTAGCTAGTTCTTCGCCAGGATTTTCGCTTATATATTCAGAAACGATCTGATCACACAAATGAATGAACCTAGGCAATATATTCGGATTCCCATGAAAATCAGGTACTAAACGTAAGGCTTTAAAGATAATTTCGGGTGATTGATAATCTATCGTATCTACCGAGGAGTTAATTGAATTATCTAAATCTACACTAATGTTTCTATTATTATCTAATTCGAGCCTACGAGCTAATCTGGCATGTACAGGCTCTCTAGAGGTAGTTTGCTTAGGATGGAAAATTTTGTCCAATAAAAATTACTACTGGAATAATTGAAAGCAACACACAGAAATGATTTTTGAGTGTACTTACATGAGTTTCATTCTGGTTCCTCTGGGATCGATGTCTAGATTTATCCTCCGATCTGGACTCCCGGTTCTTTGGATACCCGATGACTCGTGGCAGTGGTAGCGATATGGATTTGGATATAAGAATTTCACTAATAAAAGAACTATTATAAAGATATTACAAATGAAAGAACTAATACTAATTAAGTCTACACTTGTTCGATGCTAGAAACGAAATGAAGTGGCATCGTGAAGTTTCGTATATATAATGCTGTCGGATGAGACACCGCGGGCGTCACTGTGAATCCACGGCAGCCACATTTCCCATCAAGTCAGCAGAATTGCCTCGCTGCATTAGGTTTCTAGTAAGGTGCTATGTCGGTTGACACCGCGTGCGTCATTGTGAGTCCACGGCGACCGAGTTTCCCATCAAGTCAGCAAAACTGCCTCGTGGAAACAATGTTGAAATGTTGTGTGGGAATATGAGGTTGCCGCGTAGTTAGTGGTTTTTGTAAGGGGGCATCCATATAACAAACAAAAAATCAACAGTAACAAAAACAACAACAAAAACAGTAACTAACTAGAGATCGCACGGGAGCACAAACAACTGACGAAGATATATTTCAGCGTTGCTATCGGTACTGTAAGGGCGACGCTTGAGACGCGGTATGAGGGAGCGCGGCGGGAGGTAACGGCATTCATGAAGTGAACACGTAGTATGTTTATTTTGTTATTGCCACATTGTTATTTTTCAAGTTCAGAATATAACCGCAATATATATATATATATATATTAATAATATTAATTGATTAAACCGCAATATTTATTTAATATTTTTAAATAAACCGCTATTTGTCGCAAATCACAACTTTTAATAGTAGGAGATTTAATTTTAATTTAATTACCTATAAAATCGCTGCACGTGCTTCACGCCCTGTTCATTTTACGGAGTGAGCAGAGACTGGTATTTGCAACCGGTATATTTTTGCAATAATAATTGTTATATTTTTTTTGGGTTGTTGATTCTCATGTATTATCGTTACACATTCGCTCGCGTATTACTGGTATAATCGCCTTAGCGGAACCCTAATAATAAATTTGATTGATTATATTATTTTATTGTTTTTTGTACCGGTTTGTTGATTTTGTATATTAGTGTTACACATTCACACGTGTATTACTGGTATCGTCGCTTTAGGGTTCCGCACTTGATTAATAATATTGTTTTATTTATTTCACGTTAAATACGTTCATAGGTCGTGATATCTAAATCAGATAAACCAATAATGTCAAAATTGGACAAGCAATTAGAAGCTAAGTTAAAGGTAAAGGAAAGCAAACGAGCAGAGATATTCTCTCGTATACAATCGCAAATATTCACACAGCCACGTGTAGGAATACGTTCTTAGCTTGGGCGAGAATTATAGATGAGTTAAGAAACAGCTATCACATGTTAGTGGACGACATTAACTTATTAAATTTAGAACTTGATGAGAATTATGAAGTGAATTACCAATCCACCACCGCGTTTGATGATTTGTATTGTATAATTAAAGATACTTTAATTACATTGAAGACGGCCTCCTCCAGGAGTTCTGATCCTAACCGCACAAACAGTATAAACCCTATTAAGGTGCCGCGTATTGAGCTTCCCACATTTGACGGGAACATTCAAGAGTTTCCATTTTTCTATGAAACCTTTAAAAGAGTAATTCACGATAATTCATCGCTTATTGATTCGGAACGTATTCACTATCTATTGAATAGTCTAACCGGAAACGCCAAATCCGTTGCAGCTGGGTTTGTGCCAGCCGCCTAGAACTACAAGTCGGTATGGGATACTCTTATCTCAAAATACCACGATAAACGCGCTTTAGCTGTGAGCTATTTAAACCAGTTATTAGCCCTGACTAACCAAACTTAGAACAGGTCATAGATAAATACGCCGCGCTTATAGATGGTCTTAAAGGTCTTAAGTTCGAAGACTTAGCTGATTTTATTTTTGTTCATATTGGCCTTAAATTACTAGATTCGGACACCGAAAAAGATTATGAAATGTCTATTCGCAATACAATAAAATTCCGAATTATGATAATTTTATTCAATTTGTCAGAGAACAAATAAAAATTTTACATCGCACCTCGCATAGGTCTGACAACCTTGTCACCGCTTCAAACAATATATCGTCACGACCGACACATCGAACCCGGGCACCACGAGCATATATTGCAACCGCTTCTAACTGTACATTATGTCACAATGCACATACGCATCTTTATCAACGTAACAAGTTTTTAAATATGTCTCCGACGGAGAGATTTAATTATACAAAATCGCATAGAATTTGTGGTAATTGTCTTATTAGACAACAAGTTACTGTAGATTGTAATTCTAAGTCAAATTGTTGTACATGTGGCCAACGTTATCATACCTTGCTTCATTTTAAGCAGATTACTAATCGCAAACCTAACAATGAATTTATTAATTCGTCGCATAAACCTAGGGTTACGCCTTCCAACTCTTCTGCTGAGGATAATCCGAAGGATCGTTCAGCTGACACCTTCACAGGAGCGTGTGTCGCTATGCACGCTCTCCTCAAAACCATTAGAGGCTTCTTTGAAGACCGAAATCTTGCCTACTGCTAAAGTATTGGTAGCAGGCCGCGGAGGAAAAGACGTGATAGTGCGATGTCTTATTGACCCGGGTTCGCAAAAACATTATATAACCACACGCTGTTGTCGCAAGTTAGGACTACGCATAAATACCAATTATACCTGTACAGTTAAGGTGGAGGTACAGGTCAAGTGGAACCGCACAATTGGTGAGAGGCTCCACTACTCTCAGTTTTTGTTCAAGGCTTAGACCGCAACCTAAGTATAAAATAGAAGCCTTAGTGTTGGACCAGATAACTGGTCAACTTCCGCTTACGCAAATACCGGTGGGCCAGAAAGGCGTACGATTTTAAAACACTCTTGCGTTTAAAGCTTTAGAGGGACTGCGCGGGTGGTGGGGTTAAGTAGCTCGGTTATCGGAAATTTAGTTGCGATGGATCACTTCACCGGGCGCAACGTGCATTCTGCGTTAAACATTATTACAAAAATCGCGATTCGTGCGCTATTGTTCGGCGTTTATTTCGGCGTGAGTTTGGATTACATGACCTAAATCAGTGTCCGAAGGAAAGTGTGATTCGATCGTGGGTCAGAAAGTTCAGCTACTGGTTCGACTCTCAAACAGAAGCCTGCAGGACGCCCAGGTCAACAAGAACGGAAGACACAATTGAACAAGTTAGAGCTTCAGTTCAACGTAATCCTGCTCTATCGACTCAAGCGTTCAGCCGAACTTGGTATCCAGAACATCTTTGCGTCGCATTTTGTTGAAAGATCTGAAATTGCACCCGTATAAAATTCAACTTGTGCGGAATTACAACCAATGATCAATTTACGACGAGCTTTTGTTGAAACAATGTTGGAACGCTTTCGGAGTTCAACAATATTCTGTTCTCCGATGAAGCCCATTTTCACATAAATGGGCATGTGAATAAACAAATTGCCGTTACTGGGCTGCAGAGAACCCTCGTGCAAAACATCAAAAACCTCTGCATTCGCCGAAAGTAACCGTTTGGGCGGCCATGTCAGCGCACGGAATTATCGGACCCTACTTCTTCGAAAATCGACAAGGCCAATCTGTCACTGTAAATTCTAACCGATACATAGCCATGTTAAGGGATTTTTCTTTCAACAACTGCAACAATTTGAAGCCTATAATCGTGCAACATGGTTTCAACAAGATGGTGCGACATGCCATACAGCTAATGCCTCTTTGGAGGTCGTCAACGAGATGTTTGCTGGGAAACTGATATCGCGCCGAGGTGACATTGCATGGCCTCCTAGAAGTCCGGATCTAACGCCACTGGACTTTTTGTGGGGATACCTAAAAATAGAGTCTACCCAATACCCAGCCACAATTAATGAGTTGAAGACCAATATCCGGAAGAAATGGCAGCTATTCCCGTGCAATGTGCCAGCGAGTTTTACCAATTTAAGGTTCAGATTCGAAGAATGTTTGCAGCGCGATGGTGCACACCTGGATGACGTTATTTTTAAGAAATGAATTTCCCAGATGTCAGTTTTATAGAAATAAAAATTTGTATGTGAATTGTACTTAGTTTTTTTAATGATTTTTTCATAATTTTCTGGCCCACCAGATGTCACAAAGATGCATCACTTAAATAATATTTCGCTCGCTGACGATTCCTGGGCTCTTCCAGGTGATGTTGATATACTTTTAGGCGTTAATTTATTCGCGCGCATCTTATTACCAGACTGAATTTTCTCGCGGCCAGGAAATCCTGAAGCGATAAACACAGTGTTAGGATAAATCGTTTTAGGAGACGCACCAGTTGATAAACGGGATCTACCTCCTGGTCTTTTTGCACCACTTCTTCCAATGAATGTCTGGATCTTCGCAAGTTTTGGGAGATGGAAGAAGTAGAAGTTGCCCCTATCAGTAGTGTCGACGATCAGCACTGTGAGCAGTTTTATGCTTCTACGGTTCGCAGAAACGCAATAGGCAGGTACCAAGTGGCCTTGCCTCGTAAAATTGAGGCATCTACTCTTGGAGACTCATTTCATATCGCACGACGTCGTTTGTTAGGTCTCGAACGCAAATTCGCTTCTAACCCAAATATTAAGAGTTTGTATTATAACGTGATCCAAGAATATCTTGAGAATAAGTACATATCGCGGGTCAGTGACACTGATTCAAATGAGGTCACGTGTTATATTCCTCACCATCATATCATACGCGAAGATAAAGCGACGACCAAACTACGTGTATTCTTGACGCCAGTGCTAGGACGGGTGGTGACGGACCTTCGCTTAATGATATTTTGTATTCAGGTCCAGCTCTTCAAGCTGATCTTTTTAATATTTTAGTGAATATGCGCCTATTTCCTATCGCAATAACAGCAGATGTACGCCAAAATATTATCTGCGTATAGAAGTTCGCGAAGAGGATCGCCCTCTTCAACGCATTTTATATAGGTTTAACCCGCAGGAGCCCATGCAAATATTTCAATTTAACCGCGTGGCCTATGGCCTTAAAAGTAGCCCATTTTTGGCAATTTGCACCGTCCAGCAATTATGTATGGATAAAGGACACAGCAAAGGTAGTTCTGAGACATTAATGTTGATGATTTAATTTTTAATTGTAAACTGATGCATGTTTAATTTTACTTAAATATTGTATTTTCTAATCATAAGTTTTCATATACCAAAATTGGTGAAATATGTAATACTTTATTATTTTATCTGAACATCTTTGTACCATATTTTTATGAATAAATTTATTATTATTATTATTTGTTAAAGTTTTTACGTTTTCTCAGTTTGTTTTTAACAAAACTGGATTAATGGTTACTACCCCGGGACTTAGCCAAGACAAGTATTAAGTAAGACTGCTTTTTTCAATTGAATATATGTAAGTTTTGGTAAATTAAGAGTTTTTAATGATTGATGAAGCGCTTTTGGTTTTACACCCGTTATAGAGAGGACTATAGGTACTATAATGGCATTATGTAAGTTCCACATTCTAATAATTTCATGTTTTAAATCAGTGTATTTGGAATTTTTTTCATTAATTGTAATCTGTAAGTTATGTGAATTAGGTATAGCAATGTCAATAATAAAAGCGCATTTATTCACTTGGTCTATTAATGTTATATCCGGTCTATTATAGTGTATTGTTTTGTCGGTAAGTATAGCTCTGTCAAAATACATTTTGTGAGTGGTATTTTCAAGGACTATTTCAGGTTTATATTTATAGTATACTTGAGTTCGCTGGTCAGTTAGTTTCCACTTAAGGGCAAGTTTTTGGTGAATGATATTGGCTACTTGATCATGTCGATACTTGTAATCCCTCTGAACAATCGCTTCACAAGCACCAGTGATGTGTTGGATTGTTTTTGAAGCATTACAACAGCGTCTACATGTGTCGGCATGTAGATTTTTTATTTTAATGATGTGCTTTTGATAATTACGTGTCTCTATGACTTGGTCCTGATTTGCGCACATAAAACCCTCAGTCTCATGGAAAAGCTCACCACGTTGAAGCCATGCGTTCGATGCTAATTTGTCTACGGTAGGTTGGTTCAACTTTTGGCGATGTCTTCCATGTAGAGACTTTTGAGTCCATATGGCAATTTTTGTGTTATTATCTGTAAGTACCTCATTTTTTTTTGCAATGTTTTATCATACATATTAAGCGGTGTCAATTTATGATCATTCTGTACTATAGCATTGTGAAGTGATGATATTGTAGTTTTATGATAAAAGTAATTTCTCATTGTTGTTATTTGTCAGTTATGTAAGTTAATTATGTCTATTGCACCTCTTCCTCCTTCATTTAGTGGCAATGTTAGTCTTTGTATGCACGATCTTGGATGGTGTTTACGGTGCTTCGTAAGAGATGTATTTATTGTGCGTTGTAGTTGTTTTAGTTCAGTTTTGGACCAGTGTATTATGCCAAAAGAATAAGTTAGTATAGGAATTGCAAATGTGTTAATAGCTTTAAATATATTTTTAGAATTTAATTGAGATGTTAATACTAAGCGAAGTCTATATCGGAACTGATCTGTTAATGTATTTTAATTACTTTCTGGAATGTGTCTATTTTGATGTGTTGAAATTGCATGGCTTTTATCTGTGATGTGTCCATTTGATTTTTGATCCAATCCGCTTCTGTATTATAATGTTTAGGTTCCACCCATATTGTAGACCAATAATTTTGTAATTCTCTAGGTAAGGGTAAACTATTTTCGGAATCTTTTGAGTTGCTGATTTTATTTGTTACAGGGTTTTTTTATATTTAGGTAGAAAAGTTTTTCATTTGAACAAAATAGCCTGTTTTGAGTTTTTCGTAGAGAGCATGCTTTATATGTTTTTAGCCGACTACTAGTAAGCTTAAGTTTTTGTTTAAGTGTGTCTAAAAAGTGTTCGTGTTTAATGTTATGTTCTTCGTGGACAGAATGAGTTTTATATTGCTCAAATATAGCATTTACGTGTTTAATAAATTTTTTAGCTCTGTTTCCATTGATAAATTGTGTTAGTCTTGCAATCTTTGCTCTTAATTCACTAACTTTGTATTCTAATCTTTTTTCCCACTTTGGTTAATTATATTTCATTTGTTTGTCCATTCCTAGATGGTTATCAACTTGTACAGGTATTTTAATTTTAGCTCCGTTGAGCTTAGCTGAAGTCCACGCTGCACAGTATACTAAATCCTGAAATGTTTTAAATTCAATATCGCTGTTGATGTATTCTGGCAACAAAATATAGGCGACTATCTTACTCAATATTTTTGATGACCTCTGCTTTGGTATAAATTGCCTATCAGTTGGTTTTGTATTAGCATAATATTCTAAAGCTTTAGCAACCATTTCATCTATAGCAATTACCTTTTCTCTGTAATGTAAATTTTCATTTTCATTTGCTGTGTGGTTTTCTGCATTTAAATGTAAATTTTCTGTATCTGTTTCTTCGTTGTTTGAGATATTTATCTGAAGTATTGAGTTGTCATTGGCTTGTATATCGTTATGTTGTTTTTGCAAGTCATTCTGAATTAATTCTAAGCGGTCAACACTTAAATGTTTGTTCTGTAAAATTAATCGTCTTTGGTCAGCTATCCGTTGCTCCGTCAAATGAGTTAAATGGGGGAATTGTTTTATAAACTCTTGGTGTAAGAGTTTTCTATATGCTATTTTATTTTTCTCACACTGAGTTATTTTATAGTAAATTCTTATTATAGCTTCATTGTATTCGTCTGTCCATTTCATACGTTGTTGTGTTCGTAAAGGGTGGGTATTAGTATGACGATTGTTTCGTGTAACAGATATTGATTGGGGAAATGTAGTCTGTAAGTTTGATTGCACTTCAATATAAATTTTGTTAACTATTTCTTGGGACAAAGGTTTATTATTCATTATTGCTCTTCGCTGATCTCCTATTCTTTGACGAGTTACTTGCATACCTGGGAATCGTTTTATGAATTTCATGTGTAATGGTTGTAAATGACCTTTAGTGTCAGTCTCCATCATTGTTAAATAGAGGTAAGTACGCAATATAAATTCATTCATTTCAGAAGTCCATTTCTTACGCGTATTACGTTTACTGATGGTGAGCACAGGTTCCATAACAGAAGTTATTTTCTAAAGACTGGCGTAAAGTGTATGGCTTTGATTTCTGCCCATCATTTTCGGGAGTATATAAACTATCAGTATCACTAAGGGTATCGGTGTCCGTAGATATAGCTTGAGTCGTTTGACGGGAAATCTTCCTCGCCTGGAGATTGTATGCACCCCAAGACACAGCACCATCTCGGCTTCCGTCAGAGTCGATATGGTTACTGGATCTGACGGGAACTGGGGGCCGTAATTTACGTCGTGCACTCATATTTTAGTTCAGCCTGGTTTGGGATCGTTAGTTTGGAAAAGGGTCTTTAAATATTAATAGGCAGATAGATAATCCTGTCTTGTTATTGCTACACAGTATAGTTGTTCTGACTGCAATTAAGTACATGCCTTTCCCTTAAGCACCCCCACCACGACAGGGTGATCCCATGGGGGGGTTATTATTATCAGTTTTGGGGTATTTATAGAGTATTCTCATCTGGTTGGGCTAAATAAATATATAAAAGAAAATAATAAATAAACATAAATATATATTTAATATACCAACATAAATAAATAAATATTACATAAATAAATAAAATCCCAACAAGATGGAAGCCCTCGGCAGGGGAGACGAAACGGCCGAGGGTTGGGGGGAAAGGGAAAGAAACCGGCGGACAATGCGGGCTGTCGCTGTCCCTCCAGTTTCTCCCCTTTCGCCCTATAGTATCCGGCAATGCGTTTGTGTTCATTTTTTGTTCCAACGCATGCGGCATTCTCCACCGCGTGCTTACGGCCAAATCGTAAAACGGTGCCGGGCCTGGGCGTCTCCCGTTAATTGACGCCCACTTTATGGATGATGGAAAAAAATAGACCGCGCATAGGGCCGCTGCCTGGCGGTCGGCAGGGTGCGTCTGGAGCTGGCGCTGGACGCAACAGCATGCGGGCCGCCAGCCGAACTCGAGGTGCTGCACGACCACCTAGCAGGCCCTCGCATCCATCATCCCCACCAGATGGCTTGGTGTCGGCAGTGTCCTCTCGGACTCGGCAAGCGGCACCCGCCGCTGGTGGAGTAGGCCGCATGCGTTGGACAAAAAATATGAACACAAACGCATTGCGGGCGTAGGAGGAAGAAACTGGAGGGATAGCGTATCGGGCCCGGATGCATCGCTTTCTTGCTGAGCTGGAGCCGTCTGTTCCCGTCACAGAGCAAAACCTGGCAGACCGAGTTCGGTACATCATACGCTCGAAAATATTTGATGATGCCGAACTCGAACGACTGCGGCGTGAGGCTATTCCCTCATCGAATGAACCAGCTATTGCTGGGAATGCGGCTCCTAAGGCCATAGACCAGCAGCCACATGTGGAAGCCACCATGGATCATCCCGCTCTGGTTGATTCAGGCGATGATGGAATGGTCACCCACGAACTAGAGCAGATGAGGAGTAAATTGCAGGAGGTGATTGTGGAAACGCGCTGTACGCCTCTAGAAAATCGACCGCGACTCCCGCGCATAACCCTAAGCAAGCGGAATCGGGATGTCGTGATGGCCCTGAACCCAATGCTGGCAACCTTATTGGAAACCAGTCGGAACCTTTGCGATACAGACTCAATACTCTTTGGCGCCGCTTTGGCAGTTTGCCGCATTGTTGGTGCCAAACTTCCCACGTCTGGACGTGCTACTGGGCAAGGTATCACCATTCCAGCCTGGAGAAGAAGGATTGAGGACCGTATCGCAAAGGCAAGGGCCCAAACTGATAAGCTTCAGGTCGGGCAATAATAGGCCGAGAATTGTGCGCACCGTCAGGATGGCGTTTGCTGGGACAAATATCAGTTTGTCCCAGTCGGCTATAACGCAAAAACTGACGGAGCGCATATACGACCTGAAGCAGAGAATTGCTGCTTGGGGAAGCGGATTCGGCGATATACCGAGAGGTCGACACGGTTTAACCAGAATCGTCTCTTCCAGAGTGATCAGAAGAGGTTCTATAAATCATTGGAGCGGCCAATGGTACGTGGAACGGGCCCAGCACTGAATCAGGCCGACACTGTCGCATTCTGGTGCGGCCTGTGGTCAGAGCCTGTAAATCACAGTGAGGGCCCTTGGACGGAAGTTTTGGCGAGTCAGTGTGCGAATGTTACGCCCATGGACCCCGTCACCATAACGCCGGATGACGTAGCTGAGGCGGTCCGTAGGGCCCCGAACTTAAAAAGTCCGGGACTCGACGGACAGCATCACTACTGGCTGAAGGGGTTCGTGGTGTGTCATGCTGTGTTCGCCCGACAGTTTCAAGAGGCTCTCGACCAAAAGTCGCTCCCGAGCCTCTTCACTACTGGGATCACTCATTTGGTTCCTAAAGACCATGATTCCACAGATCCTAGCAAATACCTCCCCATTACGTATCTACCCACCATATATAAGACACTGACATCCATTTTGAGTACGCGGATCATTCGTCACCTGGATTTAAATCAGGTGATGTCGCATACTCAAAATGGATGTCGGGGCGGTGGTTGTGGAACCAAGGAACCACTCCTCATTGACGCGGTCATTCGCAAGGTGGTTAAACGCAACCGTCGGAACCTCTCCGCCGCCTGGATAGACTACAAAAAAGGCATTCGACTCGGGGCCTCATACATGGCTGAAGAGGGTCCTCGAGATGTACAAGGTTGACTGTAGAGTTAGAGACTTCCTCGGGCAGTTTATGGGGCAGTGGAGTACGATCCTTTGTCATCTAGGCGAGCGGATGACGGCTGCGGAGAACCACGTAAGGATAAGAAGGGGTATCTTGCAGGGCGATTGTTTGAGTCCAATCTGGTTCTGCCTCTCTCTGAACCCTCTCAGTACCTTACTGGAGGGTTCCGGGAGGGGATTTCAGCTTCGGAAAGGAGGTACAAAAGTGACCCACCTTTTATATATGGATGATCTCAAGTTATTCGCCTCCAGTCGCTCCCATCTTATGGAATTGCTAAACATCACTTTTTAAAATCATCACTGGGGACGGATAAGTGTGCGGTCCTCCATGTCGAAAGGGGTAGGGTTGCTTACTCTGAGGGCATAGACTTATCTATGCCCATCAACATAAATACCCTATCCGGGGCTGAAACATACCGATACCTGGGTATGTCACAGAACATAGGTATCGATGAGGCGGACATGAAACAGTCAGTTTGCGATGTGTTTTATGCACGCCTGACCTTAAGTGCTAACATTCATATGTTAGCCATGGGCGTAACATTCGCACACTGACTCGCCAAAACTTCCGTCCAAGGGCCCTCACTGTGATTTACAGGCTCTGACCACAGGCCGCACCAGAATGCGACAGTGTCGGCCTGATTCAGTGCTGGGCCCGTTCCACGTACCATTGGCCGCTCCAATGATTTATAGAACCTCTTCTGATCACTCTGGAAGAGACGATTCTGGTTAAACCGTGTCGACCTCTCGGTATATCGCCGAATCCGCTTCCCCCAAGCAGCGATTCTCTGCTTCAGGTCGTATATGCGCTCCGTCAGTTTTTGCGTTATAGCCGACTGGGACAAACTGATATTTGTCCCAGCAAACGCCATCCTGACGGTGCGCACAATTCTCGGCCTATTATTGCCCGACCTGAAGCTTATCAGTTTGGGCCCTTGCCTTTGCGATACGGTCCTCAATCCTTCTTCTCCAGGCTGGGATAGTGATACTTTGCCCAGTAGCACGTCCAGACGTGGGAAGTTTGGCACCAACAAGGCGGCAAACTGCCAAAGCGGCGCCAAAGAATATTGAGTCCGTATCACAAAGGTCCCGACTGGTTTCCAAAAAGGTTGCCAGCATTGGGTTCAGGGCCGTCACGACATCCCGATTCCGCTTGCTTAGGGTTATGCGCGGGAGTCGCGGTCGATTTTCGAGAGGCGTACAGCGTGTTTTCACAATCACCTCCTCCAATTTACTCCTCATCTGCTCTAGTTCGTGGGTGACCATTCCATCATCGCCTGAATCAACCAGAGCGGGATGATCCATGGTGGCTTCCACATGTGGCTGCTGGTCTATGGCCTTAGGAGCCGCATTCCCAGCAATAGCTGGTTCATTTGATGAGGGAATAGCCTCACGCCGTAGTCGTTCGAGTTCGGCATCATCAAATATTTTCGAGCGTATGATATACCGAACTCGGTCTGCCAGGTTTTGCTCTGTGACGGGAACAGACGGCTCCAGCTCAGCAAAAAAGCGATGCATCCGGGCCCGATACGCTATCCCTTCAGTTTCTTCCTCCTACGCCCGCAATGCGTTTGTGTTCATATTTTTTGTCCAACGCATGCGGCCTACTCCACAGCGGCTGGTGCCGCTTGCCGAGTCCGAGAGGACCCTACCGACACCAAGCCATCTGGTGGGGATGATGGATGCGAGGGGCTGCTAGGTGGTCGTGCAGCACCTCGCGCTCGGTTGGCAGCCCGCATGCTGTCGCGTCCAGCGCCAGCTCCAGACGCGCCCTGGCGACCCCCAGGCAGCGGCCCTATGCGCGGTCAATTTTTTTCCATCATCCATAAAGTGGGCGTCAATTAACGGGAGACGCCCAGGCCCGGCACCGTTTCACGATTTGGCCGTAAGCACAAACCCCAAATTAGCACCCTCAATTCTGCCGAGGCATGGCACTCACACCTCTTGGCAAGACGCTGACTGACTGCGCTGACGTAGCAATTTTGTCACTTAACTGTTACGTCAGCGGGCGATGGGGTCGTCACTTCCCTACGCCTTATTATTATTACACATATTGACAGAGGAAGCAGTCGATGCTGCTACTCAACTTATCCAGCTCTTTCACGCAGGGGATTTTGAACTTACTAAATGGGCTAGTAACAGCTCGACAGTCTTATAAGCTGTTCCCGAGTGCTTGCGCTTGTCGCAATGTGTAGAAATGGATACGGTTACCGCGTAGTGATTGGTCTGTTACGCCCTTCGTCTCTCGGGATCCAAGGGACCTTCCTGAATCTAAACCACTCGCTTTTCTTACCACTATTAAAGAATATAGAATAGAATAATTTTTTATTCAATATAGATCACATGTGTAATTCTTATTGAAAGGTTATTATCAACCATGTATTTATTTATACTATAATAACACTTTTTATTCAGTTTCAGCTTAACAAAACATTTAAACTTGATAATAGAGAGAGCCTGTACACTTTCCGGGATCTTGTTGTAATAGCGTATACATTGCCCCAAGAATGAATTACTGACTCTGTGGAGTCGAGAAACTGGTATCACTAGCTTGTGTTTGTTCCTAGTGTTTACAGAATGTATTTCACTTTTTTTACTAAAACTACCTTTGTTTTTGTGAACATACATTAAATTTTCGTAAATATACTGAGAGGCCAAGGTATAATATATAATATAAATAATATATTTATTTCTTTAAATTTATCTCTAAGAGACTCTCTCGGTTTTAGGTTGTAAATAGCTCTAATGGCCTCTAAAAATAATGAAGGCCACTCAAATGAACTCGCTCAAAGCAGTACCACTGCTACCTATAATTTTATTTATAATTTCTCTAACCGCTTTTCCTCTTGGAATAAATATTTGAGGGCTATTTGCTTTTTTCTTAAATTTATCTAGAAATTACCGCGAGGAGCTATTGTAGCTTCGGACTTAGAAACCGCTGCGAGTTTGGTAATGCGCTCCATTCAATATATTCATTTTCCGTAAGATATTAACCGCTTAATCGCTAATAAGCAATGTTCTAAAGAATTTTTGACCTTACGTCCCTTCCTTCATGAAGGCATTATTCGCGTCGGTGGCCGCCTTTCTCGCTCCGATATAGATTTCAACGCTAGGCACCCAATCTTATTGCCAAAACGAAACGAAACGAGTCGATTTAATTATCAAATATTATCAAGAGAAAAAAATTCATACAGGTCCAAATTTACTCATGGCGCTTCTGAGACAAAAATTCTGGATCTTAACCGCGAGGCGTGTCATTCGACAAATAGTTTTTCAATGCAACCTTTGCTTTAGAGCTAACCCACGCTCAGTTCATCCTATGATGGCTGATCTGCCTGGTCCTCGAGTATCCCCGTCACTGAAAGCCTTTTCAGTGTGATTACTGTGCCCCTATTATGTTTACCCCTTTGCGCAGACGGGGAGGGAGAACCCATAAGGCTTACATTTGCCATTTTACATGTCTGACAACCCGTGCAGTTCATATAGAACTCGCTTCAGACTTAAGTACCGCAAGCTTCCTCGCTGCACTTAAAAGATTTTTATCACGCAGAGGTCCTGTTCAATGCCTTTACTCAGACAATGGGACTAATTTCGTTGGTGCCAAGTCCTACCTTCGCGAGTTATACACTTTCGTGAATGACGAAATCATGCTTACTGGATAAAGGAACTGGCTGAGAATAGGATTGCTTGGAAATTTATTCCACCCAGTGCTCCCCATTTTGGAGGATGCTGGGAAAGCACAATTAAATGTGTTGAGACACATTTAAATAAGGTTATCGGTCAACAAGTTCTTACCTATGAGGAACTTGACAACGTGTTAACGCAAATTGAGGCATTGCTTAATTCGCGGCCGTTATTCGCTCTCAGTTCAGATCCTTCTCATCCAACTGCCTTGACACCTTCGCACTTTTTAAATACCTTACCTCTTAAACATTTACCCGTTCCAGACACATCTGAGAAAATTAGTTTGCTCTCGCGCTATGAACTGTTGGACTATTTGGTCCAGTCATTTTGGAAGAGGTGGCGCAATGAATACTTGCACACCCTCCAGCAAAGACAAAAATGGAATACGCCAGCCAATCCCGTCAAGGAAGGAATGGTTGCCGTTTGTCTACAGAATAATGTAATGCCCTTACATTGCCCTTTAGGTGTTATTGTACGATTGCACACTGAAAAAGATGGCATTACACGCGTTGCCTCCGTCAAAACTAAGCAAGGTGTATTTCAACGGCCAGTTGTAAAGCTGTGTCCGCTACCTACTCAATAGTCTTACTTTAGTAGTAAGATTTATTAGATTTTTTTTTTGTTTCTATCTCGTATGTTATATTATAGTTAATACTTCGAATACGCTAGGTTATTTATGTATATATATATATAATACTAATCGCACACTTTTAATATTACCGCATTATATTTTTAAGTTTTAAATAGCAACAATGCAACGCACCGCTAAAGACTTTATCAAGTCTTCCTTTATCTCTCTTTTTTTTCCAATTCTTCTTCTTTTTTGTCCATTCGCAATGAGTTTTGTTTGTTACATATTACTCCATTTATTATAGTCGATTATATTTATCCGCATAGAGATTCTCCACCGCAATCTTTCGCTGTTCTCACTTGTGTTGAAAATGGAACTTTTCAAGGCCGGGGGAATGGATACGCCATACGTCTTAAATAACCTATTCGACCACGAGGTTGCGTGTCACATAACCTAGGTAGCAAGATACTTGTCAACGTATCGCTGCACGCGGCAATCTCATTCCCGCCGTGGGGGATTCACACGCGAGTCCCGTGCCGGACGCCGGCGTACATACACGCGTCGCGTTTCGTGTAAACTGACTCCACGTGGTCGTGTCCCATCCGTGGACATTCGCGGGCGTTCGTCGCTGCTGTGCTGCTGCTGCAGTGCTGCGAGCACTGGGCGACGAACGCCCGCAACATAGGACCTCGTGTCGCAAGCCGCAAACCTTATAAACTGTAGCTATAGTACATAGTGAACCGCAAAACTTTGTCTTATGAGAAGCCACGTGCCGACAAAACCGCTTGCAGAAGCAGCTGCTGTTGAAAAGAGAAGGACGCGCCGCACTACCTCTAAACCGCTCCGCGCCATCTCTAGACGCTACAGGTGAGCACTTGCAGGTCTTGTGAACACGCAAATTACCCCGCTGGTCTTGCGTTTATACGCACCTGACCATGAACCAGAGCCTCTCCAGGGGGCTTGAGCTATCGTAGGAAGTAATCTAAAAGCCCCACCGCGTGGGCAGCGTGGGCCATACCTCCCGCAAGACTGGGGTTTCCCGGTCACACCCGCATACCATTTTTTGGTGTTATCTCGAGCCGCAGGCTCTTACAAGGTCTGTGGTTCGAATCGACAGTTAACTTAATTTAGTTAATTTTTATATTTATTTATTTGGCACATATATGCGTCCTACATTTCGAAGGTACCACGCCCCGCATTTTCTCCATCTTTTTGGTACCTTCGACCCGCACCTTAACTATGTTTTTTGGTCCTTCGATCCGCATTTTATCCAACAAAGTTAAGGCTTATCATGAAAAAAGTTAACATTAGCGCACTCGTATAACTACATAATACATATACATAAACACTCACACCTGTCACCCAGAGGGTAGGCAGAGACTACGGACTTCCACTTGGCACGATCCTGGCACCTCTCTCGCCTCCTTTACATCCATATATCTACGCATACGCTCGTCGGTTAAGGGTACTCCTAATCTGGCCCATTTCAATATATCGCCAATTTGGTCGATAAACCTTCGTCTAGGGCGTCCTTTCCGACTCTGCCGTTCACTTCTGCAGCATAAATTTGCTTTGTCACTCTTTCTTCGTTCATTCTTTCTACATGACCAAACCACCGAAGCATTCCTTTCTTAATCCTGGTCACAACGTATCTTGCAAACCACACTTTTCTCTTATCACACTATTTCTCACCCTGTCATTCAGATGCAGGCCTAGCATACTCCTTAATGACCGCATTTCTACAGCATTTATTCTACTCTCATGCTTCTTCTGCCAGACCCAACTTTCACTACCATACATTAAAGTAGGGACTAACACAGCGTTATGAATTGCCAAACGTGCCTTTTTTGACACATTCTGACTCTTCACAATAGCGTGTAGAGCCCCATTCACTCTATTTCCTGCGTTCACTCGCCGTTCTATATCCTTATCATATCTACCATCCCTGCTAAATAAAAATCCCAAATATACAAACTCGTCCACTTGCTCAATCATCTCCCCCTCTATTCTTATTTCACATAACGTTTTACTTACTTCTCTTTCAAAACCATCACTGTCGTCTTACTTGCGTTCACTTTCATACCTCTTTCTTTTAATGATCGGTTCATTAAAGTAACCATCAACTCGGCCGCCGACGATGCAAATATGACTTGATCATCGGCGTACAAAAGGCATTTGACGGTTAACTCACCCATTCTCAACCCAAATTCTTCAACTTTCAAAGTTTGCAAACAACTGTCCATAAATAGGTTAAACAGCCAGGGGAAGCTACACAGCCCTGTCTGACACCTTTTGGATGCCAAACCAGTCCGAGTAGAACCACATACTACGGAGACACCACATACTTCGGTGGCTGCATCCACCAAAACTTTCTTAACATTATTCCATACAGTCTTCAGGTCTAAATCATTCATACATATTTCATTCAAACCATTTAAATTCTCCTCAGTCTACATTTATACTTCTCTTTCACCTTCATCTTGTAACCTCTCTGTTCTTATATGCTGTAACGCAGTGGTAGACACAGATGTCCGATGCCGCCAATGCCTGAATAGACCATTAATTCGGCATAAGACCAAGTAATGATCCGTCTCTACGTTGGATCCCCGGTAAACTCTTGTATCTACCACTGCGCTCCGCATTCTTTCATCCACAATTATGAAATCTATCATGGTTCTATCATTACCTCTTTCCCATGTATACATGTGAATCCTCTAATGGCGAAAGAAAGTATTCGTCACAAAAAGATTCTTTTCCTCACATACGGCGAGGAGGTCTTCACCATTCTCATTTACACTTTCATCGCCAAACATTCCTAATATCCTTTCATAACCAGACCTCTTCACCCCAACCTTTCCATTAAAATCTCCTAACATAATGATATTTTCATTTCCCTTACATTTCATCAACACCATCCTTACCATGTCCCAAAACTGCTCTCGGATATAAGTGGGCTTAGACATGTCTGGGGCGTACACCCCTAGCACAAACAACTTTTAAGCCCACTTTCATTCGTATCCACAGCAGCCTTGGGCTTACATTCATACTCTTTAACACATTGACCATTCTTTCTGAAAGGATGACACCGACTCCCTGGCATGCCCGCTCGGTCTCGTCTACACCAGACCAGTAAGCGGTATACATGCCATGTGCAGTGGCATCCTTTCCTTTCGTTTCGTCTCATTTACACATAACACATCTATTCCTCTATCATTCATCATTTCGCATATTTCATCCATCTTATCATTCATTGCTCCATACATTCAGCGTAGCCAGACGGGCCTCGCAATCCACTTTTCGCCCTCCGGGAGACAGAACGTGACGGTGGCGAACCTCGTCGCCGGTTTTACTCCCGGAGATTCTTCACCCTGCCCCATTAAAGGCGCCGGGAACTCAGGGCCATTCCTTTAATGTGTTGGCTCATGGTGCGATCTAAGGTGGTAGATTTTACGCCGCTACCATACGGCGAGGAGCCGAGTCTATCCTTTCGGCTTTGTCGCTCGTTTAGCACCACCCGGGGACACGTGTAGGGTGGGCCTAGGGTTAGGTGGTCGAAGCCTACGGACGCGAGCGACTCATTTTTCCGGCTAGTGAATTATTAACACCAATATTATCCGTAATTATCGAGTAGTGGCGGTCGGTGTAAGAATATCCACTACCCCATATCATCACGTGGGTGCCGTAAGAGGCGAAAGAGGAAAACCAATCAGGAGATGGGCAGCAGCGTCTTCAAAATAACGACTAAAAATTAAAAACTTCAATTGCCAACCTGCTTGCCAAGCGTGGCGACTATGGCAAATTTGGAGGAGGCCTATGTTCAGCAGTGAACTTTGATAGGCTGTTACGGCAGCCGTAATATATGCACAAACACATTACCACCATATTATATTGCAAACCTCTATCTTCTTTATAAAAAAAAGATAGAGGTTTGCAATTGTGCGCGCATCACGCAAAAACTACTGGATATATTTCAATTAGGTTTTCTAAGTTTTATTTCTTAGACACTTGGCCCTTATCAAAAAAAAATGCGATATCTTAATTTAATATATAGTTATTAAAGTTTTCAGAAACAACGATTTTTATAAGCACTACGTGTTCAGTGACGTGTGTTTTCTTTGTTTATATATCAAGCAACGCGGACGAAGTCACGGTTATCAGTTAGTCTAATATAAAGCTAAAAATTATTCTAGAATAGCTTACGGTCTGTGTATCCGACACTGAATACGTTACTCCACTTGCTGATTTTTTTATTTTTTTTCATCAAAATAATTGGTTTCCCTGAAAAATCAAAAAGTTAAGTATATTGGCTGTTCCATTCAAAATCGAGTAAGAACTACGTAGGTCACTCAATAAGTTTTGAGATGCTCGAAATTTAAAAATGGAACGCACCCGTGTTATATGTTTCTAAAAAGCAAATTTATTTAAAAATACAACTCCATAAGCCAATTGCTCAGCATTAAAAAAGAACAAAGTTCTATTAATTTTCCTGCAACACTTCCCGCGCTTTTCATTTAAAACGATGGATCTTAACCGTGAACATTTGCGCGCTATGATATATTATGATTTTAAATTTGGTTTAACCGAACAATTAAGCTTACAACGGTTACAATCAGCATAAGGGGACTCAGCTCCATCACGCGCAACAATTTTTAGGTGGTTTGCTGAATTCAAAACGGGTAAAATTAATCTTAAAGATGACCAAAGAACCGGGGCCCCGCAAACAGCAGTAACGGCAGAAAGTGTATGGACTACTGAAATGTTGGTGCGAGAAGACCCTCGAATCACATATACGGACATCGAAAAAATTGTAGGCATTAGTTCGAGGAGCATTCATACCATCCTACATCAAAATCTTGGAGTGAGGAAGCTTTGTTGTCGATGGATCCCTCGTTTACTCTCCGAAAGCGAAAAACAGACTCGTGTGAATTGGTGCCATGAAATTCGTCTACGTTTTGAAAACGGGCAATCTAGGCGTGTTTCAGAAATCGTTACTGGTGACGAGACATGGATCTATCAATATGATCCGGAAAATAAAAGGCAATCATCGGTATGGGTCTACTCAGAAGGACAGTTACCTACAAAACTGCAGAGACCTCGCAACGTTGGCAAAAAATGGTGGCTAGTTTTTTTTCGCGGAGCGGACATTTGTCGACGTCAATGCTGGAAAATTGTAGGTCAGTCAGTCAACTCTGAATGGTATACTACAGTTGCATTACCCAAAGCTTTTCAAGCTGTGCGGGAATGCGGGACCAAAGACCGGGCATCGGGGAATCATGCTGCATCAGGATAACGCCTCTTCACATACCTCCCTTAGAACAAAAGCATTTATTGAGGAATCTGGTGGTGAAACTCTAAGTCACCCACCCTACAGCCCTGACTTAGCTCCTTGTGATTTCTTTTTGTTCCCAAGAGTCAAAGAAAAATTAAAAGGTAAGTTTTTTTCAAGCGCCGAAGAAGCCGTGGCTGCCTACGAAGAAGCGATTTCCGACCTGTCAGATCAAGACTGGCAAAAGTGTTTTCAGAGTTGGTATAGGCGAATGGAACTTTGTATAGAGCATGATGGAGAATATTTTGAAAAGATATAAAATAAATATTAATAGTATCTAGAATACTTTTTGTATATCTCAAAACTTATTAAGTGACCTACGTATAAGAGTTTTACTGAAGAGAATTTAATAATTCATAAATATATTTAAGAAAATAAAATTTCTCGTAATTGCTAAAGTTTTATTGGGTGATTTGATCTTTCTGTATAAAATAACTATGTAAGTAACATTTTCAAATAAAAATATTTTTGAATGTCACTTACTAGGTTTTGATATGAGACAGCTGAAACATGTTTGTTATTCAATATCCAGATGAATAAATTACAATATTTTCTTTAATATTAGTGTTACAATTCAGGTAACAGTTGACCTGATAGTAGGTGGCTACTGCAGAACATTAACGTCTGCAACTAACTCGAATGCGTTGTCTCTTCTCAGGTCGAGACAAAATACCCTTAGATGATCTTCAATCCGGAATACAGCAATTGGTATAGCGATGAATGTCAGCAGAAATGGGCGAGAGGGTGATACTAACCCAGAAAGATTCTTTAGAAGTAAATGAGCTGTCACATTTATTAGCTTCAGGTCAATTGCGATTGAGATTTGGTAGTTTTTTATAGCAAATTTATTTTATTTTAATCAGATGTTACTTTACGAAAACCTATTATATGAAATATGTTAAAAATTAATTAGCTAAGGTCCACGTCATTTTATGACGTGTCTTACCCAGTTGAAAGAGCACCTCCCGCCCTTCCTCAATTGCGTGCACCATCTCCGTCACCACTAATCTCAGCACCACTAGTCCAAACACCACTACACTAAGAATGGCACATAACCGTCGATAATACGACACGTTCGCCTCTAAACGAGACTTATATACTTTTTTGAAGTTGGTTGTTTGAGATCCATGGACTGCAGAAGCTTATTCACTTAGCATTAGGTAGAGTGTAAGTTTATTAATCACTTTTCCTTTATAAAAAAAATAAGATTGTACAGTATATACGGTTATAATTGTTGGCTACTTACAAAGGTATGGGTTAGTAACACTATCCAAATATAGGATAACTATTGTATTCAGAAAACCTTTCTTAAATTCAGGATGCAATCGATAACCAAGGATGCCACAAAACCATTGATTGCCTTCCGTGCTGTAAAACATTGCTTTAGAAAACTTCCTGAAAAATAATAAACAGAATATTTTTTTCATATAAGAATTCTAAGGCAGGTGTCTCCAAACTTAGGCCCATAATGATTTTTTCAGTATGTTCCAAGGGCCAAAACAGTTTTAATTTTTCTGCCCTTAACTATATTTCTAGACTAATCGCAAAGTGCGTGACCTAAGCAAACATACGCTTTTTTGCATTTCAATTACTATTGTGTATTGTGACATTTAACGACATCTAGTGGCTAGTAGTTATACTATGTATTGTACTATGTACTATCTATTTCAGCTACCCACTAACAGGTGGCATTAGATGTAATTAAATATTTCGGAATTTTCGCGTTGGTTCGTGAAAGTTCTGGTTCTGGCTAGTGTATTCCGATCATTTAGAGATGGCAGTAATTGCATATAAAAAGGCTAGCGGCGCAACCGTGAGTCAGTTTGCGTAAGAAAGGGGAAGGAAGCGAAACTGTCTATTGTGAAATATAGTAACACCCGTGCATAACAGTATTTTGATTTGACTTATTGTTTTTATGTGTGATTTATTAGTATGGAAAAGAAGTGAAAAATAGACAGTGAATGTAAAACGTTCAAAGATAAATGGAACTTTCAGTATTTTGTGATTGAGTCCATTAATAAGGCGCTATGTTTAATTTGTAATAAACCATAGCTGTTCTCAAAGAATATAACATTAAACGACACTATGAATCGAAAAATCTTCAAAATTACTCCAAATATACAGGAAGTTTGCGGACGGAAAAATTTTAAGCTTCAAAGACAATAAACAAAAAGACAGACTGAAATCGCAGCAATCTTTGTTTACCAAAGCGAATACAAAGTAGAACAAGAATACAAAGAATAACAAGAGTCCGCAACTCGCTCCAGCTTTCGTGTGGTTCTTGAAATCAGAAAAGTGAAATACCGTTCACTGATGGAGAAATGATAAAAGAATGCTTGATTGCAGTAGCCGAAGAAATATGCCCCGAAAAGGTAAATTTATTTAAAAGTGTCAGTTTGTCAGTAAACACCGTGGCTCGGAGGCTGCAAGACATCGCAGAAAATATATCATCTCAACTGTCTGATAAAAATGGACATCTTGAGTCGTTTTCTCTAACCTTGGATGAGTGAACGGATGTGTCAGATACTGCTCAGGTGTTGTTTTTTATTCGCGGTGTAAATAAAAGCTATGAAGTGTATGAAGAACTTCTTGATATTGATAGTATTCACGGCACGATAACTGGGGTAGATGTTTTTAAGGGAGTTGAAAATGCCATTAATAAAAAAGAAAAAAAAAGAAGATGGAAAACTTGAAATCTATTACAACTTTGGCAAAAATATGTGGGGTAAAAATAAAGGAGTGGTTGCACTTGTGTCAAAGACTGTAGAAAAATGATGGTGGTTTAAAACTATTAGTCCTACATTGTATCATTCATCATCAGTTTTTGTGCAGAAAATGTTTGGATATTTCTGAAGTTCTAAAACCAGTCATATTAGTTGTTAACTTCATCAGATCTACTGGGCTGAATCACCGGCGATCCCGCGAGTTTATTGCAGAGATTGGAGAAAATGATTTACCATATCTTAATGCCGTACGCTGGCTTAGTTGCGGAAAAGTCCTTAAGCGCTTTTTTGAACTTCGAGCAGGGATGAAAATTTTTTTGAATGAGAAGCATCGCCCTTTTGGCGATTTAGAAAATTGTGAATGTCGGTGGAAGTTAGCATTCTATGTCGATTTGACAAATCATATGAACGAACTGAATTTAAGATTGCAAGGAGAAAATCAGCTTCTTCCTGATTTATACACCAATATCAAATCGTTCAGGCAGAAAATAATACTATTTCAATCGCAATTGCGTAACAAATGTTTCACACATTTTAAAACATGTGAATCATTCAGCCACACTACAGAGACTGAATTTCCCTTTGATTTTGCAATCGAAACTTTGAGTGCATTAAAGATAAAATTTGATACTCGTTTCTCAGACTTTGATGTCATTGCGAATGAAATTAAGCTTTTTCAAAATCTGTTTGATTCTGGCATTGAAACCCCTCTCCGGTAGTCCAAATAACGAAAATTATTGAGTTACAGTGCAGTGATATAATTAAGAACAAATATCAAAATTCATCTTTGCTGGAATTTCATAACAGGCTTCCACTGGTACAATTTGATACTTACTTGTGTGAGAAAACGTTTTCCAAGATGAAGTACACAAAGAATGTTTACAGATCTAAATTAATCGATAAGCATCTTAAATCTCTTTTAATAATTGGTACAAGTAAAGTTGATCCACAACTACAAACTATTGTCGGTGGAAAATCACAATTACATAAATCTCATTAGTGTTTTTTGTTTTACTGTGATTAGTGGGATTCGTGGGATAGTTATTAATATGCTTAAGCTCTGTCTAACTTAATATAGTATCTAACTGAAGTTAAGTTTTCTGCGTCATCATTTCTGTCGTTAAATTTTACCTCGCAAGTAAATAGAACCGAGTAATTATCATTCTGTGTTTTCTTCTTCAACTTATCACAGCAATAGTAACAACAATAAGACATTGGCTGTCGCAGGCCAAATTGATGACACTGGCGGGCCAGATTTGGCCCGCGGGCCGTAGTTTGGAGACCCCTGCTCTTCCACGTAAAAATAGTAATTTAAAATTCATACGGTACTTTAGTGAATCCTGGTCCACGGCCGTTATATCTTTTGCGTTCCCTATAGCTATTTGTTGTTCCACCATCACAATATTAGTGACTTCTTCTAATGAGTGATTATCTGGAAAAGCGTTAAAAATTTCATGTAAGATAGACCGCGTAGTGGTGGTGTAAGAATATCTACTACCCCATATCGTCCCATGGGGTCGCAGGAAATGACAGAGGGAAACAAGAGATGACAGCAGCGTCTTCTTAGTAACAACTAAAACACGAAAACTGTGCCAATCCTCTTGTGGTACTATGCCAAAATTGTTCCTATGAGGCAATCTATGGGGGAAGCTTATGTTCAGCAGTGGACTTTTGATAGGCTGTAACGGTGACGGCAGATATGCGATTGAATCTTTAAAAAAGAAAAATACCAATTTAGATAATATAAATAGCCTTATCTATTAGTAGTCAGCAATTGCCACAACGAGAAAGGCCCATGTCTAGGAGTGGATTTTTATAGGCTAGAATGCAATGGCTCATTAAGAACAGACGAAAAAATCTCTGTGCACCTTTCCACATAGCTTCAAAATATATAGAAATAGTAAAACTCACCTGCTTTATAAATCAAAACTCCCATCCATGGCATTAACACGATTTTTTTATTGTCAATAACAGATAAAAAATGATGTTCTACTGCTATATAATCTAAAACATTAAAACATCAAATGACATAAAAATATAAAAGCAGCTGAATGCTGCTGTATTTTGTATGGTGAGTGTAGAGATCCGGAAACCTGAGGGTTTCAGAACAAAGAAATGTCATCTTCGATTTTTTTTAAATTTCTCAGTCATGCAGGTTTCTTCACGATGTTTTCCATAAACACCGAGCTCATGATCATTTTTTTTATAGAAGAGGAGGCAAACGAGCATGCGGCTCACCTGATGGTAAGTGACTACCCCCGCCCATGAACAACTGCAACACCAGAAGATTTGCAGGTGCGTTGCCGGCCTTTTAGAAAGGAGTAAGCTCTTTTCTTTAAGTTCCCTAAGTCGTATCGGTCTAGAAAAATCACCGGTGGTAAACGATACCACAAAGAGGTTGTGCGAGGAAGAAAACTTCTAGTAAAACATCACATCATTCGATATTTTGACGCCGAGGATTACGATTCTAGCTGAAGCAACAAGGGGAGTGCCCTGAAGTTGAAGAGATACGACAAAGGGGTTCTTTTTAGCGGTAAACGCGCAAACCTATGCCTTCAATTAAATTAGACTAGATTTAGTCGTCCCCAAATCCGAGGTTTTGTTTAAAAGCGACTCGACTTCAGACACAAATTTGTTCCGGTACTTGATGAAGTGATCCAAATATTGGCACGGCCGGTGGTGTAAAAAGCATCACCTATGCTGTCGCTGCTGAATGCTACTGGTTTGCAACATATCATTGATATGTAGAAGGAACAGCGTAGGTGATAGCACACAGCCTTGTGGAATACCAGCAGTGTTTATTGCTTTGTGAGACGAGCGCCATGTAAGCCGCACATCCGGCATCGAGCACTCACAGCGCGAGATGTTCAGCGGTGTATTTCCCCCGTCATCGAGAGTCGAGTTGGACGCAAAGAGAAAGCCTAACAGATCGGCTTCTTCCTTTGCGGCATGGGCCAGTGAGTTGTCCTCCCTGTGCAGAGATGGTAGAGATAGCTGACAGAAGTTTTTCGCCAATTCTACCGATGTGCTCTGACCTTGCCTAGGCAATGACTCTTTTGAAGGACCTGGAGGCGGAATCATACTTATTTTTAATAGCGCGGGCGCTTACATCCCAGGACGTTGATGCATCAGCCCAGGCATGGTAGCACTCCTGCTTATAGCGTGATGGTATTTTATAGGAGTGACAAAACCATGGCTGGGATTTGCCTCCGATGTGCACCACAGAAGATGGAATAAAAAGTTCCATACCCTAAAGTACCACATCAGCGACTGAATCAGCAACAATGTTGGGATCGTCCGGCGAGAAGCAAATTCGCCCCCAAGGGTAGGATGCAAAGAAAGACCGCATCCTATCCTAATCGACTGACCTATAGAGCCAAACAAGGCGGCAGCCTGCAGAATGCAACCGCAATGTTAGTGAGAGTGGCAAACTCCAGACAAGACAATGGTCCGAGGAGCCAAGAGGGGCATCGACGGAAACCGGATATCTGTCTAGATGAGAAGTCAGCAGAAGGTCCAACAGGGAAGATGCATGATCCTCCATATCTGGAATCCGCGTAGGCAAAATAACCAGTTGTGTCAGACCATATGCCAAGGCAAAGTCATAAACAGATCTCCCCTCATGATCGGTTAAACGTGAATCGAGCTATTTGGTGTGGTGGGCGTTAAAATTGCCCAGTAACACGATCTCTGCGGATGGGATCTGCTGTAGCAAGGAATCTGTAGCCATTTGGACGTGGTCGATGAGTCGATCTGTGTCGACATTACCGCTACGGGACCTATAAAGGGAACCGAAGACGCGCGGATGGCCGTCGATATCTACGCGTAGCCAAAGGATGAACGGGTCTGAACCTTCAAGACTACCGAGACGTCGAGAACAGATGTCCTCTCTGACGTTTCCGCAAACTCCAGCCCGAGGCACAAAGGAATGTTCCAATTTGTACCCCCTGCGTCTCGGTCAAAAAGCAAGGCCGGCTTCACCGTTTCCAGATGGTGGTGGACGACGTTTAGATTCAAGTAAAACCCTCTGATGTTGCAGAAATTCTACGGATAGCGTGTAACGGATCGCCTTGGTCTTGTTGCTCAGCTTGCCCCGAGCAGTTTTTGTCTTGTCTTGAGCGAACCGGCCCATACGTGCAACAACAAAAGACCAAGACCACTGTTAAAAGCACCAAAGTAAATCAGCACTTACAATTGCAACTAGCAACTTCCTGATAAAAACTTAAAAATAATTAATAACTGTGGTTTCCAAGCTGCCTGCCAAGCGTGGCAACTATGGCAAATAGGGGATCATTAGTCGTATGGGGAAATCTATGGAGGAGACAACACATCTGTACACATGTTGTACCATTAGGTGGACTGTAAATTCGTAAGTTATCTCATCTCAATCTTTATAAATAAATAAAACTGAAGTTTCTGTTTGTAATGTTAATCAAAATAACAGCTTTATAATTAAGGCATAAGAAAGTATATACGGTACTTATAACACAAAACAATTTATTTGAACTTTGCCTGTCTGTCAGTTTGTTTCAGCTAATGTCCGAAATGGTTAAATGAATCCATACTCACGTACTAAGATCAAAAATAAAGTTAAAAACGAATACATTTCTTCAAACTTAACTCAGCATGTTCCTACGATAAGAAAATTGGAACTGCACTAATATTTTAGATCGATAGTTTTATAGTATGCGCACGCGCTGATTGCGCTGTAACAACTGTTTGAAACTGCTGCCCATGTTTTATGACGTTAGAGAACTGTTTAGAAAAGGAGCTGAATATCAAAACATATTGTTTTGACATTCAGCTCCAGCCAAGTTTGTTAATAGGAATGCAATTATGTGACTGGTATTTCCGTTCAATATGAAATGTTTACTGCGTACAATGTTTGAGTGATCGAATCATTTTGCACCGGGGGAGGACCACATTCTATCAGAATACCAACGTTGAATATCAGCATATTTCTGAGAGTTTTTGTTTAGTAAGAGAGTCCAGACGTTCGAAGACCCATTTTGGCTACTTAACAAAAAGAAGGAGGTTTACAATTTGACTGTATGTTTAATTTTTTTGTATGTTATACGATATCGTCGTCATTGACGACTTTTTCTACCACCACGGCACCACTTAGGATTAAGCGTGGTAGAGCCACGCTACAACTATACTATGGTTGTAGCACGAATGGGTCAGCTCGACCCGGGGTAGGACCACGCTATCACAGAATACCAGCGTAAAATAACTGGTCAATGCTTTTGGTGTTTTGTATGGTGAGTGTAGAGAACCGGAGACCCTTCTTACTGGAAACGAGGCGTTTCGTCTTGGTCCTCAGGGGTTACAACGCATTTGCATTTTGATTCTTAATCGAGGATAAATTTAGATGTCTATGGGCCACAGCATTCACTTACTATCAGGTGGACTGTGTGCTCGTTTGTAACCATTTTTGTATGAAAATAGGAAGCCACCCATGAAGTAATCTATCACAATCAAAATCGGTGTACAATGAGGGCTAATAATTTAACGCTCACCAGATACCAGGCATTCCATCATAGTCCTCAAGGGTGTCAATGCATCTGCATTTTAATTCGTAATCGAGGATAGATGTAGATGGCTAAGGGCCACAGCCATACAACCTTTCAAGACGTTCATATTTTATTACTATAGTAATGTTGTATAAATATA
The DNA here is from genome assembly GCA_029286625.1 of Parnassius orleans. Taxonomy (NCBI): domain Eukaryota; kingdom Metazoa; phylum Arthropoda; class Insecta; order Lepidoptera; family Papilionidae; genus Parnassius; species Parnassius orleans. The sequence continues at coordinate 3,457,466 of JAGSMP010000058.1, forward strand.
TTAGATACGTTTTGTACATTATACGCGAATGTTTTGCTTAGGCGTTGTTTTAACTCGAACGTGTGCCCACAACCAGTCCAACTCGTTACACTCAGTTGTAATTAACTCCCAGTGAAAACAAAATAAAAAAGATGTCAGCCTGTGGAGACAATTGCCGGTAAATCATTACTTCATTCACTTGCATGAACGCGTTCGTGGCTTTTTTTTTTTTTTGTTTTAAGTGTCATCTGCAAAATCATCTTTGTGTCTTTAATGAATTATTTCCGAAGTAAGAAATAAAGTGAAGAAGTTATTGCCAACGGAACATGACTATGCAAAACAAACACAGTGAAAACTCATAAGAATCTATCAGACAATTAAAATTTACTTAAAGTAGGATGGTGACAAACGAGCACACAATCCACCTGATGGTAAGTGGTTGCTGTGGCCCATAAGCATCTACATCTATCCTCGATTACGAATCAAAATGCAGATGCGTTGTCACCAGTGAGGACTAAGTTGGAATGCCTCGTTTCCAGTAAAAAGGGTCTCCGGTTCTCTACATTCACCATACGAAACACAGCAGCATTGAGCTGCTATTTTACGCTGGTATTCTGTGAGAGCGTGGTCCTTCCCCGGTCGTGCTACAACTATACCAGTAATATAGCTGCAGCATGGCTCAATGAATATGTATTCATTTTTCTACCGACTTTGAAAAAGGAGACGAAACTCAATTCGACTGTATGTTTTTTTACTGACACTGTTTGAAACTTGACATAATAATTTAAAATTTATAATTTTGTACAACCGACTTCAATATAAATTATTAAGAATAACTCAAAAACTATTAGTTAGATCGAATTTATATGGGACCACATGAGAAGCACCAGCTTTCAAACAAAAAAAGAATTATCGAAATCGGTTCACCCGGAAGAAAGTTATGAGGTAACACACATAAAAAAAACATACAGTCGAATAGAGTACCTCCTTTTTGAAGACGGTAGTAAAAGAATCATTCAATCATAATATACAGACGAATTAAGAAAGTTCTTCTTTTTAAGGTCGACTTAAAATATATATGTCTTTGCAGTTTGAATATTAAAGCTATTTTGCTGACCCTGCCTCAAGATCCTCCAATTCCTACCGGTCTCGTCAACAGTGTAGGTGCCTGCATTACGTCGGACGCAATCAGGAGCCATCTATCCAGTTAGTTTGCCCAAGATGGCGTCCATTTTAATTATAGATGACTGCGTAACTCGGTGGTAAATTTACTATTTTGGAGTAATTGTATGCCATATTATACCGTCACTATGTTTTTGAAACAAGAATGCAGCTGCGCTAAGCGCTTAATCATCATGTCGAGGCGCGGGCGTGCTGTGCATATTTATTTAAGTGCTTAATTTAGTAAGCACTTACATCGCTATTTTGCTGAATTTTTATAGTAGTAAGAGTGTTAAACGCGTGCACAACTCACCTTATGATGGATGCGGTGGTCTATAGACACCTACATTAATCTTCGGCTTAGAATCAAAATGAGAGCACAAAGAGACGTCATCTGTATGAATCTATCTATATACATAAATAAAATTTCAGTGTCTGATTGTAATATCAAAATAACAGCTTTTACTAAATGTATATGTATAAGTAGTTGGTACTTCCCCTTAGAATAGTCAAACACGAAGACGTATTATATACACATGCGTTATTCTATATAATTTAAACTGACTCGCTAATTTATAAATGGAGTACTTATAAATAGTTTTTTTACGTGGTAAAGCCATGCTGCAGCTATACTGTGGTCACAGCACGAATGGGTCGGCTCGTCCGGGGTAGGACCATGCTCTCACAGAATACCAGCGTAAAATAGCAGCTTAATGCTGCTGTGTTTCGTATGGTGAGTGTAGAGAACCGGAGACCCTTTTTACTGGAAACGAGTCACTCCATCTCAGTCTTCAGGGGTGATAACGCACCGGCATTTTGATTCGTCATCGAGGATAGATGTAGATGTCCATGGGCCACAGCAGCCACTTACCATCAGGTGGACTGTGTTCTCGTTCGTCACACTTATCCTATAAGAAAAAAAAAAAAAGAACACAGAAAAGTGACAATTCCCACAACAGTAAATGCATGTCCAGTAGACTTTTACTTACGGTCCAATAAAGAAGTACAGGGAGAATAAGTTCGTATTTCCCCCTTATAATGGTCGATCACGATGACGTATTAACTACACATGCTTTAGTTAGGTTGGGTTAGGTTAGGTTATATAATTTAAACTGACTCCCGAATTTATAAATAGAGTCACAAAAAATAATTTTCTTGGCTTAGATTTGATCACGGGATTAGATAAAGAAATATAACCTATGCAACCATAAATGTTATATATATCACGCTGGTATTATGCGCAAGCGTGGTCCCTCTCCGGTTGATCCTTTTTCTTATGACCTGAGAGCCAATCCTTGCGTGCTACCGCGGCCGCACATCGTTGGGCGTCTTTCTCGATGTAGAGAAGGCGTTCGACAGGGTGTGGCACTCTGGATTACTCTACAAATTATAAGATCAGACCAGTATCCCTCCTGCTATGTTGCGGCTAGTGGCGTCATTCCTCGCAGACAGGAATTTCTACGTCTGTGTAGAGGACGCCATGTCCGCAGCAAGACCCATAAGAGCCGGCGTACCACATGGCAGCTGTCTCTCACCAGTCCTGTACGCGGCGTACACCAACGACATCCCAACCCTGGAAGGACAACTGCGGGAGTGGGAGGACGACGTGGAGCTGGCGCTATATGCGGACGATATCCCGAAGAGCCAGAAGAGCCCACATCGCAGCTGCAAGGATGCAACGACTGCTGGATCTGCTGCCACCATGGTTGGATGAGTGGAGGACGGCCGTCAACGTTGGTAAGACGACAGTTCTGCTCACTCGCCGCCTCAGAAACCTACCACCACCACTGACGCTCAGAGGCCCGAATATCACCTAAGAGAAGGCCGTGACGTATCTTGGATGCTGGATCGACAGGATGCTGCGCATGACCGCGCACATCGATCTCGTCGTCCACAATGCCAGATGTGCGCGGGCGATGCTCTGTCCCGTCCTGGTATCCATGTTACCTATAAAAATAAAAGTTATGACCTGCAAACTTTACATTAGACCGTTGATAACGTATGCTGCGCCAGCATGGTACACGCTTCTGAGCGAACTACAGAGGCGGCGACTGCAGGCCCGCCAAAATCTATCATTACGAACCATCGTCGGTGCAGGTCGCTACGTCTGGAATGACGTCATAGCGGCCAACCTCAAAATGGAAACCATTGAAGAATTTGTGGTCCGGCTGTCGCGCGGTATGTTCAACCGCGCCGACAACGGGCCACACACACACCTGAACAACTTCGCGGCGCTTCACGCCCGGCCTCCTGACGGGCGACCTTTACCAAGAGAACTCCTCCCTATATAGATTAGGGAGTTGAGTAAAATCCTCAATGTCACAGATTGACCAACAAAGATTTTTATTTGATACCATTTTTATATCTTGACACCATTACGCAACGACCGGGGAACCGAACCCCGGACCGCTGCTCTACTTAAAATGCCATGATGGCTTCCAGGACCGGCCCAAAGTAGTGGCCCGTGAGGAAAACCCGGGGAATGGGGAATGCCCCGAGGCCCGAGACCTGCAGCACTAGACACCTGCAGAAGAAGACAACGTAGTGCGTACTACCATTATGCTCTGCAGCATGAAACTACCACGTAATTTTATAATTAAGTATTTTTTATTTATTCAGTTTTGTTAGTTTCTGTTTAAAAATCTTGACTTTTCTGTGTATTTTCTATCAATAATCAGCCGTTCAAAATTATCCTGGCTGAAAATTGTTTAAAAGAAAAGGCATATGCATTAAAACCAATTAAAGGACAATGCCAGATCGTGCCCGACCTTGTACAAAAAAGGTGAATGTATGTAAAATAATCTTATGAATATAGGACTTTTTTATAATAAATCATTATTTAGTACAACTTGCGGAAAAATATTAATTGAAAAAAAGTAATTCAACGGTTAATATTTTATCATTTCCAGTATTTCAAATAATATTTGCGTATCTTTATACGAATTTACGTACGCTTAAAATAGTTATACGATACTTATTTAAAATATATAAATATTTGTCATAAAAAATACCGATAAAAGATACCGATTTCTATTATGATTTATTATAAACCGTCAATTATACATCGAAAAAATTCATGAATTGAATTACAAACATTGATTTTCGTGCATTTTGTGTAATGATACACACACGTCATTGCCTTAAATATCGTAAGTACGCATGTCAAATTAATGTCATTTATTTTCACATGTTGACTGATTTGTGCTTGTGAAACATATTTATTTATCATAATCTCTTTGATTTGATCTCTCGCGGAACATCTTGAGATGCAGTAATTGTCATCTTTGCGTCGACAGGATGCGGCATGTTGGAGACATGACTGTTGTGTTCTCATTGCCATCAGAATATAAACTCTTTTTCCAACATGAAGATCTTTACAACAGGTATGTTTAGTTCAAAGACATTTAAGTAGTAGTTTTCAACAAAAATTGTCACCTCTTACTTATGTCCTATGGGATATATTTCGGATTTGTGTCATTTAGTCTTAGTGACATCGTCAAAAGCTCAAAACGTATTCCTTTCCTAAATTTAAAAAATATTTTTAAAGTAAATATGCCCGATAGTGCATTAAGGTATTGTAAGTCCCAATATGTAGCAAAAATTGAATGTGATTTCGGTTTATTATCGCAAGTATAACGTATATTTACCCCATAATTTTTAAATTTTATTATTTCTGGAAGATTGTTCTAGAACATTTATTATTATTGTAATAAGCGCCCTCTGTTATCTAGTAACCAAATGTTTAGTGATTGACAACGTTTGTCTATTGTTGTTATCGATAAAAAATATTATACAGGGTGCAGATTTAATCATCTACAATATTTAAGGAGGTGAAACAGTAAACGATACTGTATCCATACCAATAAAGAAATCGGGTGGGCCTATTTCGAGGCACACGGCCGTTGGTTTTAACGTGAAACGTCTATGTCAGCCAGTACAACCAGTCAACAAGATAGCCTTCTTTTTAAAATATTAATATAATTCTAAAAGTTATAGTTTTTAATATTGTATATAATAAAATATTGTATATTATGATTCTAAAACACTCGGAGAATTGCAGATGTGTTGCCGGCCTCGTCGTCGTATTGGTCCATTAAAATCGCCGATGGTAAACGATTCCTAAGAAAACTCCTATTAAATTGCACGGTAGTGGACCGCCAAGCATCCAAATGATGTGGATGGTAACATAAGTTTTGTCGCGATGTGTATTGGTGAAATTTGGTGGCTGGAATTGATCCGAACAATTCCTTAGAGCACTCCCCGTAGTAAATACGATAGAAAATGCAAAGGGATGCAACATCTCTACGCAGCGCCAGTGAATCGAGCCAATCAAAGACAACTCGGTCGTCGACGTCAAGCCGCTCTGCTCTCTATGCGGTCAAGTGGAAGGAGCTCGCCCTGGGGAGCCCCGGTCCAGAGATGAGAACAAGATTCCATGTGAGGCCGAACCTGCGCTTGTAAAGTTGCAAACGGTGTGCAAGCATGAAATACTGTTCCGCTCTACTGAGTACACCAAGCTTTTTAGAAGCCAATTTAGCTTTCTCTTCCAAGTGACCATGCTACTGCAGATCATTCGATATATCGACGCCGAAGATTCCGTTTTTGCTGCGGCAACAAAGGAAGTGCTCTGAAATTGAGGAGATACGACAAAGGTGTTCCTTTTAGCACTAAACGCGCAGGCTTGTGAATTTGTGAAATAATTTATTGTGTAACGACTTTTAAGTTCAGTGCTTTCCTAAAATATGTTAGATTTAAAGTGTATTTTTGTAAAAGAAACGAATTGGCGCTCTCTTATTACATTTAACGTTTCGCGATGTGCCTTCGACGCCGACGGACCAATCATATGCTATTATTATAGCGTTTAATGGACCTAGTAACGTCATCCAAGATGCCACAAATGTGACTGCTGTTTGAATTGATTCTTAGTTATTGGAAATTAAATATTTTATTTCATGACTTTTCATTTCATTCATGATGTTATTCATGACTTGAAAAGTTGATATGATTTTTGGTGTGATGGGAGTCATAATAAATAGATTTATACAATAAAAAAGCATGCATATTCCCTATTATTATATCGTAAAACATTACAAACTAAGTAACCTTCAACAACATTATCGATACTTTGATTTCGAAACGGTAACATACCTAAAACGGGTTTTTACGTAACATTTATTAGCGTCACCTACTGGGGAATAACTGAAATGTTTTCCTAATAAATATTCAGCGTAGTTTTGCTATGTTTAGCTAGAGAGCGTCACACACGTGCGAGTTAAAAAATTTGTATGCAAATGTTCATTATGTCCGCTCTATAGTATACCTATATATTTAAATCTCTTTGGTTTAGTTTAATAGCTATTTATATAGTTGATTTAGTTGAATACTGTCGCTGTCGTAATTGATGTATATTTATAAAACTGTAAATATTCACACCTCCCTCAGAAACATATCATAATATCTTTGATTATATAGACAGGACTGAAAAAAATAATTTGACTATAAACAATATAACACACTTACTTGACTTGGACTTAGTTTTTATGAAATATGTTCTAATGTCTGTTTATAATTTTTAGCTTTAACCCGAAGCTGTTAACTGTGAAGAGTGCTCATTGCTTCTTAGCAAACATGGTGGAAATGGAAATATAATGCTGAAGAATAATTGAACCACACACGTTTGCCTGCTTTTGTTTTTGTTTTGCTGTCTTGGGATCTAGAAAACGTATAAGATATCACACAGTTGAAGCCAATGATCCATTAATATCTATGCTATACTTGCATGGCCTGCCTACAATGAGGTCTGTAGTCTCTTATATTATATTTTAAATCCGGGCCGTGCTTTGCTGCGAACTGTGCTCGTAGCTTTTGTCGAAATATTGATAATGATGGACAATGTCTAACAAGATTGTGATATGGTTTCACTTGCTGGCCCGCATGCTAATCGTGGCAACTATGGTAAATATCTCCCAATTAGGCAATCTATGGGAAAAGTATATGTTGAGCAGTGGACTTTTAATAGGCCGTAATGATGATAATGACATGTATAAAATGAACATGAACACACTTGGACATGAAAGAATTATTTGTAGGCCATAAAAATATGTATTTATTTTGTGCGGGAATCTTCAAAACTTATTCAAAACTTAGCCATTATTTAACATCTTTCATTTTTAATCGATTTTTTCAAGATATCATCATTTTCAATTGATACATCAAAAGAGCATTAAATATCAATTATCTTTTAATTTTCAAAAGCTATATTTCTTGCAGGTGTTATGAAGATATTCATTTGAGTTCCATCAGTACCGGATGCGTGATACTCATCAACTTTGCTTCAAGAAAGTTGACAACGCTCTATTGAAGAACTACAATCAATACTAGCTCATAGTTCTTGATAAAAAATTAAATAATGTAAACAATAGTATTTTAATTTATTTAATAAAGTAATAAGAAACTACCAGATAAGCTCTTAAGAAATAGTGAATTAACAGGAAAATCTCTCATCCGAACATCCACCCAGCTGTCAAATTAAAATATAGTTTGTGTGATCTAATTTCTCTCCAGACCTACCAACAATAGTCAAACCTACCACTGATATTAGAATGAACCCGTATTAATATTTTGATTTATTTTGTGATGTATCGCTGTCAAATCGTAATAAAATCTACCGCATCTTCATATTCTGTGTACAATGTTGTAAAAGTAAAAAAAGGCAAATGCCCAAAATCGCGTTAGTGAATTTACGTTCTTAAATATGCCAGACCTACATTATCCAGCCTGCTAACTGGCAGCAAAGTTTATGGTGAAAAATGGTAGCTGGTAGGATCGCCGGTTAAGGTTACGCACCTACATAATATTATGCCAAGCAATACACTACAAAAACTGAAATGACAAACAACATATCTGACGGTAAGTGACACACATAGACACCTATAGCGAACTTCAAACAAAGAAGGCTACAGCTGCGTTTTCATCTAAGACGGAATGCCTCACAGTCTGTTATACTGACTCTCTATACCCTTTCGACCGGAACACAGCAGTGCACGCACTGCAGCTTGTCGACTGAAATGGTAAAGTCGTACCTCCCCAGACAAACTTCTAAGCAGAAAAGAGTCCTACCATGTATTAAATGCATAAATAGTAAACAACACATTGACACAACATCAGGAGTAATATTTAAGGATTCATCCTTAAATATTACTCCTGACTCCTGGTTTGTTTATACCTAAATCAGTGAACACGTGGTGGTTGTCTTATAGTGTTAGGATCTTTTAGCTCCAAAACAGGAGAACACCTCAAATATCAGTGATCATATAATTGTTTTATCCAAACCCAAGGGAAGTTTCTTTCGGCTCCTAAAATCCTTATTTACATATGCCATACGCCTGATAATTTATAAATTGCAATTGCAATGAACTGTAACGAATGTTATTATAAAACATAAGGTTAATGTAATTATAAAAGTTCAATTTAAAAAAAATCGCAAGTTCTACAAACTTTTACTTATATCATTTGCATAAAGTAATTTAAAACAAAAAAATTACATATACGGCATTCGTGTACACCACAATTATAGGTGGGGCAAAGTTCTATAGAGATTCTTGCATTCTCTTTATATAATTTATTTTTAAAAAAAAATCACGACCGACAATGACATTTTTAAGTTTTAATTTTAGAAGATTGTTGGAGGAGCCCGAATCCATTCGCATCACATTCGATTCGGGTGTAAGAATGCGTCGTAAAAACTGAAAAGTAATTTAGGTAAACGCATTTTGTTACCTTTCGCAGAACTCCAATATAATGGTGTCTCTAAAAAATTATCTTTTAGTGGCAATTTGTCTTTGTCAAATTATGTTTGGCATGACCATTATTTTAAAATTGCTCGGGATTATAATGCACTTGATTAAACCAAAATAATTAAAAAATTGAATTTACTAGAATAATGTGCTGCCACAATGTGTGGTAGAGAATAGAGACATTATTTTATTATGTATACAAATAAATTAAATTAAAGTGTCTGTTTGTAATGTCAAAATAACAGCTTTTTACTAAATACGTATGAAAGTATATACGGCACCTATAACAAAAAAAAAAAAAACAAAACTTGAAATTTCTGTCTGTCTGTTTCAGTGAATCTCTGAAATGGTTAGACCGATTTTGACAGGATTTTCACTGGCAGATAGCGGATGTTATAAGGAATAACTTAAGCAACTTTTATTTAAGAACAATAATTAGAGTACCCGCAAAAATTTAAGCCCATGAAAACCAATCGTAATATATTACACGAGGGCGAAGTCGTGTGGTGTCGCTTACGAGAATTAATCACCTTACTCATTCCGTGGGTCTGAGTGTCCTAAAAGGCGACTATGGTCTAAACCAGAAAGATCTCATGGCTTCCGATAGATGGTGGTATAACCACCTTCTCCACTTAATCACCAAGCCCAGACCGACTACAGAGAGCAGTATCAAAGGTGCGAGACGTCTGAATCAGCGATTGCCAATCCGCATGCCAAGCGTGGCGATTAAGGCAAAATCCAACAGGAGAAGCCCATGTGGAGTAATGGACATTAGCGGGACTTTTAAAGAAGCATTTTTTTAGCTATTTTCTTTAAAAAGGTTACACACTAGGATTTTCTCCTGTACCGTGGCATTACATACATCATAAATTTCACAAGGACAAACATCCAGACCAGGAACAATTATTTGTAGGCCATACAAATATTGGTCTGTGCAGGATTCGAAACCGCGACCCTTAGCGCAGCAACTCATTGCTAAGTCACTGCGCCACGGAACCGTCAAAATTTTAATTTTAGAAGTAGAAGAATATTATGGTGTTATTGCCAATAAGGAAATACCTCCGGAGAGCCTTTCGTCATTTCTTCTTTTTTCGTCACCTGTGCTTTGAGCAGACTCTCATGTACCTTAATTCTGTCCTGCGCAGATCGCTTGTCTCCTAAGACTGGCTGCCGTAACCGAAATTCGATCTAGGGGACATTATTATTATACTTTTGTTTAGTTTTCTCTCGTTTCTGAGGTATTATACCTTTTGGCGGGCTGCTAGCCAAACGAACTCGGTTAAGTGTTTAATCTCTAGATAGGAACTTACGGACTATTTCGCATTTCGGTCACGGCCGCCAGCCTCAACGAAGACTAGCCATCGGCGCAGGACAGAATTATAGTGCCCAAGTGTATGCGCAAGCACAGGTGCACTCTTTTATTCCCTTATTCTCATAATCCGATGGGACGATAATCCGACACGACCGGAGAGAGATCAGGTGCAAGACCAACGGCTTTACGTGCTTTCCGAGGCACGGGGGTGAGACACCGCCAACTTCCTGACTCCGGACAGCTACTAAGAATTTCTTGAAAAAACTCAATAATTGATTTTTTGGCCCGACCCGGGATTCGAACCCAGGACCTATTGATCAGCAGTCGTACTACTAAAACCACTAGACCAACAAAGCAGTATTCTCAGCTATTAATGGTAAGTTTGTGGATATCTAGATCCTTTAAGTTAGAAAAGAGTGAATAGGTAATGACGCCAGTTGCTTTAAAATAATGACAAATGATCACGAATCGAACTACATCACGAGGTGGTGGAGGTGGTTAAGTATTGATGTTTTATTTTTGGAGATAATATTATATTTCGTCCTAAACAAAATAAGTTTAGGAGTAAATTTTATACGTGGTAGAACCATGCTACAGCTATATAAATAGTATAGTCGTAGCACGAATGGGTCGGCTCTACTACTTAATGGTGCTGTGTTTCATTTGGTGAGTGTAGAGAACCGGAGACCCTTTTTACTGGAAAAGAGGTTCATCTTAGTCCTCACGGCTGACAACGCATCTACATTTTATTGGCAAACAAGGATAGATGTAAATGTCTATAAACCACAGCAACCACTAACCACCAGGTGGGCTGTGTGCTCGCTTATCACCCTTATCCTATAAAAAAAAGACAAAACCCTTTAGAATAGTTAATCGGCCTCTAAGAAACTCAAAACGTGAAGACATGTTAAAATGTTGACTTTACAATATAATATCCAAAAAAATATACAAAAACTTCCAAATGGGAGATTAAAAATCGTTTTCATATCGCTTTCTTAACCTTGCCGTGCTTGTAGGACTTTCCTATTATCCAACTTAAAAAGACCCATAACATCTCGGTTTTTTAGTCATATTACAATTGTTGTACTAACGTTATATGTCTTGCTAAACTGGTATTATTATCGTCGAACTGAGATACGTCTTATCAGATTATCTATTAGTGTACTTAAGATTAAACTAAGGAATATTGTATTTTATCTCTTAATATTAAGGTTGAAGTCGAATTGCTCCATTATTGGAAGAATACCCATAATAAACCAAGAGATGAATGGATTTCGTTTAAACAGAAGCAATGATCTTTTTTTAGTACATTAGAAAATTGCTCTTTGTTTTATGTATGTCTATATAATTTCAAAATTTTAAACTCTATTTTATATGGAAATAAAGTTTAATGCAAAAAGGAGTGAAGTTAGGTAATGAAAAATCTTGTTGTGAATATTGTATAAAATCGACATTTGGTATCAGTAACTCATTTCAACTTTTACAACTTGTTGGCTTGTTGCAGTGAGCTGTGTAATTTTTAAAAATAATAGTTAGATCATAGATTTGTATATATCTGTGTAGAAAACATAGCAGCAATGGGTCAACTATTTTTGAGTTTAAAAGAACTGTGCTTCTTATTATTCCTTGTGATAATGCTGATGCTGGTGTTCATGTATCTTCAAATTTGTGATTTAGTGATCGGCAGATATGTCTTCAAAATTTTTAGTGAGTACCTTTTTTATTTGGGCTTTATTCCAAAATGTCATGCTTAACTTTACCTAAGAAGGATTTATTGCGGTAGTTACCGAGTTAGCGACAAAGGAATGCAGAGGTTTCCGTGTAGTGGTGGCGTAAAATAACCATCTTCCTATATCATCCCGTGGGCATCGTAAGAGGCAATAGAGGGAACAGTTCTCTACCCTTCTGCCAAGCATGGTAACGGATATAAATCGGTTTAACCGGGGAAGGTCTACGGTTACATAGAAGACCAGCGTGAAACAGTAGCATTACTCTGTTTTTTTTTTATAGAATAAGGGTGCTTTCCTATGTTATTTATATTCTATTATTATCTCTACATAGTATAAAACAAAGTCGCTTCCCACCGTCTGTACACTTAGATCTTTTAAACTACGGATTTTGATGTAGTTTTCATAAATGGACAGAATGATTCAAGAGAGAGGTTTATATGTATATTATATACATATTATACATAATACTAGCTGGTACCCGACGCGTTGCTGCTGCAGAAGAAATAATTGTGGAATTATCGTTTTAAATTTGGAACAGTTATATTGTTTAATTAGAAATGCTAAAACAATAATTGAATGAACCTATAACTTTCGAATAAATTGTCGGTAGGAAATGCGCGCCACCTAGTGTAAGTTAATTGTACTATGCCTATAACCTTCGCGCAAGTGCAAGCAATAAGTTGACAAAGTTTTATCGAATTTTGATGAACGGTATGGTATGGTAAACTAATTTTTTTTATATTAGTTAATTCTTATGTCCGGATGTACATGTGATTGAACTCCTCCTAAACGTCTGGACCGATTTTGATGAAATTTTGTGTGTGTGTGATTAAGTTGATTAGAAAATGGTTTAGATTCACAATTGTACCATGTAGATGGCGGTGTTGTCGAGATCCTACAAACAACCGTGCGAAGGCGTGGTGGACCGCTAGTTATTATATATTTATATTTTGTTTCCTATGACGAGGGATTTGAACAAGGTACCTTTTTACCAATAATAAGATATTCCATGCAAGTTCTCTAGGGTCAGCCCTACTTTGCATTTTGATTTTTAATTGAGGATAAATATAGGTGTCCATAGGCCACAGTGTTTACTTACCATCAGATAGATTTTATGCTCGTAAGTCACCCACACTTTTAAGAAATTCAAACTAATACATCAACAAAGTAATGGTTATTAGAAAACAATCCAGTGATTTTTTTTAGAATAAGGGTGATAAACGAGCACACAGTGCACCTGACGGTAAGTGGTTGCTGCGGCCCACAGACATCTACATCTATCCTCGATTATGAATCAAAATGCAGATGCGTTGTCACCCCTGAGGACTAAGATGGAGTGTCTCGTTTCCAGTAAAAAGGGTCTCCGGTTCTCTACACTCACCATACGAAACACAGCAGCATTAAGCTGCTATTTTACGCTGGTATTCTGTGAGAGCGTGGTCCCACCCCGGTCGAGCCGACCCATTCGTGCTACAACCATAATATAGCTGCAGCATGGCTCTACCACGTAAAAATGTTTTTTTCCTCAATTTCTCACCATAATCATGATTTCTTGAAAGAAATGTAGTTGATTGTATATACTCTTACTCTATACTTATCATTTGGTGGAAGGGTTCTCTTTCTACTTAGGTTACTTATCTAGTGGGAGTCGTGAACACGTCATATTTTTTGTACTTGAATGTCTACTTATCTAGTTTCCGTAGCCCATCAATGTTTCCGTTATCTTTGTCAATTCTATTAAAAAAGTCGAATTAACAGTGTACAAAACACGAAAGATTTACAAGGTCGCAGTACTCCTTTTAGGAGTATGTCAGGCACAATGTGGGAGGTCGGTGCCCAACAGCAGCACGCAGGCTGCTATTGGGCACCGGCCTCCCTCATTTCTCCTATCATTTCTGAGTGGATTATGAAGTAATTAGTGAGCCGTACTGCTCCAGTACGTGTTGACGGACTTCACATTTTATTACAGCCAATAAAAGTCCACTGTTGAACATCCCCCATAGGAGGAATTTTGCTATAGTTGCCACGCTTAGCAGGCGGGTTGATAACGCAGTTTATTTTAAATAATTTTAAGCCGTTATCAGAAAAATGCTGCTGCCCATCTCCTTTTTCAGTTTCCCAATGTTGCCTGTTACGACACTTACGGGACGATATGGGATAGTGGATATTCTTACACCGCCATCACACTGTTAACATCACATTTCACACATCCTAGAATTATTTTATTCCTGAGACAAGCAGATTACCTTAAGATGTTCTCTTCCGTCACCGATGGCGTGGTAAATAGGTAATCAAAATTGCAGTTAACGATTTCAGTAACTGCAATTTGAATTACTGATTTACCACGCTCTCTCTTGTCGTGCTGCCACTGCAATGTTCCAATTTGAGGAATATAAAAAAGCATATTATATAATATGGCTAAAATTAACTCTCATGTTGCCATATCGAAAGCAATGCTGTCAATTAGTTATTGTATTTTCATACAAAAAATGGCATATCTCGAAAAACGTTACGTTTTCCGTGTTAATCGTAATTTTGTACCAGTATACCCCTGATGGCAAAGTTACCTTCCATTGGTAAAGTTGCCAGACTTGACTGTACATATTCCTTCATTGACTAGAACTGAGAACATTCTTTTTTAAAGTTGGCTAATGAAGTGTGAGTAAGAAAATATTATCATAAAGTGTCAAGAAAAAGATCGAAATAATGTTACATCCCTTTGTATATTCAATCGCACTTACCATGGAGAGATCTCAGAGGAATTGTTCGTACTAATTCCTGCCGCTAAACTTCATCGCGACACAACTCGCAATACCAATTATACCATTTGGGTGATTATCGGTCCACCACTGTGCAATTTAGAAGAAGTTTTCTTCCTCGCACAACTTCCTTGTGGAATCGACTACCACCAGCGATTTTTCCGGGCCGATGCGACTTAAGGACTTTCAAAAAAAGAGCCCAATCTTTTTTAAAAGGCCGGCAACTCACCTGCAATTCCGCTGGTGTTGTTGTTCATGGGTGGCAGTAATCACTTACCATCAGGTGAGCCGCATAACCGTATGCCCCCTCATATATAAAAAGAAAGATTTAAATCCGGATCGTTTTATTACTGAACGGTTCCAGCGGAAGACCAGCGCAAGTTGTTTACAACCAGTAAATGCTGAGTTGGAGTTAAGTATAAAAATTTAAGTAGCGGTCATACAGTAACGCCTTTTCTACCGAATTCAAAAAGGAGGAGGTATTCAATTCTACTATATGTTTTTTTATGTGTGTTACCTCATAACTTTTTTTAAGTGAACGGATTTCAATGAATCTTTTTTTATTTGAAAGCTAGTGCTTCTCGTGTGGTCCCATATAAATTTGATCAATGTCTAACCAATAGCTTTTTAGTTATTCTTAATAATTTATGTTGAAGTCGGTTGTACAAAATTTTTAATTTTAATTATTATTAATCTCAAAGTCGTTACAAAATAAATGCATTTTTCGTTCGTGGTGTAGCATAGATTTTGCAAGATATAAAGATTGATTGTAAAAGTCTTCTATATTCTCTTCTCTGTATTTTTATACATATCCTACCCTTGACAAGTGTGTCTGTCTGTGTGCAGGTTATCTCATTTTCAGAACTTTCAATGCTACAATTTTTTTTTATTATAATCAAAATAATTCAGTAAGAACTAATTTCCACTTTTATTAAGAACTTTACTGTAATCATTTAAAAAGTAAGTCGGGAGCTAACTTTCTTTCCTAAAATGTGGTCCCCTTAAAAACTTACGCCCGAGTTCCATGCCACTGAATTTCGTATTCCTAGCAATATTAGAATTTAAAAAAATCGCGAGAAATTTGACAGATTTAAACGACAGAAAATGTAAACGTCATGGACAAATTCTTTTGGTTTTTAAATAATCAAACAAATTAACATTGCATCATAATATAGTCCGATTTTCCAAATCGACCGGCCCAAGCAATTAGTTTATTATCGAATCTTTACTCGGCGGTTGATAACCATTATCTCATTACGTGTACTGTTATTTTCGATAATGCTGTGGTAGAAAACATTGTATATTGTGCTTTAGAGGGGACGTCGAAAAAAAATGGATTACATTGTGCTATTCGCCCCGTTTTTGATGTTAATATTCATCTACTTAGTGACTTGTGTATGTTTGCATTGCTGTCAGTTATTCGGTAAGTGGTTTGACTTTTATTGATTTTTTCGATATTATGTGACAGATAACTCACAATGCGTTATTTTAATTAACTATTTTTTTAATAACGTCGACGAAACTGCCAAAGTTTTTAAATAGATAAAGACAGTCAGTAAAAACGTTTATTTCATTTTATGAAAAAAATATTCGTAGATACGACAATCATAGAAAAACTTAGATACATAAACATAACCTTATAATTTGATTGATTTCCATAAAAAGTTTAAAAAACTTGAAAAACAGTTTGATAAACTTCTAATAAATCATCTTAAGATGATAAAAATGACGCCAAATCTCTTTTTCCTATATTTATATTTTATTTTCTTATTTGAATCAACAAAAGTTAACCTACCTGTGATGAGTCAACGCAGTCTATTGATTACGTATTTCTGATAAAGTTGCTAAGGCTTCCTTTCTGAATCGAAGTCCGTCTGAGTTGGTACCAATATTTACCTATTTCTGTTTTTTTAAAGCATAGGGTGACAAACACAGTCACAGTCCACCTGATGGTAAGTGGATACTGTGCCCCATAGACATCTACATTTATCCTCAATTAAGAATTAAAAATGCAGATGCGTTGTCACCCTTGAGGACAATGATGGAATACCTCGTTTCCAGTAAAAAGGGTCTCCAGTGATTTACACTCACCATACGAAACACAGCATCATTAAGCTGCTATTTTACGCTGGTATTGTGTGAGAGCGTGGTCCTACCGAGCCGACACATTCGTGCTACAACCATAATATATGTATAATATGTTTATGTATGTGTATGTATATTTCTTTGTAACCGCCTTCGTAGTTATATCACTGTCTTAAGGTTGACTGGCAGAGAATGCTTTTAGCATTAAGTCTGCCTTTTGTTCCTTAACTTAATGTGTAAGGTTCAATAAAGTTTAAATAAATAAATAAATAATATAGCTACAGCGTGGCTCTAACACGTTCAATTCCTTCTCAAGTATAACATATAGTTCTGTAGTAACCTTCTCAAGTATAACCCCTGCTGTATTTGGTTTGATGGTAAAAAGAGCCAGCACAGCTTTTATTGCTTCTGGGGACTGTTCTACTCGTGTTTGCGACAAATTCAATTAATTTAATCAATCTATTTATACATAAACATCGGGAAAAGTATCGATTGCGCATTTTGTCACGTTTAATTTTATCGTTTTAGATAATTTACAGCACCCATGAGCAAAGAATATATGAATCACTACGTTTATGGAGAGACTGAGGTATAGGACTTCTTGATGTAGTAATAGAAATAGTGAACGCGGGCTACTATCCTTTAATTATTAACTAATATCGCCTTATCGCGTGGTCGATCCAACCAAACAACAAATTCAACCATTTAATTGGTTAAAGTATTTGTTGCATTGTATAATCATGTATGTTCACTTTATTTTACCTACCTTTCGAATTATATAAGCTTGCATGCCTTTTCTTATATACAAAAGCATGTACTTCAGTTTGTATATACATATATATATAAACTCTATAATTTATACATATCTATATATATATATATATATATATACATACATACATAAACACTCACGCCTGTCACCCAGAGGGGTAGGCAGAGACTACGGACTTCCATTTGGCACGATCCTGGCACACCTCTCTCGCCTCCTTTACATCCATATATCAACGCATACACGCTCGTCGGTTAAGGGTACTCCTAATCTGGCCCATTTTCAATATATCGCCAATTTGGTCGATAAACCTTCGTCTAGGGCGTCCCTTTCCGACTCTGCCGTTCACTTCTGCAGCATAAATTTGCTTTGTCACTCTTTCTTCGTTCATTCTTTCTATATGACCAAACCACCGAAGCATTCCTTTCTTAATCCTGGTCACAACGTCATCTTGCAAACCACACTTTTCTCTTATCACACTATTTCTCACCCTGTCATTCAGATTCAGCCCTAGCATACTCCTTAATGACCGCATTTCTACAGCATTTATTCTACTCTCATGCTTCTTCTGCCAGACCCAACTTTCACTACCATACATTAAAGTAGGGACTAACACAGCATTGTGAATTGCCAAACGTGCCTTTTTTGACACATTCTGACTCTTCACAATAGCGTGTAGAGCCCCATTCACTCTATTATATTTATATATATATATATATATATATATATATATATATATATATATATATATATATATCAATTGCTGTACGTTAGTCTCGCAAAAGTTCTTTCATGAAATTCCGTGTATTTGAGTGGGTCCCTGGATGGTTCTGATTCACAATTGGACCCAGCAGGTACCGCTGTTGTTGAGATCCAGAAGGTACCCGTGTGAAGCCGGGCGGAATCACTAGTAAGAAAATTGAAAAACATGCGTGAGTGTCGTGGAACACTCGGTTAGAACGAAGTTACTTTCGTAGTATATTATTATTGATAAACGTATTATATTATTGATTAACAAATATAAATACATGAGTTACTAGCATCTATTAAAATGAAGCGTTATTTAAAATAAAATAATATTTCTTTCATGGCAAGATGAGAAAAATACAAGGGAGATGGATATTATTCCATCTCTCTTCGTTATAGCCTCCAAAGCCGTCTATAACGAAGAGACACTACGTCAGAAGGGGTCGTGACGGAAAAATCTTACACTTTTTGTCGCCTTGCCCCCATCCGGCAAATCCGTACCGTCCGATAAAGAACTTCGTTCCAAAAACTGCGGCTGCCAGCCTACCTGGCTCCCTTGAGACAATCTAAAGGGAAGGAAATATTCACCGGTATACTTTGATAGGCTGCAAGTATGAAAAAAGAATTAACTTTAATTTTGTATATTTTTGCCGTGTAATTTTAACATGGAACATGTTTTGATTACCTATGGGTCATGTCCGTTTAATTTTAACAAGAATATTGTACCATTGGCCCTTAAAAATAACATAAAAGGGGATAAATACGCACTTCCTTTTGCGAATTTTTCACCGGACAGAGAAACCTCATTTTGAAAGTAGTAAATTAAAAAAAATGTTGAGTTTGACAAACTAAACTTTAATTTCTTATGACTTTATACATCGATCACTAATAAAAAACTAGATACACAATCAGTGACAAAAAATGTCCTTACCGAATGAGCGCCCACTCGAACATTTGGGTGCGCTTTTAATTTGTACGTATCTTTGTGAATACAACTTTAGGCAATGCATTTAAGGTTGAATTTATATTAATGTATATTTATTTCAACTAGAAATACGTCAAAACAATTGGCGACAGTTTGTAGAGAACTTTTGCATGGGATTGTGTATCTAGTTTTTTATTAGTGATCGATGGCTTTATATAAAGACTTTCTATTTTTTGACACATTTCATTTCATATAACTACAGGCTTCGAAACATTTTATCTTAATCCGGGTAATACCGGTAACATCCTTTGCTTTAAGTTGTTTGCAGGTGGCAGATTTCCATGAGCTACAGCCCATGGACATCAGCCACTTTAATCAGGTAGGCTGTCAGGTAGTTTGTCGTAACTTTAAAAAAAATTACTCCATAAAAAATTACTTTCCTTAATCTGTAATATCGATGACTGTTTATCAATGATCTACACTGATAAATAGTTACATATATTAATAATTCACCTTATCATTAACACTCTTTTTGTATTAGTAATTTTATTCTTTATATAATTTGCCGTGTAGTAGCGGCAATAAAATCTTTTACTCCATATCAATTTGTGTGTTTCGTAAGAGGTGTAAGAGGGAAACGAAACAGGAGATGGGCAGCAGCAACTTCCCAATAGCAAAAAAACTGCGTTTGCTCACCCGCCTGACAAGCGGAACAAGTTTTTTTTTTAAATAGAATAAGGGTGACAAACGAGCACACAGTCCACCTGATGGTAAGTGAATGCTGTGGCCAATGGACATGGACATTTATCCTCAATTAAGAATGAAAATGCAGATGCGTTGTCACCCCTGAGGACTAAGATGGAATGCCTCCTTTCCAGTAAAACGGGTCGCCCCGGTCGAGCCGACCCATTGGTGCTACAACCATAATATAGCTGCAGCGTGGCTCTACCACGTAACCACCACTTTATGTGGGGCCGCTTCTGGAAGAAAGAATTCATCATAAAGAGTTCCTCTTTCTCCATGAAAACGGCCATTTGCTTGCCCCTTGGGTTCCGATACCCTATCCAAAATTTTTCTACCTTCAGCTCACTGTTCTTTCTTGTGCCTAGTATTGCGTTGAAGTCTCCCATTAACATCGTATAGTGGGTTTTTGGAGGAATGCATGGCTCTAGAGCCTCATCTAGATATTCTCATACATTTCCTTCACCTCCTCATCGGGATGTGCCGAGGTTGGTGCGTAAACCTGTATGAAGTTCGAATTCGTTTGGTGATTCTGAGTATAAGGTACTCAACCCCCGTCGACACACTCACAATCTTTACAACGTTTGTTAACGAGAGACTTGCTGACGATAAACCCGACACCTCTTTGGGACAGATGGGATCGCCCTCCCGATGATAGAACAAGTTGCCGGGTTTAAGGATTGCCATGTCCTCCCCCTCTCTTCGGACCTCAGATAAACTTATAATATCCCGTGCAACTTGTCTATCTCTTCTTCCACCTCCAGGATCTTCTCATCAGACCTCAGGATGCGTGCGTTATATATTGCCAGGTCGAGTCGCCTTAGGTGGCAACCGAACCTCCTCTGGAGATTCTTAGTATGGTCACGGAGCCAGGAATAACAGGGCCGCCGGAGACAGGGTACCGTAGTTTTGTAACTTTCGCATTGGGAGTATATTGCCATAGTTGGCACGCTTGGCAAGGGGCAAGCGGGGTGGCAACCGCAGTTGTTTCATTGTTATTTTGCTGTTATCAGAAATATGCTGCTGTCCATCATGATATGGGGTAGTGGATATTCTTACTTCGCCAGTACACGGAATGAACTTTTGTTGTAAAACAGAAAATAAATATAAACGTATGTTTTGTAAGATTTATGTCTGTTTTATTTAGTGTATCTGTTTTTATATTAAAATAATTTACGAAAGGGACGCAACTATAATGCGTGCCCTAGCCGCCATTTTCGATTAGTACGCCTCTGGGCCTATAACCTTCGCGCAAGTGCAAGCAATAAGTTGACAAAGTTAACGGTATGGCAGCGCATAAAATACGAACAAACAAATATTATTTTTTATATCTTGGATTAGATATATTATACTACCACGTTTTCATTAAGTCACTTTCTTCTTTGTCTGTCTGCCTGTCGTTCCGGGTGGAATCTTGCAACTCAAATTTCGAGCACTTCCCGATGAGCTAGACTTGAAATTTTGAACATAGCACAGGATCGGATGACAATGTAGGAAATTGAAAAACAACTTTTCAATGATGATGCTGCGTAAAAACTGAATTCACTAGACCTCACTGACAGTAAAGATGACGGCTCCGTGGCGTAGTGGATTAGCATTGAGTTGCAGCGCTGACGGCCGCGGGTTCGAATCCCGCATGGAACAAGTATTTGTATGACCTACAAATAATTGTTCCGGGTCTGAATATTTGTTCTTGTGCAATTTGTGTATGTGAACTGCCTCTAGGAGAAAACCCTAGTGTAGGAGTAAAGATTTAAAAAAAATATCATAGCACTGTAATCCGACCACTGTAGTATTGAATCAACTTACCTGCGGCTTGTATTGCGGGTAGTGTTATTATTTTGACATGTATTATTTGATATCCTATTTAAATCGAATGTAGCGGTTCGACCGCAAACCAGTGAAAACATGTTGCTCAATTATTATCTGATGCAGTCGCGGAAATTCAGGTAGCAATGTGAGATAGTCCATTAATACATAGATGTGGGTTGTCTGGAAGAAATAACTGTATAGCATTAAGACCACCTTTTGTTTTTAGGGTTCCGTACCCATGGGTAACCAACGGGACCCTAGTTACTAAGCCTCCGCTGTCCGTCCGTCTGTCAGTCAGCGGCCTGTATCTTATGATCCGTAATAGGTAAACAGTTGAAATTTTTACAGAATGTGTATTTCTGTTGCCGCTATAACAACAATTAATAAAAGTAAAAATAAATTAAATATTAAAGGAGCTCCCCTACCAGAAACGTGTTTTTTACCTACATAGCATTAAATTTTGTGCGATGGTACGGAACCCTTCATGCGTGAGTCCGATTCGCACTTGGCCGGTTTTTTATTCTTTCTATTTTTGTTTTTTGTTATGTTACTTGTTTTCTGTAGTGTACTATAAAGGGTGTTGTATTGTATTGTACATTATGTAGCATTCGGATGTGACGCTACAGGGCCTTTTCTTCAAATCCCGCAACAAGTGATTGTATGTGCTACGAATAATTGTTCCAGACCTGGATGTTTGTAATGAACATACAGGAAAATCCTAGTGACGGTGTAACCGTTTAAAAAATCAATTACGAGCCGTGGTAGCTCAAAAGGTTAGCGCTCGCTGTAAATTTCACAGTACGCGGGCAACCCGGGCTCAATCTCCGCTGGCACCAATGCAATTGTTAATTGCAATTTTAAGTGCTGATTTACCACGTGCTCGGCGGTAAATGAAAACATCGTGAGGAAACCAGGCATGTCTCGAAAATAAGAAAAAAAATTTTGCAGACGTGAAGTTCGCCAACACGCATTGGGGCAGCGCGGCGGAAACGTATATAGGCTGTAACTTTACTTTTACTTTAAAAATCAATTAAATTAAATTAGGTGATTAATAGAAATTAAATTTTGTGATGGATTCACTTACGTCGCCATCACAAGGCGGCGGCTAAAGTCTGTTCATTCATTCATCATTCATTACAGCTTATGATTCTCCCTAGGATTTCTCTACGCGGTATTCCGAAGATACTGCTGCCCATCTCCTGTTTAATTTTTCCCCTGTCACCTTTTGGAAAGAAGTTCCTTATCGCACGGTACGAATTGGACGGATGGAGGCTAGGCGAGAAAAAGTTTAAGATTTTTCCGTAACGGCCCGTTTTCTATAGTGCGAGCGAGATGGAATAATATCCATCTCCCTCGCACTTTTTCTTATCTTGCCATAAAAGAAATATTATTTTAAATGACGCGTCATTTTAAAAGACGTAATAATTCAATTTATTTGTATTTTTTAATCAATAATATAATACGTTTATCAATAAAAATATACTACGAAAGGAACTGCGTTCCAACCGAGTGTTCCACGCACTCAAGCATGTTTTTTCTTTAAATTAAAACTAGGCTCACTCTTGACCTCCATCCGGCCCGAGGGCAAAGATGAGGTCTACGATGGAGCGAGTTTACCCACACGCACCTTGAAGAGGTAAAGGTTATATGGACTCGGAAAAACAGACGCCGGCAGGGCATTCCACTCCTTGGCCGTGCGCATTATGAAAGATGACTTACAGCGCTTAGTGCGAATATTCGGAATATAAACCAAGTGTGGAAGGTAACCTGCAGTATATCTGGTATTCCGACAAGAGAATAGAGATGGCGGTATGAGTTTATGAAGCCATGGGCACACTCTCCGAAGTATAATTTATAGAAGACCGACAAACAAGCAACTTGGCGGCGGTGAGTTACGGTGAGCTGAAGCTTAGTTTCCACCAGATTTTTGTCGCTGATAAGCCATGTGAAGTATAAAAAGTAAAGTAAACTTACAGCCTATATACGTCCCACTGCTGGGCAAAGGCCTCCTCTCATTTCTGAGAGGGTTTTAGGACAAGGAAATGTCCGCCGCGCCCAATGCGTGTTGGCGAACTTCACATGTCTTGGAAATATTTTTTTTGATTTCTCAGACATGCAGGTTTCCTCACGATGTTTTCCTTCACCGCCGACCACGTGGTAAATCAGCACTTAAAATTGTAATTAACAATTTCATAGGTGACGGCAGGATTCAAACCCGGTTGCTCGCGTACTGTGAAACTTACAGCGAGCGCTAACCATCTGAGCTACCACGGCTCTTTGTGAAGTATCGCTTCACCTTATTTAAAATTCCCAGTTTTTGGCTGCAGTTTGTGCTTTCGACTCAATATTGGCGCCAAAGTTGAGGTTAGCAATCAACTGTATGCCGAGAAGCTCGAGATGATCAGTAACCTCTACAGATATACCGCGGAAAGTAGGAGTCAGATCAAACGGACTCAGTTTATCGGAGAACAGACAGGCCTGCGTTTCGGCGGCCTGTCTCGGCGTTGTAAGAGACCAGATTGTCATCACCCCATTGGGAGACGAGACTTAAGGCCGCATTTATCCCCTACACCATGACCTCTCTGAGTGAACGTATTACTGCCCCTCGGTATTTTGCACTGACATAAATCTCTCTATGACTGTGCTCTCATCTGCATACCCAACAATACCTGGTAGAAGCAGGTCACCTCTTACGACACCTACGGGATGATATTAGGTAGTGGATATTCTTACGCTGCCACTGCACACCTGCAATCTGTGTATTTTCTACCGACTTCAAAAGGAGAAGGTACTCAATTCGACAGTATGTTTTTTTTATGTTTGTTACCTCATAACTTTGTTTTACCTGAACCGATTTCGATGATTATTTTTTTTATTTAAAAGCTGGTGCTCCTTATGTAGTCCTTTATAAATTTGATCAAGGTCTGATCAATAGTTATCGAGCTATGCTTAATAATATATATTGAAGCAGGTTGTACAAACATTTTAATTTCACATTATTTTAATTCATTTCAAATATTACGGTCAAACTATAGCTCTCGTTTGATTGGAAACGCGATCTATTTGAACGTCATTAGTTGTTTGTGGCATTAGTGTGTGATTAAATTTATAAACCTGTTTATTTTTTGAACGTGTTAGGGCCACGTGCAGCTATGCGACTACATAGCTATAGCACGTATGGGGCGGACTTTGATAGGCGGTGATGATGGTGATGACGATGTATAAAACGTATATATCAAGATGATAAAATGCAGGTCATAAAGGAACACATGAATATATTAGGTCCTTACATATGAAATTGGCGTTTTGTACGGAGGAATATAAAGTAATTTTTTTTTTGTAAAATATATTTATTTAATCAAAGTATGCACCGTTGTTATCTATGCACTTTTTCCATCTCATAGGTAGTTCATTGATCCCTTTACTAAAAACCATGGGGCGAGAATCAATAAACTCTTTGAAGGCGGTTTGGACTGCCGCATAGGATTTGAATTTTTTCCTTGTAAGAAGTTGTCCAAATTCCGGAAAAATGGTAATCTGTTGGAGCAAGGTCCGGGAGTACGGTGGATGTCGCAGACATTCCAATTGTAGCTCATCTAACTTAGTGATTGTTTATTGTGCAGTGTGTGGTCTTGCGTTGTCGTGAAGCAGCAGTGGCCTAGAGCGATTGACCAATCTCGGCTGTTTAGCAGCTAGTTCTTCCTTCATGGTTTACAATTGCTGACAATAGATATCTGCCGTAATCGTTTGGCCAGATTTTAGAAAGCTGTAGTGAACGACACCGGCGCTAGGCCACCAAACACTCACAAGTAACTTTTCTGAGTCAATTTTCGTTTAGGGCAGGATTTGGCTGGGTCTCAAGGTTCAGCCATTGCGACGAGCGCTTCCGATTATCGTACAGTATCCACTTTTCATCACAAGTAATGATTCGATTTAAAATCCGTCATTATTGTGTCGGTTGAGCAAAGTAACACAGCAGTCGACGCGTGTTTGCAAGTTCGATTCACTAAATTCATGAGGTACCCATCGTTCAAGTTTTTACTTTCGATTTGCTTCAAGTGGATTAATATAGTTTTATCACTTACCACGAAGCCTGCAGCTATCTCTGAAGTGCTTTGTGATGGATCCGCTTCCACAATAGCCTTTAATTCTTCATTTTCCACTTTGGTCACCGGCCGTCCACGGGTTGGTTCTGAAGGTCTAAATTTTCAGAACGAAAACTTTGAAACCAAAAACGTACACTTTCTTTTGCGACACCAGCGCCGTACACATCATTAATCCTTCGAGCTGTTTCTGTAGCACTGGTGCCACGGTAGAACTCGTACTCGTAAATATACCGATATTTCATGTTTTCCATTGTACGGTAATAAGCGACGCCAAAGAAAAAATTATGAGGAAAAACAAATGAATGACTGTTTTCAAAACTCAAATGTACCAGCTAAATGAATTTATAAATTTGAATTTGGAATTCTTAACCGAAGAGGAGATATTTCAGATCAAAGTGGTCAGTACGACAAAACGCTAATTTCATATGTAAGGACCTAATATATATATATATATATATATATATATATATATATATATATATATATAAACGAGTGTTAAAATTAAAAAATTGTGCAACCTACTTCAATATAAATTATTAAGAATGACTCAAAACTATTGGCCAGACCTTGATCAAATTTATATTAGAATTATATTTACATGAGAAGCACTAGCTTTCAAATAAAAAAGAATCATCGAAATCAGTTCACCGAGAATATAAACATACAGTCGAATTGAGTACCTCCTAGGCATGCGTCAGATATATCAAAACGAATCTAAAATCCGATTTCAAACACAAATCGAATCGTATCGATTTCTCAAACTAGAAAATCCGATTTCAAAAATCGACCTAACTAAGCTACGATTATAGAATTATTACGTAATAATTCTATGGCTACGATCTTACGATCTGTACCAACAAACGAATCCAAATCGACAGTAAAATCGAAATCGACAATATCCAAATCCAATCCGTTTTCTCAGTTTCTCTCTTTCTAACCAAACACGACATAGCGGAATGAAAAGGATGGCGTGAATTTTGCGATTCGGATTTCGGTTTGTCGGCTATGGAAATCTATTGAAATATGCGATTAATATTATCCATACTGCTAAGTACTTAAAGTCTATATTTGCTTTACGAGATTATGAGTTGATGAATTTTTGGTTCCGTTTTTGGGTGTTTGCTTACTAGAACCTTTGAAATATGCGATCAAATTCGTTCTTATTATTAAGTTGTTAAATACTATATTTGAGAGATTGTGTGATGATTTATTTTGGTTTTTGGTTTAGTGTTTTTTTACTATAAATAATCTTTTGTTTTCATGTTGTTTTCATTTAGATGCAAATTTGACATTGGTGACAAGTGCGCGTGTGCCGGTATTTACTGATGTTTATTGTCTGTTTCTTTAATAGAGATTAGAGTATAAAATAAAATAAGTTAACTAACTGAATTGTGTATGAATATAACATTTAAATATTTTTGATTTTGACTATCAAGTTTTTTTCTTTAGACTTTTTAATTAATTAGACGAGAACTGTTTTGATTTTCAAAATATCTCGAAAACCTAGTAAAGTATGGACTAATTTTGACAAAATGTAAATATTGTAGTCAAAATATATCATATAAATCTACAACGGGTAATCTAGAAGCTCATTCAAAACGATCTCACGCTTAAATTTCAAAAGACAAACAATACTTTTCTACTCGTCCAAAGCCTAGATTGAAACATAAAGGATAATCGCGCAAATCTGTTTCTGTATTACATTGTATTATTTCGTTTTATAAGTTAACAGTTTTGTTAACTTATAGAACGAAATAATAGAAACAAAATACGCAAACGAATTGGCGTGGCTAAGCGCTACTGAAATCGGATTTTTAAAAACGGATTTTGAAATCGGTTTTGAAATCTGAAATCGGATAAATATCGGTTTGCGTTCAAATCCAAAAACGCCCATGACTAGTACCTCCTCCTTTTTGAAGTCGGTTAAAAAAAACATTTATTTCACATCAATTTATACACATTATAATAAAAAATTTAATTGCAAAACTTAATTGTCTGGACATTGTATATTTTTGTGGCAAAAATGATTAAAAGGAACTAAAAATAAGTAATTAAATATGTCGGAACTAACGCGAATACGTCAGGAAAGGTTAGTTGTTAAAAATAGTAAAAGTGTGAGAGCGGATGTTCAACTTGCTCTCTTGCTTACGCAATTGATCATTAGCGGCAATAAAACAGCGTAACTGCACTATACGTTCAGTATAGGCACTTACATTTCGACCATACCATAATACGCCCCGCCACAATAACACACCAGTGTAACGAGAGTTACGTAATTACATGATAACACCAAAGTATGCAAACCAACAGCAACACTACTTATCTCAGTGTAACACAGGGCAGCCTCTGAGCAACATCTTCCTTGCCTACACCAGAACTACAACGAACAGAACCACGACACTATCTTAGCACTCGTAGAATGACTTCACTCGTATAATGACTCTAGCGGAATCTCCTGCGCTCTTTTTTTTTTTTTTTTGCGCCCAGAAGCAAAGTAAAGGGCTACCCTCCGGGAAGCGGGGGAGGGAGGTGGTGAATGCTCTTAGCATACCACACAGCCGGCTGCGTGGTTATGTGGGACTCACTATGAAAACCTAAGTGCCTACTCACTAAACACCACCTGGGACTGGCTTTGGCCTGGAGGGCCTTTCTGCCGTATCGGAAGCGACTCCCCTTGGGGAAAGGGTTTCTGTCATTTTATAATTGTCTGTTTGTGTATGAACGCATATCTAAAGTAGGTACTTACTGACTTTTTTTATAAAAAAATGACAATAAAACAAAATTACTACTTTTTATAAAGATATCAACAATATTATCAACAATTTGCTTTTATAGTTTTTCTCTGTGAAGATATTATCAGGCATTTAAAATTTTGTTAATCTTTAAATGTCTGATGATATCTTCACGAAAGGAATAACTAAAGCACGACGATTAAAAATAATTAAGTACATAATATTAAAACACATTATTTATATTATTAAGTCGGACATCACAATACACATTTTAATAATTTACTGTGTAGGTAGGTAATCTTTTTACTGACCCTTTATGACAATATTTTATGTTACTTTAGTGCCAAAAAAATGGACCCGATAGAAAGGCGTTGTGTTCGAGTTATTAATAAATTAAAATTTTATATTTACTACACTGTAAAATGTCCGATGTGAAACTCATCGCGCGAACTACCGGAAAGCGGAAAGAGCAGAACAACATCTACCGAGCCAGGTAGTATTTTTATCGCATCTTATTTATGTGCCCCCTTGATAGATTTTCGCGTTTCCAGTCACGTCTAAGCACCTTTAATTAAAAAAATAAATAATGTACATTCGCCGCGGCGAATCTATAGATAATAGCGCCATCTATCAAATGTTACAATAAGTGAGAGGGATATCTATTTTATATGCCGTCTCAATGCTTTCGTAATTTTTCAACAGATGGTGCTTAAATTTTTAATTTATTAGTTCATTATATAGCCAACAGGTGTCATGGCAATAAATTTTCCAACGATTTCACTTTAAAGAATAAATTAATGGTATGAATATGAGTTTCATACCATTACATATTTTGGATTGTAATAATTTATACTACTATCAGTATTTTCATTTTATGATATAAATACATATTAATAGTAAAATAAAGCATGAAACGGCTAAAACTGCAATGTGTGTTATTATAGGTAGCTGCAACTTGGCTCTGCCACATTACTTGTACTATTATCTATTCTGTGGCAATGAAACTCAACAAAAGCACTTACAAACACAAATATAAATATAAATATCTTTAAATATGGTGTCGTTAATAGATTTACGTAAAAAGATGTGTCATATGATTTTTTGTAACTTAACCAGAATAATAATTTATATATGGAATGGATGATGAAGAGATCTTTATAACTACTATTTTTAGTTAAGCTTACATGCAATACTTAGTAGAACCACGTTGCAGCTATATTACAGCACGAATGGGTCGGCACAAGCGGGAAAGGACCACGCTCACTGAATACTATAGCTTCAAATGGGTCACCACACCCATGGGTGGTAGGGTGAGTGTAGAGCACCGGAGACCCTTTTTTACTGGTAATGAAGAATTGAATCTTAGTTCTCAGGGCTCAGGGGTGACAAAACATCTACATTTTAATTCCTAATCTATATACGTTTCAAATCTGTGCCCAGATTTGAAACGGTAGTAGTAGGCAGTAACTTTAACTTTTTCCATTAGCCTTTGCAATTAGGCATCCGATAAAATTGTTTGAAAACAATATTATTATCATTTTTTTTATCGAGATATGCGTGACGAAAAAGTTCACCAATGTATAAACGTAAAGACGTGGTTAAAGTTTATGTTACAGCCTATATACGTCCCACCGCTGAGCACAGGCCTCCCCTCATTTCTGACAGGGTTTTAGGGCAAAGAAATATCCGCCGCGCTGCCCCACCAATGCGTGTTAGCGAACTTCACATATCTTAGAAATATTTTTTTTTCTTATTACTCAGACATGCAGGTTTCCTCACGATGTTTTCCTTCACCGCCGAGCACGTGATATCATGTTGAAATTTGCACCTATTTCAACAACTTTCAAATGTTAATAACTTATTTAATAAATATGATATTTAGACATTTCTTGATTGGTCAGTACAGCAGCGATGTACATCCTTCTGGTAGAGTTCTTACCCATAAAGATGTTACCAACAAACTTTATAGGACAAACTTATAATAGGGCAAACTAGTTAATCCTAGGCCCGAAACTGCTGAGGCTGCCATGGAGCGGCCGGCGCCGCGCTGGTGGGTCCGCGGATTTGTGCGAAAGCGTTCCCGTGGCCCTGCCAATACGCGGCGACGGTGGAACACCATGGAGTTTTAGTGCTTGCCCCCGCAAGGTGGGTATGCGTGGGCATTTCCCCATGTAAAGAAAGTAGTCTATGGCTTGAATAGCAATAGTAACGGCCGTCATAACCGCACCTGAACCAACAGCGACAGTTGGTACAAATTTGGTTGGTTAAATTGATTTGTGCTTTCGTATTTTTGACATTTTTCAATATATTCACCAGTATTCAGTAGGTATGTGCCTTTTCTTTGTTTAACCCGTAAGTGTTCCTTCACAATTCATCCAAAAGCGTTTAAACGTGGTAGAGTCATGCTGCAGCTATATTTATTTATAGCTATATAAGTAGTATAGTTGTAGCGCGAATGGGTCGGCCCGACCGGGGTAGCACCACGCTCTCACAGAATACCAGCGTAAAATAGCAGCTTAACACTGCTGTGTTTCGTATGGTGAGTGTAGAGAATCGGAGACCCTTTTTACTGGAAAAGACGCATTCCATCTTAGTCCTCACGGGTAAAAACGTACACGTATAAAGTACCACGTATAAAACTCCTAAGGAATCCCAGCACCTATTAGGACTCCTTACTAAGTAGTTAGACTCTTTACCAACATACTGTTTAGGATTACATATATCCGGCTTAACCCGGATTTTAGTAAATAATACCAGCGACAATAGGTTTGTTCCGTTCCTTTGTTTATTTGCATGCGTTTCTATGCCATTCAATCCGATTTAAAAGAAAAAAATAGGTGAGTTGTTTACGCGCACGCGATGAAACTGCCAAAAACGGCATTAAGATGCATACCGGGCGCGGCTACTATAATATATCTTAACTAGCTGTTTCCCGCGACTTCGCCCGCTTGGAATTTATTACGATTGGATTTCATGGGATTTTTTTTGCGCGGAACCTTTCTAAAATAAAAATAGCCTAAGTTACTCCTTATACATCAGCTATCTGTCAGTGTAAGTTCCTTCAAAATTGGTCCTGCCGTTTCGGAGATTAGCCTGAACAAACAGACAGACAGACAGACAAAACATTTAAAAATTGTTTTTTTTATATAAGTTCCGTATATACTTTCATATGTATATAATAAAAAGCTGTTATTTTAACATTACAAACAGACATTTCAATTTCATTTATTTGTATAGATGTACCTAGATATAAGTTCCAAAAAATAAATGTATTTACACTCGTTTCTTTCATGACAATAACGAGATATTTTATCTTAGTCCTCAAGGGTGACAACGCATTTGCATTTTGATTCTTAATCAAGGATAGATGTAGATGACCATGGACAACAACATCCACTTACCATCAGGTAGACTGTGTTCTCGTTTATCACCCTTATTCTATTTAAAAAAAAAACACAAAAGTCAAGC
Organism: Parnassius orleans; assembly: GCA_029286625.1. NCBI lineage: Eukaryota > Metazoa > Arthropoda > Insecta > Lepidoptera > Papilionidae > Parnassius > Parnassius orleans. The sequence goes on from JAGSMP010000058.1 coordinate 3,489,588, forward strand.
CCTGTACATAGTGCGACTGCGACAAAAACTTATTTTAGCTAGCGAGGAAAGTAAATGAGGAAATTGTTACTGTCAACACCTGCATGATGTACAACCATATCCTGATGAAGCATTAAAACATTTAAAATCTTTTTATCGTTTGATAAAAGCACCAGTGGGTTTCTTAACCTTATATTAATAACTATATTTTGTTTATAACAAAGGATAACCCTGTTAATCGTGTAATGACCGTGGTAGCGAAGCCTCCATAGAAGCCGAGAAGCCGGGCTTGCCCTATCAAACTGCTCAATCAATAATATCAACTAATAAAATAACTCGTAAACTGTTTCAAACTATTTCAAATTTCCCGCGCGCTTCTCTGTCGCTGTCGCTGACCTATTCTACACAGGCCATAGATTACTGTATATACACAGGCCTTATAACGTCAACACGCGGCAAAACTGCGTGATCAGGTTGTCATAAAAATTAGTCGTCTCTCTCGCACGCGTGGGCTTTTACCGGGCTTTCGAGAAGACGATCGCTCCCTTTCTAACCTGTGGTAAAATGTTCTATAATGAAATATAACTACGATTGTTTATATAGCAATTTGTTCGTAACAAAAAGCCCGGCTTTTAGTGTGAAGTTAGTCATTAGTCAAGCGCGGGCGATACCTTTGCAAGTTCACTTCACATTTCAATGTTTACTTTGTGTGTTTACTAGAGCGAATAAATATTGCGAGTTGAAAATTTATGCTTTTTTATAGATTTTTAGTGAAAATGAAAGATAATAGTGTTCCTTGTGATAAATTGAAGTGTGTTAAAGTGCTAATCGGCGAGGAAAAGGTAAAATCGAAAAAGAAAAAAGGTAAATTTTTATAAAACTGCTAAAAACAACAAAACCATATTTTATGCTTGCCCTAGTTTGGAGCCCTATCTTCGCCACTGAGTGGCCGTGTAAGAATATATGTACATTAACCCATATCATATCGTGTCGTGTATGTAGTAAGAAGAGACACAGGGAAACAAACCAGGAGATGGGCAGCAGCGTCTTCCAAATAACAACGAGAAAAAAGTTGCCGATCGCCCTGCCAAGCATGGCAACTATGGCTGGCAAATATTCCCCTTATTAGGTATTCTATAGGGAGGCCCATGTCCGGCAGTGGAATTTAATAAGCTTTTTTATGCATTCATGGGCTATAATGAATGAATAAATTAATGAACGAAGTATAATTAAGTATTAATTTAGGATAGACATATAATAATAATATAACATAACATAACACCCAGAGGGCTAGGCAGAGACTACGGACTTCCATTTGGCACGATCCTGACACACTTTTCTCGCCTCCTTTACATCCATATATCTACGCATACACGCTCGTCGGTTAAGGGTACCTAATCTGGCCCATTTCCAATATATCGCCAATTTGGTCGATAAACCTTCGTCTAGGGCGTCCCTTCCCGACTCTTCCGTTCACTTCTGCAACATAAATTTGCTTTGTCACTCTTTCCTCGTTCATTCTTTCTACATGACCAAACCACCGAAGCATTCCTTTCTTAATCCTGGTCACAACGTCATCTTGCAAACCACACTTTTCTTTTATCACACTATTTCTCACCCTGTCATTCAGATTCAGCCCTAGCATACTCCTTAATGACCGCATTTCTACAGCATTTATTCTACTCTCATGCTTCTTCTGCCAGACCCAACTTTCACTACCATACATTAAAGTAGGGACTATTTTTTTTTTTTTATAGGATCGGGTGACAAACGAGCACACAGTCCACCTGATGGTAAGTGGCTGCTGTGACCCATAGACATCTACATCTATCTTCAATAAAGAATCAAAATGCAGATGCGTTGTCACCCGTGAGGACTAAGATGGAATGCCTTTTTTCCAGCAAAAAGGGTCTCCGGTTCTCTACACTCACCATACGAAACACAGCAGCGTCAAGCCGCTATTTTACGCTGGTATTCTGTGAGAGCGTGGTCCTTCCCCGGTCGAGCCGACCCATTCGTGCTACAACTATACCAGTAATATAGCTGCAGCATGGCTCTACCACGTAAAAAACGTACGTGCCTTTTTTGATACATTCTGACTTTTCATAATAGCATGTAGAGCCCCATTCACTCTATTTCCTGCGTTCACTCGTCGTTCTATATCCTTATCATATCTACCATCCCTGCTAAATACACATCCCAAATACACAAACTCATCTACTTGCTCGACCAATTCCCCTTCTATTCTTATTTCACATATCGTTTTACTTTCTTCTCTTTCAAAAACCATCACTTTCGCCTTACTTGCGTTCACTTTCATATCCCTTTCTTTTAATGACCAGTTCATTAAAGTAACCATCATTTGCAACTCGGCCGCCGACGATGCAAATATGACTTGATCATCGGCGTACAAAAGACATTTGACGGTTAACTCACCCATTCTCAACCCACATTTTTCAACTTTCAAAGTTTACAAACAACTGTCCATAAATAGGTTAAACAGCCACAGGGAAGCTACACAGTCCTGTCTGACACCTTTTTGAATGCCGAACCAGTCCGAGTAGACCCCATTGATCCTGACACAAGCGCTAGAGTCCCTATAAAGAGACCTTAATGCCTGTATCAAACCAGCGCTCAAACCAAATGAGTTAAGTGTTTGCCATAACACATTCCTGTCCACTCTATCATAAGCCTTTTCCAAGTCCATGAACGCACAAAAAACTTTCTGGTTTTTGGCCACAAACTTCTCCGCAATCATGCGCATGGAAAATACTTGATCCGTACACCCCATCCCCTTTCTAAATCCAGCTTGCACATCCCAAATTTTTCCATCAGTTTCTTCCATAACTCTTTCAATTAACACCTTAGCATACAGTTTACCCACAATGCTAAGCAAGCTAATGCTACGGTAGTTTTTACAGTCCTACTGTGACCCTTTTCCCTTATATATTGGGACTATAACGGTTTTGCACCAGTCTTCCGGTACCCGCTTCAGTTCCCAACATAAATTAAACAAGGTGTACAGCAGGCCTACCACCACTCCCTCTCCAGCCCATAGCATTTCGAGTGATACTCTATCATATCCGGCTGCTTTACCTGCTTTCATGCTTTTCATTGCTTTCATTATTTCATCTACACTTATCTCCCTACCTCTCTCCACTTCTTTCGGAATTTCTATTTCACTTAATTCAGACGACTCTTCACTCATAAACACGCTTTCAAAGTATTCCTTCCATCTCTTTAAATTAGAAACTTCATCATTCAGCATACAGCCATTCTCGTCTCGTATAGCATTCATTCTAGGCTGTATTGAATTTCCCCTGGCAGTTCTTACGAGTTTCCAGAACATTTTAATATTTGCCTGGAAGTTATCAGATATCCTTCTATCATTCTTATCCGTTCTTTCTTGCTTTTTCCTTTCAACAACTTCTTTTACTCTCTTATTTATACGTCTAAAGTCTGCCTTTTTCTTTCAATCTCATCAATCATACCGTTAGAATTACCAGCTTTGGTTGCTAGTAAATCTAGCCATGCTCTCTTCTTTGCTTCAACTTCCATGCGTACCTCATCATCCCACAACAACGTATTATTTTTCCTTTCATTCATTCTCTTACTTACACTACATACTTCGGTGGCTGCATCCACCAAACCTTTCTTGACATTATACCACACAGTCTCCAAGTCTAAATCATTCATACACAATTCATCCATACCACTTATATTTTCTCTCAGTCTACATTTGAACTTCTCTTTCACACCTTCATCTTGTAACCTCTCTATTCTTATACGCTGTAACGCAGTGGTAGACACAGATGTCCGATGCCGCCAACGCTTGAATATACCATTAATTCGGCATAAGACCAAGTAATGATCCGTCCCTACGTTGGACCCCCGGTAAACCCTTGTATCTACCACTGCGCTCCTCATTCTTTCATCCACAATTATGAAATCTATCATGCTTCTATTATCACCTCTTTCCCATGTATACATGTGAATCCTCTTATGGCGAAAGAAAATGTTCGTCACAAAAAGATTCTTTTCCACACATACGGTGAGGAGGTCTTCACCATTCTCATTTATACTTTCATCGCCAAACGTTCCTAATATCCTTTCATAACCAAACCTCTTCACCCCAAACCTTCCATTAAAATCTCCTAACATAATAATATTTTCATTTACCTTACATTTCATCAACACCATCCTTACCATGTCCCAAAACTGCTCTCGGATATAAGTGGGCTTAGACATATCTGGGGCGTACACCGCTAGCAGCACAAACAACTTTTAAGCCCACTTTCGTTCGTATACATAGCAGTCTTGGGCTTACACATTCATACTCTTTCACACATTGACCCATTCTTTCTGAAAGGATGACACCGACTCCCTGGCATGCCCGCTCGGTCTCGTCTACACCAGACCAGTAAGCGGTATACATGCCATGTGCAGTGGCATCCTTTCCCTTTCGTTTCGTCTCATTTACACATAACACATCTATTCCTCTATCATTCATCATTTCGCATACTTCATCCATCTTATCATTCATTGCTCCATACATTCAGCGTAGCCAGACGGGCCTCCGCAATCCACTTTTCGCCCCTCCGGGAGACAGAACGTGACGGGTGGCGAACCTCGTCGCCGGTTTTCCTCCCGGAGATTCTTCGCACCCCTGCCCCATTAAAGGGGCGCCGGGAACTCGGGGCCATTTCTTTTACTTGCTGGCTCATGGTGCGAAACTAAGGGTTGGTAGCTTTTACGCCGCTACCATAAGGTGAGGAGCCGAGTCTATCCTTCGGCTTTGTCGCTCGTTTAGCACCACCCGGGGACACGTGTAGGGGCCTAGGGTTAGGTGGTCAAAGCCTACGGACACGAGCGACTTATCCATCATAATATGACCAATAATAATAATGTCATATTATCCCGTGAGTGTCGTAAGAGGTATAGAGGGCAGGCGGGAGGCGTATGTTCGGTAGCTACTGAACATACGCCTCCCGCATAGATTGCCTCGTAGGCGGGATTTTGCCATAGTTGCCACGCCTGGCAAGCGAGTAGGCAACCGCAGTTCTTTTATTTTTAGTCGTTATTGAGGATAGATATAGATGTCTGTGGGTCACAGCAACCATTTACCATCAGGTGGACTGTGTGCTCGATTGTCACCCTATCCTATAAAAAATATTGTTAAGTTGTATTGCGCGCGGTCGCGTTTTTTTGGTAGTTTGTACGTATTAGGATTTTTGCTAGAATAATGTATTTTTGTAGTTTTTGTAGATATGACGTCAATAAATCGCTCTCGAGCTGATTGGCGAAAAGTGGCAATGTTGAACTGAGTACTGAGTACTGTACTGAGTACTGAGTACCAACTATATTCAATATAATCTAAATCTAAAAAAAGTGTGGTGTTATTTTTGCTATAAACCAAAACCTACTCAAATAGCACAGAGGACGGCCCCTAAACGGTTAACAAGGTTATCCTTTGTTATAAACAAAATATAGTTATTAATATAAGGTTAAGAAACCCACTGGTGCTTTTATCAAACGTTACAAAGATTTTAAATGTTTTAATGCTTCATCAGCATACGGTTGTACATCATGCAGGTGTTGAAAGTAACAATTTCCTCATTTACTTTCCTCGCTAGCTAAAATAAGTTTTTGTCGCAGTCGCACTATGTACAGGGCTTGACTTTTGTGTTTTTTTTAATAGAATAAGGGTGATAAACGAGAACACAGTCTACCTGATGGTAAGTGGATGTTGTTGCCCATGGACATCTACATCTATCCTTGATTAAGAATCAAAATGCAAATGCGTTGTTGAGGACTAAGATAAAATATCTCGTTATTGTCATGAAAGAAACGAGTGTAAATACATTTATTTTTTGGAACTTATATCTAGGTACATCTATACAAATAAATAAAATTGAAATGTCTGTTTGTAATGTCAAAATAACAGCTTTTTACTAAATACATATGAAAGTATATACGGAACTTATAACAAAAAAAAACAATTTTTAAATGTTTTGTCTGTCTGTCTGTTTGTTCTGGCTAATCTCCAAAACGGCTGGACCAATTTTGAAGGAACTTTCACTGACAGATAGCTGATGTATAAGGAGTAACTTAGACTATTTTTATTTTAGAAAACGAATAAGGGTTCCTCGCAAAAAAATTCCCATGAAATCCAATCGTAATAAATTCCAAGCGGGCGAAGTCGCGGGTATCAGCTAGTTAAGATATATAGTACCCGCGCCCGGTATGCATCTTAATGCCTTTTTTGGCAGTTTCATCGCGTGCGCGTAAACAACTCACCAATTTTTTTTTTTAAATCGGATTGTATGGCATAGGAACGCATGTAAATAAAAAAAGGAACGGAACAAACCTATTGTCGCTGGTATTATTTACTAAAATCCAAGTTAAGCCGGAAATATGTAATCCTAAACAGTATGCTGGTAAAGAGTCCAACTACTTAGTAAGGAGCCCTAATAGGTGCTAGGATTCCTTAGGAGTTTTATACGTGGTAGAGCCATGATGCAGCTATATTAATTGTATAGTTGTTGCACGAATGGGTCGGCTCGACCGGGGTGGGACCACGCTCTCACAGAATACCAGCGTAAAATAGCAGCTTAATGCTGCGATGTTTCGTATGGTGAGTGTAGAGAACCGGAGACCCTTTTTACTGGAAAAGAGGCATTCCATCTTATTCCTCACGGGTGACAACGCATCTGCATTTTGATTCGCAAACGAGGATAGATGTAGATGTCTATGGGCCTCAGCAACCACTTAACTTACTATAAAAAAATACTACACTTAACTATAAAAAAATAATAATAAGACACAAAAATATTCCTATAATTACATATAAAGATTCGATCACGGCGGCCAGTCAGAACGGAGACTAGCCATTTGCTCAGGATAGGATAATAGTGCTCGAGTGTGCGCGAAAGCACAGGTGCACTCTTTATTTCCTCACTCTCTGAATCCAAGGGGCGGTAATCCGTCACGAGATCAGCCGCAGGACCAACGGCTGTACAAAGCTTAAAAGAAAAGCTTCAAAAAAAGGGAAAGAAAGAAAGAAATAAAAAATAACTGGTTTTAGCCCGACCCTGGATTCAAACCCAAGGCCTTATGATCAGCAATCGCGTTTACGACCAACGAGGCGGTCAAAAGTTAGGTTATATACAGCCTTTATGAGTTCCATACTAGACGCAGACTTCTATTTTAGTGCAACGTCGCGTCCGCAACGTTGCAAATAAAAAATAATTTCCCCCCCCCCTTTTATGGGGGTCCTGAGTCCTATGAGGCTGTATGAGCCGCATAGGCTAACAGCATTAACAGCACAGAAACTGGACTGCTCCAATGCGTGTTCATTTCTTAGGGAAACCTAAGAAATGGACGGATGATGAGGCCATGTTTTCGTTCACCGCCGGCCACGTGGTAAATCAGCACTTAAAATTGCAGTTAATGATTTCATTGGTCCCTGCTGGGATCGGGCTAAGGTTGCTCGCGTACTGTTAAATTTCCAGCGAGCTCTTAGCCTCTGAACTACCACGGCTCTAAAGAAATTACGTATTTAATACATGGTTTTATTGCATTGATTTTTTTTTATAGATAATTCAGTTTCATGTATCAACGAAGGTTAATATTCTTACGCTCATCAGATGTCGCTATTCGGAACTGAGGTGAACATTATATTTGTCATGCAGATGGTCACACATTGTCATCATCGTTGAAAAGTTGCGTTTTAATAAAAAGTTTTTCTTCTTCCAGTGAATGTACACACACAAAATAATGCCTTAGTGAAGTATTCTTTAATTTTTTACACATTTTCCACCTTTTTTATTTTTCTACTTTTAGAAATATCTGTAGTTTTGTATATTCATTCCTAATCTAATTATTATAAACATATAACTAATATTACAAAAAGAAACATTAACCCTTACATTTCCCTGACAAGTTAACTTCGTTGCCATGTAAATTTTCAAATATATCACCCCGTTCTTAAGTGGCGCCGCCCTGGTGAGAAAAAAGGTCGTACATGCCATTCATGTGTGTGCCCTCATTGGCACAAGCACAAACGTGACAAAGAAAAATAAGATTTACTGAAAGCCAGTCGGTGTCTGTTTCGTGTTTTTTTTTTGTTATCTTGATACCTATTGTGTATTTTGCTAGAATAATGTATTGTCATAGTTGTTAATAGATATGACGCCAATAACTCACTTTACTCACATCTAGAGCTAAATGGAGAAAAGTGGCAAAGTTGAACCGAGAACATTGTACTCAATAAACCTTATCTAAATCTAAGAAAAAAAATTTTCGCTTCCATAAAACCTGCTCAGTCAGATAGCACGCTTTAAAAATAAAAAAATAACACGTCAATTAAAACTAAAGTTTACGTAATGCATAAATATACTTAATATTTTATTTAAAAAAATAGTATCAAGCGTTACTTTGCGGAAATCCATTAAATTTAAAATGTTTAAATTAATTAGATAAAATCCGCGCTAAAATAAGAACTAGGTATATAACACATCACTATTATTTTTACGCATTCTTGGCTGTATAATTTTAACATTTTTAATTTAGTAAATACGCTTTTCAGATCCAGTAGAGTAGAGTTTTCTTTGTTTGACTTTGGCTGCAGCTGTCAGGTAACGTGGTAGAGCCACGCTGCAGCTATATTATGGTTGTAACACGAACAGGTCAGCTCGACCGGGGTAGGACCACGCTATCACAAAATACCGTAAAATAGCAGATTAACGCTGCTATGTTTCGTATGGTGTGTTTAAAGAAATCTAAACCATTTTACTGGAAATGACACATGCCAACCTCAGGGACGCAGTCCTCAGGGGTGACAACGCATCTGCATTTTGATTCTTAATCGAGGATAAATGTAGATGTCTATGGGCCACAGCATCCACTTTCCATCAGGTGAACTGTGTGCTCGTTTGTCACCCTTATTCAATAAATAAATCAAATGTAAGTTCGCTTGTCACTTCATTTTTATAAAAAAATATAGTTAAAAGGTTATGAAACTCGTGTTTCCAACGAACGATAAAAAGTTTGTTAAACTTCTATTTCATCACCAAATAGTTCAAAGTAACTTCAAAACCATTTAATTTCCTTCTTCACTTTCCTCGCTATGATCAGTGAACGCAAATGATAACGTGCTCTGTTTACAACGCACATCAAATTAAATACAGATAAAAAATGATGTGTCAGATTATAAAGATATCAACTCAACATATCTACAACATCTTAGCGGAAGAATAATTCTGCATGAAAAGTTTTTATTGCCAGTTATATTTTTTTTATTTGACATAAAATTGTGCGAAGATAAGTAACGAAATGCATATTACGGCGCTACAATTAAATTTAATGTTGTCTCGCGCCTTATCGCTAGGGGTATTAAATTTACGATTTATTCGGACAGTCCTAAATTAAATAATTACTGATACTCGTTTTTTAAAAACTCCGTTACAGGCACCCAGCAATTCATTATTTCTTTTTTTCTATTTAATATAATTTTAAGGATTAATTTACTATTCATAAGAAAAATATCAATAGTATATAGCTCGTTATATAGCTCACGGCAGCTATATTTTAAAGTAAAAAAAACCTCGCGAATAGGAATATTAAGAACACATACTAAAACGATTTTCTAATCTACATAACACCATCGGCCATGATTGACAAACACAGAATGGGGCATGATTGTCACAATCATTGCGCGGCTGCCCACACAATCGTGCATCCTACATATTTGTATTGTCATCTGTCCGAGATGGACGTTGAAACAGTAGCAGCTGCCGCTATTTATTTAATTAGTTTATAATATAACTATTATTGAAATGTAGACCATAACAGAGTGGTGAAAAAAAGGAAGTTGTTCTATTTCGGTGTATAACGTTAACTATACACCGAAATAGAACAAGGCAAGTTTATAGAGCATCGGCGTTCGGCGATCATGTAGACGCGCGCATGATCATGGCCGACCTTCCTTTGATGTTGTCCGAAAAACCGACACAGCGGCCATTACGCTCGATCATTACCGATCATGGGCAGTTATAGGCGATTATGCTCTCTACACGATCGTGATCGCTAGAATTCGTCCATCATGGCCGATGGTGTATAGGCCCCATTAGGCTCAGCATTGGGATATTTATACATAACTTACTACTTATAAGTTATGTATAACAATTGTTGAATACAAGTTTTTAGGTCAATAGAATTTGGTAAGCGCTCGGTACTTCTGTCATTCGGTAATGACTTCCAAAGGGAGGACGCTGGTGGCATGCATGCGATATGCATCATAGTTATAGTAGTGGTGCTGATTTTTTAATAAAATCGGGGTGACAAACGGACACACAGTCCACCTGATGGTAAGTGGACGACTATGATGGAATGCCTCGATTTCAGTAAAAAGAATCTCCGGTTCTCTACACTCACCATATAAAACACAACAGCATTAAGCTGCTATTTTACGCTGGTATTCTGTAAGAGCGTGGTCCTACCCTGGTCGAGCCGACACATTCGTGTGTAGTAGTAGTGGTAAGAGTATATAGAAGTACACACACAAGTGTAATAATAATACTATATAATCCAATTTATTAATACAATAAAGTAAGTCTTATATCAGCATTCGTTTGTTTTACTCATCTCCTGACATTCGTCCTACATGGCGACCGAACGTACCGACATGTAGGGCGAATGAAGACTCACTTTATTATATTAATAAATTGGATTATATAGTATTATTATTACACTTGTGTGTGTACTTCTATATACTCTTACTACTACTACTACTGCATGTGCTATAACATAATATAGCTGCAGCGTGGCACTACCATGTACCTATACGTGGCTCTACTACTTGCTTGTGAGGGCTAGTCTACTCGGATTTGATGTGTAACAATAAACCCCAAAACTTTTTGTCTAACTTTTACTATGGTATGGGATATTAATATTTTTCTTTAAATGCCGAAGAATGTATTATTCCATATTTTTATATGAAACACGCCTATTGTTTCTATGACCTTTAAAACGTCACAAAAACCGTATACCTGCGCAATCCCTTTCGTTGTTTTTAGCTGTCGGACGAAATAGAGATATCATTCCAAAATTAGGCTATTTTCATTATTAAATGAAACTATTTTTATGGATTATATCGCGTTTAATTTTAACTTTTAATTCCCGACGTTTCGGTGCTTTACAGCACCCATGGTCACGAGGGGACTGAGGTGTTTGACGTCCCGATGTCATAGTTAGCCCGGCTAGTTAGTTTCCAGTCCCAGTTAGTTTGGATTTAATTTTATTAATTATAGGATCCCAAGCAGATGGCAGCACCCATCCATCCATAGATCCAGCCCATCTATCCATAGATAGATGGGTGCTGCCATCTGCTTGGGATCCTATAATTAATAAAATTAAATCCAAACCCAAGTTTACCACTGCTAGACTTCAAGATACTGTAAGCTCATTCTGCGTAGATCGAACCAAAAATTAACATTAAAAAACTGAAGGTAGCCAGGCTAACTGTGACATCGGGACGTCTAACACCTCAGTCCCCCCCCGTGAGCATGGGTGCTGTAAAGCACCCGAAACGTCGGGAATTATAAAGTTAAAATTAAACGCTATATAATCCGTAAAAATTAGTTTCATTTAATGTGTAGTCTTCGCGTAAATATAAGAAAATATTTTCATTATATTATAATTACTCAATACAATTCCTTCCTCCAGTTGGGTTTATCACAAATGTTGTGTCCGTCATTAGTCATATGAATGGTGATTAATTTCTAAGTTTCACCCTTTCAATGTAATATATTTAAGTGGGCGCCAGCAGTAGGGTACAAGGGGGTACACTTGCACCCCCCTGTCAGGAAAGAAAATAATTAGAAAAACTAAAGGTTGCTATCCAAATTTGTTCGTCACCTTGCCAATAAATTCTGTATCCTCTTCTACTCTTTCCCTGTGAACCAAAGAGTATAGTAACTGTCCTATACAGGAACTGTGAACACTGAGAATGTCGCGCGGCAGCGGGGATTTTCCGAGCAATAATGCCAACTATCGACTACAGAGATTAAGTATGTTTTTGATGAGCGAAATATATTAAATCAAATATCCGCGCTATTTTAATTTCACATTATATTTATCTTCATAAATACTTGTATAATTCTATATTTTATATTAGTTAATAATATAATGTGTAGATGCAGATATACCTCCGTGAAAGTAATCCTGGCGGCGCCCGGCGCCCATGTATTTAACATGAAATATGTAAAATGTAATTAATTTAAATCTTATATTTTTGAAGTCCTGTATTTTGAATAAAAATACTCACCCTACGTTTCTGAATCACAGTATCTCTTCAAATTGTATAGATCCATTCATAAACCACGTTGTTAGGGCAAATAGCCTCTAAGATAACACCGTAACGTTATTTCTTATTTATCAATAACAGTTCCACGCGTGAGCTGGAGACAAAATATTACACCAAGCAGTTATCGAATCGCATTCGACGCGTTCAGTTTTGAAAGTTCCAATTTTAAAAAGTGTTATTAAAAAAAAAACAAAGGAGGATTTTATTGAACCTTTAATTTTCGCTTTTAGTGTGACAACAAAAAAATAAAGTTCACTTTTTTAATTTCTTCCGTGTCATGGAGAGGCTATCACCAGACACAGTTACAGAAATTACTGTTGAAATAAGACAAGAGACCCAAATGGATGCGGTTACTGGAAAAATTTTAGGTCTATTACCAGTATTTGTTTTGCTATTAATCATATTGGTTAGGATATTATTTGTGATATATAAAAATACTGGTGAGTATTTTTTTTTATTTTATCTTTATGATTGCTGAATAATATAATACAATATTGATAAGATTTATTTTATAGACTAAAGATTTTAGATGTACTAGATTTTGTTGTTATATTTTTGTTCTTATTTTGTTTCATGAAGTTTTTAAAATTTTTACATAGATGATACTTCATATATTTGCCCATAAAAGTCCAGTTTGAAAAAATACCACAAACATCGTGTTAAAAAAAACTACACATCAAGTCACTGCTCTTTATTAGAGTATACAGATTACGTGGTAGAGCCATGCTGCAGCTATATTATGGTTGTAGCACGAATGGGTCGGCTTAAAAAAAAACACCGGTTCCATTCAAATTCTATAACTCTATATGTCATCTATAATGATAATAACCCGCATGTTTGACTTCCATCATTACCAACTTATTCCCTAGCTATTAAGGTATTCATCTGTAGTCTTCTTCGTTTAGTTGGCTGTAGATGTCCATGGGCTACAGTGTATATTATCTATGGGCTATAGTACCCACTTACCATCGGTTGGACTGAACTAAAAAAAAGAACTTAAAGAATACTAAAAAAAAATTACTACCAAGAACTATTAACACAACTTATTTTTTTGTAGTAAAATAATACTAAACAAATTTATTACCAAGAAATATTAACAAATATTTCTATGTAGTAAAAAAATACTAAGAAATGTTACTAACAAGAAATATTAACAAATATTTCTTTATAATATTTTTAGTATGTATTGTTTTTGTTTTTTGTTTTTAATTTATTGGACGCACGTCCCGTGTTATATTAAATAATTCGCTATTTTTCGCTGATATTCCGTGTATCTTTGTGGCACACAATTTCAAAATTTAACCCTAAATTAGAGCAACAACGTCTTGACCAACGTCGACGTGTATATTATACGTTCTATCATAGTTCATAAAAAATTTACCCGTATATTTACAGACCAATGTTTATATTTGTGTCAACTTTATATTGCAAAAGATGTCTTACAATCTTTGAAATACGTAACAGACTCTCGAATGCAAGGATATTGTATCTGCAATGTTCAATTGACATTTTTATTTAATTTTTGGTGATTGGATTAAAATGTTAATGTGCCAAACAACGAAAGTCGTATATTATGCTTCCAGTATTTGAAATTACAGAAGACGAATCAGTTTCATCATCTTCATCGTCTGTGCCTTCCCCAAATTAAGAACCGTTTGCGGGAGATGATCGATATCAGAATGATAATCGATCGTTTGCGGGAGATTGAAAAAACTACGAGGGAATCTACAGCAACGGTCTAATTGTTGTTGTAGATTCCCTCGTAGGTTTTTCTTCGCAGATGTCTGGTTCCCCTGGTGTTGCAGTTGTTCATGGGCGGCGGTGGTCACTTACCATCAGGTGAGCCGCATGCTCGTTTGCCCCCTCTCCTATAAAAAAAAAAGATGTAGTTTTGAACTACCCCTGGTCTATTTTGGCATTTATTTATTTTTTCAATATTTTGAAATTTCAATGTAAATGAAATAATATTAGACCAAAACGATAACTGAAATAAAACTAAGCAAGCTCCGTACAACATATTAATGTTGTTTGCGCGCGCAATCTATCTGACTCGAGATTACTACACGAGCAGGCAACTGAAATTATGGCGGTTTGTACAACAAGCAACGTATAATGACGTTGTACTTGTAAAAATGTAAACGACTCTTTGTCGAGACAAACGGACTTACAGTCGACCTGATGGTAAGTGTCTTAACTTCTTAACTTCTCTACTTCAAACCAAGAAGGATACAGATTCAACGTGGTAGAGCCAAGCTTCAACTATATTATGGTTGTAGCACGAATGGGTCGGCTCGATCGGGGTAGGACCACGCTCACAGAATACCAACGTAAAATAGCAGCTTAATGCTGCTGTGTTGCGTAACGTAAGTGTAGAGAACCGGAGATCCTTTTGATACTGGATACGAGGCATTCCATCTTAGTCCTCAGGGGTAACAACGCATCTGCATTTTTATTCTTAATCGAGGATAAATGTAAATGTTTATGGGCCACAGCATCCACTTACCATCAGGTGATCTGTGTGTTCGTTTGTCACCCTTATTATATAAAAAAGAGATGCGTTGTCACCGCTGAAGATTAAGTTGGAATACCTCACAGCCAGTAATAGTTTTTTTTTTATAGGATAGGGTGACAACGAGCACACAGTCCACCTGATGGTAAGTGGTTACTGTGACCCATAGACATCTACATCTATCCTCAATAAAGAATCAAAATGCAGATGCATTGTCACCCGTGAGGACTAAGATGGAATGCCTCTTCTCCAGTAAAAAGGGTCTCCGGTTCTCTACACTCACCATACGAAACACAGCAGCGTTAAGCTGCTATTTTACGCTGGTATTCTGTGAGAGTGGTCTCCTCGGTCGAGCTGATTCATTCGTGCAGCCAACCATAATACTAATATAGCTGCAGCATGGCTCTACCACGTATAAAAATGGCTCGCTATATCCTTCGGACCAGAACATAGAAGTACAACCACCGCTATTTGGTGGCAGAAATAGGTAAGAGAGTGTTTCCTACCCAGACGGAGTTCTAGGCAGAAAAGAAGTCCTAGCACCTAGTGTTTTTATAAAGAAAAACAAAAAAAACCCGGCCAAGTGCGAGTCGGCCTCGCGCACGAAGGGTTCCGTACCATCGTAAAATATGTAGGGAGCCCTCTTTACTTTAGGAACGAAGTTCTTTATCGGACGGTACGGATTTGACGGATGGGGGCTAGGCGACAAAAAGTGTAAGATTTTTCCGTCACGACCCCTTCTGACGTAGTGTAGACGGCCTTGGCGACTATAAGGAAGCGAGATGGAATAATATCCATCTCCCTCGCACTTTTTCTTTATCTTGCCATGAATGAAATATTATTTTGTTTTAAATGACTCTTCATTTTAATAGACGCTAGTAATTCATTTATTTGTATTTTTTGATCAATAATATAATACGTTTATCAATAATAATATATACTACGAAAGAAACTTCGTTACAACCGAGTGTTCCACGACACTCAGGCATGCTTTTTTTTGGAGCGAAGTTCTTTATCGGGCGGTACGGATTTGGCGGATGGGGGCTGGGCGACAAAGGTGTAAGATTTTTCCGTCTGTTTTATTTATTTTTATTTTTATTATAGCGGTAACAGAAATACTCATTCTGTGAAAATTTCAACTGTCTACCTATTACGGATCATGAGATACAGCCCGCTGACAGACAGACGGACGGACTGCGGAGGATTAGTTATAGGGTCCCGTTGATGAGCCTTTGGGTACGGAACCCTATTTATATGCAGTGCCGAAATTAAAAAAAATATTTATATCCCCTCGTGTTATTACCGTGTTGTGGCAACGTAAGAATATCCACTACTCCATATTGTCCCGTAGGTTTCGTAACAGGCGACAGAGGGAAACAAATCAGGATGGGCAGCAGCGTCAACCGCGGTTGCCAACTATGTAAAATATCCCCTATGAGGCTATCTATAGGGGAGGCCTATGTTCAGCAGTGGATTTTAATAGGCGGTAACGGTAACGATAACAGTGCTATTACGTAGTTTTATCAATTAGTGCGAGAGCGTTCTTGTACGTTCTTCGCTAAAATCATCTTAATCAATAATTTTGAGAGTATCTAAGAGATGAGTACATATTTGTGCCATTTGCTGTAGAAACTATCGGTTCGTGGGGTCCACGTGCGTTGAAGTTTCTAAAGGAATTGTACCGCGACTGGTCGTCGCTGGTGATAAGAGGGCTAGTTCCTTTCTCGCTCTAAGGCTAAGTCTAGCTGTTCAGCGAGGAAACGCAGCCAGCGTTCTTGGTACTATACCGCGGGGAGTATGTATGATAATTTAAGTTTTCAGTTTTAGTTTTTATTTATTATTGTTTTTTTTTAAATATTTATATATTTTTGACGTGATAGAACGATGTGCCGCATCAAAAAAAAAAACTGTTATCGACGTTTTCGTTGTTTGCATCGATGTGATAAAATTCACAATTAGTTTGAAGAAAACTGTCAAAAAATTTGCAAGCAAGGGTGATAATGCGAGTTAGATAACGCAGATTTCCAAACTTCGGAGAGGCGATTTCTGCCAGCAAATATCATATTTTTTTAAGCGAGTCATACAAAATTCGTTAAGATAAATCTTAAAACATTCTAGCAATATACTGTGTTCATTAGATAACACGGATTTCCAAGCTGTGGAGAGGCGATTATATAATTATATTACTTTTCAAATCAAATCAAATCAAAAATATTTATTGCATGACTACAGGTAAAATTAAATAAGATCTTAAGATTATGTTATGTACATTTGTGCTCCATAGTCTACCTATTTCCGGTGTACAATATTAAGTCTTAATTATATTTATCAAATAATCGATATCTTTATCAAATATAATATATATAGATTAATTCATTTATGTCATCGTATTTTTTTAAAATTATTATTACAATATGTGATGTCAGTTTTCTATACTAAAAATACTTTACTTACTACTAAAATTACTTTATTTAACTTTTTCATTATAATTTTGTCTTAGTACTCAATAATTTGTTGGAATAATTAAATAATAAATCTAACCACTAAATATATCATTACTTTATTTAATCTTTGTTTTCTATAAATTCTTGTAAGCTGTAGAAGCATTTATCTAATAACCACGTGTTCAGTACCTTTTTAAATCTTATATCGTTCATGTTTTTAAAAGAGTCAGGAATATTATTTTTTTCATTTATTGACCGTAGTTTTTTATTATTTCCATTTGTCACCAGGAAGATGCCCATATCTTGTTTCAGTTCCCCTCTGTCGCCTCTTATCAAACCCACGGGATGATATTAGGGTAGTGTTTATTACGCTGCAAACGTTATACAGGCTATAAACGTTCTACTTTTTTAATAGTGGTCACATATAAAGTTACAGCCTATATACGTCCCACTGCTGGGCACAGGCCTCCTCTCATTTCTGAAAGGGTTTTAGGGCAAGGAAATGTCCGCCGCGCTGCCCCAATGCGTGTTGGCGAACTTCACATGTCTTCGAAATATTTTTTTTTTTGATTTCTCAGACATGCAGGTTTCCTCACGATGTTTTCCTTCACCGCCGAGCACGTGGTAAATCAGCACTTAAAATTGCAATTAACAATTTCATTGGTGCCGGCGGGGATCGAACCCGGGTTGCTCGCGTACTGTGAAACTTACAGCGAGCGCTAACCATCTGAGCTACCACGGCTCACATGGTCACATATGTTACAACAAATTGAAACAAAAACTTGGACACCTTTCCTAGTATAAAAAGAAAGAAGAAAAGAAAAGAAAGAAAGCTTTATTTGTTACATTGTTATACAAACAACAGTTATACAGGCCTATATGATTTATTCTGAACCTTCTCTGCAAATTTGGCCGGTTATTGCAAAATAACCCTGTATAAGTCATGAAACCTTGGACAAAGGAATCTTTACATTTTGCTTGTTACGACCAGTATAGATAGATTAAATTATAACTAAAATAAAGTTAAAACTATAAATAACAGTAATAAAAATTAAAGTTACGGTCTATATACATCCCACAGATGGACAAAAGTCTCCTCTCATTTCTGAAAAGGTTTTAGAACAAGGAAATGCCAATGCGTGTTGGCAGACTTCACATGCCTTCCAGGTTTTACTTTTAGGTATCTTTTATCTAATAGATTTAATATTTGTCGGCTCCGTGGCGTAGTGGCTTAGCAATGAGTTACGGCGCTGAGGGCCGTGGGTTCGAATCCCGCAAGGAACATTTGTATGGCCTAGAAGTAATTGTTTCGGGTCTGGATGTTTATCCTTGTGGAATTTATGTATGTAGACTGCCTCCACTATACAGGATAATATTCTTGTGTGGAGGTACCGTTATTAAAAAATACAAAATCGATTTTTAACATTTTTCTACCGACTTCAAAAAGGAGGAGGTACTCAATTCGACTTTATGTGTGTTACCTCATAACTTTGTTTTACGTGAACCGATTTCGATAATTCTTTTTGTATTTGAAAGCTGGTGCTTCTTATGTGGTTCCATATAAATTTGATCAAGGTCTGACCAAAAGTTTTTGAGTTATCCTTAATAAAATATATTGAAGTCGGTTGTACAAAATTTTTAATTTTTTATTATTTTACTTCAACATCATTTACAACAAAACTATGAGTATAAAAGGTTAAGGTAACCATTTTTACTAAAAATTAGTAGATCTTCAATAATTATTTTAATAATTTTCGTAAAACATAGTTTGAAAAAATGTTTTTCGATAATTGACCTATTTGCCCAGACACTATTAGACACTAAGTATAATACATCTGTAGGTTTTTAAGTTCTAAGCGAAGTCGCGGGTAAAAGCTAGTTGTCAAATAAGTGTTTTTTATCATGTACAACAAAACAAACTCGTGTTTATGTGTGGAATTTTTAGTATTACTAATGTTAAAAGGCTTAAACTCATTAACTCAAAGACAACAATTTCGATTAAGGTCTTTCCTTATTACACAGTCATTGAATTTGAAGAAATGTAATTGTCACTGAAAAATAATAATATAAGGTCGGGGAAAAAGTTTCCTCGTATTTTATATACAAATTCAAGACATTTTCTTTTCAAAGTTTAATTACATTTAATTATAATATATATGTGACATTTTGTTCGATAACTTGTTGCCATCTTGTAGGTAGTGACATAATCCAGTTGCTGTAGAAATCTTGGGATTTTTGATCAAAAAAATCGACACGTAGTTTAGTTACATCCAGAGTTAAGTGGTAAAGTAAAAAAATGACTTGCAATAAGAATTACTTGTAATCAATATTGAATAAAAATTGTTCTGTTCTATTCTATTCTATTCTAACCTAACACTACCCTAAGAATTCTGAAGAGACCGAAACAGGTGAAAATCTGAGGGTCGGGACTATATGGTGAATGCATTAACACTTCCCAACCAAGCTCTTTCAATTTTTGCTGAGTGGCCAAATATGTGTATGGTCTGGCGTTATCATGATGAAAGACCACTCCTTTTCTGTTGATCAACTCCGGCCGTTCACCTTATTGTGTGTTAATCCGGGTTTCGCTACAGTCTGTGGAGCTTGACTACCCTTTGAACATGATCTTTTTCGCACGTTCTTATCGTATGTGAACCACTTTTTATCACCAGTTGTCAATCTTTTCAAAAATGGTTCGATTTCATTACGTTTCAATAGAGAATCGCAAATGAGTACATGATTCATTAGGTTTCTTGCAGTCAGCTCGTGTGGTACCCAAATATCGAGTTTTTCAAATAGGTCAAAACTGTTTTGTGATCAATTCAATTCCTCAGCTATTTCGTAACTACTAATATGTCTTTTTCAAAAATGGCATCGACTTTATCGGTACGAGGGCGACCAGGGCGAGTTGCATCTTTGACATCAAAATTCCCGGACTGAAAACGATTGAACCAACTTTGTGCTACTCTTACTGACACTGCATTAGGTCCATGAACGTCACAATTTTTTTCGCGGCTTGAGTCGCATTTTTCCCTTTTTTGTAATAAAACTTCAGAACGTATCGAATTTCTTCGTTAGATTCACTTATTTTTGCGGACAGAAAAACAATTGAAAAATGGCGGGAAAGTTTTTAATTTTAATTTTTCCTTTTCTTAATGTCCTATATGTATTGATATTAAAACCAGCCAGATATAAGTAGTACAACCATACGAAGAAACTTTTTCCCCGACCTATTATTTGTGTGACACGTAATGTATTCCAAAGTGGCGCTTAGCACTATTCAGAACCAAATTGATACTACTATTTCTACTTCTAAGTATTTCATTTTATAGTTATGATTCGCCCCAGCTCCGCACGAGTTGTTTCTGGATCTTCACAATAGCGCCACCTACCGGGTTCTATTGTGAATCTACGCCATCCAGTGACCCACTCAAACACACAAAAAATTCAGAGAATTATATGTTGTTTTTTTATAGTATAGGGGGCAAACGAGCATGCGGCTCACCTGACGGTAAGTAACTACCGCCGCCCATGAACAACTGCAACACCAGCCGGCCTTTGAGAAAGGAGTAAGCTCTTTTCTTGAAGGTCCCCAAGTCGTATCAGTCCGGAAAAATCGCCGATGGTAATCGATTTCACAAAGATTTTGTGCGAGGAAGAAAATTCTATTGAAACGCACAGTGGTGGACTGCCAAGCAACCAGATGATGTGGAAGGTATCGTGAGTTTTGTCGCGATGTGCGTTCGTGATATTTGGCGGCTGGAATTAATCCGACAGTTCCTCAGAGCACTCCCCGTGGTAGATGCGATAGAAAATGCAAAGGGATGCAACATCTCTTCACATTTTCATCACCCGTTGTGTTATCATAACGATATTAATTATGTAAGTTTATGGTGTAAACTTACATAATTAATATCGTTATGATATTAATTATGTAAGTTTACACCATAAACTTAGCCCATTTGTCATAAAATCAACATTACATTTCAAGGCACGGCAAAAAACAGAGCCTCTTGTTGCAAGAGTCAAACCATCAACAATAGAATCTTTGAGGTAAAAACAATTATCTCTGGCATTGTATTGAAATTTTCTCCTAAATCTAATTATAAAACCAGAAAAAAATGCCTGACTTGTAAATTCGAACAATGTAAAGCAAAAACTAATGATCGATCGATAATTACCTTTGGAGACTTTTTGTTACCGACATGGCACACCATCACAGAAACCGTAGTTGCATTTTCATCACCCGTTGTGTTATCATAACGATATTAATTATGTAAGTTTATGGTGTAAATATCGATAACTATACAATGTTGCTAATTCATGAAGGTAATTTATTACATTAATGTTAAATAAACATCCATATAAAATAGAAAGTAATGGTAAAACTTTGTAAAGATGTTTGTAACTAATCACACAACAAATTACTAAACATATTTGAATCAAACTTGACACATATATGTATAGATAGACTATGTCCCAGATTAACAAACGAGACACTTTTTTTTAACGGGAAAATAAAAGTTATAACCAGAAAGAAACCCAACTTTTTTCACACCAACATTACACAAAAAATCACATTTAAAATGTAAATAACCTAGCTCAGTATTTAGGTATTTAGTAATTACTGGGGTAATCATTGATCAAATATTACAGTTGCTTCAATGATATCACAAATATTTACAATGCTGTTCACATTCAATCGTACAACGGGAATAACAGTATAGTTGTGTTTGTGTCGTAAATGAAACTCTTGCAAAAAATATTACAACGCAATAATAGGGACGAATTGTGTAACTATAAATCCGTGGATTCCAATACGTCATATAAATCGCTCTTGGCACAAGTTTTTAGCTTTTTTATAGAATAAGGCTTACAAATGGACATATAGTCCATCTGATGACATATGGATGCTGTGGCCCACAGAAATCTACATCTGTCCTCGATCAAGAATCAAAATGCAGATGCGTTGTCATCCCTGAGGACTGAGATGGAATGCCTCGTTTCCAGTAAAAAGGGTATCCGGTTCTCTACACTGACCATACAAAACATCATTGACCTGCTATTTTATGCTAGTATTCTATGAGAGCGTGGTCCTACCCCGGTCGAGCCGACCCATTCGTGCTGCAACCATAATATAGCTGCAACGTGACTCTATCACGTATAAAATCTGAAAATGGTTAACGGGAATACTAGTCGTGTTAACGGGTTCCTTATATTCTTGATATGTCTTTTTAATAATATTTACGCGAACTCTACACATAAAATAAAACAACACTGCTAGCATCCATGGATCCCGAGATATGGTTGCCGTAAAGCACTTGAAACGTCGTATGGTAAAAATAATCTAATATATATATATAAAATAACCGTGTAGCGGCGTTGTAAGAATATCCACTACCCCATATCATCCCGTAGGTGTCATGAGAAGCCAAACAGAGAAACAATCGGGAAATAGGTAGCTGCGTCTTCCAAATAATAACTAGAAAATAGTTTGTAAAATCCAAAAATGCACACCTCAAGAGCGTTTCATTTAATTTTGATGAAAAAATAAAAATAAATTGACGATATTTTTACAAGAAAAAAAAAGAGACTATCTGATCGACTTTCATTAATGACTTTTAAACGGTGTTGAGTTCAATAACAAAAATCAATAGGAATCCTCCTTAGAATATATGGAATCTTATTTAATACTGTATATCTCAATCTATTGCTTGCATTTCTATTAAGCGATAAGACTCACCGACGCACAGACCAACGGACGGCACTCCATATATTTTTTCAATTACATTTTTTGTTATGTAATCTAAAGTAAATCAACTAGAAAATAAACTAATCTTATAATTCAATGTCTGTAGTTATTGTAACGTTAATAGTAATATGGATTTGATGTCTAGCTAAAAGTATAAGAACGATTCTATGTAGCGAAATTGAGGTATGGCCACGTATCGAGAGTAGAGCACTCCCTCACGTTGTGAGGAGTGCAATAAAGAACTGCAGTTGCAAATCTGCATGCCAAGCTTAACAACTATGGCTGAGGCATATGTTGCAGAGAATCTACAACGCTGTTATTCTGTCACATGTATACATAACGACCTATAGTATAACTATAGTTTTACCACTTGTTTCTTCTTGGATGGTCAGAAGAATAAATTAAAAGCGCTGGTAAATGAGAGAAAAGTTTCTTCTTTGTTTCGTCGACTATTACACTCATTGTCCGTGGCTCCGTGGGCGAAAAAAAGGTGGATCGTGACATGGGTAAAGCTATATATAGTCACCATGTCATAGATAATATTACTTCCGGTTACAAACGACCTTTTTAAGGTACATAATTATTACTTTGGTTTAAAGTATTCGAGTATGCTAGGGCTGAATCTGAATGACAGGGTGAGAAATAGTGTGATAAGAGAAAAGTGTGGTTTGCAAGATGACGTTGTGACCAGGATTAAGAAAGGGATGCTTCGGTGGCTTGGTCATGTAGAAAGAATGAACGAATAAAGAGTGACAAAGCAAATTTATGCTGCAGAAGTGAACGGCAGAGTCGGAAAGGGACGCCCTAGACGAAGGTTTATCGACAAAATTGGCGATATATTGAAAATGGGCCAGATTAGGAGTACCCTTAACCGACGAGCGTGTATGCGTAGGTATATGGATGTAAAGGAAACGAGAGAGGTGTGTCATAATCGTGCCAAATGGAAGTTCGTGGTCTCTGCGTACTCCTCTGGCTGACGTGTGTGAGTGTTTACGTATGTATGTATGTTTAAGTTTGAAAACTGAGTGGTGGCGGCGTAAGATAATCCAAATTTTAACGTCCCATGGGTGTCATGAGAGACAACTGTTAGAAATGATCATAAAACAGTTCCGAATAGACCAGACGTAAACTTGCAGACGTGTGGCTGGGAGCAGCGTCGATGATACAAGACGTCTGGTACTGCCCTCAACAATCCTCCCTACAGCGGATGATGCCAGTGTTCAGCAATGGATTGATAATGATGATCACTCTCACATCCGTTACCTAGAGGGGTAGGCAGAGACTACGGACTTCCATTTGGCACGATCCCGACACACCTCTCTCACTTCCTTCACATCCATATGACTACACAACTACTCGTCGGTTAAGGGTATTGTTAATTTGGCCCATCTTCAATATATTGCTAATTTGGTCGATAAACTTCCAGGCGCTCCTTGCCGACTATGCAAACACTAAACTCATTTGGGTTGAGCGCTGGGTTGATACAGGAATTGAATTCTCTGTATAGGGACTCCAGTGCTTATGTCAGGATCAACGGAGCCTACTCGGACTGGTTTGGCATCCATAAAGGTGTCAGACAGGGCTGTGTGGCTTCCCCGTGGCTGTTCAACCTATTTATGGACAGTTGTTTGGAAAATTTGAAAGTCGAAGAATGCGGGTTAAGAATGGGTGAGTTCACCGTCAAATGCCTTTTGTACGCCGATGATCAAGTCATACTTGCGTCGTCGGCGGCCGAGTTGCAAATGATGGTTACATTAATGAACAGGTCATTAAAAGAAAGGGAATAAAGTGAACGCAATCTTACTTGCGTCTTCGAAAGTTATGGTTTTTGAAAGAGAAGAAAGTAAAACGATATGTGAAATAAGAATAGAAGGGGAATTGGTCGAGCAAGTAGATGAGTTTGTGTATTTGGGATGTGTATTTAGCAGGGATGGTAGATATGATAAGGATATAGAACGACGAGTGAACGCAGGAAATAGAGTAAATGGGGCTCTACACTCTATTGTGGAAAGTCAGAATGTGTCCAAAAAGGCACGTATGGCAATTCACAATGCTGTGTTAGTCCCTACTTTAATGTATGGTAGTGAAAGTTGGGTGTGGCAGAAGAAGCACGAGAGTAGAATAAATGCTGTAGAAATGCGGTCATTAAGGAGTATATTAGGGCTGAATCTAAATGTTTGCAAGATGATTTTGTGACCAGGATTACGAAAGGAATGCTTCGGTGGTTTGGTCATGTAGAAAGAATGAATGAGGAAAGAGTGACAAAGCAAATTTATGTTGCAGAGGTGAACGGTAGAGTCGGGAAGGGACGCCCTAGGCGAATGTTTATCGACCAAATTGGCGATATATTGAAAATAGCCAAATTAAGAGTACCCTTAACCGACAAGCGTGTATGCGTAGGTATATGGATGTGGAGGAGGCGAGAGAAGTGTGTCAGGATCGTGCCAAATGGAAGTTCATAGTCTCTGCCTACCCCTCTGGGTGACAGGCGTGAGTGTTTATGTTTATGTATGTATATGACATCGTTATAAAAAAATATATTTCAAAATATTTGACTATAAGCAAGCTATGCTTATAAATACTCTAAGACAGCAACTATATTATATGATAATATTTATATTTAGAATAATGATCAAAAACATTGCGAAATCAAATCTGATCAAATCTTTATAGATAAGAATACATAGAGACACAGACACATGATCTAGCGGCGTATCAAACGGTTTGGGTGATAATTTTGGCATAAAGGCTTTAAGAATAAGATCTGGTTCGTGCGTGGTTAAGACTTGTAGATCTGATAATTTAAAAACATATTGGTTTGAGTTTTAGATTAAGAAAAACATGCGTGAGTGTCGTGGAACACTCGGTTGGAACGAAGTTCTTTTCGTAGTATATTATTATTGATAAACGTATTATATTATTGATTAACAAATACCAAAAAATGAATTACTAGCATCTATTAAAATGAAGCGTCATTTAAAATAATATTTCTTTCACCGCAAGATAAGAAAAAGTGCAAGGGAGATGGATATTATTCCATCTCGTTCGCACTATAGAAATGGGGTGGTAACGGAAAAAATCTTGCACTTTTTCTCGCCTAGTCCCCATCCATAAAATTCGTACCGTGCGATAAGGAACTTCGTTCCAAAATTTTCCATCACGCGTTAATTTTTCGCAATTTGTCCATTTTATCTGGTAGAAAAAACTTTTTTTTTCCTAAAATTATTCTCTTTTTAGGTGCTTTTATGTTGTCAGCTAGTTAGCTGCTTAAGTTACATTAGATTTATTTTTTGATTATCCATTCCTGTACCTCGTCAAATGGGAATCCTATGTCGGCTAAAGGAAATTCCTGGAAAACGCTGAAATAAGACAGTATTTTTTTTATTACAGCCCCATAGGATGGACAATTTGGCGTAGTTGCCACGCTCGACGTTCGAGTTAGCAATCTCAGTTTTTTTATTAAGGTGTTATCAGGAATATGACGCTGTTGGCGCTATTACAAAACAATGTTGCCGAAAAAAAATTCTTTTGATTTATTACAATAAATTAAGTATTGTTACATTCATTTGCTATAAAATTCAACATTTATCTCATATTTTATGCTGCTCTTGTGGTTGAAAATTGTGGTTATCATATTAAATAAATCATTTGCCATGAAATATTTTTATTTTATATTTCATTTAATTTAAAGGTTTCTCATCTACCGCGTGCGATTTGCAAAAATATTTTATTTATTTATAACTGCATTGGCAAACAGACAGGCCATCTTATAGTATAAGCAACAACTGCAGCCGATGGACACTTGCGTTCAACTTCAAACAAATTAAGGCTACGGATGTGTTGCTCTATGTCCTTCAGACCGGAACGCAAATAATGATGGCAAATAATGGCAAATACTCATCATTGACTCATTTCCACCAAATCATCTAACTTTATCTGTCAGCTTATAGCTAGATTCAACAGATAATAAATTAATTCGGAACATGCGGCTTTAACGGTTAAACCAAGATACTTATACCGTAAAATGAATTCGCAAACAAGAAAATATGTGTCACAGATCCACATTTATCCCCGATTAAGAATCAAAATGCAAATGCGTTATCACCCCGGACTAAGATAGAATGCCTCATTTCCAGTAAAAAGGGTCTCCGGTTCTCTACACTCACCAAACGAAAATCAGCAGCATTAAGCTGCTATTTTACGCTGGTATACTGTGAGAGCGTGGTCCTTCCCTGGTGAGCCGACCCATTCCTGCCATAACCGTAATATAGCTGCAGCATGGTTCAACCACGTTCTTACCACGTTGTCCAATTTCAATGGTTCTAAATTATCTACTGCTGAAAATTGGCCTCCCTTCTAGATTGTCTGAGTGCATTTGCCATAGTTGCCACGCTGGGCGGCCGCAGTTTTTATTATTTTGAGTTGTTGCTGCTGTCACTTGTTCATTTTCAGTAGGACAGAGACGACAAAGGCCGTTGTCAAATGACTCACGGCACCCTCGGGACCACATGAGGTTTTTTTTTTTTTTTTTATAGGATAGGGTGACAAACGAGCAAACAGTCCACCTGATGGTAAGTGGTTGCTGTGACCCATAGACATCCACATTTATCCTCAATAAAGAATCAAAATGCAGATGCGTCGTCACCCATGAGGACTAAGATGGAATGCCTCTTTTCCAGTAAAATGGGTCTCCGGTTCTCTACACTCACCATACGAAACACAGCAGTGATGAGTTACTATGAATATTCTAAAAAAAGGATAATCAAAAC
Source organism: Parnassius orleans (assembly GCA_029286625.1). Lineage (NCBI taxonomy): Eukaryota > Metazoa > Arthropoda > Insecta > Lepidoptera > Papilionidae > Parnassius > Parnassius orleans. Next base: position 3,517,405 of record JAGSMP010000058.1, read on the forward strand.
AATATAAAATAAGTCAGCTTTATTTGGACATATACAAAGTTAAAATGTCAGACAATTAAATACTAATGTAATTTTAAATGGGAGGAACTGAGTCTTGTCGATACCACCATTTTTCTTGGAATAACACTAGACAGGAAGCTTCAATGGAACCCCATATATCAAAGTTAGCAAGCAGACTTAGTTCTGCAGCATATGCTGTAAAAGATTAGAAATCTTACCAGTGTGAAAACAGCTAGACTTGTTTACTTTAGCTATTTCCATAGCATAATGTCGTATGGTATTTTGCTATGGGGACACGCAACTGACACTGAAATTATATTTGTTTTACAGAAGAGGCCATAAGAGCAATCTATGATTTAAAACCTAAAGAGTCGCTCAGACAAAATTTAAGGAAATTAATATATTAACTTTGGCCTCTCAATACATTTATGAAAATGTAATGTACGTACACAAAAATAAAAGTAGTTATACAAAAATAAGTGATATTCATTCTGTAAATACTAGGAACAAACACAAGCTAGTAGTACCAGTTACTGACTCCACCGAGTCAGTAATTCATTCTTGGGGCGATGTATACGCTTTTACAACATAATCCCAGAAAATATACAAAATTCGACCTGCTCAAAATTCAAAAACTTTATTAAACATAGTTTGTATAAAAGGGTTATTATAATGTTAAGGAATTTATAGATCATAATAACCCCTGGGAATGAGGTGTCGCTACCAAGCTATTTCTAATTTGTTTTGTGTGGTTAATTGTGTAACATACATGATTGTAAGTTGTTATTTAAGAAAAAGTCCCGCTGGGTTTCTTGCTGGTTCTTCCCAGGACAGAGGTTTTTCGAACCAGTTGTAATTAGACAAAGGAGTGACTTTCAATAAGTATTATTTATAATCTATATTGAATAAAAGTTTCTGTTTCTGTTTCAAAAGATTTAAGGTTTGACGACACTATCATCTCACGAACAAAAACATATTGATTTCAGATGAACAATCAGGCTTAAGGGTTTTAGATATAAAAGTGTTTTGTAAATAATAACACGCGTCACTCTGAGGCTGCCTCAATACGTACTTAATCCTTTTCGCATGACGGTTTTATTTTTAAACAAAATAGCAGGAAAAATGAACTAAAAAATACTTTTTTTGGTTCGTTTTTCCTGCTATTTTGTTTTGTGTTACGTAAAACACTCATTTCATAAGTGTATATTATTTTGGTTTTAGTATTGTCCGTTACTAACCTTCTTTAAAAAGGAGGAGATTCTCAATTCGAGTGTATGTTTTTTTTTGTATGTATGTTTCGGGGATGAAGCTGCTCGCGTCCGTAGGAATTACTTGAATCCTGATTCCTATACGTATCCCCTGGGTAGTGCTAAACGAGCAACACTACATACTGGTGGTAGCCCGGCCGAGGGTTAGTTACCACCCACCTGGCAAAGACATACCGCCAAATGATGCAAGTGGTGTTCCCATTTCTTAGGGAGAATGGGTCTGGACAGTTGCGTTGCGCATAAGAACCGGTTGCGACGCGGCCGTTTCTTAGTGTCAGGTGCCTGGTTATGAAGGTTAGCGGGATCCGAAGCACGGTTGCATCGCTGGCCGACCGTAGATAGTTGGGCACCCAATTAATGAGCCAGCCACTCATGAAAAGCTGCCCCGCCGTAAGAACGAAAAATCCTGGGATGGCTCTACCATGCCTGGTGGCGATTTCCAGGGGGCTTCTCCATGCTAGGTATCACCGATGCTGTGACTCTGTTTGCGTCCCTAGGTTATATGTGTGACGCCTCGTCCAACTGCTATTCTCTCAACTTATTTACTCCACCATTTATGACAAAAAGGAAAAAGAAGAGTAAGTATGTACAGCGGTTGCACTCCCTCTCCATAAAAGTGCACCTCACAAACATCCGAGGCCTGCACTGTAATCTCAATGCAGTCCACTACCACCTTGAGACTGACAAGCCGCACTTACTCTTCTTGACTGAGACGCAGATCAGATGTCCTATTTTACGCTGGTATTCTGTGAGGGCGTGGTCCTTCCCCGGTAGAGCCGACCCATTCGTGCTGCAACTATACAACTAATATAGCTGCAACATGGCTTTACCACGCTAAAAACGTGTGTCACTTCTATTTTATAAAAAAAAAACACATTAGGTCTTTCTTAGTACTTACACACAATATTGTAAATTTTTAAAAATAACAATATTATCCATATAATTAATAATATATGGTCGTCGATGGTGTGTCTTTCCTAGTGTAGTGGTGGTGGGAGTAATGGTGCTGGGATTAGTGGTGACGGGATAGTACACGAAATTGAGGAGGGCAGGAGGTGCTCTTCAAACTAGGTAAGACACATCATTTTATTTTATTGAGCGGATATTGGCAAAGTAAATTTTTCCAACTTTAATATAATGGATTTCCGCAAAGTAACGCCTGATTCTATTAATTAATATATGGTTTGCTTACATTTCATTGTATAGTTTCGTACAGTTTCGATATTCCATAGTTAAAGGCATAAACTAGGTTCAAAAATAATGCACTCAAATGTACGGTATTTTGTGCAGTTAGTATCGGATGTTGGGATCAATGAAAAAATCGATAAACTCTTCAATTTGCAAAGGCATCTGCACGATATGGGCAATTGATTATTTTACCAAGTAAAGCGGTTTTAATGATTATATTCTATTTATAATGTAGTCGAAATTACTTTTGAGTTAAATTAAATAGTCTAATTGAAAAGATTGATCAAATGTCACGCATCTGTAGCCCTTTTTTTTTAAAAAAAAACTTGTATAGTGTCAGATGACGTCACGGGAATCGTTTACTCTTCATTCACTTAAATAGCGTTAAAATATGTTTCGTATGATGAGTAAAGAGAACAGAAGACAAAGCATTCCGTGGTCCTCACGGTTCCCAACGTAGCTTTTTCACAACAAGGTTCGTTAAAGAACTCTATGGACGATGTTGTACGTGATAGAGCCATGCTGCAGCTATATTAGTAGTATAGTTGTAGCAAAAGTGGTGTTGTCTGATTTAAACTTCAGACTATCGGTCAAAACTCGCAATACCAGTAACAGTAGGTAAGGTGCGGCTGGGATGGCCCTTGGGCCAGCGCAAAGCCGCGTACATTATAATGATATAAAATATAACGTTGAAGGAATTGAACTTTTTAATTTCAGAAATTCAAAAAGTATAAGTCATAAGTAGTTTTGACTAACATTCTTGGTCAAAACCACTTTTAACCGATGTAATTTGGTCAAAATCACTATTACCCAGTATTATCGCAGTTAAAAGTGGATTTGACTAACGTCCTTAGTCAAAACTACTTTTGACTGCAAACATCAGTTAAAAGTGGTATTGACCAACATCCTTAGTCAAAACTACTTTTGCCCAATTTTTTGCAATCAAAAGTGGTTTTGACCGTTTATGAGTTTTGCCTGTGACATTATGAAAGCTTAAACTTCGATCATACACATTTTTACTTATAATCTTTAACTATTTCAAGTCAGCGCTTGACTACTATCCCACCTGATGGTAAGTGGTGATGCAACCAAAGATGGTGAAGCACACTGATAATACACACACACAAATACATTAATTGAAGTTGAGTGATGTATAACTTTCAAATAAATTTGTCGGTACGATACGCGCGCCACCTATTGCAAGTTAGTTGTAATATGCTTATAACCTCACATGTGCAAGCAATAAGTTGACAAAGTTTTAGCGCAATCTGATGAAGCGTATGGCGGCGCATAAAATACGAACAAACAAAAATAAATTTTTATATAGGTATTAGATTAAACTTCACACTCATTTTTGCATTTTATAGACCACAGATTATTTCGTTATTAATAAATAAATAACAAATATAAAATTAGATGACTATTTATTATGTTATCATTATATGTAAAATAAGTAGACCTTCAGTAAAGTACATACAAACAGACTTCAAAACTAAAAAAAAAAAAATTTTTTGCATGAGAATTAAAGCTCTGATTTTAGAAGCTAATGTGATAATTTATTTATTTTTTTAGTTTTGAAGTCGGTTTGTCCTTTTTATTATAAAGTAAATACTAGCTGGTAACCGGCGCGTTGCTGCCGCAGAAGAAATAATTGCGGAAATGCCGTTTTAAATTTGGAAGAGTTATATTGTTTAATTAGGAATTATAACACATTTGAAGGTGAATGATACATATATAACTTTCAAATAAATTTGTCGGTACGATATGCGCCCCACCTACTGTAAATTAATTGTAATATGCCTATAACCTTCGCGCAAGTGCAAGCAATAAGTTGACAAAGTTTCAGCGCAATCTGATGAACGGTATGGCAGCGCATAAAATACGAACAAACAAACATAAATTTTTATATATTAGATTATATATTACATATTATTGCACACTTTTCTGTGGTTTATGAAATATCACAATCCCAAGGCAACAAAAAGAATGTCATCTAAATATAATAGTTACTTTAAAGGAGTAGCTGAGATAGGAAATTATTTTAATCTTTTAAGTTCTTTAAAGTAGGTTTTTACTTTTTGTTAAAAGATATTTTTTTAACCTTTTGAGTGGACTAAGGAATATCATTTTTTTTATTTTTTTTTATTTTCACTTAAAAAAAACGTTACTTTCACACTAGGATTTTCTCCTGTATCGTGGGGGCAGTTTACATACATAAATTTCACAAGGACAAACATCCAGACCCGGAACAATTATTTGTAGTCCATACAAATACTTGTTTCGTGCGAGATTCGAACAAGCGGCCCTTAGCGCAGCAACTCAGAGCCGTCAAATTACCGTCAAATATTATACAGACTAATTTTTCAAGTTCAACATATGAGACGAGTGACTTGTGGGAAACATTGTATACTGTATTCTATCTCATTCTCTCGCAGGCTAAATCCTATAAATGTATATGTTTATCTCTTTTAATGTCGCTTTTTCGTTTCATCGAGTTTCAAATCACAACGATTCTAAAGAAGTTTTCACTTCAATAAACATCGTATAGTGTATTCCATCTCATTCTCACGCAGACTATATCCTATAGATGTATAGTTGTCTCTTTTTAGTGTCGCTTTTCCGTTTCATCGAGTTTCAAATCACAACGATTCTAAAGAAGTTTTCACTTCAATAAACATCGTATAGTGTATTCCATCTCATTCTCACGCAGGCTATATCCTATAGATGTATAGTTGTCTCTTTTTAGTGTCGCTTTTCCGTTTCATCGAGTTTCAAATCACAACGATTCTAAAGAAGTTTTCACTTCAATAAACATCGTATAGTGTATTCCATCTCATTCTCACGCAGGCTATATCCTATAGATATATAGTTGTCTCTTTTAGTGTCGCTTTTCCGTTTCATCGAGTTTCAAATCACAACGATTCTAAAGAAGTTTTCACTTCAATAAACATCGTATAGTGTATTCCATCTCATTCTCACGCAGGCTATATCCTATAGATGTATAGTTGTCTCTTTTAGTGTCGCTTTTCGTTTCATCGAGTTTCAAATCACAACGATTCTAAAGAAGTTTTCACTTCAATAAACATAAAGTGGAATTGAAAGCTTCCTCCGTTTTTAAATCGGCTAAAAACACACTTCATGTGCAAAACTAGACTATTTTATATTTACTTTTAATTCATATAATTTACAAAACAATAAACACTAGTTAATACAAATAAATTATAATCATGATGGAAAGAAAAGTTTACCTGCTCTGTTAAACATCTCCCCTTCTTCATAATTCTATTGCAACCCCGTCCGTGTACATTCCAAATATCGTTTAGATTCTCGAACAATGTTATCACTAAAACAATTGAATTCGAACGTAGGTAAGCAACCTTTTATATAAAAATAAAAATAATAACGTTAAAATCGCGCCAGGTTTCCAACATTTTTGGAAGAAGGCTCATTAGAAGTCACTGGTCTATATGGATCTATACTAGTGACTTCTATATGATCGTTTCAATGGTGTTATCTCATCATTACCTCTGACAATGTTATATCGAAATTTCGCCGGTTTATGCGAAGGTGAGAGCTTTTAACAATATTTGCTCAATTACTCTACCATCGATAAACAATAATTGGTCACTGATAAAAGCTATGATTGATAAAATGTTTTGATCTAACATAGGGATGTCAATTAAATGTATCGATAGATTTCTTTTTTACATAATAAACTATATAACTATACATAATAAATCTCACTGTCTTTCACAACGAATTACAAGACACTAGTATAGAGAGATTACATCCAGTAAAAGATCTTTGTGTATTTTTCGATTCTTAATTACTCTTTGATGCACATATCGACAATATCAATAAAAAAGCCGATAGAGCACTTGGATTCGTTCTGAGATTTTCCACCGATTTTCATAATATTAAAACATATAAGATACTTTGGGTTATAATTTATTCTAAATTATAACATCTATATAGATAGGATTGAGCAAGTACAAAAGCGTTTTCTACGTTTTCTGCAATTTAAGACGCAATTTTACACTGATGACTACATTTCGCGGTGTAAAAAATTTCATATTTTGCCTCTGTACGAACGTAGGTGCATATCAGATATGATTTATCTTTTTTAATTGGCAAATGGTAATGTTGACTGTCCGGAACTACTGAGTAAGTTAGGCTTTACAACAAGCGCTACCCTATTAACAAACCCTCGCTTACTCCATGTGCCGCATACCCGGACTAAATACAGGCAAAATTCTTTTATGATACCTGCATGCAGAACTTTTAATGACATTTCCAATATCGTTGACTTTGATCTGTTTAATACCAGTTTTTCTCGAATCAAAAATATTTTAGCGAAAAAAATCTTTTGTTGAGTGTTCTTCTGTTTAATTTTGTTAATTTACTGTATTTATCCTAAACGATGTTATCTTTTACCGACTAGAATTATTGTTTTTAAACTCATATTGTTTATAGGTGAAAACTTTTAAATGGCCTTGTAGTTGTTATTCATTTGTTTACTGTTAATGTTAGTTGTAAGATTTCCAAAAAAATAAAAAAAATAAAGGGAAACTGAAACAGTTGATGGTCAGCAGCATCTTCCTGATAATAACTCGATAAAAAAATGCGATTGTTAAGTCACCTGCCAAGCTTGGCAACTATGGCATACAGGGGGATCCATGTAAGGCTAGATCCATAAAATGGGAGGTCCATGTTCAGCGGTGAACTTCTATAGGCTATAATGATGATGATGATGATGAAAAATCGACGTTTATATTTCCATGCGATTTAAGATATTTAGATTTTAGTCGCTCAAAATTGTTACCACAATATACCCTACCATCGTGTACCGTAGTAGCTTAAGGAATAAGCGCTCAAGCCTTAAGTTTCATGTTTCTTTTAATTTATGTTTGAAGAAAAACTTTGGCCGAAAATCTGTCACTCTGAACCTGAGCCTAAGCCGTAATTTATTACTAAATTTGATACGCTTCCATAGAGTCACAGCTTCAAAAAAGTTTATAGGATAAAGATGACAAGCGAGCAAACAGCCCACCTGATGGTAAGTGGTTGATGTGGCCCATAAACATCTACATCTATCCTCGTTTGCGAATCAAAATGCAGATGCGATGTCAGCCGTGAGGACTAAGATGGAATGCCTCTTTTCCAGTTAAAAGGGTTTCCGGTTCTCTACACTCACCATACGAAACACAGCAGCATTAAGCTGTTATTTTACGCTGGTATTCTGTGAGAGCGTGGTCCTACCCCGGTCGAACTGACCCATTCCTGCTACAATCATAATATAGCAGCAGCGTGGCTCTACCACGTTTAAAATATTGTTTTCTTTGTTACTTTTTTTTATCTCTTTGATCAACTCTTAGGTTTTTCATTATTTTTAGTCAAAACTTATACGAGTACGCAGACCCATTACTACCGCACGATTGGCAACCGCAGTTGTTTATTACTTTGCATTGTTATTAGAAATATGCTGCTGTCCATCTCCTGTTTCATTCTCCTCTGTCGCCTCTTACGAGACCCACGGGATGATATGGAATAGGGGATTCTTTTACGCCGCCACCTAAAATTTTATTTTTAACTTACTCATACATAAATTCACAACATTAGATAATTATTGATATTTACACTAAAAACGCTATCTATTATATCGATCCATAGATATCACAATACATCACTATTTATACCGAACAAAAAGCTGAGGCACCGCGCATTCTAGTCTATTAACTGCAATTATATTTTAACGTTCAGAAACAAAAATATAAAATGCTTGAAGAAGAAGATGAAGAGGAAATTGTAAAGTCTGTTTGGTTACGAATGGTTCTTTTGCCTATTGGTATATTTTTCATATTATTAATCTACTTATTATGGAAGTGCTACCAGAGTAATAGAGACATGTAAGTATTAAATTTATTATCATTAATTTACTTTTTTTTATTGAATAAGGGCGACAAACGTGCTCACAGTCCATCTGATGGTAAGTGGATACTGTGGCCCATAGACATCTACATTTATCCTCAATTAAGAACCAAAATGTAGATGCGTTGTTACCCCTGAGGACTGAGATGGAATGCCTCGTTTCCAGTAAAAAGGGTCCGGTTCTCTACACTCTAATAAACTGCAAATATTTTAAATTTGTATATATTATAATTGCATACAATCAAATTAGTACTATTATTCGATGAATCTCTTCATTTCATAATAAAGTCTTAAATAAGTATTACGTTTATGATGTAACTGCAAAACTACAAAAGCGGAAAACTAGTGTTAAGTAACTATTCCGTAAGAAACTGAAACACTTTGTTAGAATCTATCACCTTGCCTAAAAACTGTCATTGTATTTAAAAATAAACAGTTATGTACTGAAATAGCTAGGTTTTAGAACAAGTGACGTCATCTTCGTTACTATTCAGTTTCGCGAAAATTACGTATCGACCCAAATCTACCAGTAATTGCATATTATGTTAGTACGGTACGAGAAGTAGTATGCCTATAACATTCCTATAGTAATAAACCCAACAAACAATTCAAATCATGTCACTTCTTTTATAATTCTTTCATTTTCATTTGCTACATTTTAGCTGATAGCGATTGCGGTTAAACTTGAGTCTGGACGGCTTAGCATGAAAAAAGATATAATTAACCTATACCCGAAACTAAAGCTAAATTTAGCCGACCAATCTTAAATTTATATGTTGTATTTATATATTTAACCAAGCTTAGATACCTATAGTTTGCCAATGCAGTAATCTTAAATACAGAGTTATTTTTCAAAGAGTAGCCAAATTTTAAACTTAAGTTCAAATTAATATATAAATAATGATATACCGTTATTGCAGTTTTTGAAAACACGAGTAGAGATAATAACACTTCTACTTTTATTTGAAATTATCCGAAATTGAATGTGGTTTATGGGCAATAACATTTATGCCTACCGATCGACCCTTACGAATCTGTGCGTGCGCAGTAAAATCAGTTAAAATAATGCATTACCACGCATTTTGAATTTAAAAGATAAAAAGGACAGAATGTTTGAGTTTTTTTTTTGTAAAGTTATCTTCACCATTCGCCTATGTCACTTATTCTGAACGTTCTCTGCAAATTTGGCCGGTTATTGCAAAATAACCATGTATATTTAAATCTGGTCTAATTTGATGAATTAGTGAATGTCAAAGTCAAAGAAGCCAGTCTTAACGGAGACTAGTCATCTGCGTAGGACAGGATTATAGTGCACGAGTTTGTGAATAAATACAAACACGTAAAGCCTCGTTGGCGCAGGACCAAAGGCTTTACGTATTTTCAAAGGCACGGGGTAGAAACACCGCCTGACTCTGGGCCGCTACTGAGAATTTCTCTACAGAAACACCCAATAAGAAAAACCCAATAACTGATTTTGGTCGAACCCTTGATTTAGAAATTCGAACTCGCGACCACATGATCAGTACGACCACTAAACCAACAAGGCAGTCTGATGAATTAATAATGAATTAAGCCGGGTAATATTTTTAATAGAAGAAGTAATTGCACGGTCATCAGGATGCACCATCCTATATGATCTACTTATTCTTACGGACTTCTCAAAGAGGCCCGCATATTTCATAATATCTGCCCTGATCTAAAAGTTACAAATAGGTTGATAAAACTATATTTAGGAAATATACACCTAACACTGGCATTGAAATAGACTTTGTTTACCCCAAATAGAGAAGGGATTTATCGCTTCTACTCCACAAAAGATATAACAGATTATAGATAACGAAAGAGATGATATAATATTATATCATTTTAAGTACTCGTATGGCAATAGTTTGCTGTTCTTTCTTATCTTTGTTTAGGCTTTTCAAGTTGATTTCTTCTCTTTAAAGTTTTTTTTTGTGTAAATTTGAATTGATAAACGAACTTATACTTCACCTGATGGTAAGTGACAACTTCAGTTCATACTATCTGCAGCCAGCTCCAAACAAAAGCCACTGTTGTGTTGTCATCTCTGAGGACTAAGATACCTCATAGCTCGTTATTATACTGGCTCTCTATATCCTTCAGACCGGAACACAGCAGTGCAATGCAAACACTGCTAATTGGCGGCAGGAATGGGTAAATGGGTAACGATTCCTACCATCTAGTCAGATTAACGAATTACTGATTTTTCCTTTTGCCTTATTAATGAATGAGATTGCGTAAGATAATTCATTATCCTTTCTCATAACGGGAAGCTTTATTATGTAGTGCTTTACTCTCGACACGTCAAGGTCAAGCAATTTTGTGTCCTTAGAATGCCTCTATCACAACCATATTGCAATTATACGATAATATGAGTGGCCGTATATCAAGAAAACATTGTAATTAATTCATCTTATATTTTCTAAAAAATCATTTTATATTGCAACTTTGGCAAAAAACGGTTTGAAAAAAAATTTACGTGGACGTCCCGATGTTGATTTTGTATGTGGTCACGATAACTCCCGGAAAAATTGACGTATCGAGACCGGTTTTTTTTATTAGCTTCAGAATTACATCAACTGGTTCCCTATTTCATATCAATAGCCTAGTACGCGTAGTTTGTTAATAAAATGATTTTCAACTTTTATAAGTTTTATTGCTATTAAAAATTTAAAGGCGCTTTCATATTTTTTTAACTCTTGATAAACAAAGGACAAATGTACCATACCGCCTATATCGATTTTATACTTTTTGTAATTGATTTATTTTGGTAACCATTATTAACTTTTTCCTGTAGGTGACACTACCTGTTAAAATAATAGAGCGCTTAATTTAAAACACATAAATAATATATTTTAAAATACAAGACAGGAATACAATTTATTTTTTTCATCTAAATTAATAGAAACGCTTATGAGGCGTGCACTTTTGGATTTTCATTTATATGATCAGTTATTTCAATTGAATAAAGATTGGGATAGAACACATTCGTATAGACTAAAGTTTGTCTTGAGTTTTCCAAGATTTTCGGCCATTACTGAAAATCAGCGTTGTGGTTTCACCACAATTTTTGGCATGCCTTTGACGTATAAAGTCAATTTTTTTAACTTATTATAAGCCAGTGCTAGACTAAAAACATCACCTGATGGTAAGTGGTAAATCACGTTGTCTTAGCGTAACAAAAGTCTATTCACTCTTACCTTGAAGGTGCCCAGATTGCAATCGGACAGAAAGACTAGAAAGAGAAAGAGCCGGAAGATTATTCCACTCCTTTGCTGTACGCATTACGAAAGATAAAGCAAATTTGGTTCGAATGCGTGAAATATCGACAACAAAGGGGTGACCGCTGGCCGCCTGGTTGTCCGATGGTGGAAAGGGGAGAGGAATTACGGCATGTAATTCCTGCTCACACTCTCCGAAATGCATCCTAAGAAAATCAAGAGACTACCTACTCTAAATTTACGTAAGGTAAATACACAATGTCGTATACTATAACCTTAGATTAGTAAATAATCTAAGACTATAACTAACATATTAAAAAAAAGTAGCAAACAAGCCTTGGCAATAATTAGGAACACTTCGAAAAATCAACGTAAAAAATACCAACTACACTACCCAATACTAAAATTAAACTATAATATCAACTAAAATATTTTACTATGATATCAACTGTCAAAATGGCGTCGATAAAACGGCGCCCTTTTGACCCTTTATTATTTGAATGACTGTTGAAGAGCTATCGTATCACAGAGCCATCTATGCAAATAAGGCTGTAGTTTTTGAGTTATAAGGAAGTGACCATATTAACCGGATAACCATATTACCCTCACGTACTATATTTTAAGTTATAAATGTGCACCTATATTGTTTTGTTGGTCGGAGTCAAAATAAAGTTTCTTTCTTCTTTTTTGAATGCGTGATTCTGATTGTATATTTTTTTAAAAAAATACTTAAAATTTTATTACACCGTCTTATTATGGAAAGCAGTTTATTAGACTTAGGCTTGAACTTAAATCTATTTCACGAAGTCGCGGAAATATGTAAACTAAAATGTAAAGTATGGAATTTGTTTGTCTTAGGGACTTTTTCGTAAAAAGACGTTTTTTTTACGATAGTTTAAAAACGAGACTATCAATAAACCAAGTTTTCAACCAACTTCAAAAAAAGGAGTAGGTTCTTAATTCGACTGTATTTTTTTTGTATGTTACCTCAGAACTCTTTTCTAGGTGAACCGATTTTGTAGATTCTTTTTTTATTTGAAAACTGGTGCTTTTTATGTGGTCCCATATAAATTTGATTAAGATCTGAGCAGTAGTTTTTGAGTTATCTTTAATAATGCGTATTTAATTCACTTCGACTACACTGATGATGTTCTCATTTTAATTTATATTGAAATTGGTTGTACAATTTTTTTTTAATTTTACCACTTTTGTAATAATATGGTCGCCTTCAATAAATTGCGCGAGATTTTGAACTGGTAACAGTTTTTACGTGGTAGAGCCAGGCTTCAGCTATATTTTGGCTGCAGCACGAATGGGTCGGCTCAATCGGGGTAGGACCACGCTCTCCAGTATACGAGCAGGAAACAGCAGGATAATGCTGTGTTTCGTATGGTAAGTGTAGAGAACCGGAGACAATTTTTACTGGAAACGAGGCATCTGCATTTTGATTTTTATCTGCGGATAGATGTAAATATCTATGGGCCGCAGTATCCACTTACCATCAGGTGGACTGTGTGCTCGTTTGTCACCATATTATATTGAACTACATACAGGCAAAAAATGTGAACAGAATGTTCGATTTAACATTATAACGGATAATTTCTTACTTTTATAATCTCTCCATTTCGTACCGTCAAATAGATAAATAGCAAGTAGGCAAGTGACAATTACAAGGCGCGCGCGGATTGCTGGCACGTGTTTGAATCCCCGCTCGTTTCCCGCTCCGCGCCGTTATTACTTAGTCCAGGGCTTCCCAAACTTATTATTGTGACGCTATCCTATAAAAAAAAGGCCCTTGGGAATTTGCCACTTTTTTGCGACGCCCCTCCTCTGGCCAAAAAATACCTACCAGTTGTAGTTCTAGCCTAGTAACAAGTTACCAGAAAAATTCCAAAAACATTTATAATTTTTATTAAAAAAAAGAAAAAAAAACAAGAACAAAAATGAAAATGAAAAGAGATAGTTTGTTGGCTGGCTACTAATAAGAAGGATGTGCTTGCTTTTCTAAGCATAACTTCTCAAAACGTGGCTCAAGTTTGGAAATTGCCACTCTCATCTCTTTCTCTACATTTATTTTCGATCTGTACTTGTTCTTTATTACTGCAACTGCAGAAAAGCCTGTTTCGCACAAGTACGATGTCGCAAATGGTAATAGAACCCTTAATGCTGCATAGCTGATGGCACGATATTCATGAGAAACTGAGCTCCAAAATTCAAGCATTTTGTCTTTGTCGTATTGGAGCTTAAGGCTGGAGTCACAGGACAATTCTATTAATTGTTCTTCTTCCTTTGTCGAAAGTCTTGATGGTGAGGTCGATTGAAAAGGGTTTCTAACCCAGTCATATTGCTCTAGATTTTCTAGAAAATAGTTTTCAAAATGTTCGCTTAATGATGACAAGTGCTGTGTAAATATTAGATTTAGAGAGGGATCAAGGCTTTCTATCGATTTTTCTTGTAGAATGCCTTGTAAAGCAGGGAAACAGTCAGTATGTACATGATTTTCTTCTAATTTTCTCTATCATTTAAACAACTTTTTCTGAAACCTAGTGATTTTATCTGCCAGTTACAGTATGTGAGTATTGTTTCCCCTGCAAGGACTTATTAAGATCATTTAATTTCTGAAATATGTCACAGAGATATGCCAATTTTATTATAAACTCTGTATTAATAAAGTTTTGCGCATCATTGTGTAATTCTGTCTGTAGATAAGAATATAAAACTCATTTCGTAGTTCGTATACACGTGCGAGTACATTGCCTTTGGACAACCAACGAGAGTTGCAATAATAAATTAAAGAAGTATGCTCGGCACCCAATTCTTCACAAAGCTTATGGAAAAATCTTGCTTTCACAGGTCGTGTTTTAATGTAGTTCACCACTTTGATAATTATATCCATCACAAAATTTAATTCAGGTGTAATTTTCTTTGCAGCTAAAGCTTCTTTATGTATGACACAGTGTGTCCATTTTACATTTGGAGCCTTGGTTTTGATGAGAGCTTGTAGTCCTCCATACTGTCCAGACATCGTTCGGGCACCATCCGTACACACACCCACACAGTTCTCCCATTTAATATTATTTTCGATCATGTATGAATGAATAGCCTTACCACTTTCACATATTTTTCTGCAAAATAACAAATCCTCACACACATTTGTTTCTTGTATGTACCGCACGTAACATATCAATTGAGCATCGTCATTACTATCTGTCGCTTCATCAAGTTGAATGGCAAATAAGCCTGAAAGTTTCTCCACAATTTGCTCATTAATATCTTCTGCCATGTCATGAATACGGCGGCTAATCGTATTGTTTCTCCAATCATCACTGATACCATATCAACCGCTGCAGGTAAAATCAGTTCCTCAGCAATTGTGTGTGGCTTCTTACATTTGGCAACACGGTGAGCTACCTTGTAGGAGGCAAGCAATGCTTTGGTAGGAACTGATGCTCTTGAAAGCAAAGCCGTGGACTGATGTTTCAGTTCTCGCAATTTTCTAACAAAAAAGTCTCTCGGCTTACCTTGTACATGACTGTGAGTTGTTTCCAAATGACGTTTTAGTTTATTAGGAAGCATACTTTCAGCTGCCAACACTTTATGACAAACAACACATTGAGGAAGTTCTACATTCCCTAAATTATTCTAAATAATTCTAAATCCGAAATCCAAATATTGGTCGTCATATTTTCTATACTTCTTCCGTTTTTCTGAAGTTTCTTTACTGCTTTCTCCTGAGTCTTCACTTCGTTTTCTATTTCTTTGAATAAAATTATCCATAGTCAATATTGAAACTCGGCGTGCGTAATTAAACAAAACAAAAGCTTGACTGGCTGAAACTGAAACGACATGAATACGCGCACTTTTTTTTTACAGAATAAGGGTGACAAACGAGCACACAGTCCACCTGATGGTAAGTGGTTGCTGTTGCCCATAGACATCTACATCTATCTTCGTTAGCGAATTTAAATGTAGATGCGTTGTCAGCCGTGAGGACTAAGATAGAATGCCTCTTTTCCAGTAAAAAGGGTCTCCGGTTCTCTACACTCACCATACGAAACACAGCAGCATTAAGCTGCTATTTTACGTTGGTATTCTGTGAGAGCGTGGTCCTTCCCCGGTCGAGCCGACCCATTCGTGCTACAACTATATTATTAATATAGCTCTGCAGCATGGCTCTACCACGTAATCACTGAACAAGACAAACCTGTTTTTTGTATTTTTGTTAATAGTAAAAGTAAAGCTTATAGCCTATCCTATCTCCCTTCGGTCGTGCACCCGATCATATTTTACTACCGAAGCCCATGGTTTATTACACTGCCATCTAGCGGACAATAGGGTTACTAGAATGTTAATTTGCTCTTCTCGTGTTTCAAAACACAATCACACTACGCTACTTGCAAGGAGTTACGTAAAAATCCGTGGTAAAAATCCCAATTAAAAATTTATTCTAAATCTTTTACTTACTTCATTATCGATTTTCTAGGAGTAAGGTCTCCTTTTCTGTCAGTCTGGGTAGGTAAAGGTAAGACAACGAATATTATTACAGGCTCTGAAACATTTCATCTTATTCCCTTGAGGTGACAACACATCTGTAACCTTCCTTGTTTGAAGATGGCTTCAGGTGCCCATCGACTGCAGTAGCCACTTACCATCAGGTGGACTGTTAGTTCGTTCGTCACTTCGGATTTATAAAAAATGCAATTACGATTTTTAAGCTCGACAAAATTAATTATATCTCTTTATATCACAAGCATGAGTAAAAATGTAATTAAATATTCTTCAATAAAATTATTAATTTTTCAACCCAACTTTCTCTCGATACGCACCTCCGAGTTTCTGCAATTGCATCCAAGCTTAATCGTATGTTTCGTAACCGTGTAGTGGCGGTGTAAGAATATCCGCTACCTATGGGTGTCATCTGAAACAGGTGCTATCACCATCTTCCTGATAACAAGTCAAAATTATTAAAAACTGTGGTTGCCAACCCGCCTGCCAAGAGTCATTCTATGGGGGAGGGGGCAGGGGGGCCTTATTCAATCGTAAACTTTTATAGGCTGTAATGTTAACCGTATGTTCGACTTTATCTATGCTGTGCTTACATACACTTTGCCGGTTGCCGGCACTAGAATGAGTTTATGAGTTATGCAATAATAGACAGCTTCAGAGTGCGAAATTATCTGTGTGGCTTACATTAATCGAACATAACAATGGCATTCGACACAATGTGCAGGATTTGTTGTCAGATTCGCGATGGAGAGATAAATATAGCAATAACATTTGTGTAACTTAAATAATTAACGTCCTCTTATAGCACAAAATATTACATTGTACCTACGTGGGTAGATTAGGTTGAGTAAGTGCTTCTGTATTTGCGCTTTAAGGTACTGTAATATTCATGGCGCGTCTAAATTGTGTTGGTTGCACGAATGGATCGGTTCGACCGGGGTAAGACCACGCTCCCAGTGAATGCCAGCGTAAAATAGAAGCTCAATGCTGCTGTTTCGTATGGTGAGTGTAGAGAACCGCATTCCATCTTAGTTCTCAGGGGTGAAAACGCATCTGCATTTTGATTCTTAATCGAGGATAAATGTAGATGTCTGTGGGCCACAGTATCCACTTACCATCAGGTGGGCTGTAAGCTCGTTAGTCAATAAAAAATGTGAAACATCGACCAGGGAGATGTCAATAGAAAACGTACCTATTTTCTCTAATGCGCACAATTACTAAAAGATCTGTTTATGATCCCCACAACGCCTCAAACATTTGACGTCACAAACCACTTCTGTTCCATCCAACCCTTTTACCGGTGTGTAGTTAAAGATAAGATATAAACCTGTTATCTATTATATTAAAGTGCTTTTTAATAATTGGCCCCTTTATTGATATCAGTTTATATATTAAGCTTTGGTGGAATAACTGTGACTTACCAAAAGAAAAAGGCATATTATGTAATATAATTAGTAAGTTCAATGTGATTTATAAATGATAAAAGTGCTAAGTTTATGGGGCTACAATTTTGCCGCCAAAATGGACTTCTCAATTTTATTTCTACTGCCGAGTATATTTATGGTTGTTTTGTTTGTTTGTGTTTGTTTTCGACACTGTGCAGTACTTTGTTTCGGTAAGTACCTATGGTTAATTAAAAATAGTTTTTAAAATTACCTTTTTAGTAATTTTTTTAAACCCACCAAATCTACTACCGTTTTGTAATTAAATTTCTCCGAACGGAGAAAGAACGGCGAAAGAACTCCGCAACTATCCTCTTTTTTTGTCATATTTTAAAGTTAATATTATAATTGCATAACAAAATACAAAATGGAAAACGACAACAGGTCTATCGGTACGTTCCGTACACCGAAGTACGTTCTATGATGTACTCAAAAAAGACAATTAAAAACTTATCTGCGTATACGGAGCTGACCAGCCCCCAAAAGCAGCATCTGTTTACAAAGTATTTGCATGTAGCAGCCGTCGCATTGTTATTTCTAAATCAAATAACGAGATTACTTTGTTGTTGTATTTAATAATTATTATGATGGCTTTTTTAATTATTTTGTTTTATTTGTAATTTTAAAATTACTTTTGATTAAATTTAAGTGTTTATACAACATTGTTGTGGTCAAATTAAATCTAGATTTATTTCCTTAATCTACTATAAAGCAATATCGTGCGGCACAAACATTGCTAGTAAAAGTTTAGCAGGCGCAGAAAAAAAACTGTATTATATAAAAATAAATCTATTTAATTAAGTAGTAATTAAAGTTGCTAGTATTATCGGTGAAGATCTTGTGGCGTGATTTGATTCTGATTTCCTTACAATGTCAATGTCATTTTTTAATACTAGAGATGTTGGATGATCATCGATAATAACATTAGGCTATGATATTATGTAAATAACTAAGTATATTTATTAAATTGGTTGCATAACTTATTGTATCGATAAATAACTAAAAATATTATATAATTGTGACGGTTTTTCGGAATTATATAAGTAATAGGTACCGTAAAACGTAGGTTACCAACAAAAAAGTAGGCTTGTACTCTCAGCCCAGTCTGAGCGTACAGTCTACTTTATATTTACACCAGATATTCTTACACCGCCACTACATATTAGTTAAGAGTATTTATGTCGCCAAATACGTATGCGGTATACAGAGCCACTATAATGTATAGGCTATGAAGTATTCCATCTCAGTCCTTGGAGACGACAGTCGTCTGTAGCTTTCGTTATTTGAAGGTGGTTGTAGATATCCATGTGCTGCGGTTGTCACTAACTATTAGGTGGACGGTACGCACGTTGGTCACATTAAATTTATAAAAGAAACATTTTGCAACGACTTTGATAGGCCATAACGGTAATGCTGTGTAATTTAATAATAATAACTATACCGTTAATTACTTCTGGGAATGTGGTGAGAGCTGTTTCAAAAATTCATAAACATTAATTGTACAAAATACTTAGAAAAAACTACCGTTGAGTTTCTTGCAGGCATGTTTTTCCTAACTAGCGGATAGGGAAAAATGACGTTCCGTAAGTATTACATATACGAGTATGTCATTTATGATTTTCCCTGTGTATAATGACGGTTCGTAGGACAGTGACTAAGCGTTTGGTCGCAACGCTATAGTGCCCCGGGTTTAAATCCCGCACGGAAACTAGTGTTTGTGTGGCATACAAATAATTGTTCCGGATCTAAACGAGCGTCTTGTGCAATTTATCTATATAAACCGCCTCCATGTTACAAGGGAAAATCCTAGTGTAGGTGTAAGTTTTTGAAGTGAATACTTCTTTAGAGTGGTTGTGATTTGAAAAACGATGAAACGAAAAAGCGACACTAAAAAGAGACAAACATATACATCTATAGGATTTAGCTTGCGAGAGAATGAGACAGAATACAGTATTCAGTGTTTCCTATTATCTCGGTCTCCGTTTTATAGGATAGGGCGACAAACGTGCACACAGTCCACCTGATGGTAAATGGTTGCTGTGACCCATAGACATCTACACCTTTCCTTAATAAAGAATCAAAATGCAGATGCGTTTTAGAAATGAGTGTGCGTGTTGGAATGCCTCTTTTCCAGTAAAAAGGGTCTCCGGTTCTCTACACTCACCATACGAAACAGCAGCGTTAAGCTGCTATTTTACGCTGGTATTCTGTGAGAGCGTGGTCCTTCCCCGTCGAGCCGACCCATTCGTGCTACAAATATACTATTAATATAGCTGCAGCATGGCTCTACCACGTATAAACGTTTCTGAAGGTTTAACGTGTATGGCGTGTGAACTGTACACATGTTTATTTAATTACATGGAAACTGAATCAACAACTCCAGTGAGCGTAATTTTACAATTATTTACGTTTCATTATGACGAAATCTGAGCTAACGTAGATTCTAAAATAACCGGAGACGTTACGACGGAAGGAGCACAGACCACAGATTATATTAAATAATGCGACCATAGACAGCATAGTTGAGAGTCGGGTCACATGTCAAATGAATAATTGCATCCTCTCCTGTTTGTAACGTTGAAAGTAGGTACAGTCACTTGATATCCGTAGTTTTATATTTAACACATGTTCTCAGTTTCTTTTATATTAGAGTTACAAACGGGCTCATTGCAAACGAGCCGTGGTAGCTCAGATGGTTAGCGCTCGCTGTAAGTTTCACAGTACGCGAGCTACTCGGGTTCGATCCCCGCCGGCACCAATGAAATTGTTAATTGCAGTTTTAAGTGCTGATTTACGATGTTTTCCTTCACCAAAACATCGTGAGGAAACCTGCATGTCTGAGAAATAAAAAAAAAATATTTCGAAGACATGTGAAATCGTCAACACGCATTGGGGCAGCGCGGCGGACATTGCGTAGCCCTAAAACCCTCTCAGAAATGAGAGGAGGCCTGTGCCCGGCAGTGGGACGTATATAGGCTGTAACTTTTAAACGAGCTCACAGTCCATATAAATAGTAAGTAAGTATAGGTAACTGATTGTGAACTCTTAATGCGTAGTTAGTAAAATTAAGCTGAAATATAGCAGCATTAAGCTACTATATTTCAGCTTAATGCTGCTGTGTTTCGTATGGTAAGTGTAGAGATCCGAAGACCCTTTTAACTGGAAACGAGGCATTCCATCTTAGTCCTCAGGGGTGACAACGCATCTACATTTTGTTCTTTAATCAAGAATAAATGTAGATGTCTATGGGCCACAGTATTCACTTACCATTAGGTGGACTGTCTGCTCGTTTGTCAACCTTACTCTATAAAAATAAACAAAGGCCTCCCCAAAAATTGGCTCATAAGGCGAATATATGTCTCGCTTGGGGTTGCCAATCGCAGATCTTTTTTTATAGGATAAGGGTGACAAACGCGCACACAATCCGCCTGATAGTAAGTTGTTGCTGTGGCCCATAGACATCTACATCTATCCTTGATTACAAATCAAAATGCAGATGCGTTGTCACCCGTGAGGACTAAGATGGAATGCCTCGATTCCAGTAAAAAGGGTCTGCGGTTCTCAACACTCACCATACGAAACACAGCAGCGTTGAGCTGCTATTTTACACTGGTATTCTGTGAGAGCGTGGTCCTTCCCCGATCGAGCCGACCCATTAGTGCTACAACTATACTACTAATATAGATTTTTTCATTTTTAGTTGTTATTAGCAAGACGCTGCTGCCCATCTCCTGGTTGGTTTCCCTCTCTCACCTCTTACGACACCCACGAAACGATACGTGGTAATTACCGCGTAGTGGCTGAAAATATCCATTTAAATTAAAATACATTAAAAAATAATAAAAAGTGTTACTATGATTTACCTGCGATTTACCTAAATTTTTTAATCATTATCTTGTGTGCCGAAATTTAGTAACGGGTGATTTTCCACTGTCGCTAAAAATTTAATTCCGACACACGAGCACAAGACAAATGAATCTTTTAAACCTTAACTTCATTAATTTGTACCATTTTATAATTAAGAGCTCCCTGCTGAACAACCATGTTTTACTAACCCTTGTTATTATTATTTTTGTATTACTAACCCACATTTTAAATTATCTGAAATAAACAATTTTTATTTAATTATTTATGAACAAAGGCCTTACCCATAAGTTGCCTCATAGAGGGATATTTGCCATAGACGCCACGCTTGGCAGGCGGGTTGGACACAGCAGATTTCCTGCCCATTTGTTTCAGTTTTCCACTGTTGTCACTTACGCCACCTATGAGATGATATGAGGTGGTAGTTCTCTCACGTCACCGCTAAACGGCAAACCTTAAATTAATACGCAAAATTGTGGTAGCGGCCGGATATAAAATTATCAACCCGCCTGCCAAAAGTGGCAACTATGGCGAATGTGAATATATAAAATATAGCTCTACATCCCGCGATGTAACGTTAAGAACGCTGCATACCTTACAGCTAGTAACAATACTTTGAATAATATCATGCTTAAGAAATTCAAGCTCTCAATAGGTCATTATCGTAAACTGATAAAAAGCTAGAAGTAGCTATTGAAGATAAGTTGTATAGTCTCGAATACAGGCGCAGAGTTGCCAGTTCATGTTCTACAGGTTGCATTTCAAATCTGCATCCCCATTTTGCCAGCGAACGATTTGACGTAGGTACAATTGGTTTTCATCCCTAAGTTGTTGACTATTGGCACTTTTAAAAGCAAGAGTGAATAACGTGTTTACGTGAACGTGTGAACCAGGGAACCGAGCGGAACCAGGGCACCAAAGTCTTTGCTAGAGATCTGTCTGCCAGAAAGAGCCAACTGTCGAAGCTGAATACCGAGTGTGGCAGCGTCGTTTTCCGGGACACCTGAGATTTGAGTGAGATTGAGAGGTTCTATGGGCAGCTGTACATAATTATCATTTATCATTGTTGGAGCCACACGCAAGTGTAGTAACGATCAAGAGCAAGTTTTATCCGACACTATTCCGATGATATTCGGACGTCATTTAGGACTATAAAATTTACTAAAGTTATCATTGATTATAGTTATAGATTAGTGTTTTTTTCTTTAATTTGAGGTACATTTAAAAGGTATTCACATTTATATATACATGAAAAAAAAATTGATTTACCTATTCGATTACGACCTCGGCGATATATTCTGGTTACAACCGCAATGTATCTTAAGCAACTAACAAGTTATATTAAAGTGTATTCCCGCAAATATGCACCTGTATTCGATGTAATTACGAAGTATCAGATGCGATAGAACAGACCTCCTTTATGAATATTGATTTCAAATTAAGTTTTAATTAAGAAAGTTGTACCAAACAAATAAATAACGTACACATAACAGCTAAATATAAAATGCAATGTAAGCGTGGTTAGCAAATTCGTTGTTTCGTTTGATTCGTAATTGGTTTTAAAATATGACCGTAGAGGAATTTTAAATTTATAAATTAAAATGATATTAAGCTTTACCAAGACCAAGATAATTATTTGCAATATCGGAAACCTTTATCAGTATGTGAATATAATGACCGTAGATAAAATGTATTATCGAGAATAATCATTATTGTATATCTTTTTTTGTTCTCTTATAATAATGAATTTAAAGCGGAATTCTAGGGACGTTATTGGTAAATGATTGTGTTTTCATAAAGCTATATTTATAAGTCAGGATTTAGTTTAAAGTATGACTAGTGTGTTAGCGCTAATTGTATTAACGACATTGCCTGCAGTTGTGATGATGATAGTTTTCATCTGTATCATTCTTCTTGTTAGTTTTTTCATATGGATACGTAAGTCAATTTAGATTTTTTTCATCCCATAATCAAATTCAATCAAATATAATAGTAATCAGTCTAATTACAAACATGGTTTGGTTTTTGGCAGTCTCGGATTTAAAATATGGTTGAGGAAAGTCAGCGCCACAGTCTGCGCAATATTTGACATTTACTGTTAAATTCTACACTTAGTTTGCATATTTTCGCGGGACTTCTTTAGTGTAGCAGATTCTAGCTTAAGCCTGAGACTAATTATAAACTATTTGTAATAAGGCTAAATGTGTTTCAATGTTTATGCGATCCTTCCATAATTGTTAATTTGTACATTACTTAATTATGTGGGGACAAACGGATTAGTAAGCTGAAGGGGCAATGAGTCGGCCATATACCTCGAAGAACCGATAACCGATGGGGGAAAGAAAGATTCTCGAGTGGCAGTCTCGTACCGCCTGGCGAAGTGTAGGGCGTCCCCCCCCCCCACACTAGATGGAGTGACGACTTAGTAAGATATGCAGGAAGTCAATGGATGCAGGTGGTTCGGGACCGTGCTTTGTGGCGTTCCTTGGGGGAGGCCAATGTTGACTTGTGAAGTGGACTTGTGAAGGGCTGTAATGAAGTAGTTTGGCTGAGTAAGTCAGCTCAACCAAGAGGTCGATCAAAGATCCGATTCGGTTGGGCAGTATTCAGAAAATTATTATTGTTTAATAAGATGTGTCTTATCGTCAGTATTGTCGAAAACTTCTAGCAAAACGTCAAGCTTTTTTACATCCTCATATAGTTTAATATAAGCTTAAAATTACGTTACGCCTTCTTGTTAGAACAGCACCGGAGATTATAACAATCATTAAGTAAATATTATTATATTAAAAAAAATGTTATAAGCACAACCCATTTACTTATGAAATAATTCCGTGAAATGTGGTTAATTTATTATTAATTGTTTGGGTAATTTTCGGTTCAAGATAATAAGTTAAATGATAATTATTACACTTCCAATTAGGTGCCTGTTATACTCATCTTAATTAAACAAAATTAAATAATTCAGTATAAAGTACATATTGAATGTAATACTTACTTATTTTAATCTTATGCCGTTAACCATTCACCAGCATCGATTCAGCCAGCATACGAAATTCGCGCATTGTTATTTTATATTTAATAACTTATACAAAAATAATCTTACGTGGTAGAGCCATGCTGCAGTTAGGTTATGATTGTAACACGAATGGGTCGGCTCGACCGGGGAAGGATCACGCTCTCACAGAATACCAGCCTTAAATAGCAGTTCAATACTGCTGTGTTTCGTATGGTGACTAAACTGATAGGAGCATAGATGTAGATGTCTATGGGCCACAGCATCCACTTACCATCATGTGGACTGTGTGCTCGTGTGTCACCCTTATTCTATAAAAAAATATATATGAAAGTGCATAATATCATATAAATTAATGTTTTTTTTAACCGGAAATTGCAATTCTCGCGCCTTATATTTCGACACGAACGACCATTGGAAAATGACTCGAATCAACAAACTTGACCCCATTTAAACAATTGCTAGGCGCCTTATCGGTCGTTCTCGTTTGCTCCTTTTAAATTTTAAATGCATTCG
Source organism: Parnassius orleans (assembly GCA_029286625.1). Classification (NCBI taxonomy): domain Eukaryota; kingdom Metazoa; phylum Arthropoda; class Insecta; order Lepidoptera; family Papilionidae; genus Parnassius; species Parnassius orleans. Next base: position 3,542,375 of record JAGSMP010000058.1, read on the forward strand.
AAAAAATAAAAAATATAATTTTATTTAATACCTCCTGACTCATGACACTGAGAAGTAAAATTTTGATATTATTTTTATTTTAGTTGTGACAGATAAAGCAATGATACAGATTAGATAGCACCTAAATGTAATTTGTTTTATAAATTCGTTACTTTGCTACTTTAGTGTCTAAGTAGTACGGTGTATTTATTTAAAAAAAAATGGATATAGTATCGTCAGTTATGATTGGAGTGTTTATATTTATGTGTTTGTATTTGTTTTGGTTGTGGTTTTGTTTTGGAACGTGCGTTGAAAAACGTGAGTATTATTTAATAAACCATGGTAAACTTACATTATTTGATTTATTACATCTACAATTATTTCTACAACACCTGTAATTTAAATATTTAAGTAACTTAAGTCCATTCTATCTCTTACAATATTGAATAAAACTACTTTTACGGATTATATCGCGTTTAATAACTTATTTTTTTTTTAATTCCCGACGTTTCGGGTGCTTTACAGCACCCATAGTCACGGGGGACTGAGGTGATTGACGTCCCGATGTCAGAGTTAACCCGGAGTACCTTCAGCTTTTTTAATTATTAATTTTGGTCCGATCTACGCAGAATGAACTTACTGTGTCTTGAAGTCTTGCATTGGTATGCTTGGGTTTAGTTTTAATTTTATTAATTACAGGATCCAAAGCAGGTGGTAGTACCCAGCCTCCCTTTTTATTGAAATTAGGATGTTTTTTAATTTCAATAGCCTCACGTATCATCCTTGGCAGGAATCGATGTTCTTTCGCGAGAATTTGTGGTTTATCAAATCTAATGTAATGGCGGGGGCCGTCTAGGATATGATCACAAACTACAGACTTCCCGGAACGTTAGTGCTTCACGTCAGCTATGTGTTCTTTTACGCGGGTTTTTATTGATCGTTTTGTTTGCCCTATATATGAGAGACCACATTCACAATCAAGGTTGTACACTCCTGCATCTTGTAGAGGAATATTGCACTTCAGGGATGGTAACAACTGACTAATCTTCTTCGGCGGCTTGAAGAATGTTCTAATAGAAGCTCGCTTCAAGATGTAGCCAATCTTGTCTGTGACACCTCTGACATATGGTAGTACAGCAGGCACACGCTCGACAGTGGCCGGCTTCACTCGGTCACTGTGACGTATTCGCGGGATCCGAAGCTTGTTGTCGTGCAGAACCTGCTTGACGTGCTGAAGCTCGGCGGCCAGGTGTTTGCTGTCACAGATCCCTCGTGCTCTCTGTAAGAAAGATTTGCCCACAGTAGCTAACGGTAGCTAGCACGGTAGTCCCCCGTGACCATGGGTGCTGTAAAGCACCCGAAACGTCGGGAATTAATAAATATAAGTTATTAAACGCGATATAATCCGTAAAAGTAGTTTTATTCAATGTGTAGTGTTCGCGTAAATATAAGAAATCATTATCCCTTAAAATATGTTACACGTGTGTTCAAACATAATAGAATATAAGAATATAATAGCAACAAAAGTTTACTAGCGTTTTAAAAATTTAAGCTATACCTAGTATTAATGTTGCATTATTATTATGAATTTAAACTCAAAGGCATATGGTAGCGCCATCTATGGATGACTTATATTTATAGCTATTAGTTAACAGATGGCGGTTTACGATATTTTTATATTAATATTCAAATATGAAATTAATATTTTATAATTATTAGCAGGTTATGTCCAAAATGCATATGTAGGTAAATCTTTAGATTTTATATACATATTTGTTTTTCGTAATTTGTAATATTTGTTCGAAAACAAATCTTTTGGTTTCATGCTTTTTCTTTGATTTCTTTAATACCTGAAAAGCAATTCGACACCAACAAGCCACTTCAGCTCTACAAGTGTTTTGTTAATCTTACGATAAATTATAGATATTTTTTGCGATAAGTAATTCATTTATCGTTTAAACTTTACCACATTAGTCGTTTTTGTTTTTGTTCTTTGCCAATTTCAAAATGGACGAAAATTTAACAGCTGTTTTAATTTTTATGACTCTAAATGTGGTATCATTTTGGTTACTTTATGGGTTATTGATGAGATTCTTTGGTGAGTTGTATAATTCTAAATTGCAATTATTTATTATTTATTTACTAATTACAGAATACAATACAAGCTGTAGTATCGTTAAGATATATTAATGCGTTTTAAATAAGCTTATTTACAAGCTTAGTTTCCTTTCCCTCTAAATAGACACAATAGTTAAGCAATCAAAATATTCATACGATCATATGGACATGAAAGACGTGAATAGGTTTTAATTTTAATTTACTTAATAATAACCTATGTGCAATGTATGTAATATTAGGCAATAATTATTTTTACTGATCTGAACAACATTATTGATTAACAAGGTGATGATCCTCATGACGTTTTTTTGCCGATTCGGTTTATGACGACAACAAAAACAATAGGTAAACTTGAGCAAGACATATGATAATTTACGCACCTTTTAAATGCGATGATAATGTGACGCTTATGCGATAAATTGGAGGTCGGATATCGGACCTCGGCTACAATTCAGGGTAAGAGACAAAGAAACAACCAAAATACATCAAAATCTAAAAACCTAAAACAAATATTGCATCTGGCACAGGAGTCTCTAAAACGTCGTCGTAAAACTTTAATGATGAACTTTATTCAATGTTTAGTGATAAATGAAAAGTTAGTGTAATGTATCTAGTTAAGTTTCGGGAGCGGTGCTGAAGCTTTTTAAAATAACTTAATATGTCTCGATGACATTTATTACTATTACATCACAATAATGTATTAAAACTATTTTAGTGCAACACTGACTTCCTTAACTAAGTGATTACATTACTACGATGAGTATTGAGTACTATAATGAATCTTATTCTAAATGCAAGGGCTTTTATAGGATGGTCAAAATAAGTCTGTTGTCTGAAAGTATGACGCCTTGGTTTGACCAGCAATAACAATTATACAGTGGAGTCAGCGTCTTCTGTAACGTTACATTTCATAACATGTTTTCAGTAATGTAATATCAAAAGTTTAATCGGCACAATTCGTGGTCAACATGTTATTGTAAAATTATAGCTACTTGCAATTATCATGTTTACGAGTCATCTAATATCAAAAGATTAGTAGAACAATTTGGGATCAACAGGTATTAAGGCTATTTCCACACTGCGTAACTATCTCTGCCGCCTATTGATCAACACATTGTTTATAATAAAATAATTGTTTACTTTGATTTGTCTCTAGATGGCGCTATAATGTATGACACTCCACACGAATTCAGTCGATAGGTGAACAATCCCCCGAAATCCATAATTCAACATTTACCTATACCTAAAATATAAGATATATTTTATAGATGTTAAATGTCAAATCAATCTTTTTTGGCTTTCATAAATAATTACTAAAGATTTCCCTATCTGAATAGAATTTCATGCGTCATTGTTTATTTTATTTATTAATGTTTTCCATGAAAACTTTTCCTGGGTGTCATTTTACAAGTTATAAAATTTTTAATAAAAGCAAATAAAAGTAAGATTAAAATTATAGTAATGATTTCGCTGGTTATTTTCAGAAAGCTTTTTTATATTACTGAAAGTTAGTACAAAGTACTTATAATTACTTATAATGAATTACTACTTTGTAAAAATTATCGATTCTACTTCTACTTAAAATATAATTTATTACAGAAGAAGAGCTAATTTACCCTTTTTTGTTGTTTTTATCCTACAATTCTTCCAATGTATGTTTCAAGATACAAAGTTATAAGCTAGAGGATTGAATGGTTGACGAAATTCCGGCAGTTAGCAACCAACCCCTGTCATCTGTCTAATGGGATTTTGTTTTGTCTAGAAGGCCGAATTCGACACATAGCGCCTGAATCGTCCCCTAGGGGAGTCTCTATGTTGACTTTGTATAATATATATATAATATATAGATATAATTAAATAAAAATCATAAATCTCAAGTTTATGATTTTTATTTAATTTTGATTCGTAAAAAACAACCCTTGTTTTTAAAGGTATTAAACTGTATACAAAAAATCAAATTCGAAATATCATAACCAATAATCGAATAGTAAATTGTACAGTAAGGTACAAATAAGAGCTAAAGAGTCAAAATAATCTATTAAGTTCGGTTGTGTAGTGAGTTAGAAAATCTATTCTTGTAGAAAACAGATTATCATAAATATCAGAAAATGCCTAGGAAGTTCACATGTTAGAATTATATTAAAGAAAATATCTGCAACCGGGGCAAGTAAAGATATAAAGGAACGAGTAGTTTTCGAGGTCTCTTATATCGCGATGGTACTAACATTCCTAAAATTAAATATCTATATCCTAGTGCATTGTTTAAAGTCGTAGAATAAAAATATAATATTATAATATTTAAGTTAAACAATGAAATAGATGAAAATTTCACATTACTTGATAGATTTAAGTACAAGTACTCTCTAGTAGATGGCGCTGTAGTTTATTCAAATTTGTAACAATTTTTATAACTTTAAAATAAGAGATCCTATTTTATAGTTTCTACACGCGCAAAATAAATCATTCTTAATATTTATGTTACAATGAAACTTTTTGGCAGTGAAATGTGCATTATCATTTTATCGTACTTTATCGTACAATTATAAAGTATTTCCGTAGATAACATTTATTTATGTAGCTGTGCTTATCAATATTTAAAAGTTATTCATTAGATCTGTACTTATAATTATTCATCGTTGTGCTAACGTAGTTTGTGTTGTGTAATTTCAAAAGAAAATCTTATAATAATGTCTATACCATATAGCCCTACCTACTCAATTTATCTTGGCATATTTGTTTTTATTGTAATCATCATGGCGTATAATCATTGTAGTAAGTATGGCTTAATTTTATCTGAAGCACATTTCTAATGTTTCGTTAATGTTATTTATAATTCAACTTGATTCATTACCTTAGAGGTTGTGAAATGTGAATTATATGAAAATAAAAATTCAAAAATTTCGAATGCTTTTCAAAATCTAAATTCATTTATTTCGGAACCACAAGATTCATATGTGCACAAAAACATAGAATTCACTAAATAATATAATAAATTATAGCGACATCAGGAGTCGAAGCGAGCGAAAAAAGTTACATTAAAAAAAATTGCGTAGTAATAAATCATATTGCTATAACAAAAAAATTATTATAATAATATTTAACGTCAATAACATTTTAGTAATAAAGAGTTTGGAAATAAGTAATAATCTAGAGACATCTTATCGGTGTTTAGAGATATGGTTGATGTTCATAACTACGCATGCTATAATACCGCGGTTTTGTAAAAATGTTTTTGCTTTTTGTACACATATTGTTACTTCTCAATTTGCATTGAGTTGCAGCATTGCTATTTGTATTATTTTTAATGTGTTATACATAATGTTTATGAATAGTTATATCTAGCAGTAACTAGGAGAAGCAACGACTATATAGGGATTTTTTCTTTCACTGAAAATGTCAGGAAATAATATCGTGTCTGTCAAGAGGGGCAGAAAAATAAAATAAATTTTACAAAATTTACCTTTAAATAAAACCTACCGACGGATACCGACTTTTGGAAAATTTTAAATGGTACCCCCCATGAAGTAAGAAAAATCGGTTCATAATGAAATCAACGTTTGTGGTATTTATTTGAAAAATGTAGTTTTAAATCCGAGTAGCTATTATTATATTTGTAAATATTGTATATTGTAATTTATTGTTAATTTAGAAGCAGGCATTTTGACTCAAGGAGAATAATAGCAGCATGGCGTTAAGAAAAAACAATTTAAGTCACACCACTACATACCGCTACCCTGGTACGTAGGATCCGGGCCAGCTCAAACCACATCCTAGTGATGTTCTCGAATAGAGTTGACTGTCAGTACCTGAACCATTGTTGTATGGTTCATGTACTGGCAAATAAATAATCCGGAATCAACAAATGTTCTTACTGAAAGATTTGTATTTGTATTCTTAATTATTTATTTTTATTTAACTTTTCTTTATTATTATAATTAATTATTAGCCATTGGCTATGTTATCACCTAATTATACTAATTATGTAATATGATTATTGTTGGCCGAATTAATATTATTATATTATTATAATTTATACTGTGCCGCTACTGCGACTTTACAGTTGCTTTATAACGTAATAGTCAAAATATGCGTCAACGTGGTATCCGGTAATATTTGTCATCATCATCATTACAGAAAATAAAAGAATTCTGCGCTGAACATAGGCCTCACTGTCACTGTCACTAACTAATGTGAACCACCTGCATATAAATCAAAATTTCCAGAAGATTGTATAAAAGAACATGCGGCGGGAAATATCTCCTTTTCATTCGATGACCAAAATTTGTTCAGTATATTTTTCGCCTTAGTTTAATTTCACATTAACAACAATATTATAATATAACAGCCAGTTTTTTTTATTGAATAAAAAGTACTTACGAGAATGTATCTGTTTTTATATTATTTAATTTAAAAAAAAGGACTTTTTTTAAATTATTTCTCTAACAATGTTTTAAGTAATTATGTTTTTTTTTAATCTCCTAAGTACACTATCCTCAGTAAACGAGTGAACGTAATTTCTTTCGGTTTGAATTTTATATGTACGTTGATAATAAAAGATATTGATAATCAGTTCTGCTATTTGTCGCTAGATGGCAGCAGATATTTTATTAAGCAATAACATAATAAAGTACCGATTACTGTGATAAGCAAAGTAAGGAACCGAATCTCTCTTATGACTGAAAATCTCTACTTTGTAATTTGTTTTCCCCTCATTTTATATCTTTTGTTGTTTTATTTGCATTCACGGCCTATAGTGTGCCATGTGCAATGAATATGAATACCAAATGAAAATTTAACTTTTAATGCTTGCTGCTAAAGAAAGCTTCTGAAGTCGGTGCTGTGACATAGTGTAGAGAAGAATTAAAGCCCCGGCTTCAGCAGCTGTAACATGGAAATTATTATAATCATTTTAGTTATTTGAACCCGGCGTTTACTTTTTACTAAAGGTAAATTTTTTTGACCCTTTTGCGTAGACTAAGTACTAACACTAGCTCAAGGTTAAAATGTCTAAATAGTTATCTAATTCTATGTCACATGACTTTTATCGTTTTTTTTTTCTTTAAATGTATTATTGCTATCGATAAAAATGTTATGCGAATTTAGTCGTTTTAGCATTTAATATTGCGATATAAATATCTTGTCAACAATTGTAACGTGTTCGATTTATAAAATTTATGCGGTTAAGATTAAGAAAGATATAGATAAACACTTAAATAAAACTTTCCTTTTGATTAGACAATAGGTTACATTTAATTATAAGGAAAATCATGGAATTTAACATTTAAAGAAGGGAAATATTACTGATTACAAAATACATACAGCCTAATGTCTCGATTGATTTGTCATTTTTGCGCTTGGCTGGTAATAAACCAATACATTATATGACGTCAGCTTAAGATAAAAAATGGCGGACATGAACTGTCAAAAAATTGCGGCCTAAAAAGTGATAATAAACTAATTCACGAATAAATTCCAAATATAATCGTACTCATTGAGCTCTATATACTACGTACTAGAGAAGGTATTCCAAACAAAAAATGTGCACTACTCTGTTTTCGCGCATGCGCGGGAGATAGCGTGGCATATTTAAATGAAGAAATTTATTTTTTCTATTGTAATATTATTACCTATTTATTCACTTGAACAACAAATAATTTTACTTATTTGACTACTGAATTATTAATTACGTTTAGGTTTAAACTTTAATTTGAAATCTCGTATTATTAGCGCAGCTCCACACACTATGAATATTGAAGCCACACTAAATGACACTAAAGGTGTACGGATTGCAGTACAGTTCATTTGAACATAGTGAATGTTCGGAATGCCAAATCCAGTACGTAGTACATATATATCGATGATCGTACTTATTTAGATCGCTGTAGTCGAGTTCTTTGTTCATCACACGCTTCATATTACTTGACCTGTATGTATTATTGTATGTATGTATGTTTCCAATTCTTTGCTCCTTGCTGTATAAAATATGATTTGTTTGTTGCACTATTAAAATTGTATTACTTCGTCACTAAAAGAAACATCTAGTAATGCATGCTAGAGGACATCGTGGCTAGGAAAAAATACGAATGCTGTAATAAAATTTTCCGTAATAGTATATACTGGGTGGTAGGATTACTTTATTGCCTAGGTATCCATCTGGGTCTGTACCCATTAGTCCTCAGATGTGACAACGCATCTGTAGCCTTGTTTGTTTAAAGTTGGTTGCAGATGGCCATGGGCAGCATTTGCCACTGACCAATGAGGTGAACTATAAGTGCGTTTGTCACTTCAATTTCATAATTTAGATTTAGATTCCGAAGTTTCCGTTATTGTTGGCCTGCTCGGATGACCGCTGATAATTGGAGCGTCTTCATCGTCGATACTATTAGTTTTTATAGTTTTATTATGGCAAACTGGCGAGGGAGACTTGGAGGTCCACTCGCAGGCTTACGAGAACACGACGTTATGTGTTCAATAATGTCGGACCCGAGGTAGTATAGAATGTGCATATTGTTTGGTGATTTGATGGAATCATTTTTAGAATCCCGTGACAAATTCAGCAAAACAGAACATCTATAGAATCAACTCGGTGTCCGCCTGTTTATTGTGACAAAGAGAGTTATCTTAATTGTGTTTCACGTAGACGAGTGAAATTTGGCGTAACTAAAAAAATTTGGTAACCCAAATACAGACTTTACGTAAAAATTCTAGTTTTTAATTTAAGAGGTTAGTTTTGGGGCAAAAGTGAGTGTGTACAGGAGTGGCATGACTAAATTCCTCCCTTTTCATTCCATCATTGTACAATCAGACTCTCCGCTGGTCTTAACCCCTTGTTGTCGACATACCAATCATTTTTACCAAACGGTTTACTTCGTCGTTTAAAACGCATGCAGCAAAGGAGTGGAATAATTTGCCAGCATCTGTCCTTCCACCCGATTATAATTTGAGTGTCTCCAAGGCAATAGACTTTTGTTCAGCTAAGTCAGTGTGATTAACTATCTTCAGCTGCTCCACTACTTACTATCAGGTGGGATAGTAAGCTTTGGCTTATAATTGAATATTTTGTCGGAATAAAAAGCAACATAATTTCGAAAAATTTCAATAGTATCGCTAATAAAAATATGAAAGTACTAGCGATCCGCCCCGGCTTCGTACGGTTGATTTCTGGATCTCGACAACAACTCCACCTATCGGATCCAATTGTAAATCTAATCTAATTGTATCTCTTATTCACATAATACACATATAATCTATTCATTCATTTAATCACACACACAAAATTTCATCAAAATCGGTCCAGCCGTTTAGGAGGAGTTCAGTCACATACACACGGACAGAATAATTATATAATATGCATGTATTATACATATAAACCTTTCTCTTGAAACATTCTATCTATTGATGGAAACCGCATTAAAATCCATTGCGTGATTTAAAAGATCCAAGCATACAGACGGCGGGAAGCGACTTTGTTTTATACATACTATGTAGAGATCAGAAATATTTGTTTATTTTTCCAAATAACGTTTAAACATACTTACCCCAACATGATCCCCAATTGTTGTCCAATATCCATTGTAGTTTATTATTCAAGGAGTTGATCTGGTGGTGGAAGGTAGAATAGCAAAAAGCATATAAATTTATAGAGTAGTAGATTGTTTAATGTGTATTTTTTTTCAGTGAAAATGTCTAAGAGCGTGGTGGCGGCCCGCGGTACCTTTTTGGTATCTTTTTGCAAAGTACATTTATAAAAAACGAAATCAATTTTTTATTTTTTATTTTTTTGTATTATCTTTCTTTAAAGATAATTTTTTAGGACAGTTCATATCGTGTCACCAATGATAACTTAATTAGTATGCCAACTGGTTTCCACTTTTCCTTATTAAAACAGACAATTGACAGCCTTATTTTTTATTCTTTCATATTCCTTTATCAGCCCGTAAAATGCTACTCGGTATGACGACCTCGTTCGTCGTTAGTCGTTACAGAGGATGCGGGGCAATACCAGACCGATTATTATAGTCAAGAAATGGCCAAGTACATTAGTCATCTACTTCAGCGGCTCGTAAAAGTCTTCTTTACATGGGCCTCTACCTGTTTACGGAGGGTTTGCGTTAATCGTTATGCTTGGTAGGCGTCTTTGATAATCGGCCAAAAAAGCAATATCTGAAGTACACGTTGTTGCCCGTTGTCGGCTTTAGTATTTTACGTCTGACATAAACGAGATTGTAATATTACGCCATCTATCGGAATTCATGGTTTATCTGGCATTTTCCATAATCGCCCCCTACAACATCCACGCCACACACGGTAAATAATTTATTATTATTTTATTGTATTTAATCTAGAGACCTAAATGATTACGACAGTCGTCACCATTTTGTAAATGGAAATACCTACTGTAATATTTTTTTATCTGTGCCGATTTCTTTTATCTTCTGAATAAAAAGTTAATGGAAACTCATGTAAGCGATACAATGTGCAGTCTTTCGCGAACCTAAACATCGTTTGTTTGTATAGTAAACAACATATTATACTAATCTTCTTTTTTTTAATTAAAGTAAAATAAATTAATGGCGGGAAATAAAATGTCAGTGTTTAATATTAAAAAAATATTATAAATTTAAATATAAAGTTTTTTTTAATATGATTAGTGTGTCTAAGAAGATCTGTAATAAAACACGGAAAATGAGATCTAAACTTTTTGACAGTGAACCTAATGCAATACATAATAACGAATATTTCGATATAGACGATGCAGTTAGTGATGATTTTCAAAGTATGGTAAATTATGTACTGTATGCCTCTGTTGTTTTGCTTATAATATCATTTAGTTTAACCATTATACGTATGCTTTTATTAGGTAAGGATTTTTTGTTTTTTATTTAGATTGTAGTTTCATTGCCTTTTGGAACTTTAAAATATGAGAAGACTTATAGGGTTTATTTCTGCAATTATAGTCTTATAATTACAAATTATTATAAAATTACGAATTCAAAGGGCTGAGGAACTTTAATACCTTTGCCATATGCCATACATATAAAAATGTTTTACCCGTTTGAATTACAGTTTTAAGCGTGCTGAATAACTACATAACTTTCAAACAATTTAAATATATTATAGGAATATTTTTGAAAAGCAGTGTGAAGCCATGTCAGTTCGTGTTTACTGTAAAATTATATCAAAAAAATATTTTATTTTTATTTTTAATATATTTTATATAATCATTGCTAAGTGGATGCTGTGGCTTACATCTATCCTCGATTATGAATCAAAATATTAAAGCGTTAAAGGTTAAATTTTAAATTGTTATGTAGCCTCTGAGGACTAAGATAGAATATATTATTGTTACCACTAATAAGGGTGTCCGTTTCTCTATACTCACCGTAGACATCATTAGGCTACTATTTTACGTTGGTATTCTGTGAGAGTGTGGTCCTTTCCCGGTCGAACCGACACATCCTTGGTGCAACCATTGTGGTCGCAGAGGGGCTCTACCAAAACATAAAAGTTAAAATCTATTAAAACCATTCTATTTTAAATAATGAAGTGGATGGTGCGATTTTGTGTAGCCCATGTGAAGTATTAATAGAAACTACCTAACAGATGTTTTGATTTTTATCCGTTTAGGTAGTTTGAGATTGTCAATTACTGTTTGCTGGGTTAGGTTTTCGTCAAATCTCACAAAATCTTTGCAATGCATGCAATCCGCATATTTTGAAAAAAAAAATACACCAAATGTACGTCAGACTAGGCTGTATGGTCTAAACCCTTTACCTGCCTAATCAATTATATTCGAACATATTGACTGACAATTTTTTTATTAATCACAATAAACAATATCCAGTTCAGCTTTATCAGTGCGTAAATGTCAACTGTTGCACTACCATTAATTGAAGGGAGGATTGGCATAACGGCCACCTCGCACACCTTTGTTGCTGCTCTTATCGCCGATTGTCGTCCGCCAGACAAGACGAAATAAGTTATGACCGATAATACATTCATTTTTCTTTTTAATTGGTCCTTAAAAGTACAATGCTGGATATAGGCTCCTTAATCTCATCACGCTTGGCAGCGGATTAACGATCACGGTCCATACATATCACATCTTTGACCCTACTGTCCGTCGCTGATCTGGGTATTTTACGCTCGGCGTAAACGAGATGGTTATACTGCCTACTAATTATAATAATAACGTCCTCCAGACCGAATTTCGGTCACGGCGGCCAGTCTTAATGGAGACATAGCCATCTGCGTAGGACAGGATTATAGTGCCCGGGTGTATGTGCAAGAACAGGTTCACTCTCTATTCCATCACTCTCATAATCTGATGGGACGGTAACCCGACACGACCGGAGGGAGATCAGGCGGAGGAATAGCTTTACGTGCTTTCCTAGACACGGGGTAAACACCGCCAACTTGCTGACACCGGGCTGCTAGTGAGAAATTCTTGACAGAAAAACACAATAACAATTTTGGGCCGGCCCAGGATCCAAACCCAAGGACCTCATGATTAGCAACCGCGTTTACAACCATTAGACCAACGAGGTGATGGATGAGGTGTGAATGAAATGAGGTGATGGGATCTATAACGCCGTTACTCTACTCGACTAGTGGGTTGTAATTGTGATGTTACTTTTCTATCGACTTCAAACAGGAGGAAGTACTCAATTCGACTGTATGTTTTTTTTATGTGTGTTACCTCATAACTTTTTTTGGGTGAACCGATTTCGATGATTCTTTTTTTATTTGAAAGCTGGCGCTTCACACGTGATCCCAAATAAATTTGATCAAGGTCTGACCAAAAGTTTTTGAGTTATTCTTAATAATTTATATTGGAGTCGGTTGTACAAAATGTTTAATTTTAAATTATACTAAACTCGTTTCTTCCTTTATATTTCAGGACAAAAAACGCGCAATCCGCAACAGAGGCGACAGTACATAGGGACGCGGGCGCGGCCATCTTTATCGCAAGTGGAGCCAACAATATACGTCAGCCCCGCCAATTTACCCCCACCGCCTAAATATGGTGAGTTAAAAAAATGTTTTGCATTCAGTTACAAATAGAAAAGCCATTGCACTAAAGGGACTCTTGAAAAGGAAGCTTGGATTCATCACTTAGGAGAGAGATATTAAGGACGTTTTTCTTATACAATAAGAGTGACAAACGAGCACACAGTCCACCTGGTAAGTGAATGCTGTGGCCCATAGACATCTACAGTTATCCTCAATTAAGAATCAAAATGCAGATGCGTTGTCACCCCTGAGGATTAAGATGGAATGCCTCATTTCCACGTTGTATTGGTTGTGTACTTTCCTGCAACACGCGACTTTTATAGAGGAACGTGTGGAGAGATGCTTTGTAAAGATGTCGCTAGTGTTGGCGTCTTTATGAGTGCAAAATATGTAAGATACGTGCTCTCCGCATTCTTTATCAGGGAACCTTTGTAGCGACAACGTATGCAGCAGCAGTGTTTTTGTTTTAAATAAGATAAGGATAAAAAACGAGCACACAGTCCACCTGATGGTAAGTGGTTGCTGTGAGAGTGTAGGCTGAGCGGGCATCAAGGTTTCAAGCGTCGCAAGAATCGCCACTGCTCCATATAATACCGTGGGTGTTATAAGAAGCTACACAGGGAATCTATAGAGAAGATGTTCAGATAGACCTTTGATAGTCTGTAATGGTGATGATGATGAAGCAGTTTGTTCGTCTTACAAATTAAATGTGTCACGTAAGAAATTAATTTGTTACGACTGTTGATTCAGCTTAAATCCATCCATCCATTACAGTCTATAGAAATCCACTGCTGAACATAGGCCTCCCCCATAGATTACCTTGTAGGGGGGTTTAGTCGTAGCCATAGTCGTCACCCTTGTGACCCTTGGCAGGCGGGTTGGCATGCTGCTGCCCATCACTTGGTTTGTTCTCCTCAGTTGCCTCTTACGATACCTTCGGAACGATTACGAAACGATTAGATATTGTGTTTACTTAAGTATATATGTGTATGCATGTGTGTATATATATTTCTATTTTGATTACTGCTGCACCGCCTCTTGTTTGTCTATCTCTGTTTAGCCTAATGGTTGACTGGGAGAGAATCTCCTATGGCATTAAGTACGCCATATTATTTACAACTTTGTGCATGAAAGTTTAAATAAAAAAAATGCGGTAGTGGATATTCTTATACCGCCACTACATGGGTCCAGCTTAAATAAAACATTAGAAATGTAATGAATACATTGTGCTAATTGTGCTAAAAAATATATTTTAGCACTAGCAACGACTGGAGATAACTACGCAAATTCTGTGTTACTAATTTTATTTAGATAAAACGATGACATTATTGCAATGAGGGCTAATAATATTCCGCTCACTAGATGTCGCTAGTTGAGACTGAACGCGTTATTTGTTACAAATGTATTTTTATCGAGAAGTTGCGTTTTAAATAAAAGTTTATCGATTAAATAAACAAAACAATGTCTCAGTGGCTTGCTCTTGGATTTTTTTGCACATTTATTAACTTTCTTTTAATTTTTTTACATTTAGGAATAGCCGTAGATTTGTTTATTTATTGCTAGTCTAATGAATATAAAATATAACAATTATTTTCAAAAGAAACATTTACCCTTCCATTTATCTAACAAATTAACTTTTCTACCATAAAGTCTGTCAAATATTTCATCTCGTTCCTAAGTGGGGGAGGCATGGTGGCAACTTAAGATGGTCTTGCCACCTCATTTCGTCCCGTGGGTGTTGTAAGAGGCAAATATGGGAAATGCAAGAAAAACCTTATCGATTCCAATAAAAAAAGTTTTATCATCTCGTTTACGACAGACCTAAAATACCCACAGTCATAACAGTACTTCGGAGAGTGTGCCCATGAGCTTCATAAGCTCATACCGCCATCTCCATTCTCCTATCGGAATACTAGACGTACTGCACGTTACTGTCCACACTTGGTTGATATTCCGAATATTCGCACTAGGCGCTATAAGTCATGTTTTATAATGCGCACAGCCAAGGAGTGGAATGCCCTGCCGACGTCTGTTTTTCCGAGTGCATATAACCTTAACCTCTTCAAGGTGCTTGTTAACAGGCTTCTCCTGGGCATACTCGCTCCATCGTAGATCTTATCTTTGCCCTCGTAATGAAATAATGGAGGTCAAGAGTGAGCCTAGTTTAATTATAATAAAAAGTCTTTATGTGGTATACAGAATAATTAATTACTAGAGACTACATAGACAGTATGTTAAGTCTTTCCTCCGCTTGTTTATAAGTACAAAATAATAATTATAAAACACCTCTTACGACACCCACGGGATGATATGGTCTAGTGGATATTCTTACACCGCCACTATACGAAGGGAAACAAATCATGAGATGAGCATCAGCGTCTTCCTAATAACGACTAAATAGTAAAAAACTGTAGTTGTCAAACCGCCTGCCAAGCGTGGCAACTATGGCAAATATCCCCCTTATGAGGCAATCTATGGGGGAGGCCTATGTTCAGCAGTGGACTTTAATAGGCTATAACGGTAACAGTAATGTATATAAATTGACGTTCAGAATGGTCTCGTCCGTCTGTCTGTCAGCGGGCTGTATCCCATGATCCGTAATAGGTAGACAGCTGAAATTTTCACAGAATGTGTATTGTATGTTTAATCAAACCTTCGGCTTCGACCAAATCTGCGGCTGATTATAGCTGAAGGCCGAATGTGCCGCCGGAGTTGCATTCTTTGGCCGAAGGTGACCAAAGCCGAAGTTGAAGCTTCGCTCGGACACTAATTATTTTATGCCATACCATTACAGCTTATCAAAAGTCTCAGTCTCAGTCGTCAAAGTTTGCCGCAGTTGCCTCGCTTGGCAAGCGGGTTGGCAACCGCAGTTTTTATTTTGAGCTGTTATGAGAATAATGCTGCTGCCCATCAGCTGTTTCATTTCCCTCTGTCGCCTCTTACGACACAGACGGGGCGAAATGGGATAATATTGGATATTCTTACAGCGCCACTACCGGGTCAATCACTAATTATTTTAATAATCATCATTTCATCATCATCATCATCATTACAGCCCTTCACAAGTTCACTGCTGAACATAGGCGTCCCCCTAAGGAATGCTACAAAGTACGGTGCTGAGATAACTTCGAAATATTCATTATTTGTTACTATGAAATCATTGTTATTTTATTTTATCGATGACATTTTTTATTACAGAGGCAATGGCTCCACCCAGCTACGAAGAGGTAGTCGGCATACACTATCCGAACTACCAGCCGACACAAATACAACCAATCACACATCCCATAGCGACAGCTATGGCGCAAAATACCAACGCGAGTGTTGCCACTACAAATATTCCAGAAAGTGGAAACCCTGACACACCGCCTGTCGGAACACCGACCACTGTTCTCTCAGTAACAAATGAAAGGCGAACAATTGTAACATCCAGCTCATGAATTATGCAATTACTCTGACCACATTATCGAGCCATCGCAGACAATAATACATCGACAACCCTAATATAAGTTAATATTAATGCCTTTACAATATTAGCCACAGTAAGGGTAGGGACAGACTGGTCACACGTACACAACGTATGCGATACAACGCTCCTACGGTGGTGTACACACTTGACGTATTTGCTTATGACGTGCTATGCGTAAGTTCTAGAAACACACTGGTCGTACGCGGGATTGCGTACGAACATTCCCTCGACCTTCCCACGCCGATCTGGATATCGCAGGTCGACGTTACGTCGGAAGCGTGTGATTCCGTTGCATACGAGTTGCTAATGCATAGTTTTTCATACAAAATCAAGATTCCAGATGTCATAATGCGTTGCACACGTTGCGTATGTGGGAACAGTATGTATCTATATTTTTTTGTTTTTTAAATGATGACATGACACTTCATTTTATGTACAGCCAGTTGTATTTACCTTAAAGTGTATAATGTATAAATAATTTATTAAACTACATAACAAAGCTGTGTAAGTAATGAAAAAATATTCCAGTGCAAACGAATATTTTTAAACACTTTTTCAAATTTAAAACATTGACATACCACCATATTATGAATGAAAGACAAAATTAGATTAAATTTGTCGTTACATTATCTTTGTATTGAAATTAACAAAACGGTATAAAACTATGGAATTTTTCTGTAACTTTAAAAGTGCCAAATACAGATTAAGAAAGATTGTTGCCGAATAATTTGAAACATTACAATTTAGGAAGAAGCAAAATTGTTCAAAAAAGCAAATTTGTTCCTATTTTTTCTATATATTTAATAAATAAAATTTTACGCTGTCACTGAAGTTTTAAAATACTTTTGAGAAAATTTCTGAACGAGTTATAAAAATGTTTTATATATCTGTGACATTCCAATTTTCTATCTATCTCGTTCAAATACATAAAATAGAAATAACATTAAAAAAAGTGGACCACTAAAAGACAAATTTGTATTATAGAACTATTCTTGTAAATAATTTTCAGTCTTTTTGAGGACGCAAGACTGATAATTATTTTAGTGAAATATAAAAGGCGTAATATGGCTTCCCTTCACGCAGGGCTAGCAGTCAGTGTGGTGCAGGTTTTGTCTGTTTTCAGAACTTTTAATGCTAGTGTTCGTTATATTTTGGTTAAAACTTTTCGTTAAAACTTTTAACCAAAATATAACGAACTTCTTTTGGTTAAAACGTTCAGAAACTATTTTTTCAGATTTTTCGAGATTTTACTGGCATAATTTAGAGGTTAAGTCGGGAGCTAACTTTTAATTTCCAAAATGCCGGCCAGGGCTATAGATGCCCTGTCCATGCTACCTCTCTCTCCTTAATCCTATCCTATATAACACTAAAGTTATATCCGAAATATAACTTTAGTGTTCTACCAATGCATTTATGGACGCTAGACAAATATGTATATAAAATAATTCAACGTAACGATAAGTTTTGTACATACGATGTTACCTATTTGTAAAAATATATTATTTTGATAATATTTATATATTACATGATTAGTTTTTAAGAAGTACTTTGTTTTATTTATAACCTACCGTGATGGTCTGTGGCTGGTTTCAGGGCAGTGCGAAGTGTGAAGAGTCAGCGAGCGCTGTAACAATGACTTTTTAGAGGATAAATGTGACAAACATCTACATCTATCCTCGATTACGTATCAAAATACTGTCAGTGTTGTCACCCGTGAGGACTAAGATGGAATGCCTCGTTTCCAGTAAAAAGGTTCTCCGGTTCTCTACACTCACCATACGAAACACAGCAGCGTTAATACTATTTTACGCTGGTATTCTGTGATAGCGTGGTTCTTCCCCGGTCGAGCCGATCCTTTTGTGCTACTACTATACAAAACGTTAAATTTTAAAAATTGTGAATATTTTATACAAATATATATATAGGTATATATAAATAATTTTTTAATACCATGTTTACTCAAATTGGAAATTTGAGATACGTAGTAACTAAGAACCTACTTAAATAAATTCTTTTTCTTATTTTTATTTATTTTTTATTCTGGATTGTCTGCAAGAGATTGCTATATAGCAATAAGACTGCCCTTTGTATTTCACTCAATAGTTGTTTATTTTTTCTTTTTGATATTTTTATCTTTTCTTGGTGTACAATAAAGAGTATTGTATTGTACATCTCATGAGTAATCTTGCGTCCTACATGAGTGAAATTACCGATGATGTTGCGTCCGACCGACTTGTTGCGTCCAGTATACGTACGCAAGATTGACCCACCCTGATAATCAGCCAACAGACTTCATATTGTCGGTAAACCATCTGGGCAAAATATTGGCATGGACGTTATTTCATCATTGCAATGAATTTCGGCGAATAGTTTAGTTCCACGACTCGCACAACATTTGTAGGTCGCTACTTCTCTGCGTATATCAGCGCTGTGTATATTCGACTTTTTTCTCCATCCATTACTCCGCGTATCCTGCTACCGTATATTGTTGAGATTTTTAAAGTTTTTGTCAACTCAAATCGATGATTTAATTACATCCGCAAAGTGAGCTCACGATATGGGCTGTACGGGCTATAAGTAAAGACGAAAGGGGCGAGAGGCTCTTACGATTCGCGCTCGGGCATGTGGCGAATATTTGTTTACTAGCTAATGGTCGCTGGTCGGTCATTTGGAGTCCGTTTGGAACGGTCGCTGCATAATCGTAAAAGAAAAGTGAGAATTTTGAGATCGTCTTGTTTTTTCCTTAACATTTATTTGAATTGTAGATTTACTGATTATACTGATTTTATAAAAAAAATTAAACAAAACCAATATTTGATTAATACTATTTTTATTTATTTTTTTCAAAATGCGTTTTCACACATGAGAAGTTTCCTAGAAGAACAAAAATATTAGGATACATTTATCTTGCAACTCCTCAAGCTCCTCGTCAGATTCAAGCTAATTGAAATCTAGATGAAATAGAAAAATAGCTTGTATGTAACCAAGGTAGGCCCGAGGTCGCAAATTGGGAGCTGGGAGGCGTGCAGACAGCGTTCGGATGGGGCATAAAAGCGTTTTTAACAATGGTAGAGCCACGCGGCAGCTTTTGCTGTCGCACGGATGGGCCGACTCGAACCGGGGTGGTACACGACCTCATAGACTACCAGCGTGAAGTATAATTTTTTCACCTGGTAAGTACAAGGAGACAGAGGCCCGATTCCCCCCACCCCCCTTAATATGGTAGCGGGGTTAAATAAAACACTACCCCCGGAGGGTACCAGCACTTTGGTGACGGAGATCCCCCGCTGAGCATTTACGCGCACGCTACCCTACAACGAGACGCAGGTGTCCTAACCGGATACCGGAACCTGATAGTTGGTATCCCTCCTACCCGGAATACAAAAGTATGAGGTATGTCCATCTTATGGCTGCGCATAGACAGCGACAAACATCCCCGTGTCTACGGGTGCCTCTATCTCCTCTATGGAACCTCCATATAAGTAATGCCGACACAGACCGACTCATCGACCACGTCCAAATGCACACCATAAGGTGTGATGCAGCATTTGGACTTTTTGGACAATTTTCGATAATTTTGCTGCTTATGCAGGAGTGCTACCCGGCCTGGGCTGACGCATCAACGTATCGGGATGCAAACACAAGCGCTCTTAAAAAGAAGTATAATTCCGCCTCCAGGTCCTTCTAAAGTGTCATTGGCAAGGCAAAGTCAGAGCGCATCGGCAGAATTGTCGAGAAACTAGATCGACTTCCTTCGGGAACACGTGCATTCTGGTCTCTCGCCAAGGCTGTCTAAGGGAACTTCTGTCAGCCATCTCTACCATCTCTGACAGGGAGGACGACTCACTGGCCCATGCCGCAAAGGAGAAAGTCAATCTGCTAAGCTCTCTCTTTGCATCCAACTCGACTCTCGATGACGAGGGGAACACGACGCCGACCATGCCGCGGTATGAGTGCTCCATGCAGGATGTGCTGTTTACACTGCGCTCGGTACGTAATGCACTCCTCTCCCTGGACCTTAACAAGTCGAATGAGCCTGATGGAGTTACTCCTATTGTGCTGAAGACGTGTGCTCCGGAGTTGGAACCGGTTTTAACGCGTCTTTTTCGTTACTCTTACTCTCTAGGCGTAGTCCTGAATTCATGGAAGATAGCTTTGGTCCACCTGATCCCTAAAAAAGGTGACCGCTCAGGCCCGTCTAACTACAGGCCTATCGCCATCATCTCCGTGTTCTCCAAAACAATGGAATCCATTATAAACTGCCAGCTCATGAGGTATATAGATGGGCGGAGGCAGTAGAGTCCAAGGGAGAGGCATTGAGGGTTAGTTTGGACATTGCGAAGGCCTTCGATCGGGTTTGACACACAGCGCTTCTTTAGAAGCTCCCTTCCTATGGGCTTCCCGAGAATTGTGCAATTGGATCACCAGATTTCTTGTAGATCAGAGCATCTAGGTCGTAGTAGACGGTGCTTGCTTCGATTACAAGCGTATTAACGCTGGTGTTCCACAAGGCTGCGTGCAACGCCGTTACTTCTGCATATCAATGATATGTTACAAACCGGTAACATGTTATGCAGACGACAGCACTAGTGATGCTTTATACACCGGCCGTGCCAATATTTCTCAGGAAAACGTCGCCAAGTACCGGAACAAACTTGTGTCTGAAGTTGAGACTTTGTTGAACATAGTCTCGGATTGGGGGCGACTAAATTTAGTCCAGTTCAATCCCCAGAAGACACAAGTTTGCGCGTTTACCGCTAAGAAGAACCCCTTTGTCGTATCTCATTAGTTTAAGGCACTCCCCTTGTTGCCTCAGCCAGTATAGGAATCCTCGGCGTCGACATATCAAATGACGTGCAGGGAAGAGAAGGACAATATGGCTTCTCTTCTTAAAAAGTTTGGCATGCTCAGCAGTTCGTGATAGCATTTCATGCCGGCACACTGCGTGCAACTTTACAAGGCGCAGGTTCGGCCTCACATGGAATACTGTTCCCATCTCTGGGCTGGGGCTCCCCAGTGCCAGCTCTTTCCATTTGATCGCATCCAGCGCAGAGCGGTTCGAATTGTCGGTGACTCACTGGCACTGCGAAGAGATGTTGCATCTCTTTGCCTATCTTTTCGCATCTACCACGGAGAGTGTTATGAAGAATTGTTCGGATTTATCGCAGCCGCACAATTCACCATCGCACATCGCGACAAAACTCGCGATACCATACCATCTGGATGTTTGGCGGTCCACCACTGTGCGATTTACAAGAAGAATTTTTCTTCTTCCTCGCACAACTGCCTTGTGGAATCGACAACCACCAGCAATTTTTCCGGACCGATACGACTTCGGGACCTTCAAGGAAAGAGCCTACTCTGGTAACGTACCTGCGATTCCCTTAGTGTTGCAGATGTTCACGGGCGGCAGTTGAAACTTACAATCAGGTGAGCCGCATATTCGTTTGCCCACTCTTCTATAAAAAGAAAATAACAAAGATTTCTTCGCAAGGAATCTTACTCCCGACAGCTCATCAGTTGAACTACGAAAACTGCTATGATTTCATACGGGATAGGGACTGTCTCAAGGTCCATTGCATTAAGTGAACAAAACAATTAAACCATATACGGAATATACAGAGTGCCACATTATTTCCATCATGAACGGACGCATGAAGTGAGCAAAACATACAAACCATATACGGAATATACAGAGTGCCATAACATTTCCGTTATGAATGGACGCATGAAGTGAGCAAAACATACGAACTATATACGGAATATACAGTGTGCCACATCATTTCCGTCATGAACGGACGCATGAAGTGAACAAAACATACGAAACATATACGGAATATACAGTGTCACATCATTTCCGTCATGAACGGACGCATGAAGTGAGCAAAACATACAAACTATATACGGAATATACAGAGTGTCACATCATTTCCGTCATGAACGGACGCATGAAGTGAGCAAAACATACAAACTATATACGGAATATACAGAGTGTCACATCATTTCCGTCATGAACGGACGCATGAAGTGAGCAAAACATACAAACCATATACGGAATATGCAGTGTGCCACATGCTTTTTATCATGAACGGACGTCCTAAATGAGCAAGAATTATTCAAAATTGAATATCGCCCTGTCGAATATAAATGAAATTCCTATTCTACAATGTTATTTATTAATAGATAAATTAACAATATTCACTCTCTTAACATTTGTAATTCTCTCGGAAATAGAAGATGCAATAAGTATCTATCGTAAAAAGACGCAAGAATAGAATAGAATAGAATAGAATAATTTTTATTCAATATAGATTACATGTGTAATTCTTATTGAAAGTCATTTTTTACTTTACCACTGGTTCGAAAAAAAAACCTCTGTCCTGGGAAGAACCAGCAAGAAACCCAGCGGGACTTTTTTTTTAAAAGTAAATTTTACATTAATGGTTGTACAAACTATTTAAGTACAAAATTTATTTTAGAAACTGCTTGGAAGCGACCACCTCATTCCAAGGGGTTGTTATCAACCATGTATTCATTTATACTATAATAACCCTTTTTATACAGTTTCAGCTTAACAATACAATTAAACTTGGTAATAGAGAGAGCCTGTACACTTTCCGGGACCTTGTTGTAATAGCGTATACATTGCCCCAAGAATGAATTACTGACTCTGTGGAGTCGAGAAACTGGTATCACTAGCTTGTGTTTGTTCCTAGTGTTTACAGAATGTATATCACTTTTTTTGCTAAAACTACCTTTGTTTTTGTGAACATACATTAAATTTTCGTAAATATACTGAGAGGGTAAAGTTAATATATTTATTTCTTTAAATTTATCTCTAAGAGACTCTCTCGGTTTTAGGTTGTAAATAGTTCTAATGGCCCTCTTCTGTAAAACAAAAATAGTTTCTGAATCAGCTGCATTTCCCCATAGCAAAATCCCATAAGACATTATGCTATGGAAATAACTGAAATAAACTAATCTAGCTGTCTCGACACTAGTGAGACCTCTAATCTTTTTTACAGCATAGGCTGCAGAACTTAGTCTGCTTGCTAGTTTGGATATATGGGGGCCCCACTGAAGCTTTGCGTCGAGAGTGATGCCAAGAAAAACAGTGGATTCGACAGGGCTCAGTTCTGTTGTAAGTTGGTATAAAATCTGCTTTTTACTGGAAACGAGGCATTCCACCTTAGTCCTCAGGGGTAAAAACGCATCAGCATTTTGATTCTTAATTGAGGATAAATGTAAGTGTCTTTGTACCACAGCACCCTATTACCATCAAGTGGACTGTGTGCTCGTTTGTCACCCATATTCTATAAAAAAATAAAACTTAGGCCTACAAATCAGTATCTAGTAAGCAGGTAAACACCTATACTAACGTATGTAATACGTTATCATTGATTATTATGTGTAATTAATTGCCCGGTATCAAAGCAAGTAGAACGGTCATTAAAACTCATGTGTCGACATCCAGTCAGTTCTTATAAGGACATGCATACGCTAGATTTTTAGATAAGTGTATTTGATCTAGATTCTAGATTTAATAACTTATTATAAGTCGTTAAGAAACTTGAAAGAAAAAAAAACTTTTGTAAAATTCGAACTTACTGCATGATTCATTGGTGAGCGTATCTGTCAATCTCAGATAGAAGGTTCAGATCACAGCCGAAACCTGATTCAAATAGCTTTAGGTATTCGGAAATAATACCTGTGGTAATAATCAGATAAGAGAAGATCGTTATCATGATGGGATAGGTGTTCTAAAATTTTAAAGTGAGCAGTGACAGCATGTCATTTACTGTTTTATTTAATATAGTTCACCACTCTTACTTATCTAAAAATTTAATCTGCTAGTTTGAATACCGATTCATTACTGCTGGCTTCCACGAAAACATGATGGCCATTCGTGGAAGCCTGCAGACAGTCTATTCGGTATTTTGGTCGATATTGGTTCAAGTATATCGCAGGGTAGTTTTTTTTATAGAATTAGGGTAACAACACAGTCTACCTGTTAGTAAGTGGATGCTGTGACCTATAGACATCTACATTTATCCTCGACTAGCTGATACCCGCGACTTCGTCCACGTTACTTACACATTACTGAACATGAAGTGCTCATAAAAATCGTTGTTTCTTAAAACTTTAATAACTTTATATTAAATTAAAATATCGCAATATTTTTTTTTTAGATGTTTTTTAGGTGTCTAAGAAATAAAACTTAGTAAACCCAACCTCTATCTATATATAACAAACCTCTATCATTTTATTTATATATAGCATTTTACCCGCGGCTTCGCTCGCGTGAATTTGAATTTAGAAACATCATTAAATGCTATTCCGTGCCAAATTTAGCAAAATTCGATTACTTTTAGAGTCACCTCGGTGTCTGTGTCTCTATGTCTGTCAAATATTTTTTTTGAATTCTAAAATACTATTAGACGTAGATGATTTGTATTTGGCACAGATACAATAGCTACAGGAACACGTGCATATATGTATATGTCTAGAAACACCTACTATTTTTTTTATATCGGGCGTGTCTTCCGATGTATCCACAAGAAAGGTCAATTGTCTTGGAATCAAAATGTATTATTATTATTTACACTTTACTCTTTACATTCATTCATAATTAAAGTCAATTTAGTTTTAACAAAATAATGATGAATTTCATGGCCTTCTATCAATTTACGGTATAATGTTTATTTGAAATATTTAATTCATATCATTGGTCCTATTTAATATAGATTAGTACCATAAAATAGATGTAGATTTTTTTTTTACGTTCGAGTAGACTTCAATATTTCATAAATGCAGTTCAATAATAATGTACATACTACACATGGAATAAAACTAATGTCACGGATTTTATCACGTTTAATTTTAACTTTTTTTACGAGGGGTTTTTACGCATCTTTGGATGAAAGTTCCATAAAAACCCGCGTGAAGGAACATATCGTTAATATGAAGCACCGACGCTCCGGAAAGTCTAAAGTATGTCATATCATATGTCAGTTATATGTTTAGTATCGTCCATAGACTTAGAATATACTTGCGTATAGACCACCTGACAGCCCGAAAACGCGTGACCAATTTTGATTTGTCATTGTGTGCGTTAGCTAGTGATGTATATTTTACTTAAAAGGACTATCGAAAATGATTGTTAAGGAAGCGGTAAAGGTTATAAAAATTGTTTAGTGCATGATGTTGAATAACTTCAAAAATTAACTGAATTTTACCATGATAGTTCTTAAATAATTAAAAAATATTCATATAACATGTTCCTGGGAATAAGCTGAACCTACCTGCCTTTTGTTGGATTTTAATTCAAATGTATAAAATCCCAGGTGACTTTACCGAAAAACCTAAAAAAACTCCCCAATAATCAGATCAGAATGTTGTATTTTCGAGCTATGATCTTTGGAAAAAAATATTTACTGCCGTGGGCAGTTTCCCCGGAATTTATTTTTTTACATATTGTTAATATAAATAGGTAGATACTTAACTAAGTATATACCTATTTTATTTTATAAAATGTTTTGATGGAAACAAAAACGGGGACACGGAGTACATAGTGGCTGCTTTATTTTTCATATAAGTATTACTTGTGATAATTACAAACATTTAAAATTAATAATTAAATACATTATAGAGTTTATTTTAACATTCGATTTAAGTATGAATGTAAA
The DNA here is from genome assembly GCA_029286625.1 of Parnassius orleans. NCBI lineage: Eukaryota > Metazoa > Arthropoda > Insecta > Lepidoptera > Papilionidae > Parnassius > Parnassius orleans. The sequence goes on from JAGSMP010000058.1 coordinate 3,568,640, forward strand.
CTTAATAATTTGAGGAAGGAAACTTGTAGGAATCAGTTAAATAAGATTGCTCTGTTTAAAGGCAATATGTTTATGAGGCTTCATCATGCTTCATGTTTATATTCTTTCATCTGTCCTGAAAAGTATAAAGTAATAATAAACTTATTATCATTTTAGCTGCATGGATTTTAAAACATAATGATCTTAACACAGTAAAGTGCACTAAGTGTCTGCGGATACAGATGCACTCTCTATTCTCTCAATCTCGGTATGTTTGAAAATGGTCACCGCGGACATGGACTGACCGCGGCAAGTGCAACAATTTCGCAGATCTATTGATCTGCGCAGCTATTACTTAACCACGAGTTACTCTTCTCTACGACTAACGCTGTAGGGGATGAACCACGCTATTTAAGCCCTCGCGACAATGTGATCGTTGTGACCGTTGTGAGTATCAAATACTATGGAATTTATACTATCACGTCTCATGCGCGGTCGTCTACTAGCGCTTGAGGAGCATTACTAAATATCTATACCTAACTACGCTAAAAGTTTTGTCGTTATGATTTGGAAATATAATCCGAAGCTCCGCTCAACCCTTGGGAAAATAGCATGATGCTATGAATATTGTACTAGTGTGACCGTGAGGCTGTGCGGTTGGTTAAGCAGGTTATACATTTATTTTGGTTGATAAATAGATACTTAGTTGGGTTCATAATGGCTTAAAGAGGATAATCACAAGATTTTTTTGTCTTTAATGTACTACAGTTTTATAATGTATGAAAATCTGTCTCTATATTTATTTAAAGTTTTGAAAGTTATATTTTGAAGTCTTATTATAACAATATTTTACTTACTGGTACAAATAATGTAGAAATGACTCCTTTTAATAAAATTGTTTTATTCTACTTTTCTTTTATACTTCTCAAGAAAATGTTTGCTGCTAATTGTTGAGTTCTTCTTTGCATTCCAACCAACCCGTCTAATGAACCTTAACCACTTTTTCTAATTATAGAATCCGGAGGGAATCTGTTTGAAAAACGGCAAAATAAAATTACATTTTAGAACGCAAACCGAGGATTTATTTTCTTGTTGTGTAGGCAAGTCTATCGATTCATTATAAACATTCAAGATAAATATCGACATTAATTTTGATATAGTTGAGTCAATCCCTAGCGTACATGTAAAATATTTTGTATAAAAATGTATTTACCAAATTCATGCAAATTATCAACTACGTGACTTTTTTCTTTGCAAAATATCAAAATTAACAAAATAATTGAATATATTCTATATTTTAAACAGTATGTAACATAAATTTTAACCAAAATAAACGCGTCATAACATTGACGACGTCTTGAGAATTACCTGTGATATGTGAAATTATCAGGATTATTTCTATTATTAACAGCACAGTCACTTACGGAACAATTAACCATTTTGGAAAAAGTTACTTACTAAAAATAACCACTATCATACTTTAAAAATTACAAAATATCTCAGAGCTATTTCTTGCGTGCCAATTGTGCCGACCTGTCATTCAAAATCGGTTACAGAGTCATGAGATTGGGTATCCTTTTCTATCTTGCATTTTTGCCATAAGAATTTTCTTCTCCCTTGCACTATGTTGGTCTATACGCTAGTATATTCTAAGTCTATGTTTAGTATCGTCCCAACCATTATATCGGATCTGATAGACAACAAATCTTTGCATTACAACACCGATTCGCGAGGCTATTGAAATTCAAAAACATCCTAATTTAAATAGGGAAGATGGCTGAGTGCTGCCATCTGCTAAGGACCCCATAATTAATAAAATTAAATTCAAACCCAAGCATACTACTGCAGTAATTTTTACCAACTTTAATACTAGTGCATCTATTCTATTATATTATATTATATTCTTACTATAACATCAGGTGGTCAAACACCTCAGTCATCCCGTTACCATGGGTGCTGTAAAGTGCCCAAAACATCGGAAATTAAAAAAGTTAAAATTAAACGCAAAAAAAATTCTTAAAATTTGTTTTATTCCTTATAAATTTTATTCACAGTGAACGTGGGAAGCACTAAACTCATGAACGAGAGTAGAAAAATATTCGCCTTGTTGTGGCGGTGAAAGAGAATCTGCCACCTTATACCGTCCCATCGTAAGAGGCGACATAGGAAAATAAACAGGAGATGGGCAGTATAATATCTTCCTGACAACAGATCAAAATAATAATAGCTGTGGTGGCCAACCCGCCTACCAAGCGTGGCAACTATAGCAAATATCCAGCCACTTAACAATTTATGGGGGAGGCCTATGTTAATTTTAGTAGACTTTTAATAGGCTGACGATAATGAGTTCTACTCATCTTTGGAACCCTTAATATTTACGGTAGAGTAAAAACAAAAAAGAACATACCCGAAAATATGAATGAAATATAAACTCCATATATTGCCCCATGAAAAGTAATAAAGTAGCAGCTTACATACATGTTACATCAATCAACAGATTCATCCTCGAGGGAATCGTACACGTTTTGCTCCCGTGCCATGATGAAATCTCATGGCGAACTACACGGCCCTCGTATTTGTTTAAATACAATTCACAAAAACTGAAACTAAGCTTTTACATGATTGTTGACCACATCTACCTACCTAGTAATTACACGTCCAACGATGCCACGAACGAATTTTCAATTATTTACATCGTATATTCAGTAGCATTCTATTATTTAATTTTATTATGACTAACCATTTTAGTTTATTTAGAAGTAAGTAGATGGCGCTGAAATAATGAAAGCAAAAACTATACTGTCTAATTCTAGTAATATCACCGATAGAAGCGAACAATGTAAAAATCTCTTAGAGTGTTGAATAAGCAAGCTATTATAAATACTCTAAGAAAAACCTTATCAATTTTCATATTTTCTATATGTACGTCATTTTTATCTATTGAAATTATTACACTTTTAAAATAAAATAACAAAAATACTAAAAAACTAAACGTTAGAATTTTTAAATAATTTTAAAAATCTAATTATTGAAATTTTTGTAAGTTATTTATATTATTTACTTTATAACTATGTAAAAGAAGGCAAAATATACTACTTTTTACATTTGATGACAGATGGCGCGTTTTTGATAATAAATCAGTGTAGTTTCAAATTATTTTACCAAGGCTATAACTATATTTTAATCTTTATTTATAAATATGATATTTGTTTGAAAAACACCAGTCTTACCGCCTATAACTAAGATATAATAGAAAATTAACATCTAATTTAAGGAAAATACTTAACCTTCTTTTTCAAAGTTCCGTAATTAGCCTATAAGTTGCCTCGGATTACTAACTACCTACATAAAAATTTCATGTAAATCGGTCATGTAAGGCAACTGTCGGATATCTCAAAACATCTAATGACTTCCGACAGATGACGGTATAATTATACTTTATTTTAATCCGAAAAACTACGATTGACAATTCGCCTGCCAGCGTGGCAACTAAAGTAAATATTTCTGCTATGAGGCAATTTATTGAGGAATTTTAATTTTAGACTTTTTTTATAGAATGAGGGTGACAAACGAGCACACAGTCCACCTGTTGGTAAGTTTATGCTGTGGCCGATAGACATCTACATTATTCCTCGATTAAGAATATAAATGCAGATGTGTTGTCACCCGTGAGGACTAATATAGAACGCCTTGTTTCCATTAAAAAGGGTTTCCGGTTCTCTATATTCCCATACGACTGGTTATGGGTTGTAATGAAAGAATGTAAATAATAATATATTAAAGAGCTGTGGTAGTTCAGGGGCTAAGCGCCCGCTGTAAATTTTAAAGATTGCGAGCAACCTGATTCAATTCCAGATGGCATTTTATCTCTGAGAAATAAAATTTTCGAGGACATGATGTAAATTCGCCAATTGGACTCCATAACCCTCTCAGAAATAAGAAGAGGCTTGGCCAGGAGGAGGGGTATGAATATAGGCTGCAACTTTATTTTACATTATGCTGTTAATTTTAGAGGTATATATAGTGTCAAATTAATCATTACTAGAAAGCTAAACACCAAATACGAGATGTTAACGGATATACAGAAAGATATACAAGGTGTTTAAGGCCCATTTACGTATACTTAAGAGCAAATACGGCAAAACCCGTCAGTGAGCTCGTACCTTGTACATTTACAAGTCGTATATAGACATAATTGGCGTCAAAATTGTTTTTAATGGAGTCATAGCGTTCAGAAAAAATAACGTTTAGCGCTTGTAATCGTTCTAGAATATAGTAATGCTTTGCTAAGGACTCGTGCCAAGTATTATATTATAAAATTGTAGAGACATACAAACTTACAGACCACGTGAGGCAATTACTGCAGCCTATGTAAACCTCCAACCAACTTCTAATAAAGGAGGCTTTTATACAATAAGGGTGACAGAGCGCACTGTCTACCTGATAATAAGTGGGTGCTGTGGCCCGTAGAAAGTATATTTTTCAGTTCTTGGACTCTAGCTTTGAACCTTCTTACCATTGTCTATTAAACATGCACAAACAATAGATGCCTAAAAGAGACAAGTTATGGAACATTATTTTTCTAGATAGTCTTACTAAATTTTATTAGTTCTCAGGGTGACAACACATCTGTATTTTGATTTTTAATCGAGGATAGATGTAGATATCTATACACAGTCCACCTGATGGTAAGTGGTTGCTGTGACCCATAGACATCTACATCTATCTTCAATAAAGAATCAAAATGCAGATGCGTTGTCACCCGTGAAACTAAGATGGAATGCCTCTTTTCCAGTAAAAGGGTCTCCGGTTCTCTACACTCACCATACGAAACACAGCAGCATTAAGCTGCTATTTTACGCTGGTATTCTGTGAGAGCGTGGTCCTTCCCGGTCGAGCCGACCCATTCGTGCTACAACTATACTACTAATATAGCTGCAGCATGGCTCTACCACGTTATAAAATTACGTACGTAAATTCTAAAAAAACGCATACCTTAATTTTAAGTATATCAATCCAAAACCATATGTCTGATAACACAAGTAGAAGTTGAAGGTCATAAACAAAGAGTCTCCGGCATTCATTCTGCTTATATTTTTCAAAACGCATAAAGTAGTGTAGTAAAATAGTGTTCATAAAATGATGTGCACAGTAAAAACATTCTTTAATCTTTTTAATATTAGCTGTTGGAAATTCTAAAACAACTATGATGTTTGTTTTAAAAAGCATGGTTTTCACAACATTGTATTAGAGCTATGTTTGTTTACACTAGGAATTATAACTTACAAAGACAGACTTTTTTGTTTGATGTCTATAAATGTATTTATAAAGTGTAGTATACACAGTGGATTTATAAAGGAGATGATGAACTATTTTTTTTAAGTGATTTTTTTTTTCTGTAGGTGTACGCTGTTGGCCTTGCGGCCTTGACAGCTTCATCGAAATTAGGCTCGTAAGCGAGGACCTACGAGCTATTGAGTGCAACGATTCTGCCGGCGGTGAGGCGCGCTTCGCAGACTGCAGTCCCGAGGCCCTGCTGAGTGAGGCTCCTCAGCTAGGGGGATGGGGGAGCTCGATGTGATTCAAGGGCCCCTCAGAAGGAGGTACGAACATCGGCTTGAACCACTATCGCAATGTCGCTTACGGATCGCAAAGCTAAAAACGCTCCGTATAAGTGAATAAGGTTGGCTATATACCAACATTAAACAAGTATGTACTGAATGATTTTTTATATTTACGCGAACATTAATTCAAGTATGTACTGCTTATAGATATTCTGTGAGGTGTGTGATGCTCAGACTACAAGTGGTAAAATAAAAAAATTGTACAACTGACTCCAATATAAATAACATGAGAACATCATCAATGTAGTCGAAGTCAATTAAATACGCATTATTAAGGATAACTCAAAAACTACTGGTCAGATCTTGTTCAAATTTATATAGGATCATATGAGAAGCACCAGCTTTCAAATAAAAAGCGAATCATCAAAATCGGTTCACCTGTAAAAAGAAGTTCAGAGGTAACACACATAAAAAAATACAGTTGAATTTAGAACCTCCTCCTTTTTTGAAGTCGGTTGAAAAATAAGCAAGCTGTTGTGGATGATCTAAACAAGTGGTAAATTTAAAAATATTGTACAACCGACTTCAATATAAATTTGTATGAACCTTGATCAAATTTATATGGGACAAGACGAGAAGCACCAGCTTTCAAATAAAAAAAATAATCATCCAAACCGTCGAATTGAGTACCTCCTCCTTTTGAAGTCGATTGAAAAGAACAATCCGTACCTATTTTAGTACTAATATAAACGTTGACTCCACCGCCGCGCCGGTCCGCTCGTAAGATTTTTAACCAAGTACCATAAGGTTTACCTATAGCCTACCTAAGGCCTACCTGTACCTACAGCCTATTGCATTTCACGCTTGATTTTAAAGAAAAAATGACAAAAGTGCACACAGTCACACAAGTAAGTGGATGCTGTGGCATGTGTTGTCACCCCCGAGGACGAGATAAAATTTTTCATTATCAGTAATAAGGGTCATCATTCAAAATACATTACTTTAATGCTGCTATTTCACGCTGGTATTCTAAGTGAGCGTGGTCTTTCTCCGGTCAAACTAACTCATTCTTGCTACAACCATAATACAGTTTCAGAATGACTAGGATTACAGAAAGTGATAACATAGTCTACCTGATATTAAGCTCGTTTCTTGAAGGTCCCTAAGTCGTATCGGTCCAGAAAAATGACGATTGTTTTGTGTAAAAAACTGAGCGTAAATAAGTTAACGTATAATATAATATGACAAGTTTTAGGTATGTAGATATTTTTCTGAACAAACTATATGCATAGTTTCGCTATTTGAGGATATGTGGTTGTAATTAATTTTTACGTGGTAGAGCCATGCTGCAGCTATAATAGTAGTATAGTTGTAGCACGAATGTGTCGGCTCGACCGGGGAAGGACCACGCTCTCACAGAATACCAGCGTAAAATGGCAGCTTGACACTGCTGTGTTTCGTATGGTGAGTGTAGAGAACCGGAGACCCATTTTACTGGAAAAGAGGCATTCCATCTTAGTCCTCACGGGTGACGACGCATCTGCATTTTGATTCTTTATTGAGGATAAATGTAGATGTCTATGGGTCACAGCAACCACTTACCATCAGGTGGACTGTGTGCTCGTTTGTCACCCTATCATATAAAAAAAAAATTAACATGTTGGTCAATGTCCGGTCTATTGCTATAAATAATGTAAGTATTTGAATTAAGCCTTGATTTGATTTTGCTATCTGTACTTTAATGACCCTGAGTTACGACGGCTCATGCTGCAGAAAATGCGCGACCTGCATCTGCAATTTTGAGTGCTGTGCCAGGCGCTCAGCGGTGATGAAAACATCGTGAGTACAAGATATATTTAGAAGACGTGTGAAATGCACCAACACACACCAGCGCGGCGGACTAATTGCATCATAACCCTGGCAGGAATAAGTAGACCTGTGTCCAGCAGTAGGACGTAATAGCCTGCAACCTGATTTTCTTAATAACATTATTAGGTTGCCATGAAATGGTAGCATGTTGACTGTTGCTTGGTAGCAGAAAGAGGTAATGGGTGTGGGGTTTTAAGTATTCCTAGGCAGAAACTGAAACCTAGTTAATATATTCATACTTTTAACAGGTACATTTTATCTGGTTTCAAATAACATACGCACACATATTCATATTCATTTACCTGTCGCAACCAACACAAAACAGACTTGTAAATAGTGACCTATCAATAATCTTATATAAATGTATGCTATTAAAACTACGACATATTGGAAACAGGTATAGAGATAATTTATTATAGTGCAGACTAGCAACCTGGCCCGGCTTCGCTTGTGTCTATTAATGTGGCGTTATTTAGATTTAAGTAAATCGAAGACCATTTATTTAATCAAATTTTCGATTTCTCAAAAAAAAATCTGATATAATATAGCCTAGATCACTTATGGCGTTGCTCTTCATTTGTTCGTGAAGTTTCAATACATTACAAGCCCGGACAGACAGACAGACCTTTTTTAAATGACTATTCTTTTTTTAATGGTTATTCATGTCTTAATGACAAGCATAATTACAGTTACAGTAATACCAGCATGAAATAGCGGCTTAATGCTGCTGTGTTTCGTATGGTGAATGTAGAGAACCGGGAGACCCTTTTTACTCGATACGATGCATTCCATCTTAATCCTCAGGGGTAGAAGTCTATGGGCCACAGATTCTACTTACCATCAGGTACTGTGTGCTCGCTTATCAACCTTATTCTACATTTAAAAAAATAATTCATGAGGAGGTCCTCAGCTCAATAAAAGGCAGGTATTTCGATATTACGTACAGACACTTCAATTTTATTTATATGTGTAGGTATATAGATTTCAGAAAACGTATGGAAAATTTATTGCAGCCTTATTACTCCACTTTACTTTGACACACACTTGACAGGGCTTAGGTACCGCCTTCACTTTTCACATAATAACATGTTTTGCACCTGCTCTAGGCCGATTTCGATAAATGTCGTAGGGCACATTAAAATGTTCTTGGTATCTTGTCTTTGGTAGATTCTAATCTAGACTATGCTTCTTTTATTTTAGTATGCCAGGCTCCCTTTACTTTATTACAGTTAAAGAAACATTACAAAATGGATTCCTAGAAATGCTAGTGAAAAATTAATACAAAATTTATTATAGATAAATAAACTTTAAAAAGTAAAATCATACTTCAAAAAACTAAAATGGATAAAAAAATCCATGTAGCAGCTTTTGCAGTCGGTATAATGTATATAATGTTTCGAAGAATGAAAGCCTTCGACTTTAGAAGCTGAAGCTGACCTTAGATTTCACTTTATATTAAGCGTTTAATTTTTTTTGAACCTTTTAAGTAGACGAAGAAATATCATGTCATTTCAAATAAAATAATATTTCTTTCATGGCAAGATAAGAAAAAGTGCGAGGGAGATGGATATTATTCCATCTCGCTTCCTTATAGCCGCCAAGGCCGTCTACACTACGTCAGAAGGGGTCGTGACGGAAACATCTTACACTTTTTCTCGCCTAGCCCCATCCGCCAAATTCGTACCGTCCGATAAGGAACCTCGTTCCAAAACTAGAATGTGTTTAAACAGTTATATTAAAAAAAATTACCCCCTACTTCGCCACCATAGGGTTGGAGATTTTCCTACATTTTTAAAGGACACCTATGAGTTATAGCCTAAAAAAAATCGGTTGACCCTGCACGCCATCCCTGGAACTTCCCGCTATGTTCGATCTCAAAACCCTCGACAAATATTCCATCACGAAGTTTTGAGATCAAAGAAAAGATATAGAAAGCGTTTTGAAATATATATTTAGAAAAACACTTTTTTCGAAATTTTTCGTCATCGATTTCTCATCAACGCATCAACCGATTTTGAAGCGGTACTATGACAAACAAGGGCGTATCTCCAAAGTCAGTTGCTGCGTGTAAATTTGTAGTACCTAGTATGGAGAAACGCCTAGCCTTACTAAGTCCATGGCAAACATTTGTTGTCTAAGGATATCTAGACAAGAGTCCAACAAAGTCATATTAAAAAAAACTGTCAGTCGTAGGACTGCACGTCAGAAGTGAAAGCTTCTTAGCTTCACTAACTTGTAAACATTATTTTTGGGTTGTTAAGAAACATTTTTTAGGAAGTATTTTTATTAGAAATTATATTTATCAACGTATTAATATAGTAAAAAAAATCATTTATTGCGCTGTTTTACAAGAAAAATAATGATTATTATTTATATAATACAAACAAATTTATAAATACACATCTGTATATATGTATCTGAGCGTGGCGGTCACGCGAGCTCTGAGTATCCCCATCCCAAAAGTGCCCAACGTTCCTAAAGAAGTTATCACCTCAAAAAAATTATTAAAGCAATATCTTTCAGATGGTACATAATATTATAAAATAAGTTAAACATGTACATACTTTCTTATTTTTAATTATTGTGCTGTTACTGAGCTCATTAAGGAGTATGTTAGGGCTGAATCTGAATGACAGAGTGAAAATTATGTGATAAGAGACGAGTGTGGTTTGCAAGATGATGCTGTGACTAGGATTAAGAAAGGAATGTTTCGGTGGTTTGGTCATGTAGAAAGAATGAATGAGGAAAGAGTGACAAAGCAAATTTATGTTGCAGGGTGAACAGCAGAGTCGGGAAGGACGCCCTAGACGAATGTTTATCGATCAAATTGGCGATATATTGAAAATAGGCCAAATTAAGAGTACCCTCAACCGACGAGCATGTATGCGTAGGTATATGGATGTGGAGGCGAGAGAGGTGTGTCAGGATCGTGCCAAATGGAGTCCATAGTCTCTGCCTACCCTCTGGGTGACAGGCGTGAGTGATTATGATATATTATAAACGAGCTTTTTCGGATGTAACGTCATGTCAAAATCTCAAAACAATCGGGGTGAACTTTCGAAGAGTTTTTATTTATACAAATATACACATCAGATCTCAGAGAAACTGTTTCAAAGGTGTTGTGCGGTTTTGTAATATACTAAGATAATTAAAATCGTAAAATTACGCATTGTAGACGTGGTAGGGCCATGCTGCAGCTTTTTTATAGTTGCAGCACGAATGGGTCGGCTCGACCGGGGAAGTACAATGCTCTCACAGATTACTAGAGTGAAATAGCAGCTTCATGCTGTTGTGTTTTGTACGGAAAGTGTAGATATCTGGACACTCTTTTTCCTGGAAACGAGGCACTCCACCTTAGTCCTCAGGGGTGACAACACATCTGCATTTTGGTCCTTAATCGAGAATAGTTTTAGATGTCTATGGGCCACAGGATCCACTAAACATCAGGTGGACTGTGTGCTCGTTTGTCACCTAATCCTATAAAAATTGGATTACTAATCAGCCTTTCGTGGTAGAGCCACGCTGCAGCTATATTGTGATTGTAGCACGAATGGGTCGGCTCGACCGGGAAGGACCACGCTCTCACAGAATACCAGCGTAAAATAGCAGTTCAATGCTGCAGTGTTTCGTATGGTCAGTGTGGAAAACAGGAGACCCTTTTTACTGGAAACAAAGCATTCGTAAGAGACGACTATGGAAGATTGAAAAAAAAATGCATTGCTTCCGAGATGGCGACAAAATGTCAAATATGCGGGAATCGGGCAATACGAACAATACGTGTTAGAGCCATGCTGCAGCTATATTAGTAGTATAGTTGTTGTAGGAATGGGTCGGCTCGACCGGGGAAGGACCACGCTCTCACAGAATACCAGCGTAAAATAGCAGTTCAATGCTGCAGTGTTTCGTATGGTCAGTGTAGAAAACAGGTGACCCTTTTACTGGAAACAAAGCATTCGTAACAGACGACTATGGAAGATTGAAAAAAAATGCATTGCTTCCGAGATGGCGACAAAATGTCAAATATGCGGAATCTGGCAATACAGACAATACGTGTTAGAGCCATGCTGCAGCTAAATTAGTAGTATAGTTGTTGTAGGAATGGGTCGGCTCGACCGGGGAAGGACCACGCTCTCACAGAATACCAGCGTAAAATAGCAGTTCAAGGTCGCTGTGTTTCGTATGGTGAGTGTAGAGAACCGGAGACCCTTTTTACTGGAAACGAGGCATTCCGCCTTAGTCCTCACGGGTGACAACGCATCTGCATTTTGATTCGTAATCGAGGATAGATGTAGATGTCTATGGGCCACAGCAACCACTTACCATCAGGTGGACTGTGTGCTCGTTTGTCACCCTAATCCTATAAAAAAATTGGATTACTAATCAGCCTTTCGTGGTAGAGCCACGCTGCAGCTATATTGTGATTGTAGCACAAATGGGTCGACTCGACCGGGGGTAGTGCAATGCTCTCACAGATTACTAGAGTGAAATAGCAGCTTCATGCTGTTGTGTTTTGTATGGAAAGTGTAGATATCTGGACACCCTTTTTTACTTACTTAAGGTGGAGTGCCTCGAAACGAGGCACTCCACCTTAGTCCTCAGGGGTGACAACACATCTGCATTTTGGTTCTTAATCGAGGATAGTTTTAGATGTCTATGGGCCACAGCAATCACTTACCATCAGGTGGACTGTGTACTCGTTTGTCACATTAATTTATAAAACAACATATAAAAAAATTGTGCTTGTCGACGCGTGACTGGAGTTTACTCCTGAAAACCGATTGTCTTAAAATAAGCACAATGGGAAAAGAACCCATATATATATTAATATTCTTTTGATAAAATATATTAAATAAATTATATTACATAAAATATATGTTATATATTACATTATTCATTTCGCGCTGAGATGCGCGAGTATGATGCGCAGAGGAAAACCATAACGGCTTAACTTTTTGTTAAAGCTTAATTTTACTACTCATCTATTTATATACCGTGCGCTATATATAAAACGATTCTTAAGTAGTAGGTAAACTCCAATAGTATGATTGTAGTGTATATAATTATTGTAATCAAGAAACAGTTCATGAATAAAGGCAATTTTGTTTTGTTTCCTTCTCCATAAAAAAAATCTAATGCAATTCGCCGGAAGACTCGCTGGTTGATTTTGATCAATTGTGTTAACTTGTATTTGAATTTACCATTTAAACTAACAATAATGGTTTTGAAAGGTCGCATGTTTTCCGCAAGTAACAAATGCCCAGCAAGGTTTTATTTGTAGGCTCAATAAATTATACCAAAGAACTTCGCATTTTTTGCAGCGGGGAATTTGCCGCGCTGTTCTATAGGATGTTACTTAATTACGTTACTTTTTTCTATAGAAACCGTTATTTTTTATTGTTATCGTTATCGTTACAGCCTATTAAAATCAACTGATCATAACCTCTCTTATTTGAGATCCTATAGATATTGCGATAGTTGCATGGCAAGCGGGTTGGCAAACGCAAGTTTTTGTAATCATTTAGTTGTTATCAGAAATACACTGCTGTCTATCTCCTTGTTACCAACGGGGCTCTATTACTAAGCCTCCGCTGTCCGTCTGTCTGTCTGTCAGCGGGCTGTACCTTATGATCCGTAATAGGTAGACAGTTGAAATTTGACAAAATGTTTATTTCCGTTGCCGCTATGACAACAAATAATGAAAAGAAATATAAATTAAAAATTAGAGGGGCTCCCCTACTAGAAACGTGTTTTACGATGATATGGAACCCTTCATGCGCGAGTCCGATTTGCACTTCACCGGTTATTGGTTTATTTCCCTCTGTCGCCTCTTACGACACCCACGGGACGTAATGGGGTAGTGGATATTCTTACAACGCCACTACTCTGTTAGGTTTGTTGTATAAGAAAATAAATAACAGACTAGATTACGACGAAAAGGCCGCTAACTCAGCACTATGTATTGCAATGTTATTCTGTCTACGCCAAAGACAAAACTTTGAGTTCATGTAGAAACAGATGCGTTTATTTGCCAATTAGTACGCATTTACAAGTTCAACAGATGCTTCACGTATTCCGGTACTCTGTTCAAGGAAATTATTATTTATTTATTCACTGCCACTGTAGTAGCTCATTTTACGCTGGTATTATGTGAGAGCGTGGTCCTTCCCCGGTCGAGCCGACACATTCGTGCCGCAACTATACCAGTAATATAGCTTCAGCATGATTCTACCATGTAACAAAACTTCTTCAAAGTCAGCCAAGTTCGGAAAAGGAAAAGGGGACGCACCAGCAGTGTATATTTAATCGAATCATTTCGAGCTACTTTCATACATAGGTCAGGGAAAAAGTTTCTTCGTATTTTGTTTGAATAAAATTGAAGAAAAATCTCTTTGGTTGTACTGTTTGTATCTGGCTGATTTTAATATCAATACATATGAGACATTAAGAAAAAGAAAACTAAAAATTAAAACACTTTCCCGCCATTTTTCAATTTTTTTCTGTCCGCCAAAATGAGTGAGTCTAACGAAGAAATTCGATACATTCTGAAGTTTTACGAAAAAGGGATGAATGCGACTCAAGCCGCGAAAAAAATTTGTGACGTTTATGGACCTAATGCAGTGTCAGTAAGAGTAGTACAAAGCCAACTTTGTGAACCAATTCAAGCGTTTTCAGTCCCGGAATTTTGATGCCAAATATAAAGCTCTTTCTGGAAAGTAAAAACTATAAAACCTTTACACTTATAATTTGTATACCTAATAAGGACCCCTAGAACCAAAATTTCATAAATAAACCTTTTATAGTTCATGAGTTATTAAGGTTTGAAAAATGCCATTTTTGTCACTCAATTATCAATCCTGAAAACTAGGCCATTTTTAAGTTACTTAGAAACTTGGTTGTCATCAAGGCAAATTATTAGACGTACAAAAATACACTGTACTAAATAAAAAATCTGTATTTAGCTGTGGAAGAAAAAGGGGAGATCTCACGCCGGGCAAAGTGATCAGCCTGGGGAGCGGCCAACGCTCCGTGTATTAGTGCAGAGCTGTTCTATATATAGCACACAGTACTTCGAAACTTTGATAGCGTGATTTAGGCTTCGGTGTGTTTCGCTTGTGGTGCGACGACAGCACCGCCACACTATCGATATTCGGTGTCGGGAAAAGAGTGCCAAGTAAGTTATTGGTGCGCTTTGTTCCCGGTTCGCACCGATAACTTTGTTGACATTTAATTCTTATAGCTTAAATAAAAAGAAAACAGGGAAGCGTTAACGCAAGAAAAATCGTTCAAGGTCATAAAAGTAAAGTAAATTTACAGCCTATATACGTCCCACTGCAGAGCACAGGCATCCTCTCGTTACTGAGAAGGTTTTTAGGGCAAGGAAATGTCCATCGCGCTGCCCCAATGCGTGTTGGCGAACTTCACATGTCTTCGAATTTTTTTCTTATTTCTCAGACATGCAGGTTTCCTCACAATGTTTTCCTTCACCGCCGAGCACGTGGTAAATCAGCACTTAAAATTGCAATTAACAATTTCATTGGTGCCGGCGGGAATCGATCCCGGGTTACTCGTGTACTGTGAAACAAATGTGAATAACAGGTCAAATTCAGTACAAACGACGTTCGGGGGTAAAGAGTTAAGACCTGAACGGGTGCCAAGTTCCATAGCAGTACCAAAAACGCTGTACATTATTATAGATCATATGATTTAAGCAACTACTATATGGAGCTTGATGCCTGTTTAGATATCAATACTTTTATGAGTGAAGACGACAAACACGAACGTCGTTTGTACCAAACAACAAAAAGTAGGCCAAATTTCCACATTTACGTTTGTGTTGGAGTTAAAACTACCTACATGCTCTTGTATCTTATATATAGCCTTTAGCAGCCCGTAAAAGCCCACTATATATAAATAAAATAGGACTCTCCCGTTGTAAGGACTTTAATGGGATTTGAATTAATCGCCAAGCTAAGCAGGCTTTTTTATAGAATAAGAGTGGAAACGAGCACACAGTCCAACTGATAGTAAGTGAATGCTGTAGGTCTATAGATATCTGTATCTATCAATGATTAAGAATCAAAATACAGATCCGTGGTCACTCTTTAGGACTAAGATGGAATGGCTAGTTACTAGTAAAAAGGATGTTCAGATCTCTACACTCACTATACGAAAAACACACACAGCACGAAGCTGCTATTTCACACTGGTAATCTGTGAGAGCATTGTACTTACGCCGTGAAGCCGACCCATTCGAACTACAACCACAATATAGCTGCAGCGTGGCTCTATCACGTGTAAAGTCTGATTGGTAATCGTATTGCCACATGTCTTGCATCTTTGACGCTGTTAGCCGCCATCTTGGATGAAATGAGATTTTTTTTTGTAATTTTCCACAGTCGTCTTTTACAACACTTTCCAGTCTGGGTAAAAGATTCTCCCTTACAAAAATTCCCTAAAATAGTAGGGAAAAGGATCAAAAACGGGCCTGCAAATATAACATCACCGACTGTGTGTGATTCAGTAGACTGTTTATAGGATGGAGATTCCGTTACTGTTACAGCCTATTAAAGTCCACTGCTAAACATAGGTCTCCCCATAGATAGGGGGGATATTGTCATAGTTGCTATGCTTGGCAAGCTGGTTGGCAACCGCAATTTTTTATTTTTAGTCGTTATTAGAAAGACTCTACTGCCCTCTCCTGATTTGTTTCCCTCCTCGACTCCTCGAGGCGACCTCTTACTACACCCACGGATTAATATGAGGTAGGGAATATTCTTACACCGCCACTACACGAATGGAGATTGTAATGCTAAAAATACTTAAATTAGAAATCATATTCTGAGCAAGACACAATCCAAATGATAATTTGCAAATGGCCGACCGGCGGAACGAATCGCGACGGATCACCATCGTGTAGAGCGAATTTAGACAACCCGTGAGTGAAGGTTCTTCACGCTTCATTGTGTGAACAGTGAGAGATATAAATCAGCACGTCACGACCGAATGACGTCATTATTTCAATAGTTTACAAGTCTCTGTTTGAATTCAAAAATAAAGTGGATTGTTTTTTTTTTCAGAATGTTGGCATGTCAAATTTTAGCGTTGAACGTTTTCTTACTCTACCTGCTGTAATGTCGACATTTAATATTTCGTGTATTGATGTTTTGTAAGTTCGTGTGAGTTTATCAAGTTCATTAACCAGGTAGAAGGCTTGTTTTAGGGGCCCGTCTGATATTTTTTTTATAGAATATGGGTGACAAACGAGCGCACAGTGGCCTATAGACTTCTACATTTATCCTCGATTGTATCACCTGTAATGTATTGTTTTTGCAAAATCGAATTTATAAACATTAGGAACACGAATGCCTTTGTTATTGAAACTGACAGAGTAATCAACCAAATTGGCAAAATCTTGAAGATAGGCCAAATTAAGGGTACAATAATACCTGTAACTAAACAGAATGAATGTAGATATGGATGTAAAAGAAGCAAACCAGGCGTGTCAGGACCCTGCAAATTAAGAGTTTATAGTCTCTGCTTAGTCTTTCCTTTGGGAAACAGAGAAGATGTGATTATATATGTATGTGTGTACAAATGATGAAAATTTACAGATAATGAATAATAACTACCCCATATATTAAATACACATCATCATCATCATTATGATGATGATGATGATGATGATGATGTATTATATAATAAAGATACGTTCTACTGCATTTTTAAATATTTGAGTGATCCTTTTTGCTGATTACTAGATGCATTCCATATTAGTCCTCAGGCCTCAGGGTCAGAACACATATCTACATTTTGATTCTTAATCGAGTATGATGCAGGTGTCTCTCTATGGGCCACGGCATATTATACTAAGCATCAGGTGGACTGTGTGCTCGTTTGTGACCCTTACTTATATATGAAAGAAATAACTTTTAATTAAAATTAAAAGCCGTTAAGAAAAGTAAAGATAATAAAATTACCAATAGCTTCTGACGTCGGGGTATTAAAATTTCTATGCTATATTCTTTTTAACAGACTTTAAAAAAGGAGGAGGTTTTTTTTTATTTATGTTCACCGATTACTCGAAGACACTTGAACCGATTTGTTTTTTTTTTTGTTTCAAAGGGTACACTTCCCAGGTGGTCCTATTTAAATTTTATCGAAATCGGTCGAGCGGTTTTAAACAAAATCAACAATAAATTATTTTATTTATATTGAAGTCGGTTGTACAAAGTTTTTAATTTAACCACTTGTTAGCTATTACGTTTTGTTAAAAACTTAATGTTTTAACCCTTTTGTTTATATCCGAAGTTCAAAGTAATAACTAGAATGTTGTTTATATAGCTATGCAGTCTGGAAACTACCGTAATATCATAACAACAACCGTTACCGTTACATCCTAATAAAGTCCACAAGTCCTAATAAAGTGCATATAACCTTAACCTCTTCAAGGTGCGTGTTAACAGGATTCTCCTCGGTAAACTCGCTCCATCGTAGACCTCATCTTTGCCCTCGGGACAGATGGAGGTCAAGAGTGAGCCCATTTTTAATAAAAAGTCTACTGCTGAAGATAAGCCTCCATAGATAGCGTTATAGGGTGGATATTTGTCATAGTTGCCACGCTTGGCAAGCGGATTGGCAACCGTAAAATCATAACGACATGTTGATCCCAAATTTTCCTAAACTTATGATATTAGATTACTCGTAAACATGGTAATTGCAAGTAGCCATAACTTTACAACAACATATTGATCACGAATTGTGTTGATTAAGCTTTGGATATTAGAGTACTCAAAACATGATGTTATGAAGTGAAAAGTGAAAAAAACAGAAGATTGACGGCTCCGTAGCGCAGTGGCTTAGCAATTGAGTTGCAGCGCTAAGGGCCGTGGGTGCGAATCCCGCAAGGAACAATTATCTGTATGGCCTACAAATAATTGTGCCGGGTCTGGATGTTTGTCTTTGTGCAATTTATTTTTGTTAACTGCCTCCTACGATACAGGAGAAAATCCTAGTGTGGAGGTTACGTTTTTTTAAAAAAAGAAAAAAGTAAATTGTTAAACTTAAAGTTACAGCCTCTATACGTCCCACTGTTGAGCACAGGCCTCCTCTCATATCTGAGAGGGTTTTAGGGCAAGGAAATGTCCGCCGCGCTGCCCCAATGCGTGTAGGTGAACTTCACATGTCTTCGAAATATTTTTTTTCTTATTCCTCGGACATGCAGGTTTCCTCACAATGTTTTGCTTCGCCGCCGAGCACGTGGTAAATCAGCACTTAAAATTGCAATTAACAATATCATTGGTACTGGCGGGGATCGAACCCGGGTTGCTCGCGTACTGTGAAATTAACAGCGAGCGCTAACCATCTGAGCTACCACGGCTCTAATTGTTATTGCTGGTCAAACCAAGGCGTCATACTTTCACTCAACAGACTTATTTTGGCCATCTTATAAAAGCCTTTGCATTTAGAATTATACCCATTATGGTAATGTAATCACCTAGTTAAGGAAGTCAGTATTGAACTGAATTAGTTTTAATTAATTATTACAATAAAATATATAATAAATGTTATTGAGACGTATTTGTTGTTTTTATAAAGCTTCAGCATCGCTCCCGAAACTTAACTAGATAGTTACGTTAAAAATTATATCCCCTGAATTGTCATCTCTAGGAGTGGAATTTTTGAAGTGAAATCTTCTTTAGCCGCGTTGAGCGATTTTTGGTAGGGCAAAAACTTATTTGTTCACGTCACCGATTTTTTTTTTATAGAATAAGGGTGACAAACGAGCACACAGTCCATCTGATGGTAAGTGGTTGCAGTGGCCCATAGACATCTACATCTATCTTAGTTTGCGAATTTAAATGCAGATGCGTTGTCAGCCGTGAGGACTAAGATAGAATGCCTTTTTCCAGTAAAAAGGGTGACCTCGACTAGTACATGCGTCTCCTAAGTAAGTCGTACGTATGTCATCTACTAGTATAGCGGCCTGTGCACATGTTTACGCATTGAATTTTAACTTCTGTCGGCAGTCCTTATGGCTGCCTCTGTTTTCTTTTAACCAAATTTATATGGACCCACCCCTGAAGTATAATCTGCCTAATAAAGAAGAACCGTCAAAATCGGTTCATATATACAAAGCAAAAACATACAGTCGAATTGAACACCTCGTTATTTTTTTTTGAAGTTGGCTAAAAAAAGCAAAGCAGTGTATCTAATGGTGCATGGTTCCTCCAGTCCGTGCATTTCACCATTAAAGAATATGATAAAATGCCTTACAGCTTCTATCAAAACACACTCTTTTACAATCTACCTACTCCTAGGCAGAAATGGAGACATATTAATTAAACCTAAATTTGATATCGAGTGTAAATGGGGCTCGTTACTATTGTGGGAAGTCAGAATGTGTCACAATAGGGACATATGGCAATTCATAATGTGTTAGTCCCTACCTTAATCTAGGGTAGCGAAAGTTGGGGATGACAGAAGCACGAGAGTCGAATAAATGCTGTAGAAGTGCGGTCATTAATACGTGTGTTAGGGGTGACTCTGAATGACAGGGTGAGAGATTATGTGATAAGAGAAAAATGTGGTTTGCAAGATGAGAGGGTTAAGAAAGGGATGCTTCGGTGGTTTGGTCATGTAGAAAGAACGAATGAGGATAGAGTGACAAAGCAAATTTAGATTGCTGAAGTGAAAGACAGAGTCGGAAAGGGATACCCTAGGCCGAAGTTTATCGACCAAATTGGCGAAATATTGAAGATGAACTAAATTAAGATTACCCTTAACCGACGAGCATGTATACGTAGGTATAGATGTAAAAGAGGCGAGAAATGTCAGGATCGTGCCAAATGGAAGTCTGTAGTTTCTGTCTACCCCTCTGGATGATAGGCGTGAGTTTATGTTTATGTTTATATTATGTAAATTTGGTTTAATTTGGAGACCACTGACCTAACTACTACGCTGCACCAATGCGCACGGTCGTCCGGTTTTTTTACTTACTCGTTAATTCTGAATTACAGTCAATAAAAATGTCCTTCACTTTACCCAGAATTAATCAATAATTAAAATCCTCTCAGCATGACGTTAGCCTGTCCGCCGCCATGTTGATTCGAATTCCCGCCATTACATTGCAACTTTTTTTTAACATCATACAGTCAAACAAACGAAAAAAAAATATTATCGGAAGTAGTTAGGTCTGCTTCCAATAAACTTCCACTATTGCAAATAAACGGAAACAGATTAAAAGAAAGTTACATAGAAAGTTAGTTGGACAAAGTATCATACGGTAATACACTTTATATGTAGCAAGCAGACGTTAGGAAATAGAAACATTGATAGGATAACAAAACAGAATATGTATAAATGCCTAACACGCAAACCTGTCTGGTAATATCTTTTTTAATATATTGAGAGACGTGTTAAATAAATCGATATAAGTAAATTGTTTGTTACCAGGGGAACTTTAAAAGAAAGAATTTATTACGAATATAATATCTTTTATGTAATCGCGGAGGAACAAAAAGTGGAATTACACGTGAGGATTGCATTTAGAAATGCCAGATCGGAAGACCAAAATATCTGGACAAAATTTGAAAATGTCGTGATTTTGGGGTTGTTGTTAGGAGAAATAGATAAACAAAAAGTTTATTTTTTAAATTAATAGGCTACAAAAGAACCGTGGTAGCTCAGATGGTTAGCACTGGCTGTTAATTTCACAGTACGCAAGCAATCCAGGTTCGATCCCCGCTGCTCTAATGAAATTGTTAATGGCAATTTTAAGTGCTGATTGACCACGTGCTCGGTGGTGAAGGAAAACATCGTGAAGAAACCTGCATGTCTGAGAAATAAGAAAAAAAATATTTCGATGACATGTGAAGTTCGCCAACACGCTCTGGGGCAACGCGGCGGACACTACCTTGCCCTAAAACCCTCTCAAAAATGAAAGGAGGCCTTTGCCCAGCAGTGAGACGTATATAGGCTGTAACTTTAACTTTTAACTTTAAAAAGACTTAACTTACCATTGTTGACACAACCAATTTAAGTAACTAATGTAAATTACAATACAAGTAATTTAAGTAATTAAACAATTTACTTCAAAGTTCAGTCTAATTACTAACGCAGCTTTTATTAAATCAAAGGCAGCTGTGATGTGAAGAGAAGCTGTTTGTCTGGAGATTTTGAGTTTTGTCGGGAATCTAGAAATCATTAAAAATGTCGGGAGAATCCAGACAAATCCCGACCATATGGCAACTCTAATCGCATTGCATTGTTCGGCGTGCATGAGCAATAAATGCGACCAGAGAAGAGTCAATTAAATAATTCAACAGTCGACAAACAATTTGTGTCGGTAATTGTCGCAATATGGCAGTTGGATATTAATAAGACATTTATTTAAGTGACTCAGAAATTCTCTTACTTCTTACGTACCCGCGTCTGTAAAGTCTGTTTGGCGAGAGTTGATACAAAGCAGGGGTCCTAAACTCGTCACTAATTGCGGCCCGCTAATTATTTTTGCCGACAGATATTAAGGGCATGGTATGTTCCGATATACACTGTGACTACTGTAAGGTGTGACGTCATTTCAGTATACTGTGAAGCCGTTCCTTTTTAGTTTTCTATACTGGTTACTGTTTGAAGCGGAACGCAGTCCAGTATACTGTTTCAAATGAAAATATTTTTCATGTTGATTATTATTTGAATGTTGTTGCTTTTAAAACTCAGTGGCCGAGTATATTTAAATAACAATATTAATTAATAATAATAACAATCATTACTGAGTACTGAGAGCACCTTACCTCGAAAGCGCTAGTGCTCACAGTACAAAAATCGATCTATGACGTCATATATTTCTCTAGGGTACTGCTTCAGTATACTGGCAGTCCATCGGAACGAATTTTTCACCAGTGAGAGCACTGAGCAGTACTTGCAGTGTAACGACCTAAATAGGCGCCGCGTCGGATCACCCGGCCTCGCGCTGACAACAGCTGTGAGTCTCGTACCAAAAACTCTGTACTTACAGCGATAAGCGACACCCGTCACATAGATTGCGATATTTAAGCGATAGTCGCTATTGAGAGACGTTTTCATAATATTTATCAACTCTCGCCGAATACACTTTAATATGGGCCAATAACGAATTTGAACACTAATAATGTCCAAAGTCATAAGCATCGTACTGTCGGAAATAGACCTACTATAATTTTTAGGGTTCTATGTCAATATAAGCAAAAGAAAACATTGATTATTTGTCATCAGAGGTGATCCCTATTATGTTTCCGATATTATTGTCAATAACAATGCGAATAGTAACTTAGTTTTATAATTTTAGTCAAAAATAGTTTAAAACAGGTTTATGTCGCCAAAACATTTTTTGGTAAAATTTTGCACGTAATAAGGTTCGTTAGGCACTACTGATCATAAGCCTCTTCCAAAGCATACCACTTTGCCACTTAGTCAGATCTTCGGCTTCACACATTCCATCCAGGTGCTGCCAGCCGCCTCGCGCTAATTGTCGCTACATTCAATAATAATGTCCTACAGACCGAATTTCAGTCACGGCGGCGGTCTCAACGGAGACTAGCCATCTGCACAGGACAGGATTACAATGCTCAAGTGTATGCGCAAGCACAGGTGCAATCTCTGTTCCTCCACTCTTATAGTCCGATGAGACGGTAATCCGACACAACCAGAGATATATTTGGCGCAGGACCAACGGCTTTACGTGCATTCCGAGACACGGGGTGAAACACTGCCAACTTCCTGACTCCGGGCTGCTATTGAGAATTTCTTGACAGAAAAACCCAATAACAAATTTTTGGCCCGACCCGGGATTCTAACCAGGGACGTGTTAGCAATCGTGTTTACGACCATTAGAGCAACGAGGCAGTCACATCGTTGCATCTAACCAGGGGGCGACCCACATTACGTTTATCTAAGCGCGGTGTCCAGTCTACGATGAATACGTCCCCTTTTCCACTAATATCAGACTCAGCTGCACCAAGCACAATCCACTGAAGCTAAGTACACATTCCATAAAATATAAACAATTTAAAGAAATAGTCAACTGAAGAAATCGTCTGAAAATATAGTGACCAACGAATAGTGAACAACCGATATAAAACAACCGTAGTTGAACAACCGTATTCAACAACCGTGGTCAATAACCAATAGTAAGAAGATTTCCGCTGAACAGTTGAGCAGTCGAACCGCTGGCCATTGCCTACCATTTGTATTCTATTTCGTGCATTTTGATTTAACCTCAGTCCACAGTACCCCAGCTGCACCCACAAAGACGGCAGTAGAAGTATCCTCCGGAACCTATAGGTGTAGGACGTGAGCAACTCGCGGAGTACTTTCGTTGGTACTGTTTAGACGTCACTAGTTGTTACCATGAGCCTTTTATATTTAATTATCCACTTAAAAGGGTCAATAAATTAAACTTTTAATCTATACAAATAAATAAAATTGAAGTGTCTGTTTGTAATGTCAAAATAACAGCATTTTACTAAATGCATATGAAAGTATGTACATACAGTAAATCAGAGCCGTGGTAGCTCAGATGGTTAGCGCTCGCTGTAAGTTTCACAGTACGCGAGCAACCCGGTTCGATCCCCGCCGGCACCAATGAAATTGTTAATTGCAATTTTAAGTGCTGATTTACCACATGCTCGGCGGTGAAGGAAAACATCGTGAGAAACCTGCATGTCTGAGAAATCATCAAAAATATTTCGAAGAAATGTGAAGTTCGGCAACACGCACTGGGGCAGCACGGCAGACATTTCCTTGCCTAAAACCCTCTCAGAAATGAGAGGAGGCCTGTGCCAGCAGTGGGACGTATATAGGCTGTAACTTTACTTTACTGTCTTATTGTTCCGGCTAATCTCCGAAATGGCTGGACCGATTTTGATGGGACTTTCACTGGCGGGTAGCTGATGTTATAAGGAGTAACTTAGGCTACTTTAATTTTAGAAAAATAATTACGGTTCCGCGCAAAAAAAAAATGAAAACCCTAAATTACACGCGGGCGATGTCGCGGGGAACAGCTAGTACAAAGTAAAAACCGACTTCAAAGAACTTAAAATAATAGAATTATTTTCATGTAATAGCTTCTAAAGTCAGGGCTTTCTTTTATACACTATACACTAAGTACTTAACTAATTCTCCTATACACTAAGTCTTAGCAGTTAGCACCAACTTCAGAAGCTATTAAGTGTTTTTTTTAAGTCATTGCTTTTCATTCAATCATTAATTTGAGAAATCAAAATTATTTGATTCGATTTGATTTTAAAAGTAATACAGGAGCAAAGACAGAAAAATCCACTGTGTGTGTGTGTGTGTGCTTAAGTTTCCGCCAAAAAAATTGAATTGAAGAATGAAGAAGTGATAGGGAATGACAGTCATTTTTTTAATATCCGAAACAGACACAGGAAACGAAAAGATTGAGCCAGTCATTGAAGAAAGGACCATAAGTAAAATCACTAACATAACGACAGTTGATAAGGCATGCCTGGAAAGTGCACACGCGTCGCGTCGTTTGCATGAACAGTTCTCGGAAATTGCCAGCTGTAAATTAAAGGTTACTTTTAATTTATTGCCCTGAAGGAACAAGGCCTGTGGTTGTTTTTTTTTTTTAAATTCGGTGCAGTGGAACCAATCGTTTATATATTATCTGGTTTAAATGTTATTGTGCGAAATTTGAAGGATTTCTATATATTGATCGTGAGTAATAATTTATTTAATGATTCAATTAAGTATAAGTTTTATTATCGATTTAAAAAAAAAGTTATGTAATTAATTACTTCGCTCTTGGAATGCAGTTCAATTACAACTATAACTAATTATTGTATACACCTGCATTCACAATGGCGGTAAGATTTAGAGGTCAGTGTGCTAGTGTTTTTGTTTGTCCTGGATTCGAATCTCGAGTACTCGTTAATAATTATTGTAAGTGTCCCCGAATCAATGACATTGACCTTTCTGACTTCCATTGATATGAATATTTAAATCGAATAACTGCTCAATGGTTAAACGTTTTTACTACCTAAAGCTTTCCTTTAAGGACTAGCGACATGCCCCGGCTCAGTCTGTATAGGATCCATTAATGTGGTGTTATTTAGATTTAAGATAATCAAACACCATTTATTTTATCAGTATTTAGTTTTTTGAAACAAAAATCTTCAAGTTTGTCGAACAAAATATAGCCTGGCAGCCAGGCATTGCTCTCGAGCTGTTTTTAAAGTTTCATCACAATCGGTTCAGCCATTCCAATGATTAGTCCGAACAGACAAACAAAAAATATAAAAATGGTTGTTTATGTCTTAGTTTATTGTCCCCTGACCAGATGGAGCGACAATTTGCGCAAGGTGGCTGGTAGAAACTGGATGCGTGTAGCCGAAGACCGGGCTAAGTGGTGCGCCTTGCGATAGGCCTATGTCCAGCTGTGGACTGCCGCAGGATGATGATGATGATGATGATTAATTAATTAATTAATAATAATAATAATAAGATATGCAAATAAACCCCTGAGCTCAATAGAAGCCTATTATTTCAATATTATAGACAGACATTTCAATTTTATTTATATGTATCGGTATAATTATAAAGGAGTACTAAATCAATGAGTTAATGCCATTAAGCAGACTCTTCCAGTCAATCGAATTCATCGACTTACTGCATTTCTTACCATCTAGTGGGGGCCAGACTACATTCCTCTACGAGGTTGCCACTCGAGAAACTTTCTTCTCCATCGGTTGTCTGTTCTTCAAGCTATACGGTCGGCAAATTGCTATTTAAGCTATATATTACTACTATCACTATATGTTATTATATAATAACAAAATGTAATAAACATAATATAATAACAAATTACATCATACTTACTGTTGTGGCTAA
The DNA here is from genome assembly GCA_029286625.1 of Parnassius orleans. Lineage (NCBI taxonomy): Eukaryota > Metazoa > Arthropoda > Insecta > Lepidoptera > Papilionidae > Parnassius > Parnassius orleans. The sequence continues at coordinate 3,594,940 of JAGSMP010000058.1, forward strand.
CTATTAACATTTTTATGAAATTAAATGAATTAAAAATGAAAAAGAATAGAACCATAGGTAATCAAAGAATGTACTATAATAAAATTATACGACAGCAGCACCTGTTCACCAAGTATAATAGCGATCCGCCTCGGCTTTGCTCGATTGATTTCTGGATCTCAGCAACAGCGCCACCTAGCGGGTCATTGGACCCAGTAGGTGGAACTGTTGGTAAGTCACACGGCCACAATTGTGAGAGTCTTAATTTTTTAATTAAAAACGTAACCTCCACACTAGAATTTTCTCCCGTATCGTGGGGGCAACTTACATACATAAATTTCACAAGGACCAACATCCAGACCCGGAACAATTATTTGTAGGCCATACAAATACGTGTTCCATACGGGATTTGAACCCGCGGCCCTTAGCGCGGCAACTCATTGTTAAGCCACTGCGACACAAAGCCGTCAAATAATTCTTAAACCAACTAAATCACACACATAAAATTTCATCAAAATAGGTCCAGCCGTTTAGGAGTCCAGTCACTGAAGACTGAGTCAGACAGAAGAGTTAATATGTATAAAGATTGGATGTTTCTGCAATAGATGCTCAACAAACCAAGGTTTTAATATTTTATTGCACAACTTTCTGATGTCATCGGGCAGTGAAGTCCAATATGAACAGATGAAATGAATAACAACATTAAATCTTATTGTTAAAGGAAAATCGAATAACACTGTTATTTGTCACTCATGTCATTATGTCATTTATGGGGCAACATATACGCCTTTACAACAAAATCCCAGAAAATGTACAAAATTTGTCAATAAATAAGTTTATTTTTAATAATATTTTATTAAACAAAAATTGTACAAGAAGGGTTATTATCATCGATATATATGTACTACGCACTAGATTTGGCATTCCGAACATTCACTATGTTCAAATGAACTGTGCTGCAATCCGTACACCTTTAGTGTCATTTAGTGTGGCTTCAATATTCAGAGTGTGGAGCTGCGCTAATAATACGAGATTTCAAATTAAAGTTTAAACCTGAACGTAATTAATAATTCAGTAGTCAAATAAGTAAAATTATTTGTTGTTCAAGTGAATAAATAGGTAATAATATTACAATAGAAAAAATAAATTTCTTCATTTATATGCCACGCTATCTACAATCATAGACTAAAATCTACTATCTCCGCTTGCGAAAACAGAATAGTGCACATTTTTGTTTGAATAGCTTCTCTAGTACGTAGTACATAGAACTCAATGGTTATTATAATATCAAAGAATACATAAATAAAAATAACCTCTGGGAATGAGGTGATCGCCACCGTGCTGGTTCTATAAAATTCATTTAAAAAAATTACAAACAAAATCATTGTAAAGTGAAATATGTTTAAAAAAAAGTCCCGCTGGGTTTCATGCTGGTTCTTCCCAGGACAGAGGTATTTTCCGAACCGGTGGTAAATAAAAAAAGACTTTCAATAAGTATTATGTAATAATCTATATTGAATAAACATTATTTTATTCTATTCTATTCTATACTCTCAGTGTAGAAACTGAGTGCCGGTTTGTTCGAGTATGAATGGTAATCACTAGATGCTAGCACTCCTGGATGGATGGATTCTTTTCTGCCTAGGTGTCTGTCTGGGTCGGCACTAGGTACCACCGTTTTACATATTTCTGGCAAAAATATCTGTTATAGTGTCTTCAAGGCAAGAGTGATTAGGCTTTTGTTAGCTATCTCAGTGCGCTTTACTATCTTTGGCTGCATCATCATTACAATAAGGTGGGATGGTCAAGCACTAGCTTAGAGTAGTTAGAAAAATAAAAGTACTGTGTTCCGGTCTGAATGGTATAGAGAATATAATTACAGCAGTGAGTTTTCTTTTATAGAATAAGGGTGACAAACGAGCACAGTCCACCTGATGGTAAGTGGATGCTGTGGCCCATAGACATCTACATCTATCCTCAATTAAGAATCAAGATGCAGATGCGTTGTCACCCCTGAGGACTGTTATGGAATGTCTCGTTTCCAGTAAAAATGATCTTCGGTTCTCTACACTTAACATAAGAAACACAGCAGCATTAAGCTGCTATTTTACGCTGGTATTTTATGAGAGCGTGGTCCTACCCCGGTCGAGCTGACCCATTTGTGCTACAACCACAATATAGCTGCAGCGTGGCTCTACCACGTATAAAGGTATTAGCTTTTTTTGTTTAAATTTGGCTGCAGGCGCCCATAGACTGCAGGAGTCACTTCGAATCCCGCACGGAACAAGTATTTGTATGGCTTACAGATATAAACTACTAAATACTACCAGACCCGGTACAATTGGGTCTGGATGTATGTCCTTGTGAAATGTATGTATGTAAACTACTCCCATGATGCAGGAGAACATCCTAGTGTGGAGGTATCGTTTTGAATTTTAAAAAAGAAAAGAAGGAAAGAAAAAGAAGTGTAGAGCGCCCCTCACTTATGGAGTGAGGCATGAAGTTGCTGCATGCAGGCGGCTTAGAACCCATTTAGTGCCATTGCCCTATGTTCAGCAATGAACTTGTGAAGGTCTATATGATCATGATAATTCGAAAATACTTTATTGTTTTATTGCACCTTACCCATTAAGTTTTACCCCTTTTTAATAATTAATTTTTGGGTTGTCTGGATGAAATTGCTGTGTAAAAATTGCTGTAATAAAAATAAAATTGATGTAAAAAAATAAGACCACGTTTTGTTTTCCTTTTAAGTCCGCTTCAGTTTACAGGTGTTTCGTATGGTGAGTGTAGAGAACAGGAACTTTTTTTTACTGGAAACGAGGCATTCCATCTCAGGCCTCAGGGGTGACAAGGCATCTGCATTTTGATTATTAATTGGGGATACATTTAGATACCTATGGGATACAGCGTCCACTTACCATCATCTGGACTGTGTGCTCGTTTGTCACCCTTATTCTATAAAAAAGTATATTCGTCGGCCAATTTATCGTTGATTATCGCTTGATGAAAGAGAGACACTAAGAATTTCTTAAATTGACATGATTTATATGAGTAAGACCCTTTGTGTTTTTGTTACGTGAATTTTTCCATGATGTACAATAAAGAGTATTGTATGTAAATATAAAGAGATACCGCAACGCTATACGTTCTGCCGAATGGTCCCCTCTATGGCTTTAGCATTAACATACGGGTTGTGTTGAGATTTTGATGGAGCCTCTGGCGTGCCAATGCGACTCGCAATCCCAAAGAACTCGAGCGGTGGCCACTGAGAACATTGCAGAACAATTGCATGTGTTTGTAATGACGTCACGCTGCACACGTCAAACGCTGACTACTAAGGCCTTAGTAGCCGGGCATTAGACCTTAGCCTTAAGTTTACCCTTACGAGACGTCTTAGTTATATTGGTTTATAGTTCTGTTCAGTTTTTAGCTATGTTCAAAAATCTCATGTATTATATCACCAGGAAGTTAGTTTAAAATCAATTACTAAATTTGACCCAAACAGACATACACGAAAGCGAGTTAATAAAAACGTGGTAATAAAAAAGTAAGTGTGACAAACGAAAATAAGTAGCGGCACGAAAGTCTAGCGGTGTCCGTTATTGCGCATAACTAACGCTGATTGGCTTATCGCGCATAAGTCACGCTGATTAGCTCGTGCGTATCATTCGCACGCGTTGGTTGGCTCTCCAGTCGTATTTGTGCAATTCAATTCGTGCGCGTCCCCTCCACGTTTTGTTCAGCGCTAGACTTACGTACCGTGACTTGTACACTGTCCACCTTATGGTAAGTAAATGCTGTGGCCCATAGGCCCAACTCAAATTATTATTTAATAATTTATTACAAACCTTAAACAGAATCAGAAAAGTTTATTTTCTTATAATTTGATTTTATAATTTAAAGGGACTACAGGAGCTAAACGCAAGTTTTATAATGCCTTAAAGTATATGATCCACTGCAGTAAACAAAATCAGAAAAATATATGATATTTTTCAGAATATATGCTAGTTAGATAGTGTATTCAAAACATGATACTACTAATTTGATGCGACAGAAAAAATCACAAAATACCATATTAAAACCATATTAAACATGCAATCATTCTGATTTTTTGTCATTTTATTTCTTTTTTCTACAAGCAACATATTAACGTAATAGTGTTTTAATTTCTTAGTAAAATCAATAGATATTTTTTTAAATCGTATATTCTTATTTCTGAACTTAATACGTACGCATGTGTGCGTAAACGCCTGTGTACTGACAGTGCCGGCCGAGCCCTGATGCTGTACAGAAATTGTGTAAGTGTGTACGTGCATTATTCGAGGTCACTTACCTCTTGTAGTCCTCTTAATTACTAATACATAAATACGACTTTCATGAATTTCATTAGGCTTTAGTTTGAATAATAATAATAAAGTCGTCCAGACCGAATTTCGGTCACGGCGGCCATTCTCAACGTAGACTAGCCATTTGCGCAGGACAGGTTTATAGTGACCAAGCAAGCACAGGTGCATTCTCTATTCCCTCACTGTTAGTCCGATGGGACGGTAAGTCAACACGACCGGAGAGAGATCAGGCGCAGGACCTACGGCTTTACGTGCTTTCCGACGCACGGTGGTGAAAACACCGCAAATTTTCTGACTCCGGGCTGTTACTTAGAATTTCTTGACAGAAAACTCAATAACTGATTTTAGCCCGACCCGGGATTCAAACCCAGGTTTTTTGATCAGCTACCGCGTTTACGACCACTAGGCCAACGAGGCAGTCAGTAGTATTGAATTTAGATATTACTTAAATTTTAGTTAGTCTTATTAAAAATAGTTTCTTGTTTAATATCACTTGGATTAAAAGGAAGTAGTGATTCCATAGAGCGGAAAGCTAAAGAAAGTGAAAGTTAAGATAACTGATTGTAGGTTTCCGTGTTCATACATGTCTTCGCTACGTGTGACACCGTAACGGAATTTAAATGGTTTCCTAGGTTCGAATACCTGCAGCTTAATGCTGCTGCGTTACGTACAGCGATTGTGAGACCGGAAACTCTTTTTACTTGTATCGAGGCATTTCATCTCAGTCCTCAGGGGTGACAAGGCATCTACATATTGGGACTTTACAATAAATAACATAATAAAGCATCTGAATTTTGATTTTTTATTCAGGAATTAAGATAATGAGGCTAGATATAGGTAGATCCCACGGCAGCCACTTACCAACACGTGGATTGCGCTACGTTGTCATTCTTGCTTCTATAAAAAAAAAACTTCAGTTTCATCATTAATTTCATTCCATTGATCGTAAGAGACTCTGCTTAACTTTTTAGTGTCGGAACAACTAAAGACCGGTTTTTATCGGTAATTTTGGTCGTTTTCATTTCCTGCTTTCATGTAGAATCAGTAATTCAAATTATAATAGAATAATTACTTACTTTAATTTTGCTCCTCTATTTCACTGTGTAGTTTTCGGCGACATTACACACGATTCCTTCCTCAATCAGACAACATACCGGTTCTAATACACGCAATGTGACATAATATTAATTCACATTATATATTTCCAACGACATATTATCAAGTAAGTAATTTCTTATTTTAGGTCTTTACCTATTAAATTGTCGTTCTGCAGTACTGGCCATTTCAAATCAAAATAATTTTGAATTAAACTACTTTTACGGATTATATCGCGTTTAATTAACTTATTTTATTAATTCCCGACGTTTCGGGTGCTTTACAGCACCCATGGTCACGGGGGACTGAGGTGATTGACGTCCCAATGTCAAAGTTAATATGGAGTACCTTCAGCTTTTTTAATTATTAATTTTGGTCCGATCTACGCAGAACGAACTACCAAAATTAATAATTAAAAAAGCTGAAGGTACTCCATATTAACTTTGACATTGGGACGTCAATCACCTCAGTCCCCCGTGACCATGGGTGCTGTAAAGCACCCGAAACGTCGGGAATTAATAAAATAAGTTAATTAAACGCGATATAATCCGTAAAAGTAGTTTAATTCAATGTGTAGTGTTCGCGTAAATATAAGAAATCATTATCAAAATAATTTTCTTTTGGAATTATAATTTCAAATTAATTTCATTTTAAAAACATGAAATTCTATTTTCAAAATTAGTCATTTGTTTTTGATGCAAACAAATACTGAATAATGTAAACTTTTCATAGAATTTACGAAGGATTATCGGTATGGGAGATGCGCCACTCGCCTTATACTCTGCGACTGGCAGGGCCACACCGCCGATTCGGTGATGGTGGGATCACGGGGGCAGAGTATTGCTGGTATTTCGTTGCGCATATTTTCAATAGAGTAAGTGTGACAAACGAGCACACCGTCCACCTGATGGTAAATCCTGTGGCTCATAGACATCTACATGTATCCTCAATGAAGAATCAAAATGTAGATGCAGATGGAATGCCTCGTTTCCAGTTAAAAGGGCCTCCGGTTCTCTACACTCACCATATGAAACAGCAGCATTAAGCTGCTATTATACGCTGGTATTATGAGAGAGCGTAGTCCTTCCCTGGCTGAGTCGATCAATTCGTGCTACAACCATATCATAGCTGCAGCATGGCTCTACTACGTATAGAAGTCGTAATATATTTTTCTATACTTCCAAGCGTCAAATAAACAAAGTTGATTATGTCCATGTTGGAGTTTCCAGGGTCACGTTAATTGGCAATGTGTTGTAAGAAACTGCCACTGTTATTTTCGCTGTCAATGAAAAATAATTAAAATACCTGGTATATTCCAATATGTCTGAAGAATGGACGTGAATATAACATTGTATGCAAGTGTAAAGATACACAGAAACATGTCTTGAGAATAAAGATATACACTAAATATCTAGATTTTTATATTAATTTTAGATCTATAGTTAATAATTTTACGGGTTTTAGCCCTTTCATTATGTTTTAAGGTTTTAGGGTATAATTATTGTAAATTTGTAAATTTGGTTGTCAAAAAACATCGCCTAAGGCTGCCATCCGAGAATATTTCTTATCCATCGGTTGTGGGTACTCCGAGCTTCATGGATTATAAGTTATTAAATTATTCTTCTTTTATTTCAATAGATGCAGGTGGCTCGGGACCGTGCTTTGAGGCATTCATTGGGACGCCACGCCATCACGATAGGCTTATCGCGATTAACCAAGTTGCCTTTCTACAATCTTCATAGTAACTATACTATAAATGTATGTGGGAATTTCTTGTAACTGTGATGTGATTTAACGTTGATATCATTTATTTTTAAAGTTTTCTATTTGCGTTAACGATTGTATGAAGCTAACTTTTTTTACGTGTTAGAGCTATGCTGCAGCTATATTAATTGTATAGTTGTAGTACGAATGGGTCGGCTCGACCGGGGAAGGACCACGCTCTCACAGACCACCAGCGTAAAATAGGAATTTCATGCTACTGTGTTTCGTATTGTGAGTGTAGAGAACTGAACACCCTTTTAACTGGAAAAGAGGCTTCCATCTTAGTCCTCACGGCTGACAACGCATCTGCATTTTGATTCGCAAACGAGGATAGATGTAGATGTCTATGGGCCACAGCAACCACTTACCATCAGGTGGACCGTGTGCTAGCTTGTCACCCTTATGCTATAAATTAATAACGAGGTGATTATTGCCATCTTTCCCAGACACCTGTGTCAAATTTCGTAACGCTTTCTCTAAAACATTTTATTACAGTTAATGAAAATAATAATAATAAGAACACATATATTATATATGGTCACCCGAGGCAAGTGTGACAGTGGGGCAAGTATAACAAATGCAAATTATGCGGCATAAACACGTTTTTTTTGGTTAAATTCCATCCATTGAACAACGCAGGAACATTTACGCTATTGACATTTAAGTACATAGCTTCAACTACTTTATTGACAGACGTAATTTTTAAAACTACTCAGTAAACTTGCCCCATGTGGGGAAAAACTCATTGTTACAAAAAATGGACATTCAAATCGTTTATAGATCTTAAAATATTTTGACATTAGTATGATCTCTTCAATTGTGTCGAAAACCACAGATAATAATATAGTAACTACAAAAAGGAGCGTGCTGTCACACTTGCCTCATTAATGGGGTAAATGTGACAGTCTTCCACCGTAATCAGTTTTAATTACCTTAAATTACAAAATGCTACTTGTTGATACTAAAATGCTTGATCAAACAAACAAGCACTTAATAATTGATGTTATGAAACTGAATTTTCTATGTTAAATCCTTACAGAGTAGAAGTATTTAAATGTCCATTATAGTTTTAATTAATTTACGTCACACTTGCCTCGGGTGACCATATATATAAATAATCTTCAAAACAATGTAATTGTGCCATAGTTGCCACGCTTGAAAATCTGCCGCAATATGAGGCAATCTATGGGAGTGGCCTATGTTCAGCAGTGGCCTTTCATAGGCTGTTATGGACAGATGGATCAATGTAATTACTTTACATCAATGTATACAACAAATTTTTTTACGTGATAGAGCCATGCTGCAGCTATATTGTGGTTGCAGCACGAATGGGTCAGCTCGATCGGGGTGGGACCACGCTCTCACAGCTTTAATACTGCTGTGTTTCGTATGGTGAATATAGAGAACCGGAGACCCTTTTTGCTGGAAACGAGGCCTTCCATCTCAGTCCTCAGGGGTGACAACGCATCTGCATTTTGATTCTTAATTGAAGATAAGTGTAAATATATAGGCCACAGCATCCACTTACCATCAGGTGGACTGTGTGCTCGTTTGTCACCCTTAATTATTCTATATAAAAAAAGTATGTGATTATAGTGTAATAGCAAATCTATCTCATCAGTGAGCTTACTGTCTACGGCAACTCTTACCTACGTTACGGCAAAAAAAAAATCACAAAAATTATATTAATGTATTTTTTCAGCTAACTGCCTATCTGGTATGTGTACTTGTTTCTATTGCCGTCCGTAACTTCTAAAACAGTGATCGTAGTTATTGGGATTGTGACAAATGCGAGTTACATAGTCGATAATCTGACGTCAGCATTGCATAAATATGGCTGATATATGAACTGTTAAAATTTCACGATCTAAGAAAATAATAATCTTCTAATATATCGTGTAAGCCGTCACGTGAGGCATACGGTCACGGTCATCATTATCAAACTGATCTCGATCCGATGTAAATATTTCAATTTTCATTTACCTACTTATACGATAAATACCCTATTATCCGTGGGTGTCGTAAGAGGCGATAGAGGGAAACAAATCAGGAGGTGAGCAGCAGGGTCTTCCTAATAACGACTAAAAATGAAAAACTGCGGTTGCCAACCCGCTTACCAAGAGTGCCAACTATGGCAAATATTCCACACACACACACGCACACACACACAACACACATGCCCACAAACACACACACACACACACACACACACACACACACACACACACACACACACACACAAACGCGTGTATGCAGGCACGCACGCACGCAAGCGCATACATGTCCGATATACCTTTGGCGCGAATGTTTTTATAGTTTTATTATTACAATATTTTGTAATTAATTACGTAAAGATCGTGCAAATAGTAATTTCACAGTTAAAGTTAGATCTTTAAACTGTGGTAATGTGCTATGGAAGAGTCGAGTCTCCTAACACAAGTTTTATACTTAAATGGAGACCCCCATCCCCGGTTATATTGTATGTATGATCATTTATTCAATAAACTTATACCAGACCTACTTAACCTAGATAATAAAAAAACATCTTGCTAAATCTGTAAAAGTCACATAAATTTTAGTGTTCATACGTACATAATGTCACGGGCACTGCTTGTCAATTACAACTGTAATAATTTGTCGTGTGTAACATAAATCTATCAAGTCATTGTTCGCGAGAACGACATTGTAGTGAGACACGTGTGCTCGTTCGCTAAGCGATGACCGTCTGTCATATGACTTGAAAATAGGGATACCATACGTCAGGATTTGTCCTGATTGCGTTCGGATTTTGAAAATGTCAGGCTTTTTCAATTCTTCAATTAAATATTATTACTAAATATTTTATGTGGTAGGGATGGAATCTGCGACTGATTCATCGCGTGAGTATACAAAACCAATAATTGATTTTTTACAGTAGTTAATTACGTTTGCAATGAAATGTCAGGACGTTTTTTATGGAAATCAGATAATTGTCAGGACATTACAGTTTTTCATCTGGTAACCATACTTGAAAAAGACGTCAATAAAGATAGAAATATTAAAATTAGAAGTTTCTAGAACTTCTATTAGCACTTTAGTAGGGTTGTAAAAATAGAGTTTTCTTTTAACTGTTAAATACCAGGGCTTGATTACTATCTCACTTGAGAGTAAGTAGTTATGTAGCTGAAGGTAGTAAGGTGCAGACTTAGCTTGAGAAAAGCCCATTTACACTTACCTTGAAAACATTCACATTGGAAACGGATGGAAAACAGATGCTGGCAAATAATTCCTACTAATGAGGGCTAATAATTTTCTGCTCACCAGATGTCGCTAGTTGACACTGAGGTAAAGTTTTTGTTACACAATGTAATTTAATTGAGAAGTTAAAAGTTTATCAGTTTCTAGAGTATTATATTAATACACAAAACAATGCGTCAGTGGTTTGCTCTTTAATTTTTTGCACATTTTTAACTTTTTTTTTAAATTTTTCTATTTTTATGAATATCTGTGGTTTGGTTTATTTATTTTTAATGTTATCAATATAAAATATAGCTAATAGTACAGAAAGAAACAATAACTTTTCACATTTTCCGAACAAATTAACTTCCCCGCTATCTATGGCCACACAAACCCATTACCATCAGGTGGACTGTGTACTTGTTTGTCGCCTTTATCCTATAAAAAATATTTCGACCTATTTTATTTTATAGAATTACCATTGTTATAGTCACGCGCGATATCTTATTGCGTTTCAATTGAAATTCGGCGTTATGTATGTCAAGAACAAAATCATTATGATTGTTTGATAGAAAATGAATTTATGATCGATTTTTCCAACCGAGTGGTGCAGTGATTGATGCAACGATCAAGACTTCTGAATCCTACGTTCGAATGACAGTTATTGCAAACAATAAAACACAAAAACTGTTGCATCATTCTTTTAATTATAATTAGACAACTTTAAAAAAGGAAGAGGCTAACAATACGATTAAGTGTTTTCTTATTTTTTCTGACAGCCGACTTCTTACAACCAAAACGAATAAAATCATTATATATTTATTGCCCAATGCATTTTTGTGGACTTCACAAGTCGACATTATCACGACATTTTCCTTTCCCGCCGAACTTGTGGTAAATTAGCACTTAAAATTGCAGTAAACAATTTCATGGGTGCCGACAGCATTGGAACATGGTTTAAATGATAAGAAATTTTAAGACGAACGCTTATCTCTGAGTTACCATAACTCAATTACACAGGGAACAATAAAATCTTACAATATTCGCGAACACTAAAAGTATAACATTAAAATGTCATGCCCCACTAACCTCAGCAGCCCAACACGGTGTTTTGTTTCTTTTAAGGCGTTCATCATAGTGTACCGTTACAAAGTCTATTGTGTTCAAAATATACCATATAGGCTAAGAATCGAATGACGTTTAAAGAGAGTGTGTATTATAGGTTTGTATGGAAAACATTTTGTTTAACTATATAAAAATAACAAACAGTAAAGCACATAGAAACTTTTTCGACAAATCGCATCACTAAGAAAATTCTTTTGTTTTTTATTTTCTTTTGACATTTACTAAAATTATACAATAATGATTTGATGACGGACTTCGAAATTGGTGATAGTTTGACATTGCAGTTATCTATATTATTGTTTTTTGGACAATTTATTTCTATTTAAATATTTGTATGCCAATTAATGTTATCATATAGGACAAAATAAACAATTGTTAATATATTTTAATGTGTTATTTGTGATCAAAAAATAAACATATTATTATTATTATAAAATATTGTACACGTAAAAGAGTCAACGGTGGTGGGATATAACAATAATGTTCTCCAGAGCGAATTTAACTCGGCGGCCGTCTCAACGGAGACTAGCCATCTGCACAGGACAGGATTATATTGCACAAGATAAGTGTAAGTAAGCACAGGTGCACTCTATTCCGTCACTTTCATATTCCGATGGTATGGCATCCGCCACGACTGGAGAGACCAGAGGCCAGCGCCAGTAGTAACAAGAGTAGTTACATTACAAACCTCCAATTCTCAGGAATTTCTAGACAGAAACACTCAATAACTGATTTTTAGCCCGACCCGGTATTTGAACTGGTGACCTTTTGGTCAGCAGTCACGCTTACTACCACTACACTAGTCGGGACCTTTAGTCTTCACCAACACATTATATTGTTTCATTCTTTAAAACTAGACAGAGTTTAATTCTGATTGATAGTTAAATAAAACTAGTTTTTACGGATTTTATCGCGTACATTAACTAATTTTATATTCCCGACTTTATAATTTAATCTGGAGGTAGCCGTGGTTAACTATGACATTGATACGCCGAACACCTCAGATCCCCCGTGACTGGGTACTGTAAAGTGCTCGAAACTTCGGGAATCTATATAAATAAAATGATAGAAGTTTGCAGTTGTGCGCGCATCACGGAAAAACTACTGGATATATTTCAATTAGGTTTTCTAAGTTTTATTTCTTAGACACTTGGCCCTTATCTTAAAAAAATATTGCGATATCTTCATTTAATATAAAGTTATTAAAGTTTTAAGAAACAACGATTTTTATACAGGGTTTTTCACACAGTCAACTGTACGTCGCTTGCTTTCGCTTTACTAACCCAGATAATTTATATATTATGTTTGCTACAAACGGAGCAGCGAATAACATTGTTTACAAAGAAATTTTGTAAGCAAAGTATATTTTTGCTTGCGATCTTTTTATGTTTTTCCTTCGCACATACGAAAACTTTGTTAATATATCAAGCAACGCGGACGAAGTCGCTGTTATCAGCCAGTATAAAATAAGTTAATGTACGCAATAAAATCTGTAAAAACTAGTTTTATTTAAAGGTGTAGTGTTCGCGTAAACAAAAGAAATCTGATTGACAGTTTCCTTTAAGCAATGCATTGTTACCTATAATATTTATCTTCTTCATTAGAAGCCGAAAACGATGAGACATACTGGAGTTACAAAGTCAATAAACAAAATACCCATTATTTATAAAAAAAATAAACTTGTAAGAAACTTGAGCCCTGGTTGCTCAGAAGAGCCGTGGTAGCTCAAATGTTTAGAAAGACGTGGTACCTCAGACGGTTAGCGCTCGCTATAAGTTTCACAGTACGTGAGCAACCCGGGTTCGATCCCCGCCGGCATCAATGAAATTGTTAATTGCAATTTTAAGTGCTGATTTACCACGTGCTTGGCGATGAAGGAAAACATCGTCGTGAGGAAACCTGCATGTCTGAGAAATAAGAAAAAATAATATTTCAAGAAGACATGTGAAGTTCGCCAACACGCATTGGGGCAGCGCGGCGGACATTTCCTTGCCCTAAAACCCTCTCAGATATGAGAGGAGGCTTGTGCGCAGCAAGGGGGACGTATATAGGCTGTAACTTTAACTTTTGTAAGAAACTTTAAATATTTTTGTTTTCGAAATTTTTACACGATTTTTTGTACTAAAAAATATCTACCTATATTTTATAAACTTGAAGTGACAATCATACAAACAGTCCACCTGATGGTAAGTGGCCACTGTAGCCCATGGACACCTTCGACCCACTTTGAATAAAGAAAGCTACAGATGCGTTGTCACTACAGAGCAATAAGATGGAATGCATCACAGCCTCTAATTTTAATGAGTCTCGATATCCTTCTGACCGGAACAGAGCAGTGCAAGATATTTGTCGGCAGAAATATTACGTAAGGTGGTGGTTTAATATGTGGTAGAGCCACGCTGCAGCTATATTAGTAGTATCCTTGTAGCACGAATGGGTCGCTCGACGGGGAAGGACCACGCTCTCAGAATACCAGCGTAAAATAGAAGGTTAGTGCTGCTGTTTCGTATGGTGAGTGTAGAGAACCGGAGATCCTTTTTACTGGAGACGGGGTGTTATATCTCAGTCCTCATGGGTGACAAAGCATCTGCATTTTGATTCTTAATTGATTTAGATGTTTATGGGCCACAGCATCCACTTATCATCAGTGGACTGTGCTCGTTTGTCACCCTTATTCTATAAAAAAAAAAGATATTTCACTCATTCGTTTTCCATATCCAACCTGTCAAAAGTTCTCAGCTGAACATACGCATCCTCCATGTATAGCCTTCTGCATCTGCATTTTGACTCTTAATCGAAGATATAAATGTAGATGTCTATGAGCCACAGCATCCACTTACCCTCAGGTGGACTGTGTGTTCGTTTGTCACCCTTATTTTATATAAAAAATATTTCACTCATTCCATATCCAACCTGTCAAAGTTCGCAGCTGAACATATGCATCCTCCATATATAGCCTTCTGCATCGGCATTTTGACTCTTAATCGAAGATATAAATGTAGATGTCTATGGGCCACAGCATCCACTTACCCTCAGTTGGACTGTATTCTCGTTTGTCACCCTTATTCTATAAAAAAAAAAGATATTTCACTCATTCGTTTTCCATATCCAACCTGTCAAAAGTTCTCAGCTGAACATACGCATCCTCCATGTATAGCCTTCTGCATCTGCATTTTGACTCTTAATCGAAGATATAAATGTAGATGTCTATGAGCCACAGCATCCACTTACCCTCAGGTGGACTGTGTGTTCGTTTGTCATACCCATTCTATAAAAAACATACACAGACGTATTTCTTGTCAGAAAATGAGTCCTACTACCTACTAGTTTACCGTTACCGTTACAGCCTGTAGATTGCCTCAAAGGGGATATTTGCCATAGTTGCCACGCTTGGAAAGCGGGCCACCACAGTTAATTTTTTATTTTTAATCGTTATTAGGAAGACGCTGCTGTCCATCTCCTGTTTTGAAGTGAAAACTTCTTTAGCCGCGTTGAGCGATTTTTGGTGGGGAAAAACTTATGGGTTCGCGTCACCGATGACCTCGACATGCTCGTGACGTATTGCGCTTGCGCCAGACTAGCGACGCGTAGTATAGCGGCCTGTGTACATGTATACGCATATATCATTGAGTTTTCACTTCTGTCGGCAGTCCTTATGATCGCCTCTGTTTTTTTTTTCGTCTTTCGCCTCTTAGGACACCCGCGGCATGATATAGGGTAGTGGATATCCTTACACCGCCACTACATGGAACACCTCATAGTTTAGGTAAGAGGCAAAAGCCTAATAAAAAACTATGTAGGTTAATAGTACAAAAAGCTAGTTAGTTCACATTAGAATTCGATTTAATACGCGAGCGATACCAACTTGTGTTTAAATAATTCATTAATCCCCTTTAACGAGATCTAGCGTCCAATTAGAAGTGACCAGTAGACATGTGTCATTCATTCATTTCTAGTGACCCGATCATTCAAGTATTGATTCGTCTTACGAACCGGGTCATTCGGGTCGATCATTCAAATGGATCATTTCGAGTTTCAGTACTCTGTGATCTGTGAGACCCGCTCGATAATGTCGGTCGTCGGACATTACTACACTCTTTGGTCGTAGGCTAGTAGGTTCTGTTAATCGTTTGATCCGGAACGTGCGAAAAATGTAATCGCAATCATAAACACTTTCAATCATTCACGAATGACACATGTCTAGTAACTAGGTAAAACTACCATTGCTGTTTATAAGCTAATAAAAAGCCTTATTACTGTGTGTGCACATAATATTTTTTGTCCATTTTAATAAAATATGGGGAGGTATTCGATATCTTTTTAAATGGGTAAGCTAGACGCGTGCCAGTACATGATCCTAATAAGTAGAATTTAATTAAAACGTTTCGTGTTTACAGTAATAAAACATAATCAATGGACAGAATTGTCGCCTTGTTCGTTTTTGTTGCAACTTATTTAATCGATATGTAAGCTGTTCACCTTTTTGTAATTCTTTAGTTACAGGAGTTATCAGTTCGTGGCTTGAAGTTGGTCGCGTTTGATATCAGACACCTGCAACAACTAACAAAGAACGCTGTTCACCGTAACGTGCAGTTTTATCTAATATATAAAAAATAATTTTTGTTTATTCGTATTTTATGCGCTGCCATACCGTTCATCAGATTGCGCTAAAACTTTGTCAACTTATTGCTTGCACTTGCGCGAAGGTTATAGGCACAGTACAAATAACTTACAGTAGGTGGCGCGCGTATCATACAGACAAAATCATTTGAAAATTATATATCATTCAACTTCAATGAATGTATTATCATTCCTAATTAAACAATATAACTGTTCCAAATTTAAAACGATTTTTCCACAATTATTTCTTCTGCGGCAGCAACGCGCCGTGTGCCAGCCACTTATATACACGATTCGCATTTTAAAACCGTTTAAGATAAAAACTATTCGTTCGCCAAATTACTACTTCAATGAAATTATGAAGTTTTTAAACCAGTATTTTTTAATGCAATTTATGTAATTTAAAGCACCTTGTAAGAGGAAAAGAAGCTTATCTATACATACATATATACAAATAAATAAAATTGAAGTGTCTGTTTGTAATTCCAAAATAACAGCTTTTTACTAAATGCATATAAAAGTATATACGGTACTTATAATAAAAACACAATTTTTAAAATAACAAACAGACAGACAGCTGTTTGTTCCGGCTAATCTCCGAAACAGCTGGACCGATTTTGACGGGACTTTCACTGGCAGATAGCTGATGTTATAAGGAGTAACTTAGGAGTAAGAGTAACTACTTATATTTTAGAAAAAGAATTAGGGTTCCGCGCAATATAATTAAAACCCTAAATTACACGCGAGTGAAGTCGCGGGGAACATCTAGTTATTAAATATAGTAGCCCAACATAAGGTATGATTGCCAAATTAAAAAAAATTAATTTGGCAATCATACCTTTAGTTTCATTTGTTCTTATGATCCGTATAATAGCGCACGGAGAACATGAGAAATATTTTAAATATTAAAAAAAATACTTAAAAGCTGACGACTAAATTTTTTTTATTTTAAGTCATAGCACGTAGTACTTGTACTATTATCTATTCTGTTGTCATAGGTAAATGTCGAACGAATAATGTACTTATAATACACACGATTTTACATTCGCTTCATATCTATAAGTACATAATAAACATAAACATAAACACTCACGCCTGTCACCCAGAGGGGTAGGCAGAGACTACGGACTTACATTTGGCACGATCCTGACACACCTCTCTCGCCTCCTCCACATCCATAAGAATAAGAATAAGAATCATTTATTTGCATAAAACACGGTAAATAAGTTGTGACATCAAATAAAAGATCAACATGTTTTGTCCTGTTAGGACGTGCAAATATTTAAGTATAAGATCTATTGAATTAAAACTAGTTATTATTTAAACGGTACAATTATTATTATTATTATGGTGTCATATTTAAAATCATAATACATTACAAACATTACATTCATGATCAAGTGAATTTATTTGTAATTAAAAAAACCCCTTAATATTGTAGAAAACCTTGTCCACCAACCACATAAAAAGGTTGCTTTTAAATTTATTAAGAGGCAATGACTTTATGTCGACAGTTTATTAAACATACATATATCTACGCATACATTCTCGTCGGTTAAGGGTACTCTTAATTTGTCCCATTTTCAATATATCGTCAATTTGGTTGATAAACTTTCGCCTAGGACGTCCCATTCCGTTTCTGTCGTTCACTTCTGCAACATAAGTTTGCTTGGTCACTCTTTCCTCGTTCATTCTTACTACATGCCCAAACCACCGAAACATAGGAATGTTGTGAAGAAAGGATTCTTAATCCTGGTCACAACGTCATCTTGCAAACCACACTCTTCTCTTATCACACAATTTCTCACCCTGTCATTCAGATTCAGCTCTAGCATAATCCTTAATGACCGCATTTCTACAACGATATATATGTACTACGTACTAGATTTGGCATTCGAACATTCACTATGTTCAAATGAACTGTACTGCAATCCGTACACTTTTAGTGTCATTTAGTGTGGCTTGAATATTCATAGTGTGGAGCTGCGCTAATAATACGAGATTTCAAAAGTTTAAACCTGAACGTAATTAATAATCCAGTAGTCAAATAAGTAAAATTATTTGTTGTTCAAGTGAATAAATAGGTAATAATATTACAATAGAAAAATAAATTTCTTCATTTATATGCCACGCTATCTACAAACATAGACTAAAATCTACTATCTCCGCGCATGCGCGAAAACAGAGTAGTGCACATTTTTGTTTGAATAGCTTCTCTAGTACGTAGTACATAGAACTCAATGCATTTATATAATTATTTATATATATAAATCCCACTTACTTTCAGCGAAACAAAATATTATAACAAAAATGTGTGATTATAAAAATAATAATATTATTTTATAATCACACATTTTACACACACACTTGACAGGCCTTGTCAAGTACCTATGTATCAAATTCGAATATTTTGTGTATGTACAGCGATCTTTTTGACTGCTGCAATCAGGCAGGCGATACAGTATCCACTCATGACGGCGACCGAGCGCGGACTGAGGTTTCATCGAAATTTTTGTACAATAAATCAAAACAGGCACCAAAAATAAAATAACCCTTATTGCAATCCATTATGATTCATCCGTATTAGCAAAATATGTGAAAAAATAAGCATCAGTTTTTATTTTTTTTACGACTATTTGTGACATTTTGATAAAAAGTAATCACCACTATTTTTTATTGAATATGTCTGCCTACTTATAGTATTTTTAGAAATCTTAATATATGTTGATAATAGAACAAAAATGTACCTAAACATGAGCCGGTATCATTAATTTTGTAGAAAATGGCTAGGAAGATCGTATTTACAATATAAAAACTATTATTTTCAACAAAAAGTCACCACCATTTGAAGATGAAGAACCATTCTATACGTCGTAGCAATTAGCTATGTTTGATTTGGTTTAGTTTTGTCACAAATGTACCGAAAACAGCATAATTTCGCCCGATTTGCAAACGCACCCTTAATTTGTCCCATTTTCAATATATCGTCAATTCGATTGATAAACTTTCGCCTAGGACGTCCCGTTCCATTTCTGCCGTTCACTTCTGCAACATAAGTTTGCTTGGTCACTCTTTCCTCGTTCATTCTCACTACATGCCCAAACCACCGAAACATTCCTTTCTTAATCCTGGTCACAACATCATCTAGCAAACCACACTCTTCTCTTATCACACAATTTCTCACCCTGTCATTCAGATTCAGCTCTAGCATAATCCTTAATGACCGCATTTCTACAACATTTATTCTACGCTCGTGCTTCATCTGCCACACCCAACTTTCACTACCATACATTAGGGACTAACACAGCATTGTGTATTGCTATACGTGCCTTTTTTGACACACTCTGACTCCCAACAATAGAGTTCTTTTTAAATCACATGTAATAATGAAACCGTGTAGTTGTGTAGAGAATCCACTACCCAAGTCACCAAGTAGGTGTAGTAAGAGACGACTGAGGGAAACCCGAAACAGAAGATGGATGGCAGCAGTATACCAATTACTTATAACTGACAATAACTTTCTATTCTAATAAATAAAACTGAGGTCGCAATCCCGCCTGCAAAGCGACTATTTTACATGAGAGAGCCATGCTGCAGTTGTAGCACAAATGGCTTGGCTCGACCGGGTAAGGACCACGCTCTCACATAATACCAGCGTAAAATAGCAGCTTAATGCTGCTGTGTTTCGTATGGTGAGTGTACAGAACCGGAGACCCTTTTTACTGGAAACGAGGCATTCCATCTTAGTCGTCAAGGGTGACAACGCATCTGCATTTTGATTCGTCATCGAGGATAGATGTAGACGTCATCCATTTACCATCAAGTGGACTGTGTGCTCGTTCGTCACCCTTATCCTATAAAAAAAGCTCGAAAAACGTTCGTAAAAGAAGTTACTCAGTGTCGAGAAACCAAACTACACGTGTGTTTACCTTGGTTGCGAGGATGTACCATAATCGCCATTTGGCAGGAGGAATGACGATCTATGATACCCCACACTTGTATGGATTAGTGCCGAGGTGCAATTCAGACTATCACCAGGTTGCTGAATAAGCATAAGCAGCAATGAGGGCTAATAATCTTCCACTCACCAGATGTCGCTATTTGAGACTGAGGTTTTTTTTTCTTTTTAGAATAAGGGTGACAAACGAGCACACTGTTCACCTGATGGTAAGTGGATGCTGTGGCCCATAGACATCTACATTTATCCTCAATTAAGAAACAAAATGCAGATGCATTGTCACCCCTGAGGACTGAGATTGATTGCCTCGTATCCAGTAAAAAGGATCTCCGGTTCTCTACACTCACCATACGAAACACAGCAGCATTAAGCTGCTATTTTACGCTGGTATTCTGGTATGGTAATTGGATGAGATGAAGTTGTTTGTCACACAATGTCGCTTAATTGCGAAATTAGTTTTAAATAAATGTTTATCACTTTCTAGAGTATTATATTAATACACAAAACAATGCCTCAGTGGTTTGCTCTTCAATTTTTCTACTTTAGGAATATCCGTAGATTGGTTCTAATCTAATAAAATATAAAATATAACTAATATTTCAGAAACAAACATTAATCTTTACATTTTATAACAAATTAGATTCCCCGCTATGAAATCTGTCAAATATTTCACCTCATCCGACATGGCGCCACCCTGGTGGCAGAAAAAGTCGTGGATGCCCTCAATGAGCTGTAGAATCTATCATCGTAGAGTACTCCGGTCCTAACATCCATTTCGCCCAGACGAGGCTACATAAAGACTCAATCCTAATTCTAATTGCAATTCCAATTAATTTATTTACTGATTCAAATAAATACTTTTATTTCTAGTTGATTAAATTAATCTTCAATCCAATCTTCAGTACCTGCATTACCTATGTGCATGTTCCTGCAGTACCTGCAGTATGGGCATGTTCCTGCGGTAAAAGAAGTCTCTCATCTCCCACGCTGCTCCCCTTAGCCAGTTTGCGGATTTTTTTTTAAATTTATGTTATAGAATAAAGGTGACAAAAGAGCACACATTCAACCTGATGGTAAGTGGATACTATGACTCATAGATATTTACATGTGTACTCGATTAAGGATCAATATGCAGATGCGTTGTCACCCCTGAGTACCAAGATGGAATGCCTCGTTTCCAATAAAAAGGGTCTCCGAATCTCTACACTCACCATACGAAACACAGCAGCATTAAGCTCCTATTTTACGCTGGTAATTCCGTGAGAGTGTGGTCCTACCCCGGTCGAACCGGCTCTTTTGTGCTACAACCATAACATAGCTGCGGCGTGGCCTTTGTTCATAATTAGTACAAAAACAGGCTTTTACACTCCTGTTAAATTTATAAATTTTAATTTTTACGATAACACTTTATAGTAGATAACAATAACAAAATATGACCTTTGCCTCAAAACTTTAAAAAAAAAACCAGTTAATGAGTCCTCCATAGTATTTAGTATTTATAAGTCGGCTACTATATTAGTCATGTAAATATTTATCTTTATAATAGGTAACGAAAAGGGCTACGTCACTTTGAACCGGTCGCAGGCGCGAGCGTCATTAGAATAATTCGGTGTAATAGTGATTGGATTATGGTGATTGTGCGTATGGTTCAAGTTATAAATAAAGAGCGTTTTGGGATATCAAGCAAATATTTTGAGATATACCAATGTTTATAGTAATGATAATTATTATTGCTTAAGTAAACACGGAAACTATTAAAACAATTTAAAAGAACAAAAATTTAAAAAAATGAAAAGTAAATATATATTAAGTAAATAAAAAAAACCATTTGAATAAGTATGAGAAACAATTTTAGGAGTTCATTTTCATCTTTTTAGAATTGTGTTTGAAATTTCTTTTGATAGATTTCATATTTCTGTCTAATAAGTGATATTTGATTTGCTTATTTGTAAAACATGTACAATATTAAACATAAAATAAAACCTTAAAGTTATATGAATAATAATAAATAGTCTTTAAAGAAAGAAAGAAAGAAAGAAACATTTATTTGAACAGAATACAGGTGGTACCAGATTTAACAGTGGTGCATAGTTCAAGCTATATTCTGCCTTTAATAGGCATGCAAATATTTATAATTATATAAAACAATTAAAATACTATTATATTACTTACAAAAATGTCAAGTTATATTATTATTTAGCATATTTATTATTATTATTATATTACATTATATTTAATTTTACAAATAATCATATACATTAGTTTTATGTTGCATGAACTCTTGTATCGTATAAAAACACTTATCCACTAGCCATTTTCTTAACTTTTCTAAAAACTGATATGCACATATGATATACATTCCGTTTATTTAAAGCTGTTCTACAAGATGGAATCATTATTTTAGTAGGATCTCTTGGTCTGTATTTAGTAACATGATCCCCTTTAAATTTAAAAAAAATCTTATCTTATACTTCCTTACAAAGACTGATACCTCAAGAACATACATGCCAAGAACATAAATAGCCTTTTCGTAGACTTTATACATATGAATAGAAATATTTTTCTTCAATGGGTACCTACAAATGTAGAAGTTGTTATAAAACAATGTTTAAAAAATGACTACATATCACAATATATTACAATGTGCTTTGAAAATAAACAAGCTAAGTTTCACATGTAACCTTACATTGGCCTACAAGTATGAGATTAAAGATCCTACAAATAAAGTAAAACGTGGTGCTGCGGTCCCGCGGGTTCATATCCGCACGTCTGTATAAGCTGAATGTTTATACTGCTGGGCACATGCCTCCTCTCATTTCTGAGAGGTTATGGAGCGCCATCGCTGTACCAAGGCGTGTTGGCAGACTACAGATGTGCTCGATATATTTTTATTCCTCAGGTTCCCTCACAATGTTTTTCTTCTCTGAAATTATAAATTTCATAAGTAATTGCAAAGGTCAAACCCGAGTAACACACGTAATGTGAAATTTACGGCAAGTGATTAGTCTCCGATCTACTCAACAAACCTAATTTTAAACAATAAAATTGTGTATGTCTAAAATTACATCTATGTAGAAAATACAGCATCTTGAAACTTATTAAACCAAATTTACAAATCGCCACCAAATTGGAGGCTTATAATTCGAATGTATGTTTTTTATTTGTTTGTATGTTACGCGATATCTACGTCAATTTTGAACCGATTTTGATGTCGATCTTTTATTTAAAATATTTTTTAAGTTAAAATCTCTTAGATTCTTGTTAAGTATTTTTTTTATTAATGATAAGTGGCTGCCACAGCTCATGGACACTTATAACCAACTTCAAACTAAGAAGGCTACATATGCGTTGCTTGTCAAACTGAGAACTAAGATAGAATGCCTCATGGCATGTAATTATAATGGCTCTTTATACCTTTCAGATCGGAACACAGCAGTGCAAGCACTGCTATTTGGCGACCGAAATAGGTAAAAGTTGGTACCTACCAAGACTGACTCTTTGGCAGACAAGTGGTAAAATTAAAAAAAAAATTGTACAACCGATTTCAATATTAATAATTAAAAATTAAAAAAATTGTACAACCGACTTCAATATAAATTATTAAGAATAACTCAAAAACTATTTGTCAGACCTTGATCAAATTTATATGGGACCACATGAAAAGCATCAGCTTTCAAATAAAAAAAGAATCATCAAAATCGGTTCACCCAGAAAAATGTTATGAAGTAACACAAATAAAAATAAAATACAGTCGAATTGAGTACCGTCTCCTTTTTGAAGTCGGTAGATAAAATGAGAACATCATCAATGTAGTCGAAGTCAATTAAATACGCATTATTAAGGATAACCCAAAAACCACTGGTCAGGTCTTGATCAAATTTATATGGGACCACATGAAAAGCACCAGCTTTTAAATAAAAAAAGAATCATCGAAATCGGTTCACCTAGAAAAAGTTCTTGACATTAAAAAAAACAGTCGAATTTAGTGCCTCCTCCTTTTCTTGAAGTCGGTTAATAAAGATTTCTACCACTTCCATTTTCCTATCGCAATATGTTTACCCCGCTCTAGCCTATTCTTGCACCAAACTCCTCAGCTGTCTCAATGAATCACTGGACCATACGCAACAGTCCTATCACGTCGTCAGTTTCACTACGAACGCGGCAACGTGCGCGCCCGTCAATACATTTTATTTTGCGCAAACGAAAGTGCTTATGTGGGAAATATACATGTTTGCAATAAACAAGTAGTGGGTGATGTTGTGCAAAGATAATTTGAGTGGAATTATATGTGTTCCATGGTTTTTGTGGTTTAAACTGCATTTGACAAATTTATTAAGAATTGGATTAGAAAGCTAGAAAGTAAAGGTTTTAGTTGTTCCAATTTTAGTTGTTATTTTGTTTCTAGTGTATTCTGCGTGATACTGGCGGTCCAAGGTAAGATACAAAGATTATTTGCTCAGGATACGTAGGTAGCGCGATAGTTTGGAAAGGCGAAGAATGGGAAACCTAAATTTGCTGTTTTTTAGCTTAGTTTTATGCCTTATATTATATACCATCCGCCCCGGCTTCGCACAGGTGATTTCTAGATCTCGACAACACCTAAACCATTCTCGAATCAACTTAATAAAAATTTATTACGATTGGATTTCATGGGTTTTCATTTTCTTGCGCGGAACCCTGATTATATTTCTAAAATAAAAGTAGCCTAAGTTACTCCTTATAACATGAGCTATCTGCCAGTGAAAGTCCCGTCAAAATCGGTCCAGCCGTTTCGGAGATTACCCGGAACAAATAGACAGACAGACAGACAAAAATTTAAAAAATTGTAATTTTTGTTATAAGTGTCGTGTATACTTTCATGTGCATTTAGTAAAAAGCTGTTATTTTGACATTACAAACAGACACTTCAATTTTATTTATTTGTATAGATGCATAGATAATAGATGGCCAGGCAGACTTTGTCCTTTAAAAAATCTTTAAATTCGCAATAAAAAAATATTGAGAGTCACTTATCAGGATAAAAACTATCCTATCTCTCAAGATGGAGCAAGCAATACACATTTACAAAATTTCATTAAAATCGGTTGAGTGGTATCGGAGTTCATCGCGGACAAACAATGTGTAATTTTTATAAAGGTCTAAAGATAAATCAAGCAGTTAGTTACTTTAATGGTTTGAGGCCCGCCATAAAACACATAATATTATGTACATACCTAATATACAAACAATTATAGTTTGTATTCTCGCAGACACCAATAAAATTGTTAATTACAATTTTAAGTGGTGGTTTACCACGTGCTCGGTGAAAAACATGTGAGAGAACCTGTGGGTCTAAGTTTTCTTTCATTAAAATAATATTTTCAAGCATATTTATGTCTGAACGCGGCAGTTTGATTTGAATTGAAATGTGTCAGATTTGACCGCGATGCGATTTGAGATTGAGATTTACAATTCTCCAAAAAAGCAAACCAAATAGTAGAGAAAGGTTTGAAAATTTAATTTACCCACTTACATTCATCCTAAACATAATACTAGCAATAATATATTAAATTTAGGTACTTTATACGTAGTAGAGCCATGCTACGGCTATATCTATAGTACAGTTGTAGCACGAATGGGTCGGCTCGACCGGGGAAGGACCACGCTCTCACAGAATACCAGCTTAATGCTGCTGTTTTTCGTTTGGTGAGTGTAGAGAACCGGAGACCTTCTTTACTGGAAAAGAGGCATTCCATGTTAGTCTTCACGGCTGACAACGCATCTGCATTTTGATTCGCAAACAAGTATAGATGTAGATTACCATCAGGTGGACTGTGCTCGCTTGTGACCATTATCCTATAAAAAAGGTACAAATATTTGTAATTAAACATATAATACAGTGATTTGCAATTTAAAAATGTAAAAATTAATTCGCTAAGACTATCGCGAAATACAATATGGTGTGTAAAAGTAGTTTTATGTGCCAACTAAGTAATAACACACTATTTTATTTAATAAATTTTATCATTTAAAATATAAAAATATCGACAAAATAACACCGTACAACAATAACAACTTGTCACGTACGCAGTAAGAGTCATAATCGCCCCGATACGTTGGAGAGGTGTCGTATAATGAAGTCAACGCTCCGTCCTCGTGCTCTAACCAACGTCCCAAAACCTTTCAGCTCGTGTTGCAAACCGTTTTAAGTGCCTAGAAGATTGCAATGCAGTGACGATATGAATGACAAGCTGTGGAAACTGTCCATGCGGTCGGAGTTACATGTTTGCAAGACCCGCCGCAGAAGAACATAAATACTCCGATCACACTTTAATCTCATGGCTGTTAGACGGGAAATGAAGCTGCAGTCTTCAGTAGATTTGATAGCATACAGGCAACTGAACAACAGATCTCCAAATGTATGCGGCGGGACTTACGCAACTTTAATAATGCTCGTATTGAAGAAGCGATTGAGCGGAACCAGGGCTCCAAAGTATTTGCCAGAGATCTGTCGCCAGAAAGAGCCAACTGTCGAAGCTGAAGACCGAATGCAGCAGTTTCCGGGACACCTGAGATTTTGAGTGAGATTGAGAGGTTCTATGGGCAGCTGTACACGTCATCGTTGGAGCCACGCAAGTGTGAGTAACGATCCAAGAGCAAGTCTTATCCGACACTATTCCGATGATATCCCGGACGACAGTCTGAGCAAGATTAGAATGGCTCTCCAGCACCTTAAAAACGGCAGTCCCGAGGATGGAATTACAGCGGAGTCTGAGCGGGTGGAAAACCGGTACGAAGTCCTTCAGAAGCTCTTTAATTCCGTCCTCCATAGTGGCACTACGCCGGAGTGGGCGTGAGCAGAAGTGGTCTTGTTCTTCAAGAAAGGCGACAACGCTCTTGAAGAACTACAGACCGATTTCTTCTGAGCCGCGTCTACGTGCTGTTTTGAGAGTCATTACGAATCGTCTCGCATGCAGACTCGACGACTTCCAGCCTGAACAAGCCGATTTGAAAAGGTTTTAGCACCAAGAGCATCACGATTCTT
This sequence comes from Parnassius orleans, assembly GCA_029286625.1. NCBI lineage: Eukaryota > Metazoa > Arthropoda > Insecta > Lepidoptera > Papilionidae > Parnassius > Parnassius orleans. The sequence continues at coordinate 3,622,070 of JAGSMP010000058.1, forward strand.
CGGAAGACCGAAGAGTACAATTTGCCACTTTGTGTTGCGTATGTGGACCATGAGGCCTGATTCCGTCGAAATGGGCGGTGCTGCAGTCCCTTCAGCGGTGCCAAGTAGACTGTCGGTATATCGAAGTGCTGAAGTGTTTGTAAGCAGACGATGGCTATCCGAGTACAGAAACCAGAGTACGAAACCTATCCAACTGCAGAGAGGTAAGACAGGGTGACGTAATATCCTGAAACTCTTCACCGCTACATTGGAAGACGTTTTCAAGCTACTGGACTGGAAAGGATACGGTATTAACGTCAATAGAAACAGAAACAGAAACAGAAACTTTTATTCAATATAGATTATAAATAATACTTATTGAAAATCACTTTTGTCTAATTACCACTGGTTCGAAAAACCCTGTCCTGGGAAGAACCAGCAAGAAACCCAGCGGGACTTTTTTTTTAAAATGGCGACAACATAACACCTGTTTCTATTCAATGACTTGCAACTTGTCACGTACGCAGTAAGAGTCATAATCGCCCCGATACTTTGGAATACATGTCTCTAGTGATAGGAACTCAAACATATGGCTGATGTAGGGTTGCCATCTTTTTTTTGAACACATATAGTATTTTTACCAAAAAAGAAGTAAAAATATAGTACCTACTTTTGGGAAATTCAGAAAAAAGTACATATTTATTTTTAATCTTTATGTATTTTTCCATATATATTTGTTGTTGCTCTTCGCTTTGGCCATCAATGATCTATCTATCTTTAAAATAATTATAGGAATCTGAGCAATTTACATTCATATTAAAATAGATAAACAATAATTATTAATTAAATTAATACATGCTCTATTTCTTTCTTCTTTCCATTTTACATTTATGACGGAAAAATTCTTTCCGTAAAACTTACTTGTTCCAGACTTCTAGTCACAGTTAATATAAAAAAAGGACGACAGTTGAATTAGAAATAAAAATATAGTATTTGTCGTACTATATTTTTTTCTATAATATACAGTACAATTGACTGAAATATAGTACGATACTATATATTATAGTACGGGTGGCAACCCTAGGCTGATGCCTACCTCTAGAAGCGTCTTAAAAATCATTGACGTTTCCATTACACATTCTACGTGGTAGAGACATGCTGCAGCTATATTATGGTTGCAGCACGAATGGCGCCCCATTCGATCGGGTAGGACACGCTCTCACAGAATACCAGCGTAAAATACCAGCTTAATGCTGCTGTGTTTCGTATGGTGAGTATAGAGAACCGGAGACCCTTTTTACTGGAAACGAGGTCCTCATTCGTTTTTCATATCCAACCTGTCAAAAGTTCGCAGCTGAACATATGCATCCTCCATATATAGCCTTCTGCATCTGCATTTTGACTCTTAATCGAAGATATAATTGTAGATGTCTATGGGCCATAGCATCCACTTACCATTAGGTGAACTGTGTGCTCGTTTGCTACTCTGATTCTATAAAAAAAAAACTGTGCAAAGCAATCACTGCAATTCTGATTGTGCGTAGGTGCGTAGGCCAGCAGACAGCCGATGACGATAGTATCTCAAGGCGCCTAAGTAAAAACGATAAAAAAAACTGTCAGTCGTAGGACTGCACGTCATAAGTGAAAATTTCATAGCTTCACAAACTTGTAAACATTATTTTTGTATATGTCTATCTGAGCGTAACGGTCACGCGAGTTCAGTGTTTTTACCCATCCCAAAAGTGCCCAAAGTGCCTAAAGACGTTTTCACTTTAAAAACAAAAATAAAAATAATTTTAGGTTCATATCACCATCGGAGTACTTTTTTCATCGTCTCCACTAATAGCTCACATGCGCAGACATCCGATACACAAAATCGCATCACTTTAAACATATCAAAATCTACTTCAAACCATTAAATAAACAATAACAAACAAACAGCAATCCGCTTCGCCGGCGGTTCAGTTCCTGCCAAAACTTCGATAGGTTCTTCTTTCTTTTTTCTACCGACAAAAAGGAGGAGATAATCAATTCGACTGTATATGTTTTTATGTGTGTTACCTCATTAGTACATCAAGTCAGTTGTTCAATTTTTTTAATTTTTAATTATATTCGCCCGTGACTGCATCAAACAGACATTACAGTACATTAAAATAACATTAGTCAAATATTAACACAAACACATGATTCCTTTGTCTGTACTTACAAAAAATAATTAGAATATCCAATTCTGATTAAAATTTTGTGAACAATTCAAAGAGATTTTGCATATAAATAATAGAAGTATGCGCAAATTACATTCAACGCTTCAAGTATGAACGCGGAAACACAAAGACTAAAATTAATTATAAACAATTAAAAAAATCGCTACAAAGACCTTGAGGTTTCCGATAGATGGCGGTATAACTATTACGTATACACCAGATGTAATAAAAAAAACAAGCTGGTGACGGGAAGCAGCACGGAATATAAAATATTCCGTGGCGAGCAGCGTCAAAGGCGCGAGCACTTCAGTTTTATAAAAAAGCACACAAAAACGTCACAATCACAAGAGACTATTATTTTAGTTGTTTGCTACCTGTATTTTTTAAAGAAGAGGGGGCAAACGAGCAAGTGGCTCACCTGATGGTAAGCGACTACCGCCGCCCATGAACAACTGCAACAAATACGAATTGCAGGTAAGCTCTTTTCTTGAAGGTCCCTAAGTCGTATCGGTCCGGAAAAATTGCCGGTGGTAAACGATTCCACAACGAGGTCGTACGAGGAAGAAAACTCCTAAAAAAAACGGAGAGTGGTGGACCGCCAATTATCCGGATGTTGGAGATGGTATCGTGAGTTTTGTTGCGATGTGAGTTGGTGAAATTTTGGGGCTGGAATTAATCCGTACAATTCCTCCGAGAACTCTCCGTGGTATTTAGGTATTGCGATCCGGTTTGCGTAAAGTGACCTAATCGACTCGCCAGTAGTTTATCAACTATGTTACGTACACCGAAACTACCTGGAATGCACTTGTTGCGTATGCTATCACGCCTCGTAAGTCATGTAACGCCGCACATCCATCGCATTTTCCATGACATGAAGTTCCTGAACGTGTCGGCCCATGGTCGGCCAGGTTTCGCAACTATATAAGGTCGGGTGATGACCTGTTGAGGTTTTGGGGTATTTCACGATCGTAGATAACTTTGGGTACACTCAACTTACAATTCCATATTCAATCTGAATATAATCGTTTTAACTCAATAATGAAAAGACGACGTAATTTAAAACTAATTTAGTTATTATAGCCCCCTCAGAAATGTTTTTTAAATAGAATAATGGTGACAAGCGTGCACATATTCTACCTGATGGTAAGTGGCTACTTTGGCCCATAGACATCTACATTTATCCTCGATTAAGAATCGAATCAAAATACAGATGCGTTGTCACCCGTGAGGACTAAGGTGGAATGCCTTGTTTCCAGTAACGAAACACAGCAGCATTAAGCTGCTAATTCGCACAGGTATTCTATGAGAGCGTGGTCTTTCCCCGGTCGAACCCATCCATTCAATTTATACGTGGTAGAGCCATGCTGCAGCTATATTAGTAGTATAGTTGTAGCACGAATGGGTCGGCTAGTCCGGGGAAGGACCACGCTCTCACAGAATACCAGCGTAAAATAGCAGCTTAACACTGCTGTGTTTCGTATGGTGAGTGTAGAGAACCGGAGACTCTTTTTACTGGAAAAAAGGCGTTCCATCTTAGTCCTCATGGGTGACAACGCTCTGCATTTTGATTCTTTATTGAGGATAGATGTAGATGTCTATGGGTCATAGCAACCACTTACCATCAGGTGGACTGTGTGATCATTTGTCACCCTATCCTATAAAATAAAAAAATATTGATAGGATAATTATAGCTACCACTATATAGATGCAGCATGGCTTTTACTTGTGCCCAGCAGCGCCCAGAATATAGGCTGTAACTTTACTTTTTACTTTAGTTAGTGTTAGTACCTATAAAGGATTACCTTCCAAAGACTGTTCCAAAATCATTTCGTAAATAAATTCAAAAAAGAAACCAAAATCATATAAAAACGATAGGTACTATTTTTAATTTTTGCCCAAAGACCAGTTTCACAATTTAAAAAAAATAAGGCTGTATGTACTCACAACATTTAATAATAGCGTGTGTCAAATAAATTATAAATTTTTAAATAATTAGCGCGAAAATGTTTTAAATAACAAAATGAATGTACGTTTTATTGCTAACAACAATACTTCCTGTTATTCCTGTTAGATTAAATTCATAAAGTATAGTGTTTGTTTCTTAGTTGTACGTAGTGTTTTTTGATACTTGGAATTTCATTCTATGACGCGTAGCTTTGAGGTCGTCATATCGAACAACTCAGCAATGAGTCAAAATGCAATGTCGTTGCCCCGATAATAGAAAATGTTATCAAAATAATCATTTATACAGTTCGATACCGTAGTCTACGCGTTTGTCTATAGAATGGCGGGTCGCGGGTTCGATTTTGCTTGAAATACCAAGTATTTTCATTATATTTTTATGGCCTTCAAATAATTGTTTCGCGTATTGAATTTTGTCCTTGTGTATTTTATGTGTGTTAAATGGAACTATTTCTTATTTATTATTTGTTGCACTGTTTATTATTATAAAATGTTCAACAGTTGCTAATGCAAGACTATTTTACGGAGTTTAAACGGTTGACCGCCTCGATCATTGATCGAATTTTGTGCACGATATAAGTCCATTAGGATATAGTTATGGTTGCACCACGGAATGAAATGTGATTTTATGATATTATAGTAACAGTCTAGTCAAGTGTGTCAGTGACTGCCTCATTGGTCTAGTGATCGTAAATACGATTGCTGATCATGAAGTTCCGGGTTCGAATCCCTGGTCGGGCCAAAATCAGTTACTGGGCTTTTCTGTATAGAAATTCTCAGTAGCAGCCCGAAGTCAGGAAATTGGCGATGTTTCACCCCCGTGCCTCGAAAAGCACGTCAAGCCGATGATTCTGCGCCTGATCTCTCCCCGTGTCGTGTCGGATTACTGTCCTATGAGAGTGAGGAAATAGAGAGTGCAGATAGGGTGACAAACGAGCACACATTCCACCTGATGATAAATGAATGCTGTGGCCTATAGACATCTACATCTACCAACGCTGACGTATCAAAAGAAAATGAGTTGTCACCCCTAAGAACTAAGACGTAATGCTGCATTACCAGTAGAAAGGATCGCCGGTTTTGTACATTTAGCATATTATGAATCACAGCAGCAATAAGCTGCTATTTCACGCTGATATTCTGTGCGAGTGTGGTCCTATCTCGGTCAAGTCGACCCAGTCGTGCTGCAGTCATAATACTTATAGCTGCAGCATTGCTCTACCACTAAAATGACGTGAAAATTTATTATACTCGTATGACATGTCAAGTCACGAAATGAGGATTATAATATCTACACATTTTCTATTTTTAAAACGTTTTTATAGCCAAGATATGTAATTAGTTGCATTGTATTAATTATAATATTACTATTTTTACGATACGACTATAAGTAGGTATTTGTTTAATTTATTATTTTTGAAAGGAAATGAAACCAAATGTTTTCTTTTTATGAATAAGTCCATAGACTTTCAGTTTGTGCCATAGACAAATATTTACGTCGTACGGAACGTAGCATAGAATTTGTTAATGTTAACTTTGCTTTTAAGTACTTAGTGATTATGAGTTATAAAATAGGTACCTACTAAATTATGTCCAGCGATTGTTCACGAGTCCTCTTATGTGGCTCTACTGTGAAACTACACAACTAAAACTTTCAATTAAATTTTAATTATAATTTAACGAAATCAGATCAAGACGTTGCAACGGCTTTTGTAACAATATTTTACCGAGATTCCGATCTTGACTACAAAGTCACCGAATTCCTCCCTACTGTCGCCGAGTCATTACTCAAACGAAATGTAAATGTTTGTAAAACAGAATTTGCATTTCATAAAATATTATCAGGAGATATTGTAAAATATTTCAAAACTATTAATATTAAGCACAAGTTCGGCCTCACATGGAATACTGTTCTCATCTCTAGTCCGTGGCACCCCAGTGATCGGCTCGATTCACTGGCGTTGCGTAGGGATGTTTCATCCCTTTGCATTTTCTATCGCATCTACCAAGGGGAGTGCTCTGAGAAATTTTTCGGATTAATTCCAGCCACCAAATTTCACGAACGCACATCGCGTCAAAATTCACGATACCATCCTCACCATCTGATTGCTTGGCGGTCCACCACTGTGCGTTTTACTAGGAGTTTTCTTTCTCGTACAACTTCGCTGTGGAATTGATTACCACAGGCGATTTTTCCGGACTAATACGACTTAGGAACCTTCAAGAAAAGAGCTTATTCCTTTGTAGGCTGGCAATGCACCTGCAATTCCCCTGGTGTTGCGATTGTTCATAGGCGGCGGTAGTCACTTACCATCAGGTGAGCCGCATGCTCGTTTGCCCCTCTTCTATTAAAAAAAAACTGCAGATCTATGGGGGATTTCCGTTAAAGTCAAGTTAAGTCTAAGAGAGTTTAAGGTAAGAGGGTAATACCTAACTAGACTTTAAGGCAGAAAAAATCAAATCTAGTAAAAGTGTAATCGTAGGGTCACGACGTAAAAAAATTCATTACCGCATTTCGTTCCGTTGGTATTAAGAGGCGCTTATAGAACATGATAGAAATATCTTATGGCTTTCAATAAATGGCGTTATATTACACTAAACGTAATAATTTTAAAATCTAAGAAGACTAAAAAAACACACATTGATCAAGAGCTGTGAAGATTCTAGAGAGAATTATCCTGGTGATCCTTATCAGGATACTAGGATAAAGTTATTAAGTTATTGTATTGTCATCGGTCCTTCATTCGAGTGCAAATTTTTAAGTCAATCCGTCTATAAGTTGGTGAAAATGACATTAAAAGATTCCGTTACATAGATAGATAGATAAATAGACAGATATGTATATACGCGCGAAACTAATAAAAGCGTGGTAAAAAACATGCGTGAGTGTCGTGGAACACTCGGTTGGAACGAAGTTCCTTGCGTAGTATATTATTATTGATAAACGTATTATATTATTGATTAACAAATACAAATAAATGAATTACTAGCGTCTATTAAAATGAAGCGTCATTTAAAATAATATTTCTTTCATGGCAAGATAAGAAAAAGTGCCAGGGAGATGGATATTATTCCATCTTGCTTCCTTATAGCCGCCAAGGCCGTCTACACTACGTCAGGATGGGTCTTGACGGAAAATCTTACACTTTTTCTCGCCTAGCCCGCATCCGCCAAATTCGTATAGTCCGATAAGGAACTTCGTTGCAATATTTAGAACGGCCGCGCCAGCAGTGGACTTTACGCGCTGATGGTTTATTTTTATTTTTATTTATTATGAATTTTGTAGAACTTACTGCCAGTTACAAATCTATGAACAATAAAAGAAAGTGTACTGAAGGTCAATTTAAAGTTTCCACTTAGAAAAATTGCACAAGAAACGTAGACGAAGACATAATTACACAAGAAGCAAATTATTTGAGAAGTACAATGAAGTAGCAATAACATAGGTATACGTAGGGTTGCCAGCTCCCGTTTTATGTTTTATAGGATTTGATAAGATCAAATAAAGGACAAAGGATGAAAATAAAGGATATCGTTTTGTTTTCAATAAAATGCAATTATGGTATCAGTAGCAATTTTTTTTAATTAAAAAAATATTAACCATTTCACTGCCCTATGAGTCATACATGGACATTTCGATTGTTTAACTATTGTGCCTTTTTCGCAGACAGGGAAACTGTTAATACGCATTATGACGTAGTTTGTTTTTCTATCATTGCGCGTCACCTCAAAGTGATTTTTAAACTCTTTGACCCATTGAGTTATATGTACTACGTACTAGAGAAGCTATTCAAACAAAAATGTGCACTACTCTGTTTTCGTGCATGCGCGGAGATAGTAGAGTCGCATGCGCAGTTGATATAAGCGCGTTGCGCCTGCGCGGTCAGTTTTTGTCATAATAGATTAGGTAGGTATTTAAATGAAGAAATTTATTTTTTCTATTGTAATATTATTACCTATTTATTCATTTGACTACTGAATTATTATTTACGTTCAGGTTTAATTAAACTTTACTTTGAAATCTCGTATTATTAGCGCAGATCCACCCAAATATTGAAGCCACACTATGCGTAACCATCATATTAGTCTGTGGCCACACTAAATGACACTAAAGTTGTACGGATTGCAGTACAGTTCATTTGAACATAGTGAATGTTCGGAATGCCAAATCTAGTGCGTAGTACATATATATCAATGCTTTGACCTAACTAGCAGAGAGAATGTCGAATACGCGCGATATTCTAATTTCAAATTAGGTGACAAAATTAATTTATGGGTCTAAAATAGAGTTCTTTAAAAGTTCTTTCCTAAAGGACGTCTGGCAACGCTAGGTATATGTAATAAACAACAGTTAACGAAAAACTTATAACTCAGTAGACGTTTAATTTCCTGTTAGTGTTAAGTTGCTAAGTCAACATTGTATATTTTTACTTGCTCAACACGATGAAGAAGAAGAAAAAAGGGAAATAAAAGCATATTAAGCTATTTTAAACTTACCCTGTAGTGGCGGTGCAAGGATATCCACTACCCCATCTCATCTCGTGGATGTCGTAAGAGGTATCAGAAACAAATCAGGAGATGGGCAGCAGCGTCTTTCTAATAACGACTAAAAATAAAATAACTGTTGTTGCCAAGCGTGGCAACTATGGCAAATATCTCCCCTATGAGGCAATCTATGGGGGAGGCCTATGTTCAGCAATGGACTTTAATAGGCTGTAAGATGGATGTATAGAAGATAATCTACCAGGAGCACATGACCCACTGAGAGGTGAAATTTTTAAATCAACAGTAACATTACAAGTATGTCAAATATTTCCCCTATGAGGCAATCTATGGGGAGGCCTATGTTCAGCAGTGGATTTTAATAGGCTTTAACGGTATCGGTAAATGTCCTTGACCGGAGCCGATAGCGGAGATGCTGTCCATTCACCCGAAAGATTTTCGAATAATAATTTAAAGGGAGATGACGAAGCCTCACGAAGTGCATCATAATGGCAAGGACGGTTATTGATCTTTGTTGATTGTGACCGGGTGAGGAAGTGCACTTGAGGTCAATGATTATGTCCAGCAATTTGTCTTGTGAGAGACTTATATGGCCGTATCCTGTTTAAAAAAACGTTTGCCCCAGACAGGATTTTTCCCGTTTGACAAATATACATACTTTACATTACAGCCTATCAAAGGTCCACTGTTGAACATAGCCCTCCCTATAGATTGACTCATAGAGGGGATATTTGTCATAGTTGCCACGCCCGGCAGGTGGGTTGGCAACTGCAGTTTTTTTATTTTTTGTTGTTATTAAGAAGACGTTGCCACCGAACTCCTGGTTTTGTTTTTCTCTGTCATCTCTTAGACATCCACGGAAAGATATGTAATGTAATGGATATTCTTACACCGCCACTGCACGGTTAGAATTCTGGATTGCTCCAGTGCTATTTCAAGGGTAACGAATAGCACCTAAGCTATCGACGACATATCCGATATATCAGATCAGATGCTGTGGCCCATAGACGCATACATATATCCTCGATTAAAATAGAAGTATCAAAATGCAGATGCGTTGTTAACTCTGAGGACTAAGACCGAATGCCGTAAATAGGGTCAGCTGCATTAAGGTGCTATTTTACGCTAGTTTTATACCATATATATTATTTACTCAGTTAGTGGTTTACTAAGTGTTAGAAAGTTGTACATTTTAAATTTGTTGTTAACAAAACATAAAACAACTTTATACGACTGCAAAAGTAGTAATAGACGAGGAAAAGCTATTGAATTAACTCTAGTCAAGACTAATTTTGCTAGTCACCAATTTAAAAGACAGGCTGGTTATTTATACAATGTAGTCAACAAAAAACTAAACATTTATTCACTGAACTCTAATGAGTTCAAAAAGACAGTTACAGAATGGCTCCTCAAACTTAAGTATGATGAGGTCGAGGCATTATTAAAAGTTATTAAATAAATTATTTTACATACGCAGACAAACACATACATGTGTACATATACACACGCAAACACACACACACACACACAAGCGCGTGCGCGCACCCATAGACTCGCACTCACATAAACTCGCACACTAATATAAAACCCACATTGACTAAATATAAGCTTAGTTTCTTGTATTTCTTTCATATATTTATTGTGTGTTTATTTAATTCTTGCTATAGAAGAGCGGGGCATCCTGCCACAAGTATATATTTACTTATATATATTCTACTGTCCCCCTTACTCCCATACCAATATAATGTATGATCTTTTTAAAGAAATAAACACTTTTTCATTATCATTTTCATATATATATATATATATATATATATATAACCATAATATAGGTGCAGCATGGCTCCAACACGTATGAAATGGTATAATAATCTTAGAAAGTAAAACATTATCTAAATACGAAATTTGATCTAAATCGTAAGAGCCGTTTCCGAGAAACCCATTACTTATATACATATGTATTACTTACAAGAATTACTCATTTACCGTATACGTTATTAAATAGGTTCACACTATCTATGCTTTGATCTAAGTAAGGTCGAGAAGCGAAGGAAAGAGCTGTGGTAATTTATTATCTAAGTGTTTGCTGCAAATTTCATAACATTTTATAGTGTATACGTGGTAGAGCTATGCTGCAGCTATATTAGTAGCACAAATGGGTCGGCTCGACCGGGAAGGACCACGCTCTCACAGAATACCAGCGTAAAATAGCAGCTTAATGCTGCTGTGTTTCGTATGGTGAGTGTAGAGAACCGGAGACCCTTTTTACTGGAAAAGAGGCATTCCATCTTAGTCCTCACGGGTGACCACGCATCTGCATTTTGATTCTTTATTGAGGATAGATGTAGATGTCTATGGGTCACAGCAACCACTTACCATCAGGTGGACTGTGTGCTCGTTTGTCACCCTATCCCATAAAAAAAAGTGTATCAGCAAGTTGTTAATTGCAATTTTAATGTTGCTTTAGCACGTGCTCGATATTGAAGGAAAACATCGTTAGGGAACCCGCATGTCTAAGGTATAAATATATTTTGAGGACATGAGATGTCCGCGAATGTACACTGGAGCAGCGCGGCGGGGTTTTCCACAGCCTTCTTATAAATGAGAGAAAGCATGTGCCCAGCAGTGGGACATTTAATATATTACACCTTTTCTTTATTTAATTGTAACTTTAGTTTATCTATATATTGAAGGGAAAACTTTTTAATCTTTTTGAAACATACTGCGTGCACGGAGAAGTTTGAGATTCGGAATAGTTAAACAGTTTATATGGAGTTAGAGTGCAGAAGCTAAAATTTACATTTAATGTGTATTACAAATACATTAAATTAAATTAAATTAAATATTTATTGTTTGCGTTCATACTGCTAATGTCAATTGTCAAACACAAATTGTGTTCGATCAAACAGACAGAGTAGAGATTGTCGCCAAAGAATTTTAAAATATTGCCAACGAAATCATTTTTCACTAATTGACTGAATGAATTGTGAATTTTGTGGGATTTCTAATGTTTCTTTTTCAATAGTCTGTAGAGTGTAGGCAAAAAAGCGTTTATTTTATATTTTTTATACTTAGTATACAAACTTAAACATTTAGTCAATTACGGTTGAATTTCAATGGACGACCACTATTAGAATTAAAACTGTTTCTCGAACCTTTTAAAAATAAATGCTGTAAGATATAAGACGTCTTTACTATCCCAGTTTACTGTTATGAAGGTCTTCCATTGTCTGAGATGAATGAACGGTGTTCTAATTAACGAGGTTATCATGTGATTTTATCCGAGATCGTTATAAGTTGAGTGCAATTAATCATAATCTGACTAGAGATATGATAACAAAGTAGCTTTTGTTGACATGATGTTATAGGACCACATGCCTCGTCTCATTTGTGAGATGGTTATAGATATAGAGCGATTAGAACGCGCGTGTTAGAGGACTTTACATGTCCTCGTAATATTATATTCTTCGGTTATGCATTATATATTTTTACGTAATAGAGTCATACTTTAGCTACTCGTATATTATAGTTATAGACCAAATGGGTCGGGTCGACTGGGGAAGGAGCACGCTTTCAAGTTCCCGCCAAAACCCCCCAAGATTTGATTGTTATGTAAAATTTTATTCTAAGCAATACAGTGTATATTTCCTTTTGCTTTTTCTACATAATATAAAAATAAAAAATCATCTTCAGCCTACTCTATGACCTACAGATGAATTTGAGTGATGCATTCTCTTACGCCTTCGCTGCGTGGCAGTCTAAATACTGTCACTAACTTCCTATTAAAAAAGATAAAAATAAAACTTTCTTTTGAGCTGACTCCAAAAAGGGAGGGGGTCTTAAATTCGACTGTATGTTCGTTGTTTGTAGTAGTTATTACCTTGATCTTGTGACATTACTTACGCTCTACCAAATCTAAGAAATACCTTTTGACAGCTGTCACATTTATCGGACTGGGCATTCCAACTGAAAAATCGATACCTACAATATTCGATTCTTAAGAGACATCGATATCGATTCTTTAGAGTTGTTAATCATTTACAGTTTCATCCAGATTAATACCAGAATGAATTAGAATAACTGAAAACACAAAGTTTATTAGTTTTTTTCATATAATTATCTGATTACTACTATTATTATATAGAGCCGTGGTAGCTCAGATGGTTAGCGCTTGCTGTAAATTTCACAGTACGCGAACAAACCGGGTTCGATCCCCGCCAATGAAATTGTTAATTGCAATTTTAAGTGCTGATTTACCACGTGCTCGGCGGTGAAGGAAAACATCGTGAGGAAACCTGCATGTCTGAGAAATTAAAAAAAAATATTTCGAAGCCATGTGAAGTTCGCCAACACGCATTGGGGCAGCGCGGCGGACAATTCCTTGCCCTAAAACCCTCTCAGAAATGAGGGGAGGCCTGTGCTCAGCAGTGGGACGTATATAGGCTGTAACTTTAACTTTTTTTTTAATCTGATTACTGCTAATTTCTAGAGATAAAGTTATGTATAAATTAAAGACTTTACTAGATTAAAAAAATATATTTAATCACTTTCACCACAACTAGTTGAGCTGCTATCGTCATTATCGTTATTTATATTATTTATTATTTGATTTTCTATATTGCATTCAAAATGAATGTCTCTTTGATAGTCATCCATAGTAATTTTCTTAGTTTTCTCCATCATTTTGGCCCAGTGTTTTATGTAAAAGGTTATTTTATTGTAAATCGTGTGAGTACGCTTGTACAAAGTTATTGCGGAATGATTAATGTGAAACGTCAAAAGGTATTTCTTAGATTTGGTTGCGTAGTCACTTTGAAAGGGTCAAATAATTAAACTTTTAAATAATGTAAAAGCCGACTTCAAAGAATTACAAATAATGAAATAATTTTCACATAGTAGCTTCAGAAGTCGGTGCTAAGTGATAGTGTATAGAAGAATAAAAGTCCCGACTTCGGAAGCTATTATGTGTGGACATTGATGTCCTATGTGCTGATTTTACCTTTTATTTTTCTAAGTACTTAACATTCATATTCTAAGTGCATTTACCGTAAAACATGGGACTTGAAAATTCCCATGTAGACATAACTAAGATAAGATAAAGCTGTTCATAATTTACAACATCTTGGTAAATATGTCAATCAAACTTACTCCTTCATCAAACAATATAATTTAACACAGGTAAACAATTCTTTAGGTTTGAAAGGTTCTCGAGCAGCTGTTTCATTGCAGTAAGCCAAGTATAGGCCGGCCTCCCTTTAGATAGAGTGACGTACGGGTAAGACATGAAGGAAGTCGAAAGATGCACGCGGCTCAGGGCCATATTTTGTACCTTGAGAGATACCTATGTTCAGCAGTGGACTTGTGAGGGTTGCCATACTGTAGTGATGATGATAATTAAACAATTCTTAAATTATAACTCTAAGGTCGTTTTAAAATATCAATTTATGAGGTAAGAGGAGTTAATAACTTCAATTCATGCCGTCAGCGTCGCAAAAAACGACTTTAAGAAATTGAAAGGTTTCCTTTACTGGCAATGGGTAACAAAGGAGCACATAGTCCACCTGATGGTAAGTGGATGCTGTGGCCCACAAACATCTACATCTGTACTCCATTAAGAATCAAAATGCAGATGCGTTGTCACCCCTGACGACTAAAGTGGAATGTCTCATTTCAAGTAACAAGGGTCTCCGGTACTCTACACTCAACCATACGAAACACAGCCACATTGAGCTGCTATTTTATGCTGGTATTTTGTGAGAGCGTGGTCCTTCCCCGGTCGAACCGACCCATTCCTGCTGCAACATGGCTCTACCACAAGTAAACTCTACAATATGTGTCTTAACGGAGACCCGTCATCTATGCAGAATAGCACTATAGTGCACGAGTAATACAATCCGAAAAGAGTGGAAGGAGATCAGGTCAATTACCAACAGTATTTACGTGCTTCCTAAGGCACGGGGTTGAAACAGCGCACAATTCCTGACTTCGGCCAGCTACTGAGAATTTTTTGGCAGAAAACATACAATAATTAATTTTGACACGACATGGTTTATTAGGTATAGTACACAACCGTTGAGTGGCGGGGTAAGAGATGCACTGCCCCATATAAGATCATTCCGTGAGTGTCGTAAGAGACGACATAGGGAAATGAAACGGGAGGTGGACAGTAGCATCGTTCTCATAAGAATTCACAATTGGATATGATACGATAGGCTATTGAAATTAAAAAAACATCCTAATTTCAATAGAGAAGATGGATGGGTGCAGCCATCTGCTTGGGATCTATAATTAACAAAATTAAATCCAAACCCAAGCATACCACTGCAAGACTTCAAGTTACTGTAAGCTCATTCTGCGTAGATCGAACCAAAAATTAGTATTCAAAAACTGAAGGTAGCCGGACTAGCTATGACATCAGGAAGTCAATATAAAACACAACAATAAAAAAACTGTGGCTGCCAACCTGCCTACCAAGCGTGTCAACTATGGCTAGCGGATCTTAGCTAAATAATTTTAATACTCGTATGTTTAATATAATAGATTTCCGCAAAGTAACACCTGATTCTATTAATTATTTATAGCTAGGAAAACCAGCAAATATTTACTTCAATGTTATTAAAGTCCTTGCTCCAATTTACGCCTTTGTGTAACTATTATATTATTAATCTGTGCCTATGTTGTGTAAAGGTCGCCATTAGCATACAATGGCGTATCGTAATGTTTTCTTTCAGCGGGTGACCCACTGCACGAACAGTTGCGGTGTTTTATTAAATGCATGGTTGTAATCACAAATTAACAAATTGTACTGAAATAAGTAAACATAACTGACAATCGAACTGGCAGTAATCACTTAATAAGAGGACTATAATGGGTATGTTCCGATATACACTGCGAGCGCTGCTCAGTGCTCTCACTGTTGAAAAATTCGTTCCGTTATGGACTGCCAGTATACTGCCGCAGTACCCTAGGAATATATGATGTCATAAATGGACGCCATTTTTGTACTGTGACCACTGGCGTAAGGTGCTCTCAGTACTTTGACCACGTGATCAAAATATAACAGAATGTAGAGATTTAACAGCTTCCACGAATATTATTAATTAATTTTGTTATTCAAATAAACTCGGACATTAAGTTTTAAAAGCAACAACATTCAAATAATATTTTTTGTTGTTGAACAGAAAACGTGTACATGATAAATATTTTCATTTGACAACAGTGTCGAAAAATGGGGATGACAGTATACTGGACTGCGTTCCGTTTTAAACAGTAACCAGTATAGCAAGCTAAAAAGGAACGGCTTCACAGTATACTTAATTCTCGTCGCACCTTACAGTGGTCACAGTGTATATCGGAACATAGCCCATATAATATACTATTTTAAAAAGAAATATTTTTGTCATAAAACTGAAGTGACAAATGAACTTTAAGCCCACTTGATAGTAAGTAGACACCTGTCAACTTAAAACAAAGAAGGCTTTGACGGCTTCGTGGCGCAGTGGCTTAGCAATGAGTTGCAGCGCTGAGGGCCGCGGGTTCGAATCCCGCACGGGACATGTATTTGTATGGCCTACAAATAATTGTTCCGGCTTTAATGTTTGTCCTTGTGAAATTTATGTATGTTAACTGCCTCCACGATACAGGACAAAATTCTTGTGTGGGAATAAAGTTTTTTAAAAGTAAAAAAAAGTAAAGTTACAGCCTATATATACTGCTAGGCACAGGCCTCCTCTCATTTCTGGGAGTGTTTTAGGGCAAGGAAATGTCCGCCGCGCTGCCCCAATGCGTGTTGGCGAACTTCACATGTCTTCGAAATATATATTTTTTTGATTTCTCAGACATGCAGGTTTCCTCACGATGTTTTCCTTCACCGCCGAGCACGTGGTAAATCAGCACTTAAAATTGCAATTAACAAATTCATTGATGCCGGCGGGAATCGAACCCGCGGGGTTGATCGCGTACTGTGAAACTTACAGCGAGCGCTAACCATCTGAGCTACCACGGCTTTTTTAAAGAAAACATATAAAAACAAATAAGGCTACAGATGCGGTGTCACCTCTGAGAGTTAATATGAAATACCTCACAACCTGTGATTGTACTGGCTCGTTAATTCTAAATCCTCGACAATAAAGGAGTATTACCACTTAGTAAATGAAGAAAGAACGAAGTAGCGTCTTATTACAAAAAAAAAATGTTTATAATTAGTCTGAGATTTCAATTAGAGTTTGTTTCAATAAAGAAGTATCTATGAAATTGCCGTTTTTTATGAAAAAAGTTAACGTAATTGTTTTTCTATATTTTTTATTTCTATTAATCAAAGTAATCACCCATGCAATCGATGCATCTTTACCAACGCAGTGGCAGTTTATTGATGCCCTTCTTGAAGAAATCAGCTGGACGGGAGGCAACAAATTCTTCAAAGGCATTTTTTGTACTGCCTCTCGGGTTCTGAAGTTTGTTCACTCCTCTCCCTGGACGTCAACAAGTCGAGTGGGCCTGATGGAGTCCCACCTATTGTGCTTAAGACGTGTGTTCCGGAGTTGGCACCGGTTTTAACGCGTCTTTTCCAGTACTCCCACTCCCTAGGCGTAGTCCCGAACTCATGGAAGACAGCTTCGGTGCACCCGATCCCTAAAAAAGGCGACCGCTCAGATCCGTCCAACTACAGGCCTATCGCTATCACCTCCTTGTTCTCCAAAATAATGGAAACTATTATTAACTGCTGATTAGTGACTGCCAGTACGGTTTCCGTCGAGGTCGCTCAGCTGGTGATCTTCTAGGTTACCTAACTCATAGATGGGCGGAGGCAGTAGAGTCCAAGGGGGAGGCGTTGGCCGTTAGTTTGGACATAGCGAAGGCCTTCGATCGGGTTTGGCACAAAGCGCTTCTTTCGAAGCTCCCTTCCTATGGGCTTCCCGAGAAATTGTGCAATTGGATCGCCAGCTTTCTTGCAGATCAGAGAATCAAGGTCGTAGTAGACGGTGCATGCTCCGATTACAAGCCCATTAACGCTGGTGTTCTACAAGGCTGCGTGCTATCACCAACGCTGTTTCTTTTGCATATAAATGACATGATGCAAACCGGTAACATTCATTGCTATGCAGACGACAGCACTGATGCTTTATACACCGGCCGTGCCAATATTTCTCGGGAAAACGTCGCCGAGTAACGGAACAAACTTGTGTCTGAAATCGAGACTTTGTTGAACAAAGTCTCAGACTGAAGGTGACTAAATCTAGTCCAGTTCCATCCCCAGAAGACACAAGTTTGTGCGTTTACCGCTAAAAGGGGTTCTCCCTTTGTCGTATCTCCTCAGTTTCAAGGCACTCCCCTTGTTGCCTCAGCCAGTATCGGAATCCTCGGTGTCGACATATTGATGTGTAGTTTCGTGGTGACTTGGAAGAGAAGGCCAAATTGGCCTCTAAAAAGCTTGGCGTGCTCAGCAGAGCGGGACAATATTTCATGCCGGCACACCGCTTGCAACTTTACAAGGCGCAGGTTCGGCCCCACATGGAACACTGTTCCCATCTCTAGGCAGGGGCTCCCCAGTGCCAGCTCCTTCCACTTGACCGCATCCAGCGCAGAGCGATTTGAATCGTCAACGACCGAGTTCTTTCCGATCGGCTGGACTCACTGGCACTGCGTAGAGATGTTGCATCTCTTTGCGTATTCTATCGCATCTATCACGGGGAGTGCTCTGAGGAATTGTTCGGACTAATTCCAGCCGCTCAATTTCACCATCGCACATCGCGACAAAACTCGCGATACCATCCATACCATCTGGATGATTGGCGGTCCACCACTGTGCGATTTAGAAGAAGTTTTCTTCCTCGCACAACTTCCTTGCGGAATCGATTACCACCAGCGATTTTTCCGGACCGATGCGACTTAGGGACCTTCAAGAAAAGAGCCTACTCTTTTTTAAAAGGCTGGCAACGCATCTGCAATTCCCCTGGTGTTGCAGTTGTTCATGGGCGGCGGTAGTCACTTACCATCAGGTGAGCCGCATGCTCATTTGCCCCCTCTCCTAAAAAAATATATATAATAAAACTAAAGGAAATAAAAACATGCATTTAACATATTTATTCATTTTTTTATAAGTAATGGCACTCATCTTTGTGAACATTGAGGATGACACTGCAAGTTTTAAAGTCGTAGGAAACGGATGTAGTAGGTTGGGCGGACGTGTTAGATTCTATCGCGCCGCCTACACGGCAAATTCTCGTTCGTGATCCTTTCTTTTTTTTTAAAGCAATTTCTCAATATGACGACAATACCACGGAACAATCCACATGTCGCCTTGCAGTATACAGTCGGGAACAATGTCATTACCTCTTTAAACTTACATTGTAAACATCGGAATTACCGCCATTGTGTATGGAGCCAATTGAATATTATTGAAATTGATGCTTCATAAGTTGATGACTAAAGTTATCATGTGCCAAAGAATCTTCCAGAAAAGACCTACTACTCACACCTTCATGAGTCAACGAGAATATTAGTAATGGTAATAATGTTTTAGTATTTTTCTTAAAAAATATGTAATCTGATTAAATCTTTTAAAGAAGATATTTTTGATAAAAAAAAAAACAGAATAATGTTAGGTATATTTAATATTACTATATTAAAAATCACAAGGGCCGTGGTAACTCAAAGGCTAAGCCTTCGCCGCTAACATCATAGTACAAGAGCAACCCGGGTACGATCTCTATCAATGAAATTGTTAAGTGCAATTATAAGTGCTGATTTGCCACGTGCTCGGCGGTGAAGGAAAACATCGCGAGGAAACCTGTATTTTTATAAAAAACTGAAGTGAGAAACTAACTTGCAGTCCACCAGATGGTAAGTAGCTACTGTAGCCAACTTTAAACAAAGAAGGCTACAGATGGCTTGTCACCTCTAATTTGGAAATAATTCCTCGAAATTGGAATACCACACGACCTGTAATTAAGATAATAAAAAAGGTAACAGAGTGTTACTTACCCAGACTGCCTTGTAGCCAAAGGAAGTCCTACCTTGTTGTATGTTAGACGAAAAAAATATTATGAAAGATCGGCACCACTCAACTAGAATACCAGCGTAAAATAGCAGCTTAATGCTGCTGTGTTCCGTATGATGAGTGTAGAGAAGCGGAGACCCTTTTTACTGGAAACGAGGCATTCGAGGATAAATGTAGATGTCTATGGGCCACAGCATCCACTTACCATCAGGTGGACTGTGTGCTCGTTTGTACCGTTATTCTATAAAATAAAACTCATTGGGACAGAGCGGACGAAAGTCCTTGCTCTAAAATCCCTCTTAAAATAAGATACAGGCTGTATCTTTATTTTATACATTAAAAATACACCAAATTTTTTCACGAAGGAGGTTTAATAACCGTGAATAAATTATGACAGTCATCTTACAATAACATCATCGTACAGTAGCCTCTGACGCTTTCTTATCCTAAGCTCTTTTTATCTAACTTATGCTCTTAATACAAAAGAAATAATGACCTTAAACCCAACATTTTTACACAATTGTTTTACACAAATATCGATTCAGTATCCACTGCGGGACTTTTGTAATATAATTATTGGCCATGGATCGTAAAACGGTCCCGTCGTTTGCAAGAGTCTCAATCGCCAAGTGCATCGCATACCGGCGAGATTTACATTTGGCGGATAAGTTGGCGTATTCCTCGTACTTGTCAAATATCTATTGATACAAAATAGCCTAAACAGCCGGCCTAAGGTAAAATAACTTAAATAATTTATTATTAGTGCAATAAGGTAGCATACATCTTAGGGTGGACCTTTTAGGCTGGTTATTCGAAATATCCCGCGGCGGTCGACACTTACCAAGTGAGCCGCATGCTCGTTTTCCCCTCGTATATTAAAAAAAAAACGAAGCAACAGGCTGGAAGGTAGAGAGCGTGTTACTAGCCTGTTATTTGCAAACAATGTCACGCTTGAAACTTGATAACAATGTCACGCAATTATCGGCATCCATGCGTTTCATTCAGCACCGCCTCTTCCTGGCCTCTCACGTATTAATAACTGTCTTGCTGCGTAGATGTGATCAGATATGCCATACGTAATTTGTGAGGGTATTGTATAGTCTGCATTATATTTCATGTTATAATTGGAGGCCATTTTAATATCGACCAACAAGATGTCAATTCAATGACAATAGTATGTTTAATAAAGTTTTTGCAATCCTGTCTATATAAAGAATGTCTGGAACAAATTGGTTTCATTATCACCATACATCTATAGGTATAAATAAAATTTCAGTGTCTGTCTCTAATATTGTATAACTGGATTCTATACCTCAGATGGGTATTTGCATGCTATTAAGAATTTAACAACCGTTTGTAAAACTTTTGTCTGTTTGTCTGTGTGGGCTAATCTTCGGAATAGCTAAACCGATTGTACTTAAACTTTACAACCAGATAGAGAGCAATACCAGGAGGGAGCTTTTTGATCCAAAAACTTGTAGATTTTTTATTGAAAAAAACCTATGTAAAATTGATAAAATAAATGGCCCTTGATTACCTTAAAACTAAAGATATTTTTATCCAAGCTCTAAAAAGGTCGAGTTTCGAGACACTTCTTTTACAATTTTCCGTCTATGACTCGCTGCTCTTTGGCCTCTGTCTACCCCCTCAGAGATTACAGGCGTGACGTATATAATAATAATAAACTTTATTTCAGTAACTTAAATTGTAGAGTACAGTTTTAACTTTTAAATGTGTCTGGCATCTCCATAGAAGTACAAATGATACCTGAGTCAGGAGATTCTGCTCTTCCATAATAAGTTATTTTACATAATGCTACGGCCACACTACGAGTACTTTACCGTCTACCGCCCGTTTAACGCAATAATTATGGCAATAAATTACTGCCTAAATTATCGCTAAAATTAGTGTGGTTGCACTAAAGTTTACCTAGATATGGAAATGAACTAGACGGAAAAAATGTTATTTTTCAAGATGGAGGTTGATGCTGCGTCGGTGTTGTACTTTATGAGTATCAGTCACTATTACATGAATCATTTACGTTTTAAACAAGACTTAAAAGAAGATGGTGGATGATGAAAATTCACAGAAAGCCGTTCGTTTCCGTTGAGCTCATGTCGCACACTGAACAAACTGTAGTGTGACCACTTTACGCAAAAATTACCGCTGTAATCGTCTTTGATATGCGAAAAAGACCGCCACCGGAGCTATTGCCTACCGTCATATGCCATATTGCCATATTGATTGAAATGTAAAATTATGGCCCTAAATCGTGGCTACACCTAGGTGTTGTTTCAATTATGACCATAATTATTGCCATATCACAGTAATGTGGCCGTAGCATAAAATGTGTGTGTGTGTGTGTGTGTGTGTGTGTGTGTGTGTGTGTGTGTGTGTGTGTGTGTGTATGTGTATGGCAGCGCGATGAACATTTCCCTGCCTTAAATCCCTCTCAGAAATTAGAGAAGCCCTGTTACCAGCAGTGGGACGAAGCGTTTACAAATTAAATTCTATAAATAAGCAGAAATTGTATTATATTGTCCTTTAGCAAAAATTGAGTCCACTGTAGCGTAGTCGCGCCACAAGCGAAACGAACCGAAGTCTAAATCACGCTATCAAAGTTCCGAAGTACAGCGAGTATATATAGAATAGCTCCGAACTATCAATTGAGCATTGACCGCTCCCCGGTCTGAACACCTTGCCCAGCGGAAGATCTCTCCTTTTCCTTCCACGGCCAAATAAGTATATATATATGTATAAACTTGATTTTTAAAGAAATGTTTTATTATTTGCAGATATAACGTGATTGAGAACCCGCAGTGGCAGGCCACTCATATCGTTATAATGTGAACATTTAAACAATGCTGCTCAACATTTGCAAGTCATGCCAGTAGTGAGTATAAAATTATAACCTACACAATACCATTATTTGCTAATGATACTTCATTAATTTTCAGATTAAAACGACAATTTTCATCATTTTTATCACAAGATGACACGAGAGCAACTGTATCTTATGGGAATTATTAATATATACGGAGTTAGAGTTAAGAAAGCTGATGACATCGATGAGATTCTCTTTCTCTCTCTCTCTTTTCTCTCTTTTAAAAAAAAAGTTACCCTCACACTAGGATTTTCTCCTGTATCGCTGAGGCAGTTTACATACATATATTTTACAAAGACAAACATTCAGACCCGGAAAATAATTATTTGTAGGCAATACAAATACTTGTTCCGTGCGGGATTCTAACTACGGCCCTTAGCGCCTCTCCTTTTGCTAAACCACTGCGCCACGGAGCCGTCATGTAATAGATTGATAGGGAAGTTCCCACTGGTTAATTCAAAGTGGACTGTTCTCTGAACAAATACGAATACATTTTCCTTGACGGTATAATTGGAGACAATCGTGGGGCTTAAGCGGGCGAAAACTCCCTGAACATGTAATGACGGTGTGGCAGTGTGGCGGTAAGAATATCTATAACCCCATATCGGGTGTCGTAAGAGGTGACAGAGTGAAAGAAACCAGGAGATGGGCAAAACCAGAAGTAATCTGTGGTTGCCTACAAGCCTGCCGAGCGTGGCAACTATTGTAAAATCCCTCCTATGAGGCAATCTATAGGGGAGGCCTATGTTCTGCAGTAGACTTTTATAGGCTGTAATGGATTGGAACGGTAACCGGGCGTAAGCCTGAATCAAAAAGTATTATTATAGAACCCACGCAGTACTTTCGTTAAAGAAAGATTGAATTTGGAATGAAAAGCTCCAGCTTCAATCCCTCAAAAGGAAGTAAAGTAAAGTAAAAAGTATTTAGTGGCCAGAAAAAAATACAATGTTAAAAATCTATATCGTGACTTACTAACAACTTATTAGAAATAATTCATTGTGACAAAACCGTTTGTGACTCAGTTATAACGGGAAACCCATTACAAGTCGCGGCACGTAAGCCTAGCGCTGAACGAAACGTGGAGGGGACGCGCACGAATTTAATTGCACGAATGTGACTGGAGAGCCAATCAGCGCGTGCGAATGATACACACGAGCCAATCAGCGCGGCTTATGCGCAATAAGCCAATCAGCGCGACTTATGCGCAATAACGGTCACCGCTAGACTTTCGTGCCGCTACTTATACTCCTTCTATTCTGCCACAGCCTTTGCGCATTAACCATAAACAGGGTCTTATGCAAGTGATGAAACACACGTATTTTAAAATAAACAATAACTAAAAATAAAAATAAATATATAACTTGAGTCAGGACTGTTGTTGAATCAGCCACTTGCGACACTTTCGTCAAAAGGTAGATATAGGTAGGGTAGACTCAACTGGTGGAGTTAAATCGTCATATAAAGAATACCAGATTATGATCGACACTGCGTCCGCGGAGTGAGGTATGAACCTATTTTTCGTCCCCGCGGCTTAAATTTATCCGTGAAATATGTAGGGAAATACACAATTTTTATTTTATAATACAAGAGTGTCAAAAAAGTTTACGTAGTTAGTAAGTGACAAACTCACTCAAAGTCCTCGCGAAAAATGGCTACAGCAGAGGATGGTTACCTGCAAGCTTGCAACCAATTTCAAACAAAGAAAGCTACAGATGCGACGTCAGCTTAAATCTAAATTACAGTAAAGTTACAGCCTATATTCGATTCACAGCTGGGCATAGACCCTCTCATCTCTGAGAGGTGTCTTCACATGTCTTCGAAATATTTTTTTTTCTCAGACGTACACGAACGTACACAAGCACGTAATATATTAGACCTTACAATTGCAACTATCAATTTATTTGGTGCCGGCGGGGATCGAACCCGGGTTGCTCGCGTTCTGTGAAATTTACAGCGAGCGCTTCGCTCCTGAGCTACCACGGCTCCCAATCTAAATTAATCAGCGTGACAATTTACTAAATGCTCAACATGTCACGTGCTGTTATTGAAGCCGATATTCGGAGACAATGTAGAGCTTGAACTCTACAATATCAAAATTTAAGTATAGTTCATAGTTCATACACCGTGCATAGCTTAAACCATAGACTTAGAATATACTCCTGTATATTCTAAGTCTATGGCTTAAACACGAGAATGTGTCTGACTCTTTCTTATATAGATACACAGTGGTAGAGCCACGCAGCAGCTTTTGCTGTCGCATGGATGGGCCGGCTCAAACCGGGGTGGTACCACGACCTCACAGAATACCAGCGTGAAGTAGAGGTTTACTTCTGCATTTCGCCTGGTGAGTGCAGGTGGCCGGAGGCCCAATCCCCCCCCCCCCAATCAACATGGTAGTGGAATTAAACAGAAGACTACCCCAGGAGGGTACCAGCATCCCTGGAGAATCCCTCGCTGAGCATCCACGCCCATGCTACCCTACTTTTTGAGCGTGGTGCTCAGGCTGCCCCGCGTATTCTGGGGGCGAAATTCCGCTCAAGACGAAACCTGCTCAAAGCGGAGCAAAAGACAAAGGCAACCCTGCTACGCTTCCGTGGATTTCTGCAATATCAGGGACTCCATTCAAACCTTAACGCCATCCACTACCATCTGGAGACGGCAAAGCCGGCCTTGTTTTTCTAACCGAGACACAGGTGCTCCGGCTGATATTTCTCTCCTGCCCGGGTACAAATTGAACACCTTGTGCCCCGGGCTGAGTTGCGCGTACGTCAGAGGACATCTGTTATCGACGCCTCGGCAGTCTTGAAGGTACGGAACTGTCCATCCTATGGCTGCGCGTAGACAGCGACGACCATCCTCGCGTCTACGGGTGCCTCTATAGGTCCCATAGCGGTAATGCCGACACAGACCGACTCATCGACCACGTCCAAATGGCTGCAGACCTGTGCTACAACAGGTCCTTCCGCAGAGATCGTGATGCTCGGTGATTTTAACGCCCACCACGCTGAATGGCTTTCCCGTTTAACCGATATAACGTGATTCAGAACCCGCAGTGGCAGGCCACTCATATCGTTATAATGTGAACATTTAAACAATGCTGCTCAACATTTGCAAGTCATGTCAGTAGTGAGTATAAAATTATAACCTACACAATACCATTATTTGCTAATGATACTTCATTAATTTTCAGATTAAAACGACAATTTTCATCATTTTTATCACAAGATGACACGAGAGCAACTGTATCTTATGGGAATTATTAATATATACGGAGTTAGAGTTAAGAAAGCTGATGACATCGATGAGATTCTCTTTCTCTCTCTCTCTTTTCTCTCTTTTAAAAAAAAAGTTACCCTCACACTAGGATTTTCTCCTGTATCGCTGAGGCAGTTTACATACATATATTTTACAAAGACAAACATTCGGACCCGGAAAATAATTATTTGTATGCAATACAAATACTTGTTCCGTGCTGGATTCAACTACGGCCCTTAGCGCCTCAACTCGTTGCTAAACCACTGCGCCACGGAGCCGTCATGTAATAGATTGATAGAAAGTTCCTACTGGTTAATTCAAAGTGGACTGTTCTCCGAACATATACGAATATATTTTCCTTGACGGTATAATTGGAGACAATCGTGGGGCTTAAGCGGGCGAAAACTCCTGACCATGTAATGACGGTGTGGCAGTGTGGCGGTAAGAATATCCATAACCCCATATCGACCCGTGGGTGTCGTAAGAGGTGACAGAGTGAAACAAACCAGGAGATGGGCAAAACCAGAAGAAATCTGCGGTTGCCTACAAGCCTGCCAAGCGTGGCAACTATGGTAAAATCCCTCCTATGAGGCAAATCTATAGGGGAGGCCTATGTTCTGCAGTAGACTTTTATAGGCTGTAATGGATTGGAACGGTAACCGGGCGTAAGCCTGAATCAAAAAGTATTATTATAGAACCCACGCAGTACTTTCGTTAAAGAAAGATTGAATTTGGAATGAAAAGCTCCAGCTTCAATCCCTCAAAAGGAAGTAAAGTAAAGTAAAAGTATTTAGTGGCCAGAAAAATACAATGTTAAAAATCTATATCGTGATTTATTAACAACTTATTAGAAATAATTAATTGTGACAAAACCGTTTGTGCCTCAGTTATAACGGAAACCCATTACAAGTCGCGGCACGTAAGTCTAGCGCTGAACGAAACGTGGAGGACGCGCACGAATTTAATTGCATGAATGCGATTGGAGAGCCAATCAGCGCGTGCGAATGATACACGAGCCAATCAGCGCAACTTATGCGCAATAAGCCAATCAGCGACTTATGCGCAATAACGGTCACCGCTAGACTTTTGTGCCGCTACTTATACTCCTGCTATTCTGCTATTCTAACCATAAACAGGGTCTTATGCACTTGCATGAAACACACGTATTTTAAAATAAACAATAACTAAAAATAAAAATAAATATATAACTTGAGTCAGGACTGTTGTTGAATCCACTTGCGACTCTTTCGTCAAAGGTATAATAGGTAAGGTAGACTGAACTGGTGGAGTTAAATCGTCTTATAAAGACTACCAGATTATCATCGACACTGCGACCACGGGTGAGGTATGAACCTCTTTTTCGTCCCCGCGGCTTAAATTTATCCGTGAAATATGTAGGGAAATACACAATTTTATTTTATAATACAAGAGTGTCAAAAAGTTTGCGTAGTTAGTAAGTGACAAGCTCACTCAAAGTCCTCGCGAAAAATGGCTACAGCAGAGCATGGTTACCTGCAAGCCTGCAACCAATTTCAAACAAAGAAAGCTACAGATGCGACGTCAGCTTAAATCTAAATTACAGTAAAGTTACAGCCTATATTCGATTCACAGCTGGGCATAGACCCTCTCATCTCTGAGAGGTGTCTTCACATGTCTTCGAAATAATTTTTTCCCAGTCGTACACGAACGTACACAAGCACATAATATATTAGCACTTACAATTGCAACTATCAATTTATTTGGTGCCGGCGGGATCGAACCCGGGTTGCTCGCGTTCTGTGAAATTTACAGCGAGCGCTTCGCCCTGAGCTACCACGGCTCCCAATCTAAATTAATCAGCGTGACAATTTACTAAATGCTCAACATGTCATGTGCTGTTATTGAAGCCGATATTCGGAGACAATGTAGAGTTTGAACTCTACAATGTCAAAATTTAAGTATAGTTCATAGTTCATACACCGCGCATAACTTAAACCATGGACTTAGAATATACTCCTGTCATCGATATATATGTACTACGTACTAGATTTGGTATTCGAACATTCACTATGTTCAAATGAACTGTACTGCAATCCGTACACCTTTAGTGTCATTTAGTGTGGCTGCAATATTCATAGAGTGTGGAGCTGCGCTGATAATACGAGATTTCACATTAAAGTTTAAACCTGAACGTAATTAATAATTCAGTAGTCAAATAAGTAAAATTATTTGTTGTTCAAGTGAATAAATAGGTAATAATATTACAATAGAAAAATAAATTTCTTCATTTATATGCCACGCTATCTACAATCATAGACTAAAATGTACTATCTCCCGCGCATGCGCGAAAACAGAGTAGTGCACATTTTTGTTGGAATAGCTTCTCTAGTACGTAGTACATAGAACTCAATGACTCCTGTATATTCTAAGTCTATGGCTTAAACACGAGAATGTGTCTGACTCTTTCTTATTTAGAACTTTTTATGTCAAGCTGCCAAATAAAATTAGAGAAGTTAACGCTCTTCTTAAAGTGTCAGTCAAAATTTTTACGTCATTTTGTTACACTAACAACATAAACTAAATCACTGTCAAAATTTCGGAGTTCGATCACGATAAGGGTTTTCAAACGTCGAGATAATGCAGGAAGGTGCGAAAATATTTCTTGATGTTATCATTTTAGTCTTTTGCTTTCTTATGTCATACTGTACGAATTATTACTTTTACGAGTAAATGGTATTATTTTGTGGCTAAAATTATTATATGACATACATATTATGTACTTATTTTTAAATAATGAAAATATATTAAATATCAATTTGTCTGATATTTATAATTAATACGAATTGTTTATACGCCAGTGTTATAAAAATTTACAATAAAGTAACATATTTTTTAAATAAGTTTTATAGATTGCCAGTGATTTGTTTTTATACAAGAAAAATTATTTTATAAAAAAACAGGTTTATTATAGTTTATATTTATTTAAAAAAAAATTGGTTTTCTAATTCGATCAGCTTCTACGCTTTTGTAAACATGTAAGTAAAAGTGTAATTATATAATTTATGTACAAGTAGACGAACTATTTTTTTTTTCACCACTAACATTATTAACATCAAGTGATTAAGGAATGTAAAAAAAATGTCCCGTTTGAAAATAACAAGTCCTTGCAATTGAAATAAAATCGGTTTAAACAATATGGCACCGAGTTGCCCCATGGCAACATGCATTTATATCATCAGTTGAAGAGAACTCCTGGACTATATAATATATCTTACGCGTCTGACACTGAGATTGTCAATCCAAGTGATTTAATGGCGGGAACGATCTTGAAAAAAGAACATATTTATATCAACATATTTCTTGAAAGAACATATAGCTGACCTAAAACATTGATGCTCCGGGAAGTCTGCCGTCTGTGAACATGTTCAAAATCGTTCCCGCCATTATATCGGATTTGACAGTCCACAAATCCTCGCAAAATCACACCGATTCTTACCAAGTATGATTCGCGAGGCTATTGAAATCAAAAAAATCATCCAAATTTCAAGTGAGAAGACTAATGGGTGCTACCATCTGCTTGGGATTCTATAATTAATAAAATTAAATCCAAACCCAAGCATACCACTGCAAGACCTCAAGATACTGTAAGCTCATTCTCCGTAGATATGAAAAAAATAATAATTTTAAACTGTAGGTAGTAGCCGTGGTTAAATATGACATTGGGACGGCGAACACCTCAGTGCTCACGTCACGGGTCACGGGGTGTTGTTTGAGTTTTTAACAACACCCCGTGACCATGGGTGCTGTTAAGTACTCAAAATGTTGGGAATCTATATATATTATAATAAATCTGTAGAAAAATTGTGTGTTCACGATTGACGCAAAAACTACCGTTGTATGAAATGAAGGTAGTAAATGACCGTGTATAACGTATAGGCAAAGGTTTTTATCCGCTTACCGAAGAGTTAAAAAAAGGGTTATTTTTTCCTTTTTTTTAAGTTTATAGACATTATAGCTGCTGATAGTTCTATTAGTCCTATTTTATACGTGGTAGAGCCATGCTGCAGCTATATTACTGGTACAGTTGTAGCACGAATGGTTCGGCTCGACCGGGGAAGGACAACGCTCACACAGAATACCAGCGTAAAATAGCAGCTTAACGCTGCTGTGTTTCGTATGGTGAGTGTAGAGATCCGGAGACCCTTTTTACTGGACACGAGGCATACCATCTTAGTCCTCACGGGTGACAACGCATCAGCATTTTGATTCGTAATCGAGGATAGATGTAGATGTCTATGGGGCACAGCAAGCACTTACCATCAGGTGGACTGTGTGCTCGTTTGTCACCCTTATCCTATAAAAAAGGTGGATTTAGCTATACGTATAATAAATCTATAGAAAAGTGTGTGTGTGTGAAAATGAAACTCATCGCGCCACCAACCAATAAGGGCAGAATAATGTCTGCCGGGCCAGCTAGGATATAATAAGTTAATAAACGCGATAAAATGCGTAATAAACTTGTTTAATTCAACGGGGACTTATACATTTGTCATTTTCCACGTAACATCCGACTGCCAATAATTATTTACGCCGTTGTCCGCTTGTGATTTCTGACATGATGTGATTAAGTTAATCTTCTTGTTTTTTTTCTTATGTGCCTGTGTTTTGTTATTCTTTTGTTTGTATTCGTGATGTGTGCTTTAATAATAGTTTTCTTTCTAAAATATTTACGTCCATTGTCTTTTCTTCATATTTATAAACTACCTTCAGTTTATATTTAGTATCTACGTAAAAACGTTGCAGATATCTTATTTATTAAATATTATAAAAAAATTGATGATTTCAATATTTTTGGAACGAAGTTCCTTATCGCACGGTACGAATTTGGTGGATTGAGGCTAGGCGAGAAAAAGTGTAAGATTTTTCCGTCACGACCCCTTCTGACGTAGTGTAGACGGCCTTGGCGGCTATAAGGAAGCGAGATGGAATAATTGCCATGAAATAAATATTATTTTAAATGACGTTTCATTTTAATAGACGCTAGTAATTCATTTATTTTTATTTGTTAATCAATAATATAATACGTTTATCAATAATAATATACTACGAAAGGAACTTCGTTCCAACCGAGTGTTCCACGACACTCACGCATGTTTTTTTTTGCATTTAGCTTGTTGTTGCGGTCCTGGTTATAAGTAAACTTTAATGTTCTGCAGAACTAATTCTGGTCACGGCAGTAATGTTCAACGAATACTAGGCATCTGCACTAAAGTACTATAGAATAGGAGTGTTACAGTGTTAGAGTATGATAGCTCTCATAGCGCGCACAGGTGCAATGTATACGCTTTTACAACAAAATCCCAGAAAATGTACAAAATTTCTCAATAAACAAGTTTAAATGTTTTAGTAAAGAAAATTTTACAAAAAGGGATATTATAATATCTAGGAAAACATAAACGAAAATAGCCCCTAGGAATGAGGTGATCGCCACCATGCTGATTCTATTAAAGTTACCGCTGGGTTTCTTGCTGGTTCCTCTCAGGACAGAGGTATTTTCCGAACCAGTAATAAATAAAATAAAACCGGCCAAGTGCGAGCTAGACTCGCGCATGAAGGGTTCCGTACCATCACACAGGTTTCTTGTAGAGGAGCCCCCTTTAATTTTTAATTTATTTTCACTTTTATTATTTGTTGTTATAGCGGCAACAGAAATACACATTCTGTGAAAATTTCAACTGTCTAACTATTACGGATCATGAGATACAGCCCGCGACAGACAGACGGACGGACGGACGGACAGACGGACGGACAGCGGAGGCTTAGTAATAGGGTTCCATTGGTTACCCTTTGGGTACGGGACCCTAAAAAGACTTTCAATAAGTATTATATAAAAATCTATATTGAATAAAAATCATTGTATTCTATTCTACTCTATTCTATTCCACTTTATTCTATTCTATTCCATTATATTCCATTCTATTCCATTCCATTCCGTTCCATGCCAATCCATTCCATTCCATTCTATTCTATTCTATACTACTCACATATGTACAGCAGTCTACATCTAAAGCACTAGACAAACGAGGCAGTAAAAGTCCAAAACACTGAAATAAGAAACTATTGTTAAGTAATATTAACGTTAAAACAAAGTTACTTTTCTACCGACTTCAAAAAGGAGACGGTACTGAATTCGACTGTATGTTCTTTTTTATGTGTGTTACCTCATAACTTTTTTCTGGGTGAACCGATTTCGATCATTTAATCAAGGTCAGACCAATAGTTTTTGAATAATTCTTAGTAATTTATATTGAATTCGGTTGTACAAAATTTTAAATTTTAAGTTATGCTAGTTTTTAACCAACTTCAAAAAGGAGGAGGTTTTCAATTCGATGTATGTTACGTGATATCTTCGCAGGTTGTGAACCAATTTTGATGATTATTTTTTTATTAAATAGGTTATACTTCAGGTGTGGTCACACATAAATTTGAAGAAAAACATTCCAACCCTAAGGGTAGCAAATAAATAAGTTCTTTTTTAGCAATTTGAAGTCGGCTTTTACTTTTTGTTAAAAGTTATAATTATAAATCTAACGAGTGCTTACCTATGAAAAATATTTTTTTCTGCACTAGTGATCGGCTCGTATATTATTTTAATCTATACAAATAAATAAAATTGAAGTGTCTGTTTGTAATGTCAAAATAACAGCTTTTTACTAAATGCATATGAAAATATATATGGTACTTATAACAAAAACACAAGTTTTAAAATTTTTGTCTGTCTGTCTTTCTGTCTATCTGTCTGTCTGTCTGTTTGTTCCGGCTAATCTCCGAAACGGCTGGACCGATTTCGACGGGACTTTCACTGGCAGATAGCTGATGTTATAATGAGTAACGTAGGCTACTTATATTTTAGAAGAATAATTAGGGTTCCCGCGCAACATAATTAAAACCATAAATCACACGCGGGTGAAGTCGCGGGGAACAGCTAGTGTATAATATAATTAGGCCTCCCCCATAGATTGCCTCATAGAGGGAATATTTGCCATAGTTGCCAGGCAAGTGGGTTGGCAACCGCAGTTTTATATTTTTAGTCGTTATTAGGAAAACGCTGCTGCCCACCTGATTTGTGTCCCTCTGTCGCCTCTTACGACACCCACGGGGTGATATTGTGTAGTGGATATTCTTACACCCCACTACACGGTTCGGGGGAGGCCTATGTTCAGCAGTGGACGTAACGGTAACGGTACAATAGACTACTATATTTTTGGACAAATATAATATTAGCGCAATAGGTCATTAGAGGCTGTAATGTTAGTGATAAGTTTGCCTGAATAAATAAATAAAAAATAAATATACAGGATTGCTTTTCTGCCTAGGAGGCCGTCTGGGTAGGTACAACTCTTTTACCTTTTTTTTTCCACGAAGCATCGTACGTGAACAAGTACGTGAACTGCTGTAATTCGGTTCTGAATTGTATAGAGAGACAGAAGTGACAACGCATCTGTAGCCTTCTTTGTTTGAAGTTTGCAGGTGTCGCTGCATTTTCATTTCAATAAAAAAAACGAAAAAAAGCAACGATCGCAAAGTTACTTACCATTTCTTCTCCTTAGAGGTCTCGATGGTGGTATATTATAACAATTATAGAAACTCTAAACAAAGCATCAGCTGCATAAAATATTCAGCAAACACATTTCCTGTTTACGGAAAAAAATCGAAATAAATTTTAACAGAATTTTCCGAATTTTAATGCAATGACCTTCGAGGAGTGTAAGAGAAGCTGAGGACCAATAACAATAGACTAATAAAAATTTAATGCATGTACATATTTTAATACTATGGTAAAGTTTATTTTTTGAGGTACTCTATTCACCCTCAGAACTTTTTTTTAGGTGAACGGATTTTGATGATTGTTTTTTTATTCGAAAGCTGGTGCTTCCCATGTACCATATATACATATACCCGAAGATCACACGTGCGAAGCCGAGGTGGTTCGCTAGTAACTAACTAAAATGGTTATGCACGTGTTGGATGCTGTTTTACCCGTGATAACTCATATCATTAACTTTTCGCTGACGAATGGTGCTTTCCCAACTCTCTGGCGTAAAGCCTTTATTATTCCCATTCCTAAATCCACTGATTGCAGCGCTATATCCAATTTCAGACCAATTTCTATCCTGCCTTTTCTCTCTAAGGTTCTGGAAGCTGTTGCTCATAAACAGATTTCTTCTTTTGTTTTCTCAAATAATATTCTTTCCCCTTATCAGTCGGGTTTCCGCCCTGGTCATTCTACAACTACTGCTCTTCTCAAGGTGACGGAAGATATCCGAGAGGAATGGAAAAATCAAAACTGACCGTCCTCATCTTAATTGATTTTTCTAACGCATTTAATTCTGTTGATCATGATATCTTGTTAGCCCTTCTTTCTCATTTGAATATCTCGTCTTCTGCTGAGGAATGGTTCTCTTCATATCTTCGAGGGCACCAACAGGCCGTGCGCACTGGACATATATTATCTGACTGGTGTAATGTGTCTACTGGCGTTCCTCAAGGCGGTATATTCTCTCCTCTTCTGTTTTCAATTTTATCAATCTCATCACATTAAATCTCAAGTGCTCTTACCATCTGTATGCCGATGATCTGCAGTTATATGCGCAAGTGGAACACTCAAATATCTCCAATGCTATCTCATTATTAAATGATGACTTAAAATATATCTCCGAATGGTCCACTGTGTATGGCATAAACGTGAACCCATCTAAATGCCAAACCATAATCTTAGGTAGCCCACGATTATTATCGAAACTAGATATGCCCACCCTACCGTCAATTATGTTTAAAAATAATGTCATACCATTCTCTCCCCATGTAAAGAACCTTGGTCTGTATGTTGATGGTTGCTTTACATGGAACAAACATATACAGGAGGTGAGTCGCAAAACAACTGGTACTTTGCGATCTCTATATCGATTAAAAAAATTTCTTCCCACCAATACTAAGATTTTACTTGTCCAGTCACTTATTCTACCGATTATTGATTATGTCGATGTGTGTTGCTAAGACCTGTCTCAACATCACCTTAATACATTGGATCGTCTACTTAACAACTGCATCAGATACATTTATGGTCTTCGTAAATACGACCATGTATCTTCTTTTCGTGCCCAGCTAAATTGGCTGCCTATCCGTCAGCGCAGATATGTTAGAATACTCTGCACCCTTTTCACAATTATGAACGATCCATGTGCTCCCGAGTATCTGAAATCCAAATTTCAATACCTGGGAGATTCTCATAATCGTTCTCTCCGTTCTTCGGCTAATCTTAAGTTGCTCACTCCTTTACACCGTACTGGTTATTTATCTCACTCTTTCGCCCTCAAGGCCATCAGACTCTGGAACGACATACCTCTTGACATTAAAAAAGTTCCCAATAAGTTTGTTTTTAAAAATCAAGTCCGAAAGCATGTGAAAAAATCGTTGCAAGTTTGAACTAACTCAACTCTCATTTTTATTTATTTAATTATGTATATTTGATATTTGTTCTGACATAGATAATAATTATATTGTAAGTATATTGTGTATATAAAATGTAAGTATATTGTGTATATAAAATGTACTGTATGCATGTATATATGTATATATTGTGTGTATTTAAGTATATATGTGTATGTATGTGTGTGTATATGTATATTTATATGTATATACATTTTTTTTTTAGCTCTTTTTCTATTTTGATTATTGCTGCACCGCCTCTTGTTTGTCTATATCTGTTTAGCCTAATGGTTGACTGGGAGAGAATGCCCTATGGCATTAAGTCCGCCATATGTACAACTGTGTGCATGAAAGCTTAAATAAATAAAAAAAAATAAAAAAAAATGCTGAGAAAATATACAATTACCGAAAAATATCTTATTAAGATACTTATATGTTACTATATTCCATCACAGCCTACAAAAGTCCACTGCTGAACATAGGCCCCCCTTGCCGCACAGGAGGGGCTTCGCCATAGTTACCACGTTTGGCAGACGGGATGGCAACCGTATTTTTATACTTTGAGTTGTTATAAGTAAGATGCTGCTGCCCATCTCCTGTTTCAGTGTCGCTCAGTCGTCTCTTACGACACCCATGGGACAATATGGGGTAGTGGATACTGGAACGAAGTTCCTTATCGCACGGTACGAATTTGGCGGATAGGGGCTAGGCGAGAAAAAGTGTAAGATTTTTCAATCACGACCCCTTTTCTGTAGTGCGAGCGAGGTGGAATAATATCCATCTCCCTCGCACTTTTTCTTATATTGCCACGAAAGAAATATTATTTTAAATGACGCTTCATTTTAATAGACGCTAGTAATTCACCGCCACTACACAGTACATATCATTATATATTTATATTTAATTAAGGGATTTTGAAACAATAGTCATCAAAATCGTTCAGTAAAAGTACTGCTGCTGGAAATGGGCCTCTCCCGTTGTAAGGAGGTTTTCTTTATAGAATAAAGGGCAACAAACGAACATACAATCCACCTAATAGTAAGTGGAGTATTTATTTATTTGTTCTGTATTTGCAACCAAATGATGAATGGCGGGCTTAATGCCTGTTGGTATTCTCAACCAGCTATGCTTTCGCAGTACCAGACATATCGCATAACCAACGCTGCTCCGTCGCTGGTCTGAGAATTTGACATCAAAATAATAGGAATTAATTATACCGCCATCTATGGGAGACCGTAACATCTTTTTGACATTTCTCACAGTCGCCTCTTACGAAACGCAGGGGGCGAAATTGTGTGATGAATTGCGTGCCGTCACCAAACGACTTATTAAATTAACGTTATAGCCTATTAAAAGTCTACTGCTGATATCGATATATATGTACTACGTACTAGATTTGGCATTTCGAACAATTACTATGTTCAAATGAACTGTACTGCAATCCGTACACCTTTAGTGTCATTTAGTGTGGCTTCAATATTCATAGAGTGTGGAGCTGCGCTAATTATACGAGATTTCAAATTAAAGTTTAAACCTGAACGTAATTAATAATTCAGTAGTCAAGTAAAATTATTTGTTGTTCAAGTGAATAAGTAGGTAATAATATTACTATAGAAAAAATAAATTTCTTCATTTATATGCCACGCTATCTACAATCATAGACTAAAATCTACTATCTCCCGCGCATGCGCGAAAACAGAGTAGTGCACATTTTTTGTTTGGAATAGCTTCTCTAGTACGTAGTACATAGAACTCAATGACTGCTGAACATAGGCCTTTCCCATAGATTACCTCGTAGGGGGGATATTTCCATCGTTGCACTCTTGGCTTGAGTGTTGGCAAGCCCAGTAAATTATTTTATTTGTTATTAGGAAGACGATGCTGCCCAACTCCTGGTTTGTTTCCCTGTGTTGCCTCTTACGACACCCACGGAACGATATTGGGTAGTGGATATGTCAAAACTGTTTTATTAAATTGTTGAGTGTCAATATTTAAATAAAACTAGTTTTACGAATTTTATCGCGTATATTAACTTATTTTATATTCCCGACGTTTCGAGTACTTTACAGCACCCATGGTCACGGGGGGGACTGAGGTATTTGACGTCCCAATGTCATAGTTAACCACGGTTACCTCCAGATTAAAAATTATTAATTTTTGTTCCGATTTACGCAGTATGAACTTACAGTATCTTGAAGTCTTGCAGTTGTATGCTTGGGTTGGGATTTAATTTTATTAATTATAGGATCCCAAGCAGATGGTAGCACCCAGCCATCTTCTCTATTGAAATTAGGATGTTTTTTGATTTCAATAGCCTCGCGAATCATCCTTGGAAGG
This sequence comes from Parnassius orleans, assembly GCA_029286625.1. Taxonomy (NCBI): domain Eukaryota; kingdom Metazoa; phylum Arthropoda; class Insecta; order Lepidoptera; family Papilionidae; genus Parnassius; species Parnassius orleans. Next base: position 3,659,661 of record JAGSMP010000058.1, read on the forward strand.
AATCGGTGTTCTTTAGCGAGGATTTGTGGTCTATCAAATCTAATGTAGTGACGGGGGCGATCCTGTACATGTTGCAGACTTCCCAAAGACTTCGAAACGTCGGGAATATAAAATAAGTTAATATACGCGATAAAATCCGTAAAACTAGTTTTATTTAAATGTCAATATTTACTTCCTAGGCTTCAATTCTTATGAGAGCTGTAAAGTAATGCCGCCTATATGTATCATACCAGGACTACGGAACTCAAAGACAGTTTTTTTTAAATGGGCTTTTACAAAGCACTTTTTGGATTCTTTACACTCACTACCGAAGACCCTTGGCGTTATCCTATACAGGTTCCATCCTTAGAGTGTATAAGCGTAGCTTGCTTATGATATACTCTAGGGTTCCATCTCATCTATTCTTTATGCATATAAAAGTTAAGTTAAAGTTACAGCCTATATACGTCCCACTGCTGGCACAGGCCTCCTCTCATTTCTGAGAGGGTTTTAGGGCAGGCAATGTCCGCCGTGCTGTCCCAATGCGTGTTGGCGATCTTCTCATGTCTTCGAAATATATTTTTATTCTTATTTCTCAGACATGCAGGTTTCCTCACTATGTTTTTCTTCACCGCTTCGCACGTGGTAAATCAGCACTTAAAATTTAATACCTATAATAAAAATGTGTGTCTGTATTTTTGGAATTGTCTGCCTGTCTGCCTGTTTGTTTATGAACGCATAATGTTTAAAGTACTAATATTTTTCAAACAAATCGTTAAGAAAATCATGATTATCGTTATATCGACGTATCTTCGAGTTAGATTTAGTCTTTGTTTTATTAAAATCGGTTCATTGAGGGAAATCTACCCTATACCAAATAACAAGTCATACATTGACCTATTCACGACTGAAAAAATATATTACGCATGAGTTCCGTCTTATCGTGGTTAGGCTTCTAAACATTTCATTTTTAAAAAATCATAAACAAAAGGCTTTGTCTCTGATGCGATTATGACGTCCTGGTAGATCCAAAAATGTTAAATAAACTAAACTAAAAAAGTGTAAGCTATGTGTTTGACTGCGACGCTGCAGGGCCGCGGGTTCGAATCTCGCACGGAACAATTTTATGTATGACCTAGAAGCATTCTGGAAGTTTATTTCATGTAATTAATGTATATTTGTATGTTAAACTCCTCCTCGATACAGGGTATAAAATATTAGTTTGGTAAACACATTTTTAGGACAAATATATAGAACGATTCAATGTTGTTCTTCTTAAATAAATTTCTTCTATCCACAGCTGCCTGGAGACGATGTACTGGAACTGCTGCGAGGAGAGGTTCTGCTTTGACAAGAAAATCGCGACTTACAAGTAAGTAGAGCTTATTTAAGCCCATCAAAAGCCCACTGAACATAGGCCTCCCCAAGGAATGCCACAAAGAACGCCATCAAATATCTAAGGGCAGCACATAAAATACGAACAAACAAACATTAATTTTTAATGTAGGTGAAAGAGGATCATACTCAGATGCACTCATGATGGATGGCGAAAATATGCGTGCATTAAAACATAAAATACAAGAAAAAAACGTGTGTGTGTACTTATGTACGTACGTAGGAAGTTATACTTCTTTAGCGTAACAAGACAAAAATAACTAAAAATAACTACCTTAAATATAGTTATCAGTTCCCAAGAAAACTTGAGAGACAGGTGTGCGCGCGCATCGCAAAAATTCACTCTCATAATTTTTCCCAAACGCCCCAAAAGAGATATAACTTCAATTAGCAGATCTTTAGCAATTCGTCGCAAAAATATGGTACGCTTTCCCGATGATGTTATTTTCAAAATCCTATAAAACAACGACGGTTGCCACGTTACCACAGCCACAGATACAACGCTTCCCTAGAGTAAAACCTTTACTCTCGATCTGGCCAGTATTTTATAGTCTACATATACCTGTTAGATTAGTATCATAATGAAAATAGTCTGTTTAAATAGTAGTGTCTCGTAATAAAATCCGAAAAATTACTTGTTTTAATGTTAAAAACCTTTAAATTGTCGGAAGCACGCTATGAGATCTATCGAAAACATATGTATTGATATCTTATCGAGGATATGAGCCGATTATTACAGTGATACATGTTGATAAGTGAAGCTATAAAAAAATTACACCTAAATACAAACAGGTAAAAACGGAATCTCGTTTACTTTTTATTACTTTTTGTCCCAAAATCTTAATCTTTCACTCTAGGATTTTCTCATGTATCGTAGAAGCATTTTACATAGATATATCGCACATGGACAAACATCCAGACCTGCAATTTGCAAGCCAGAGGCGACTATGAGATACAGACTATAAAAGAACAGAGATAAGATGTAGGTGGGACAGGAGTATGTTCAGCAATGAGCTTTTAATAGGTTGTATTAATGATTATACGAAATGGTTGGAATGCCGAGTAATCTTATAGTGGCGGTGTAAGAATATTCACTGCCCCAGATCTGTATCTGATAAAGCTGGTAGTTTTAGCAGATCGACGGATACAGGTCGATACAACGTTGTTCAATCATCGATCGTCGATCGATGCCATTGAACGACGTCGATCGATGTCGTTCGATTGGTGTGGTAGCTTTAGCAGATCGACGGATACTGGTCGATACAACGTTGTTTAATCATCGACCGACAATTAATAGATAAACTTTTAAATAAATTTGAAAGTATCTTTCAAAATGTATTCAAAAGAGGACGCGTTATTGTTGGCCAGTACGCTCTCGCTTGTATTATTATTACGGAGACGCAAACGCAGAAGACTCTGGATGCGACCGTTTTTAAGGCGAGAGATAGCTTATTTCATCTAAACGACATTTTAACATTTTAAATAGTGGTCGGTGGAGCGGGGGTTCTTGAATAATCACTCGATCGACGTCCACTAATCGATTCTACCATCGATCGATCGGTGTGGTAGAAACCATCGATCGACATCGACTGATCCATCATCGATCGACGTTTTTGAATAATCAAGCAGCGATCGACGTCGGTCTATTCTACCATCAATCAATGCCATCGATCGATCGGTGTGGTAGAAACTATCGATCGACATCGAGTAATCGATTCCACGATCGATCCATTTGTGTGGTAACATCCTAAGAGGTGACTATAGGAAAAGCGGGAAATATCTTATAGACTCCGACAGATGGCGGTATAAAGTCTCGTATACCATTTGTAAAATACCAAGAGCGACGTCGGGACGTAGGGTTATTTTGCGAAACGTCTGTTGCTGCGATCCTTCTAGTTTTGAGAGTTTATTGATCTTTTAGTGTAGAGACTAATCTCAACTATGGGAGAGATAGGTGCTCAACAGTAGATTGTTACAGATATATGGCCGTGCTCGGGGATAAGGTCACACATTCTCTCTGTCTAAGGCTGCGTTTCCACCAGAGATGTGCGAGGATGCGTAGCGAGGGATTTGAGAACTAATAGAATTACTTCATATACCTAGCCTCGCTCAGCACAGCTCTAGTGGAAACGGCTCAGCGGAGCGAGGTTTTTGTACATACAAAACAATGGAAGGATGTGTCCGAGGGATGTGTTGCAAGGGATGTGTGCGAGGGATGTGTTGCGAGGTTAAACAAAACGAACTACATTCAATTTGAAAATAATTTAAAAAAATTCTTGTTTATAATAATATGTCTTTGGAAAATTGAACTTTGAAACTTTTTACTTTTTTTTCACAACAGCCATAGATATAATTATATTTTTGCCCACTACACATCCTCGCACCGCTCATCTGCGCACCGTTTCACAGCGTCGCTACGCATCCTCGCACCGCTCAGCGGCCTAGCACATCTCTGGTGGAAACGCTCACACTGTTCCACAGCCTCGCTACGCATCCTCGCACCGCCTAGCTACCTCGCACATCTCTGGTGGAAACGCATCCTAAGTCTACGTGTAAATATTTCGTCGACGTGTGAAGTCTGACAACACGCACTCGTGTAGCGTTGCAGAATAATTGTTCCTCAACCCTCTCAGAAATGAGAGGAGGCCTATGCCCAACAAAGAGACTAGTCTAGACCGTAACTAGATTAGAACTCTGAACCGTAGTCAAGACAAATGTGACCACTTATCTCTCACCTTTGCGCACATCGTCACACATTTTATACACTCGACAATAAAATTTAAAAGTTCATCTTATTCATTCATCATTTATTACAACCCAACAAAAGTCCAATGCTGTTTGTTTCATCACCTGTTTCATTTCCCTCTGCCGCTTCTTTCGACACCCACGAGATGATATAGGGTGGTAGATTCTCTTACGCTACTCCAACTATCCATCCATCACAGCCATTCACAAGTCCACTGCTGAACATAGGCCTCCCCCAAGGAATGCCACAAAACATGGTACTATGCCACCTGCATCTATTTATAAGCGAAGTATAGGACGGCCCCCCACTAGATGGAGTGACGTTGCCATTACACGGTGTCAAAAATTGATCTGTAGAAGCCAAATTCTTTATTTGCAGTTTGGATGACAATGTCACTTCAGTATATAGCAACGGTATTACGAACATGGGCGCGAGCCTGGATAGCGTGGTCACCCAGCAGCCACATAATAACAACCACCTCCCCCCTACAGCTGTCGTGGGTAGGGAGTTGAAGGAGCTTCCGATACACGCTGATAAAATTTATGAGGTAAATATTTAAAAGTTTATTAAAATTAAGGGCGGAAATGTTAATATACCAATGGTTGTCTAGCGCAAAATCCATCTATAACCCGCGCACAAAAGGTTTACCTGTAGCGTCAATACGTCACGCGTCACTGAAGCGTTGTTGTAGGTACTGACGGGAAGGGTGATCATTGGCACAACTTATGTGCGGGGTTGTATATGCTGGACCCAATTCCCACAGACTTGTAATGGATGACAGTATTACCAGGGCGAGGGTATTATCACTGTGCTTAAATATCCGCTCACTCAGTGAGTGCAAAATCATATATCCACCTATGGATTCTGACTAAAAAAAGACTGATTAAAAAATCAAAACAGCATGGCAGTGCTTTCTCGTTTTCAAGTGTTTGTACACATGAGTGTTAATAAAATTTGGTGTGCATTTAATCCTAAAATTAAGGTGAGAACATGTTCTCTGCAGTTATGATGAGAGTTGGCGGTAGGATAATGAAGGTAACAGTAGCGGAAGAAGGATATTAGACCTGTGGCGGCGCTGTCGTCGCGCCACAAGCGAAAATACATCGACGCCGAAATCGCGCTATCAAAGTTCCGAATTAAAAACAGTATATATACAGTAGCTCCGAACTACCACTCGAAGCGTTGGCCGCTCCCCGGGCAGAACACCTTGCCCGGCGGGAGATCTCCCCTTTTCCTTCCTCGGCCACAGTGGTGACCAACCAACGTGATATGAACACGCAACCAACAGCCTTCGGAAAACTACCTTCAAATCCTCGTCATCGTTCTCAAGTACCCCATTCATTCGCTCCCGAGCAAATATTCAGTCTTCACATTCTGCAAGCCATCTAGCTTTACAAAGGTTCATCGCAGCACTGGAATAATGCTTCCTGTTCCTTCAAGCTACTCTCTGCGCTACAGTGTTCGGCACGGCTCTGAGCCTTATTGCTCGCCTCTGCTTCACAGCTCTCTCGCAGATTACTTGCCTTCTTCTCGACTCACCGCAGACTACAAGGCAATTCCCTGGCACTTGCACATTCGTCGACATCTAGACTGCACTATTGACCTCCGGTCTGAGCAGGGGGGTGATGTGGCGGCGTTGTCGTCGCGCCACAAGCGAAAATACATCGACGCCTAAATCGTGCTATCAAAGTTCCGAAGCAAAAACAGTATAATATATAGAATAGCTCCGAACTACCACTCGGAGCGTTGGCCGTTCCCCGGGCCGATCACCTTGCCCGGTGGGAGATCTCCCCTTTTCCTTCCACCCGCCACAGACCAATTATTGAGAACATCACCAGACATGCTCATGCCGAAGCTACGTCCGAAATAATTTTTGGTAGAGCGTGTGGGTTGGCTAATCGTCCGATAAAACTTGTCGGAGTGTAATAAAACTTTTTATATAGAATTTTTATATAAGGGTGATAAGCGCGCTTACAGTCCACCCGATAGTGTGTGGATGCTATAGCATATAGACACCTACGTCTATCCTCAATTAAGAATCAAAATAGAGATGAATTGTCACCCTTGAGGACTAAGATGGCATACCTCGTTACCAGTAAAATGGGTTTCCAATTTTCGTCACTCTAGTACAAAACATTTCACATAATCACATTATTTCGTCAATTGCACGCATGGTATGCCGAAATAATATGTAATGGTGACCAGTGCAATATAATCCTGTCCTGCGCAGATGGCTAGTGCCCGTTGAGAGTGTTGATTGTTATGATACTTTTTCAAAAATAAATATTTCGTAATATTTTTAAGTTTAGTTCTAAAATTTTGATGATTTATGGTTTTATGTTTATTTTATGATCCACGCTTTTTAATCCGTGGGTACAGTCCATTCATTAACAAACAGCCTTTAAAAGCTCTGTGTTTTATTTACAGGTTTTCTCTAAATCCCTGATATTTAGAGACGATCATGAACTCAAATCAAGAGGCAGCAGCGATACTTTGGACGATATAGAGACCAAATCTGAACCGGATTACCTATCCGATAGACCAAATAGAACGAAAGTCTACTTTGAAGATGAAGTAGATTCACCAGTGACAGACTTCGAGATAATGTTCAAAGATGAACTGCTCGCAAGCTACGACATGTTTAAAATAGACGAAGAAGAAGAAGAAGACAAAAAGAGTCCAGACACGGAAGATGGTTTAACGATGAGTGTATCCGTTAAAAAGCAAGACGTGATCAAACCTAGCACTGTGACACTGAAAGGAGAACCGAAAATGACAACACAAAATCCAGTTTACGAATACGATCCTATATCAGTAGTGAATTTACCACTGAATTTAACTTTACCAAGAGTTGAAAGTGTAAAGGGGATTCTACGACAGAAAAGCAACATCCATAGAAGTGACAGCGCGAGGACCTTAGAACGAGTTGACAGTGGTAACAAACTACTGAAGTCAACGTTAAACCGAGTTGAAAGTTTAAAGAACATAGATCCAAATAAAATAAACAAGGTCTTATCAAAAGTACCACACAGGAGCGCTTCATTCCTGAACATACCAGAGCATTTGATACCAGAGAAGCCGCCGTTAATGAAAAGTAAATCTACGGTCGGTGTGACGTCTTTAGCGGAGCACGAACTCAAGCTTAGCCAACTTCCAGACACGCCGATCATAAAAAGCAATAACCTTCCAAGATTCTTCGCTGATAGTCCTTCCCTATCTGAATATAAAGGCGAAACTAGCTTGCAAAGTATCAAACAGAAGACGGAGTTAATGTTCCAAGAAAACGATTTCAGTATGCCTCGGTATTACGGAGCAGTGAAACCTGCGGAGTCGCTGCCGGTTCACGAAAGCAAATCTATGCCGGATCTAAGAAATCCGAATTCAAATGCAAAAGTTAGTAAGCGACTAGTGAAACTGAGGAGCAAACTGAAACCTCTAGTTATTAGGAAGAGCTCTGATGAAAGGTTATAGGAGTTTGAAGGAATAGCGTGTAAATGAGAATTATGATGAAGAATGTGATGAATTCCGTCGCATGTGTAATATTACATTTTCGATTTAATTTCAAAAATAAATTATTGTAAATCCTTAAAATAAACTTTCGTAATATTTGTAAAAAATTTGATTATCGATTTGAAAAATCTGGTATAACGAATTGTAAATATTGTGCATCGATTAAAAAGAAATGATGCTCCTGTTTTACTATAATTGCAAAAGTATATTACTGTTTTCTTTTAATTTGAAGCATATTTTTATCTGGTACTTTCAGACCCGTTTTTCTCTGCTTTTTGCTGTATTGATTTCCAAAGTTCTAATTTATTTATGACTAGCGATCCGCCCCGGCTTCGCAAGGGTGATTTCTGGATTTCGACTACAGAGCCACCTACCAGATTCAATTGTAAATTTAAACCGGATGGTTAATAGGTTCCTGGATAGGAACCCACTCAAACGCACACAAAAAATTTCATCAAAATTGTTCGATCCGTTTTCGTGTTTTAGCGAGACTAACGGACAGCTATTGATTTTTATATAAAGTAAGTAATTTACAAATAGACAGTGAAAATTTTATCAATAGTTTCTGTTATAGGACTGTTTTATATTATATTTGTATAAAATTCAAATTTCCTAGATAAAATATTACAAAATCATCACAAATAATCACAGTTTGAATGTTAAGCTTTATTTAATTTTACGGATAATTTACATCGTTTTAATATATTTTTTTTCTAAATATTTATTAAAATAAATATTATATCTTCTTAAACTAACATAGTATGTTTTGATAGGAATATTTACAAATACTAACATTTTGAAAAAGTATTTTATTGCTCAAATCATGTAATTAGATTAAATCTCTATTGTGATAACGGTTATAAGGATTGTTACATACTTGTAAGATCGTCATCGATTAAAACACAACCATATGCGGATAAGTGAGCTTTATGAAAAATTAATTGTAACTATTGATTATGTAAAATAAGTTCAATTTGTATACGTAAAAAGTTGTAATTGTCTAGTCAGAATCGTCAAATAAAATTTCAACATATTCGGAGCATTTTTTTTGCAAATTTTCAGAATAAAAAATTGACTAGGGTTTTAACACTCTACAACTTGGCCAAAACAATTAGGCTCTATCCCCGTGCCAATCACCGTTCCGTGTTCCCTTCCTAGTTCTAATGACTTCTTAGCTGTCATGCGCCTAATTGTTTTGGTCATGTAGTATACTGCATTCATCCATTGTAGCCTATTAAAAGTCCACTGCTGAACATAGGCCTACAACATCGCCTCATGGGGAGGTGTGGGGGGGTTACCATTGCCACGCTTGGTAGGCGGGTTGGCAACCGCAGTTTTATTATTTTCATTTGTCATCAGGACGATGCTGCTGCCCATCTACTCTTTCAGTTACACTCTGTCGCCTCTTACGACACCTACTGGATGATATGGGGTCCAGAGCCTCTGGACTTTTAGCCGACTTCGCAAAAAAAAGAGTACCTACGTGACATATTCGACACTGCGGAATCATTTTTAATGATTATTAATTTATGAAATAGATTATACCTTCCCATTTAAATATATGTTATTACAAACACAAGCCCCACAATATGTATTTATTTAAATACTCTTTATTGTGTACACCATAATAAAAAGGATTACAAAGGGCGGACTTAATGCCTTTTGGCATTCTCTCCCAGTCAACCTGGGACGTGTGGAAATAATGTGATATGTATGTAGAAAAAATGGGGTGTAGTTTTAAATGGATGACATTCTGGTTGGTTATCTCCAACTTGTAAAATAGGTTAGTCCACTCAAAAGGGTAAGAAAACTAAACTTTTAAAATAGTAAATACCGATTTCAAAGGAATAAAAAGAATAAAATATATTTTACATAATTAAGTAGCTTTTGATGTTAGAGTTTTACTTAATATCAGAAGAACAAAAAGTTGCTAACGAATTTCTGCACCACCTAAATGTAAGAAACCACTTGTAATCAATAGATACCTCTAGACACCTCCACGTGTCTAAATATTTTAAAAATAAAAAACGGACATACAACAAACAATCTTATTGCGATGGTAGAAAGTCAATTCATTTTTATATATGATAAGGGTGACAAACGAGCATACAGTCCACCTGATGGTAAGTGGTTGCTGAGGCCCATATACATTTACATCTATCCTCGATTACGTATCAAAATGTCGATGCGTTGTCACCCGTGAGGACTAAGATGGAATGCCTCGTTTCCAGTAAAAAGGAACTACACTCACCATACGAAACACAGCAGCGTTAGGCTACTATTTTACGCTGGTATTCTGTGAGAGCGTGGTCTTTCCCCGGTCGAGCCGACCCATTCGTGCTACAACTATACTACTAATATAGCTGCAGCATGGCTCTACGTATAAATATTTTAAAAAAATGGACAGACAACAAACAGTCTTATTGCGATGGTAGAAAGTCAATCTCATCAAACAGAAAATAAAACTAAAGATTAAAAAGCGCACAATTTATTAAAGTAATAGATATACTTCTACAACAAGTCGAATTGTTGTTACATTCCTAAACTATTTTAAAATCTTAACGTTATTCGATAGTACGGGTAATAATAAATATCTAAAGTCATTAATGTGTTTCGAAATGGCTATAAAATCGACGCTCTATTCTACAATTTTAATACTAAAACTTCAATTTTTCTAGATTTCTTTTTGCTAAATTAATTGATTACCAATAAGGCTACACTTATTTTATAAGTTGTTTCGAGAAAATACTACAATTTGATTATATATAAAGTTCTATTTATAAAGTATAAGGCAAATTTTTAATAATTATGGCCGTGTTATTTTACGTATATTAAAAGGAAAAGCTTTTAAATCTATCTGTGGCACGTTTTAAAAAACAATTTACGATAAAGTTTCGTTACATTTAATTACAACTAGAAGATTAAAGATGAAGAATCGCAAACACTGCAAAACGTTAAAATTTTATACGTCTTAGCAAATATTTGACGCCTTTAATTCTCTACAAAAGATCTATGTGAAATTTTATTCATACTTCGTACCTAATAACATAGTTATAATACAGCTAATACATTGTTACCAGGAAGATGATTTTATACACTTTACATCGATTTAGAATCAGGCTACGCTGAACGTTGTTTAACGCTTTTAAATACACTATAAAAACTTACTTAGATACACACTAAAAACAACTTACAGTTTTACATCTCAGAATAACAAAAAAAAATTTAACGCTGCGTACATATTAAGTGACGCAAAAACCATGCTCAACTTATAGTGAGAACACGCACGTACACATTTAAAATCGTTTTGCAACCAACAACATGGCTTTAGGTGTATATGTGTGCGTCCAGTAGTGAACTTTCCAAGATATAATCTTTTGAAGATATATTCACACATTCTTTAGTTTTATTTAACAAAAAAGCAACATTGTTTTAAGTAGAAAGGAATTGCTCGTTTTATAAGGCCTTTATGATTACCAATAAATAGTAATCGTAAACATTTATGATCAAGGTTATGAAATTGTAAAATATAATAATTTAAATACAATTGTAGAGTAATTGACAATAACACTTTCGTGTAGAGATATTTATTATTGTTATTGAAAAAATAAGGATTTTTTTTACTGAATTATATATTATAACGTAATAAAGGAAACAACGCAACATGATTTTACTTTATAAATTAAAAATACGCTGTGACAATTTGCGTTATATAATTCCACCTGTATTTTAAAAGTGAAATCTTCTTTAGCCGCGTTGAGCGATTTTTGGTAGGGGTAAAACTTATGCGTTCGCGTCACCGATAACCTCGACATACTAGTGACGTAATGCGCGCAAGCGCAATACGTCACTAGCTTTACTACTACGCGTCGCTAGTAGAGGTGTAAAAGTAACGAAAAAAGCGTACCCGTATGTATTCGTTACTATAACAATTAGCACTCGTTACTATCGTATCGATACGTTACTCGTTACTTCTGATACCTCAAAACATGCTATGTTATGTTAGAGCATCGAATCAAGTCTATACGCGTACAGTATGACGTCGCGGCGTCGCAACATTCATAATTTGTAGAAAACATACTTATACATTAACAAAACTTTGTCTACACACACAATACCTTTAATAAACAGTAAAAAACTTGGACGACAAATTACCAAATTATACTTTACTTAATAAACAAACATCGCTCTTTGTAACGTACGATTTTAAATTCACCGAATAAGCGTGCGCATGCGTAAAAAATACGATCAGCAAATTTTTCAATACACGCATCAACGGTACTTGCGTGAATTGAAACAGTGTAGGTACCCATACTACGAAAAATGCGAGTAACGAAATGCATTCGTGTGTAACGTTTCGTTACTCGGTACTAGATGGCGCACCCGTTACTGAGTACCGAATACATACGGCTTGCTACAGCTTTAGTCGCTAGTCTGGCTTGCGCCATAGCAGCCTGTGTACATGTATAAACGCATCACGCATATATCATTGAGTTTTTACTTCTGTCGTCAGTCCTTATGACTGTCTCTGTTTTTTTTTTTAAATATGAAAGTGCCAGTGCTTGACTGCTACCCTACCTGATGGTAAGTAGTGATGTAGCCGAAGATTGTAAAGCGCATCACAAAAGCCTATTTCACTTTTACCTTGAAGATGTAATCGGCTGGTAGAGATGCTGGCAAATTGTTCTCCTTTGCTGTACACAATATGAAAGACCAATTATTTTAATTTGTTCATTAAACGGAATAAACAATAACAATAAAATAAACTTTCTGGAAATATGATTTGCTCGAAACATTGTACAATATTTTTTTTAACTAATACTAAATATTATGTTAAAACTTAGAACATAATATTATGTTATCTCAGTGTTAAAATTATACTCTTTCACAGTTAACATTTAGAAAATGCATTCCTTATTTCTCAGTCCTATTTTGATTTTACTAGATACCTCTTTAATAAGTTTTACCGAAAACTTGAAACAAAAGAAAGCAATAAATCTTTTTTTACAGCTAAAATTTCAAAGAAAATAGTCTATCTGTTGTTGCTGACTATTCATTTCTTTCTACTGTTAAAGCTGTAATGAATATCTACGTAGTGTACTTATATAACTGCTAATGTAAATTAACCGATTTATTTAATTTTACCCGATTGCGACAGAACCCAAAAGGCCAATTATAGCAGGCAAAGGTCTTAGTCCATACAGCCTAATCTGATTTGTGTTTTGTTCAGAATACTCTTCACAATATTACGCTGGTGCGTCACAATGCGAACTTCTTGTGAGATTTAGACAACAGATAACCCCCTAGACGGTTGATGACAATAATAACTCAAGGCCAGATCGAAAAAAATATAACATCGTTTCTATTAATAGTTCACATGTGCAGATATTTAGTAGGTACACAAAGTCGCACCACTTTAACGTATCTATATACTACCTAGTCTGACGTGTATTTTATTTTTAGTAATATTTTACTTGTAATTTTATGTATACAACATTTAACACATCGATTTAACAAAATGTTAAGAAATACGCACACTATGTTAATCAAGAAATTCGATTATTTTTGATTAAGCTTCTTGGGGCATGAGATTTCCTACACCGTGCATCTAGCTTCCTAATATGTTGAATGTACTAAACATGTTTATATTAAAGGTTTTATCTAGTTATTTTCTATCAGATCGTGATAGATATATACCATGCGCATGTACTTGAAGTCTTGGACTTCTCGCAACATCTACCATCTCATTAATATCTGCTTTCCCTTTCAGACTTGCTCCTTACAACTTATATTATTTGCCTATTTACTATATTACACTAAACATTATATAGAAAAATGGACTAGATTTATGAAAGAAATTAATTAATATATCGCTATGTTCATTTAGCACTGATTGAGGTCATTCACAATGTACTTAAAAATGAAAAAAATTTGTGTAGTGCCTTTAACACAAGACAAATAAATTGATAATTTTTTATTGAATCTTAACCTAAAATAGTGTAGAGTTAAAGGAAATTTTAACTGCAAACGGTCAACACATCACATTAAGCGACTTCGAATAAACCCGGTCATAGGTGCTAGAAAATATTTAACTATATTGAATTAAAAATTATCAATTAATTCTCCGTTTACATAAAATTAAATTATACATAAATAAATATAATATCCTACATACATGTATAAAATAGAGTCCATAACATATACTTAATTACACATAACTCACTATAATTATATGTTATGTACTCTGTTTTGCATTATAAAACAGAGTACATAACATATAATTATAGTGACCTGCTCGACACTACATTTTGCTATTGAGCAGTTTTTGTCTATTTTATATATTTTGTTTATATGTAATTATTATATTAGTTGAGTCACAGTTACCGTGTGCTTATTTTGATCTGATAAACTAGTTTTGTGAAAGCGTCAAAACATATAAAGTCATAATTTAGTAATTTATTAAAAACAAACAACAAGTGAATGGTTATTGCGGCCTAAATTTAAAGGATATTAAATTTTATTTAACGCATCTTACATCATAACAATACTGTATTATTTTTATTTTAAAAATCATAATTTGAAGCTTATGAAATATTTTTTTTAAACTTTAAATGAACGAATTTTCAAAACAAATTACATGTTATATATAACGACATAAAATTTAAATTAAATAAAATAGGTATATGATGTAGTGTTCATTAATTAAGTACAATAAAAATAGCTCTATGTTTTTATCAAAAATCTGACAAAGATTAGAATATGTGATTTTTTTTTTAATAAACATTGTGTTAGTGACGGTATTAAAAGAGCGGACATTAAAAACGAAAACAAAATGGCACTTCTATGTATGTATGCATCTTAGGTCTATTTAATATGGTCTAATGTATGTCTAATAGATTAATTACTAACAGACATTGAGGATAGTGTTACCGTATCAGAAAGTATTTAAAAAAACTAAATAGCTCTACAAGAACTATTTTTATTATTATCTGAATATTTGGCGTAAACCCTTGTGTAGTTTTTGTGTTAAAATACAAATTAGGTACATTTATAATTTTTGGCAAGAACATGGAAAAAACTAAGGTAATATTTAATGCGAAAATCCATCACTTATTTACGATCTAGGCAGATAATTATAAGGCCTAGTTCTAGAATACAATTGAAGTGAAATATCTACTTTTTCTTAAGTATGTATAATATTCCTATAGTAAAAGCCATTAGATCAACTCAAAATTCTTATTGTCTAGTCACTTTTAAAACTATTGTATAATATGGAATAGGTACATACAGTCGAATAAAGGGATATACTTTATACAGTCATATAAAGGGATATAAACAAGATATTAGTAAATTTTATAGAAGTATAATAAATACTAAATATCCAGAAATCGAGAATTTTATAATTATAAAATAATGGTAGCCGTTCTATTGATACCTATTAAAATATTAAAATTTTAAAAATGCTCACTAATTATGTTTCGCTTCGAGAAATCTAAAATTTAATTTAAAATAATGGTAAATTAATAAATTACTTTTATGAATTAGAATACTTTGGCATAATAAAAAAAGGTAGAACATTTACTTACATCCAACAACAGTCTGTTGATAACAATAGTTATATTATACAGCGTGATGCAAATTACAACAAACTTGGTTTGGTTTTAGGAACATCTCAGCTGAACGGCTAAGTGGAACTTGCTCAAATTTAAATTTTACAGAAAAGGGTTCGGTTTCATTAAAATTGATCAGTGAGCTCCTGTTAGCGTTGTGGTGCGGTGTTCAATATCAATCGGATAAAAAAATCAAAAGTATAACAGCTTGTCGGTGGCGGAATTTACACTTACCCTGAATTATATACATACCTTATTTACATACTTAGTCCTATCAGTTATTATCAGAAATCGACGTTCTTAGGTACGCTTTTTAGACGTTTTCGTTTATTTAAAGATTATGTAACTGGTCGTCCCAAGCATTTTTGTGTGTGATTTAAAGTGCCGATTCTGGCAGTGCTATTTTGGGGTAAAAGAAAAACTTAACAAGAAATACTGTGTGATTGTAAAAATGTAAAATCATATAAAATATGCCAGCAGATTTTTCTCTTTTCTGTAAACCTTTCTTAAGAGAAGTCCTTTACCCTAGTAGGCATTATAAGTTTATCAATTCCATTGTATTATTTATTATAAAAAATGCGTGGTATTGCCAAGCTGTAGTTGCATTATGGTGGCAACACGAATGGGTCGGCTCGACCGGGAAAGGACCACGTCACGGAATACCAGCGTAAAATAACAGCATAATTCTGCTGTGTACCGAATGTAAGGTGACCCTTTTCACTGGGAACGAAGCATTATACTTTGATGGGTGCAATGCATCTAAATTTTGAATCTTATATAATAATAGATTTAAGCGTTTTGAACTACATCATTCACTTACCATCATTTGGGCTGTGTGCTCGTTTGTCACCTTTGCTTCTATTAGAAAACTAATATCGAAGATATTGCGGTACGTTTTTTAATAGAAGCAAGGATGACTTTTTTTTGGATCTGGTTGAAAATTTTCAAAAAATTCAATGATATTATGTAGTATATCCAATGGTAATATGGGTCGGTGGGCGTCTTTAAGTATTTTAAATATGTTCTTTGTTTGTTAGTTAGGTTTATCGGAAAACTATAATTAAATTAATCGATTTTAGGTATATTTTTAAAATAATTTCCGCTCTTGTCGACATATCGTGGAAATGCATAACATTACAAAATATACAATTTTTTATTGCCAAAATAATGAAATCGGTAATTTCAATTACAGTCAGTCCTAACTTAAATGGATCTAAGTGTAAATGACCATTAAAATTGAAACCATTAAAATAAAAAGCATGTTACTTTACTGAAACATTAAGCAAAACTCAAGTTTTAAAAAATAATTATATTATATGTTATTTTTGCTAATATTAGTAATGGTTCCAATCGTTTAAATATTTACACAGTTCACTTAAATAATAATTAACAATTATTAAATACTTCTTAAGAATTGTTGCGAAAATAAACAAATAATTTATATACACCATTTATATTCAACATGGTGTTTGAATTAAAGTATCACGCATCAAACTCTTTTTTTGAATTTAATACAAAATAATTAAAAATAGCTGCATAACCTAAAACATCAAGTAAGTAAGATTGTTTTAAAAGCATCAAATTTTGTGTAGAATGAGAAATAAAATTATAAACTATACAATTATTAAACCATTTTTGTTTATCTTTACACGGCCAATTTTAAAATAAATCTAAAACCTATATTTTGCTATAACAATAACAATAAAATGCAAGCTTGAAATGCCACACAATTGCAATCTTTAGGTATATGAAAATAAAAGCTCTTTTCGGTTACACCTACGCATTAATTTTAATTCTTGTTATAAATTACAAAAGCTTATTTTCATTTGAAAATAAAATTTAGGTGTACATTAAAGAAAAAATACTTAGAATTAGTTAAAATAAATACTATATTACATTGTACAACAATCTAAACTGATGCCAAAGTAAATTTAATTTTATAACAAACGAAATAGAATCGAAATTGCATTATAAGTTATAACCCTATATTTTATATATAAATTCCTATTTACTAATAATTTTGAACCTCTTCACTTTGATTTTGATTTTGTTCCCGCAGAGCTTCAGCGCAGTTGCGGCTCCTAAGTAATCCGCACTGGAGACGTCTTTACCATCGACTGATACCAAGAAATCTCCCTTTTGGAGTCTACCGTCAACTTCCGCTGGGGACCCGGGAAGCTGTAATCACATAGCCTCAACTTTAATCTCTCTCCTCACACACAAACACATACTCTATTACTCTCATAGAGCATAAATACATATACATATATATTACAGCATACAGAGGTGTATGCTCCGCCAGATACTTTTTGAGAAGTGTGTTACCTTAAATATCCTACTCTTAGCTCTCGTCATGGTGCAGAGAAACTTATGTTCTCTCCCTAATTAACTGATTAAGGTCCAGATAAGGATTTTTTCCTTGAGGATTTGATGCACATTTATCAAGAGCATATGTTTCATTACACTTAAAAACGAGAAAGCATTGCCATGCTGTTTTGGTACCAGTCTTTTTCAGTCAGAATCCAAAGCTCGTTTGTCACCCTTATTCTATAAAAAAGTGGTTAGGTTGTGATCGTGTGTGATGAAGGAATGCTCACCAGCTCGCCGATGTACACGCCGCTACCCTGTACGGGCGCCACACACGCCAGGCCCAAGGCGCGACCACTTTTCCTTGACAACTCCACTTCCACTTCATCGTACTGGATCGGCTCGGGGCGGAACACTGTCAGCTTTAACTGTAATAAGTTTCATTAACATCATCATCATTACAGCTCAGCATAGCTCCTTATACGTGGTAGAGCAACGCTGCTATATTATGGTTGCAATACAAATAGACCATAAAATGATGGTTCAACGGTTAGGTGCGGCTTGACTGGGGAATCAAAAAATAATGGTTTCTGCAATTATGAATTCAACGATTGCGGCTCGAAGTAACCAAAATGGTCAGCAAGACGGAGCGAAGGGACTAAAATTAAATGGACTGTATCAGCGGTGATCGAAGGAGCCAAAACAAAATGGTGGACGCGACGGTGCGGTATATAATTATATTTACTTTGGACAATATACATTGCGTAAAATTGATTTAATTCGTTGGCTGACACGAAAGGATGTAAGCTGTTGCGGATAGGGAGCAATACATAAGACAGCTCGCGAAAAAGGATGGGTAAAACACAGTACTTTGAGGAGTGGTGTGTGTCGTATCTCTTTACGACTCGATGACACGATGAGCTATGACACAAAATTTATTTACAATAAAACAGTTCTGATTTCTTTTCAATAAAGTCATGTGCACCATATAAACTTCCAACGATTAAATAATTTTAAGACATTATTTACGCAAAATGCCCGCGGCGCTCTATACAATCTTGGCCATCCTCCTTCTAGTGGCGCGCGTCGACGACTGGGGTGTCCTCCTTCTACGGTTCGCAGACGACTCGTCTCTCAGAGGATCTATGCCACACTAGGTATGTGCGGGAAAGGGAGAGATAGGGAAGTGTGTTGTGTTAGCTAACTAATAAAAAACAACATGCGAATTGGCGTAACCAGATTGGAATAATGTGATTTTTCTTTAACTTACCTTCGCAGCACGCAGTTTAATGCTCAAGCAAATTCTCTCATGCGCCATTTTGTTGGTAATTGCTATACCATTGCACTCACGAATCTGATCGCCAACTTTAAGTCGGCCATCTTTGTCTATAGCTCCGTTCTTATAAATATCTAATATCACCGCCGCAGCCCCCTGAAAAGAAGTTGATGAACTGAGAACTCCATTTCGCCCAATGTCACAACCTATTATGTATAATGTTTAACTGGTATTCAAAAATATTTAAAAAAGCTATAATAAAATAACTAAAACTAAAAACTTTAATTATCATACAATCCTACTCGCCGTGGTTTCCTCGCTGAATGGCTATATTTAGACTTTGAACGAGAAAAGAATCAGCCCTCTTATCACCAGCAGCGACTTCACCGCACGTGGACCTCACGGACCGATAGTCTCTACGGCAAATGGCACAAATTCGTAGCCAAATCTCAGAGACTCATATTTACGCCACTTACTTAGTTCAGCTGCCTCTGATACCGTCTCGTCTCTAAACGAGGTACCCCTGAGAAAAAAGGCTGCCAAAGTATCTATGCAAGTAGTATCCCACACTAGGGCTTTATCTTTCTTCCAAGGGTCCAAAGTCATACCGTAGGGCCGGTTTAAAATTATTTCATATTTACAAAATTCTTAAGGTTGCTTTAATTTATAACTTTATCTATAATATTCCACTTTCCACCACATTAGTAATATTTTCATGAGGCGATTTAAATATTGTTGTATTTTACATTACTTACGTTGATCAAGGTATCACTTCCGCCCAAAAGGATAACTCCGAGATTCTCATTGGCCGAGTTGATCTCGATCACCATTTCTTGGTTGGGTACTACCTGAGCTGTCGCTGGGTCGGGAGGTGGTTCCGCTGTAACAAAAGAGTTTATAAATCCACTGATGGTCAAAGACGTCTCATTTTTGAGCATAATGGCCGTCAAATAATGTGATGCTATGATTGAAATGTTGGACTAAAGTTTATATCACTGTGACACTCACGTACGGGCAATCATCATCATCATCATTACAGCCCTTCACAAGTCCACTGCTGAACATAGGCCTTCCCCACGTAATCGTATATATTTGAATGTATTTTATATCACACACTGCATTTACTTGGCTCTGACCAGTAGATGTTACAAAACTAGCTATTGCGCTAGGTAAACATACAATTTCTGAAAAATATTAAGAGATAATTATTTATTATATGTTATTATAGATGTCATAATTTCATCATCATTACAGCCCTTCACAAGTCCACTGCTGAACATAGACCTCCTCCAAGAAACCAACAAAGCACGGTCCTGATCACCTAGTGGGAGAACGCCCTATACTTGGCCTACCGGTACAATGCTGTTACTCGAGAGCCTTTCTTCCCCATCGGTTTTCGGTTCTTCGAGCTATATGGCCGGCCCATTGCCTTTTGCATTGCATTGCTTGCTAATCGGTCCGTACAGGCAATCACAATTTTTTCATTTATCTTACGAACGAAGTGTGTGTGTGTGCGAGTGTGAGCGTAAATATGTGTGTGTGTGTGTGTGTGTGTGTGTGTGTGTGTGTGTGTGTGTGCGTGTGTGTGTGTGTGTGTGTGTGTGTGTGTGCGTGTGTGTAAAAGAGAGACAGAGAGAGAGAGATTGAGCGTGTGTGCGTGCGAATGTGCGAATATAGTAATAAAGCACTGGCTTATAATACTTAAGAAATACATTGTTATTATAATTTTAAAAAATTAAGAAAACCTACTAATTGTGGTGAACTATGATGGTAAACTATCAGATTTGCTTTTTTGCTTTATTAATAGTATAGTTTTAGCACGAATGGGTCGGCTCGATCGGGGAAGGACCACGCTCTCACAGAATACCAGCGTAAAATAGCAGCTTAATTCTGCTGTGTTTCGTATGGTCAGTGTAGAGAACCGGAGACCCTTTTTACTAGATAAGAGGCATTCTATCTTAGTCCTCACGGCTGACAACGCATCTGCATTTAAATTCGCAAACGAAGATAGATGTAGATGTCTATGGGCCACAGCAACCACTTACCATCAGGTGGACTGTGTGCTCGTTTGTCACCCTTATTCTATAAAATAAAAATAAAAGATTTACCTTTTGCAGGCGAGGGCCTTGGTGTCTGCGGTCGGGAAGCGCCAGCGGATAGTGCGTCTGGGGTTTGGTTCCCTTTTGTATTGAAAAGAAAACATTATTATAACCTCAAAATCTTCTATGCAATTTCAAAATTAAAACAAGAAAATAACTGATGTCTAATTGATAGGATTAGGCGTTACTTTGCGGAAATCCATTCAATTAAAGATGACAAATTATTTAGCTAATAAAAATGATATGTCCTACCTCACCACTAATCCCAACACCGTTATGGTGACGTGGATAATTCTCGCAATTGAGGGAGGGCGGAAGTTGCTCTTCAAACTAGGTAAGACACATTGTTTTTATTATTTTTAACACGCTTTTTTTTAACACGCTTTTTTTTAACACGCTTTTATTAGGTCGACCTGTATGTAACTAACTATGTAACGGAATCTTTTAATGTAATTTTCTCAAACTTGTAGACGGCCGATTGACTTGAAAATTTGCACTCGTATCAAGGACCGATGGCAATACAATAATTTAATAACTTTATCCTAGTATCCTGATCGGGATCACTGGGATAAAATAAAATAATTTTAACTTTAGCGTGTTTCTTTAGCTTTTTAAACTATAATTTTTACGCGGATCTTAGCTAAATAGTTTTTCATCTTTAAATTAATGTTTGCCTCGCTGACTTCCTTGTGGATTTTCCCACGATAACTTACCTTTTAATTTCTTGAATTGTCAGCCCTGGGAAGAATCGCTACAAAACCCAACAGGATTTTAACGTCTTAATACATTTTCACCGATTTACAATAAGCAGGTATACTATCTGATGATGATCATACTCATATGTTCATACCTGAGGTTCCTGAAGGGTCTTCTTTGTCTGGATCCTTCATATTCGGACTGCATACTGTCAATATGACCACGCCTTCTGTCTGTTTCAGTTTGGCGGCCGCCTGGAGAAAGTACATAAGATGAAATTGATAAATACAATAGAATAATTTTATTCAATACAGATTACAAGTAATTCTTATTGAAAGACATTCTTTACTTTTACCACTGGTTCACTGATGATTCCTAAAATATCTAATAATTGATAACTAGCAACTATCTACGTGGTAAAAATTTAATATACTAATCTCCTCCAGACCAAATTACGATCATCGCGGACAGTCTTAACGGAGATTAACCATCTGCGCGGGACAGGATTCTAGTGTATAAATGTGTGCGTAAGCAAAGGGGCACTGTTTATTCGCTCACTCTCATAAGTAGATGGGACGGAAATCCTAAACGACTTGGGAGAGATCAGACGTAAGATCAATGGCTGTACGTGCTTTCTGAGGCACCGGGGCACCGGACTGCTAGTGAGGATTTATTGACAGAAAAACCCAAAAACTAATTTTATTGCCCAACCCGAGATTTAAACCCGGTACCTCATGATCAGCAGTCGCGCTTATGACCACTAGACCAACCAGGGAGACAACAAATAAACAACTTAATATAATCTATGTTTCGTGGGTCACTTGAGATATGCGGAATCCCACGGTTCATTGTTCAAAGACCAATCATTCGGTGATTGTTATTCTTCTTGAATTACTAATTTATACAGGGTTATTTTACAATAACCGGCCAAATTTGCAGAGAAGGTTCAGAATAAGTAATATAGGCAAATGGCGAAGAAAAATTAATTAAAAAATCTCAAGCATTCTGTCCTTTTTATCTTTTATATTCAAAATGCGTGGTAATGCATATTTTAACTGATTTTACTGCGCACGCACACATTCGTAAGAGTCAAATCAAAATAATAGTAAAAAGGTATATCATTATTTATATATTTGAACTTACTACCCTTTGAAAAATAACCCCGTATATGCGAGAAACCTTACATACTTTCTGAAATTTCCCACAGTAGCTTTTACGACCACTCGGGACTAAATGGCCTAGTAGGTCAAAAACCAATCGTTAAAGAAAAGAGACTCTTTCATCCTTGAAACTCTAGAGCCTCTAGAGACCAAACGCGGGGGCCGATTTTGATGACTCTTACGTCAATAGATTTGTCTTAATCTAGTGAGTGTCACTGAAGTCATGACAGTAATCAAAATTCAACATGGCGATAACAAGACGCCATATTGTGAAAAAGAAAAAAGTGAAAGTCGACGAACTATGTCAAGTGGGATATCATTGATTAAGTCCCGTATTAATAAACGTTACTCAACGACGAACTCAAGTGCGTGATCATTTGATACGCCCTCATTACGAAATCAGCATCTCAAGATCGTTGCTAATTAATAAACACATAAAAACAGCACATTAAAATACTTGTGCTAGGAATATTTCATGACAGTATGTAGTCGAAGAACGTATTTAATTAATCCCACAATTTGCTGTTTCGCAGACCGTATCCTTAACATTTAGACTACTGTCGCTTGCTGTTGTAACTTGTACCACACCATGTCATAAATATATTGCAAGTCGTATGTTTAAATGACCATAGTTTTTATCACTTAATACTATAAAACAGTAATCAAGCTCAAAACTAAATTTTTATTTTGATGCGGTTTTTACTATCATTTAGAGAATTGCTTGAAAAACGTTCTTAAATAATACATGCATATTTTATCTCAGAAACGTAGTATTAAGGTTTGTCATCGATATATAAATAAGCAAGGTTAATAATGTTTAAAAAAAACAACTGCGTAAAAAATAACTAGTAATACCCATCATAAGATTATATAAGAAGTTTATCACAGCTTTATTATAAGTTTTAAAATATGTAAACGAGAATGGTCGCTAATTAACATTAAATCGTTATAGATCCTAAATGGTCATTAAAAATGAATAACGACTAGAGAAACCTAAATATGATTTTCAAATACTTAGGCCCGTATTAATAAACGTTACTCAGCTCAAGTACACGCACTTGAGTACAATCTTGCGGTTATGATCTTATTAATAAACATATCTCAAGATACGGTTTAGGTTTACGATATCAGCTGAGTGCCACACTGATTAATAAACGAAACTCGACTCTCAAGTGTGTATACTTGAGTGCAAATCACAGAACAGTATAGCTAAGTACAGCGTTTTGAGATACTGTTTTTATGTGTTAGCAACAATCTTGAGATGCTGATTTCGTAATGAATTCGTGCTGAATTCGTATCAAATGATTACGTACTTGAGTTTGTCGTTGAGTAACGTTTATTAATACGGGTCTAAGAGTATCCTTAATCGCTGGGCATGTATGCGTAGGTATATGGATGTAAAGGAGGCGAGAGAGTTGTGTCAGGATCGTGCCAAATGGAAGTCCGTGGTCTCTGCCTACCCCTCTGGGTGACAGGCGTGAGTGTTTATATATTTATGTAGTACAACCACATAAAAACAGTTTAAATTGCTTCTAAATTTGTAAGTGTAGTGTGTAAAGTACTTACGGCGTCATAACTGCAGCTTAATAAGGAATCCCTGTTGACGGCTAAAATCATATCACCAATTTGCAGACCAGCCTGAAAGAAATGGAAACAAGTTGTTAATAAATATGATAAAAGGATCTATCTATTTAAAAAGAAAAAAAACGAGGCTTAGTCTCGCCTTACTACGAATAAAACAAGTAAAATAAAAAATAAATGTACAACCGACTTCAATATAAATAAAATGAGAACATCGTCAATTTAGTCGAAGTCAATTAAATACGCATTATTAAGGATAACTCGAAAACTACTGGTCAGATCTTGATCAAATTTACATGGGACCACATGAGAAGCATCAAATTTCAAATAAAAAAATATTTGTAAATAAACTATTTTATAATTATTAACAATATAGTTAGTATAAGAAGTTATAATTTATAATATATGAGGTACTAGCCTAAAGCGCTGTCGATATTTTTAATCTGTCCCTGTATGCGCATTGCGCAACGTAGGTAGTTCGTGGCATCAGATTTTATTACTACAAGTATCTCGTCAGGTGGTATTTCGACTATTTAATTGGTTAAAGTTTTGTATGGCAAAATCGTGTGTTTACACTTCATTTTACTTGCCTTTACATATTTTTATCTATTGCGTCGTCCCGTTCAAATCATACAAGCTTCATTCTCATTCTTTTATAATAAATAATTAGAAAAAGATAAGACGATTTTCGATTTCCACTTATTAATATAATACCTAATACAAAAGTTTAATCTCCTACACGAAACAGTGTCAGAAAAAAATCAAAAATCTACATAACAGACAGATAGATGGGCACCAAGGCTATTCCATAAGTGTTCAGTTATGAATAAGGATAGTTAAATATATATATATATATATATATATATTTGATAAAGTTACTCATATTTAATAGATATTAACTAAAGTTAAAGTTAAAGTTACAGCCTATATACGTCCCACAGCTGGGCTCAGGCCTCCTCTCATTTCTGAGAGGGTTTTTAGAGCAGGAAAATGTCCCCCGCGCAGTCCCAATGCGTGTTAGCGAACTTCAAATGTCTTCGAAAATTTTTTCTCATGCACGTTTCCTCACGATGTTTTCCTTCGCCGCCGAGCACGTGGTAAAATCAGCACTTAAAATTGCAATTAACCATGTCATTGGTACCGCCGGGGATCGGGTTCGATATTAACTAATTTTGTTTGCAATTCTGTTTAGTTCTATACTATTCACGTTCACGATAAGGCAAATATTTTTACTTGCCGTGAAAACATCTTTTGCTGAGTTAATAATACTTTCTTTATTTTTTGTAACAATAGGAAAATGATAATTAAAACTCATAGTTGTAACACTATTGGCTAAATTCATTAGTGGTCGGTGTTATTTGCCACGCGAGCGGCGACCGCCGATTTTAATTATAAATACAGAGTCAATAACGGTAACAATAAACTAGTCAACATTAAAACAAAAAATATAATTAGTAATTAGTAATATTTGTACATAACCGAATGCATTTGTATAAAACCGAATGATGACGATTTCGGTTATGAAAATTACTTGTTACTAATGTAGAAGCTATAATAATGTAAAGGACTTTCTCTAGCGAGGGGTTCTCTGCGTGATAGACTTAAAAATGAGGATATCCACAGTAGAACCATAATAACCGACATAGTCCAACGGATTAGTAAGCTGAAGTGGCAATGGGCCGGCCATATAGCTCGAAGAACCGACAACCGATGGTGAAGTAAAGTTCTCGAGCGGCAGCCTCGTACCGATAGACGAAGCGTACGGCGGCCCACCACTTAACCAGGTAAGACAGGAAGTCGATAGATGCAGGTGGTTCAGGACCGTGCTTTGCGGCGTTCCGTGGGGGAGGCCTATGTACAGCAGTGCACTTGTGAAGGGCTGCAATGATGATGATGATGATACTGAGAGGCCAAAGTTAATATATTTATTTCTTTAAAATTTCTCTAAGAGACTCTTTTGCTTTAAGGATTTAAATAGCTCTAATGGCACTCTTCGCTACTAATGTAGATGGCCAGTATACATGCTCTCAATGTATGCTAGCCACCCTTTCCGGTTTCGCCTGGCTTGGATATATTGATGTGGAGTTCCTTAGATTTGAGATAATCATGAAAGAACATTTATTTTATCAATTTTTTGATTTCTCAAAAAAAAAATCTCCAAATTTTTCGGATGAAATACAGCATAGATCACTCCTAATATTGCTCTCAATCTGTTCATCAAGCTTCATTACAAAATGTTCAGCCTTTCTGAAGATTAGCCCAGACAGACAGACAGACAAAAAAAATGCAAATAAACCCCTCAGCTCAACAAAAGGTCGCTGGGCATGTATGCGTAGGTATATGGATGTGGAGGAGGTGAGAGAGGTGTGTCAGGATCGTGCCAAATGGAAGTCCATAGTCTCTGCCTACCCCTCTGGGTGACAGGCGTGAGTGTTTTATGTTAAGTTATGTATAGATCAGTAGTCTAAGATTATTCAAATAATCGGATCATTCACAGTCGCGCAACGCTAATCTCTTTAGATTTAAATATCAATTGTAAATCCTTACCTGTTCCGCTGCGCTGCCTTCTTGCAGATCCGACACGAATATCCCACGACCAGCCTCCTGGTGCCGACCTTCTATAATCATGATGCCCAAGCCCGACGGACCCTGGAAATTAATCAAAGTTAAGTTAGACCGGCAACCATCCCTGGCTTTGCCTGGAAAGTACCTACTAATGTAGCGTTATTTAGATTTAAGATGGTCAATGACCATTTATTTTATAATTTTTTTGTTTTAAAAATATCTTTAAGTTTTTCGGAAAAAATATAGCCTAGACCTAGATCCCTCCTGAATCTATTCTCTATCTATACGTAAAGTCTTATCACAATCGGTTCTGCCATTCCGAAGATTAGTCCTGACAGACAGACAGGCAAACATTTTGAAAGTGGTTATTTATGTCCTAATAACATTCGAATAACACCCTGAGTTAATGGAATCCAGTTATTTCAATGACGCTTAATTTTCTAATGTACATACTTTGCTTAAAATACAATAAAAAATAACTTGCTTATAGAGTTTTACATACAATAAATGGACTCACACTCATCACCGGGATCAATAATGAATAAACGACCGAGTGCGAGTCGGACTCGCGCATGAAGGGTTCCGTACCATCGTAATACACGTTTCTAGTAGGGGAGCCCCCTTTAATTTTTAATTTATTTTTATTTTTATTATTTGTTGTTATAGCGGCAACAGAAATACACATTCTGTGAAAATTTCATTTGTCTAACTATTACGGATCATGAGATATAGCCCGCTGACAGACGGACGGACGGATAGCGGAGGCTTGGTTAATAGGGTCCCGTTGGTTACCCTTCGGGTACGAAACCCTAAAAAGCTTAATTTTGTAGTATTAATTTTGTAAAATTTTCACTGTGATTTGTTAAGCTCTCCATTTTGTAAAATTTACCAAGTACTATAGAAGTATTACTCTATTCGCCCAAAAGTATTCGCCTATAGCAACTCCTGCTCTTTGAGTTAATGATTTGGCGGCATGCCTAGAGCTATGCACCGTAAATATATAGATATGAACACTACTTTCTTACAGCAGCTGTTATACCCATTTATTAAGATTTGATAAAAATTTGTTGATGACCTCGGCGATTCCAACATCGGCACTTTGATCTCGAATATTTTTATACGTTGTAGAGCCATGCTGCACCTATATTAATAAAATAGTTGTAGCACGAATGGGTCGGCTCGACCGGGGAAGGTCCACGCTCTCACAGAATACCAGCGTAAAATAGCAGCTTAATGCTGCTGTGTTTCGTATGGTGAGTGTAGAGAACTGGAGACCCTTTTTACTAGAAAAGAGGCATTCTATCTTAGTCCTCACGGGTGACAACACATCTGCATTTTAATTCGCAAACGAAGATAGATGTAGGTGACTATGGGCCACAGTAAGCACTTGCCATCAGGTGGACTGTGTGCTCGTTTGTCACCCTTATTCTATAAAAAAAACTCGAATATTATCGCAATCACTCAATCGAAATATTTAGTTTAAAATCTAATTTATTAAAACTTGCATTTTATTAATTATCGTCTCAAACAGTAGGTGATACAAAGAACCGCAGTATCGCTAAGAGCATAGCCACAGTGCGATCGAGCCGCCAGTATGGGTGTTTATATTCGATAGTGCAATTACGTTTTTAATCGATTATAGGCTTAGAAAAATGATTAATAATCGATTACCAATATCAACCCTTTCTTGGTCAGGTTAAAATTACCGTCATGGAAACATTCCATAGTATTCTGTAAGTGTAAGTTTAGTTATTTTGCAATAACCGGCCAAATTTGCAGAGAATGTTCCGAATAAGTTATATAGGCAAATGGTGAAGAAAAATTAATTAAAAAAAATCTCGAACATTCTGTCTTTTTTATCTTTTAAATTCAAAAAGAGTAGTAATGCATTATTTTAACTGATTTTACTGCGCACGCACACATTGCTAAGGGTCGATCGGTAGACAAAAACGTTGTTGCCCATAAATCACATTCAATTTGGGATAATTTCAAATAAAAGTAGAAGCCTTATTTATTCGCATTTTCAAAAACTGCAATAACGGTATATTATTATTTATATATTTGAACTTAAGTTAAAAATTTGACTACTCTTTGAAAAATAAACCTGTATATAAATATAAAGTTTGATTACCTTCTTGATAGTAATGTCGCGAACGCCTTTGTACCCAGCAAACCGATCCTCCGACTGGAAAAGAAAAGGATAGGTTGTAATATATTTCATTTAAGTAAGCATATGATAATAGTATATGTAAAGGTTGGGAAGAAAGACTCTCAAAAATAAAATAGAGTAATAACGCCTCATGTGCCGCGCCATTTTATTTTTTTACACTTCTAGTGTCAGGGGCCGTTCGGGATGTCGCCCGATACCGGCAGGCGCTAATGTAAACAATGATATCTTTTTAATTTTGTATGCCAGATATATATAATACATATACCTATGTGGCGGAAGTAGCATACACAGACCAAACAACCGAAGACTATCACGCTATCAAGGTTACCAAACGACTCTGCATATGATAATCTCCGTTCTACCACACGGTGCAAATCCAACTCCACGGGTTGAACACCTTGCCTGGCGTAAGATCTCCTCTTTTCCTTCCACGGACCTTGAAATATTCATTTCATTTCTTCGTAGTACAGCCATGCTGCAGCTATATTAAGGTAGGCTCGACCGGGGAAGGACCACGCTTTTACAAAATATAAGCGTAAAATAGCAGCTAAATCCTGCTATGTTTCGTATTGTTAGTGTAGAGAGTTTGATACGACTTAGGGACCTTCAAGAAAAGAGCCTACTCCTTTCTAAAAGGCCGGCAACGCATCTGCAATTCCCCTGGTATAGCAGTTGTTCATGGGCGGCGGTAGTCACTTAACATCAGGTGAGCCGTATGCTCGTTTGCCCCCTCTCCTATAAAAGAAAAGAGAACCGGAAACCCTTTTTACTGGAAACGAGACATTACATCTTAGTCCGCCGAGCACATGCTAAATTATAACTTGAAGTAAGAACTCTGGTTCCTCGCGTAATATACAGTGAAATTGAAATCAAAGAAAGAAGAAAAGAAAGAAATAAACATTTATTGCAAATACGCCACACACATAAAAAACACATCATTCTACATAGGTATAAAAAAAAAACAACTTGAACAGATATACCATTTAACAAAAGTATGTTACATTTACAAAAAAATTACTGCCTCGTTGATATAGTGGTCGCCAGTATGAGCGTTTATATTCGATAGTGCAATTACGTTTTTAATCGATTATAGGCTTAGAAAAATGATTAATAATCGATTACCAATATCAACCCTTTCTTGGTCAGGTTAAAATTACCGTCATGGAAACATTCCATAGTATTCTGTAAGTGTAAGTTTAGTTATTTTGCAATAACCGGCCAAATTTGCAGAGAATGTTCCGAATAAGTTATATAGGCAAATGGTGAAGAAAAATTAATTAAAAAAAATCTCGAACATTCTGTCTTTTTTATCTTTTAAATTCAAAATGCGTGGTAATGCATTATTTTAACTGATTTTACTGCGCACACACATTTAAGGTCGATCGGTAGCCAAAAACGTTGTTGCCCGTAAATCACATTCAATTTGGGATAATTTCAAATAAAGTAGAAGCCTTATTTATTCGCATTTTCAAAAACTGCAATAACTTTATATTATTATTTATATATTTGAACTTAAGTTAAAATTTGGTTACTCTTTGAAAAATAACCCTGTATATAAATATAAAGTTTGATTACCTTCTTGATAGTAATGTCGCGAACGCCTTTGTACCCACAAACCGATCCTCCGACTGGAAAAAAAGGATAGGTTGTAATATATTTAATTTAAGTAAGCATATGATAATAGTATATGTAAAGGTTGGGAAAAGACTCTCAAAAATAAAATGAGTAATAACGCCTCATGTGCCGCCATTTTATTTTTACACTTCTAGTGTCAGTGGCCGTTCAGGATGTCGCCCGATACCGGCAGGCGCTAATGTAAACAATGATATCTTTTTAATTTTGTATACCAGGTATATATAATACATATACCTATGTGGCGGAAGTAGCATACACAAGTCCGGACGTGCTACTGGAACAATGGCGCTATCAGCCTGGAGAAGAAGGATTGAGGACCGTATCGCAAGGCAAGGGCCCTCATCAGCAGACTGATAAGCTTCGGTCAGGCAATAATAGGCCGAAATTGCGCACCGTCAGGATGATTTGATGGGACAAATATCAGTTGTCCCACCGGATATAACGCAAAACGACGAAGCGCATAGACGACCTGAAGCAGAGAATCACTGCTTGGGGAAGCGGATTCGGCGATATACCGAGAGGTCGACACGGTTCAAACAGAATCGTCTCCAGAGTGATCAGAAGAGGCTCTATGAATCATTGGAGCGGCCAATGGTACGTGGAACGGGCTCAGTACCGAATCAGGCCGACACTATCGCATTCTGGCGCGGCCTGTGGTCAGAGCCGTAAAAACCTATGAGGGCCCTTGGACGGAAGTAGTGGCGAGTCAGTGTGCGAATGTGCCCATGGACCCCATCATCATAACGCCGGATGACGTAGCTGAGGCGTCCGTAGGGCCCCAGAACTGGAAAAGTCAGGACTCGACGGACTGCATCACTACTGGCTGAAGGGGTTCGTGGTGTGTCACGCTGTGCTCGCCCGACAGTTTCAAGGGCTCTCGACCAAAAGTCCTCCCAGCCTCTTCACTACTGGGATCACTCATTTGGTTCCTAAAGACCAGGATTCCACAGACCCGAGCAAATACCGCCCCATAACCTGTCTACCTACCATATACAAGACACTAACATCCATTTTGAGCGCGAGAATCACTCGTCACCTGAACGCAAATCAGGTGATGTCGTGCGCTCAAAGTGGATGTCGGGGCATGGTTGTGGAACCAAGGAACCACTCCTCATTGACGCGGTCATTGGCAAGGTGGTTGAACGCAACCGTCGGAACCTCTCCGCCGCCTGGATAGACTACAAAAAACACATTCGACTTGGTGCCTCATGCATGGCTTAAGAGGTCCTCGAGCTGTACAAGGTTGACTGTACAGTTCGAGACTTCCTCAGGCAGTGTATGGGGCAGTGGAATCTGATCCTTTGTCATCAAGGCGAGCGGATGACGGCTGCGGAGAACCACATAAGGATAAGAATGGGTATCTTCCAGGGCGATTGTTTGGGTCAATCTGGTTCTGCCTCTCTCTTAACCCTCTCAGTACCTTACTGGAGGGTTCCGGAGGATTTCAGCTTCGGAAAGGTGGTACAAAAGTGACGCAACTTTTCTATATGGATGATCTCAAATTATTCGCCTCAGTCGCTCTCATCTTGTGGAATTGCTAAACATCACTTGTGATTTTAGCAATTCTATTAGAATAGACTAGGGACGGATAAGTGTGCGGTACTCCATGTCGAAAGGGAAGGGTTACTAAATCTGAGGTAATGACTTGTCTATGCCCATCAATATAAAGACCTATCCGAGGCTGAAACATACCGATACCTGGGTATGTCACAGAACATAGGTATCGATGAGGCGGACATGAGGCAGTCAGTTTGCGATGTGTTTTATGCACGCTTGACAAAGTGCTTAACAGTCTTTTCGGGCGTTAATAAGACACATGCATATAACGGTTGGATCATGCCTGTTCTCATGTATACATTTGGCATACTCAGGTGGACTCAGACCGAACTCAACGCTCTGGATAGAAAAGTCCGCACTATTATGACGTCCCATAGGATGCATCATCCGACATCGTCAGTAATGAGGCTGTACTTGCCGCGGAAACTTGGTGGGCGCGGCTTTTTAAGCTGCGCTTACCATGCATAATCGCGAAGTGTGCGGCCTTCGTAATTACTTTCTGACGAAGCGGATGATCCATTCTATAGGAACGTTATTTTTGTGATAAAGGAATTACCTTTATCCTTAGCCAACGAGCAATGGAAAGACCCGCCAGTACAGAGCATTTCCGACCGAAACCGTATGGAAGGAGAAGGGCTCCACGGGAGGTTCTACAAGGCTCTACATGAGCCTTTCGTGAGGTAGTTGCCTCCTCCACTGGCTACGTTTGGTGACCTCTTCGGGAAACCGAGGGTTTTGTCTGTGGCGGGTGGAAGGAAAGGAGATCTCCCGCCGGGCAAGGTGATCTGCCGGGAAGCGACAACGCTCCGGTGGTAGTTCGGAGCTATTGTATATATACTGTTTTAATTCGGAAGTTTGATAGCGCGATTTAGGCTTCGATGTATTTAGCTTGTGGCGCGACGACAGCGCCGCCGCATCACCCGCTGCTCAGACCGAAGGTCTGATAGTGCAATCTAGATGTCGACAGATGTGCAAGTGCCAGGAATTGCCTTGTAGTCTGCGGTGAGTCGAGAAGAGGCAAGTAATCTGCGAGTGCCGTGAAGCAGAAGCGAGCAGTAAGGCTCAGAGCCGTGCCGAACACTGTAGCGCAGAGAATAGCTTGAAGGAACAGGAAGCATTATTCCAGTGCTGCGATGAACCTTTGTAAGTTAGACGATGGCTTTGCCGGATGTGAATACTGCAGACAATATCTGCTCGGGAGCGAATGAATGGGGTGCTTGAGGACGATGATGAAGATTTGAAGGTAGTTTTCGAAGGCTGTTGGTTGCCTGTTCATATCACGTCGGTTGGTCACCACTGTGGCGGGTGGAAGGAAAGGAGATCTACCCCGGGCAAGGTGATCTACCCGCGGAGCTTCAACGCTCAGTGGTAGTTCGGACTATTGTATATATACTGTTTTAATTCGGAACTTTGACAGCGCGATTTGGCTTCGATGTATTTGGCTTGTGGCGCGACGACAGCGCCGCCACATGTCTGTGCAATACAGGATCAAGTTAATGACCAACAACTATCGGAGATACATCCTGGGGATGGCACCGTCGAAATTTGTCGAGCTTGTCGCCATCCCGGTAATCATAGGCATGTCATCTCTAGTTGTTCGGCGCTGTAACTCTGAGTACTTGCATAGGCACAACCTAGTAGCCAGGATTCTACACCAGGGCTCGCTCTGAAATACGGTCTTGTGGATGGGAAAATACCATATTATAAGTACTTGCCGGAAGTCGTGCTCGAAAATGACCGCGCTAGGCTCTACTGGGACCGGGCCATCATCACAGACAGGACTATTCTTGCGAATAAGCCTGATATTGTGCTGATGGACCGGGCCCAATCAAGATATTTTGGTCGATATTACCATTCCTTATGACGAGAACCTCGTGAAAGCCGAAACAGATAAGCTGACAAAATATCTGGACCTGGCTCACGAGGTGACCGACACGTGGGGTGATCTGCCGACCGAAATTATTCCTGTGGTCGTTTCTGCGAACAGGCTAATCCCGGTCAGCCTCTCGGATCATCTGAGGCGACTGGGACTCCGTGAAGGACCGCTCCGTGCTCAAATGCAGAAGGCGGTGCTCCTCGACATCGCCCGCATCGTCCGCCGGTTTCTTTCCTTTCCCCAACCCTCGGCCGTTTGGTCTCCCCTGCCGAGGGCCTCCATTTCAGTTGGGTTTTATTT
This sequence comes from Parnassius orleans, assembly GCA_029286625.1. NCBI lineage: Eukaryota > Metazoa > Arthropoda > Insecta > Lepidoptera > Papilionidae > Parnassius > Parnassius orleans. The sequence goes on from JAGSMP010000058.1 coordinate 3,694,123, forward strand.
ATTTATATATTATTTGTGTTAGTATATTTAATATATATACATATATATTTATGTATATTTATTTACTATATTTCTTTTATATATTTATTCAGCCCAACAAATAAATATCCCAAATAATAATAATAATAATAAATTATTTATTTGTTAGAATATAGTACATTTAAGTTGTTACAAAATAATTCAGATCCTAAATATTCTGCCGTTTCCGGTGTACAAATATTTTCAGACAGATTATGTTAGAATATAATAGAAAACCAAGACATTAATTATTATAGCATATAAATATACTTACAGCTATACTTATGGAAACTAAATGTCAATAAAAACAAAATGTCAATCAATTAATTCATACAATCTAGTATAGGAAATTACACAAATCTTAAGTTGTAATATTGCAAGAAAGGAATACTTTAAAAATCATATTAGTCATTTTTCAAGTGGCAATTGTCGTAAATAAATACGAAATAAATAATTATTACAAGATAAGTAAATAAAAAACCTCAATAAATCAAACTCTAAGAAAGTGGCAAAAACTGTTAATCGTTCAGGGACAACGGTCAGAGCAAGGGTAAATTCAAGGTTGCGTGCATTCGGAACAAATGAAACAAATACGTAACTGCTTACGAGCAACACCCGTTTTTATGTTGCTTTTTAAGTTACAAATTTAAATAATTTTAAAATATTCTTCAACACGATTAGAATAATAGGTTCAATGGATGCCAATGACTTCAACCTGTAAAACTTAAAGTGAGCACCACGGAGAGACATTTCCTTTTGAATGCACTTCACACAAATAAATAGGTACTGATCTTATTTCGAATATTAATTATTTTGTTGAAATTTTGTAGACACGATCAATGAAATAAATATTGTGTATGGTATCTCAGATTTCCATTCAAACGTATAGTTTTAAAGAAAAACAAGTAGAGTTTGTAATTATTAAGGAATAATTACACAAAAAAGCGAAATTGCAAGGTTTCCTCGCTGAAATTGTGTGTTTTCGTTCGTTGCATGAAATAACAATTACTTAATGATTTCTTATATTTACGCGAACACTACACATTGAATAAAACTTTTATGGATTTGATCGCGTTTAATTATACTTATTTTTAAATTCCCGACGTTTCGGGTGCTTTCCAGCACCCATGGTCACGGGGGACTGAGGTGATTGACGTCCCGATGTCATAGTTAGGCCGGCTACCTTCAGTTTTTTGAATATATATTTTTGGTCCGATCTACGCAGAATGAGCTTACAGTATCTTAAAGTCTTGCAGTGGTATGCTTGGGTTTGGATTTAATTTTGTTAATTATAGGATCCCAAGCAGATGGCAGCACCCATCCATCTTCGCGTATCATCCTTGGTAGGAATCAGTGTTCTTTTGCAAGGATTTGTAGTCTATCAAATCTGATGTAGTGGCGGGGATTTCCACTGCAGACTTCCCGGAACGTCGGTGCTTCACGTCAGCTATATGTTCTTTTACGCGGGTTTTTATAGATCTTTTTGTTTGTCCTATGTAAGAGAGACCACATTCACAATCCAGCTTGTACACTCCTGCATCGATAAAATCCGATAGCGATAAAAGCCGTAAAAATAGTTTTATTCAATTATTTGGAAAAACTGCAGACCAAAAATGATGATTATCCTTTAAAAAGTTTATATACATATATATATATAGTTATACTTATAACAATCAAATGAAGACAAAAACTTACGAAATGAAATTTTTATACTTGATGAATAATAATCTGTACCATAATTGTTTTTTTTTTAAATTTAATGTTATAAACAATATGTTGACCATTGACATAATATGTACTGTAAATAAGTACATGAGCCGTGTTAGCTCAGGGGATAAGCGCTCACTGCTTCACAGTACGTGAGCAGCGTGGGTTCGATCGACGCCGGTGACAATGAAATTGTAAATTGCAATTTTAAGTGCTGATTTACCAAATGAATCTGAATCTGAATGACAGGGTGAGAAGTTGTGTGATAAGAGAAAAGTGTGGTTTGTAAGGTGATGTTGTGGCCAAGATTAAGAAAGGAATGCTTCGGTGGTTTGGTCATGTAGAAAAAATGAACGAAGAAAGAGTGACAATGCAAATCTATGTTGCAAAAGTGAACGGCAGAGTCGGAAAGGGACGCCCTAATCGAAAGTTTATCGAACAAATTGGCGATATATTGCAGATGGGCCAGATTAGGAGTACCCTTAACCGACGAGTGTCTATGCGTAGATATATGGATGTAAAGGAGGCGAGAGAGGTTTGTTAGGATCGTGCCCAAGGGAAGTCCGTAGTCTCTGCCTACCCCTCTGGGTAACAGGCGTGAGTGTTTATGTTTATGATGTAAGATTTACTAAGTGCTCGACGATGAAGGAAAACATTAACGGTTTCACAAATGTGCAAGCTATTATAGCTTTGTACAAAACACTAGTTCGGAGTCATTTGGAGTGTAATTCAATAGTTTGGGCTCCACATGAGAAGAAGTACGATCTAATGCTGGAGAAGGTACAAAACAAATTTGTAAGGTATTTGTATCTCAAGTTATATGGAGTATACCCTTTTACCCACTGCAATACCCACATTATTTGTTCTGGGTATGGTGGGATACAATCAGCTCAGGGTAATGAGAGAACTTAGACTAGTTTCATATATTTTATGGTCCTTAGATTAATATTTGTGTTCCAGATAGATATATATGGCGGCGTCAGCCAGACCTACTGGCCATCCCTAGATGTCGCACTAACTTACTGCGAGAGGCACCCTGACGCGAGCTTTTCGAACATTAAACCTGATCGATAGAGAAACAGATTTATTCTTTTGTACTCTGAACGAATTCACAAAACTTGCTTTATTGATAATTAGTTATAAGGTAATATAGTAATATAGGTAATATAGGATTGTAAATAGTGCTTTATCTATCGCATTGGGTAGATACCTGTAATGTTAGATATAAGTTGGATGTAAATAAATAAATAAATTATAAAGAAACACGCCAACACGCATTGGGGCAGCGCGACGGACATTTCCTTGGTCTATAACTGACTCATAAATGAAAAGAGGTCTGTTCATTATAGCCTATTAAAATCCTCAGCTGGACATAGGGAACATAGGCCTCCCTCATAGATTGACTCAAATGGGGGATATTTTCCATAGTTGCCACGCTTGGCAGGTGAGTTGGGAACAGCAGTTTTATTATTTTTAATTATTAATAGGAAAACGCTGCTGCCCATCTCCTGATTTGATTCCTCCGTCGTGTCTGACGACACCCACGGGACGATATGGGGTAGTGGAAATTGTACACGGTATGTGTCCATCATCGGGGCGTACATAGGCTGTAACTTTAATATATGTATATTATTATAATTCAATGTTGACCACAATTTTTATACATATAATAACATAATCATTTTATTAAAAAAGGAACATGTAAAATATCTACCGGTACTATACTTCTTAAAAATACTCGAACTACTGAATGTAGGTCTATTATTTTTTCTCTTAATTTTTTGGAGTAAATGTGATAAACGGGCACACAGTCTATCTGATACTTGTGAATGCTGAGGCATATGGACACCTACACTTATCCTGTATCGGGAATCAAAATACCGATGTGACTTTTGAAAACAACGGTGGAATACTTTGTCACCGGTACCGAAACACAGAAGAGCATTATGCTGCAATTTTACGCTAGTATTCTGTGAGGGTGTAGTCCTTCCCAGTCTAGCCGATTCATTCGAGCTGCGGATGTAGAATAACTTCAGCGTGGCTTTATGATCGAATCCTATTCGAATAATTTGTAAACGAATATGAAATAAACATAATAAAACAATGCAAGTAAACGATAGGTATATATTTTTTAATTCCAGCCAGTGTAATGCTTACAAATGTCGAAATATTAAAGTAATATGCAATCACTCGGGCAATTTATCATAAAGATTGTTTTAACCGAAACTTTTGTTTTATCGAGAAAATAAATTGTGTGAGCGTGGTGTATGGCTTTTATAGTCAGAGAAGTCAAACACTGCGGTGATTCATTGTATGGTTATTGATCTAGTGTGATACTCGACATTGACCTCTGTCTTCTGTTGAAAGATTTTTAGATTTTCACGATGATGTCATATGGTATGTAATGCAATATATATTTTGGACGTGGTAGACCTATGCTGTAGGTATATTATAGTTGTAGCACGAATGGGTCGGCCCGATCGAGCAAAGGAGGACTACGTTCTCACAGAATACCAGCGTAAAATAGCAGCTTTATGATAATGCTAATGTGTATCGCGCACCTTTGGGAACAAAGCGTCAATTCTACAATTTGTTGCAAAAACGACTTCAATATGCAGATTTAACCGCGATAATCGACTTTATGTACACAGTAAAAAACGGTGACAATCGCATGAATAACATCGTTTTGAGGAAGGGAGAGACATTACATTATTTCGCGTGATTGGTCCGTTTGCTTGAAACGTAACGTCTCATCTTGTCAGTAGTGTTTTGACAGCCAAAGTGTGATCTTGCGCATTTGTGACGGAGAGGCACTACGGTAAGTAATGACTTATTTGTTTACATATTTCTTGCAATATTAATGTTTTTTCTGGATAAGAATCACGTTTTGTTACCAAATCTCGGTATTTATTTGTTGTAAACATAATGTCACTTCTCTTTATAAATGATATTATAGCATAAAAGTTTTCTTTTCATTGAAACCAAAACGTTACTTCTGTTAACAAGTGACATTATTTTTGTAATGATTAGTATTTATATTATGACGGAGCGTTATTTTTGGATAGAAGTGTTTTTTTATTGGATTAATTTGTGGTTTTTACAGGGTGGGCCATTTAAAGTTTGGGATTGGAACTATAGGTTATTTTGAGGTTGGAAGGTTTGATGACATTTCCAATGTGACAGAAAGCTAGTTTTATGTTTGACATCGCTTTTCGCTTGAACAAAGTTGGGAAATATTAAAAACTTATTTCCAAAGTGGTGAGTGAGTCTTCTACTCAAACTATAAGATATTTACGAAAAAAAAATGACAAAAAGGATGTGCCAAAAACGCAGTTTGTGGATCGATTTGTGAAGCGAGTTCGTGAAACTGGATCGTTGTTGGATAAAACAACCCGTGTACAACTACTCGTGCAGTGCGCTCAACTGAAAACATCGCTGCTGTTGCTCGGAGTGTGCGTGAACAACCATCAACATCAACTCGTCATCGTTCTCAAGAATTGAACATTTGACGCACTTTTTTGAGAAGAATTTTGCATAAAGATCTCGGTGGAAATGCGTACAAAGTTCAATTAATGCAAGAGCTGAAGCCGCATGACTATGCGTTTTCGGTTTGCTCAATGGGTTGAAGACCGCTTGATCGAAGATGAGCATTTTTACGGAAAAATCATCTTTTCAGATGAAGCTCGTTTCTACCTCGGAGGATACGTCAATAAGCAAAATTGTCATATCTGGGGCTCATAAAATACACACGTCATCGTGGAAAAACCAATGCATCCACAACGAGTGACTATCTGATGCGAATTTTGGTCTGGCAGCATTATTGGGCCATTTTTCTTCGAAAATGAGCAAGGAAACGCCGTTACAGTGAATGGCGATCGCTACCGCGCCATGCTAAGCAATTTTTTGTTTCTCAAAATTGAAGAAGATGACATAGAAATTTGGTTTTAACAGGACGGCGCAACGTGCCACACAGCCAACGTAACAATCGATCTTATGCGCACTGTTTTTGAAAATCGAATAATGAGCCGAAATGCTGATGTCAATTGGCCACTTCGAAGCTGCGATTTGACTCTGTTGGACTTTTTTGTGGGGAGCCGTTAAGGGAAAGTGTTACGCTAACCATCCAGAGACGATTGACGACTTGAAACATGAAATCGAAGTTGCCATTGAAGAAATAGAGGCCCAAACAATCGAAAATGTACTGAAAAATTGGACTGACCGAAAGGGGTATTTTACCGTGGCAGTCATTTGAATGATGTTGTCTTAAATGCCTAAATGGAAAGGTTCAATCTTTGTAATCAACTCATAACATAAAATAAAATACTCATTAGTTTTTTTTATAGCCTATTCAAATTCGAAAATTCAAATGGCCTAACCCTTACCTTAAAGGGCCATTGAATTTTAAAAGATAATAATCTGTCGCTTGATATTTTAACGTTAAATAAGTTGTAAAATGGCATTATGTTTATAATATTTATTTTTATAATAGAATGTATGAGTCATTTAAAAAAAGAAATGTCTTTTTAGTTGAAAGGTATAAATTATGTCATAGGTATTTTATACTTTTTAAGTTTTATAATGTCTAAACGAGGGTTGCTACTCTGTAATCTTACGCATCAAGGAATAAATGTTTCATCCAGTGAAAAATAAGTATTGAGTAAGGAAAAGTGCTCTGAAATAGGTCGTAAAGGTTGCGAGGTGGTACCTCAGCAAGATAATAGCAAACACAACGAAAGAGGTACATAAACATAAAAGGCTTAATTGTGATCCATAAAATATTTCACATCGTCTATAATCTGTAATTATTTTTATTTTTAGATCTCAAAGTATTATAATGGCTTAATGACAACCAAAGAACAGATAATGTCGAAGAAACCACAGAACAGGTCAAAAAAGAACAGAAAAAAAGGAACTACAGAACAACTTAAGTTGAAAGCCATTTTCTATCGCTTCTTTCGAAATGTATATTATTATTTTTTCATTTTGATGCCATTTGTTTGAATTTCAAATAAAAAAACTTGGAAATATCATCTATTTCATTTAATAATCCTCCATTTTATTAATAAAATTGAGTATTTCACCGATTCTTCTTCTTTTTCTGCTTGTTTTAGTTTTTTTTGGATTCCAATCAAATAAAATAAACGTAACCCATCCTTAAACATTATGATTTTATTATTTTTTTAAAAAGGTCACTTCTGCAATATAACAGTTAGAGATTTGTAACAAAAAGTCACTTTTGATAGCCTTTCTTCAGTTTATGGCTGGTTTTTCAGAAACCTCTTGTAGTATTTTTTTAAATAGTCACGATTGTCCGTGAATAATTAATTGATTTAAGACAGTGAGAATCGCCTTAATACTCTAAAACAGCACAGAGTTATTAAAAACACGTCAAAAAAAATTAAAAATGCTCTTCCTGTAAAGTTGGAAAACATGCAGAAGTGACACTTTGTTCCCAAAGGTGCGATCGTATGGTGAGTGTAGAGAATCGGAGACCATTTTTACTGGAGACCAGGCATTCCATCTTAGTCCTCAGGGGGTGATTCTTTATTTTTGAATCTCTGTGGTAGATAGATGCAGATCTCTATGAGCTACCGCATCCACTGGATCAGCTGGACTGTGTGCTCGATTGTCACTCTTATTCTATAAAAAAATAGGCGGCGTCCATCACCGCTTTACTTAGGTGTTGCAATAATCAACTCAGTTGAATGTTTCAAAAATCTTTAGTCATTCAACGGTCATCAAATGTCATTAAATAATCATTTGAATTACAGACAGAGTTCAAACGTCCACAATTATTACATCCTACATTGTACCACACCGTAATACGTAAACAATTATCGCATTGCTTTTAGCTTACTTAATAACGTACCTATTTTATTTTGTTTGTGCTAATTAGGCAGACGTAAGTAATTAGCACATTTAACATATTTTTTTTGTAAATTAGTATATTTAAATTTTTGACGTGTTGAGGCGGTATAAAAGAATGCAATGCAGTGTCTACACGAGGTAGAGTCATGCTGCAGCTATATTATGGTGGTAGCACGAATGGGTCGGCCCGACTGGGGTGGGAAAACGCTCCCACAGAACACCAGCGTAAAATAGCAGCTCAACGTTGCTGTGTTTCGTATGTTGAGTGTAGAGAACCGGAGACCCTTTTTATTGGAGACGAGTCATTCCATCTTAGTCCTCAGCGGTGATAACGCATGTGCATTTTGATTCTTAAGCGAGGATAGATGTAGATGTCTAAGGACCAGATCATCCACTTACCATCATATGGACTGTGTGCTCGTTTTTCACCCTTATTATATAAAAAAATGTAAAATACACAGTTAGTTTGGGTAAGGGCGGCATCATCAAAGGTGGCAGCAACGTTTCAACGGTGCGAGAATTCTGGTACATACTGCGGTTGTCAATCCGTGTGCCAATCGTGGCAATTGAGTCAAATCCATTTCACAACTTGTGAGGCCATTATGACTTATAATAATAATAATAATAAATAGTCTTTTTATTTTATTGAGCGTTTAACAATATGCATAAGTTAGAGATTTTTAAGTAGGTACATTAAGGCACTTGTGTAAGGGACTCCCGCTCCACGAAATTTTAATTTCATGCGTCAAAGTCAATGCTTGACTAATATACAACCTGTTGGTAAGTGGTGATGCAGCCGAAGATGCAAAAACACACTGACTTAGCTTAGAAGCTTATTCACTCTTGCCTTCAAGACACCCACATTATTTTTGTACCCACTTCAAACAGGAGGAGGTACTCAATTCGACTGTATGTATGTGTGTTACCTCATAACTTATTTCTGGGTGAACCGATTTCAATGATTCTTTTTTTATTTGAAAGCTGGTGCTTCACTTGTAGTCCGATATAAATTTGATCAAGGTCTGACCAATAGCTTTAGATTTATTCTTAATAATTTATATTGAAGTCGGTTGTACAAATTTTTTAATTTTAAATTATTGTTGTTACAATCCATTATTCTAACGACTTCAAAAAGGGGGAGGTACTCAATTTGACTGTATGTTTTTTTTATGTGTGTTACCTCATAAATTTTTTCGGGGTGAACCGATTTCAATGATTCTTTTTTTATTTGAAAGCTGGTGCTTCACTTGTAGTCCGATATAAATTTGATCAAGGTCTGACCAATAGCTTTAGATTTATTCTTAATAATTTATATTGAAGTCGGTTGTACAAATTTTTTAATTTTAAATTATTGTTGTTACAATCCATTATTCTAACGACTTCAAAAAGGGGGAGGTACTCAATTTGACTGTATGTTTTTTTTATGTGTGTTACCTCATAATTTTTTCGGGGTGAACCGATTTCGATGATTCTTTTTTTATTTAAAGTTATTAATCGTATGGAAAGACAAGCTGGCAAATTATTTCACTCCTGTGCTCCATGTACTATGTACGACGAAGCAAACCGTTTGGTTTGAATGCATGGTATATCCACAACAATGTGTTTGACTGCCTCGTTGGTCTAATGGTCGAAAACGCGACTGCTCATCATGAGGTCCCAAGTTTAAATCTCGGATCGCGACAAAAAAAACAGTTTTTGATTTTAACTGTCTAGAAATTCTAAGTAGCAGCCCAGAGTTAGGAAGCTGTCGGCTTCGAAAAGCACGTAAAGCCTTTGGTCGTGCGTCTGATCTTTCTCCGGTTACGTTGGATTACCCTCTCATCGGACTATGAAAGTTAGGGAATAGAGAGTGTACTTGTGCTTGCGTATACATTAGGACACTATAATCCTGTCCCGCCTAGGTACTAGACTCTGGTTATATTGGCCACCGTGACTGAAATTCTTTCTGAAGGTCATTATAATTAATTATGTCGACAACAAAGGGTTGGTGACCAGCCTAGTGTCTGGTAGTCTGATGATGGAATGTCATTAAAATCTTTTTAATTTACTGTTCATATCTTTTTATGTCTCCCTCTATCTATCCAATTTAAACACGAAAATAAATTCTCGCCTTATCGTACGAATATATGTCAATATCCTTACATTTGAGTCAATAAATTAAGTTCAACACAAGCCAACTAATAGTCTTTTTATATAAAGTCCCGTATTGTTTTACCAAAACAATACAAATTTCGTGGCTCGTGCCTATGTTTGTATAGTTGAACAAACGTTGTACAAACGGCTGTCCAAAGTTTGCTCCTGCCAAACTTTTCTAAACAGATGCACAGGTTTGTGACGTCTATAACTGAACTATTGAAATGAGTTCATTGGGACCGATTTCATTGAAAGAATATGTACTAAATATATTTTTTACCCGACTGCCAAAGAAGGGTTATGTTTTTCGCGCCTATCTTGTATGTAAAAAGATAGATGGATTTCGATAGTTAAGGTATCGTTATATTCGTCTTAAAAACCCAAGTGTCCTTAGGTCTTCCCGCTTCGATGCTATTTGATCGAGTGCAAAATTCTTCCCGCTTCAGTGCTATTCGATCGACAGTTGAGGGAAGAGAGTAAACGTTGTTTAACTACTACAGGGCGGCCTAACTAACTATTAAAATGCGTCGTATGGACGAGCGACAACATCACACAAGTCGATAAACGAAAGAGGGCTGAAGTTGCATTGGGATTAAATGGATTGTAATCTGCAATCATCTAAGTGAAGCCAAACGGCTAAAAATTGTAAGGTTACTCACTCAGGGAATTATCTTAACCTTTAAACTTCTAGAAAAGCACTGCGGCGTTAGGGGCACTGCTTTGAACTGGATAGAAACATACTTGCAAAATAGAATGCAATCAGTCGAAATCGCACACTTGACTCTAAACATGTAGTGAAAAACTACAGGTCTGAGTTTAGGAAAAATAAGTTTGGTGTTCCTCAAGGAAGTGTACTGGGACTTCTTCTGTTCCTGATTTATATTAATAATCTCCCAAATGTGACCAAGCATCGATGTATCCTATTCGCTGATGGCTGTAATAGTGACAACTGATAACAAATTGACATTAAATGACCACAAAAATGACATTAATGAAACTATAATTCAAATAATTAATTGGCTTAGAAATAATAATTTAACTATCAATATTGACAAAACGAATTTAATTAACTTTAATAATATACAAAATCTGTCAATAAATATAAACTAAGAAGGACAAATACTTAAAAATACAATAATAACGAAATTCTTGGGTATAGAAATTGATCAAAAATTAGATTGGAAACAACAAGTTAAAAAAGTGTGCAACAAAATTAATCGTTTCTCGTTTGCAATTTATAAATTGACAAAAACAGCAGGAAGGAGTACAGCTTTTATTACGTACTTTGCTTACGTTGAATCAGTCCTGCGATACGGACTCGTCATATGGGGCGATGGCGCGGACATAAAAAGGCGTTCATTGCACAAAAAAGTGTGTTAGAGCAATATGTGGTACTAAACCTGACGAACCATGTCAGCCTTTGTTTAAATCTTTGAACATTTTGACACTTCCTTGTCTATATATTTTCGAAGCGATAAAGAACAATATGAATTATTTCCCACAAGCTAAAGACGTCTACAAACGAAGCACCAGAAATAGGAAAAGGTTGGTTTCCGCAATAATTCCCAAGAGTGTGAGATTACATAAAAAATGCTATTGGATGTGTATGACAGTATATAATATAATAAAATAGATACCACAAGTAATTCGAGACCTATCTTTCATTCAATTTAAAAGAGAATTATACAACTTTCTCAGTGAAAATGCTTTTTACACTGTACAGGAATACTTGAACTACGATAGGTAATAGCAACTTGACAAACGAATTTACTGGACCAATTATGAAATCTTTATTAATTATTTCCTATTTTGACTACTTGTTGACATTTTGTTATAGACACTCTACTCTTAAATATGACGATCCCGATATTTTATAGTAGGCTGATTAAGCGGATGTTTAATTACTATAACCATCTTCAATGTACCTTGACCAAACGCAAATAAAATATTTCATTTCATTTCATTTCATTCGGGAGGTTAAAGGGGAAATTTTCTAACTGCCAAACTTATCTGTAATCGACGCAAGAATCTGGCGATGATAAGACAGCACTAAAAATTGTGTTTAACCAATTTGATTCAATTATTGCTGCCGGAGATTGAACTACGAATAAAGTAAAAAAAAAAAGTTCAAACGTTGGGATTTAAAAAAATTGAAATGAAACGCGATACAAATCCATAAAATTAGTTTCTTTTAAAATCAATGGTCTTTGATCGCTACTTTTATTAAAAGAAAACAAATAAGAAGTAGTAATTTTAAATTTAAATATGAAATTTTAATTCATTTTTCGAATAAGCTTTACGTTATGGAGATCTCTTTCAATTGGTATGAAGATCGAAATCACTTATTAATACAATCTACTTCAAACTCGCACTTACCTTCCGTTTCTTGAACGATAAAGTGCGTCGCCATATCTTTCTAAACAGAACGGTCGGTTTGTACAAAAGTTCACTGTCGCTCCGCCTTGTGGGCACCTCGCTCATCACAGTCATCAGTTTGATTAACTCATTATCACTTGCGAGCACTTTGTTCACTTCTCATCACTTTGACGTCTTCACTTCAGTTTTATTACCGGTTAAAGTTGTTGCGAATCATTGATCACATATAGAATTGATAAAGCAAACACTTCTACTCCACTTTTTTACGATCTAAATAAATAGTAGATAAAAAATAATCTTTCATAACTAAACAATTATTATGATAATGAATGGAGGAATTGGTTTTTAAAATATGGCTAAATTATAATCATCGCTGTTATCTTTCATTCAATATTGGCTATATTGGATCGGTCACTTAGAGGTAAGTAAACAATAAATAATCTGACAATATAAGAAGGTAATTTCATTAATATTTAACGTAACTTTAGTTTCTCGTGAAACTTATTATTTTTTTATTTTATTAATGTTTTTCAAAGTTTTGACCCCGTGTTTAAAGGTCATTGTTAGATAGCCGTTTATCTAACAGTTAACAATTTTTTTTTATAGGATAGGGTGACAAACGAGCACACAGTCCACCTGATGGTAAGTGGTTGCTGTGTCCCATAAACATCTACATCTATCTTCAATAAAGAATCAAAATGCAGATGCGTTGTCACCCGTGAGGACTAAGATGGAATGCCTTTTATCCAGTAAAAAGGGTCTCCGGTTCTCTACACTCACCATGCGAAACACAGCAGTGTTAAGCTGCTATTTTACGCTGGTATTCTGTGAGAGCGTGGTCCTTCCCCGGTCGAGCCGACCCTTTCGTGCTACAACTATACTACTAATATAGCTGCAGCATGGCTCTACCACGTAAAAGTTAACAAAATCAATAGATTTTTTATTATTTCGACCAATTGACCTTTTAATTAAAAATATCTCCCTAGTTTGAGAATCACTGACTCGTACCGAAGGGTGACATAAGTGTAACGGATGTAAAATAAACAAAGCCGCATCGATGAAGTGCCACAGATTGCTTCGATGTAATTATTTTTAGTTCAATGGCCGCTTTAAAATATCTTACTGATTAAGGAGAGTACATTTTGGAGCTGGAGTACAAGATGGTACAAGCTGGAATGACAAGCGAACGTACAGTCCAACAGATGGTAAATGGCTATTGCAATCCATGGACACCTGCAGCCAACTTAAAGCCAAACAAGGCTAAATGTGTTGTCAGCTCTGAGGACTAAGGTGGAAGCCTCACAGCCTGTGATTATACTGGCTCTCTAAAGCATTCAGATCGGAACAAATCCAAATAGATAGCAGAAAAGGAGTCCTAATACCTAGTAAAAACATTAATAAAAATACCTATAGCTTTTTGATATGAGTAGCTAGTCTAGCAAATTAGTCGGGTTATATATCCAAAGTGCATGTAAAACCGTTTTATAGAAAAATATTCGTCCGCCAAGTTACGACTTACAATAAAAAATCTGGCTCTGTGTTATATGAAACAACCGTCGTAAGTTGTTAAACCAATATAGTTGTACATTAGAAGCCAGTCGAATACGAGTGGTCGAAATAATAAAGCGATTATATTTGTTTTTTGTAGAAAGGCGAGAATCGTACGTAATATCATTGATTATTATCTATAGAACCTCAAAAATATAGACAACACTAAGTCTTTTATAAAAAAATTAAAGTCATTCTTAACTAAAAGTTATTATAATTTAAGTGAATTTTTTATAGATGCGAATAAATAGTAAATGTATGTGTAATAATTATTAAAAAAAAAATGTTAGACTAGTAAATGATAAGAAATAAGTTAGTTGGTATTTAGTATGCAGTAGTTAATATTTAGTATTATAAAAAAAAACTACCCTCTTATAAATTGCTATGCCCCTACGGGGTGTCACTTGATGTATGATGTATTTCTTGTGGCATGCAAATTATATAAATAAATAAATATATTAAAGCGAGAAGAACTACGCTACAGTTTACACTTTTCTACTTGTACTCTCCTAAATCATTCTCCTAAAAGCTAGGATTATGTGTATTGGCGATAATATAAATACTGGTACTAGAAAAGGAAATGATTCGGCAATGTTGCACAACTGTATTGCCGAGCAATTAAGTTCATACACGTACAACATTGAAGCTACAGAACAAAGCTAATTAAGATAAAATGGCGGTCACTGGGGCTGTGGATCTTTGCTACAGCATTTATTCTGATGTATTATTAAAGCAATAAACCTAATAAGATAAGACGAAAGGTACTAGAATCCACTTCCTATAATTCAGGACACACGTGAGTTTCGATTATATTTTTAATATTTTAATTTGACTACGTTGTAATGACAAACTAAGAAAGCGTTTCATAATTATGTGGGTATCACAATAAAACCAAATCTTTTGTTTACGCAACTTAGTAAATTGAATATCGAGAGGTCGAGGCCAAGGGACGAAAAGGGATGGACTTATGCAACAGTGCAGGATGACTTAAATAATGTTGATAATCACTTTCAATTTAGTCCACTTGTGAAAATATTCGCATAGATATAAAGTAGGAGAATTCATCTTTATCTATCTTTAACTGACGTAAAGTATATGTCCTACATTTGGAGGTAGGTTTAAATGTCACTTTTAGAGACGCAAAGAAAATTATGAATCGTTAATTTTGTTAAACAAATATGCTCAGGATTTATCTTTGTGATAGAATTCGCAAAGAGGATATCCGCAGTGAAATCGGAGTAACCGAAAACCTCTATGGAGTGACTACCTGCTGAGGAATGCAGAGTCAAAGTGGTCAAGAACCGTGCTAACAACATTGTAAAAGGGAGACATACATTAAGAATAGGTGATAAATAAAAGTCACAGTGAAAAAACACTGCAATTAACCGCTTAAGAATGTCACAGTGACTTTCTAACCAACTGCAAAAAGGAGGAGGTTACCAATTCAATTGTATGGTTTTTTTTTGTATGTATGTTACGCGATATCTTCGCAGATTGTGAGCCAATTTTGATGGTTCTTTTTTATTAAATAGGTTATACTTCAAGGGTGGTCCCATAAATTTAAAAAAATCCACCCCTAAGGGTAGCAAATAAATAACGTCTCTTTTAACAATTTGAAGTCGGTTTTTACTTTTTGGTAAAAGTTATAATTATTACAAAATGATTGTGTTCCAAAATAACGTTCTTCCTTTGCACTGTGGCCGTGCTGTTTTCTTCGTAACTACCGTCCAACAATAATACTTTACCGATACTCACTCGCTCCCGTTGCTAATTCAATCGAACGAAGTGAAAACGGATATTTCCGTGAGTGCACCGCGCGAAATGGCTGTTGTAATGAATTTTGGTAGCGCGGTATATATATATGTAGTCGAAGTCAATTAAATACGCATTATTAAGGATAACTCAAGAACTACTGATCAGATCTTGATCAAATTTATATAGGAAGCACCAGCTTTCAAATGAAAAAGAATGATCAAATAGTTTCACTTAGAAAAAAGTTCTGAGGTAACACACATTAAAAAAATACAGTCGAATTGAGAACCTCCAAACGAACGTAACGAAAATATGCCAATTTTCGTTACGTAACTGTTTAAATATTTTTGAAGGTATCTCATTTTATCATATGAGGTATAATATAAAAATTAGTCATGTGTTTGCTGTGTCATGCGTTATTTTCAAATATTTAAATACTACGTTATTGTAATTAATAATAATTTTAATTGAAAGTATTTAATAAGAGCCATGCCGATTTTAGGTTGCATAATAAAAAGTTATTATATGACAGGAGGTTCTGTGTTTAATTTTAAACTACCTATTTAATGACATACATAATATAATTTAATTGAAATTGGTGGTAGACGTCGACGTTGACTGCAATGGTCACTTACAAACAGGCTGTAAGCTCATTTGTCACTTCACATTTAAAAAAAAGGCATAGTCCTTAATAATGTCGAATATTTCCCTTTATAAGTAAAAAATTGCGTCGCCTATTTATATATTTTAAGATACGTACATAAAAATATAGTTTTGTAATATTTTCATTATCTTATCGAAATAATTTATATAAATAAATTAAATGTATTTAAAAAGAATATTAAATATATTATTAAATTATGTATATTTTAAATAATAACACACATGTGTATATTTTTAAAAATTGGTTGCCTGTAAAGTCGGTATACGGGCGAAAGTTTTACGTGACAACGACTTTGAGTGGTAAAATAATTTTATTATGTCTGTCTCTCTCGCTCTTAGGCGGGCTAACCATGCCCGAGTGGAAGGGACGCGTGCCTCTCACTCGCTCTCATTGTGAGCGCATAACGTGAGCGGAGCGTAACGCAGTTTCTTGAAGTGTCACCCGGCAAACCAATTTATAAGACGTTGTCACGTCAATAATAAGTTAAAACGTAATTAATTAATGAAATTAATTCTATCATTTATATAATTATATCATTTCGATAGTATAGGTTTTGAAGATAGTGAAAATATTACAAATGTATAGGTTTATGTAGTTTCCTTACGATATGTAGCGTAAACAGACGACGAAGTTTTATTTAATTTCCATATAGAGAACAATACTCGTCATTATTAAGGATTTATATTCCTAATTATTACCTAATTCGTTCAAAATAAATTTTTAAAGACCGGAACCCTACAAAATAAGATTATGAGACTATTTCGTAACATTTTCACACAGTTTGAGAGTCGCAGTCTCAGTACGAAAAGCGACGCAAGCACCACTCAGTAACTGGAGCAGTGTAAACATTGCCGGTATCTGTAAAGGCTATCTGAAGAGGCTTTTACCTCCGAACACATAGCTATTGTGTATTATGTACGTCTGATTGCGACGATACGACGCTGATAACGTTTTATTATATCGTAAATGTTCCGAAGCCCGGTTAATGTAGGGCTGTCAAAAGGTTAACACCGCTTGTTAACCTTCTCACCCACCCCACATCCCCTAAATACAATTTTAATAATGAAAGTGTTGCGGAAATATTTTTTGATCTTCGTAAAGATCTTTCGCTAATTTTTTTTAAAACATGATTTCATTATTTTAATATCAGGTATCGCTTACATTTTATGTGATCCCAGTATAAAAGTATATTATGTTGTTAGTGTAAATAAGATTAACTAACCTGGGAGTAACCATATCATATTTTATTTTAAAACTAGCTTTAATCCGCGGCTTCGCCCGCGTAGAACTTAAACATAAGCACCTTTAATAGTGGTTTTGGGTAAGTAATGCAATTAACGAAAAACCACTTTAAACTCAGTTTTTTTTTGCTATTATCTCGAAAACTATTACGTGATAGGTCATAATTTTGTTGTTATGTTATAAAAGTTATTTTTTTTATAGAATAAGGGTGACAAACGAGCACACAGTCCACCTGATGGTAAGTGGTTGCTGTGGCCCATAGACATCTACATCTATCTTCGTTTGAGAATTTAAATGCAGATAAGCCGCTATTTTACGCTGGTATTCTGTGAGAGCGTGGTCCTTCCCCGGTTGAGCCGACCCATTCGTGCTACAACTATACTATTAATATAGCTGCAGCATGGCTCTGCCACGTAAAAAAAATTAATAAATATAAATTTTGTTATAAAAAGAATAGTGATCTTTTGTGGTAAATTGCAAAGTAAAAAAGTTTTTTCTCGACTTTTTTTATAACTTTAACATGTGAAAATATCAAAAACCATTTATTTTATCAGGTTTTCAACTTCACTAAAATCCTCCCTCCATATTTTTTGGATAAAATACAGCCTAGATAACTGCTGGCAATACGCTCTATCTATTCCTAAAGTTTCATCACAATCGGTTCAGCGATTACGAATATTAGCACGGACAGACAAACAGACAGATAGACAACAATTTTAAAAATGTTTATTTATGTCTGCATGCACACAGACACTTCAATTTTATTAACCGACTTCAAAAAGGAAAAGGAATTCGAGTGTATGTTTTTTGTATGTATGTTACGCGATATCTTGGCAGATTGTGAACCAATTTTGATGATTATTTTTTTATTCAATAGGTTACTTAAGGTTACAAGGGTGGCCCTATATAAATTTGGAGAAAAAATTTCACCCCTAAGGGTAGCAAATAAATAACTTCTTTTTTAGCAATTCGAAGTCGGTTTTTACATTTTGTTAAAAGTTATAGTTAAATAAAACTAGTTTTACGGATTTTATCGTGTATATTAACTTATTTTATATTCCCGACGTTTCGAGTACTTTACAGTACTCGTGGTCACGAGGGGGACTGAGGTATTTGACGTCCCAATGTCATAGTTAACCACGGTTACCTCCAGATTAAAAATTATTATTTTAATTTTTTAAATTATTAAAATTAATTTTTATAAAAATAATTTTTAAACCGTGGTTAACTATGACATTGGGACGTCAAATACCTCAGTCCCCCGTGACCATGGGTGCTGTAAAGTACTCGAAACGTCGGGAATATAAAATAAGTTAATATACGCGATAAAATCCGTAAAACTAGTTTTATTTAAATGTGTAGTGTTCGCGTAAATATAAGAAATCATTAAGTTATAATTATTTATTTTGTATAGATGTATAGATTAGAACGTGACACTAGCTGTTAGCTCCACCGGATGGTTAGTGGATGCTGCAGCCTATTGATACCTATATGCTACAATGTAGTATACAATATACATGTATGTGTATTGTGTAAAAATCATAACAAAATATATAATTTAAGTTAACTGACTAACAACATTACCGAATATTCTAAAAATAGTATTCTTTGAGATTTATCCTTATTCGCCGACTACAATGGAACGACCCGTGTAAATAGTTACTCGTATTTTTCACTCATCATCATAATTATGGCCTGTCAAAAGTCTACTGCAGAATATAGGCCTCATAGAGGGGATATTTTCCAGTTGTCAACTGCAATTTTTTTATTATATACTACCCATCTCCTGTTTCATTTTCCTCTGTCGCTTCTTACGACACCCACGTGATGATATGGGGTAGTGGAAATTCTTACACCGCTAGTACATGCCCCTTATTCATTATTAAGAGCATTGTGATGTGCCGATGCGCGGCGCGAGTAGATATTTTCAAAATGCTATCTGTTTCATACCGCTCGCTCCGTATAGCCGTATCGTGCGATAGAGAGAGTTGCAAGTCTTGGAGGCAATTGCTTACATTTTTCTTTTGAAATATTGTTTCGGGCGAAAACATTTTCACCCCTTAAAACTTTACAAAATAAGACAAATTTGGTCTCATTAGATTTTTCTTACAGACCTAGTTTTTCATTATATCTACAACACAACATTCAAAAATTTTGAAAATTAAACTATGTTTACGGAGGAAAACATTATCGCTTTTTGTATGAAAATTTACAGGTTCAAAACCCTCTTAAACATTAAGGTAAATGTTCATTAAATGATTTTCCTTTGCACTGGGTTTTGGCGTCTTATCTTATTTCAATTTGTCTCGTGGATTTTATAAGTATATAATTTACGCAAGTCATTTACGCAAGAAGTTTACACAGACCAGCGACAGATAGTACTGTCAAGCGTGGTACTTTTAACCTGAGAGTTGCAGTAATTATTTCCTACAACGAAAGAGGACAAAATTTAGTAATGGACTGGACTGTGATAGATAAAGAAAAGAAAGATACGACCTACCTAAGATTTTCTAAAGAAACGGGCTACATGCATCACCCGTTTAAATGAAAATTCCCAAATTCTTCGAGTAATATGACAGGCCCCAGAGTCGCGTTAAGCCATCATAAGCCCCATCTTCCCTGTTCAAACGTCCTATATCAAAGCAAATATATTTTTATCTAACCGCGGGGCTCTTTAGAGACTTGGGGACTATACCTACTTCATGTTCAGATTAATACGTGGGTTAGCGCAATAATGCTATATTATGCGCAAGACTGCAGTTGATAACTCCCAGTCATACAATAAGAATCATCAAACTAGCGCTTATAATTCCGGTTACTCTTACAAACTATCTAAAGTCATTAAATAGGTCTCGCCGTTAGATTGCCGCACAAGGGGGATATTTTCAACCGATTTCAAAAACGGAGGAGGTTCTCAATTCAAATGTATTTTTTGGAACGAAGTTCCTTGTCGCACGGTACGGACTTGGCAGATGGGGGCTAGGCGAAAAAAGTGTAAGATTTTTCCGTCACGACCCTTTCTATAGTGTAGATGGCCTTAGGGGCTATAAGGAAGCGAGATGGAATAATATCTATCTCCCTCGCACTTTTTCTTATCTTGCCCTGAAAATATTATTTTAAATGACGCTTCATTTTAATAGACGCTAGTAATTCATTTATTTGTATTTGTTAATCAATAATATAATACGTTTATCAATAGTAATATACTACGAAAGAAACTTCGTTCCAACCGAGTGTTCCACGACAATCACGCATGTTTTTTTATGTGTGTTACGTCCGAACTTTTTACTAGGTGAACCGATTTCGATGATTCTTCTTTTATTTGAAAGCTTCTCACATGGTCCCATATAAATTTGATCAAGATCTGACCAGTAGTTTTTGAGTTATTTTAAATAATGCGTACTTAATTGACTTCGACTACATCGTTGATTGATGTTCTCATTTTATTTTTATTGAAGTCGGTTGTACAATTTTTTTTTTAATTTACCATTTGTTATCATATTTGCAACTCTATGCATGTGGGTAATCAACCGCAGTTTTTTTTTATTTCTTAGTTGTTATAAATAAGTATTTGCTGCCCATCTCCTAATTTGTTTCCCTCTGTCGCCGCTTACGACACCCACAGAACGATGTAGGGTAGTGGATATATTAAACTTTGGCCAGAAAATTCCTGTTGCCAAGTTGCAAAGATCAAACATTAGGTAGGTAGTTTATGCACTATGCAACTAATGCTAAGCACCCAAGTAACCAAGGCCCTTATAACACAAATGACTGTTATGAAACCAAAACAATTCTAGAGACATAATATTTATCTAATATTATATTACAGATCTACGATAGAGTATTGAATGTCTGTGTATCATATTTCACGAATAACGCTTTTTTTTTTCATAAAACTGGAATGACAAACGTACTAGTCTTATGGTAAGTGACTACTGCAGTTCATGGACAATTGCAGCTAACTTACTAACATAGCAGGCGAAAGATGCGTTGTCACTCCTGACGTCTAAAACGGAATGTCTCGCAGTCTCTAACTATACAGGCTCTCAATACCCTTCAGAGCGAAACACTGCAATACGAGCACTACTATTCCTTTAAAACTATTATAAGCCTATGCTTGATTATTATCTAGCATGATTGTAGATGTAGCTAAAGATAGTAAAAGGCACTTTTTTATAGAATATGGGTTACAAATCAGCACACAGTCCACCCGATGATAAGTGGATGCTGAGGTCCACAGACATCTACATTTAAACTCGATTATAAATCAAAATGCAGATGCGCTGTCACCCCTGAGGACCAAGATGGAATGCCTCGTTTCCAGTCAAAAGGGTCTCCGGTTCTCTACACTCACCATACGAAACACAGCAGCATTAAGCTGCAATTTTACGCTGGTATTCTGTGAGAGTATGGTCCTACCCCGAACAAAGTAAATGTCATATTATGCTCATATGTATGAATAAAGAAAAACGTTTGACGGTCTTTTAGTGAATTTTTTATCTCGTGGAACAGGAGCTGTGTTTTCAGTTTGTTTGTAACAGTTACAGTCTGCTATTTTAAGATACATGTTGTTTTTATCTGTTACGATAAATACGCCTCACTCCTATCTGTAAGACAAGAGTGAATAGGTTTTTGTTTAGCTAAGTTAGTGCGATTTACCATCTTCGGTGACATCACCACTTACTATCAGGTGATAGTAGTACAGTTATGTCTTATAATAGTTAGAAAAAGTTAGCCAGAATAAAGAATAAAATATTTTTTGTAAATACTATAATGATATATGGAAAATTATTTATTTTTTATCGTGTAAAAAAACAAGTGTTAAAGAATAATTAATTGGAAATACAGTTTTATCGAGACCCAAATATCCGCCATGCATTTCAGCGGGATGTGGATTACTCATGATAACGGTACAGCGATAAGTTTAAAAAAAAATATTTTTTTGGCTTTTCAGTTACATTAGTTCTCTATACGAAGGTCATAGGGAAACAATTACATTCAGAGCGATTAAACAACCAGTTGCCACTTCACACTTCTATTCATTTGAAAGCCTCAAGACTGGAATGCAATAAATTTAAAAAAAATGATTTGAATTTATTTTTAACTAGCTGATACCCGCGGCTTCGTCCGCGTTTTCGTATGTGCGAAGGAAAAAATATCAAAAAGACAAATCTTCTTTGTAAACAATGTTATTAGTTGCTCCGTTTGTAGCTAAAATATGTAAATTATCTGGGTTAGTAACGCGAGAGCAAGCGACGTAAAGTTGACCGTGTGAAAAACCCCGTAAAAAATCGTTGTTTCTTAAAACTTTAAAAACTTTATATTAAATGAAGATATCGCAATATTTTATTTTAGATAAGGACCAAGTGTCTAAGAAATAAAACTTAGAAAACCTAATTGAAGTCTATCCATTAGTTTTTCCGTGATGCGCGCACAACTGCAAACCTCTATCATTTTATTTATATAAATTATTTTAAAATTATAAATTCTCCGTTTAACTGTTAGTTTATTTTTCTCATCTCATCTTTTTAAAAAACGTTACGTTACGGTTTTCTCCTGTATCGTGGGGGCAGTTTACACACATAAATTTCACAAGGACAAACATCCAGACCCGGAACAATTATTTGTAGACCATACAAATACTTGTTCCGTGCGGGATTCGAACCCGCGGCTCTTAGCGCAGCAACTCATTGCTAAGCCACTGCGCCACGGAGCCTTTTTATGCTGCATTTATTTTAATTAACTTTATACTTTTGATTGACGTGTAGTGGAGTTAGAGAATTCACTACCCCTATCATCCCGTGAGTGTCGTTAAAGGTGACATTGGGAAATGGAACAGGAGATGGGCAACAGCATCTTCATGAAAACAACTTAAAATAATACAATACAATACAATACGATACAATACTCTTTATTGTACACCAATAAAAATAACAAAAAAAAATTAACAACTATTGAGGGAAATGCAAAGGGCGGTCTTATTGCTATATAGCAATCTCTTCCAGACAACCCAGAAGAAGAATTAAAAAAAATGTATATACAAGTGGTGAAATAAAAATTTTGTACAACCGACTTCAATATAAATTATTAAGAATAACTCAAAAACTACTGGTCAGATCATAATCAAATTTATATGGAACCACATGAGAAGCACCAGCTTTTAAATAAAAAAAAGAACCATAAAAACCGGTTCATCTAGAAAAAAGTTATGAAGTAACACCCATAAAAAACATACAATCGAATTGAGTACCTCCTCCTTTTTGAAGTCAGTTAAAAAAGGCGGTTGCCAACTCGCCCGAAAGCGTGGCAGTTATGGCAAATCATCACTATGAAGCTATTTACATGGTAGGCCTAATTTATACAATAGACTTTTGATGTACATAGATAAACTTTTGATAATTAATTAAGAATGAATAAATGACCTTTGGTTCTACTGCGGATATCCTCGTTTTTAAGTCTATCACGCAGAGAAATGCCGAGCATAGCCCTCTCCATAGCTCGCTGTGCGTCTTTGAGCTTCCATACATGCTCGGCGTTTCTCTGCGTGATAGACTTAAAAGCGAGGATATCCGCAGTAGAACCAGAGTAACCGACATAGCCCAAATAATTAGTATGCTAAAGTGGCAATGGGCCAGCCATATAGCTCGAAGAACCGACAACCGATGGGGAAGAAAGGTTCTCGAGTGGCAGCCTCGTACCGGCAGGCAAAGTGTAGAGCGTCCCCCCACTAGATGGAGTGATGACCTGGTAAGATATGCAGGACGTCAATGGATGCAGGTGGCTCGGGACCGTGCTTTGTGGCATTCCTTGGGGGAGGCCTATGTTCAGCAGTGGACTTGTGAAGGGATGATGATGATGAAATGACCTTTACTTTAAAGTTAGTTTGTTAAAGTTAAAGTTACTGCTGGGTACAGGCCCCCTCTCATTTCTGAGAGGGTTTTAGGGCAAGGAAATGTCCGCCGCACTGCCCCAATGCGTGTTGGCGAACTTCACATGTCCTCGAAATATATTTTTTTCTTATTTCTCAGACATGCAGGTTTCCTCACGATGTTTTCCTTCACCGCCGAGAACGTGGTAAGTCAGCACTTCAAATCGCAATTAACAATTTCAGATCCAAATGACTTGCCACCAGAATGGTGCCTCTTAGGAATGAAGTAATACCAGACACATGTGAGGCTTTGTAGACAAAGTCTCACATGTCTGGTATTATGCTGCTGAGGGCTTGAGGTGAAATAATTGTGGAAAATTTTAAATCGTCATAGCTCTGGCCTGTTGCTAGAAATCATAACGTTGCTGTTAATATCTCATGTGGCGAAATAGCGCTTTTAATAACAGTATCCTTTAAATATTTGACAGATGACATGGCGAAGAAGTTGACATGTTAGAATAGTGTAAGACAAATGTTGTTAATCAATAATATAATACGTTTATCAATAGTAATATACTACGAAAGAAACTTCGTTCCAACCGAGTGTTCCACGACACTCACGCATGTTTTTTTATGTGTGTTACGTCCGAACTTTTTACTAGGTGAACCGATTTCGATGATTCTTCTTTTATTTGAAAGCTTCTCACATGGTCCCATATAAATTTGATCAAGATCTGACTAGTAGTTTTTGAGTTATTCTAAATAATGCGTACTTAATTGACTTCGACTACATCGTTGATTGATGTTCTCATTTTATTTATATTGAAGTCGGTTGTACAATTTTTTTTTAATTTACCATTTGTTATCATATTTGCAACTCTATGCATGTGGGTAATCAACCGCAGTTTTTTTTATTTCTTAGTTGTTATATAAGTATTTGCTGCCCATCTCCTAATTGTTTCCTCTGTCGCTGCTTACGACACACACAGGACGATGTAGGGTAGTGGATATATTAAACTTTGGCCAGAAAATTCCTGTTGCCAAGTTGCAAAGATCAAACATAGGTAGTTTATGCACTATGCAACTAATGCTAAGCACCCAAGTAACCAAGGCCCTTATAACTCAAATGACTGTTATGAAACCAAACAATTCTAGAGACAATATTTATCTAATATTATATTACAGATCTACGATAGAGTATTGAATGTCTGTGTATGATATTTCACGAATAACGCTTCTTTTTTCTTCATAAAACTGGAATGACAATCGTACTTACAGTCTTATGGTAAGTGACTACTGCAAATCATGGACAATCGCAGCCAACTTACTAACACAGCAGGCGAAAGATGCGTTGTCACTCCTGACGTCTAAGACTATGTCATTTTGTGTAAGAGAATGTCTCACAGTCTCTAATTATACAGGCTCTCAGTACCCATCAGACCGAAACACTGCAATACAAGCACTACTATTTTTTTAAAACTATTATAAGCCTGTGCTTGATTATTGTCTCGCATGATTGTAGATGTAGCTAAAGATAGTAAAAGGCACTTTTTTATAGAATATGGGTTACAAATGAGCACACAGTCCACCTGATGGTAAGTGGATGTTGAGGCCCACAGACATCTACATTTAACCTCGATTAAGAATCAAAATGCAGATGCGCTGTCACCCCTGAGGACCAAGATGGAATGCCCCGTTTCCAGTAAAAAGGGTCTCCGGTTCTCTACACTCACCATACGAAACACAGCAGCATTAAGCTGCAATTTTACGCTGGTATTCTGTGAGAGTATGGTCCTACCCCGATCGAGCCGACCTCATCGTGCTACAACCATAATATAGCTGCAGCATGGCTCTACCACACTGAAAACGAACTAATTGTATTCACTCTTGCATTAAAAAACCAAAATTTTAATTGGATGGAAAGACAGACGCTGGCAAATGACACTCCTCTTCTGTACGTATGGCGAATTTCGAAGCAGAATACCATAAAATAAAGTGAGATTATGATCAAAATTTTTACCACTAGGCACAAGCCTTTCTTATCTGAGGGTTTTTCTACAATGAGTGGCGATTATGGCAAATAGTTTTCGATCGATCGATCGATCTTATGGGATGATAAAAAAAAGAAAGTAAGTAATTGCAAAATAAGAATTACAAAGCGAAGAATTGGTAACGCGTACAGCGTTGTAGTGGAATGATTTACCAGCATCTGTCTTTTCATTCGATTACAATGTGTCTGTAAGTAGAAGTAGGTTGTAACAGGTAAAACGCATATCTGTTCCGCCTGTTCCAGTTTCACATAAATAACAGTTCCCAACCCTGTTACAAAATAGCAGTCTGTTACTACAGTCTTGGTAGGTTCTCTTCTCTTTCTAACTAAGGTGAACTATATACTAAACCTATCCGAGAAAAGGAAAGAGCTTGTGACGAGTAACAGGGTGTCACAGTAACATTTTTTATCTTATTCTAACAAAGTAACTGTCATATTATGCTCATATGTATGAATAAAGAAAAACGTTTGACGGTCTTTTAGTGAATTTTTATCTCGTATAACGTATAGTTGTAGCACGAATGGGTCGGCTCGAGCGGGGAAGGACCACGCTCTCACAGAATACCAGCGTAAAATAGCAGCTTAATGCTGCTGTGTTTCGTATGGTGAGTGTAGAGAACCGGTGACTCTTTTTACTGGAAAAGAGGCATTCTATCTTAGTCCTCACGGCTGAAAACGCATCTGCATTTAAATTCGTAAACGAAGATAGATGTAGATGTCTATGGGCCACAGCAACCACTTACCATCAGGTGGACTGTGTGCTTGTTTGTCACCCTTATTCTATAAAAAAGAGGAGCTGTTCTTTCAGTTTGTTTGTAAAAGTTACAGTCTGCTATTTTAAGATACATGTTGTTTTTATCTGTTACGATAAATACGCCTCACTCCTATCTGTAAGACAAGAGTGAATAGGTTTTTGTTTAGCTAAGTTAGTGCGATTTACCATCTTCGGTGACATTACCACTTACTATCAGGTGATATTAGTACAGTTCTGTCTTATAATAGTTAGAAAAAGTTAGCCAGAAAAAAGAATAAAATATTTTTTGTAAATACCATAATGATATATGAAAAATTATTTATTTTTATCGTGTAAAAAAAAAAACAAGTGTTAAAGAATAATTAATTTGAAATACAGTTTTATCGAGACCCAAATATCCGCCATGCATTTCAGCGGGATGTGGATTACTCATGATAACGGTACAGCGATAAGTTTAAAAAAAAAATTTGGCATTTCAGTTACATTACTTCTCTATACGAAGGTCATAGGGAAACAATTACATTCAGAGCGATTAAACAACCAGTTGCCACTTCACACTTCTATTTATTTGAAAGCCTCAAGACTGGTATGCAATATATTTAAAAAATGATTTGAATTTATTTTTAACTAGCTGATACCCGCGGCTTCGTCCACGTTTTCGTATGTGCGAAGGAAAAACATCAAAAAGGCAAATCTTCTTTGTAAACAATGTTATTCGTTGCTCCGTTTGTAGCTAAAATATATAAATTATCTGGGTTAGTAACGCGAGAGCAAGCGACTTACAGTTGACCGTGTGAAAAACCCCGTAAAAAATCGTTGTTTCTTAAAACTTTAAAAACTTTATATTAAATGAAGATATCGCAATATTTTATTTTAGATAAGCACCAAGTGTCTAAGAAATAAAACTTAGAAAACCTAATTGAAATCTATCCATTAGTTTTGCGCGATGCGCGCACAAATGCAAACATTTTAATTATATATATAGATCATTTTATTTATATAGATTATTTTAAAATTATAAGTTCTCCGTTTAACTGTTAGCTTATTTTATGCTGCATTTATTTTAATTAACTTTATACTTTTGATTGACGTGTAGTGGAGTTAGAGAATTCACTACCCCTATCATCCCGTGTCGTTAAAGGTGATATTGGGAAATAGAACAGGAGATGGGCAACAGCATCTTCATGACAACAACTTACAATAATACAATACAATACAATACGATACAATACTCTTTATTGTACACCAATAAAAGTAACAAAAAAATTAACAACTATTGAGGAAATGCAAAGCGCGGTCCAAATGACCTTTACTTTAAAGTTAGTCAGTTAAAGTTAAAGTTACAGCCTCTATACATCCCACTGCTGGTATAGGCCTCCTCTCATTTCTGAGAGGGTTTTAGAACAAGAAATGTTCGCTGTGGTGACCCAATGCGTGTTGGCGAACTTCACATGTCTGAGAAATAAGAAAAAATATATTTCGAGGACATGTGAAGTTCTAATTAAATCTTCATATCTCCGTCCTGTTGCTAGAAATTGTAACGTTGCTGTTAATATCTCATGTGCCAAATAGCGTTTCTAATAACTGTATCCTTTAAATATTTGACAGATTATATGGCGGGATGTTGACATGTTAGAAAAGTGTAAGAGCAAATGTTTATTTTGGTAATATTTGTAATATTTCATAATAACTAGATTAGACATGAATAAATCAAACTAACAGATATTCCTAAAAGTAGAAACATTTAAAATAAGAGTTAAAATTCCTATCCTACTAATATTATAAATGTGAAAGTTTGTGAGGATGTATGGATGTTTGTTACTCTTACACGCAAAAACTACTGAATGGGTTTTAATGAAACTTTACAATAATATAGCTCATACGTCAGAATAACACATAAGCTATAATTCATAAAAATATTGAGTAAATTGACCAAAATATAACGATAAATGTTAAGTAAGTCTGAAAAAAATCTGTCATCTGCGAGCTATTTTGGCGTAAACACGCATCACGCAAAAACCTGTGAACCGATTTCGATGGGACTTTCACTGGCAGATAGCTGGTGTTATAAGGAGTAACTTAAGCTACTTTTATTTTAAGGTTCCGCGCAAAACACGCGAGCGAATTCGCGGGGAATAGTTAGTGTAAAATAAAACCACCCAAGTGCGAGTTGGACTCGCGCATGAAGGGTTCCGTACCTTCGTACAAGATTTAATACTATGTATGCAAAAAAAACACGTTTCTAGTAGGGGAGCCCCCTTTAATTTTTAATTTATTTAAATTTTTATTATTTGTTATTATAGCAGTAACAGAAATACACATTCTGTGAAAATTTCAATTGTCTACCTATTAGGGATCACGAGATACAGCCCGCTGACAGACAGACGGACGGACGGACGGACGTATGGACAGCGGAGGCTTAGTAATAGGGTCCCGTTGTTTACCTTTCGGATACGGAACCTTAAAAATATTAAGGAAGAGCAAACCACTGAGGCATTGTTTTATGTATTTAAATATAATAGTACTCTAGAAACCGATAAGCTTTTATTTAAAACACTACTTCTCAATTATATAACATTACTAGCTGTTCCCCGCGACTTCGCCCGCGTGTTATTTGGGGTTTTAATATTTTATTTGCGCGGAACCCTAATTCTTTGTCTAAAATAAAAGTAGCCTAAGTTAGTCCTTATGATATCAGCTATCTGCCAGTGAAAGTCCCGTCAAAATCGGTCCAGCCGTTTCGGAGATTAGCCAGAATAAACAGATAGACAGACAGGCAAAAATTTTAAAAATTGTATTTTTGTTATAAGTACCGTATATACTTTCATATGGGTTTAGTAAAAAGCTGTAATTTTGACATAACAAACAGACACTTCAGTTTTATTTATTTGTATAGAGTATAGACGTAACAAAAACCTCAGTCTAAAATAGCAACATTTGGTGTATAAAAGATTATTAACTCTCATTAGTGTAACCTAGTTTAAGAAATTCGTTACCCAAAAATAAATTAATGATGTGTACTGCTGTAACAAATCTACTTACGATAAAAAAGTGAATACCATATGTAAGAAAGTGAATTCACTTAATTTATTTCATGATTGTTTCATGCGTACATTGTTGGTGCACCGAATTAAACAAATAAAGAGACAATTATCATGGTGAATTTCAACTTCGGAGCAAATATCATTAGAGCCCTACACAAGTTCACTGCTGAACATAGGCCTCTCCAAAGAATGCCACTTAGCACGGTCCTGATCCACTTGCAACCCTTGTCTTCCTGTATGTCTAACTAGATCGACATTTCATTTTATCGGGAACCGGCCTGCACTTCGCTTGATAAGCTGCTATTCCACGCTGGTATTCTTTGAAGGCGTAGACCTTCCTTGGTCGAGCCGATCTATTCGTGCTAAAACATATCTAATGACTATATAATATAGCTGCAGCATGTCTCTATGACATATAATTTTTAATTCTCCAAAAATCTCATTTCCGTCTGTCGCCTTTTTGATACTCACAGAATGATACGGTGTAATGAATTCCGCACTCCTTGTAAACATTATAAAGAAAACAACCATATATATTTAAACTATATACGAGGGAAAGAAACTCACTTTACATAATGATTTCTTACATTTATGCGAATAACACATTGAATAAATTTCGTTTTCACAGAATCTATCGCGTTTCATTTAACTAATATTTAAAATTCTAGATTTTTCGAGTGTTTTATAAACACTCAACTCACTAACTCATACAAAGTTATGGAGTTGTGATTATGAGGTCACTGTTAACACCAACTATGTTCTTTAGGTTTTAATTATTAATAACTAAATAAAAATAAAATACTAATGTTTTAACACTTTTATTTATTTCGAGCTAAAATAAAAGCTGAATCTGAATGACGAGGTGAAAAATTGTGTGATAAGAGAAGAGTGTGGTTTGCAAGATGATGTTGTGCCCGGATTAAGAAAGGAATGTTTCGGTGGTTTGGTCATGTAGAAAGAATGAATGAGGAAAGAGTGACAAAGCAAATTTATGTTGCAGAAGTGAACGGCAGAGTCGGCAAGGGACGCCGTAGGCGTAAGTTTATCGACCAAATTGCGATATATTGAAAATGGGACAAATTAAGAGTACCCTTAACCGACGAGCATGTATGCGTAGGTATATGGATGTGGAGGAGTCGGGAGCTGTGTCAGGATCGTGCCAAATGGAAGTCCGTAGTCTCTACCTAACCCTCTGGGTGACAGGCGTGACTGTGTTATGTATGTATGTTTATGTCAAAAATAATCTAAAGCGGTAAGAAAGTATTATAAATTTTTATCTTACTTTCCCAGAAGGAGGGTCAGCTTGTTCGCGTATTTGTATGTAAACATGTTTGTAAGGTCTAAATCACGTCTAAATGACTAGACGGATTTCGAAGAGCGCTGTGTCATTCGATTCGTCTTCATAATACTATGTATGTAATTACTCTAAGGGTCTAAGGTATCCATCTCCGGAGTATCAAAGGCTGTTATTTTATGACAATAACATCAATACCACGACGCACGCAAAAACAAAATGGCTCTCAAAACAAAATGGCGCTTGCTTGAAGTGCATTTTCATGGAAATGTATTTTTTGGTTAATAATGGATAATGCAGTCGCATTCTTTATTTCTAATAATAATTTAATTGATTTTTCTTAATAATTTTGGAATTATTCGTGGGGTTTTTAATGAAAAATTTCAAAAAATCGACAAATCTAGATTTTACCAAGTTTCTATTTATATAAGTCTTTACTAACAAAGTAACTAAGTAATTAAATTTGTTAAATTAATTAGTTTTTATTTTAATAAGCCTTTTATTGCGCCGTAGTAGATCAAAGGCTAATCGTTCGTTATAAATTTCAAAGTAGGTACGCAAGCAACTAACTTTCAATCCCAACCGGCACCAATGGTTTACAATTTCTGGTGATAATTCAGCTTTATTATGGCTGTACCATGAATGGGTCGGCTCGACCGGGGTAGGGCCACGCTCTCACAGAACACCAGCGTAAAATAACAGCTTAAATCTGGAGTGTTTCTTACGGTGGGTGTAGAGAACCGGGGACCCTTTTTACTGGAAATGAGGCATTCCATATTAGTTTTCAGGGATGACAACGCATTAGCGTTTTGATTCTTAATCGAGAATAAACGTGGGTAGATGTCCATGGGCCACAGCATCCACTTACCATCAGGTGGGCTGTGTGCCCGTTTGTCATCCTTATTCTATGAAAAGCACGTCTTCGGTGGTGAAGGTAAAGATCGTGGGGAAAACTGTATGTCTAAGAAATAAAACAAACATGTTTTCGAAGATATGTGAAGTCGAATACGCATTAGGGCAGCGCGGCGGACATTACCTTGCACTAAAACCCTCTTAAAAACGAGCCCAGCAGTAGGACGTATATATGCTGTAACTTTACTAACGTTTACATTAATTTATACTTTGTAGAGTCACGCTGCACTACGTAAAATAGCAGCTTAACACTGCTGTGTTTCGTATGGTGAGTATAGATAACCGGAGACTCTTTTTACTGGAAAAGAGGCATTCCATCTTAGTCCTCACGGGCAACGCATCTGCATTTTGATTCTTTATTGAGGGTAGATGTAGATGTCTATGGATCACAGCAACCACTTACCATCAGGTGGACTGTGTGCTCGTTTGTCACCCTATCCTATAAAAAAAAAGTCACGCTGCAAGATATTATAGATTTATCACGCCTGCGTCGGCTCGATCGTGAAAGTAGTTTTTTCCACGGACCTTCCAAGGACCACGATGACAAAGAATACCTTCGTGAAATACGATAGCAGCTCATTATTACTGTGTTTTATAATATAACTAGCGATCCACCCCGGCTTCGCAAGAGTGATTTCTGGATCTCGACAACAGAGCCACCTACCGGGTCCAATTGTGAATCTAAGCCATTCTCTAATCAACTTAATCACACACATAAAATTTCATCAAAATTGGTCGAGCCGTTTAGGAGAAGTTCTGTCACATACACATGTACAGAAGCATTATATACACATATAATTATACATAATATAAACCTTTCCTTGAATCATTTTGTCTACTGATGAAAACCGCATCAAAATTTGTTGCATAGTTTAAAAGATCTAAGCGTACAGACGGCGGGAAGCGACTTTGTTTTATACTATGTAGAGATGAGTGTAGAAAAATGGATTTTTACTGGTGACGAGGCATGCCATCTTAGTCCTTAGGGGTAGCAACGCATCTGCATTTTGATATTTAATTGAAGGCAGATGTGGGTGACTTTGAGCCACGGTATCTAATTAAGATCAGATGGATAGTGTGGTCGTTTATCACTCTTTATTGTCTAGTTACTGGCCTAGTTATGTAATTTTACAGTACATTTTTACATATCACAGAATTTGTATAATGCAAGAAAATAATTGGTTTTTGGATCAGATTGTGTTATTATTGGGTTCTGATTTTGACTGAATCTAATACACTATTGATAAATCATGCTGTGAATTGAGAACGCTATGAGCGTACGGTTGGAATAATATTAGAAATTTAGCTTGAAATTACCAATTTGTACCAGAAACTAATCTTTATTTCATTATAAAAATATTTAAATTTGTTATTCGAAACGTTATTATTATATACAGCTTTTTTTAAAACCATATTCTTAATGAATGTAAAAAAATATCAGCCAGAAAGCATGGTCGTTAAAAAAGTCCTACGGCGTTATATACTGGTGCCAATTGTCTTATAAGCACTTCCTGCCCTTACTCATTAACGTCTACTATCTCCATTACCACTACTCCTTACACCACTACACTAGGAAAGACACAACACCACTGTCGATAAATACGACGATGTGTTTCTCCTCTACACGAGGCATTCTCAGGTGAAATAGACTCTGCTGTGGCTGACCGCTATCAGCGTTTATAACGGTGATGTGTCTTTCCAAGAATAGTGGTGTTGGGATCAGTGGTGACGAGGATAGAGCACGCAATTAAGGCAGGGCGGGAGGTGCCCTTCAAACTAGTTAAGACACATAATTTTACTTTATTGCGCGGATCTTAGCTAATTACTTTTAACACCTTTAATTTAATGGCTTTCCGCAAAGTAACGCCTGATAGTAATAAGGTCCTTGATGTATTTGTGTGTGTAAAATAGTAGGACCTACTTCACACATTTTCAGTGAATGCCGCTATTTCTAAGTCCATGCCTGAACGAGTAGCCGTAAATAAAAAAACCATTTTGAAGTTGGGTTATCCTAGCAAAACAATCCTCGGTTTCCGCTATGAAGCTCTGTGTACTCGCCCGTAAATATATTTAGACATTTATTGATGATTTGTGGAGTATTATACTGATAATTTTGCACTGGATTTCTGTGAGACCGTGGTCCTTCCCCGGTCGAGCCGATATATTATATTTCGAGCTACAGTCGTAATTTAGCTGCAGTTTAACCACGTCTCTTCACGACTATTAAGTAACGTCACTCCTGGGAGTCTGACCGACGTTTTTTCTCTACAGATATTATGCAATAGACATTGTCATGCCGGGAATATGATTTATTTATAGAATAAGGGTGACAAACGTGCACACAGTCCACCTGATGGTAAGTGGATGCAGTGACCTATAGATATCTACATTTATCCTCAATTAAGAATCAAAATGCAGATGCGTTGTCACCCCTGAGGATTAAGATGGAATGTCTAGTTTCTAGTTAAAATGGTCTCCGGTTCTCTACACTCACCGTACGAAACACAGCAGCATTAAGCTGCTATTTTACGGTGGTATTCTAGGAGAGCGTGATCGTTCCCCGGTTGAGTCGACCGATTCATGCTGCAACCATAATATAGCTGCAACGTGGCTCTACCACGTAGTTAAATTACTGCTGCTGCCCATCACCTGTTTAATTTTCTCTGTCATCTCTTACGACATCCACGGGGTGATATAAGGTAGTAGATTTTAGGCAGGTTGAGCCCTTTTCTTGTGTTCGTGTGGGTTGGCATCACGATCTTACTTATTTCTACCGCCAAACAGCAAATTAATTTGGGTTTATGGTGTTCTGGCTTGAAGGGCAAGCTATTCAGACTGTGAGCCACTTCATTTTAGTCGATAGAGTTGACAACATTTATGTGACATTATCAAGTTACCTGCAACTGTTCATGGAGTACCATGAAGTGGACTGTTAATTCCACTCTTTAGTTACCACCATTACTATTTTCTATATAAATGCGAAAAAATGCAAATCAGTGACGGGAAGGAACGTCGAACATGAATACGTTCTAGTGCGATTGCCAATCTCCCTACCAATAGTGGCGATTGCGTTAAATCTTAGAGTATACATAGTAACTTAATTAAGTAGTACCTGGATGACTGAGCTTTGCTCGGTATTTTTTTTTTGTAAATCGTGTTTTTTGGAAGTTATATTCAGATACGAATTACATACTGATGAAATATGAATAATATTTTTCGATCTTACCTACCGTATTCTGTTTTTTAAAGCTCAGTCATTTTTTTTCGTGTTTTTAAAAAAATATACTTAGATACGAATTAGGTGTGTTGATAAAGGGCTCCCAATAATAGTTTTTGTCACAAAAGAAGGAACTTGAAAAAAAAGGTTATAAAATAATCGGACCGGGGGACATCTGGACTCGAACCGGAGTGTTCTGGATTTAGGACCACCCGATTTCCTAACTGAGCTACTACATAACCTTATAGATAGTGGCGAATTTTACCTTTGTATTCTAATGATATTGTAGCAGTTTTAATTGCCTGAAAACACGGATAAAGCGACATTTTTAAAAATGAATCCTAGCTAGATCGATATATTGCCCCTGAAACCCCATGCATATTAAATTTCATGAAAATCGTTGGAGCCGTTTCCGAGATTCCGATTATATATATATATATATATAAGAATTGCTCGTTTAAAGATATTCGGAGCGTTAAATCCTTTCGATTAGAGGCTGATGAGACGAAAATTGTAACCTTTTAACCACGTTTTTATTAAGTCACTTTCTTGTTAATCTGTCGTTCCGGGTGGAATTTAGTAATTGATTTTAAACTATGGCTGGAAAATTGAAATTTTGAATATAACTGAAGTTCGGATGACAATGCAAGAATATGATAAAAGAAGTGGTAAAAAAAAATCACTTATTTTATTTGTTTTAATTAAGTCGTTGTTGCCATCGACCTTTTTCAAATCCACTACTGGGCATAGATATTACGAATAATGTGCTAAACGGCGCCGGTTATTAAAATACATAACATACATAAACACTCACGCCTGTCACCCAGAGGGTAGGCAGAGACTACGGACTTCTACTTGGCACGATCCTGGCACACTCTCTCGCCTCCTTTATCCATATCTACGCCACGCTCGTCGGTTAAGGTACTCCTAATCTGGCCCATTTCAATATATCGCCAATTTGGTCGATAAACCTTCGTCTAGGGCGTCCCTTTCCGACTCTGCCGTTCACTTCTGCAGCATAAATTTGCTTTGTCACTCTTTCTTCGTTCATTCTTTCTACATGACCAAACCACCGAAGCATTCCTTTCTTAATCCTGGTCACAACGTCATCTTGCAAACCACACTTTTCTTATCACACTATTTCTCACCCTGTCATTCAGATTCAGCCTAGCATACTCCTTAATGACCGCATTTCTACAGCATTTATTCTACTCTCATGCTTCTTCTGCCAGACCCAACTTTCACTACCATACATTAAAGTAGGGACTAACACAGCATTGTGAATTGCCAAACGTGCCTTTTGACATTCTGACTCTTCACAATAGCGTGTAGAGCCCCATTCACTCTATTTCCTGCGTTCACTCGTCGTTCTATATCCTTATCATATCTACCATCCCTACTAAATAAACATCCCAAATATACAAACTCATCCACTTGCTCAATCAACTTCCTTCTATTCTTATTTCACATAACGTTTTACTTTCTTCTCTTTCAAAACCATCACTTTCGTCTTACTTGCGTTCACTTTCATACCTCTTTCTTTTAATGATCGGTTCATTAAAGTAACCATCATTGCAACTCGGCCGCCGACGATGCAAATATGACTTGATCATCGGCGTACAAAAGGCATTTGACGGTTAACTCACCCATTCTCAACCCACATTCTTCAACTTTCAAATAATAGTCCATAATTTTATTAGTTCCTTTAAACATGGGGTCCCTAATTCCTATCGCCGTGCTTGGTGGCAGTCCTTGGGGAGGCCTATGTGCAGCAGTAAACTTGTGAATAGCTATAGTAATAACAATAATGTGTTATATAGTTAGTTATTTCGGTACTACATATTATTTATGAAATCAGCGATCCAAATAGCGTATTGATATAGTAAAACAGTTTAAAGTAATCAATGAAGCAAAATTCCAGGAGTGATGAATCTTTAACCCAATATTAATATTACTCTCATTGCAGACGTAAGATACACTGAATGCAAGTAATTCTCTAAAACCAAATTATAATTATCAAATTTATTCACACACATTCCCTACATTTTATTAACAACAGCCTAAAATAAAACCCCCAAAAGTTTTGACAGTTGAACGAAAAATGAAAACTAAATTCAAGAATTCTCCACTAAGACAAATTAATGCACGTGCAATATCATGTGATCTCTTTGTAGAGTTTACATTACTGTTCTCACTTCTTAGATGCAAAATAATTAAGAACACTGTAATCAGAAAAACAAATACGCTTTAGTTTACTTATCTGTGATATTTAAAAACGTAGTTAAGTGTTTTTTTTTCGATGGACTTATGTATGTTATATATTTGTTATATGCCAGTCTTAAAATGTTATATATTTAAATGATTTATCTATACAGTAAAATCACACGCTATTTGTAACAAACAGCTACTGGATAAACATTACTAACAAAATGGTTATCAAACCAGTTTTATGAAACGAAGCACCGGCTCTACTGAAATAAAGAAAACATTTTATATTTCTAAATACTATAACACGGTAAAATATTGCACTTGTCCGATTAGATTTTTCCTTTAACACTGTTCACTTAGCATCAACAACTAAGCACTAAGTATACTCATTACTTTAAAATTCTGATTTCAGTTTCACTGAAATAAATTGGACTTTTCACACGTTCGATTAAAAGCCGACGCGTCTTTACACTGTTTGTATGTTTGTAATACTAATATGACATTGCTAAATGAAAGATAACATAAACGTGTACAGTATTAAAACGCTTTATCACCACACGAACTTGTTATATAAATTTGAACCATAACTTGAAAACAAGAAAATTAAATTTTTCTTATCAGCATCACATACATACAACAATTTAGAATGCTAACTTAATATAAACACTCAGAACTAGTGACAAGCTATTTTAGACTTTAATTGTAGAGACTTATTGAGTATAGTGTTTTGATGAATGTCGTAGGAAAAACGTACGGAAATCAACCGTATGAACCCGTATAATGCGAGAGCGAGATAGATGACAAGGTCACCGTTAAGCGAGTATACACAACATAATTATTCTATGTGAATAATGCAAATAATAAATATGCATTATTGTTAGGTTAAATTATATAACGTTTAAATGTATTTTAAATAAAAGGCAGCTTATATCTACGTCGCCATTATACTAAACCTGAGTTTTATTTCTAGATCTGCATTATAAAGGGATATGAATATAAATTTTTAAACTAATTGAAATATAGTAAACCATTATTTTCTCATTTTTTATAGAATAAGGGTGAAAAACGAACAAACAGTCCATCTGATGGTAAGTGGATGCAGTCAGTGGCCAATAGACATCTACATCTATCCTCGATTAAGAATCAAAATGCAGATTCGTTGTCACCCCTGAGGACTAATATGGAATGCCTCGTTCCCATTAAAAAAGGGTCTCCGGTTCTCTACACTCACCATACGAAATACAGCAGCATTAAGCTGCTATTTTACGCTGGTATTCTGTGAGAGCGTGGTCCTTCCCCGGTCGAACCAACTCATTCGTGTTACAACTATAAAATAGCTGCAGCATAGCTCTACGACGTAAAGCAACATGGCTCTACCACGTAGCCGACTTCAAGAAAGGGAGGTAGTTTTCAGTTCGACTGCATATTTTTGTGTGTTTCGCGATATCTTTGTCAACGAGGGCATCAACAAACTTTTTTGCCACCAGGGCGGCGCCATTAAGATTGAGGTAAAATATGTGACAGATTTCATAGCAAAATATAGCAGGGGAAGTTACATAATTTGTTAGAAAAGTGTAGAGAAATTATATATAATAATTCTGAAATATTAGATATATTTTATAATAATTAGATTGAAAATAAATAAACCGGACTATGGATATTCCTAAAAGTAGAAGAATTAAAGAAAAGTTAAAATTGTGTAAAAACTTAAAGACTAAAGAAAGCCTGAGCTTTGCTTTATGTATATATATATATACCAGAAAGGAAAAAAACTTATTTAAAACGTAACTTTTCAACGTTTATGACACTGTGTGATCATTTCGTAAGAATTATGTTTACCTTAGTCACAACTAGTGACATCTGTTGAGCGTAAGCATAACTATTAGCCCTCATTGTGGCGATTTTGTTGATTATTTTTTATTAAATACGCTATTACTTCAGGGTGGACATAATAATGTGGGGATGGAGTATTTAACTTAATTATTCAGACGGGATTGAGATTTTGATATTTCTTAGTCCACTCAAAAGGGCAAAAATATCTTTAAAAATCCTATTTAAATTATTTAACATTTTCTTTTTATAGAATAAAGGTGACAAACGAGCATACAGTCTACCCGATGGTAAGTAGATGCTGTGGCCCATAGACATCTACATTTATCCTCAATTAAAAATCAAAATGCCGTTGGTTTGTCGCACCTGAGGACTAAGATGGACTGCCCCTTTCCAGTAAAAGGGTCTTCGGTTCTCTACATAAATCATTCGAAACACAACAGCATTGAGCTGCTATTTTACGCTGGTTTTCTGTGAGAGCGTGGTGAGTGTAGAGAACCGGAGACACTTTTTGCTGGAAACGAGGCATTCCATCTTGGTCCTCACGGGTGACAACGCATCTGCATTTTGATTCTTCATTGAGGATGAATGTAGATGTCTATGGGCCACAGTACCCGCTTACCATCAGGTGGACTGTGTGCTCGTTTGTTACCCTATACTATAAAAAAAAAACACTATGACTTAGGTCTTTGCACCGACTTATTTTTTTTACTCCTTTTAGTTTTTGAAGTCGGCTTTTACTTTTTAATTAAAAGTAAATTTTGGTTTAATACGATATACTATTGTAATATTTTTTTCTATAATGAGGTATATTTTATAGCAAAAACTTACGCAATGTCCTATTCTCGTTTCGCTTTTTTATTTCAAATATTAATTTGCTTAATTTTAAAAAGGAAATAACCAGCATAACATTCAATTTAAGTTAAAAAATTAACAGAGTAAACAAAAACAACCTTATAATAAAAAAACAAAAGTCAAAGTACAACTTTTGTGTTATTATTTTGTCATTATTTGCGAAGGAACAGTTTTAAGACGCTTCCAGTCAATCCAGACCAGGTTTAAAGGCAGCTAGTAGAAGACACCTTACTGTTCCATTCACTAATTTGTAATTCATTATTTGAAATGGCTTATGACTTACCTCTTCTTCTAAAGCGACTGGGAACTGTGCTGGTTGCAATGGTTTCACAGCGACATCTTCTAATGCGGATTTGCGTCTGAAACAGAAGTACTAAACATAATACTCGAGTATTTTTCGTGTATGTAAGAGACGCGAATTTTTAAAATCTACAAAAAGCTGCATACTTTAAAAAACATTTTTATTCTTAATCAGGATAGATGTCAATGGACCACAGCATTCACTTAGCGTCAGGTGGACTGTGTGCTCGTTTGTCAATCTTATTCTATAAAAAAAACATTCATCACCAGGAATCATCATCATAATCATCACTATCATCAGCCATTAAGTAATATGCTGAACTTGAGATTCTTTTTTTATAACTCTTAGCAGGCAAATTGACAACATTAGTACCGCCATATATTAATAGTCATAAGTTTCTGGAATGTCCCATAGTCGCAAAATAACAATCAGTCAAAATGCAGATGCGTTATCAGGTTGTCACCCCATAGGATTAAGATGGAATGTATCGTTTCCAGTAAAAAGGGTCTCCGGTTCTCACCTCTCACTCACTCACCATACGAAACACAGCAACATTAAGCTGCTGTTTTACCCTGCTATTCTGTGCTGAAAAATTCGCTATAACCAAAATATAGCTGCAGCATGGCTCTACTACGTTGAAAAATATTTTTACGGATATTACCGCGTAATTTTTTTTTTGTGTTTTGCGTTAAATTAAACGTGATATAGTGCGTATGATTAGTTTTATTTAATGATAACACGCTCTACTCTGGCTCTACTATGATAGAGATCCTTAATTCAGGTTAGAAACAAAGAGTTTTTAATCGAAATCGAATAATTTTCGGGAGTAATTCGCAGTCGTGATATATACGTGTTGGATTTGATTTGGTAGTTTAAAACTTCGCATGCATTTATATTTGTACCGACATAAGGTAATTAGGTATATTTTCACAGTCACAGTTTTCACAGTTCACGTCTCGCATCTTAGATGTTGCTGTCCGTTGCCGGTATACTAGGTATTTTACGTCTGGCGGTAATGAGATGAACGATGTGGTTTTACCTCCATCTATAACAATTTTACTGGAGTTTCCCATAGTCGCCTCTTATAACACCCCGGGACGAAATGGAATGATAGATTCTCTTACGGTCAACACACAGCAATGTAAACCTTTCTCAAGTCGTAGATAACACAGTTTTAATGCGAGCAATACTTAAAAAAATGTAGATACAAAATTTGTTATCTTCTAAATGTTGCCAATGCAAATATTTTAAAATGTAGATTGAAAAAAATTTACCCCACTTAATTAAAATGTGCATATTGTTAATTTGAAGACAAGGGCAATTCTCCGTGGAAAATAGGTCAAATGGCAAATGTTATTAAAGTTCAGGGTGAAGTGAAGCCTGCTCTCTCAAATACAATAAAAGTTTTGAGTTACACAATTGAATATTTTTTTCTAGGGCTGTACATTTTTTAAAACACTTTTAATGTAATTTTCTTTTTCCTTAATCGGCCCGTAAAAGTCAAAAGCCAGCCAGTATTTGCCTAAATCGTCACGCTTCGCAGGCGGATTGACGATCGCAGTACTAGACGTCTCGCACCTTTGAAGCTCCTGGTCTGAGTATCTTACGTCTTACGTGAATGGGATGGTTATAGCGCCATCTAGCGGAATCCATAAGATTTTTCTGGCATTTCCCACAGTCATTACTTACGGTATAATAAGTTATGATACCGAAATGCAGTGATGAATTCTCTTACGTATATGTTAGTGTATTCGGTTTGCGTATTTTCGTTAACCCGTACAAAGTCGGTGGTTTGGCACATGTCAATGTACAATAACAAAACTAAAATTTATTTCTATGCTTTCGAAATGAGGATAAAATATGTTGTAGGTTAATCCTTCTGTTGTTTTGTATTAAATAGTAAATACATACAAGGAGTGAGTTATCACCATCATTACAAAACTTCATAAGCCCACTGCTGAACATAGGCCTGCCCCAAGGAATGTGACAAAATAAGATCTTAAGCCACCTGAATCAATCGACTTAGTGGGGGGGGGGGCACTCTACACATCGCTTACTGGTACGAGGCTGCCGGTCGAGAATCTTTCGTTCCCATTGGTTGTATATTCTGGGAGCTATATGGGCAATCCATTTTCACTTTATGTTACTGATCCGTAAGGTTATGTTGGTTACTCTGGTCGCTAAGCGACCTTAAGCTTACATATATGTCATCATTGGCAACACGCACTAGCTGTACACTTTTTTTTTTAATTTTGAAGAAAACATGACAAGATTTTTTACGTGGTAGAACCATGCTGCAGCTGTATTATGAATGTAGCACGAACGGGTCGGCTCAACCCGGGAAGGACCACGCTCTCACAGAATACCAGCGTAAAATAGCAGCTTAATGCTGCTGTTTCATATAGTAAGTGTAGAGAACCGGATACCCTTTTTACTGGAAACGAGGCATTCTATCTTAGTCCTCATTGTGACAAGTGACAACGCATCTGCATTTTGATTCTTAATCGAGGATAAATGTAGATGTCTATGGGCTACAGCATCCACTTACTATCAGCAGGGCTAGCATGGGCAGGAGACAATTTTATCCCCGGGGAAAGGAGAAAATGTTTATCCCCTCGCTTATTTTTATCCACCCTTAGAGCATGGACACACCGGTGGATATAATATCCACAGTAGATAAAATGGGAGATAGACTTAGACTTAGATAGATTTTTTTGTATGAATATAAACTTCAATCCACATCCAATGAACTAGGATAAAATTGTCCCTTTCAAATGTCAAAAAAGCATAATTTTTTATCTTTCATTTGGCTCCATGCTACGGATGGGGGATATATGTCTACTCGTTATGTCTAACGGGGATATACTTCTCCCCGTTTGACATAACAAGATAATTTTATCTCTTGTCAGTGGATATAATCAGGGGATAAAATGTTCACCGCTGTGAACATTTCAATGATTGAGACTGAAAATACGTAACCGTTACCGTTAGAGCCTATTAGAAGTCCTCTCATGAAGATAAACCTCCTCCACTGATTGATTCATAGGGAGAGTATTTGTCATAGTTGCCAAGCTTGGCGGGCGGGTTGACAACCGCAGTTTTCAATTTGTTTGTCATTATTAATTAATTTATGTCCTCCAGACCGAATTGCGGTCATGGATCATGGCTGACAAACTTTTCGAAGACTAGCCATCTGCGCAGGACGGGATTATAGTGTTTAAGTATACGTGCAGGAACAGCTGCACTTTTTATTCTCTCACTCGCGTTTTCCCATGGGACAATAATCCGATATGACGGGAGATACAGGCGCAGGACCAACTATTATTGAGAATTTAGTTGTTATAAACAAGACGCTGCTGCCCATCTCTTGATTTCTTTTCTACCGACTTCAAAAAGGAGGAGGTACTCAATTCGACTGTATGTTGTTTCTTTATGTGTGTTACCTCATAACTTTGTTCTACGTGAACCGATTTCGATGGTTTTTTTTTTATTTGAAAGCTGGTACTTCTAATGTGGTGCCATATAAATTTGATCAAGGTCTGGTGAACAGTTTTTGAGTTATCCTTAATAATATATATTGAAATCAGTTGTACAAAATTTTTAATTTTAAATTATGTTATACTCTGTCATCTCTTACGATACCCACAGGACGATATAGGGTAGTGGATATTCTTACACCTAAGTAAGTAACTAAGGTAAGCCCGTAATATGTTAAGTTTTTCCAATGAAGGACTTTTATCCGCGGAAATTTTAATGATATATTCAAC
The DNA here is from genome assembly GCA_029286625.1 of Parnassius orleans. NCBI lineage: Eukaryota > Metazoa > Arthropoda > Insecta > Lepidoptera > Papilionidae > Parnassius > Parnassius orleans. Next base: position 3,738,531 of record JAGSMP010000058.1, read on the forward strand.
ATTTCATGGGCCTCAGTTTCTGATAAATGTTTATTAAACAAATTAAGCGTCACAACAATAGTTCTGCAAAACAATTCGGAAAGTTTGTTTTGACTTCTTAAAAGTACCGCGGATTGAGCCACTGATATTTTGTAAGTTAAAAGGTCAGGCTATCGTTATTTGTTGAACAATAAAAAAGTAATTACATAATAATTTCAATTTATTTTTCTTGCGCAATATTTTTTTCATTTAAAAAATAGAAATGACGAATTAACTTACAGTGCACCTGATGGTAAGTGGCTATTGCAGCCCATAGACATATGCAACTAACTTCAAACAAAGAAGGCTACAGATGCGTTGTCAACACTGAGGAATTACACGCTTTGATTCCTCCCTCTCCTTTCTACCATCGGACAACCAGACAGTCGGCGGCTCTTCACACCTTTGTTGTTGATATTCCACACATTAGAACCGAACAGTTTGCTTCATCTTTTGTAATGCGTACAGCAAAGGGGTGGAATAATTTGCCGGCGTCTATTTTTCCGTTCGAATACAATCTGGGCGTCTTCAAAGCAACAGTGAATAGGCTTTTGTTACGTTAAGACAGTGCGATTTACCATCTAGGGCTGCATCATCACTTACCACCAGGTGGGATTGTGGTCAAGCGCTGGCTTATAAAAAAAAGATGGAATGCATCATAGCCTCTTATTATGCTGGCCCTCTTTAACCTTCAAACGGGAACACAGCAATGCAAGCACTGCCATATGGCGGCAAAAAGTTTATTAACTATGTCTGCCGCCAAATAACCAACTACCAGACGGCAGTAACTACTTAGTAGGCAGAAAAGTAGTCTTACCAACTAATAAAAGAAGTAAATATAGACTTTGAAAGTTTGCATAATGTACGTTTTCTGATTTCATCTCATTTTTGAGTTTGAATGCCTCTTCAATGTATTGCTTCCCGTTTGAATGTCATCCACATAGAATTTATTCACAATTGCAGCGCTGGCTAGTGGAAAATCATTATTGTATAATTTAGATAATTCAATGTGACATCTAGTGGCTAAGAAAGCAGAACTGGTTAATCTATAGGTAACCGTTTGTAATTGTGTAATGTTTACGATGCTATTTTCACGCCATAGAATGTTTTGTAAGCATTTGTGCTCTGGATGAATTTTTATCATTCTATTCATATGACGAATAAAACAGGGATGCTGTACCACAGGACCAATGCACATTAGATTACTAAGGCTAAGCGATTCCGGGATTTTCAAGTTAACATCATAGAATAAGCACAAATTCGTTAGTTTAAAACTAATATTTATTTTTCTGTTTATTTATTTATATTGTAAATAATATAAATTTATAATTTTGCTTTCATAAACGAAATTTTCTGTCAATGAATGTATACTGGTTTTAAAGTAATATTTATTTATCCGTTTTAAAATGCAAGGGGCATTCAAATGATAAGCTTTATTTATAAATATGAAGGACTGTCGATGTCGAATTTTTTGCTTAAAGCACTAGATGTCGTATGTTGCTATTATGAAAAATTCCAGAAAGTTCTTAAGGTTTCCGACAGAAGGCGGTATAACAACTTCTTTTACATCAGGTATAAAATACGAGTAGATAGACAGGCGAGGATACGTGGTAGAACCACGCTGCAGCTATATTATTGTTGTGGCACTAATGGGTCGGCTCGAGCGGGGTAGACCCCGCTGATTACTATCCCACTGACTTACTACCACACACTACTCCTACTTTTTGTATGTATGTTACGCGATATCTTCGTCAACTATGAACCGATTTTGATGATTTTTTTATCAACAAAAATGGTTGATCCACCCCTTCAGGGTTGGTGCCATATTAATTTAGAGAAAAAATTCCACCCCATACGACTCGCAAAACAGGATGTGAATTTTTAATGTAACTGTTTAGACGACATTGAGATTGTGAGTTGATTGATATTCCTTAGTCCACTCAAAAGTGTAAAAAAAAAGGCAGTCATAAGTACTGCCGACAGAAGTGCAAACTCAATGATATATGCCTGTACATGTACACAGGCCGCTATACTACGCGTCGCTAGTCTGGCGCAAGCGCAATACGTCACTAGCATGTCGAGGTCATCGGTGAAGGGAACCCATAAGTTTTTGCTCTATCAAAAATCGCTCAACGCGGCTAAAGAAGATTTTACTTAAAACATTACTTTTATGAAAATATTAAAGCCGACTTCAAAAACTTAAAAGAATATAATAATTTTACACTTAGAAGTCGGGGCTATATTTCTTCTATAGTACACTATAGTATCGATTCTAGAATGTAAAATTATTATAATGTTTTTAGTTCTATTAATTCGACTTTTACTTTTTAATAAAATTAATTTTTATCTATTTATTCAAATCAGATCTATTGTACAACAACTAAAGTTGACTAAAGACTTAAGAATAATGGGTTAGGCGAGCGGCAACGAATAGGTTAGGTCAAATATATATTATATTTCTTAACAATGATAAGTTTTGTTTTTAACAGTTCATTGAACTGGAGGAAATAATAAAAAGTCACGCTGTACTATGATTGTTCTTTTTATTGCTTTGTTTCGTTTTTGTTGAGCGCCAGTATCACAAATACAATAATACTTAATTACATTTTCCTCCTTCGTTTTAATCATGTGAAAAATTCAGCAATAACGATTATAATTTAAAAATGGTTCCAGTTCTCAGCATTGTAAAGTCTCAAGTTTCTTGCTCATCGGGTTCATCAAGTTAGCTTAAAATCGATTGAAATATTTGTACCGAACAAACAAACGGACAGAACAAGCACTGACTTTATATTGCACTATCATCCAGTTTTGACCTATTTTTAAAGTTTCAAGTCTCGAGCTCATCGGGAAGTTAGTTTAAAATCAATTGCGAAATTTGTACCGAACAACCATGAAAGGGATTTAATACAAGTGGTAAAATAAAAATATCAAACTCATTAAGAAACGCCTCGTTTCCATTAAAAAGGGTCTCCGGTTCTCTACACTCACCATACGAAACACAGCAGCGTTAAGCTGCTATTTCACGCTGGTATTCTGTGAGAGCGTGGTCCTTCCCCGGTCGAGCCGACCCATTCGTGCTACAACTATACTACTAATATAACTGCAGCATGGCTCTACCACGTATTAAAATTATTCTATTCTTTAGGTGATTGTCGCTTAAAAAATTCTTTGTAAAAATTCTTATTAAAATGTTTACAAACCGTGATACATAATTCTGAAGCATTAAATTTCACGGTCCATGAACACGATCGAAGACGATATAAGAAATAAAGTCGGGTCGCTCATAACTTACTTAGATAATAAGAAGGGAGAGTAAACGTACCTATCTATCAGCGAAAAAATATATGCTTTTTATAAAAGGGTTTTTTTTTAGAATGGTACAAACATTCTAATTAAGTTACTAGATAAGTTAAGTACTAACTGTACTAACTAAAATTGAGATTTTTGTGCGTTTTTATGGCTTAAGCTTGCTAAAACTTAAGAGATATAAAAAGCATGTACTACGGAATTGTAGTTCTTCAAAAAGCCTAGTGAAAAGTCCTTAATGGCACATATCTATTTCCTAAGGTTGACTCACAATAACCATTTTTATTTTTATAAATTTAATTAAAAATATCTGGTTATTTGCGAAGCTATTTTCACCAATTCACTATTAATACTTATCCAAATAAATATGTTAGTTATCTTGGGCATTTCATTATCATCATCATTATAATAGCCTTTCACAAGTCCTCTGCTGAACATAGGCCTACCCCAAGGAATGCCACAAAGCACGGTCCTGAGCCACCTGCGTCCATCGACTTCCTGCATGTCTTACCAGGTCGTCACTAAATCTAGCACTTGGGCATTTAATATGAATTAAAATTGGCCTTTTTACTAAATCATTTAAATAAATACTTTAGAAGATATTAAAGATTTACGCGCAGTAAAAATTATTCACAGCGAAATGGTTGACTGGCACGCCACCGCCTCCTTCGTCGTCTGCCGGCATTTTGCAGAGTTGTTTCTCAAAATAGGAAGATAATGGAATAATAATGGAATAATGGAAGAATTAATCTTGACAGTGAAAACCTTAACATTTTAATAAAACTTTGACAACGACACTTAAAATTACCCAAAGTTTTTAAATCGGTAAGCTGTGCTATAAACATTATGAAACAAAAATTAATATTTCCTTTTCATAACGATGACCTGTCGACACACCCAAGCGATAAATTCTCAATCTATCAAACAGTGCTTTTAAACATAAATGACACCACTAGGAAATTGCACCCGTGCTAACCGAAGGGTCGCTAGTAATTTCTAAAATTTTTACGTTTTGCACGCTATTTAAATGTTTCTTATTAGGGTCTTTCCGGTAGACTAGAACCGCCTTTTGTTCTCGTTTGTGTACCAAGCAAAGCTATTATATATTAGACACTGCTTCCCGTCGCCGCTGTTTCGATTTTCTATCTTATTAATACGCGGTACTATAGCCATCTATCGGATCCTTCCGGCTTCTCATATAGTCACCTAATGCAATCCACGAGTAGGGTTGCCACACGTACTATAATATATAGTATCTTACTATATTTCAGTCAATTGTACTATATATTATAGAAAAATAATAAACGTAGTATAAAAATACTATATTTTTATCCCTAATTCAACTGTCGCGCTTTTTATATTAACTGTGAAGAAGAAAGTCGAAATGAAGAAAAAAGATGAAGTCTGGAACAAGTAAGTTTTACGGAAAATATTTTTTTTCCTTCATGAATGTAAAATGGAAAGAAGAAAGAAATAGAGCATGTATTAATTGTTAATTTATTTTAATATGAATCTAAATTGCTCAGATTCCTATAATTATTTAAAAGATAGATCATTGATAGCCAAAGCGAAGAGAAATAACAAATACATATGGAAAAATACATAAAGATTAAAAATAAATGTGTATTTTTTTTCTGAACTTCCGAAAAGCACTATATTTTTGCACCTTTTTTGGGAAAAATACTATGTTTGTTTATAAAAGGTGGCAACCCTACCCACGAGACTTACAAGTATGTGGTGATGGATTATTTTACGCCGCCACACAGCAACTTTAAGGTAAAATTATTCATTAATTAATTATTTATTAGAGTCTAAGAAAAGTCCACTGCTGAACATAGTGAAGTGATATTTTCCATAGTTGCTGGCTAGCGGGTTGGTGGTAGCCGCAGTTTTTTTATTATTATTATTAAATTGCTATCAGAAAGATGCTGCTGCCCATGTCCTGGTTCGGTTATCCTCTGTCGTTTCTTACGACACCCACGGTATAATTCGGGGTAGCGAATTCTTTTACGCCGCCACTACACATCACGTCACGCCAGATAAATGCTTAGCATTTTATTTATATCTTTACTTTCTTATGAAACATTTGTATATATTATTTATATGTAAATTTATTAAACATTTTAAATATATCGGTACCGCTTGGAGAAATTGCTTTTTATAGCATAGGGTGACAAACGAGCTCACAGTCCACCAGATGGTAAGTGGGTACTGTGGCCCATAGACATCTACATTTATCCTCAATTAAGAATCAAAATGCACATGCGTTGTCACCCTGATGACTAAGATGGAATGCCTCTTTTCCAGTAAGAAGGGTCTCCGGTTCTCTACACTCACCATACGAAACACAGCAGCGTTAAGCTGCTATTTTACGCTGGTATTCTGTGAGCGTGGTCCTACCCCGGTCGAGCCGACCCATTCATGCTACAACTATAATATAGTTGCAGCGTGGCTCTACCACGTAAAATGAATTGTGTGCAAACAACGCTAAATATTTGTTTGCATTACTTTTTTTGTAACAATTTCCTTTTTCGTATTTTATGCATTGCCATACCGTTCGTCAGATTGCGCTTAAACTTTGTCAACTTATTGGCGCATGCTACACACTCGATAATTATCACGATATTTAATGTGATTTTTATCTTGCAATATTTTGGATCGAATCTACATACTACACACTCGATACTAATCGCGTCAGTACAACAGTAGATTTCATTCACTAAAGACGTGTACGTTACATACTTCGAATCCAATAACGTAATGAGTGACTATAAAAGTAAAGCTGGGTTGCTATTATATTAGCGATAGCATTAAAAAGATGTGTAAAGAGAAAAAAATTGATGAAGCATTGGCTTCAAGACAGAGATCAATATACACATCTGAATTTATTAAATTAGATTCGGGAATACCAAGAAATGGATGATTATGAAAATTATTTTCGAGTGTCCATCGCTGACAGAATGAATACTGACACGATAAATATCGACCAGAGACTAGATACTCTATATTTATCGACGATACTTGATACAGATCGTGTGATTTCTGGATTTTAGAAACCAGCGATCCGTGATACGCTATACTACATTCGATAAATATCGTAATCCTGGATTACAACCAAATATCGTGATAATTATCGAGTGTGTAGCATTCTCGTGTTTGCACTTCCGCGAAGGTTATTAACTTATAGGCATGGTACAATTAATTTACAGTAGGTGGCGCGCGCATCGCACCGACAAATTTCTTTAAAAGTTATATATCATTATACTTCATCGATCACTAATAAAAAACTAGATACACAATCCCATGCAAAAGTTCTCTAAAAGCTGTCGCCAATTGTTTTCGCATAATTCTAGTTGAAATAAATATACATTAATGTAAATTGAACCTTAAATGCATTTCCTAAAGTTGTATTCACAAAGCTACGTACAAATTAAAAGCGCACCCAAATGTTCGAGTGGGCGCTCATTCGGTAAGGACATTTTTTGTCGCTGATTGTGTATCTAGTTTTTATTAGTGATCGATGTTCAACTTCAATGAATGTTTTATCATTCCTAATTATAACAATATACACTCTTCCAAATTTAAAACGATATTTCCACAATTATTTCTTCTGCGGCAGCAACGCGCCAGGTACCAGCTAGTATAAAATAAAAACAACAAAGGCGAAGGAGGCAAAGGAATCTTATCACATACAGCCTTGAACGTGATCAAAATGCTTTCATTTTATTGGTTAAAAAGTTTTGGAGGAAAGAGTCATGTGTTGTTCACTTTATTTTATCTGCCTTACCCGCAACATACACCCATTATTTTCTTTTTTATGCAAATCTATGGCATAATGATACAGGTTTAATTACTCTCCTTATAGAGCAATTACTATAGTACTTAACTTACTTACCTTTACATTAATTGAAGATGTTCATATATTAACATTCAAGACAAGAAGAAAGAATCTACAACCTATGGAGAATAAATGTTTTCGAGTGGTAGCCTCGTACTGGCCAGCAAAGTGTAGGGCGCCCCTCACCAGAATGAATGATGTGCTGGTAAGACATGCAGGAAATCGAAGTGTCATCAGGACTATGTTCCGCAGTGGACGTAAGAGGGGCTTTAATGATGATAATGGTGTATTAAAGGAATATTTCAAACCTGAGGAGGATGATCTTGAACACAGGCCCCACGAGGCCCTTGATGATAGCGGATGCGTTAAGGTGACACCTGCCGTGCAGCACTATGCCGTTCACCTGTAGAAGAAAATAGAACAATATGAACATTTGGTTCAAAAAATAACTTGTATAGTAAACGAGTTGTGTTTCATGTTTCAATCGGAACGGACGTTAAACAAGAATAGTCTGGCTTAGTTTCAGAGTCGATTCCGTACGGCGGTTTAGTGTAGTGGATATGTTTAGTACCTACGCAGAAGCGGATGGTTGCAATTAAAATCTTCACATATTATTTTATTATCCTTTTCAAAAGTATAAAGGTGACAAACGAGCACACAGTCCACACAATTATAAGTGGATAATTTGGTCAAAAGACATCTACATCTACCCGCAATTGAGAATCAAAATGCAGATGTTTGTCAAATTATTCTTATAATGATTTTTGATATCTACGCGAATACTACACATTGAGTCAAACTAATTTTACGCATTTTATCGCTTTTAATTTTATCTTTCAAAATTCTTGACGTTCCGTGCACTTTCCACATCCCAGGTCAAGGGGAGCGGCGGAGATGCTTGACGTCATGATTTCTTACTTATGCTAGTGAAAGTTAAAGCGTGTAAATGCGATGTGAACCACCGATGCTGACGTCTCAGCCAATACATCGAATTCGATAGACCACAAATCCTAGCAAAATTGAATTGACATGACTTTCCGAATTTGCTAACCACTCCTAACACAAGTACTGCGGATTGAACTGGGCTTACTTGGAAAGGTAACGGGATTACTAGGATTTTAAATATTAATATCTTATTATTATTAAAATAAAACGAACAAATATTTTGTCTCCAAAAGAATGGTAAACTCTATCCCGGAGTAGCCCGCTCCGTGTTTCCATAGCCGCTACCTTATACACCAATTGGCGGCCTTCCAAAATGCGTCGGGATACGAGCAACTCTCAAGAGATCAGCTGTTAATGTATGCAAATGCGCAAATAATTGGCCGGCTGTAAGTTACGATTAAGATGGCGCCTAAAAATGCAATAGAGTAACAATAATAGCGGAAAAAATTAGTTTGATTGTACCAGTCCGCTGCTTGATGTGGATTTAATTTACGTCACCTAAAACATCTTACAGTTGGTCATTTTATCTTATTGCTGATGACATAATTAGCGTGACCGACATTTAAAAGTGTCTTTTTCTTTATTCCTAGAACAGGCCTCTCTAAAATTTATTATGTTAAATGAGAACAAAGTTCTCCTTTTTTTTCATAGGAGAGGGTGCAAACGAGCATTCGGCTCACCTGATGGTAAGTGACTACATGAACATGAACAACTGCAACACCAGGGGAATTGTAGATGCGTTGCCGGCCTTTTAAAAAGGAGTGGGCTCTTTTCTTGAAGGTCCCTAAGTCGTATCGGTCCGGAAAAATCGCTGGTGGTAATCGATTCCACAAGGAAGTTGTGCGAGGAAGAAAACTTCTTCTAAATCGCACAGTGGTGGACTGCCTATCATCCAGGTGGTATGGATGGTATCGCGAGTTTTGTCGCGATGTGCAACGGTGAATTTGAGCGGCTGGAATTAGTCCGAACAATTCCTCAGTGATAGATGTGATAGAATACGCAAAGAGATGCAACATCTCAACGCAGTACCAGTGAGTCCAGCCGATCGGAAAGAACTCGGTCGTCGACGATTCGAAGAGCTGGTACTGGGAGCCCCGCCCAGAGATCGTCTGGATGAGAGGTCAGCAGAAGATCCAACAGGGAAGGTACATGATCCTCCACATCTGGGATCCGCGTAAACGAAGTAACCAACTGTGTCAGACCATATGCCAAGGCAAAGTCATAAACAGACCTACCCGCATGATCGGTTAAACGGGAACCAAGCCGTTCGGCGTAGTGGGCGTTAAAATCACCGAGTATCACGATCTCTGTGGATGGGTCCTGTTGTAGCACGGAGTCTGCAGCCATTTGGCTTTGGAATTTTGGTCTCCCAATGATAGGTAGATACTGTGGTCTATTGATAACTTTTTTTTATAGAATAAGGGCGACAAATGAGCATTCAGTGGACTGTGACAGTCATATTTTAAGGTAAATGGAGGCTATGCTCCATAGAGATCTGCATCTATCCTCGATTAAGAATCGAAAATAGATGCGTTGTCACCACTGAGGACTACGATAGAGTGTCCCTTTAGCAGTAAGAAGGGTCTCCGGTTCTCTACACTCATGATACGAAACACAGCAGCATAAAGCTGCTAATTTAAGCCGGTATTTTGTGACAGCATGGTACTTTCCGGTCGAGCCAACTCACTAGTGCTGCAACCATAATATATGCTGCAACGTGGCTCTTCCACGTAAAACATCTAACCCCGATATACTATCAAAATTCGTATGCTTTACCTTGAGGACTAAAATGGAACGCCGCGTCAGCAGTAAAATAGTCTTATAAGGGTCTTATTATAATGGCGAATGTTCAGGAGGTCACGCAAAGGCAAAGTCTAAATGAGGCAATAAGTCTTCAACTTTAAACGTCGCAATTTTTGAGCTTACGATATTAGTTTCGGCTCGAAACAGCTTGAGACTGTTAAAAGTTTGAAAATTTCATTTGTAGCATATCGCAGTATATCGTATGGCATGTAGGTATTCTTTACTATGTATAGTTTATATGTATTTCAAAATTAATAATTTTCAAAAGTAGAAAGTTATAGAATTCTGTCTGATTTTGAGAATGCGAGTTTTCATCAGATCTCCACGTTTTGAGGTCCTAGGAAACCGTTCCGACTATTCCCGGCTGGACGTCTGGCCGTGTCTGGGTGTATGTATGTATATATGTATGTAAATAAAATTTTGTCGTACGATATCTTTAGAACGAACCAATCGATCGAGATGGGCGACACGGCGTTCGAAAGCGTTCATTGAGACTTCAAGCTGATTAGATTTTCAAGTCAATCGGTCGTGCTGTTTCAAAGATTTTCAAAAAATAAAAACTAAAAAACAAAAACGAAATTGATTTTCGAGCGTTGCGCTCGAAAATAAGCGGGAAATTCAGAGATGACTTGCAGGGTCAACCGTTTTTAGATTTTTTTATATATATAAATGACCTAAAGCTTTTAGTCGAATTTTTAACTGCGTTTTACGAGATGGGAGAACTCCAAAGGCGTGGAGCAGAAGCATCACAGTCTTGTTTCATAAGAAAGGCGACAAGACATTGCTAAAGAATTATCGGCCCATCTCGCTTCTGAGCCACGTCTATAAGTTGTTTTCGAGGGTCATCACGAATCGACTCGCGCGGAGACTTGACGAATTTCAACCACCCGAGCAGGCTGGGTTTCGAGGAGGCTATGGCACCATAGACCACATTAATACGGTGAGGCAAATTATACAGAAGACGAATGAGTATAATCAGCCTCTTTGTATGGCCTTTGTGGACTATGAGAAAGCCTTTGACTCCATCGAAACTTGGGCTGTTATGAATTCCTTGCAGCGCTGCCGGATTGACTGGCGATACATAGATGTCTTGAGACATTTAAACACCACAAGCTCGATGTCCGTTCAAGTACAGGGTGGTCTTATAAAACCTGTCCAGTTGCATCGTGGAGTGAGACAGGGGGACACAATATCCCCAAAACTGTTCACAAATGCATTGGAAGATGTTTTTAAGACGCTAAACTGGAATGGACGCGGCATCAATATAAATGGCGAACACATCTCTCACTTGCGCTTTGCCGATGATATCGTCGTCATGGCCGAATCGCTGCAGGAACTACAAGACATGCTTAGCAGCCTAAATGAATCCTCTCAACGTGTCGGACTGCGTATGAATTTAAATAAGACGAAAGTCATGTTTAACGGTCACGTAATACCAGATTCGATTATCGTTGATAATCTCGGCCAGATAGTGCAGTTAGATAAAAACAACTTCGAGAAAGAAGCCGATAGGCGGATTCAGTTGGGCTGGGCAGCATTCGGGAAGCTTCGTCAGGTCTTTTCGTCGCCCATACCGCAAAGCTTGAAGACGAAAGTCTTTGACCAGTGCGTCCTGCCTATACTCACATATGGTGCCGAAACGTGGACACTAACGGTGCGACTACTCCACAAACTCAAAGTCACCCAGCGGGCGATGGAAAGAGCTATGCTCGGAGTTTCTCTGGTGGATAAGATTCGTAACGAAGAAATCCGCCGGAGAACCAAGGTCACCGACATAGCCTTTCGTATTTGCAGGCTGAAGTGGCAATGGGCTGGTCACATTTGTCGCAGAAGCGATAACCGTTGGAGTAGGCGTGTCATAGAGTGGAGACCACGTTTAGGCAAACGTAGTGTGGGACGCCCCTTGGCTAGATGGAGCGACGATCTGCGCAAGGCGGCTGGCAGCAACTGGATGCGTGTAGCCGAAGATCGAGCTAAGTGGCGCGCCTTGGGAGAGGCCTATGTCCAGCAGTGGATTGCCGCAGGCTGATGATGATGATGAAAGCTTTTAGGATTGACGGCTCTTAGCGCTGTAGCTAAGAGCCGCGGGTTCGAATTCCGCACGAAACAATTTTTTGTATGGCTTACAAATAATTGGGTCTGGATGTTTGTAATTGTGAAATTTATGTATGTAAACTGCCTCTACGATCCAGTAGAAAAATCCTAGTGTGGGGGTAAGTTTTTTAAAGGAAAAAAATGTGGTAGGACTCTTTTTTTTGGCTAGGAGGTTTGGGTTCGTATCACCGTCTTATCTATTTCAGCCGCTAAACAGCAGTGTTTAAAAGCTTTGCTTTAGGGTTCCGGTGTTATCATAAAATACAGGCTACGGGACTTCTTTTTTTTAAATTAGTTGCAGGTGTCCAGGGCCTGCAGTAGCCACTTACCGCCAGGAAGACAGAAAATACTTTTATCACTTCAATTTTATAAAAAATATAATGAGCGCTTATCACCAGAGCTTTACTAGTGCAGCAATATTATGGTTGGGTCGACTCGACTGGGGAAGGACCACGCCCTCACAGAATACCAATGTAAAACAGCAGCTGAATGATGCTGCGTTGAAAACTGTGCACCCTTTTTACTAGTAACGAGGCTAAGCTGCATATTGATTGTTAACTGAAGGTAGATAGAGATGGCTATGGGGCTCAGCATCCACTTACCACCAGTTAGGCCACTCAAACAATCATCCCATCCATCCGTCCATTCTTTACAGTCTATAAAAGTCCACTGCTAAACATAGGCCTCCCCATAGATTGCCTCATAGGGATTTCGCCATAGTAGCCACGCTTGACAGGCGGGATGGCAACCGCAGTTTTTTTATAATTTTGAGCTCTCATCTGGGAGATGCTGCTGCCCATCTCCTGTCATTTTCCTTTGTCGCCTCTTACGAAACCCACAGGAAGATATGGGGTAGTGGATATTCTTACACCGTCACTACACGGTAACAACGCTCCCGTATCCAAAAATAGTAAAATATACTTTATCGACCTGTAGAAAAGTGAGCCGCAAGCTCTTATTTCTTTCTTCTTTTCTTTATAGCAGAGCGTTTGCCCGTTCTGCTCTAAAATATGGGATACGGGATTAGTCTTTGATCGTTCAAATGCTTTGACTGTTGCCAAAATATTATTTTATTCCTACGGACCGATCGTTTGGTAACCAACGGCGTGTGATTCCGTAAGTGAAAATTTTTCAAAGATCTTAAAACTACACATTGATAAAACTAAGTTTACGAATTTTATCACGATTAATCTTAACTTATTTTTAATTACACAAAAAAAGGGTTATTATAATATCAAAGAATACATAAATTAAAATAACCCCTGGGAATGAGGTGATCGCCACCATGCTCATTCTATTAAAACTAATTTAAAAATTATACAAACGAAATTATTGCAAAGTGAACTATGTTTAAAAAAAGTCCCGCTGGGTTTCTTGTTCTTCCCCGGACAGAGGTATTTTCCAAACCGGTGGTAAATAAAAAAATGACTTTCAATAAATATTATGTAATAATCTATATTGAATAAAAATTATTCTATTCTATTCTATTCTACCCAGACGAAATCCTAGACAGAAGAGGAGTCCTACCACATGACAAATTTCATACGCGTAGTCATAAGCCAAGTCTTCGGTAGCACTGAAATTGTTAAACGCAATTTTAAGTGGTGATTTATCACGTGCTAGAGAATATATACACACACACACAATACATACATACACACACACACACACACACACACACACACACACACACACACACACACACACACACACACACACACACACACACACACACACACACACACACACACACACACACACACACAAAATACATGTATGTGTGTGCGTCTAACACATAGCGTGGAAACCAGCAAGTACGTCCAAAACATTACAAATATTTGAGGAAATAAAAAGTCCGTCATCACGCACTAGGAGAGCAAGGGCTAATGTTCGTTTTTAAAGTGGGCTATATTTCGTATACAAGAGGTTATGAAGCTGCAAAATCAAGATCTGCCTTGATTGCTCCAGTGCTGTGGTGCCCACAGATTATCACTGAGGCGGGATCCTTTTTGACATCACATAATTGCAATTATCAATTTGTAATTTTTACGAATTTCTATGTTTATTAATGTTGTGTATTAGTCAAATAAATAAAGAAAAACATTGAAGAAAAAAAATGATGACGTTTATAGCACATTCTATTGCTTACATCATTTCTTATACTCGTAGATAACTTAATTCCACCTATTATCAAATTTAGGACAATTTGTTCTTAACTTTAGATATTTCATCTACTTTTTTATAGTATAGAGCTAACAAACGAGCATACAGTACACCTGATGGTAAGTGGTTGCCGTGGCCCATAGACATCTACATCTATCCTCAATAAATAATCAAAATGCAGATGCGTTGTCACCCGTGAGGACTAAGATGGAATTCTTCGTTTCCAGTAAAAAGGGTCTAGGGTTCTTTACACTCACCACACGAAACACAGCAGCATTAAGCTGCTATTTTACGCTAGTATTCTGTGAGGGCGTGGTCCTTCCCCAGTCGAGCCGAACCATTCGTGCTACAACTGTACCAGTAATATAGCTGCAGCATGGCTCTACCACGTAAAACTACTACTGCGACTAATAATTACTTCTGCGAAAACATAAAAAACTGCATTCTTATTAAATTTAATAGCAGCTTAATGCTGCTGTGTTTCGTATGGTGAGTGTAGAGAACCGGAGACCCTTTTTACTGGAAACGAGGCATTCCATCTCAGTCCTCAGGGGTGACAACGCATCTGCATTTTGATTCTTAATTGAGGATAGATGTAGATGTCTGTGGACACAGCATCCACTTACCATCAGGTGGACTGCGTGCTCGTTTATCACCCTTATCCTATAAAAAAGTGGACTTTTGCGGGCTGATGATGAACAACCTGCATTAGGTCGGATACGGAATAGGACGTCATCATCCGTTCAGGCAACTAACAAAGAGGGTTAGTAATCTTTCGATCACCAGTTGTCGTTTGTTGGGACTGGGAAGTGTTTTGTCACACAATGTCATTTAATTGAGAAGTTAAATAAAAGTTTATGAGTTTCTAGGTTGTACACAAAACAATGCCTCATTGGTTTGCTCTTTAATTTTTGCAAACTTTTACGTCTCATGTGATTTTCTAAGTTTAGGATATACGTAGTTTGGTTTATCCGTATGGTGAGTGCAGAGAACCGGAGACCCTTTTTATTGGAAATGAGGCATTTCATCTTAGTCCTCAGGGGTGACAACGCATCTGCATTTTGATTCTTAATCAAAGATAAATGTACATGTCTATGGGCCACAGCATCCACTTACCATCAAGTGGACTGTGTGCTCGTTTGTGACCCTTATCCTATATAAAAAAGATGTCGTTAGTTAGTTAGCGACTGAGGTGAAGTTTATTGTCACACAAGGTAATTTAATTGAGAAAGTTAAATAAAAGTTCACCAGTTTCTAGGGTATACACAAAACAATGCCTTATTGGTTTTCTCTTAAAGATTTTTTTGCAAATTTTTAACTCTTGTGATTTTTCTACTTTTGAAATATCCGTTTTGATGTATCCGTATCATTGTTCTTTTTCTTATTTTTTAATTAATTTCTTCTTCTGGGTTGTCTGGAAGAGATTGCTATGTAGCAATAATACCGCCCTTTGTATTTCCCTTAATAGTTGTTTTTTTTTTTATCTTTTCTTGGTGTACAATAAAGAGTATTGTATTGTATTGTAGTTTGGTTTATTTATTTCTAGTCGAATTAATTTAAAGATAACTATTGTTACAAAAAGAAACATTAACCCTTGTTTTTTTATAGGAGTGGGGGCAAACGAGCATACGGCTCACCTGATTGTAAGTGACTACCACCGCCCATGATGCCGACCATGCAGGTGCGTTGCCGGCCTTTTAGAAAGGAGTAAGCTCTTTTCTTGTAGGTCCCTAAGAAGTATCGGTTCGGAAAAATCGCCGGTTACCCTTTGCATTTTCCTAACGAATTAACATTGCCGCTATGAAATCTGTCAAGTATTGCACCTCGTTCCAAAGTGGCGCTGCCTTGGTAGCAGAATAAGTCGTGGATGCCCTGTCTTGATTTGATTAATGATTTTCAAAACCCGTACGAAAGCCCACGGTCGCCGTCTCTATGAATATACGTATCAAGAATAGAAATGGCACGTCATTCAAGAATTAACGACGCAAAGTTTGTATACCGTTCGATCATTAGCGTCGTGCGGCCATTCATTGAAATATCTCAAACATTCGTCCCGCTGTTCACTTATATTTCAGCTATCTTGGACACCTTCCAAATGTTGGACAGGAGCAGAGATTGATGAGATAATTATCGTACAATTCATTTTTTTTATAGAATAAGGGTGTCAAACGAGCACACAGTCCACCTGATCGTAAGTGGATGCTGTGGCAAAGGCTACAGAGACATCTACATTTATCCTCGATTAAGAATCACCCCCAAGGACTACGATGGAATGCCTCGTTTCCAGTAAAAAGGGTCTCCTGTTCTCTACACTCACCATACGAAATAGAGCAGCATTAAGCTGATATTTTACGCTGGTAATCTGTGAGAGCGTGGTCCTTCACCGGTCGAGCCAACCCATTCGTGCTATAACCACAATATACTACCATGTATATAATTGTTTATATGTATTGTTCTTGTTGAATTAAACCAAAAATCTAAAAAGCCTGTTGTATTAAGTCGTAGTAAGTAAGTTAACGTTGCAATTGTGGATAATTCTTATCAAATTATAAGTTTTTATTTAAAATATTATAAGCCAGTGCTAAACTACTATCCCACCTGATGGTAAGTGGTAATGCAGCAGTAAAGCGCACTGACTTAACAAAAGCCTATTCACTTTTGAATTGTTGCCACATATATTGTAATCGGATGGAAAGACAGATGCTGGTCAATTATTCTATTCGTGTGCTGTACGCATTATGAACGACGAGCAAACAACTTGAATGCCTCGTTGGTCTAGTGGTTGTAGGAGTGCGACTGCTGATCGTGAAGTCCCGGGTTCGAATCCCGGGTCGGACCGAAAAAATCAGTTATTAAGCTTTTCGATAAAGAAATTCTCAGTAGCTGCCCGGAGTCAGGAAGTTGGCGGTGTCTCACCCCCGTGCCTCGGAAAGCACGTAAAGCTGTTGGTCCTGCGCCTGATCTCTCTCCGGTCGCATCGGTTTACCGTCCCATCGGACTATAAGAGTGATGGAATAGAGAGTGCACCTGTGCTTGCGCATACACTTGGGCACTATAAACCTGTCCTGCGCCGATGGCTAGTCTCCATTAAGGCTGGCCGCCGTGACCGAAATTCGGTCTGGTGGACATAATTATGACGACAACAAAGGGATAGCCTGTCGACCAGCCGAGCGTCTGGTGGTCTAATAATAGAGTGGAGAGGAAGGAATTAAATCATGAAATTCTTGCGCACCCTCACCGTCCAAATGTTTAATAGGAGAGTAAGGAAAACAAACTTGTAAACATGTTCAAGATTGTCCGCGCAGAAAAATTAATATTCAAAAACTGAAGGCGGCCGGGCTAACAATGACATCGGGACGTCAAAGACCTCATTCCCCCCGGAGCCATGGGTGCTGTACCCGCACCCGAAACGTTGGGAATTAAAAAGTTAAATTAAACGCAATAAAATCGGTAAAATTAGTTTGATTTAATGGGTTGTGTTCGCGTAAAATAAGAAATCATTATAAGACAAACTTCATTAAGAATCGAATTACATATGCATTGTCGCTCATGAAGCTATATAACTTACAGCAGCACTACGCTGTTATTTCCCCGTTGGAGCCGACCCATTCGTGCTGCAGTCAATACAGTGCAGCATCGCTCTACCCGTATAAATACGAGTACGTATACGTGGGAAATATATATGCTGTATGTATTTGAGGTTATGTTTTGTTACATATGAGATTACTTGATTTATTTTGGCACGTATACAGCTGAGGGAAGCCATGAACTACTATTAAAAGCTCTTCAACCAGCTCTTCCAAGAAACGCGTTGTTTATTTACTAAATATACTAAGAGCGCAAAATATACCTAGGTACTGGACTGTCAAACTGACAGACATAGCGCACGATAGAAATCTATGTATGTAATTTTTTTTTTATATAGGAGAGGGGGCAAACGAGAATGCGGCTCACCTGATGGTAAGTGACTACCGCCGCCCGTGAACAACCGCAACACCAGGGGAATTGCAGGTGCTTTGCTGGCCTTTTAGAAAGGAGTAAGCTCTTTTCTTGAAGGTCCCTAAGTCGTATCGGTCCGGAAAAATCTCCGGTGGTAAACAATTCCACAGAGAAGTTGTACGAGGAAGAAAAGTCCTAGTAAAACGCACAGTGGTGGACCGCCAAGCATCCAGATGATGAGGATGGTATCGTGAATTTTGACGCGATGTGCGTTCGTGAAATTTGGCGGCTGGAATTAATCCGAACAATTCCTTAGAGCACTCCCCGTGGTAGATTCGATAGAAAATGCAAAGGGATGCAACATCCCTACGCAGCGCCAGTAAATCGAGCCGATCAGAAAGAACTCGGTCGTTGACGATTCGAACCGCTCTGCGCTGGATGCGGTCAAGTGGAAGGAGCTGACACTGGGGTTCCCCGGCCCAGAGAGGAGAACAGTATTCCATGTGATGCCGAATTTGCGCTTTGTAAAGTTGCAAGCGATATGCCGGCATGAAATACTGCCTCGCTCTGCTGAGCACGCCAAGCTTTTTAGAGGCCAATTTGGCTTTCCCTTCCAAGTGACCACGAAACTGCTCGCTATTCGATATGTCGACGCCGAGGATTCCGATGCTAGCTGAGGCAGCAAGGGGAGTGCCTTGATACTGAGGAGATACCACAAGGGGGTTCTTTTTAGCGGTAAACGCGCAACCTTGTGTCTTTTGGGGATTGAACTAGACCAAATTTAGTCGCCCCCAATCCGAGACTTTGTTCAGTAAAGACTCGACTACAGACACAAGTTTGTCCCGGTACCAGGTAACCAGCTGTGTAAGACTATATGCCAAGGCAAAGTCATAAACAGATCTCCCCGCATGATCGGTTAAACATGAACCGAGCCATTCAGCGTGGTGGGCGTTAAAATCGCGAAGGATCACGATCTCTGCGGATGGGATCTGCTGTAGCAAGGAATCTGTAGCCATTTGGACGTGGTCGATGAGTCGGTCTGTTTCGGCATTACCGCTATGGAAACTATAGAGGCACCCGTAGACGCGGGCATGGTCTTCGCTGTCTACGCGCAGCCATAGGATGGATAGGTCCGTACCTTCAAGTCTGACGAGGCGTCGAAAACAAATGTCCTCTCTGACGTATACGCAAACTCCAGCACGGGGCACAAAGGAGTGTTCTAATTTGTATGAAGTATCAGCCGGAGAGTACACCTGAGTCTCGGTTAAAAAGAGCAAGGCCGGCTTCACCGTCTCCAGATGGTAGTGGACAGCGTTAAGGTTTGAATGAAGTACCCTGATGTTGTTGAAACCAAAAGTTCACGGATAGTGTGACAGGGGTCGCCTTGGTGTTATTACTCCGCTTGCCCCGAGCAGGTTCAGCCGCGAGCGGAATATCGCCCCCCCCCCCCCAGAATACGCCGGGCAGCCTGAGCACCCACGCTCAGGAGTGGAGTCGCTTGGTTGTGGATGCTCAGCGAGGGATTCTCCAGGAGTAGAATCTCCTGGGGTAGTCTGATTACATTTAATTCCGCTACCATGTTGATGGGGGGGAGGGAATTGGGCTTCCGGCCACCTGCACTCACCAAGCGAAACGCAGAGGTAAACCTCTACTTCACGCTGGTATTCTGTGAGGTCGTGGTACCACCCCGATTTGAGCCAGCCCATCCGTGCGACAGCAAAAGCTACCGCGTGGCTCTACCACTGTTAAAAAAATTACATAGAAAAGCACAAATCATCGAACTTAAATCCGTTTAATAATTTGAATAAATTATTAATAATCGATAATGAAAATAATCAATACATACAAATATTTTTAATTAAATTGTGATTATTTTATGTTACCATGTTTTGTATTTTTTTTTAAATTAAAATAAGAAACTTAAAATAGCGTATCATGACGGTGTCAAGATAATTTATGTTTCGAGAGTATAGTTGTCAGCTTACCAAAATCTATCATATTTATGTAATTACTCTAAGCTATTCATGCCGCGCGTCTAGTAGTGCAGTCATGAAAATAAAATCGAAATGTCTGTTTGTAATATCAAAATAACAGCTTTTTACTAAATTCATATGAAAGTATATACGGTACTAATAACAAAAAAACAATTTTTAAAATTTTTGTCTGTCTGTCTGTCTGTTTGTTCCGGCTAATCTCCGAAACGGCTGGACCGATTTCACTGGCAGATATCTGATGTTATAAGGAGTAACTTAAGCTACTTTAATTTATAAAAAGAATTAGGGTTCCGCACAAAACAATTAAAACCCACGAAATCAAATTGTAATAAATTACACGCGTGCGCAGTCGTGCGAAGTGCTGAGCTCTCTGTAAACATAAGAACAACCTGCACAACCATTAATCAGAAATATGTTAATGGACATATTCGTTTATGCTAATGAAATACTATACGTGGTAGAGCCATGTTGCAGCTATATTTCGGATGGGCGTCGCAGTACCAAACGTCTGGCACACTGGATGTCTGGGTTTTACGTCTGACGCAGTTCTTACACCGCCACTACATACAACATGAATATATTCGTATAAACGCCGCAAAATTAAAAAAAAAACTGAGTGAAAGATGGTGTATGCTAATTATACGTCGAAATAAAAAAAATCTGTTGCGTAACGGAATTGTTCGTATGAACTAGTGAACACACTCCTTTGATGTCGATTTACCGCCGCAATCGTCGATTGCCGGGCGAGCTTGGAAAAACAATTGATAGTTGTTTTTGCGTAAACGTAAGAAATCATTGTATCGAAATACCAATAGCCCTCTCTCTACACAAGGAAACTTTGAACAACCTTTGTACGTGATAGGTGTGATGTAAGGATTGGTTATATGAGTAATGGATGATTTATATTGCATGCCGTGAGCGCTAGCGCGCAGGTATGTTCTACTAGGGCCTAAAAATTAAGATTCCAACGTTTTGTCGCATGAAATCGTATCTAGCAATCATATTGTACATATAAGTGATATAAAAAGCACATTATCAGAAAGATAAATGATTGTTGAACTTATTAATATTTTTTTTAAATCGATTAATTGCTATTTTTACATAAAAAAGGGGTTTTAGTGGCTTATGGTGTGGATTTATCAAGTCCGCGTGGCTTCGTAAACACGATAACTTTTGAAAAAATCAATTGTTCAACTCAATCTATTTTTAAAACTCTTCATCTATCATGTGGGAAGCCATTGAATGTAAATGGTAGTTTAATTTTGTTTAGTTTAGTTATAATTAATTTTTTTTCGGCTGCGAAATGTCGATATATTCGGTGTTTTAGCAGCCTTGTGTGAATTTATTTTTTTACTAAATAGAGACTGCGTCACTCACTCAGTTAGTTGGGCCATAGATAATACACTATATACCAGAGATAGATGCGCCACTCACATTTAAGTTTTCGAATGAGTGTACCGTGTACGCTAGATGCCGCTGTATTCTTTAGTACAACGCGGCTTGCAGTAGTTACCACTAGATGGCGTATTTTGTCAATGACTGTATTGATATTTATGAAATAAGCAGTTTTATTATCAATGTTTATGTAAACATTCTACCAGATAATTATTGGATATCTCCAATAATTATTTTAAATCTCCAAATAGTAATTTTGTAAATAACATTAACACTAATAAAACTTAGCCTATTTCACATAAGATTTTTATTAAATATTAATATCTAAGACTGAATATAATTTTAATTATGTTATTATTTTCTTTTCTGTATAATATTTAATAACTTGAGCTTTGACATTATCATTTTCACAATCAGTAGTTAATAATTTTCCCTTTAGCAGCCTATTAAGATTGGTGCACCAACTATGAACAACCACATTTATTGTTAAATTTAGTAAATAATCATAAAGCCTCTTATTATAATTTTCACAGGAGAGGAACGAAAAGTTGCAAAATATTTTCATTTTCTGAATTATTGTATCCGTATTCTGCCGTGACCGAAATTTGGTCTAGAGCACAATAATTAATTTCGAGTAAATAGTCTTCTTAACATGTGATGACCTCCTTAGAGCATCACGTCATCGTCACCAATTTCGTCCCGAGGTTGCTGTAATAGAAAACGAAAGGAGAAAGGGGGTGTTTTAAGATTAAGGAGGACTGGAAAAACCTTATATTCTTTTTCTAAACCTTATGTCTTATATTTTGTTTTGTGACTATTTCATGCCAGACGTAAAACACCCAGACAGGCTGCAAGCAGCGACGTAAAAGGCGCGAGATTTCTGATACTGCGATCTTCAATCAATCTGCCGAGTATAACGATAAAGGCAAATCTTCCTTACAACGGGAAAGAACCATATCTACTACGTATATACGTATTTACTATTTACTGTCAACCAAGTGCAGAACACAATTACTCTCTACCAAGAGACCAAGTGTATTATCCATGTGTCAACCATAACCGTAGACCATTACTGCCATAGATTTAGTTTTTTATGGGCTTTGGATTCTGGGGTTTTGGCCTAATTAACGCCATCATTACAACGCTGAAGAAAACTAACCTACAAGTTTATGTACCTAGTTCACTAGAGGGCAGAAGTTTCAATTCATTTTTTATTCTTGAAATTTGTATGGCAGTTTCATCCCCCTGAGTTCGGCGTCAATCGCCGTCGTGAGTGGACACTATGTTTGCAGCGGCTCAAAAAGATACAAATACACAATATTCGAAAAACCAAATTTCTTACATACTTTATTATAATAATAATCAGAGATTTTTATTACAATATTTTAAAAGCACAGAATAAATAATAGTAGTACGTACTAAAAGTAAGTAGGATGTAATATTTATACTTAAATACGTCTTGGACTTTATGGAGTGACCTGAATGATGATATGATGATCATATGAGCATTATGAGTCGTGCACTTTTGGATTTTCCAAACTTTTTTTTAAAATTGAAGTTTGACATAAACTTATCGGAAAATTGAAGTATAATAAGGTTTTAGTGAAAACTTGTGTGTATTTAACTACTTTAAAAATTCCGAATAATCATGTTATACGTAATTTTTAATGCACTTAGGCATGCCCAATTGAATTTACCATATATTTGGCACTCTAATAAATTTCTTTTGAGAGTTATATAGATAGAAAGTATAGTATATTCGTCATTCATTTTATTGAGGATAGATGTAGAAGTCTATGGGCCACAGCAAACATTTACCATCAGGTGGACTGTGTGCTTGTTTGTCACCCTTATCCTATAAAAATATATCTTATAAGCCGTAAGAGCTAGATTTTAGAGGTGCTAAGAGGTGGTAAGACTACTTTTCTGTCTACGAGTTTTACTGTATAGGTACTATTCTCTTACTTATTTTGCCACCAGATATCAGTACCTGTACTGTACTGTATTCCGGTCTGAAGTGTATAGAGAGTCAGTATGATTACAGGCTGTGAGGTATTCCATCTAAGTCCTCAGTCATGATAACGCAGTTGTAGTTTTTTGTTCAAAGTTACTTGCAGGTGTCTATGGGCAGTCCATGCAGTAGCCACTTACCATCAGGTGAACTGTAAGTTCGTTTGTCACTTGTTTTATAAGATAATTACAGTCGACTCGTGATTTCATGTAAGAAACTGCAGTTGAAAGTTAAAGCCCTCGAAATGCAACACATGACTACAGCGTAAGCGCACACGCAGACACGTGACGGTTCGTGATTTCGTATGAGACGCGGGCCGTACAATGAAGTCTGTGCAACGACTAGACTTTGAACGCACTTGACCTGGAAACTATCAGGTGGCGGCTCCTGTATAACACTAACCTAAAATTTAAATTTATATATATATAGTTATACATAGCCCAACGGATTAGTAAGCTGAAGTGGCAACGGCCGGCCATATAGCTCGAAGAACCGACAACCGATGGGGAAGAAAGATACTCTAGTGGCAGCCTGGTACCGGTAAGCGAAGTGTAAGGACCTCCCACTAGATGTAGTGACGACCTGGAAAGAGACACAGGAAGTCGATGGATGCAGGTGGTTTAGGACCGTGCTTTGTGGCATTCCTTGGGGAGGCCTATGTTCAGCAGTGGACTTGTGAAGGGCTGTAATGATGATAATAATGATTAAACAAACTTTGTAAACAGAACAACAGCTAGCTAAAATCGGCACTCACCTCCAAGATTTCATCGCCGACTTTAACAGCTGGCGTGGCCTTCGCGGCCGCACCGGCCGGATGCATACCGCACACGAACACCGCCATCTTGCTGCGGTCTCGATGCCCGGCCAGACTGAGACCGAGACCGGCTTTCGGGGTCCGCTCCAACTTGACCACAACCACGCTGTCTCCGAGCGATGCATACTTCTTTCGGATTTTATCTGTAGGACAATATATTTTTTTATTTATCAACTGTAATACTACTAGTCTATCTAGTATAATTATCTATTTAAAAAAAAACTAGTTATGCTATTAACCTTATCACAGAATTAAAAAAAAAACATGCGTGAGTGTCGTGGAACACTCGGTTGGAACGAAGTTCCTTTCGTAGTATATTATTATTGATAAACGTATTATATTATTGATTAACAAATATAGTACGTGAAGGTAATATGGTCATCCGGTTAATATGATCACTTTCTTATAACTCAAAAACTGCAGCCTTATTTACATAGATGGCTCTGTGATACGATAGCTCTTCATCAGTCATTCAAAAATGCCTAAGAGAGCCAGGTCTCAACTTTCTAAAGATAGTTCTCAAGCACGGGCAGCAAAAATACGTCGTATGGGAGAATCTTCACCTGAACGTTCACAACGCCTTGCTGAACAAAATCAGAGAAACTCTCAGGTACGCGCACGAGAGTCGAGTGTCGAACGTTCACAACGCCTTGCAAAACAAAATCTGAGAACCTCTGAGTTACGTGCACGAGAGTCGAGGCTGGAGCGTTCCCAACGTCTTCATGAACAAAATGTAAGAACCTCTGACTTACGCGAACGAGTCGAGTGTCGAGCGTTCACAACGCCTTGCCGTACAAAGCTTGAGAACCTCTGAGCTACGCGCTCAAGAGTCGAGGCTGGAGCGTTCCAACGTCTTCATGAACAAAATGTAAGGACCTCTGACTTACGCGAACGAGAGTCGAGTGTCGAGCGTTCGCAACGCCTTGCCGTACAAAGCTTGAGAACCTCTGAGCTACGCGCTCAAGAGTCGAGCCTGGAGCGTTCCCAACGTCTTCATGAACAAAATATAAGGACCTCTCAGTTGCGCGAAAGAGAGTCGAGTGTCGAGCGTTTGCAGCGACTTAGAGCTCAGGCAGAGAGACAGCAGTTGTCCACAAATAGAGTTCGCAATCGAATTTTAGCTAACAGCAACAGACTGGCTTTCAGATATGATCCGCAGTTTGATTATGCACAACAAGCGTCCGTCCAAATCGGAGTCATGAATAAGATCTGCTCTAACTGCTCTGCCAAGAAATGGGCGGACGAACCTAATGGTATGTGCTGTGCTTCAGGTAAAGTTTGTCTTCCTAACCTGCAGGAGCCGCCACAACCAATAAAAATCTTTGACTAATAACCATCCATTATCTGGGCATTTTTAACAAACATACGTAAATACAATAGTCTTTTTCAAATGACTTCGTTTGGCGCAAAAGAAATCAGGGAAGGAAATTTTATGCCCACTTTTAAAATTGAAGGACAAGTGTATCATCTAATTGGTAGCCTTTTACCACCATCAGGCCAAAACCCACAGTTCTTGCAAATATATTTTATTTCGGATGCAGACTAGTTATCGTTGCGATCAAGCATCGCACCAACCTTAAAAATGGATTTAATTCACGAATTACA
The DNA here is from genome assembly GCA_029286625.1 of Parnassius orleans. NCBI lineage: Eukaryota > Metazoa > Arthropoda > Insecta > Lepidoptera > Papilionidae > Parnassius > Parnassius orleans. Next base: position 3,764,456 of record JAGSMP010000058.1, read on the forward strand.
GACCGCTTTAAATAATCATAACGTGTACATACGAAGTTTTAAACAAAACTTAGAACTTAACTCCTCAGATAATTTAAAGTTAATTATTCATTCAGATCGCACTCCACAGACAGCACACAGAGGCAGATATAATGCTCCTACTGTAAACGAGGTAGCTGTTCTCTTGGTCGATGAAGACAAAGGTCCCAGGGATATAGTCTTACACGGTAGAGACGGGCAGCTCAAAAGAGTTTCTGAGCTACATCGGTCCTATGATCCACTACAGTATCCTATAATATTTGTGACAGGAGAAGACGGTTATTATTTGACTATCCATCAGCAGGGTTCTGCGCGTAATAAAACTGTTTCGTGTATGCAATTTTATGCATTTAGATTAATGATTAGAACTAACTCTTTTAATCCGTTACATTATTACAGAGACTTATTTAGTCAATATTGTGTTGACATGATGGCGAAAATGATATCGGAAAGATTAAATTATATTTGTCGGAATCAACAAAGACTGAGGGCTGATGACTACATTCATCTCAGAGATGCCTTAAATCATGACGCAAATGTTGACCCATCAAATATCGGTCAACATGTCATATTGCAATCGTCATTTACGGGTTCTCCGCGTTTCATGCACGAGAAAACGCAGGACGCGATGACGTACGTTCGAAATTATGGTAGACCTGACTTATTTGTCACTTTTACATGTAACCCTGAATGGCCTGAAATAAAAGCCGAGCTGTTACCAGGACAACGGTCTTTCGACCGTCATGACATAATTTCACGTGTATTTCATTTAAAGATGAAGAAATTCATCAAATTATTTGTCAAAGAACAGATATTCGGTAAAGTAAAATGTTATATGGCAAGTGTGGAGTGGCAAAAGCGCGGTTTACCTCATTGTCATTTGCTGTTCTGGCTAGAAACTAAAATACAACCAGATGAGATCGACAGTGTCATAGTTGCGGAGCTACCCGATCAACAAATTGATCCGGTACTACACGACATTATAACTAAAAATATGGTACATGGACCCTGCGGAGAACATAATTTAGCTGCACCATGCATGAAGAACGGTGTCTGCACAAAAATACCCTCGCCGTTTCATGAACGATACCCAGACCGGAGAGGATGGGTATCCAGTTTATCGTAGGCGCGATACAGAAATGGCGGTCGGAGCACTACGCTACAAATCAGGGCAACATGGTGACGATAGATAATAGGTGGATTGTTCCATACTCCCCGCTACTATGTAAGACTTTAACGCTCATATAAACGTGGAGTATTGCCACTCTGTCCAAGCCATTAAATATATATGTAAGTATATAAATAAAGGTTCAGATCAGGCAACTTTTAGCCTTAGAAACCCACACGATGAGGTCGAAAACTATTTAAATGGCAGGTACATAAGCACATCTGAAGCTGTCTGGCGCTTATTTGAATTTCCCATTCACGAGCGGCATCCTACTGTAGTGCATTTGGCCGTTCATCTAGAGAACGGTCAAAGGGTGTATTTTACACCAGGGACAGCTCATCAAGTTGTCCAAAACCCACGCAATACCACATTACTGGCATTTTTTGCTCTCTGTAATGAAGATGAATTCGTGAAAACTCTTCTGTATCATGAAGTCCCGCAATACTATACATGGGCAAATAATACATTCACTAGAAGGAAGCGTGGTGAAGATGTAGTTGGACATCCGGGGATAAAAAGATGCCGCTTTAGGTAGAGTCTACGGATACATCCATCCCAATCAGAGTGTTTTTATCTTAGGATTCTACTGCACCACGTACGCGGTCCGACCTCATTTGCATACCTTAAAACTGTAAACGGTATTGTCAAAGAGACGTATCAAGCAGCTTGCCGTGACCGAGGTTTACTTGAAAACGATGATCATTGGGGTAACACTTTAAGCGAAGCTTCGTTATCACATTGTCCAAAAAACTAAGGAGTTGTTCGTAGTCATACTTTTATTTTGTCAACCATCGGAACCATTGGAGTTATGGGATACTTTCAAAGATCAGTTCTGTGAAGATATTAGACATCGTATCAGACAACAAAATCAGGATAACACTTCACCCTTCACTGAAGTCATTTATAATGAAGTATTAATTGAAATAGAAAACAAACTTCTAGAACTAAACGACAAAAATTTAAGTGATTTTGGATTACCTTCTCCCGTTCGTACCCAGAATAATACTATTGACACAATGGTACAACAGTATAACAGCAATGATCTAACAGCGTTTGTTAATGACAATGTGCCAAAATTAGTACCAGATCAAAGACATGCTTATGAGACTATTGTGGACAGCGTGGGACGCACCAGGAGGCACCGGAAAGACTTTTCTCGCAAATTTGATACTTGCTAAGATACGGCAATCAGGGAAGATAGCGATTGCAGTTGCTTCGTCAGGAATTGCTGCAACTCTCTTGAACGAAGGAAAAACTGCTCACTCTACGTTTAAACTCCCGCTATCCGTATCTTTAGATCAACGGTCTACGTGCTCTATTCGGAAAAATGGGCCTCTTGGTAAGTTGCTGCAAGACGCGTCGTTGGTAATATGGGATGAATGCACCATGAGTCATAGAGCTCATGTGGAGGCCGTGGACCGTACTTTAAAAGACCTCCGAAGCTCTGCTAATGTCATGGGTGGTATCACTTTTGTATTTGCTGGAGATTTCCGACAAACGCTTCCTGTCGTCAACAGAGGTACGCGAGCAGATATTATGAAGGCATGTTTAAAATCGTCTCACCTTTGGACATCTGTTCAACATTTGAATTTGCGTACTAATATGAGAGCTCATCTACATGGAAATACGCATAGCAATTTTCCACAACAGCTGCTGAAACTGGGAGAAGGAATTTTTCCATCTTTAAATTTGGGCACCGATTATGCGGTTACTTTTTATGAGTCTCTAGGGCAAATAGTCTATAATTTAGATAGTCTGATAGATGCTATATATCCTGACATCGAAAACTTACATCAAAATGATTTTCGTTGGCTGTGTTGTAGAGCAATAGTTTCTCCCAGGAATGAAACAGTCAACGAAATAAACAATTTAATTATGCAGAAAGTACCGGGTGAAGTTAAGTGCTATAAATCCATAGACACCGTCACTAACATCGAGGACGCAGTGCACTACCCCCAGGAATTTTTAAATTCTCTGAACCCCGCTGGGCTTCCACCTCATGAAATGTCGTTAAAGTTGGCACGCCGATAATGCTTCTCAGAAATTTAAGACCCCCCAACATGTGTAATGGCACGAGACTTCTTATAAAGGAGCTAAAAGATAATTTAATAGTTGCGAAGATTATCACCGGCCCTGCAGCTGGTGAATTAGCTCATATACCAAGAATACCCATGATCCCTACTGATTTGCCTATACCCTTCAAAAGGCTCCAATTTCCAGTAAAAATTTCTTTCGCACTCACGATAAACAAATCCCAGGGCCAAACATTCAAATTAGTAGGAATTGATTTACGAAAAGAATGTTTTACGCATGGGCAACTTTACGTTGCCCTATCACGGGTCGGGGCTCCCGACCATCAGTATATTTTGTTACCAGAAAATAATATAACGTCAAATGTTGTGTATAGAGAAGCTCTACAATAATAGCTTAAGTTTTCTATCCTAAAACAACAGGTTGCACTCCGGGACTTAACAAATAACATCCACAGAAAGAAAATCTGTTCAGCCTGCGGATAGTGACTGCTTCGTCGATGTTAGTGTCGGTGTCTGTGACCTGGGATTGACCTGGGAATCATTTTGTTTGCTGACCGTGTCTTTCCTGGGTAGGCTTTTTGCAGCGGTAACCGACATCCACGCGGGCGGAGCCGCGGGCGACCGCTAGTTATAATAATAATCAGAGATTTTTATTACAATATTTTAAAAGCACAGAATAAATAATAGTAGTACGTACTAAAAGTAAGTAGGATGTAATATTTATACTTAAACACGCCTTGGACTTTATGGAGTGACCTGAATGACGATAGGATGATCATATGAGCATTATGAGTCGTGCACTTTTGGATTTTCCAAACTTTTTTTTAAATTGAAGTTTGACATAAAATTATCGGAAAATTTGAAGTATATAAGGTTTTTAGTGAGAACTTGTGTGTATTTAAACTACTTTAAAAATTCATGTTATACGTATTCATGTTATACGTATTTTTTTTAATGCGCTTAGGGCATGCCCAATTGGATATACCAATATATTTGACACTCTAATAAATTTCTTTTGAGAGTTATATAGATAGAGAGTATAGTATATTCGTCATTCATTTTATTGAGGATAGATGTAGAAGTCTATGGGCCACAGCAAACACTTACCATCAGGTGGACTGTGTGCTTGTTTGTCACCCTTATCCTATAAAAAAAAATCTTATAAGCCGTGAGAGCTAGATTTTAGAGGTGCTAAGAGGTGGTAAGACTACTTTTCTGTCTACGAGTTTTACTGTATAGGTACTATTCTCTTACTTATTTTGCCACCAGATATCAGTACCTGTACTGTACTGTATTCCGGTCTGAAGTGTATAGAGAGTCAGTATGATTACAGGCTGTGAGGTATTCCATCTAAGTCCTCAGTCATGATAACGCAGTTGTAGTTTTTTTGTTCTAAGTTACTTGCAGGTGTCTATGGGCAGTCCATGCAGTAGCCACTTACCATCAGGTGGACTGTCAGTTCGTTTGTCACTTGTTTTATAAGATAATTAAAGTCGACTCGTGATTTCATGTAAGAAACTGCAGTTGAAAGTTAAAGCCCTCGAAATGCAACACATGACTATAGCGTAAGCGCACACGCAGACACGTGATCGCTTCGTGATTTCGTATGAGACGCGAGCCGTACAATGAAGTCTGTGCAACGACTAGACTTTGAACGCACTTGACCTGAAACTATCAGGTGGCGGCTCCTGTATAACACTAACCTAAAATTTAAATTTATATGTATTATGTATTTATATATATTTATATAGTTATACATAGCCCAACGGATTAGTAAGCTGAAGTGGCAATGGGCCGGCCATATAACTCGAACAACCGACAACCGATGTGGAAGAAAGGTTCTCGAGTGGCAGCTTCGTACCGGTAGGCGAAGTGTAGAAGTGTAGGGCGTCCTCCCACTAGATGTAGTGACGACCTGGTAAGACATGCAGGAAGTCGATGGATTCAGGTGGCTTAGGACCGTGCTTTATGGCATTCCTTGGGGGAGACCTATGTTCAGCAGTGGACTTGTGAAGGGCTGTAATGATGATGATAATGATTAAACAAACTTTTTAAACAGAACAACAGCTAGATAAAATCAGCACTCACCTCCAAGATTTCATCGCCGACTTTAACAGCTGGCGTGGCCTTCGCGGCCGCTCCGGCTGGATGCATACCGCACACGAACACCGCCATCTTGCTGCGGTCTCGATGCCCGGCCAGACTGAGACCGAGACCGGCTTTCGGGGTCCGCTCCAACTTGACCACAACCACGCTGTCTCCGAGCGATGCATACTTCTTTCGGATTTTATCTGTAGGACAATATATTTTGTTATTTATCAACTGTAATACTACTAGTCTATCTAGTATAATTATCTATTTAAAAAAATACTAGTTATGCTATTAATCTTACCACAGAACTAAAAAAAAAACATGCGTGAGTGTCTTGGAACACTCGGTTGGAACGAAGTTCCTTTCGTAGTATATTATTATTCATAAACGTATTATATTATTGATTAACAAAGTCCACTGCTGAACATGTCTGCCCCATACATTGGGGGAGACATGTTCCTCCCGGAAATAAAACTAAATGTATTAAATTTACAACAACGAATGTTAAAAATCTGGGTACCAATGTGTTTTTAAATGGGGAAGAACTGAGCCCTGTTGAATCCACTGTTTTTCTTGGCATCACTCCCGACGCAAAGCTTCAGTGGGGCCCCCATATATCCAAACTAGCAAGCAGACTAAGTTCTGCAGCCTATGCTGTAAAAAAGATTAGAGGTCTCACTAGTGTCGAGACAGCTAGATTAGTTTATTTCAGTTATTTCCATAGCATAATGTCTTATGGGATTTTGCTATGGGGAAATGCAGCTAATTCAGAAACTATTTTTGTTTTACAGAAGAGGGCCATTAGAGCTATTTACAACCTAAAACCGAGAGAGTCTCTTAGAAATAAATTTAAAGAAATAAATATATTAACTTTGGCCTCTCAGTATATTTACGAAAATTTGATGTATGTTCACAAAACAAAGGTAGTTTTAGTAAAAAGTGATATAAATACTGTAAACACTAGGAACAAACACAAGCTAGTGATACCAGTTTCTCGACTCCACAGAGTCAGTAATTCATTCTTGGGGCAATGTATACGCTATTACAACAAGGTCCCGGAAAGTGTACAGGCTCTCTTCTCTCTATTACCAAGTTTGAATGTATTGTTAAGCTGAAACTGTATAAAAGGGTTATTATAGTATAAATGAATACATGGTTGATAATAACCCTGGAATGAGGTGGTCGCTTCCAAGCAGTTTCTAAAATAAATTTTGTACTTAAATAGTTTGTACAACCATTAATGTAAATTTACTTTTAAAAAAAGTCCCGCTGGGTTTCTTGCTGGTTCTTCCCAGGACAGAGGTTTTTTTTTCGAAACAGTGGTAAAGTAAAAAATGACTTTCAATAAGAATTACACATGTAATCTATATTGAATAAAAAATTATTCCATTCTATTCTATTCTATTCCTCAAAGGGGGATATTTGCCAAAGTTCTCACTAAACGTAGTGATTATGTCACAGTCAAAACTCATAACCAGTCAAAACCACTTTTGACTGTAATAAATCAGGCAAAAGTAGTTTTGACTAAGGACGTTGGTTAATACCACTTTTAACTAATGCAGTCAAAAGTAGTTTTGACTAAGGAAGTTGGTCAAAAGTAATTTTGCCTCATTTAAAGTTCAGACTATCGGTCAAAACTCGCAATATCAGTGACAGTAGGTGAAGGTGCGGCTGGGGTGATATAAAATATAATATTGAAGAAATTTTATTTTTTAATTTCAGAAATTCAAAAAGTAGAAGTCAAAAGTAGTTTTGACTAGCATTCTTGGTCCAAACCACTTTTAGCCGATGTAATTTGGTCAAAATCACTATTATCCAATATTTTTGCACTTAAAAATGGTTTTGACCAACGTGCTTAGTCAAAACTACTTTTGACGGCAAAAATCAGTTAAAAGTGGTATTGACCAACGTCCTTAGTCAAAACTACTTTTGCCTGATTTTTTACAGTCAAAAGTGGTTTTGACCGGTTATGAGTTTTGACGGTAACAACCGGGTGTTTGGTGGGTGGTCCGACAAACTGAAATGGGAGATAGATGGGTTCGTTAGAAGCATATTTTCTTAGTAAATTTTTTTCTATCTCTTACCATTTTTTTAAATTGAATTTTTAAATTTTTTGTAATTATCCCAATTTTCTAGTATTTTGGTTCAATAACTTCTACTATTTCTAGTTTTCTACCATGTTTTTATTTTCCTAAGAAATATATTTTTTAAATTAAAAGAAAGATTGAAAGCCTAAAAGGCATAAGAAAAATACTTACGACACATTGAAAGTGAACAAACGAGAAAAAATTGTAAGCCCTTAAGTTTCCAGCCCTTAAAAAATAAACAAATATGTTGAGTAATTTCAAATGGCCATAAAAAAATTCTATTTCATCTCTTTCTATCGGTATATCACATGTTACATAAAACTTTAAATTATCAACAAAATTATTGATAATCAAATGTGAGGACAGAATTAAAATATTACAAGTTCCGTAAAATTGCCAGGGCACCTAAACTGGTTTTTATGGTTTCATTTATGCGTGTGCGAGCCAGGTAGATGTTGTCTCTTTCTGGTGGTACAGGCGAAGTTACGACGCGCGGATCAGCTACCTGCTTCTGTTGTTATTTAATTTAGTCGTGATTTGACTGTCTCTGAAGCTACTTATGAGTTCTTTTCGACATTCATTGTTGAACAGTTTCGTTGAGTTTAGTTTTGTTTCGTTGATTGTTAAGTTTTGTTTGTTATTTGTTTCTGTTTTCGGACGGTAGTGTTCAAACTTAATTCAAAATACTGCAGTGATTATGGCTCAACGCACTTATTTTACTAACCAGGAATACGCTGATATGCTTTTGGTTTATGGCCGGGCCTAAATAACGGCCACAGAGCACGTAGACTTTATGAGAGCTGTATCCCACGAGAAGGTTGCCTAGCCATGATACGTTTGCAAATACTTATAGAAGGCTACGTGAAACTGGCAAATTGCAACACAGGGAACCAGGAGTACGTGGAAGACCACTTGATGTTGCTGTGGATGAGCGTATCTGGCGGCTTTGACGATGATCCCACTATAAGCATTAGAAAAGTAGCGACTGAACTCGGCTTTTCTGTATGGAAAGTGTGGTCGGTTCTCCGCAACCATTGCAAGCACCCATTTCACCTCACCCCAGTGCAAGTGTATTATTTCTTCTTTTATAAAATTACTGTTTATCTTATACATTATTAATTATTTCATACATTTTAAAGTGAGTAAAGTAACTTACACTATTTTTTGTGCTAGGTATCGTGGAAGGAGATTTTGCACGGCGTACAGAATTTTGCAGCTTTATACTGCACAAAGATGTCGACGATAATCAATTTTTGAAGAGCATTTTATGGACCGACGAGTCGAAGTTTACGAGAAGGCATTTTCAATCAACATAATTTACATTATTGGTCAGATAAAGATGAAAACCCACGTAAAACGAGACAAATATCGCATCAGACACGGTTTAGTGTTAACGTGTGGGCAGGTGTGATCGGAAGATATTTAATCGGTCCTCATTATCTACCTGATAATTTAAACGGAGATAATTATTTACATTTTTTACAAAATGATCTCCCGGAACTAATGAGCGAGGTACCAATAATGAATGAGGACACAAGAATAATATTTCAAAACGATGGCTGCCCTGCCCACTATCGCAGAACCGTGAGGAATATTTAGATGCGGTATTTCCGAACACGTGGATAGGGAGACTCGGACCTATCGAATGGCCTGCGAGATCCCCAGATCTGACTCCACTGGATTTTTATGTCTGGGGCCGAGCAAAGAAATTGTATACAATGAAATACAAACAAAAGAAGAGTTGATTGGAAAAATAAATGCTGCTTTTCATATTATGAAAGAAAAATACGATTAAAAAACTACGACTGAAATACGTCGAAGATATCGAGCGTGTCTGCATAATGTAGGAGGATATTTTGAACAATATTTGTAAATTTAGTAAAAAATTACTAGTACTTATTTTTTTATTATTATTGAGCAAGACCCTGGTTAGTGTAGTGTAGACACAACCATTAACTTTTTTGTATTAAATACAATAATAGGCGCTCGTATGAGCTGGTAGCTGTAGCTGACCCGCGGGTCCTAAGCGGAAATATTTTAATTCCCCCGCCCTCACATTCAATTATCAATGATTTTGTTAAATAATCTAAAGTTTTATTTGACATATGATATACCGATAGAAAGAGGGTAAATCAGGAAAGTTTTAAGGCCATTTTAAATTACTCAACAATTTTATTTATTTTCTGGGGCTGGAGAAAACTTAGAGGTTTACAATTATTTTCTCGTTTGTTCACTTTCAATGTATCGTAAGTATTTTTCTTATGCTTTTTGGGCGTTAAATCTTTTTTAATTATACAAATCATTATACTTGGGAAAAATAAAATAAATGGTAGAAAACTAGAAATAGTAGAAGTTATTGAACCAAAATACTAGAAAATTGGGATAATTACAAAAATTTTAAAATTCAATTAAAAAAAAATGGTAAGAGATGGAAAAAATTTACTAAAAAATATGCTTCTAACGAACCCATCTATCTCCCATTTCAGTTTGTCGGACCACCCACCAAACACCCTGTATACTCATTGGTTCTCACGTTTGCCAGGCGTTGTTATCAGGAAGATGTTGCTTTCTATCTCCTGTTTCTGTTCCCTCTGTCGCATCTTACGATACCCACGACGATGATATGAAGTAGTTGGTTCTTTTACGCCGCCACTACATTGCAAAAATCTCTACTTCCTCAAAAAATGGTAATGTTTTTTTTAATTAATTTATTTGCTTCCAGTTCTAAGTACATAATATTTTATATTGTTACGAGCTTGGGGTTCGAGACAATTAAAAACTGCCGAGTGAATTACCAAAATTGACACTTTAATTACAGAACACTAATTACAACTAAAAACCACACTAATAACAAAATACAATTGTACTACAGATCACTTTAATTCGCAGTTGTATCGCTTCGAAGTATTCGTTTGTATCGCCAATTCAATACTGACTCGGTCGCGGTCTATACCGGCCTTATATAGGGCCTCAGATAGTTTCCAGAACCTTCTACTGTAGAAACATCTAGAATGTTCGAGTACATATCGGTCCCGAAATTTCTAGAAGGATCTTGACTCTCCTAGTTCTGCTACTCGATACTAGAGGGCGCTAGTGGTAACTAGTGTTGCCATGTATAAACCATTAATAGTGGCGCGCAACAATATTATATTATATTATTTGGGGTAGCTTACAGCTGCATTTACAATCTAGATTACTATATTAAAATTTATATGTCAATAAAAAGCTTCCACATATAGGCATAATACATTAACAACAAATCGTTACTCAGACACACTACTTATGAAATCTATTGTAAGAGTAGATTTAATGCTCGCAATACTATCACAGAATAAGTCTAAATCGTTGTTTTCGGAATAGTTATTAAATAACCTCAAAGCTGTTGGTATAAAACTGTTACTCCTATAATTAGTATGACAAGATGGAACATGGAGTAATACATTTTTGCGTAGTTTTTTGGCAGGAGCTCTCAGTAAGATTTTACTGAGAAGCTCCGGACAATCCATTTTACTTTGTGCGACTTTTATTAGAAAACAGACGTCAGCTATGTCTCTGCGTATGTTTAGAGGCAATAGGTGAAGTCTTAAGCAGCCATCCTCGTAGTCGGCAAAAGGTAGGTTAAATTTATGATATAAGAAAGCAGTGAACTTCTTTTGAATTTTTTCAATATTGTTAATATAAATGGCTACGGACGTAAGCACAATACAATATTTTTTAAAGTTTTCATTGTTTTAAATTGTTTGGCATAACGTTTAACAAAACCTAATGCTTTATAAGCTTTGTCAACAATGTGATCTATATGGAGAGTAAACAATAGTTTGCTGTCATGAATTACTCCCAAGTCGTTTATTTTGGATTCATTCATCAGAATTTGATTTTTAAGTTTATAATTATTATAAAGATTATTTTGCTTACGGGAGTACGTAACACGGAAACATTTAGATACATTTAAATCTAATTTGTTATTCCTACAGTAAATATCTAATCTAATCAAGTCATCCTGTAAAAGATATACATCCGAGAAATTTTTATAACTCTAAAAATTTTCATGTCGTCTGTAAATAAAACGAAATTTGAGTAAGAAAAACAAGTACTAATATCATTAATAAAAATTAAAAACAAAATATAAACATAATACATACAATCACAATCTGCCAAACTGTGAACACAGTTTGTCGGCAGCAGTTCTCATGGATACAAATATTTATGTACTACTTTTATAAAAAACACAAAAAAGGAAAAATAAAATAAAATACAATAAACAAAACTTATTAACTACCTAAAAAGTAAAAAATAAAATAAAATAATGTAACAAAAATAAAAATAATGTAACAAGAAATTAAACAAAGGATATTGAAGTTAAGCGTATCTGTGTATATATGTATGTAAATATATACATATGTAAGTATGTCTGTATGTATGAAAGTATGTATGTATATTTCTTTGGCACGCTGTGTATATAACTACTAACATATGAGGTGTCGTTAGATTCGACTTAGTTGCGATAGTCACATAGGGTATAAAAAATTCTCAGTGAACTTTTTAACGCAGTCGGGTTATTTTAACTGTTTTAACCCGTAAGCTTGTAAAATAAACTGCTATTTGTCGGCAGAAATAGTTAAGAGGGTACCTTATCAGACGGCGTCATAGGCAAAAAAAAGTTGTACCACCTTTTATTAAATTAAATAAATTTTAATTTAATTTATTTTATTGTGTACATCAAAACATAGAGCGGAATATTTACTAGAGATGAGCCGAATATGGATTTCACCGAATACGAATATTCGGCCGAACATTATTCGGCAGGATCACCTCGGTACCTAACCAATTCATGTCCAAACTTCTTTACGTAAAGCACGCGGGATTAGCGCCGGATCGTGCCCCTCGCACCCCCGCCACACCTGACATGTTATTGCATCATCTAGTACTGAGCAAATTGCCGGCACGTGCTTATGTTTTGACTGTTATTGTGAGAAAAAAAAAGTGTTTCGTATTCTTAGTGAAAATTGATAATTATATGATAGAAATGAGTGGCAGGAGGAGATCTACTATTTGGACTTATTTTAGAGAAACTGATGACCAAAGTAAAGTGAAATGTACGATTTGTGAAAAAATACTTTCGCGGGGTGGCAGCGGCAGGAAAGCTTCATCCTCAGCTTTAAGCAATTATTTAAAATTGAAACACACTGCGGAATTTTTTGGTCTGGAAAAACTGGTGCATCAGGTAGGCTTAAATATACAAAATATTGAAACGACACAGAATCTGAAGTTGCACAAGTTACCCAACCCTCTACCAGAGATGCTCAATCTACAAAAACTAAAACCTGTCCAACCACTCAAACTACACTAGAAGATTCATTTATTTCCAAATGGCGAATCGACGACCACAGATCACTTCCAATTACGAATTCAATTGCTGAAATGATAGCAATAGATAACCAGCCAATTCCTATAGTCGAAGATAAAGGCTTTAATCGGCTCATGCAGTTAGAAAATATATAGGTGAAACAGTGATTCCACAACTGTATGAAAAATTGAAAAGCACTATTCAAGGTGAGCTATCTAAGGCCAAATGTCTATAGATTACATCTGACATGTGGACAAACATGTTCGTACATTTCAATACAGTGGACACTTTGAGTACCACTTTAACGAATGTTCGGTGATTTAGCCGAATATTCGGCCGAATACGAATATTCGGTAAAGCTGCCGAATATGCCGAATACCGAATATGAAACGAATATTCGGCCCATCTCTAATATTTACAGTGCCTCATATCGAGTGAAAAATATAGTTATACATCTTACATTATATTAATGTTTTGTTTTGTGTCTGGATGTTTTCAATGCAGTAAGAGGATAGCGTGTTTTTAAAAAAAAATATTAAATTATAATTCCCATTCGAATTCAAAACCGTTTGATAGAAGCCAAGTATACGGACCGCCGAGTAAGAGTTGAGGATAAGCAACGTAAAAACAAAAGAAGTATTTTTCCTCGTACGCCTTCATCCCAGCTAACGCACCGATCCACTAATAACTTGGTTAGATATACGACTATATATATAAGTTTATTACATTCCTTGGACAATCTAGGGCCGGCCGTCCATTAATCAGGCCTCTAGCATTCGTTTATTGGGCACTTAAAATGCCATATCATGGTGACATAATCCGAGTGGCCTCGGAAATATGCCCTCGCTCTTGATTGACCGCTTTATTAATCTTCAAACGAAACTAGTTTGGTAGTCACCTTTTATCTATATATATTTAAAATAAAATTGAATTGTCTGTCTGTAATATCGAAATAAATGGCCTTTGTTGAGCTGAAGGGGTTATTTGCATGACACTATACATCTATATCTATACAAATAAATAAAATTGAAGTGTCTGTTTGTAATGTTAAAAAAATAGCTTTTTACTAAACGCATATGAAAGTATATACGGTACTAATAACAAAAAAAACATTTTTAAAATTTTTGTCCGTCTGTCTGTCTGTTTGTTCCGGCTAATCTCCGAAACGGCTGGACCGATTTAGACGGGACTTTCACGGGCAGGTAGCTGATGTTATAAGAAGTAACTTAGGATACTTTTATTTTAGAAACAGAAATAGGGTTCCGCGCAAAAAAAATTAAAACCCATGAAATAGAAGTAAATTCCACGCGGGCGAAGTCGCGAGGGTCAGCTAGTCATTTTTATAAATGTTGTCTGTCTGCTTGTCTGTCTGTCCGGGCTATTTTTCGGAATGGCTAAACAAATTGTAATAAAACTTAACAAACAGATAGAGAGAGAGAGAGAGAGAGAGAGAGAAAGAGAGAGGCAGACACAGAGAGAGAGCAATGCCAGGAGTGATCTAGCTTTATATAGAATAAGGGTGACAAACGAGAACACAGTCCACCTGATGGTAAGAGGATGTGGCCTATAAACTTCTACATCTATCCTCGATTTAGAATCAAAATATAGTTGTCATTCCTGGGGACTAAGATGGAATGCCTCGTTTCCAGTAAAAAGGGTGTTCGGTTCTCTACATTCACCGTACGATACACAGCAACATTAAGCTGCTATTTAATGTTGCTCTTCAGTGAAAGCATGGCGAATTCGCTTAATAAATACCATTCGCCGTCACCTGAGGGAAACAAAGCTGGATATGGGCAGCAGCGTCTTCTTGATAACAATTCAAAATTATAAACACCTCCGGTTTCCAACCCGCTTGCCAAGCGTCGCAACTATGGCAAAATCCCCCCTATGAGGCATGTAGGGGGAGGCCTTTGTTCAGCAGTGGACTTTTATGTGCTGTAATGGAGGGATGGATGGTGGGCTCTCACCTGCCTATGTGGTGATGAAAATTAAGATGACAATAACTTTGGCCTTTAGCCAGTATTGAGTTGTCTAACTTTAAATAAAATATGGATGACACCTTACACAATTAAAAATATATTTACGAGTAGATCCACAAGTGGTAAAATTAAAAATTTGTACAACCCTCTTCAATATAAATAAAACGAGAACATCATCAATGTAGTCGAAGTCAATTAAATACGCATTATTAAGGATAACTCAAAAACTACTGCTCAGATCTTGATAAAATTTATATGGGACCACATGAGAAGCACCAGTTTTAAAATAAAGAAAAGAACGGAATAAAAATCATCAAAATCGGTTCACCTAGGAAAAAGTTCTGAGGTAACATAAGAAATACAGTCGAATTGAGTACTTCCTACTTTTTTTGAAGTCGGTTAAAATATCATAATTTTATACACACACACAAGTGCTTTATATCGCTGAAATAAAAACATACCGTTTCGTATATTTTGTAAAAGAAAATATATCATTTGCGAGTATATCTGCTTATTCATCCCCTTTATCCTTTCATACTCGAGCTTGCTCTATCGTTAAGCCTTCTTCATTTTAGTCGAACATTCAAAACGTAAATAAAAAACGGCTTAAATGTGTTAAAATTATTTACAGTAAAAGAATTGAATGAAACTACTTTTAAGGATTTTATCGCGTTAAAACAACAATAAAGAAAAAATACAAAATTGCACTTTCTCTTTGCAATAGGCGTAAAATGTTTGACATAGTATTTCTATACAAAATTATTAATAACCTAGTCAACTCCTCGTTGTTACTTAGCAGCAGGGCTAGCATGGGCAGGAGACAATTTTATCCCCGGGGAAAGGAGAAAATATTTATCCCCTCGCTTAGTTTTATCCACCCTTAGAGCATGGGCACACCGGTGGATATAATATCCGCAGTAGATAAAATGGGAGATAGACTTAGACTTAGATATATTTTTTGTATGAATATAAACTTCAACCCACGTCCAATAAACTAGGATAAAATCATCCCTTTCGAATGTCAAAAGCATAATTTTTATCTTTCATTTAGCTCCATGCTACGGACGGGGATATATGTCTACTCGTTATGTCAAATGGGATATACTTCTCCCCGTTTGACATAACAAGATAATTTTATCTCTTGTCATTGGATATTATCGGGGGATAAAATTTTTGTCCCCCGCCCATGCTAGCCGGGCAGATTGTCATTTGTTTCCCGAGTCCGTCTGCCAGTGCGCAGCTCACGTCCAAAACCACTTTTCGTAACTCCACGATATCATAAAAATTATACAAGTAACTCATTTGTGTATCGTTCCACTAACGTTTACAATAAAAAAATCACAGATATTGATTTATTTAATACTTCAGTATCAAAGCTTAAATCCGCTCTCTTTCAATGTTTGGCTTGTGAATAATCTAGTTACCCATCACTGAAAATGATGCAGCACTCAATTCGCTAATTGAATCTGAATTGAATCTGTCAGTGTTATAATAATCAGATTTTTAACATAGGTTTTTCTTCTCTCTTTTCCTTAATTGCACACCAAATGTTAACTAGTTACCTTATCTTAGAACCTAGTGTATTAATAAATAAATAAATTTATAATGTTCTTTAGTCCTAAAAGTGGGTCAATAAGTTTAAAATATTGTAAAAGTTTAGTTAAAGGTACTATAGGTATTTAGTTATGTTAATATTTATCCATCTTTACACTTGACTGTTTGTTGCCTTAAATAAATAAAAACAAAAAGAAACAAAACTAACATTGATTAATTCATAATGATATTATTCGCGTAAATGGAATATTTTGGCGGACTGCACTGTCTGTTTTAAAATTAATATGCTATCAAAAGTAGAATTTGAAAACTTTTTTAAAACGCGAAAAATTTATAAAATAATTGGTCTTGAATTATCTTAAATCTAAATCATCATCATCATCATCATTACAGCCCTTCACAAGTCCACTGCTGAACATAGGCCTCCCCCAAGGAATGCCACAAAGTACGGTCCCGAGCCACCTGCATCCAATGACTTCCTGCATGTCTTACTAGGTCGTCACTCCATCTAGTGGGGGGACGCCCTACACTTCGCCTGCCGGTACGAGGCTGCCACTCACACACTCACAGCTATATGGCCAGCCCATTGCCACTTCAGGTTACTAATTCTTTGAGCTATGTCGGTTACTCTGGTTCTATTGCGGATATCCTCGCTTTTAAGTCTATCACGCTGAGAAACGCCGAGCATAGCCCTCTCCATAGCTCGCTGAGCGACTTTGAGCTTCCTCATACGGCCAGCATGGAAGGACCACGTCTCAGATCCATAGGTCGTCACTGGCAACACGCACTGGTTGTACAATCTAGTTTTGAGGTTTTGAGGTATGCCTGACGAGAAGATGTTTCGTAATCTCCCGAACGCTGCCCATCTTAAATCTAAATAAGCCTACATTATTAATCACATCCAGGCGATGATATCATATGATATAAAATAATATAGATACTTAAGTCTTATTTTAATTAGGTAATAATTTGTTTATTTCTTTCTAAGTGTGTGAGCGCGAACCCTAGGAATGTAGGTTAAGTGCTGTAAAGGTAAATAACGAACGAGGTCGAGCATCAGCTGATCCTAATTGAATGAATGGAAGAATACTTGAACAATGCGCTCGGTAATGGAGTGGCTAAGCGTTCGGTTGCGATTCTGCAGGGCCGCAGATTCGAATCCTGCGAGGAACAAGTTGTCTGTCCCATATCAAAACCCAGTAAGTGGCATAAAAAATTTTTTTTTCTTCAAAATCTCACTTAATAGTAATTCTCTTCACATAGGTAAAACCACTGGCAATAAATCCTTATATATCTTGAATTCTTTAATGTATTATGAATAAATAAAACTTTTTAAGGTATACTTCGATTTTTTCATCGATCTCCTCTCAAAGTAAGTTTTAGTCGTTACTCTGTTTTTCGAATGGGACAGCTGAAGTGTTTCTATACCGTAAAATAACTGTTCCCAGTTTGGATGTTTGTCTTTGTGTAATTTATATGTGTGAATGTTTCGACTATACAGGCTTAAATTTTTGAATTTAATTGAAGATAATTAGCAAATAAACTTGGTCGACAATTTTTTTTATAGAATAAGGGTGACAAACGAACACACAGTCCACCTGATGGTAAGTGGATGCTGTGGCCCATAGACATCTACATTTATCCTCAATTAAGAATCAAAATGCAGATGCGTTGTCAGCCGTGAGGACTAAGATAGAATGCCTCGTTTTCAGTTAATAGGGTCTCCGGTTCTCTACACTCACCATACGAAACACGGCAGCATTAAGCTGCTATTTTACGCTGGTTTTCTGTGAGAGCGTGGTCCTTCCCCGGTCGAGCCGACCAATTCGTGCTACAACTATACTATTAATACAGCTGCAGCATGGCTCTAACACGTAAAAAACCTTATTGTATACCTTATTCAATAAAATAAAAAATAAAATAACAATACCTGTGACGTCAATATAGGGCTATATTTGAAAATTAGCGCTGCTGTCATTTATTACAGTAGCAGTTAGCTGTAATAAATTATCTTGTAAGTTTCTTTTTCTTTGTGATGTTAAATAAAGTTTCCTATTCCATTCTATTCTATAATGCAACTGTAACACTCATTTTAAGCCAGAGCGTAACTACGCCTATAAATAGTTTCGTGTATAAGCGCATATAAAAAGGAAATGATTACAAAGTGTGTTTGAAATCCATTTAGAAAATTGGGTTGGGTAAAGAGTTTTAGTAAAATTAATAAACGCTCTACCGTGTGGATAACGAAGACCCTTTATCCCTTTAATATTAGAAGCTAATAAGGTAAATTGAACGTGACATGCAAAATATATTATAATGTGATTATATTATATATAAAACATAACTTTCAAATGATCTTCGAGAAACGGGGTCACTCCTTTTTGAAAGGCCGGCAACGAACCTGTGATTCCCCTGGTTGCAGTTCATGGGCGGCGGTCGACACTTACCATCAGGTGAACCGCATTCTCGTTTACCCTCTTCTATAAAAAAAAATCGATGAGCTGTTCATCTCCCATTTTGACTACGAAACGCGTGCACGGTGCAAATGTCTATTTGTTTATGACGTGCTACGCGTAAGTTCTAGGAACACACTGGTCGTACGCGTGGGATTGCGTACGAACAGTTCCCAACTTCCCTCGCCGATCTAGACATGCATACGTTGCGTACGTGGGACCAGTCCTGTCTCTTTGTTTGGTATATTATTGTTAGCAATGACAACGTCAAGAAATGTGACGAATGAATTGTTGTTAATTAATATAAATATTTATAAGCGAAGTTTAAAATATTCTAACTTTATCCAGACCGATATGATCTTAAGCCATTCAAACTATGAGTGAACGGGTACCTCTTGGGCTATCGTGATCTCTACCATTGACCGCAGCGCTAATTACTGTCAAATAACTAAGCGACCATCGCTTTAGTAAAGTTAAATATGTTTACTTCTTCGACGTAAGAAAATCGAATTTTGTTTGTCAATTGTTGGAACGAAGTTCCTTATCGGACGGTACGAATTTGGCGGATGGGGACTAGGCGAGAAAAAGTGTAAGATTTTTCCGTCACGACCCCTTCTGACGTAGTGTAGACGGCCTTGGCGGCTATAAGGAAGCGAGATGGAATAATATCCATCTCCCTCGCACTTTTTCTTATCTTGCCATGAAAGAAATATTATTTTAAATGACGCTTCATTTTAATAGACGCTAGTAATTCATTTATTTGTATTTGTTAATCAATAATATACAAGGTTTATCAATAATAATATACTACGAAAGGAACTTCGTTCCAACCGAGTATTCCACGACACTCACGCATGTTTTCATTTTATTAAATCTTCTACCGTTTCGAAATGAGGTTCCTCTGACTGGAGAAGAAACCGTGAAAGAAACTGTAGGTATCCTCTTTTTGTAATTTTAACCACATTTTAATAACTCGCTTTCTTGTATGTCTGTTCGGGTCAAATTTAGTAATTGATTTTAACTAACTTCCCGATGAGCTAGAGACTTGAAATTTTGAAAATGGCTCTGAATCGTATGACAATCTGTACATAATATAAAACAAAGTCGCTTGCCGCTGTCTGTACGCTTAGATCTTTTGAAACGCATAACGGATTTCAATGCGGTTACCATCAATAGACATAATAATTCAAATAAAAGGTTTATAAGTATAATACATGCATATTATATATTATAACTCTTCTGTCCGTGTGTATGTGACTGAACTTCTCCTAAACGGCTGGACCGATTTTGATGAAATTTTGTATGTGTGATTTAGTTGATTAGAGAATGTTTTAAATTCACAATTGGACCCGGTATCCGGTGGCGTTGTTGTCGAGCTCCAGAAATCAACCGTGCGAATCCGGGGCGGATCGCTAGTGTAAGTAATATATGAGATCAGGGGCAAGATCAACGACTACGTGCATTCCGAGGCACGGGGTAAAACACCGTCAACTTCCTGACTCCCGGCTGTTACTAAGAATTTCTTGACAGAAAAACTCAATAACTGATTTTTTCTTCGAACCCAGGACCTTATGATCAGCAACCGCGTTTACGACCACTAGACCAACGAGGCAGTTATCCACCACCATTTACTGTTGATCATTTTGCCTTGATCGTCACGTTTCGCTGGCGGATTGACGATCGCAGTACTTAATAGGTATCTCGCAACTTTGATCACACCGCCTTTATTTTTTGGCTGGCAAAACATGATGGTTGGTGGTGGATGGTAATGTGTAACTACATGTTATGTATACATACATAACTGCTTATTGATTCACTGGGTTATGTCAGTTTGTTTTTTTCTGTGGATTGTTACTAAGGATTTTATCACGCAATAATAAACGCTGTTGTTAGTCTTTTTATTTTAAAAAGCTGTTACAAGTAGCTTAAATGGAAATTCACATCAGAAAGGGTTATATTTCAAAGAATAGCCGTTCAAATATATAAATAGTGATATACCGTTAAAGCAACTTTTGAAAAAACGAGTAAATAAGGAATTTAAATAAATAGGAACTTTTATTTGAAATTATCCCAAATGTGATTTATGGACAACAACAACTACGCGTACGCGCGCTCCTCTGTGTGCGATACAATTCACAACCTAATTACCGACCGATCGACCCTTACGAATGTGTGCGTGCGTATTAAAATAGTAGGCATTAGATATTTATGAATGACAATCAGTTAAAATAATGCATTACCACGCATTTTTAATTTGAAAAGATAAAAAATACAGAATGTTTGAGATTTTTTTTAATTAATTTTTCTTCACAGTTTGCCTATATTACTTATTCTGAACCCTTCTCTGCAAATTTGGTCGGTTATTGCAAAATAACCTTGTATATTAAATCGAGCATAATTCTTTATATAACACTCATCCCTCCCTTTTTGTCACGCGCGTGATTGATGTCAGTTTAAGTATAGTTTTGCAACAGCCAAATCCTTTTGTATCTCAAAATCTTTTTTGAGAGTGCTGGTGACAAGTAATGATATTCGTAACCTCATAAAAGTCGTGGTAGCTCAGGCGCCCGCTGTAAATTTCACAGTACGCTAGTAACCTGGGTTCGAACCCCGCCGCCAACAATGAATGTAATTATTGATTGCAATTTTACGGGGTGATTTACCACGTGCAGATAAAGGAGAACATCTTGATTAAACCTGTACGTGAACTGCACGTCTAAGAAACATAAATATTTCGTAATAAATATTTCGCCAACACGCATTAAAGCATTTTTTACGTGGTAGAGCCATGCTGCAGCTATATTATGGTTGTAGCACGAATGGGTCGGCTCGACCGAGGAAGGACCACGCTCTCACAGAATACCAGCGTAAAATAGCGGCTTAAAGCTGCTGTGTTTTGTATGGTGAGTGTAGAGAACCGGAGACTCTTTTTACTGGAAACGAGGCATTCCATCGTAGTCCTCAAGGGTGACAACGCATTTGAATTTTTATTCTTAACATAAACACTCACGCCTGTCACCCAGAGGGGTAGGCAGAGATTATGGACTTCCATTTGGCACGATCCTGACACACCTCTCTCACCTCCTCCACATCCATATACCTACGCATACACGCTCGTCGGTTAAGGGTACTCTTAATTTGGCCCATTTTCAGTATATCGCCAATTTGGTCGATAAACCTTCGTCTAGGGCGTCCCTTCCCGACTCTGCCGTTCACCTCTGCCACATAAATTTGCTTTGTCACTCTTTCCTCATTCATTCTTTCTACATGACCAAACCACCGAAGCATTCCTTTCTTAATCCTGGTCACAACATCATCTTGCAAACCACACTCTTCTCTTATCACACAATTTCTCACTCTGTCATTCAGATTCAGCCCTAACATACTCCTTAATGACCGCATTTCTACAGCATTTATTCTACTCTCGTGCTTCTTCTGCCACACCCAACTTTCACTACCATACATTAAAGTAGGGACTAACACAGCATTTTGAATTGCCATACGTGCCTTTTTGGACACATTCTGACTTTCCACAACAGAGTGTAGAGCCCCATTTACTTTATTTCCTGCGTTCACTCGTCGTTCTATATCCTTATCATACCTACCATCCCTGCTAAATACACATCCCAAATACACAAACTCATCTACTTGCTCGACCAATTCCCCTTCTATTCTTAATTCACCATTTTTTACTTTCTTCTCTTTCAAAGACCATAACTTTCGTCTTACTTGCGTTCACTTTCATTCCCTTTCTTTTAATGAAATGTTCATTAATATAACCATCATTTGCAACTCGGCCGCCGACGACGCGAGTATGACTTGATCATCGGCGTACAAAAGGCATTTGACGGTTAACTCACCCATTCTTAACCCGCATTCTTCAACTTTCAGATTTTCCAAACAACTGTCCGTAAATAGGTTGAACAGCCACGGGAAGCCACACAGCCCTGTCTGACCCCTTTATGGATGCCAAACCAGTCCGAGTAGGCCCTGTTGATCCTGACACAAGCACTGGGTCCCTATACAGAGACTTCAATGCCTGTATCAATCCAGCACTCAACCCAAATGAGTTCAGTGTTTGCCATAATACATCCCTGTCCACTCTATCATAAGCCTTCATCCAGCACTCAACCCAAATGAGTTCAGTGTTTGCCATAATACATCCCTGTCCACTCTATCATAAGCCTTCCACGAACGCACAAAAACCTTTTGGTTTTTGGCCAAAACTTCTCCGCGATCATGCGCATGGAAAAGACCTGATCCGTACATCCCATTCCTTTCTAAATCCCTTGCACATCCCAAATTTTTCCATCAGTATCTTTCATAACTCTTTCAATTAGTATCTTAGCATACAGTTTTCCCACAATGCTAAGAAGACTGATACCACAGTAGTTTTACAGTCCTGCTGCGATCCTTTTCCTTTATATAGTGGGACTATCACGGCTTTGCACCAGTCTCCCGGTACCTGCTTAAGTTCCCAACACAATTGAAACAAAGTGTACAGCAGGTCTGCCACCACTTCCTCTCCAGCCCTTAGCATTTCGAGTGATACTCTATCATATCCGGCTGCCTTACCTGCTTTCATACTTTTCATTGCTTTCATTATTTCATCTATACTTATATCTCTATCTCTTTCCTCTTCTTTCGGAATTTCTATTTCATTTAATTCAAACGTCTCATCACTCATAAACACGCTTTCAAAGTATTCCTTCCATCTCCTTAAACTCGACACTTCGTCATTCAGAATACAGCCATTCTGGTCTCGTATAGCATCCATTCTAGACTGTTTTGAATGTCCCCTGGCAGTTCTTACGAGTTTCCAGAACATTTTAATATTTGCCTGGAAGTTATCCGATTTTTTTCTATCATTCTTCTCCGTTCTTTCTTGCTTTTTCCTTTCAACTACTTCTTTTACTCTCTTATTTAGATGTCTAAAGACTGCCTTTTTTCTTTCAATATCATCATTCTCTATCAATAACTAGCCTTGGTTGCTAGTAAATCTAGCCATGCTCTCTTCTTTGCTTCTACTTCCATCCGTACCTCATCATCCCACCATAAAGTGCTTTCTCCTAAAGTTGATTCTTAATCGAAGATAAATGTAGATGTCTATGGGCCACTGCTTCCATTTACCATCAGGTGGACTGTGTGCTCGTTTGTCACCCTATTCTATAAAAAAAAAAAGCAACGCGTGCAGCGCGTCAGATAAATTAGTTCTATGAAGCTCTTAGAAATGAGAGAAGGCCTATACTTTGGAACGAATACAGGCGTATTTACGTGGTAGAGCCACGCTGCAGCTATGTTATAGATTTTCATATACATTTTTCATACTTAAGCTTATCCCGTTCGATGACCAACAAAACTCTAACTATCCCGATGCATAAATCTACATACTGCGCGGATTCCTTTACGGTATCATCAATTACACTTTGGAATAACCTTCCACGAGATTTAAAAGATGCTCCCTCAATAACTCAACATTTAAACGTAAGGTTGAGGCACATTATTTAAAATTACTTCATTAATGTTATTGGTTTATATAATATTATAATTTTCTATACTAGATTGTATGTATTTTATTGATATAGTATGTATATACATTTGTATATATGTATAAAGTAACATATTTATATTATATTATATTATATTTTTAAATAATATGTGAAAATAAGTTAGTTTTTTCTGTTGCGGCTCTACCCATAGCTCTCACCACACTACCAAAGGTTAGCTGGCAGAGAATGCCTTTTCGGCATTAAGTTCGCCTTTGTACCAAATGTTTGTTTGTTTGAGTGCAATATAGAATTTTCTATCTATCTATCTATAGTTGTAGCACGATTGGGTCGGCTCGACCATACCACGCTCTCACGGATTACCAGCTAAATTAGCAGCTTAATAGGTACTGCTGTGTCTTATGGTGAGTAGTTAGAAACGGAGACCCTTTTTACAGGAAACAAGTTATTCCGTCTTAGTCCTCAGCGGTGACAACACATCTACATTTTAATACTTAACCGAGGATAGATGAAGATGTCTTTAGGCCACAGCATCCGCATACCATTGGGTGGACTGTGTGCTCGCTTCTCACCCTTTTTCTATAAAAAAGCCTGTAACTTTACTTTTGTATATTTGTATGTAAAAAAATAATTTAGATCGGCTGCAGTGATGAATGGAATATAATAGAATAGATTTTTTTTAAATTCAATATAAATTATTACATAATACTTATTAAAAGTCAATTTTTATTTACCATTGGATCGGAAAATACCTCTGTCCTTGAAAAGAACCAGCAAGAAACACAGTGGGGTATTTTTTTTAGATAAACATATGTATTTTTACAATAACTTTGTACAATTGTAATTATAATAGAACCAGCATGGCAGCGGTCACATTATTCCCACGGGTTAATTTCATTCATGTGTGTGTTCATTGTTGATAGCATTTAATCTCAGCCGGTACACACATCGAGTTGTCAGTTTCAGAATATTAAAGGTAATATCTGGTATGTTAATAGGCTAAGAGGCATACTAAATTAGTACAAGGAAGTTGTAAAGCTGTAGCCATCTTTGTTCGGAGCATGGCTATACGAGTAAATAATAAATCTACATATTGTGCCTTTTGCGTGAAATTGGAGGATGATATAAAGTCAATCAACTCTGCTAAACGTTTGTTACAATGAATTGTTAACCGTCATATAGGAGGGCGTACTTAATTCGTGTGCTTATGTATTTTTTGTATGAACGGGCATCACTTCTTTGTTGATCAAACTATTCTAATTCTTCTTTTATTAACCTTTCATTATCCGCGCTCCCTAAAAAAATGGCCCTTTGTACCGGGGCCACTTGAAATAATCACGGCGCCCGGCACTTAAGTCAACCTTTTTTGTTATACTTCAAGGGTGGTTTTTTTTTAAGATAAGGGTGATAAACGAGCACACAGTATACTCGACAGTAAGTGGATGCTGTGGCCCATATGCATTTACATTTATCCTCGATTAAGAATCAAAATGCAGATGCGTTGTCACCCCTGAGGACTAAAATGGAATGCCTCGTTTCCAGTAAAAAGGGGTCTCCGGTTCTCTACACTCACGATTTGAAAAACAGCAGCATTAAGTTGCTATTTTACGCTGGTATTCTGTGAGAGCTTGGTCCCACCCCGGTCGAGCCGACAAATTCATGCTACAACCATAATATAGCTGCAGCGTGGCTCTGCCCACGTTTAATGTTAAGATTTTTTTTTATTCTTATCTTTAGAAAAATAAGATATGAAATTTTTAATGTTACTGTTTAGACGACATTCTTGTTGTTACTTTGAACCTGTGATATTCCTTCGTCTACTAAAATTTTTTTGGTGAAGTTGAGAATGAAGTTTTGAAAATTTAAAAAATCAAAGTACTTCAAAAACTAAAAAGAATAAAACAATTTCCACATAATACCTTCTAAAGTGTTCAGAAACTATGTGGATAATATTTTTAATTATTAATGTCAGTTTTTATATTTTTTAAATTTTTTTGAAGTTATACCTCTTTTGGGGCGTCTGGGAAAAATGATGAGAGTAAATTTTTACGATACGCGCGCACACCGACACCTAAAAGCGACAACTTCAGTGGGTAATTGTCTCTCAAGTTTTTTGTTTTGTTACGCTAAAGAAGTATAACTTCCTACGTGCGTACATAAGTTCACACACACACGTTCTTTTTTTAGAAAATGTTCCTCTTTTGTTTTTGTCAATCTTATGAGATTATACCGTGTAGTGGCGGTGTAAGAATATTCACTACCCCATATATAATCCTGTAGGTGTCTAAGAGAAGGCAGAGGGAAACAATTCAAGAGATGGGCAGCAACGTCTTAGTAATAACGACTAAAAATAAAAAAACTGCGGTTGCCAACCCGCTTGCCAAGCGTGGTGGCAAATATCCTCCCTATGAGGCAATCTATAGGGGAGGCCTATGTTGAGTAGTGGACTTTAATAATAGCCTGTAACGAACGGAACGGATTAGATAATACTATAACTTTAAACATAAAAGTAAAAACCGACTTCAAATTACTAAAAAAGAAGTTATTTATTTTAGGGGTAAATTTTTCTCCAAATTTATATGGGACCACCGTTGAAGTATAACCTATTTAATAAAAATAGAATCATCAAAATTGGTTTACAATCTGCGAAGATATCGCGTAACATACATACAAAAAAACATAATCTCGAATTGGGAACCTCCTCCTTTTTGAAATTGGTTAATAATTATAGAAAACTACTACTACTATTAATAAGTATAGAAAACTAAACATGAAGAAGAGGTTAATGTCCAAGATCTCGGATTTAAATGAAACGCGATGATAAAGCACTAATATTGGAATTTCCTGGTTTTATTCACGATTTCACCTTGTTTATATTTAACTATTGTGTGTTTTGTTTGATCGCTGAAATATAACGTATGTGAATAAACAGATGATATATAGCTTTGTTTAAACAAACTTGCGTAAAAATAGAGCCGTGGTAGCTCAGGGCTAAGCGCTCGTTATAAATTTCACAGTACGTAAGCAACTCGGGTTCGATCCCCGCCGGCACCAATGAAATTATTAATAGCAATTTTATGTGCTGATTTACCACGCGCTCGGCGGTGAAGTAAAACATCGTGAGGAAACCTGCATGTTTATTTATTTATTTCGGCTTTATCTGCACACCTAGTACAAAATGGCGGACTTAATGCAACGAGACATTCTCTACCCGTTTACGTCCAGGCTATGGAGGGTAGAAGTAAGGAGGATCTCTGTGTATGAGAAAGTGTCCGTCGAAATGCGTTAAATTAGAGTGGCACTACAATAACAGCAAGGTAAATTTTAAAAACGGCGCCCAAAGTCATTTAAGGTTATATAAAATTTTATAATTATTTTTGAACTACGTGATTAGTTGGAAGTTTTGTATACTGTACAGTAACTAACTACTCTAGTCACCAAAAATATTAAAATTTTTAACTCGACACACTTCAACCCATCTAGAACTGCTATATTCATACCATACCCTGTATCTACGCTAGCGCCATTCTGGAAGGTTTTTAAACTGCTTTTTACAGCTGGACATTTTGTCATCTTGTCCCCCATTCGAGATAGTAGTCCTTCCTCTACCCTCTATACTCCAGGCTAAACAGAGAAGGTATTATGGGTGCAAAGTGCAAACAACTCCGTTCTAAACATATATTTTCGTATAATTTATATATAATAACTTTAACTACATTACTACAATTTTCCATTATGATATACTGATAATAGTGACAAACGAGCACACAGTCCACCTGATGGTAAGTGGTTGCTGTGGCCCATAGACATCTACATCCATCCTCGATTACGAATCAAATTGCAGATGCGTTATCACCCGTGAAGTCTTAGATGGAATGCCTCGTTTCCAGTAAAAAGGGTCTCCGGTTCTCTTCACTCACCATACGAAACACAGCAGCATTAAGCTGCTATTTTATACTGGTATTCTGTGAGAGCGTGGTCCTTTCCCGATCGAGCCGACCCATTTGTACTACAACAATATATAGTGTTTATCGACTCTATTGACGATATATTGGAAATGAACTAGATTAGGAGTACCCTTAACCGACGAGCATGCATAGCGAGCGAGCATATGTGGTGGAAAGGGGGCGAGAGAGGTGTGTCAGGATCGTGCCAAATGGAAGTCCGTAGTCTCTGCCTACCACTCTGGGTGACAGGCGTGAGTGTTTATGTGCGTATGTAAAACTGCTCATATTACATTACCCCTTATATATGAACACGTGGGAGGGTGCGATTGAGCAAGTCACGTTTTAATTATTAATTTTCGTTGGCTTCACTATTTATAATTTCACCTTCACATAAACTTAACGTGACGTGTGGTTAAAGTTTGTGATGGACAAAATTTTAATATTATGAATAATCAACTATCTAAGCCATTGGTCGACGTCGATCGATGTCGATCGATTGGTGTGGTAGCTTAAGCTGATCGATTGTTATTTAGAAGCTTCAACGCTGCAATTCAATGCCAATCCACTGCGCCACGGAACCGTTATATATATTTATTACATAGATATTCATGTTTCTTCACGATGTTTTCCTTCACCGCCGAGCATGTGGTAAATAAGCACTTAAAAATGAAACTAAAAATTTCGTGGCGCTGGCGGGTATCGAATTCGGGTATCTTCCGTACTATGTATTAAATAACCAGGCAATACAATGCTGTGTTAGTCCTTACCATAATGTGTGGTAGTCAAGAAGTAAGACCGAGTTTCGGTCACGGCGGCCAGCCTCAACGGATACTAGCCACCGGCGCAGGACAGGATTATAGTGCCCGAGCATATATGCAAGCACAAGTGCATTCTCTTTCCCTCACTCTCATAGTCCGATGGGACGGTAAACCGACACGACCGGAGAGAGACCAGGCGCAGGATCAACGGCTTTACGTGCTTTCCGAGGTACGAGGGTGAGACACTGCCAACTTCCTGACTCCTGACTCCGGGCATCTACTGATAATTTCTTGATGGAAAGGCTCAAAATAACTGATTTTTTTGGCCCGATCCGGGATTTGAACCCTGGCCCTCATGACCAGCAGTCGCACTATTACATCCACAAAACCAACAAGGCAGTCAAGAAGTATGAGAGTAAATTAATCTATACAAATAAAATGATGAGGTTTGCAGTTGTGCGCGCATCACGGAAAAACTACTGTATATTTTTCAATTAAGTTTCCTAAGTTTTATTTTTTAGACACTTGGCCCTTATCTAAAAAAAATTATTGCGATATATTCATTTAATATAAAGTTATTAAAGTTTTAAGAAACAACGATTTTTATAAGCACTATATGTTCATTAAGAAGTATGCTAAGGGTGACACAAAATGAGAGGATAAGAAATTGTGTTCAAGACAAAAGTGTCGTTTGCAAGAAGATGTTGTGACCAGGATTAAGAAACGAATGCTTCGGTGACCACATTAAGAGTACTCTTAATCGACGAGAATGTATGTATGCGTAGAGCTAAGCGGATCATCTGAGTTAGGAGTTAAATTATCAAAACAGGTCTTTGAAAGTTCATTGTACTTATCCAATCAGCTATTTTGTATAGGAACCTATCAGAAGGAGGGTTAATATTATATATTATTTATCCCTCGTCTAGAGCCGGGGCGGCATCAGAGGCAGCTGAACTGAGTAAGTGGCGCAAATATGAGTCTCTGAGAGATGACTACATATTTGTACCATTTGCTGTAGAGACTATCGGTCCGTGGGGTCCACGTGCAGTGAAGTTCTTAAAGGAACGCCATCCGCGGCTGGTCGTTGCTGCTGGTGATAAGAGGGCTGGCACTTTTCTCGCTCAAAGGCTAAGTATAGCCATTCAGCGGGGAAACGCAGCCAGCGTTCTTGGCACGATACCGCGTGGAGTAGGACTGTTTGATAATTAAATTACTAGTTTTAGTTTTGTTTTTAAATTATAGTTTTTATTATTTATAGTGATAGTAGGAAAATGATAACTTCCCATATTATCATGATGAACTGACCATTTGCAGAGAGAGGTAATACAAGGACTAGCAACAGATACATCAGTTGATACTCGTACATGGATTTTTTTTTATAGGATAAGGGTGACAAACGAGCACACAGTCCACCTGATGGTAAGTGGTTGTTGCGGCCCATAGACATCTACATCTATCCTCGACTACGAATCAAAATGCAGATGCGTTGTCACCCGTGAGGACTAAAATAGAATGCCTCGTTTCCAATAAAAGGGGTCGCCGGTTCTCTACACTCACCACACGAAACGCAGCAGCATTAAGCTGCTATTTTACGCTGGTATTCTGTGAGAGCGTGGTTCTTCCCCGGTCGAGCCGACCCATTCGTGCTACAACTATACTCCTAATATAACTGCAGTATGGCTCTACCACGTATATTGGATGTGAAAGAAGCGAGAAAAGTGTGTCAGGATTGTACCAAACAGAAGTCCATAGTCTCTGCCCACCCCTCTGGGTAACAGGCGTGAGAGTTCGTGCCTCGTTCGTGTTCGTATATGTGTGTATGTAAATACTAGGCGGGACTGTAAGGATGGTAAGTTCAAGCAAATTTTCACACGTTATAAAATAAGCACGACCAACGATTACCCTCGAGAATATAAACGCGTAAGATACCGACGACATTTTTATTCTGGAGACGAATAAAGAAAGCAGTTTCAGGAAGATTTAGCGCTCTCATGTGTTCAAGTGAGTACGACATTTTAAAATAAAAAGGTTTTTTAATGAAACTCTTTTGGCGGCTTTTATGTGGTATATTTTACCTTATTTTGAAATTGACTGAATTTCAAATTAAGAGTATTTTGCAGCATCTATAGTCGCGGGGGACTCAATAGTTATATATACATTTTAAATTATATATATATATTTTATTATTTAATATTATAATGAATATTAATTTTATAATTTAAAAAATTCAAAAAACTGAAGGTAGCCGGGCTAACTATGACATTGGGACGTCAAACACCTCAGTCCCCCCCGTGACCATGGGTGCTGTAAAGCACCCGAAACGTCGGGAATCAAAATTAGTAAAACTAAACGCGATAAAATCCGTAAAAATAGTTTTATTCAATGAAAATTTCTTGACGAAAAAACTCAATATCTGATTTTTTTTGGAGCGACCCGAGACCTCATGCTCAGCAGTCGCGTTTGCAACCACTAGACCAAAGAGGCAGTCAAAATATAAGAAATAATTATAATATTTTATATGAGTAATATTAAATTAAATATTTATAAAAAAAATTAAATAATTATTTTGTTTTCCTCCCTGAATCATAAATAACGTGTGTTGGATAATGATATAACCTTCTTTATTTGATACTAGCTGTTCCCGCGATTTTGTTCGCATATAACAATTTTTAGTAAATTATTATTATATTTCCCTATTTGAGTCGGATTTTGTTCACAATTTTATGGGTTTTAATATTTTTGTGCACAACCCTAATTCTTTATCTATATAAATAAAATGATAGAGGTTTGTAGTTGTGCGCGCATCACGGAAAAACTTCTGGATAGATTTCAAGAGCACCTCCGCCCTCCCTCAATTGCGTGCACTATCCCCGTCACCACTAATCCCAGCACCACTACTCCCACCACCACTACACTAGGAAAGACACACCACCGATGACAATACTACACGTGTTTCGCCTCTACACTAGGCATCTTCAGGTGTAGTAGACTCTACGGTGGTTGAGGGAGGGCGGGAGGTGCTCTTCAAACTAGGTAAGATACATCGTTTTATTTTTTGAGCGGATATTGGCAAAGTAAATTTTTCCAACTTTAATATAATGGATTTCCGCAAAGTAACGCCTGATTCTATTAATAATATACAATACAGCCTAGATCTCTCCTAGCATTGCTCTTTAACTATGCGTGAAGTAAGTTTCATTACAATTAATACAGTAATTCTAAAAATTATCGCGGACATACAGACCGACAGATTTTTTTTAAAAACATGGTTAATCATGTTTTTTAGTTTGAAGTGAAAACTTTTTAGCCGCGTTGAGCGATTGTTGGTAGGGGAAAAACTTATGGGTTCGCGTCACCGATGACCTCGACATGCTCGTGACGTATTGCGCTTGCGCCAGACTAGCGACGCGTTGTATAGCGGCCTGTGTACATGTATACGCATATATCAATGAGTTTCCACTTCTGTCGGCAGTCCTTATGATCGACTCTGTTTTTTTTAGGATAAGGATGACAAAGGAGCCGCAGTCCACCTGTTGGTAAGTGGTTGCTGTAGCAACAACATAGATATACACAAGATAGATGTAGATGTCTACATCTATCTTCGTTTCCGAATCAAAATGCAGATGCGTTGTCAGCCGTGAGGACTAAGATGGAATGCCTCTATTGCAGTAAAAGGGTATCTGGTTCTCTACACGCACCATACGAAACACAGCAGCATTAAGCAGCTATTTTACGCTGGTATTCTGTGAGAGCGTGGTCCTTTCCTGGTCGAGATGACCCATTCGTGCTACTACAACTATACAATTAATATAGCTGCAGCATGGTTCTACCACGTTTAAAAATCATGTCAATGGTTCATCCTAATAATGTACGTGAGGGTAATATGGTCACCTTAAGCTTTGCTGCCCTATAAAACCAAAACTAGGAGGAGTTCGACAAAAACACAAAGTCGTATACTATAACTAATATATTTAAAAAAGTAGCAAACAAGCTTTGCCAATAATTAGGAACACTTCCAAAATCAACTTACAAAAAACTAACTACACGACTCAGTACTAAAGTTGACTGAAATTGTTACTATATTCTCAACCGTAAAAAGGCGTCGATAAAGCAGCGCCCTTTTGACCCTTTATTATTTGATTGACTGATAAAGATCTATCGTATCACAGAGCCATCTATGCTAACAAGGCTGTAGTTTTTGAGTTTTAAGAAAGTGACCATATTAACCGGATGACCATACGTTCACGTACTATAGTATGCCAATAATAGCTCGGCTCAATAAAAGGCAATTATTTCGATATTACAGACACTTCAATTTTATTTATATGTATAGATGTGACCTCCTTTGTACCGTGCCGACACTGAAAAATTGTTTTTGTATGCTAAAATGTAAAAAAATCGAAGACATGAAGTCCGCCAACACGCATTGGGGACACATCGTTGCCCTGAAACTCTCTCAGAGATGAGTGGAGGCCAATACCCTGGGTATACGTAATGTATGGGTGAATACGCGTATGTAAAAGCTGTAGTTTTATTTTTTACTAAAATATAGCCTTAGAATAGATATACATAGCTGCAAAGCTTTAGTTTGCAGCTTAGTTTTAAAAATATTGTGGGGCACTGGTGCCAAAACTAAGCTGCAAATTCAATGAATGGGTAGTTATATAATTATGTAAGGTAATAAGTATTCCATGTTCATTGATTTTGCTGTATTGTGGAAAGAAATATATAAATTTTTAAAAGGCCTATGTTTTTGTTATTGTGAAGGGCAGCCATGATGATGATGATAATTAATTTTGCAGTACTGTTAAAATTCTAAAAGAAAAAAAATCCTTTTTTGACTGAAAATTCTACAGCGTAACTGGAAAATCCTATAGAATGAAAACAATGTGAGGGCTTAGGAGCCGTTATAAACCTTTGCGTTGTTAAACATAACTTAATACTTCGGATGTTGCGTTCATTATAAAGTTTTAATGGTTGACTAAATAAACGGAGCTTTTGAAGTAAATATAAAACACGCTAATGGTTTCAAAGTGAACTCCCGTCTAATAATTTCAGAGGTTTATTCCAGTGTCACATATTTAAATAAAAGATTTGAAGGCATTCGCTGTAGAGTAGCGAGAATTCAGAGGCGAAAAATGCGCTAAATATGTGAATCTCCATTAATTTGTACCTAAGCATCTAAACCGTACTAACCATGTAGTGGCGATGTAAGAATACCCACAACCCCATATCGCCCCGTGGTGTAAGAGGCGACAGAGGGAAACTGAATCAGGAGATGGGCAGCAGCTTCTTTCTGATAAATGCGGTTCCCAACCCGCCTGGCAATGGCAAAATCCCCCTTAAGAGGAAATCTTTGGGGGAGGTCTATGTTCAGCAGTGAACTTTTATAGGCTGTAATGGATAGATCTCAACCGTACGTCACACACTAGCTGATATGAGGTGAGGATTCTATTCCACCACACGGCAAAGATGTGCTATACAAAGTGATGCATTTCGCCTCAATTATATATTAGAATGGTTATTTTTTTTTGAAAAAATCAAAAAATCTATAACAAAACAGGTATATAACAACAAATATATAACAAAGTAATTCTATTAGATTTGATTTCACAGCGATACTCTTAAGAAATATACATTTTTAAACAAGCTTCAGAGCTTTTAAAGGATACCTTCTTAATTTTTTCAGCTTCGATGCTCACCCTCAAAAATCACCAAGCACCAAGTTAAATCTTCGTTTTTTAAATGAATAAGAATGGCAAACGAGCACACAGTGTACCTGATGGTAAGTGGATGCTGTGGCCTCGATACCTACATCTATCACCGATTAAGAATAAAAATGCAGATGCGTTGTCTTTCGTACTTTCAATATTGCGGTGAATATTCAGACCGGTGACTAGAAGCAAAGTTAGAAGTGCGATTTCGTGTGACAATGTCTGGTACTGCTATTGCCAGTCAGCTTGCGAAACGTGGCAATTATGGTAATTTCTACGTTGGTGCACATAGCGACCAAGATGCTTTTTATCGGAAACTGGGCATTTCATCTTAGTCCTCAGGGATGACAACGCATCTGCCTTCTTTATTTGAATTTGGCTGCAGGTCTCCATGGGCTACAGTAGCCTTTAACATCAGGTGGACTGTAAGACGTTTGTAACTTCAGTTTTTTTTATAAACGGTACCTCCACACTAGGATTTTCTCCTGTAGCGTGGGGGCAGTTTAAATACACAAATTTTACAAGGACAAAAATCCAGACCCGCAACAATTATTTGTAGGCCATACAAATACTTATTCCGTGTGGGATTCGAACCCGCGACCCTTAACGATGCAACTTATTGTTAACCCACTGCACCACGGACCACGGAGGTTATTATAAACAAAAATAAAAAACACGCACAAAAAATAAAATAAAATTAGCCTTTATAATTTTCAACGCAACAGTCCGCTCGTTCAATGCATCACCGCTCACCTTTTAAGCTGCAGTAGTACGAGTATATTATGTATACGACAGCATAACTCATATTTTCATGGGTCATGGAACTCTGTGGTTCAACACATTAAAATGTGAAATGTATTATTCTATTTTTGTAACAAAATCTATTGAACGTGTATTTTTGTGACGACTTTGGTTCGTGTGAAAAAATCGTATTTTTCAGTTGCTTTTTTAGTTAATAAAATGGCGCCTGTATTCGTGTATCGTTGTTGCGTGATAGGCGACCTAAAGTATTCAACATTTTTCTATAATGGTACAATTCCCCTGGTGTTTTTGTTGTTCATGGGCGGCGGTAGTCACTTATCATCAGGTGAGCCGCATGCTCGTTTGACCCCTCTTCAAAAAAAAAAAGTGTGACCATCGGTTTTGCATTCAAAATACTTAATAAATGTGTTCCGAGTACAGATTTCAATTCCAATCAGAGAAAATTATTTTTATCACCATCATCATCATCATCAAAGCCCTACATTAGTCCACAGCTGAGCATAGGCCTCCCGAAAGAAATGCCGCAAAACACGTTCCTAAACCGCCTGCATCCATCGAATTGCTGCATGTTTCATCTGGTCGTCTTACTGGTACGAGGCTGCCACTCGAGAATCTTTCTCCAGCCAGCCAGCCCATTGCCATCTTCTTACTGGTCCATTGGGCTATGATGGTAATATTTTTTATGGAAAATACTAATTATTGGTTACCGGGTCTTGCCATTTTAGACTCTCTCTGTGTACCTACACTACAAGATTAAGATACTCGTATAAGCGTAAGATCAGATGCGGGTAGGTTTAAGAGGTTTAACTGTGTGAATGTTCATTTATTAACAGGTATTCTCGATCCTGTATATTTTTTAAAGCTGATAGTATAAAATTCTTAATTAAACTGTAGGATATCAAAGCATGGTCTATAATAAAATAACAAAATAAAAAAAATATAATAAAAATTAAAGCTAGTAAATCTGTTGTAAACCCTAGCAGAGCAGCACCTGTTCACAAGTATGACACATGTGGCAGCTATCGCCCTTCTAGACCATTTTAAAGTACCATCGTAAATTAGCAGTATAATGCTCCTACAATTGGCATGGTGCGTAGCGCGAACCGGAGATTTTTCTGGTAACACTGTAGACAACACATTTGCAGATTCTTAATCAAGGGTAGATATGGTTTTCTACCGTCCACATCATCCACTTAGTATCAGTGGACTGTGAAATGAAATAAAATCATTTATTTAGCTAGTTTTAATTGTATTACAAATATAAAACTATATATTTAAAAAAAGAGTTATTCACTAGTGCATTATTTTTAAAATTGATACATTCTGAATTGTATCGGATTATTTTTAATATAGAAGTAATACGCCAAAAATAATATTATATTGACTAAATGAATGAAATGCGTCACTATAATGAATTCCTGAACGGGTAGTGTCGGTTAACAAATAAGTTTTTTAATAATATATGAGTGACAAACGAGCTAGCGGATGTTCATTAAAATATTACAAAGCACAAAAATACGATTTGCATATTACGCTTGTCATTTGTTCGACAAAAAATTGTAAATTACGCTTTTTTGCTAAATTGGATATCTCTCTGTAGTCTTCAATATATAGCAACCCTAGCTAGACATGACCTTATAACAATTTGCAAATGGCGGCCTCTTCTAATATATAAACTTGTAAATCACCGAATTATAAATACGCAAATATCTCTTTATTACTACAGCCAGATCGATTCGATCAAAGTATATTTGTAAACAAACAGTTTTATGATTTACCGTCGATTATTTATGCCGCGAAGATAAACCAAGCTTACGGTTTAACATCAATCAATCGTATTTGTGGATGTGTTTGTTTTCAATTATGTTTAAATGTTTTTATTATTACCTGGCTCTTTAATTTACCTTTGTGTAATCTATGTCGTTATTGCCATATGTGTTTTTTTATAGGATAAGGGTGACAAGCGAACACACAGTCCACCTGATGGTAAGTGGTTGCTGTGGCCCATAGACATCTACATCTATCATCGTTTGCGTATCAAAATGCAGATGCGTTGTCAGCCGTGAAGACTAAGATGGAATGCCTCTTTTCCAGTAAAAAGGGTCTCCGTTTCTCTACACTCACCATACGAAACACAGGTGTGAGGTTAGGAATGATTTTGAACCTTATTACAATGAATGACCATCATTACAGCTCAACAAAAGTACATTAAACATCATTCAGCAGTACCGTCTAGTGGAAGTGTAAGAATATCTACAACCCCATATCATCATATGGGTGTTGTAAGAGGCGACAGATGGAAACTGAACCAGTAGAACCAGTAGTAGACTCCTAGGCAGAAATGAAGTCCTACCACCCAGTAAACGTCTCATAACCTGTAATTGTCATACTGGCTCTAAAACCGGAACAGTAAGAGAACGGCTGCTTTACAGTAAAAGTAAGTAAGATAGTCATGCCAACCCAGAATAACTCTCAGCTAGATATTTAAGCTCTTTTTTTTATAGGATAGGGTGACAAACGAGCACACATTCCACCTGATGGTAAGTGGTTGCTGTGACCCATAGACATCTACATCTATCCTCAATAAATAATCAAAATGCAGATGCGTTGTCACCCGTGACGACTAAGATGGAATGCCTCTTTTCCGGTAAAAAGGGTCTCCGGTTCTCTACACTCACCATACGAAACACAGCAGCATTAAGCTGCTATTTTACGCTGGTATTCTGTGAGAGCGTGGTCCTCCCCGGTCGAGCCGACCCATTCGTGCTACAACTATACTACTAATATAGCTGCAGGATGGCTCTACCACGTATAAATCTACTCTACCTCTTAGTAAAGCTTGCCGACACGAAAATCTTCTTGATCTTTGAAACCTTCTTCCCCATCGGTTTTCAGTTCACCAAGCTGTATAGCCTACAAATTACAACTTGCGTTTAATGACGCACATAGCTTCAGCGGACCCTTACCACCAACTAGACTGTTGGCTTGTTTGACACTCTTATGGCCAAATACTCAAACGCAACTCAAAGTCGTTATGTCTCGTGCTGTTTCTATCACTATAAGTGAAAGCGACAGCGACACCACGAGACTTGTGGCATTATAGTATTAAACAAAATACATAGTTTCACTACTAACAAAGTGACGTTGTAATTTCTATACGATACTATACAAGCTTGTTTAAACGTACTGAAATCTATCACTCATCGTAATATCTAGGTGCCGTTAACGTACAATTAGAGGAAATCGGGAATCTCAATAGATGACACAATAAAGTTTTCAAAAATTTTCAAACGTATTAAGCAGATCAGGGCGTGACTATGCTTTCTATGCTTAGCTAGTAATAATTTTTTCAACATCTTAGATGTCCAGTACACTGTTTAAATCAGATATGATTTTTATTTTACTTCTATCCAAATATAAGACAACTTTTTAAAATAGGCATATTTACCAAGTTCCAATTCGGCTTCGGCATCCTCGGAGATCGTCTCCATGACCCTTTCAGGACATGGTTCGAGGTCGCGCGCGAATGTCGGCCGCGCGCGACCCGCTCGCCGCAGACACTCTGCGCACAGGCCGTGCGACAACTTGGCGTTTTCTTGCGACCGTCGTACGTACGCCAGACACGACGTCGGCTGTACGCCGTCGTTGCAGAAACGCAATTTCGGCGTATGTTTTGTTTTCGCACGTGCCCTTTATGTCTTCGTACGGTCGCATGTAACAGTCCGGCGCTACGCCGTTTGCAGTTATAGTTGCAAAATGGGCGTATTGTTTTTATATACTAGTGGACAGTCGTTGATATCAAATCTTTGGAGTTTTATTAAACAAATGTGTTATGTATAATATCAAAAATCCACAAGTTGATTGAAAATTACGCTCATTTTTTAAAAGTTATTAATTATTGTTTTGTCTCTTTTATCACTTAAAACACTTGATTTCACTTGGTGATATCACTAAATATTGATCTACTGCAAGAAAAAAATCTATACTTTCGCAGTAAGTAAACCGAGCTGTAATTTAGCTTCACTTAATTATTAAATAGCACTGGTAGACTTTTTCCGTCCAGGCATTATGGTTTACATTTTATGTACCTAATTATTTTGTCAAATATTCAAAACGATATTTTGGTTGGAAATTGTGAGACATCAAGTCTTAAACGATTTTTCCGAAAACTTTCTATACGAATGCAAAAAATCGCAATTCTGATAATTTTCCGTGAACTTTATAATACTGAGGTTTGTCTTTTTTGTCGAAAATCCGAATTCCCACGTCGTTCGTATTTGGGTAATTGAATTGTCAGGAAACATCATATCGGGTGTTCCAAAATTCAACGTTAAGCGGGCACCAGGGAGTGGACAAATTGATGAAAGTTGAATAAAAGTTAAAATTTTCTAAAATTACAAGAACAAAAATTATCTTAATTTTTGTTCTTGTAATTTTAGAATATTTTAACTTATAATCAACTTTTTGTTTTTGTTTTATTTGGAACTGGGATGAGCAGCTAATGCTACTTAGGTTGCTAATACAGAAAGAAAAAACAGTGATATTTGCAAATTTGTAGTCATAGTACCTAAAATATTGCATAGCGTGTCAAATTTTAAAATATTTAAAAAAAAGTTATTATAACTTAAAAAATCAATTTTTTTGTCTTTTTTTTTTAATTTTCCCCTGGGTAGTTATCAATGTGTCCACTTCCTGGTGTCCGCTTAACGATGAATTTCGAGACAAGTATATTTTCAAATCAAATTCTATTTCAAATTCAATTCATTTGAATTTCAATTTGAATTTGAATTCTATTTCATATGACAAATGTGAATACGTTTTATTCTTTCAAGTTTTTTCCACAAAATGGAAGTTTATTATATCGAACCCTTATTTTTTACCTTTTTACCTAATATTGAACATAATTTTAAAACTATTCCTCACTTCAATCATCTAAATGAAATAGTCTCTAAAACCGAGAGACATACAGACACCGACGTGACTCCATAAGCGTTCTGTTTTGTATCCTTTTTATGTCGCCGTCAATTTGAAATTAAAATACATACGAGTATATAGCAATATTACCAAAATGAGCAAAAAAAAAAACGTTTGAGTTTGTTTTATCTTATCAGCTCTTTTCGGTTCACCATAAAATATGTCTATGTTTTATAAACATCCGGAGATTTTAAACTCCATAAGATCATAAAAAAGCTTAAATTGAATAAAATAGTAATGAATTTGATTTTTGTTACTAAATTAATTGAAGCAGTAGTGTTAAAGAAGCGAAACATCTGGTACTGCTATTTTCGACCCAAGCCTATTCATAATGACGAATCATCAGTTAAAATAAGAGTTTTCTTCTTCTACGACCTCTTTGTGGAATCGTTTACCACCGGCGATTTTTCCGGACCGATACGACTTAGGGACCTTCAAGAAAAGAGCTTAGTCCTTTCTAAAAGGCCGGTAATGCATCTGTAGTTGTTCATGGCGGTAGTCGCTTACCATTAGGTGAGCCGCATGCTCCTTTGCCTCCTTTTCTACCGACTTCAAAAAGGACACGGTACTCAATTCGACTGTATGTTTTTTTTTCTTTTTTTATGTGTGTTACCTCATAACTTTTTTCTGGGTGAACCAATTTCGATGATTCTTTCTTTATTTGAAAGCTGACGCTTATCATGTAGTCACATAAAAATGATCAAGGTCTGACCAATAGTTTTTAAGTTATTCTTAATAATTTATATTGTAGTCGGTTGTACAAAAATTTTAGTTTTAAATTATTATCTAATAAAAAACTCATGTACAGCAGTGGGCTTTTGCGGGATGATAAAGAAGAATTCACTAGGTGGTAGGACTCCTTTCTGCCTAGGGGTCCGTTTGGGTCGGTACCATCTTCTTACCTATTTCTGCCACCAAGTAGCAGCGCTTGCACTGCTGTGTTTTGGTCTGAGGAGCTTAGAGAGCCAGTATAATAGCAAGCTATGAGGCATTACATCTTACTCCTCAGAGGTGACAATGCATCTGTAGTCT
The DNA here is from genome assembly GCA_029286625.1 of Parnassius orleans. Lineage (NCBI taxonomy): Eukaryota > Metazoa > Arthropoda > Insecta > Lepidoptera > Papilionidae > Parnassius > Parnassius orleans. The sequence goes on from JAGSMP010000058.1 coordinate 3,805,883, forward strand.
TCTTTGTATGAAGTTGCCTGCGTCTGTCCATGGAGTAGACACTAACCATTAGGTGGACTGTAAGTACATTTGTAACTTCAGTTTATAAAAAAGATATTTCAATCTGCAGTAAATTCAAAATACGTTTCAAACACTTTGCGGCATTATTTTTAAATTAAAATTGATTGAAATGTCTGACAACGCACGAGAATCAGAGGCGTTGGCAGAAAAACATCGCTGTAGGTCACGGAATGCATCACGTCTATGGGATTGTATTGAGACGCATAGTTAGTAGCTGTCACTCAATATTTTAATATTTTTTTCTGGCGCCAAATAGCGGTGCTTACATTGCAGGTGTTTCGGTCTGAAGGGTATAGAGAGCCAGTATGACTACAACCTGTAAGGCATCACTTGTCAATCCTCAGAGGTGACAACGCATCTGTAGGCTTCTTTGTATGAAGTTGGTTGCAGGTATCCATGGACTGCAGTACCCACTAACCATCCGATGGACATTAAGTACATTTCTTAATTCTGTCGTATAAAGAAAGATGTGTTCCGGTCGGAATGGTGAGAACCAGTATAATTACACGTTGTGAAGTATTTCATCTTAGTCCTCAGAGATGACAACTCATCTGTAGCCTTCTTTGCTTGAAGTCGGCTGCAGGTCTATGGACTGCAGAAGCTACTTCCCATTAGAGTAAGTTCATTTATCACTTCATTTTTATAAAAAATGTAGCATATTGTGAACATGAAAATAAAACCGAAAGAAATATAATGTCGTTGTAATTTCAGATTAAAATCGAAAATGATTGATTAAAAGAGGACCTTAGAACAAAACAAATAAAGTCGAAAATTCAGCACTTTAAATGTCATTGTTACGTTACCTACAAAAGGTCATTACCATTCGACGTATTTTATATGCATTTCCCGGCGTCTATGCATTCAAATGAGCGACCCCGATTTACAAGAGGCAATGGTCCGTAGCGTGATCTTTTCGCCGTCAAGGCGCTGCGCGATCCTATTTACATAAGCCGAGACCTGCTGTCAGACTGACGACGTTATTTCAAAGTTGAATATGAATGTGAATTGTGAAGTCGTACTAGCTATCGTTGTTTCCTAACTAAAATATTCCATAGGATTAAGTATGTACCTATGTACCCATTAATGTACCCAACTTTATTTATTCTGGGTATGGTTGGCAACAACGAGTTGAGGGTAAGACGAGACCTAGCATTTGCCTTATATATTTTAGAAATGCTTAGAGGAAAAATAAATAATAGTGACATATTGGGGCGGATTGGGCTGTGTGTTCCAGACGGGTACGTATGGAAACGGCGGCGGCCGCGGCTGCTGTCTGAGCCGCGCGCACGTACCAATTTACTCGACAAGGCGCCTTTAACGCGAACGTTACGCATTCTTAATAGAATGGCTGAAGACATTGACCTATTCTATTGCACCTTGAGTGAATTCACTAGGGTAGGATTGTTTACAATATGTTACAGTTAATGACCACATTTTTGTTATGCATGAAAAGAACTACACTGTCGCATTAGGTTTTTTCCTGTCATGATAGTTGTTAGTTGAAATAAATAAATAAGTCGACTATGGGCAATGAAAGGAAGATTTCATGGCTTCAGATGTAGTATAACTTTCCCTGGGTGACCATGAGCTGTGTGAAGACTGTGAGGCTGTGTTTTTACGTGGTAGAGCCACGTTGCAACTATATGGTGGTAGCACGAATGGGTCGGCTCGACCGGGGTAGGACCACGCTCTCACAGAATACCATTAAGCTGCTGTGTTTCGTATGGTAAGTGTAGTTAAGCGGATACCCTTTTACTGGAAACGAGGCTTTGTATCTCAGTCCTCAGGGGTGGCAACGCATCTTCCAGACCACCTTTACTAATACTGATGCCAACAATGGCTAAAGATAGAGGGGGAGTACGAAAAATAATGCATTTACACAAAAGTATAGATTAGTGTCTAGTTTATAGACTAGACACGTAGTCTATACTTATAGTCTATACTTAAACTATGTGTGCCGTGGTAGCTCAAATGGTTAGCACTCGCTGTAAATTTCACAGTACGCGAGCTACCCGGGTTCGATCCCACCGGCACCAATGAAATTGTTGATTGCAATTTTAAGTGCTGATTTACCACATGCTCGGCGGTGAAGGAAAACATCGTGAGGAAACCTGCATGTCTGAGAAATAAGAAAAAAATATTTCTAAGATATGACTGTGAAGTTCGCCAACACGAATTGAGGTAGCGCGGCGGACATTTCCTTGCCCTGAAAACTCTCTCAGAAATGAGAGGGGGCCTGTGCCCAGCAGTGGGACGTATATAGGCTGTATCTCTTATAGACTATGTGTACAAATGAGGTCAAATTATAGAAATGAAAAATGTACGAAAAAGTAAAGTAATTTATTTATTTCCGTTTTAAGGTTTTACGAGGATTAAATAAGAATAAAAACCTTTTAAAAGTTTTTTGCATGACGAAGATTTAGAAAGACAGTAATTGATTACACAGTAATTATTACGAGGATAGATTTGAAAATGAAAATGAAAAAATTATTATCATTTATCAATTTACAACAGGCGGACTGTGTTCTTGTTAGATACCATTATTCTAAAAAAAGGACAGCTATTGGTTCTTTTTTTGACCTAGCAGTAGACTACAAACAGGATATTTGAGAAGAAGAAGAAAAGATACGCAATGGCGAAGAAATACACGCAGTTGATAAAGAAACAGTTGGTTCAGAGTGAGTACTATGTACATCGTAAATTGCACGTGTTATGTACACTCCACGACTGATGCAGACAGCTTACGAGTATCAAGAGAGCAACGCCACTGCTTGCGCCAGAATTCGGCATCTTCCAATGCAGCCTACGGGATCTCGGTAAGCTAAGACAATCAGACTTAACTTGGAACTCATATTGTATTTTTTTTTTATAAATCAATATTCGTATTTTTAAAAAGTTATCTACATTAAGTGATTCGGATCATAATCACCTCATCAATGACGGCCTCCAGGTTAGTCAGGTTACTAGTTGTAAAGTTACGTCATGAATAAAACACGCAGCGCTCTGAGTACTGACGTATGAGTATTTCAAATAAACATTCACAAATAACCTGCCTTTACAAAATTATTACGTAGACATTTTGCGAATGGTTTAGATGTTAGCATCGTCATCATAGATCACCTGTCGTTGTTTCAAAAATAGCAACTTTTTGTTGTTTCGAAAAATGCTTTTATTTAACGCCTTCTCTCTCGGTGTTCAGTAAACTATAATGTCAAATGAAAGACTTTTGTCTTTTCAACGCAGATCAAAAAAGAACGATGATATACATATGAAGAAGATATTCGACTCAAATATTTTTAACGTGTTCACCGATTTCTTGAAAACTGCTGGAAAGATTAAAATGTTTTTTTTTAAATATTATATAGTAAGTTAAGGAATAGGGCACGAAGTTTTTAATGTAATAGACTATTGCCTTGAACTTGTGATATTCTTTAGTTCATTCAAGTGTGTAAAAATTTTACTTTTAACAACAACAAAGAAAAGCCGACTTCAAAAATTGAAAAAGCAAATGTGAAAATTGTGTTGAAAAAAGTGAGAGTGGAATAACCTTTTTAGATTTTGAAGTCAGTTTGTAGTTTCTATTAAAAATTTAATTTTTTAACAATAATTTTCATTTTTTTTTTATAAAATGACAAATGTCATAGTCCACCTGAAAGCGTAAGTCAGCAGGAGGCTTAGACTGCGCCTTGGATGGCAGAATTTTAAAGACGGCGAAATTTAAAATTAAAATTTCAATTTCCTTATTATTATAATTTAGATATTTTTTATACGTGGTAGAGCTACGCTGCAGCTATATTATGGTTGTAGCATAAATGGGTCGGTCCACCGGGGTAAGACCACGCTCTCACAGAATACAAACGTAAAATAGCAGCTTAATGCTTCTGTGTTTCGTATGGTGAGTGTAGAGAACCGGCGACCCTTTTTACTGGAAACGGGGCATTCCATCTCAGTCCTCAGGGGTGACAACGCATCCGCATTTTGATTCTTAATTGAGGATAAATGTAGATGTCTATGGGCCACAACATCCACTTACCATCAGTGGACAATGCTCTTTTGTCACCATTATTCTATATAAAAAAAGATATTTCACTCATTCGTTTTTCATATCTAAGTTAGATCAAAGTCAAAAGTCCGCAGCTGAACATAATATGCATCCCACATATATTGTCGCATGTAGGGTATATTTGCCATAGTTGTCACGTTTGGCAGGCAAGTTGGCAAACGTAGTTTTTTTTATTATTTTTAGAAGATATCAGGAAGATGCAACTGCCGTCTCTTAAAATATTCATATTTCACTAGTGGAATTGTTAAATGAAACTAATTTTACGAATTTTGTCGCGTTTAATTTTAACTTTTATAATTCCCGACGTTTCGGGTGCTTTACAACACCCATGGTCATGGGGTGGACCGATAAATTCCGTAAAATTAGTTTCATAATATTGTGTCATAATCGCGTAAATATAAGAATTCATTAGTGGAATTGTTTTTAACAAATAATTTTACAAAACAATAAAGATCCCTTATCGGGTTGAGCCTAATGCTGCATTTAACTTAAATCCCAACTGTCGACAGTCTATCAAGTTTTTTTTTATAGAATTGGGTGACAAACGAGCACACAGTCCACCTGACGGTAAGTGGATGCTGTGGCCTATAGACATCTACATTTATCCTCAATTAAGAATCAAAATACAGATGCGTTGTCACTCCTGAGGACTAAGATGGAATGCCTCGTTTTCAGTAAAAAGGGTCTCCGGTTCTCTACACTCACCATACGAAACACAGCAGTATTAAGCTGCTATTTTACGCTGGTATTCTGCGACAGCGTGGTCCTACCCCGCTCGAGCCGACCCATTCGTCCTACAACCATAATATAGCTGCAGCATGACTATACCACGTAAAAAAAAGATCTTTCTAGGCTTTCCTTCAGTCGGCTTTAACGACGCCTACTAAGATGAAATGGTGTGAAAAATTCTCTAACGCAGCTACACGGCGATATCGATCTCTATAGTATCAATATCAGTACCTAACGTCAGTACGTAATACATACGTCCAGCCATTTCTGACTGAGATGCCAATATTATTCGGTATTTTGGGAGGGAGCTCGTTGCGTTGGCGTTACGAAACGGGCACTTACTTTATTGTTCCCGAAATACAGCAAATTTTAGTATGCACGTAAATAAATGATCCGAATTGATAAAATTCAATCCCTCCAACGTCCTATGCACTTTTCTACTTTTTACAAGTTTTATTTAATTCGTAATTTTTGTTTGTTTAGGGCAAATCTTGCAAGCTGAATTAGAACCAGTTCCTCCTAACCGATTTTGCTGAAATTTTGCATACACGTTTACAGTTCTGGTGGTAATACAATGTGCCCAATATATACTGTAATATTATTTAAAATGAATTGTGATTCGACATTTAAGTTATTAATTTCTATAAAAAGTGTCAGTGTGAATAGTTCTATTCTGTAATATAAATATATTTTAATATCAGCTGCTGATTCCCACGTCAAAGATTCATAGCACAGAACACTGTTGAAATACCTGAAATAAACTAATCTTGTTGCACACAGAATGAAACCACATAGGGTAGCTGAAGGTAATTTTGACATCGGGACGTCAATCACATCAGTTCCCCGTGATCATGAGTGCTGCAAAGCACCCGAAACGTCGAGAATTAAAAATAAATAGTATGAAACGCGATAAATCCGTAAAAGTAGTTTTATTCAATGTGTAGAGTTCGCGTAAATATTAGAAATCATAACCTAATTTTTATTTTTTTAATAAGGTTTTAATACGAGTTCTCCATTGGGGGCGAGATTATTCCATTATCTCAGGAGTGACAACGTACCTCTATTTGATTATTAATCAGGAATAGATATGGGTTTCCCAGAGCTATAGAATTCTTCTACCACCACCTTTCATTCTACAAAATAATAAACTACATCATAAATTCACCAGTAATCGAGCTACACATAGAGTAACGTTTAATATCTATGAACTAGAGAACAGAGACCGACACACTGGACAAACGTTATAACGTTCCTATAACCGTTACGTCGTAAAACTACAAAGTTGCGAATTAAGACAACGATGGCTACTGAAGCGGCTTTACGACTCGTAAATTCCACGGGACAACGTATAATTAGCGCACTATTTTATTTTATTACCCAGTTTTACTTTTTTACTGTCGTTTGTTTTGTTTGTTGTTCTTTTTAATTTTATTTTCGACCAGTATCATCACGTCTTTGTAGTTTTTAGATTTTAAAGCGAAACCTTTTTACAATTACAGTTACATTTCTGAATTAATTAACAGAATATAAGGTTACTTTGTCTTTCAAAATATAGTAACAATATAATTTATGTACCGTAAAAACTTAAAGTTATTTTAAATAGTGTGTTGAAAACGTTGCCAGCGGTCTTGGCAGGATGCCTTGAGGAATATATCTATCAAATAATGATAAAGTGTTGACTTTTGCCATTGTAAATATTGGCCTTTATCTATTAATTTAAATAAATGTTAATTAAAAATAAAATAAACTTTATCTTGTTCTGGATTGTAGTTGTTAATGGGCACAAAAGTCTTGTCCGTCGATCAGATTAAATTCTTCAGTAATAGAGAATCATCTAAAAGGATTTAAGTTAAATCAGACAATAAATTTGAAAACTTGTTCTTGTGGTATACGGAAGACCCAATCGATATTGATTCATAGCGAAGTTATTAAATCCCCGAGTCTAATCTCAAACCCACTAGGGCTAAGGCTAAGAGAATTCACACCTCCAATTTCTCACTTGGATTCCACACCATTAATAACTGACGTTGATAACTGGTATTGATTACTTAGATCTGTTTTCGAATTCCAATAGTAAGAGATTTTTTGCTGTATTTCTACATTAGATTTTCTTGTCAACTTTACAAATAAATAAAATTGAAGTGTCTATTTGTAATGTCAAAATTACAGCGTTTTACTAAATGCATATGAAAGTATATACTGTAATTATAACAAAAATACAATTTTTTAAATTCTTGTCTGTCTGTCTGTCTGTCTGTCTGTTTGTTCCGGCTAATCTCCGAAACGGCTGGACCCATTTTGACGGGACTTTCACTGGCAGATAGCTGATGTCATAAGGAGTAACTTAGGCTACTTTTATTTTAGAAAAAGAATTAGGGTTCCGCGCAAAACAAAATTTAAACCAAATAACACGCGGGCGAAGACGCGGGGAGTAGCTAGTAGTACTCGAGATGATATATCTGATCTAAGGAAGCCACTTCTTGTAAGCATATTACTCCAATATGACAAAACCTCTTCATCCGGAAAGCTTTATTCTACGACTGGATTCTTAATTGGATAATAAAGATGATCACGATATATCAATAAAGGTGAACGGCAGATTTTGTACCGCAAACTTTTTTCGTTGTTTAGTTATAGAATTTGTACCAAATATCAAGGAAACTGAGCCATTTATTTTCATGTTGGTGTAATATTTTTAGAAATTCGGATTAATTAATAATATCGAAAAAAAGATTTTAATAAATAAACGTAATATAATCGTAAACTAAACGCAGTTATGTTTTTAGAAGTTGCCATATGTAAAATGACAAAAATATCGAAATGATAATTAATTATTTAGAAATAGAAATAACACTAGATATAATTAAACATTTATATATTAACCTAAGAATGAATAAATGTTGTATAAAATCGTAAAGGTTAACGATTTAATGATATGAATGATTTTCGTCATCAATATTTTTTTGTTCATATGGCAATTATTTATTGACAGGTAAAGAAAATCTGTCTTTCAGTTCATTTCATTCAGCGATCAAATTTGGCATTGTTTTTAAATATCGTTACCGTTACAGCCTATTGAAGTCCACTGCTGAACATAGGCCTTATAAGGCGGATAGTTGCCATAATTGCCACGCGTGCGTGTTAGCAACCGCAGTCGTTATTCGGAAGACGCTGCTGCCCATCTCCTGATTTGTTTTCCTCTGTCGCCTCTTACGACACTCACGGGATGATATGGGGTAGTGGATATTCTTACTGCGGTAAATTGTTTTTAAATAAATAAATATATGGAATCGACAAGACAAATCAATGTGTTATCGTTGTGTATAAATCAATCATTTTTAAGGTTCCGTACCCAACGTGTAACCAACGGGAGCCTATTACTAAGCCTCCGCTGTCCGGCCGTCCGTCCGTTCGTCCGTTCGTCTTTCTGTCAGCGTGCTGTATCTCATGATCCGTAATAGGTAGACAGTAGAAATTTTCAAAAAACTACCAGCCCTACTAGAAACGTGTTTTACAATGGTACGGAACCCTTCATGCGCGAGTCCGACTCGCACTTGGCCGGTTTTTTTCTTTCGTCGTAGTTGCCGTTGGGGCGCTTCAACGGTCAAATAGTAGACCGTTAGCTCTTACAAATCGTTTTGGCTTGTATATTTCAAAAGAGCTACATGCATTTAATACGCCAGAAAAATATTTTTTATAATGTTCATGATACCGAAGCAGTCCATCCATTACAGCCTATAAAAGTCCACTGTCTCAAAAGGCCTCCCCTATAGATTGTCTAACAAACATTGATATAAATATGTACTACGCACTAGATTTCGCATTCCGAACATTCACTATGTTCAACTGAACAGTACTGCAATCCGTACACCTTACTTTAATGTCATTTACTGTGGCTTCAACATTCATGCAGTGTGGAGCGGCGATAATAATACGAGATTTCAAATTAAAGTTTAAACCTTACGTAAATAACAATTCAGTAGTCAAGTAAGTAAAATTTTTTGTTGTTCAAGTGAATAAATAGGTAATAATATCGTAATATTTTACTATCTACCGCGCATGCGCGAAGACATAGAGTAGCGCACATTTTGTTGTTTGGAATACCTTCTCTAGTACGTAGTACATATAACTCAATGCTCACAAAGGAGATATTGCCATAGTTGCCAAGCTTGGCAGGCGGGTTGTCAACTGCAGTTTTTTATAATTTTGAATTGTTATCAGGAAGAAGCAGCTGCCAATCTCCTGTTTCAGTTTTCCTCTGTCGCCTCTTACGATACCAACGGGACAATATGTGGTAGTGGATATTCTTACCCCCACTACACGGTTCAACTTAGCTTTATAAAAGCCTATTCACTCCATTGAATAATATCGTAATATGTACTACGTACTGAGCTTGAAGACACCCACATTGTAATCAGATGAAAGCAAAGAACTGCTGGCAAATTATTCCACTCCGTTGTTGTAGTCATTGCGAACGAGGAAGTGAACTGTTTGGTTCGAGTACTGGGTATGTCGACGACAAATTAGTGGAGATTTTCCGAAAGTTAAATGGTGCAAGGGAGAGGGAGAAATTAAGTCATGTAATGCCTACGCACACTCTTCGACATGTATCCATTAGAACACCGAAAGTTTGTCTAATTTCGCTCGAGATTGGTAAGTACTTTGACGCGAATAATATACTTTCCAAACTTCCGACTTTCCGAACGTCCAATGGTGGAAGGGAGATGGAGAAGTTAAGTCGGCATAATTGAATTTATATACGCAGCGGTAACCTGTCACTTAATAAAAGATCTCCTAAAGTTTAGAATCTCTCAAATTTAACGGAAATACACAAACTTGGTTTGATTAGCTGATTATTTTTATTCCTATTCATCTCAATGGATATAACTTTTTGACTTTCTTAAACATACGTGGTAGAGCCATGCTGCAGCTATCAGTAGTATAGTTGTAGCACGAATGGGTCGGCTCGACCGGGAACGGACCACGCTGTCACAGAGTACCAGCCTGCTGTGTTTCGTTTGGTGAGTGTAAAGAATCGGAGACCCATTTTACTGAAACGAGGCATTCTATCTTAGTCCTCACGGGTGAAAACGCATCTACATTTTGATTCGTATTTGAAGATAAATGTAGATGTCTATGGGCCACAGCAACCTCTTACCACCAGGTGGAATGTGTGCTCGTTTGTCACCATTATCCTATATACAAAAAAAAACTAAAATCGAAATGAGTATTAAATTCAAGCTAAAAGAATTGACGTCAAAAACTGCTTACCATAAAAGGATCAGTTTTTTTTTTATTTAAAGAAACAGTTTTTGGGGCAAATACCCTATTGTCTTATTCAAGATAATAGGCTCATTTACTTAATTGAATACAGTTCTCTTACTTCTATTAGAGGGGTCACACAGATCCCGCTAATAATACTAAGATAAATTTTCTTACACCCTACTTAATTTCTTCTAGTATGGATTAGTAGACTGTTTCTTGTGTTATATGTTAATTATTCAGGCGTAGATAATGCGTTATTAGGGATTATTGCCTCAATATGTTGATTATCAATGGTTTTTTGCTATAACTTTTTTGGCGTGATTTCATTTGATTGACTGAGCTCTTAATTGCTTATTTACAAGAATGTAGCGATGATGGTTGTTCTCTTTAAAGTTAGTCAGCTAGTTCAGTATCAATCTATATACGCCTCATTGATGGGTTTCTTCTAGTTTGCGAGAGGGTTTGTGTGTGTGTGTGTGTGTGTGTGTGTGTGTGTGCGTGTATGCGTGCGTGTGTGCGCGCGCGCGTGTGTGTGTATCTGTGTGTATTTAAACCCCGTATAACTTTGAACGGCTTGACCGATCGAAACACGGTTCACGGCACTCGAAAGAGTTATATTGCCAATAGATTTCATGTGAATTTCAATCAATTCGGCTCAGTGGATTTTAAGAAATCTCAAAAATAAAATTTTCAATAAAATATTTTTTTAAGATAACTTTTAAAATAATGTATCGATCGATTCCAAAATCTATTCAGCTCTTTACCAAAAAAACAACATCAATTGTCGAAAACCGCATCAAAATCGGTTCTTTCGTTCTAGATAAATCGTTTTCAAAAAATTGTAGCGCTTTGCATTTGAAATTAGCGGGAAGTTGCAGGGATGGCCTGTATAGGTTAACCGTATTTTTTCTTAGGCAATAAGTAACAATTTAATTGGAGCCAGCTGGGTTCGAAACCAGGCTGCTTGCGTTCTGTGATTTTACAGCGAGCGCTTAGCTTTTGAGCTACCATTACTTGGGTGATATTGCAAGTTCTATATCAAAACTTAATACTTAAAATTCAACGAGAAAGCGCAAAATGATCAAAATTTAGACATAACCTCTGAAAGTGTTATCTGATAGGTGTGATAATGTGCGAATGTCAATGCGATGTCCAATATCAAAATAAAATTTAATTACATAGGAAAGCGCAAAAACGTCAATTGGGATAACTTTTATAAGTCGTTATAATGCCGATAGGTGTAGACTACTAAATAATGAGTACACTAGCGATCCGCCCCGGCTTCGCACGGTTGATTTCTGGATCTAAACATTCTCTAATCAACTTAATCACACACACAAAATTTCATCAAATTCGGTTCAGCCGTTTAGGAGGAGTTCAGTCGCATACACACGAATAGAAGAATTATATAATAAGCTAGCTGTTCCCCGCGACTTCGCCCGCGTGGAATTTCGTAGATTGGATTTCATGGGTTTTAATTTTTTTGCGGGGACCCTAATTATTTTACTCAAATAAAAGTAGCCTAAGTTACTCCTTATAACATCAGCTATCTGCCAGTGAAAGTCCCGTCAAAATCGGTCCAGCCGTTTCAGAGATTAGCTGGAACAAACAGACAGACAGACAGACAGGCAGACAAAAAAATATAAAATTGTTTTTTTTTGTTATAAGTACCGTAAATACTTTTATATGCATTTAGTAAAAAGATGTTATTTTGACATTACAAGCAGACACTTAAATTTTATTTATTTGTATAGATAATATGCATGTATTATACATGCAAACCTTTTTCTTGAATCATTCTGTCTATTAATGAAAACCAAATCAAAATTTGTTGCGTAGTTTAAAAAATCTAAGCGTACAGACGGCAGGAAGTAGAAGTACTTTGTTGTATACTATGTAGAGATAATACTATAACTATTAAGGTTAACGATACCCAATCTCTGGATAATGAACATCAGAACATTTTTACGATGCAATCTGTATCAACCACTGCCATATTCCTGTGTGCTTTTTATGTACGTCTAAAAGAAAACATGCATAGGCACATAGTCACAATCCATCTTACATCGTTCTTGAAAAAATTACAATCAGTCTGGTTTTGAATGAGAAACAGGGAATTCGTGATAATGATTTTGAAATTTTTTTAATCGAGGACAGAGCGACAGGATTAGATTAGCTAATAATTTATTATTGAAATTACTTGTAATTTTATGAGGTAAACTAGCTCGTACAAATTGACACTTGGTGACATCTTTTGGTGAAAAATACTATGATTCTTATATTAATTAACATTTTTGTAAAATCTACTATAATTTTAGATTAATTAGAAGTAAAAGTAAAAAGTAAAAATACAAAATTCCCTGCTAGGCCACCTTCATAGATTGCTTCATAGAAGGGATTTGTCTATAGTTGTCATGTATATGGCACACGGATTACAACCGCAGTGTTTTGTTATCAGAAAGATGCTGTTGTTCATCTCTTTTTTTAATAAAACTGAAGTGTCAAACTGATGGTAAGTGGAGTAAGCTGTGGACTTTTGATAGTGTTTAATGAATGAATGAATTAAATACAACTAAATAGCAACTAGTGTCATCGTTTTAGGCATTTAATTGTCGGCCATATTATATTCTGTTCATGTAGTATATAAATTAACTGCTACTAGCGCCATCTAGGAACGAGTAGTACCAGGATAATTTCATTTTAGATTTCAAACAAATATATTACTTAACAGTAACCCAGTCGCTTGTTCCAAGCGTATCTAATTAATTCATTTAATACAGATAAAATTGGACTGCTGAAGATACACTACGTAAACTGATAAAAAGTAAGTAAAGTACAGTATAAAATATAGTCAATATATGTCCCATAGCTGGGCTCAGGCCTATACTCATTACTGAGAGAACTATAAACCAATTGGTTCAGTACGTGTTTGCCGACTTCACATCATGTTTTTGAAAAATTCTTATTTCTCAAACATACATGTTTCCTCACAATGTTTTCCTTTGCCGCCGAGCACGTGGTAAATCAGTACTTTAAATTGTAGAAATGGAAATAAAACATTTTATTCAATATAGATTATAAATAATACTCATTGAATGTCGCTCTTATGTTTAATCTATTTATTTATTTACACTTACATGCACAAAGTAGGACATATGGCGGACTGGTCAGTCAACCATTAGGCTAAACAGAGATAGACATACATATAAGAGGCGGTGAAGCGATAATCAAAATAGAGATGGTAAAATTATATATATATATATATATATATATATATATATATATATATATATATATACATAAATATTATTGATGTCAGAACGAATATGAAACATATGTATATGAAAATAAGAGCTGTGATAGTTCAAACTTGCAACGATTTTCTCACTGCTTACGGACTTGATTTTAAAACAAACGTGTTGGGAGCTTTTAATGTCAAGAAGGATGTCGAGTCTGATGGACGTCAGGGCGAAAGAGTGAGATAAATAACCAGTACGGTATAAAGGTGTGAGCAATTTAAGATTAGCCGAACAACGGACAGAACAATTATAAGAATCTCCCAGGTATTGAAATTTAGATTTCAGATACTCGGGAGCACATGGATCGTTCAGAATTGTGAAAAGGGTGCAGAGTATTCTAACATATCTGCGCTGACGGATAGGCAGCCAATTTAGCTGAGTACGAAAAGAAGATACAAGGTTCTCTACACTCACAGAATACCAGCGTAAAATAGCAGCTTAATGCTGCTGTGTTTCGTATAGTGAGTGTAGAGAACCGGAGACCCTTTTTACTGGAAAAGAGGCATTCTATCTTAGTCCTCACGGCTGACAATGCATCTGCATTTTAATTCGCAAACCAAGATAGATGTAGATGTCTAAGGGCCACAGCAACCACTTACCATCAGGTGAACTGTGTGCTCGTTTGTCACCCTAATTCTATTTTAAAAAAATGGTCGTATTTACGAAGACCATAAGTGTATCTGATGCAGTTGTTAAGCAGACGATCCAATGTATTAAGATAATGTTGAGACAGGTCTGAGCAACATACATCGACAAAATGAATAATCGGTAGAATAAGTAATTGGACAAGTAAAATCTTAGTATTGGTGGGAAGAAAGTTTTTTAATCGATATAGAGATCGCAAAGTTCTAGTAATTTTGCGACTCACCTCCTGTATATGCTTGTTCCATGTTAAACAACCATCAACGTGCAAACCAAGGCAATTTACATGGGGAGAGAATGGTATGACATAATTATTAAACATAGTTGATTAATTTATCACTGGTTTGTAAAATACCTCTGTGTGATTCCAAGAAAAGTGGTGGTATCGAGAAGACTCAACACCTCCTCATTTAAAATTACATTAAAAAATTTAAATTTGACGTTTGGATTTATGAATTTCATACATTAAGTTGTAGTGCCATTTAAATACAAATTATTGTTAAACCAACTTATTTGTAATAAACAATTTCAATCGTGCCAGAGAGGTCGAACCAAGGTTGCTCCCGTACTGTGAAATTTATAGCGATCGCTCAGTCCCTGGCCTATTACGGCTCATGCACCAAAATAAGTAATTCATTTATTTATTCCGCGGCTTTGCTCGCGTAGCCTTCTCTTTACTAACATCATTAGTGTTCCATGCCAAAATTCTTGATCACCTCGTTGTCTGTCAGTGTATCTGTCTGTCGCGAACGTTCTTCCCAGACTTGATAATACGTTCACTCCGTTTTTTTACAGTGTAAATATAAGTTTTTTTTTATTTTCTGTTTTGGCACTAAACCAACATAATATGTTGGCAAAATGAGTCATTTTTGCCACTAAATACAGAATTAGTTAACAATTTGAGTTCAGCGCCACATATATGTACGATTCCATTATAGTTCTCTAGAAACATTTCCATTTGCTTTCGAGCAAACGTCGTTTGCAGTCTCTAGCCCCTGTAAGCCATTTCATCGCAGCATTGGAATAATGCTTCCTGTTCCATCAAGCTACTCTCTGTGCTACAATTTGGCACGGCTCTGAGCCCTAACTACTTATTCACTCGCCTCTGCTTAGCGGCATTCTCGTCATAAATATATAATTTGTTAATAACTCGACTACAGCTCCGTGGCACTTGACTTAGTATTGAATTTGTATTGAGTTGGTTCGAATCCTACACGGAACATATATTTATATGACTTTTAAAAAATAACAAAAAAGAGGATAATTGTGGAATTTCTTTTGCCGTTTTTTTCCGGACAGAGGCACCTCATTTTAAAACGGTAGGAGATTAAAAATATGTTGATGTTTGACAAACGCAATTTTAATTTCTTATGTCGAAAAATAAAGAGTTTACATTTCATTTCATTTTATATAGCCTACAACTACAAGTAATGTCTCGGGTCTGAATGTTTGTCCTTGTTCAATTTATGTACGTAAACTTCCTCCGCGATGCAGGTGAAAATCCTAGTGTGTCCTAGTTTCTTTTAATTTCATTTATATTAAAAAAAAACAAAGACAGCACCACCTATCGAATCCTAGTATCGCAAAATAAACTATACGTGGTAGAGCCACGCCGCAGCTATATTACAGTTTTAGCACGAACGGGTCAGCTCCACCAGGGCAGGACTACGCTCTCAGCCTAACTAAATACCAGCGTAAAATAGCAGCTTAATGCTGCTGCGTTTCGTATGGTGAGTGTAGAGAACCGGAGACCTCTTTTACTGGAAATGAGGCATTCCATCTTAGTCCTCAGGGGTGACAACGCATCTGCATTTTGATCCTTAATTGAGGATAAATGTAGATGTCATCAAATGAAAAAGTTTTGTGTTAATGACCTCAATCTGTCAAGTTGTTCAAGAGTTACACGATCCACCAACAGACGTACAAACGATTATATTATATAAAGATATTAACCAACTCCATTTTGGTTAAATTGAACTTTAATGGTCGAAACGATTAGTGAAGATCAACATCAGTTAAATCAAAGTCAAATACAGTTAGCGTTAGTTAGGGTAACTTAATTTTACAATTAAATATTATATTAAATGACGGCTACATGGCTAAGTCGTTTTAGTACCTTCAAGGCTTACACACTGTAAAGAAGTTGTTGACGTGATGTTGGGAAAGATTAGGGGAAAGGTTTACACATGATAAAGAAGCTCTTGACGTTATGTGATCAGGGAAAGTTTTACACGCGGTAAAGAAGATATTGACGTGATGTGATAGGGGAAATGTTTATTATACACGGTAAAGAAGTTGTCGACGTGATGTGATCAGGGAAATTTTTACATGCGGTAAAGTAGCTATTGACGTGATGTGATCGGGGAAATTTTTATACGTGGTAAAGAAGCTATTGACGTGATGTGATCGGGGAAAGGCTTACACACGGTAAAAAAGCTCTTGACGTGATGTGATCAGGGAAATTTTTACACGCGGTAAAGAAGCCATTGACGTAATGTGATCGGGGAAATGCTTACACACGGTAAAGAAGCTCTTGACGTGATGTGATCAGGGAAAGCTTTACACACAGAAAAGAAACTGTTGACGTGATGTGATCGGGGAAACGTTTATACCCGGTAAAGAAGCTGTATTAGGGGAAAATTAAATAAGATAGTAGAGGCACAGCACAAACGGTTACATGTAGAGGCACCAATATGTTTAAATTTATATTTTAATAAAAAATGTAGCCACAGTTGTCACGCTTGGTAGGTGCGTAGGCAACCACATTTTTTTCAATAATTTAATGTTGTTATCAGGAAGACGCTGCTGCCCATTTCCTGTTTTAATTTTTCTCTATTGCCTCTTACGTCACCCACGGGATTATATGGAGTAGTGAACTCTCTTACGATGCCCCTAATCGATCTTGAGAATATCGGTACAGTATTTGCATAATATTTTAAAGTTACTTTTAAGCGCTAACCTTAACCTGTGACAGGTTCTGGTTGGACAGGTTACCTGTCATCATGGATTAAATTGATCGGATTTTTTATAGAATAAGGGTGACAATCGTGCACACAATCCACCTGATAGGTAGGTAGGTAAGTGGGTGCTGTGGCCCTCTAATAAATTACCCACACAGGTTCCGGTGACAGGTTCTGGTTGGACAGGTTATCTGTCATCATGGATTAAATCGACCGGAAATACATTTTTATAGAATAAGGGTGACAAACGAGCACACAGTCCACCTGATAGGTAGGTAGGTAAGTGGGTGCTGTGGCCCATGGATATCTACAAATATCCTCGATTAAAAATCAATGCAAATGCGTTGTCACCCGTGAGGACTAAGATGGAATGCCTCGTTTCCAGTAAAAAGAGTATCTGGTTCTCTACACTCACATACGAAGCATTCAGATCCTATTTCACGCTCATGTTCTGTGAGAGCGTGTTCCTTCCTGGTTGTTTCTGGTCGAGCCGACCCATTCGTGCTACAATCATAATATAGCTGCAGTGTAGCTTCATCACGTATAAAATGATTATTATAAAATTATGCAAAATTTATTATAAATATGCCGTCGTCTCTATTAGTGTAAGCTATATTAAAATGAGTCAAAGTTTTATGGGCGACTTCCGACAGTTGGCAGTGTATTCAGATTTATTTTAAACGCATTGGAGCCGCAGACTGCGGAAATATGCCGTAATTAATCTGTTGAGATACATGATGGCATAAAAATTAAAAAAAAAACAAGTGGGTGACTTTTTATAATAGAGTTATTTTCCTGCTCAGAATTCAGTCTAGGTTAGTACCACCACCACGTTCTTTACGTGTATAGTTCTATATACGTGGTAGAGCCATGCTGCAGCTATATTAGTAGTATAGTTGTAGCACGAATAGGTCGGCTCGACCGGGGAAGGACCACCGCTCTTCCAGAATACCAGCGTAAGACAGCAGCTTAACACTGCTGTGTTTCGTATGGTGAGTGTAGAGAACCGAGACCCTTTTACTGGAAAAGAGGCATTCCATCTTAGTCCTCACGGGTGACAACGCATCTGCATTTTGATTCTTTATTGAAGATAGCTGTAGATGTCTATGGGTCACAGCAACACTTACCATCAGGTGGATTGTGTGCTCGTTTGTCACCCTATCCTATAAAAAAAAACCTTACCTATTTCTGTCACCAAGCAGCAGTGCACTTACAAGTGGTAAATTTAAAAAAATTGTACAATCGACTTCAATATAAATTATTAGGGATAACTCAAAACTACTGGTCATATCTTGATCAATGGGACCACATGAGAAGAACCAGTTTTTAAATAAAAAAGGAATCATCGAAATCGGTGCAGCGAGAAAAAAAGATATGAGGTAACAAAAAAAATATACAGTCGAGTTGAGTACCTCCTCCTTTTTGAAGTCGGTTGAAGGGTAAGAGATCCAGTATAATTACAGGCTGTGAAATAATGCATTATAGTTCTTACGGCAGAGGGCACAGTGCACAGATCGCCGTTTTAACTTTTTAAATGATGCAAGTAAAATGTTAGAAAGAAATTTGAAAGAAAGAAAGATAGTAAATATTTATTTCGCCATATAAGCGCAACGCCATATTGAACATATTTGTTTTCTTATTTTTAAAGTTATTATTAATAATAAAAAAGTATAGACGTTGCCGAACGTGACCAAAAGGGGTCGCACTCAGCATTTCGCGTGGCAAACCACAGCCGCTTTTTTTCAGTGTGGCCCGTTTCATCTCTTTCGAGTAGTTCGAGTCTTAATGGTCTTAATGGAATCAATATACATTATAAATAAACCATATCGGTAAATAAAAATAATACAAACAATACACAAACAATAACTAGACTAGACTATACATAAATTGTGTTCTAAATTGTTAAGCTTAAAATCAGGGTACCCTTAACCGACGAGCGTGTATGCGTAGATATATGGATGTAAAGGAGGTGAGAGAGGTGTGCCAGGATCGTGCCAAATGGAAGTCCATAGTCTCTGCCTACCCCTCTGGGTGACAAGCGTGAGTGTTTATGTATGTAGTCTATAAAAGTCCACTGTTGAACTGTCTTAGCCATAGATTGCTTCAAAGGGGGGATTTGCCATAGTTGCCACGCTTGGAAGGCGGGTTAGCAACCGTAGTTTTTTATTATCATTATTAATATGTTCTCGGGAAGATATTTATATATATATATATATATATATATATATATATATATATACACACACACACACACATATATATATATATATATATATATATATATATATATATATATTTATGAATTGCATGTATTTAAGTAGTTAATATGATGTATATTCATATTGTATGTACATTTGTATGATATATGTATAGAATACCTTTTAAATATATATTCTGGTTTATTCGAACTTCGTTACCTTTTTTTTCTCATTATTAGTTTATTTTTGCTGTACTACCTCCCATATTTTATCTCTGCGTAGCCTAATGGTGGACTGGGAGAGAATGCCTTAAGACATTAAGTCCGCCATATGTACGATTAAATTTTTTGTGCATAACAGTTTAAATAAATAAAACAAATAAATGTCGCCTTTTACGATACTTACATATAACTTAACAATTAAAGTTTTCAATTAATTGATTGAGAGAAAAAATAGGTTTTTAGAATATTACTAAAGATTGAAATGTAAAAAAAGAAATGAGTATATATATGTAAAAAAAGAATAAGGTATAGCAATGACATTTAATCGACGGCTCTCACACGCACATCTGGCGTAATGCAGCAATGATAGGTTCATTGTGTTGTGTTTCGATCTAGTAAAGGGGGACTCAACATAATTGTGTAGTTGACATCGTTATTAATTATATTTTTAAATCTCTTTGTTATTAATAAATACTATGTCACGTATTCATTCAGTTAAATTACTTAATTAGCATATAAAATATACAAATGGGGTGATTTTATTTTAGTTTGTTTATAAGAAATACCTATTATATCTTTACACATAATCTCATGGGATTGTTATAGAAATATAATATACATAAATATAATATTTCTATAACAATTAAATATATATATATAACAAAAACCCTGTGGTTCCCGTTAAGTACGTTATCAGGATCAGTATTCAAACATATAGAAATAACTTCTTTTTAAAACTCAACTAATATTTTTTATTTAAAAAATTGTTTACAAATTGTATGTGGTTTTATTACTTCTGCATTGTCCGGAGTAAGCGGATTGTCAAAGATCCCGCTTTACTTTGCTTTAGCATCGGCTAGTGTCAGTGAGAGGTAATAAAACCACAGATTTTTTAAATATATATATATAGAGAGAGAGAGAAAGAAGAGAGAGAGAGACCAGTATCAATCCGACCTAAAACATCTATTGTGTGACCTCAATGAATAGACGGAGTTGCTTAGCTGTGAGCAATTTCACTTCTTCTGGGCGGAGTACATAGTTTCCCAGATGAGTGTTACGTTTGCGCATTAAGGGTTCACAATCAGTTTTTTTCATGGGTTACAAACGAGCACACAGTCCACCTGATGAAACAGAAACAGAAACTTTTTTATTCAATATAGATTATAAATAATACTTATTGAAAGTCACTCTTTTGTTTAATTACCTAGATGATAAGTGGATGCTATAGTCCATAGACATCTACTTTTATAATCGATTAAGAATCGAAATGCAGACGCGCTGACACCCCTTAGGTTTAAGATGGAATGTCTCGTTTCCAGTAATAAGGGTCTCCGGTCCTCTACACTCACTCGAAACACAGCAGTATTAAGCTGCTATTTTACTCTGGAATACCAGTGTAAAATAGCAATGTGAGAGCGTGGTCCTACCCCGGTCGAGCCGACCCATTCGTGCTACAACCATAATATAGCTGCAGCATCGCTCTACCACGTTCTACGTGGTGATGGAGCATTAGCTCATTTGTCACTTTTTTTTTATAAGATAGGGTGACAAACGAGCACACAGTCCACCTGATGGTAAGTGGTTGCTGTGACCCATTGACATCTACATCTATCCTCAATAAAGAATCAAAATGCAGATGCGTTGTCACCCGTGAGGACTAAGATGGAATGCCTCTTTTCCAGTAAAAAGGGTCTCGGGTTCTCTACACTCACCATACGAAACACAGCAGTGATAAGCTGCTATTTTACGCTGGTATTCTGTGAGAGCGTGGTCCTTCCCCGGTCGAGCCGACCCATTCGTGCTACAACTATACTGCTAAAATATCGCTGCAGCATGGCTCTACCACGTAAAAACTTTCACTTAAACTTTGATAGCTATTATTTAAATCTTGTTATATACGGTAAGTATTATTGTTGTCAATGACACTGAAGCAAATATAGCTAGGATTTTTTTAGACTTGCAGCGTGAAGAGATGGTGTGCAAAATTATTTATGTCACACGACTTACGAGTACGTAGATTATTTATCGTACGATTTAGTTTTTAATCTTACATAATAAATGTCAAAACGAGGGAAGATGACGTGGTGATATTTTAAGACCGAATGACAAAAGTTGAAAAAGGTGTCGACTGTTGGAATAAACATAAAAATAAAAGCAAACAAAATAAATCAAGACGTTTGAAGTATCGTTGGAGAAATACTACGAGAAAAATTTTTGAGAAACGTAATCTTTGTTCGCATTTGAAGAGTTCTAAAGGTAGTGTGCCACTTTCATAGATACATTAAAAGACTTTAATAATGATATGTTGTTATACAGACAAAATATGAAATCAGCCAACACGCATTGGGGTAACCCGGAGTACACTTTCTTGCACTAAAACCTTCTCAATGGGAGGAAATGAGAGGAGGCTCGAGACTCATTGGGCTCAGCTGTATAAAACCATACAGCGTCAGCCTCTTCGTGTGCCCTGGTTCATGAATACTAGTTTAAGTAGGAAATTAGTTACTACTGCTCATTGACTCAGATCTGGACACGTTCCATGTAAGAAATTTGTCTTCTTGATGAGAAAAACAACTTCGCCCAATTATGAATACTGTGGAGTTATAGAAGACGAAGTCTGTTAGAAGTAATTTAATAACGGTCTTGAATTTGAACAGAACTGACGTCCTTATATTTTATCCCAACCAAATGGCGACGATGCGAAAGTTCTGTTCGAATCCATGGGCCGCGTAGTATAATAATTAACTCATATATAGTGATGTAGGTTAGGGTATGATGGGACTGGCATGCGCTAAACGGTAAAAGTCCCTTAAGTGTTTATAGAATTTAAAAGAAAATATAAAGCATACTACGTTCATTTAGCTATTAAATAAATCCGGTTACATTTGATATGTTAAGTAGTCCAACACGCACTGGGGCAGCGCGGCGGACACTTCCTTGCCCTAAAACCCTCTCAGAAGTGAGAAGAAGCCTGTGTCTCGGCAGTGGGACGTATATGGGCTCCAACTTTTATAAAATATAAGTCCATTTAGCAATTAGATAAGTAATTTCAGTTGTGTTCGGAAGTTACTAAGCGCGAATTCAAAGGTTAAGATAGTGACTGTGTACAAGCTTCTGAAAAACAGATAAAGATTGGGCGCGTCTCGCTGACAGAGGTAGGGCATGCCATTGACGAACTGCTTGGATAGTAAACGACCTGTCCAAAAATTTTGTATTATAGGCAGGCATTTTTAATATAAAATTTTCTGATGATCTCAAAACTTTCGAATGGGAGTAGTGAAGGAATTCAAAGCAATCCTTAAGATAAGAAGGATAGGAAGGATTAAAGAGAACATTGTAAAGAAGTGACAGAATATGTGCATTCCGGCGAAGGCGAATAGGAAGCCACTTGAGCTTATTACGAAAACAAGAAACGTGATCATATTTGCGCAAACCAAATATGAATCTTATACAAACATTTTGAAGACGCTCAAGTTTTTTTTTCTTTATTTTACTAAACAGATCGACAAAACCTTACAATAAAACATAGTCCCTCAAAACTGTTTACACAGTTTGTCTGTGGGATCCAGAGTCTCACAATAATACTTAATGGATAGCTATGGTACAAAATTTTATCTTATTGACATAATGATAGAAAGTGTCTATAAACCATCTTTATAAATACATTTTTCTTGGTCTCGTGTCGAATATCTTTGGGCAGACTGTTCAGAAGATACGGTATTTGTTTCTTTAATCTTCTATCTCCTAAGTAGTTTTTATTCTAGGTACTTCGAACTTACCCTCGGACATCGACTGAGTACCTTGATTCTGTTTTACAATCGTCAAACTTAGGTTTTGACAGTCATGGTTATTTATAGCCAGTAGATATTTATGCTTTAAACTAACCGGTAGAATCTTACAAATTTTAAATAATTGAGGGTAGTTATCTTTGCAATTAGCTTTAGTTTTTTGTTTACAAGTAATTTTAAAAATCTAATCTGAAGAGCTTCAAGCTTATCAATATTACTTAGTAATATTAGTAACTGGTACTTTAAAACTTAAGTGGTAGAATTTACTCAGAAATAATCTTAGTTTATTATATATGAAATCGACATGACATGACCATGAAAATATTGAATCCACAACACCAAGATAGGTCACGCGATCTACCCTTTCAATAGGCTTACATTTACAATTGAATAGGTTATCATGAATGCAAGAATAACATAAACGGAGGTGAATTTAAAGACTTTAAGTAAGGTGAGTGTATGATGAGTAATTTAGTTTTATCTAAATTCAAAATGATACCAATGAATTTTTATCAAGTTGCTTTTCGGTGAGATCAAGATATCTGACATCTGCATAGTCCATAATTGGGAGAAGCAGAGATTGTGCAAGCGCAATTTTAGTGGCAGTAGGTAGAAAGTTCCTTAATCTGTTCAATGATCGAGCAGCTGTTTACGACTAACTTCCTGTATTTGAGGACCCCATGACAGGTTCCTGTCAATATAAATTCCCAAGTCTTTGACTTTTTCACTAACAGGGATAAAATTTCCATCAAAAACAACTTGAGGTGCTTGAGATAGGTTTGATTTTCCAATCATATTCGAACTTCCGATGATAATTACCTGAGTCTTTAGGGGGTTAATCTTCAAGCCATATGTATTTGCCCAATCTGATATTTGCTCAAGGTCACTATTTATAGTACTAATAGCTACAGTTAGTTCACTAGGAGAAACATGAGTATATATTTGAAGATCATCTGCGTATAGGTAGGAAAAGTGATCTTAGTGGCTATAGAATTAATAAAAATTGAAAAAAGTAAGGGAGATAATACGCCACCCTGCGGAACACCAGCAATGGTATCACACCAAGAAGAAAATGTGTCATCAATGCGAATACATTGCCGGCGCCCAGACAGGTAACTTCGAAACCAAGGTAACTTCGAAACCAAATGTTATATAAATAAGTATATGTAACTGAATAGAATAGTATCATTTTCATTCAATAAAGATTACAAGAAGACTTATTGAAAGTCATTTAAGTTTCACCACTGGTTCGGAAAAACAACTGTCCTGGAAAGAACCAGCAAGAAACCCAGCTGGACTTTTTTTAAACATTTATTTTGCAATATAATATTTTATACAATTAAGTATGAAAACATTTAGAAACAGTATGGTAGCGATCACCTCATTCCCAAAGATGAGCGATGAGCGATATGGAGATTGATAAGTGAATATTATAATACGTTTTGATGTATGTAACTCCTAGAATTTTTATTTGAAGAGCGCATATAAAGCCAGAAAAATAAGTTTTCACGCGCGCGTCACTGTTATAACTGCTCCGCACACATTACATATTTTATTCTGTATGATATTCTGATATTCTGAGATGGACGACTGTGTCTATCGCAGAATAAAAAAGATGTATGCGCCAAAATTATTTTAATTAAATATATCGTAAATTTAAAAAAAAATGTTTAATGACAGCACGCAATCAATAGTTAGTGATTGTAAATATCTAATTTTTCTCTAAATTCCACACATTTTTGAGAACACAACTAAAATTGCAGTAAAACAAAGATAAATTTGTGTTTTTATCCTATAATGTGTTTGAAATGTGCACATATTATAATAATTAATTGTATTTTAGAGCCTTAGATATCTTTGTTTTCAGATTTAAAATTTACAATGGTAAAATTAAATTTTTCTTTAAGTGACTTTACTATTCACGCAGCTCGAAATGCTCCTTACTAAAGTAGCAAAACGATACACTTATGGAATAACTTTGGTGTCTGTCCGTTCATATGTTATAGGCAATTGTCTCTAAAACTATCTGATGTAGTTTAATTTATACCAGGAACAATATGTGATAATATTATATTAATTACGTTAAGTAAACAAAGTTTAATTTAGAAAATAAGTGATATATATAAATAGAAAATGGTGAAAACAAGGGCATAGAGTGAAAGATTAAATTAATTTTTATTGAAGGACGAAATTTAAGAACATATTTTTTGTATTTTTTTATAGGAAAAAAATTGTATATTTTGTGATTGATTTTCTAGAAAAGCCCTTAGAAATGTTCGCTCATTCTTGTCATCAAAATGATCGTTTCGAAAAACATAAAACCATAATTAAGTATCTAGTTCAATAATAATGGAGGGCTGATAGAATGAATAACCAATATTTAATGAATGATGCAAGTATAGCTTGCACTTGAGTGATTTTGGAACTAAGTTCTTTATCGGATGGTACGAATTTGGCGGATGGGGGCTAGGCGACAAAAAGTGTAAGATTTTTCCGTCATGTTTACTCTTCTAACGTAGTGTAGACGGCCTTGGCGGCTATAAGGAAGCGAAATGGAATAATATCCATCTCCCTCGCACTTTTTCTTATCTTGCCATGAAAGAAATATTATTTTATTTTAAATGACGCTTCATTTTAATAGACGCTAGTAATTCATTTATTTGTATTTGTTAATCAATAATATAATACTTTTATCAATAATAATATACTACGAAAGGAACTTTGTTCCAACCGAGTGTTCCACGACACTCACGCATGTTTTTTTTTTGTAAGAGATTAAAATTCATAAATTAACAATCTTATTTTATGAATTGTATGAAAATACATACAGGAAATATTTATTATAAGAGTCAAAAATCCTTCAATATTGTATTTGTAATTTATTATTTAAACACGCAATGGAGCTGTGTGGCAGACTAATCTCTGCTCCATACTTTCCTCGAAATCGGTGCTAACTTGTGGGACACCTATATGTACTTTATAAATAATTAAATAAATGTTGTATAGAAGGCAGAGTGTGGGAAGGATAGGATATGAGAAAAATTTATAGCTATAAGTGATCGATTATTTGTAGTTAGAAAATCGAAATTGAATTTAAAATTCAGTGTCACTTTGTAAATTTTACAAAGTCCGCATTTCTGTCCTCGGCCTCGTAATATCATTTAGAAAAGCCCTGTTTGTTAAAGTTTTCCTTAACTTCTTCTGTTATAAAAGTGAAAATGTGTTTTGTTCTTTCTTTATGCCTACAAAACCTAAAATATACGGAGTGGAGAGTATAAATTGAATTTTCTATTATATTATATATACGTTAAGTATACATTTTTTTAAATATTACGTTCCTGTTAATAATTGAGCATTTAATATATCCTACTTTTTATCTGTTATTTAAATTCACAAATTCACTCAACACACAATCACGATATTTTTAAAACCTTTTATACAACAGAACACCACGAGAATCACTATTCGGCCATCATAATAAAAAAATACATTATCATAAATGCGCTCGCTAAATTAAAATTTCTAATTTCTCACTACAAACTTCCGAACTCTGAAAAAAGCGCAAATTTACAATATAGCTACCGCGCGCGGGAATCTCCGTCGCGATACTGGAAAAGCAAACACGTGCGGTTGAAGCCGTCTTATTCCGAAAAGCGAAACAACTTAAGCGTCGAAAACTTTGTAAGCCATATTTTACCTTAACGTAAAACGTCAAGTTCCAAATTCTATAAGCGAAATTACATATAATGAAAACAACATAATCAGTCGGGAGTAATAAACACAAAATTGAACCGTAATAGAAAGCATTAAGATATAATATTTAAGATTTCATGCGTTTAAAAAACATTTCAGCAATTGAAAAGTTTATTCGCAAATAATTCGTATCGGCAGCCTTCGCACTCGTTACGAAGGCTTTTTATGGTAACAAGAGTACTGCTTCAATGGTATTGTTTTATAAGGCTGTATATTTAATTTTATATATTGTACCTTATTTACGTCACAATAAGGCCTATATTATGATTCCGAAAGATATTCTTTGCTTTACATTGACAGTAATATAAGTTTGTACTTACTTTGGCGACGAATTATTTAGGCAATGATGTGCAAAAATATTTTTGCATGACAACCTAAATGTGCGATATTACTTATAGAGAGCGAAAAAACTTCACGAGTGTTATTTTTTGTTAACGCTTTGATTTGTTACTGGCCTTTTTATAAACTATGAGTTTTTTTTAATCTGTAAAAATAGTAAATGCGCGCCTGGTAGTTTTGGCGGGAACTTCACCGCCAACTGATTGATACTCCTCTATCATGGTTTAAATAAAGGTTTGAAGTGGATTTTAATATTAAAAGTGGTGCGATTTTATGAAGCACAATTGTCGTCATTCTCTGCATGCAAAAGCTGTAGTCAAAATCTCCCAAAATCCGCGCAATGTTACCATCAACATATTGTAAAGAAATTTGTTAACATAATATTCATATTTTCATAATAATGTACTGAAGTGGCAATGGGCCGGCCATTT
This sequence comes from Parnassius orleans, assembly GCA_029286625.1. Classification (NCBI taxonomy): domain Eukaryota; kingdom Metazoa; phylum Arthropoda; class Insecta; order Lepidoptera; family Papilionidae; genus Parnassius; species Parnassius orleans. The sequence continues at coordinate 3,833,631 of JAGSMP010000058.1, forward strand.
GTCTCGAAGAACTGACAAACTATGGGGAAGATAGGTTTTCGAGTGGCAGTCTCGTACTGGTAAACGAAGTGTGTAGGTCGGTCCCCCACTAGATGGAGTGACGACCTGGTAAGACATGCAGGAAGTGGATTAATGCAGGTGGCTCAGGACCGGGCTTTGTAGTATACCTTGGGGGAGATACATTAATTATATTTGTAATGATAATTTTAATGATGTGTATTATACAACTTCGACCGAGAGGTCAATCGACGGATTCAACTAGGCTGGGCAGCGTTCGGGAAATTACGGCACATCTTCTCGTCAGGTATACCTCAAAACTTGAAAACGAGACTGTACAACTAGTGCGTGTTGCCAGTGATGGATGACCTAAGGAACTGAGACGTGGTTCTTCACTACTGGCCGGATGAGGAAGCTCAAGGTCGCTCAGCGAGCTATGGAGAGGGCTATGCTTGGGGTTTCTCTGCATGATAAACTTAGAAATCAGGATATCCGCAGTAGAAACAGAGTGACCGACATAGCCCAACGGAACTGAAGTGGCAATGGGCCGGCCATATAACTCGAAGAACCGACAACCGATGGGGAAAAAGGTTCTCGAGTGGCGGCCTCGTACCGGCGTCCCTCCACTAGATGGAGTGACGACCTGGTAAGACATGCAGGAAGTAGATGGATGCAGGTGGCTCAGGACCGTGCTTTGTGACATTCCTTGGGGTAGACCTATGTTCAGCAGTGGACTCTTGAAGGGCTGTGATGATGATGATGATGATGATGATGATACAGCGTTTGATTTTTTGTACCTGCAGGACTTGCAGCCAATGCCACAATAATTTAAAAAATCGTGCCCCTAGTAGCTTACGGCGGCCGATTAGCTCTGTGTCAGATGAAGCTGTAAGAGCCGTATAGGCTAACAGTACCAATATCACAGAAAATAGATAGATAGAAACGGCCCCCACGTCTGCCTCAAGAGACGACAGTCATGCCTTCGGTCTTTTGTCATTCTTTTGCGAAATGTTATTTTTAGCGGGAGATTCTATGAGGTCGAGGAAATATTTATAGACTAAATGTGACTTTGGATAACGTCGCTGAAAACCGTGACGAGAGTGGAACAACCTTTTAGCACTTTTCTTACATAAAACTTGAATGCATAACTCATCGGCGCAGCTATACTAATACCACATGTGTTTCGATTATTAAGTCATGAATTGTTGTTATATCCTCAATTTTTTTTTCGTATTAATTTTGTTTATTCACCTGTACTGTAATTTGTGATTGTAATCTGAAGTGTCGGAATAAATGTCTTTAAATGTCATTACCATTTATATTGCCATTTAAAGTCTGTAACCAATGGTGTGTAAATAATTATATTAAAAAGTAAATAACGCTGGCGGTGGTCTCAGTATTTTTTGTAAGCATCCACTGAAATTGTTTATTGCAATACTAGCGATCCACCCCGACTTTGCACGGTCGATTTCTGAATCTCGACAATAACGCCACCTATCGGATCCAATTGTGAATCTAAACCATTCTCTAATCAACTTAATCACACACACAAAATTTCATCAAAATCGGTCCAGACGTTTAGGAAGAGTTCAGTCACATACACACGGACAGAAGAATCATAATATAATATATACTATGCATGTGTTATACATAATATTAACATTTCTCTTAAATCATTCTGTCTATTGATGAAAATTGCATCAAAATCCGTTGCGTAGTTTAAAATCTAAGCGTACAGACGGCGGGAAACGACTTTGTTTTATACTGTGTAGAGTTTAAATCTAGACATAAGGTAGTGTGTCAGCCCAGTTCGAAAAGAAAAAGTCGACACACCGGCTGTGTGTATATTTACACAAACCATTTCAGCAAAACAGAAAAGAGTTCACGCATTTTTTATCATGTATCATTGTTTTTTTGTGTGTTTCGTGATACATTATGTTAAGTTTTATAATAAATAAACATGAGCCCTAGTGTGGAATGCTACTTGCGTAGACACTGGCAGCTTCTCATCTCAGAGGTACCTGGTTTAGAGCCGGGGGGATATCAGAGGCAGCTGAACTAAGTAAGTGGCGCAAATATGAGTCTCTGAGACTATCGGTCCGTGGGATCCACTTTAGGTAAAGTTCCTAAAGGAACTGATCGTCGCTGCTGGGGATAAGACGGCTGGTTCTTTTCTCGCTCAAAGGCTAAGTATAGCCAGCGAGGAAACGCAGCCAGCGTTCTTGGCACGATACCACGGGGAGTAGGACTGTATGATAATTTAAGTTTTTTGTTTTAATTTTTTTAAATATTGTATATATTTTAATGGTACTTAAGTAAATAAATGTTTTATATAATTACACATCATCATCATCATTATTACAGCCCTTCACAAGTCCACTTGAACATGGGCCTTCCCCAAGGAATGCTACGAAGCACAGTCCTGAACCACTCTATCTAGTGGGTGGTTGCCTACACTTCGCCTACCGGTACGAGGCTGCCACTCGAGAACCTTTTTAATTAAACATTTAGTCAAGTAGTCTTTATTTTTACATTTTTATTTTTGCTTTTTTTTCACCTCTTAAAATTGTTATTGTAAAAAATTGTTTCTTTTTCTTTTGTTTCTCTTTGTACTCCTAATATTGTGTTTTTACCAACTTAACACTAAACTTACTTTAAATATTTAATAGGATGAGTGTATGAATATGCATTCCTGGTACGGTGGATACAGCTCCGAGTAAACAATGCTTGATTTTTTTTCTGTTAAAAATGTTCACTACCATATTTACTCTCGGATCTGTACTAGGTTTGTTTTTCTTGGTCAATACTGAAAATCAGCGCTGTGGTTTCGTTATAACTCATGCTAAGTAATGAACTTTTTTGGAACCAATTTTTTGTCATAAATTATTAGGTATATTATTGTAGTATACAGGGTTATTATTCAAAGTGTGGCCAAATTTTAAACTTAAGTTTAAATATATAAATAATGATATATACCGTTATTGCACTTTTATTCGAAATTGTCCCAAATTGAATGTGATTTATGGGCAGCAACGTTTTTGCCTACTGATCGACCCCTAAGAATGTGTGCGTGCGCAGTAAAATCAGTTAAAATAATGCATTACCACGCATTTTGAATTTAAAAGATAAAAAGGACAGAATGTTTGAGACTTTTTAATTAATTTTTCTTCACGATTTGCCTGTATTACTTATTCTGAACCTTCTCTGCAAATTTGGCCGGTTATTGCAAAATTATTTTGGCAGGTTATTATAATATAATCCATGTAGTGGCGTTGTAAGAATATCCACTACCTCATATCATCCCGTGGGTGGGTGGGTGTGTAAGAGGCGACACAGGGAAACAAATCAGGAGATGAGCAGCAGCGTCTTCCTAATAACAACTAAAAATAAAAACCTGCGGTTGCCAACCCGCCTGCCACGCGTGGCAACTATTGCAAATATCCCACCTATTAGGCAATCTATGGGGGAGGCCTTTGTTCAGCAGTGGACTTTAATAGGCTCTAATGGTAAATAAATAACATCCTATAAATGACCAATTTTCTTACGCCGTACCACACCGTAAAAACAAAGCTATTTACTACATGAGTCAAAGTATTTGGTTTGCTTCATTGTTAGTCATGCGTACAGCAAAGGAGTGGAATGAGATACCAGCATCTGTCTTTCCATCCAATTACAATGTAGGTGTCTTCAGGGCAAGAGTGAATAGGCTGCATCGGATGGCAGTCAAGCGTTGTCTCAGAATAGTTTAAAAAAAGTAAACGTGCGGGAATTCTTCGTTTATACAATTTATTATTAATCATGTACTGTTCGTCATTAAAATTTACGACTAATGAGGCGACCTCGCAGAAACGAGATATTATGTAACATACCTTTATTAAAATTTATATTTGAATATCCTTGGAAAGTACGAATATAAATACTTATTTACACGCATTTGAGCCCAAATCGATTAGAGCTACATACGTGAAACTCTATTGTGATATGTAAATATGAACGTTTTGACATCCAGGCCTAAAACAAGTTATATTTTAGCTGATATATTTATGCGTAAAACGGATGTGGCAGGCGATTGAAATATCAGAATACAAGTCGTTACACTTCGCGGTTAAATGTTTTATTATATCGTAAAGACCCCAACCCAAACTTATCCCAAGTTATTTGGGATCGGCATAGCAAGTCTTCCTCTTTCATTCTCCTCTATCAACCGTGATCTCTTTACTCACTCCTATTTACGCATATACTCCCTGACACAATCCATCTTTTCTTATACCTCTCTCTACTCTTAGATCCATCCATTTTCATACGTTTTCAAACGAAGACGTTAACAAAGTGGGGATTTTCACAAGTATACTTTAATGTGGTTTTGTATTTTTAGTTATTACCAAAGAGTATATACTCACTACTTTTTAGTTACTACTGCCAGTATTTGCAGTATTTATTTTGAAAAGCCAAAGGGTGAACCGATCATAGGTGATATGCCGAGCAGTGACAAATATATCATTGTGATAATTGACGACCAACTCTTATATAATGTATGAGAAAAAAAAAAATATAACATGAAGTCAGACTACCCACCCTCAAGCAGAATTATAGTCACTCAGACTTTATCTTTTAAAGACAAATGTCCTCTCTCCCTCTCAATCAGCCTTGATTACTCTTCTTGGAAAGCGATATGGAAGCTCATTCATAAGGTACACTACTTCAAATTTCTTAGTGTTATTACCATTTAAGATCTCTTGAAATATCTGTACCTAGTTTGTATACTATATAGTTTTTATAAAGTATTGTAGTTTTGGCGGGAACTTGACTGGCGGCAGATTGATGCTCCTGTATTATTGTAAAAATAATGGTTTGAAGTGGATTTTGATATGTAAAAGTGGTGCGATTTTGTGTATTAAATGTCTGCGCATGTGAACTGTTAGTGAAAACGTTGAAACAAGTGCTCCGATTGTGATGTGAATCTCAAGATAAGGTGTCTGTCTTCTTAGGCGCCTTGAGATACTATCGCCAACTGTCTGCTCTCTCAAGTTGCCATCATAATCTCCCAAAAGCTGCGCAATGTGACGCATCAACATATTGTGAAGCAGTGTTCTATAAAGGATTATTATCACTTGATAGTGAAATAAATAAAGACATGGCTTAAAGGACAAGTATCCAAGCCAAGATTCATGATTAAAAAAAATATAAAATATTATTACCGTTACCGTTACAGCCTATTAAAGTCTACTGCTGAACATAGGCCTCCCCCACACATTGCTTCTTAGCGGGTTGGCAGCCACAGTTTTATTTTTATTTTTAGTCGTAATTAGAAAGACACTGCTGCCCATCTCCTGATTTATTTCCCTCTGTCGCCTTTTACAACGCCCACGGGATGATATGGGAAAGTACATAACTCTAAAGTAACTCATAAGATAAACTAGATAACACTGCCACTAAACTGTATAAAGTATTATTAAAGTAACGTATTTGATAAATCCCATCTGCATCATTCAGTATTTCTAACTTTCTAACGCAAAAATATTTCAGCCGATTAAACCATCATTCATGTCTCCACCACCGTACTGTTTTGATTGATCTGCGTTTCGTAATGCGTTGTAGCTTTTCCTGGTATTCATTTAGAACAATGGGTTCCGATAAATTCCCCATGACGATTTGTTTATAACTTTAGACTGATAATAAAATCTGATATTGAGTCTAGATATATGTCTAGATAAGTTAACATAGTATTCCCATTCACCTAATAAGAATGAAGATGTTCTCCAGACCGAATTTCAGTCACAGCGGCCAGTCTCAACGGGGACTAGCTTTATGTACTGGAGGGATTATATTACACGAGCGTGTGCGCAGAAATAGGTACACTCCTTTATTCCCTCACTTTTTTAGCCCAATGGGACGGCAATCCAACATGACCGGAGAAAGATCAGGCGATAGACCAACGTAATATAAACAACCGACATGACGTGAGAGACGTAGGTATGTAATTACTTGTATTATTATTTTAAGATTTATACGTGGTAGAGCTACGCTGCAGCTATATTGTGGTTGTAGTGTTGTAGTCGGCTAGACTAGGGTAGGACCACGCTCTCACAGAATACCAGCGTAAAATGGCAGCTTAATACTGCGGTGTTTCGTATGGTGAGTGTAGAAAACCGGAGATCCTTTTTCTGGTATCGAGGTATTCTATCTTAGTCCTCAAGGGCGGCAACGAATCTGGATTTTGATTCTTAATCGAGGATAAATGTAGATGTATATGCGCCACAGCATCCACTTACCATCAGGTGGACTGTGTGCTCGTTTGTCCCTATAATTCGATAAAAAGTTTTGTAAGTAGTTTTACTACCTGTGTTTTATTGTTTAATTCTACTTGGAATGCCTCACAAGCTATATTTATATTGACTCTATTATCATTCAAACGGAAACACAGTAGTAGGCGCACGGTTGCTAGGCGGAAGGAATAGGTAAAAGTGTTGTACTAATCCAGACAGTTTCTCAGACCGAAAAGGAGATCTATGGAGAAGATATTGTTGCGAAATATAAACCAAGATGCCTTTACCTTGCCTCTACGGCTCAAAGATAAGATTGCTTTCACACAAATTCTACATTCCATGACTCCTTCACTCAACATTTGTACAAAGCGGAATTCCACTCGAATCCGGTGCGAACGTAAAACAAGTCGAGATCGATATACGAGGTGCCGGGTTTGCTTCTATTTCTGGTCTGCGAAGGTCGCGCATAATAAACAATGCCGTTAACAGGTGCCGTTCATAGATTAGATAGTGCAGATATAGTTCGGTAGAGCAAACCATTGAACGTGTTTTCATTCTATCAAAAATTGTGAGAATCACGGGGTTGAGTAAATGTAGTGTGATTACAGGCTTACTTTCTATCATCAGGGGTTGAGCGACGTTCAAAAATAATTGTTTAATGAGGGTTATTATACTACACAAGAGTACATGATTGATAATAACCCCTGGGAATGAGGTGGTCGATACCATGCTGTTTCTAAATGTTTTCATATTCAGTGGTAGAACATATTATATTGTAAATTATTATTTAAAAATAGTCCGGCTGGGTTTCTTGATGGTTTTTTCAGGTCAGAAGTTTTTCCGAACCAGTGATAAAAGCATAAATGACTTTCAATAAGTAATAGTGTCATCTATATTGAATATATAAAATCAATTGGTATCCGTTAGTCTGGCTAAAACTCGAAATCGACTGATTTTGATGAAATTTTTGTGTGTGAATCCCCGGATAGCTTAGATTCACAATTGTACCCGGTATGTAGCGCTGTTTTCGAGATCCAGAAATCACCCATACGAAGCCGGGGCGGATAGCTAGTATTGTATAAGAATTATTCTATGCTACTCCATTCTTAATGACGTAAATTTACTAGAAAAACTGAAAGTTTTTCTTAACCAAATCTAGCAAAAACATCATATATCATATAATAAAACTTTAGATAATAATACTGAACTTCCTGAAGATAATTACCGGTGGTAAAGTATTTCACAGAGAGATCGTACGACGAAGAAAACTACTAGTAAAACGTACAGTGGTGGACCGCCAAGCATCCAGATGGTGTGGATGGTATCGGGAGATTTGCCGCGATGTGCGTTCGTGAAATTTGGCGGCTGGGATCAATTTGAACAATTCCTTAGAGCAACAGTAATATAATATGGAAATAAGAAAAACAACGACCCTAGTGTCAAGCGACGACGAAGTGAAGACTCAGAGAAAGTGAAACCCATAGTGTACCACTTTCCCGCATATAGTCTGGCCCTCGCGAATGCTTTCGTACACATACGCGGCCCCACCAGCGCTAGGCACCCCTTAGCAGCACTTCCTCGAAAAGAGGACAACTCTTCCCCCTATTCCTTCTCAGGCAAAACGCGCCGAAACACAAAGAGCGAGTTAAGGATACTCACCCTGTAGATATATGCTTTGTCAGCCCAAAGTAAAGCATGGCAACAAGTTGAAGGGGCGTGACTCAGTATTTACTTTACACGTTTTTTTTTTTATAGTATAGGGTGACAAACGAGCACACAGTCCACCTGATGGTAAGTGGTTGCTGTGACCCATAGACATCTACATCTATCTTCAATAAAGAATCAAAATGCAGATGCGTTGTCACCCGTGAGGACTAAGATGGAATGTTCTCTACACTCACCATACGAAACACAGCAGTGTTAAGCTGCTATTTTACGCTGGTATTCTGTGAGAGCGTGGTCCTTCCCCGGTCGAGCCGACCCATTCGTACTACAACTATACTACTAATATAGCTGCAGCATGGCTCTACCACGTAAAATTACACGTGTATAAAATATTGCAAAATACACAATAAAATGTTCTAGAAGAAATTATGCTGACACTCATGAGAATAAGTTATACGACACCCTTTGTTTCCTGTTGTTTCAACTAACTTTAGAAATTATATTCCATTTTACGGTCATTCTGTTCTCAGACCTCGTTCGATAAACATTGTTTATTTATTTATGCAATAAAAATTATGTTTTTATTGAAATCGTATATACATTCCTTGACTAGCGCTTTCCTCTACAGTATCCGTCTTTACCTTCGCAATGGAACCCCCCTTTCTTCCGAATCCCCTGAATTTGTTGCATGGAGACTATTAGGTCAGGAAAACTGTCTTGTTGACACCAGACTTTCTAACATCAGCGTTGGATCGCCGCGTTATAATATAATTCTGGCTACATTTGTACATACTTTTATTGATCCAGTATGAAAAGAGTATAAAAACGGTTGTATTGGTTTTAAACCCAAACCGGAGCCAACATTTGTCCCCACTATTGTTTATATTGTACCTGTTTAAGAGGGACCAAAGAGGAGCTTTGTAATTTTTCTTCTTAATAAATTGTTAGTGAGTACCGTGCCAGTTACATCCGCAATAACAGAGGATTTTTTTTTCTTGAAGGTCCCAAAGTCGTATCGGTCTGGAAAATTGCTGGTGAAAGCAAATTCCACAATATAATCTCACGTAAAACTCATCGTTACCATCGTAATCGGTACCATTTTACGTGGTAGAGCCATGCTTCAGCTATATTACTGGTATAGTTGTAGTACGAATGGGTCGGCTCGACCGGGGAAGGACCACGCCTCACAGAATACCAGCAAAATAGCAGCTTAACGCTGCTGTGTTTCGTATGGTGAGTGTAGAGAACCGGAGACCCTTTTACTGGAAAAGAGTCATTCCATCTTAGTCCTCAAGGGTGAAAACGCATCTGCATTTTTATTCTTTATTGAAGATAGATGTAGATGCCTATGGGTCACAGCAACCACTTACCATCAGGTGGACTGTGTGCTCGTTTGTCACCCGATCCTATAAAAAAATCGTGGTGGTCTCTGAGACTACATCCAAGCCTAACTCCAAACCTAGTTCATAAACTTTATATTCTGTTAGTCTATGATTAGTAAGTTTTTTTTGTAGCAGAGGGGCAAACGAGCATGCGGCTCACCTGATGAAAAGTGTCGACCGCCGCCGGTGCGTTGCCGGTCTTTTAAAAAGGAGTTAGCTCGTTTTTTGAAGGTCCATAAGTCGTCTCGGTCCGGAAAAATCGTAAGTGTAAGTGTACGTAAGTGTTTGCGCGTATATTTATGAAATTATATCTCCTCCGGAATGACAAAAGCTTCAGATTATTCGGTAGTCTCCGTGGTTAAAATTGCTCAAGAGCCAAATTAGGACGTCGGTTGTTACGATGCAGGCAACCAAAACCAGAAGACCGATATTTGTCTCCTACTACTGTTAAAATTTAGTTTTAGATTGCTCTTTTCTAATAATCTTATTATAATGTTTTATTTACTTACTAGCGACCCACCCCAGCTTCGCCTGGATAGGATCTATTACTGTGGTGTTATTTAGATTTAAAATAATCAACGACCATTTATGTTATCAATTTTTGTTTTTCAAAAAAACTTTAAGCATTGCTCTCTATCTGTTAGTAAAATTTCATCACAGACGGTTCAGCCATTACGCAGATTAGCCTGAAGACATACAGACAGTCAAAGTAATAAAAATGGTTCCTATAGTCTTAATATCAAATAACCTCCTGAGCTTAATAGAAGCCAGTTATATCAATATTACAGACAGCCACTTCAATTTTATTTATTTGTATTTAGTTATGATTCCTGATTTAAAACAACAAAAAGGAAATTCTGAACATAAAATCTTTCAAGTCAAATTAATTTATTCACGTCTTATCATTTTCTTTTCACAAAAATAATAATAACTAATAAAACACCAATAACGAACTTATATAAAAACAAAAACATGAAAAGATACATTATTTAAAATTTACAAAACACACAAACACAAGACAAAATAGTATAGAAGAAAAAGAATAGTTTTGGCGGGAGTTCGACCGTACATGGATTGCTGCTCCTGTGTTGTCGTCATAATAATTGTGTTACGTAAAAGTAATGCGATTTTAAATCGACTTCAAAAAGGAGGAGGTTCTCAATTCGAGTGTATGTTTTTTTTTGTATGTATGTTACGCGATATGTTCGTAGATTGTGAACCGATTTTAATGATTCTTTTTTTATTAAATAGGCTTTACCTCAAGGGTGGTTCGCCCCCCCCCAAGGGTGGAAAATAGGGGAAAAGTTTCATATTGGACTATTGTTTAAGGATTTTCATATGATATCTTCGCAGATTGAGAACTGATTTTGATGGTTCTTTTTTTTATTAAATAGGTTATACTTCAACAGTGGTCCCATATAAGTTAGGAGAAAAAATTCCACCCCTAAGGGTTGCAAATAAATAACTTCGTGTTTAGCAATTCGAAGTCGGCTTTTACTTTTTGCTAAAAGTTATAATTATATACGTATTAATTTTTTTCTTCTATTCAACTTTAAATATTGTTGCGCGCCACTATTAATGTCTTGCACATGGCAACACTAGTTACCACTAGCGTCCTCTAGTATCGAGTAGCAGAACTAGGAGAGTCAAGATCCTTCTAGAAATTTCGGGACCGTTATGTACTCGAACATTCTATATGTTTCTACAGTAGAAGGTTCTGGAAAGTATCTGAGGCGCTATATAAGGCCGGTATATACTTCGACCGAGTCAGTATTGAATTGGCGATACCAGCGAAGACTTCGAAGCGATACAACTGCGAACTTAAGCGATCTGTAGAAAAATTGTGTTTTGTTATTAGTGTGGTTTAAAGTTGTAATTAGTGTTGTGTAATTAAAGTGTCAATTTTGGTAATTCACTCGGCAGTTTTTAATTGTCTCGAACCCCAAGCTTGTAAAAATATTAATGGTCAACGTTCCCTTGAATTTTTTAACATTCACCATAAAACACAACCTCCAAGATATTGTGTCTTGATGCCATGTGATTCAATCATCTTCCACTCTTTGCTTTTAAGGGTGTTACCACACCAATCGATCGATCGTCGATCGATGTCGATCGATTAGTATGGTAGCTTTAGCTGATCGGATACTGATCGACAAAACGTTGTTCAATCATCGATCGACGATTAATCGATGTGGTTGTGGGCTCATCATCAGTATCTTTCAAAATGTATTCAGAAGAGGACGCGTTATTGTTGACCAGTACGCTGTTGCTCGTATTATAATTACGGAGACGCAAACGCAGAAGATTCTGGAAACGACCGTTTTTTAATGCCAGAGATAGCTTAAATTCATCTAAACGACATTTTAAACGGAAGGTGAAGTGGGGGTCACGAATAATCAATGCAGCTCGATCGACGTCAACTAATACATTCTACCATCGATCGATGCAATCTATCGTTTGGTGTGGTAGAAAGTACCAATCAACGTCGACTAATACATTCCACCATCGATCGATGCCATTGATCAACGATCGATCGATTGGTGTGGTAACACCCTTTGCTTAACCAAATTCTACTAGGAACTTCACAATGTGACGCATCAATACATAGTGAAGGATAATATACATATAATATTGAAATGCAATTATATAATAATGAATTACAGCGTTTGATGTATTATTTTGGCTGCGAGTCTTGTTGTAGTTGATGCCACAATACAGGTATTAAAAAAGAACAGTTTAGTTTCACGTACGACAATAGAGTTGCATAGACTTAGAATATATCCTAAGTCTATGTAGAGTTGTCATCTTAATAAATTAAGTTAAAAAAATTCAAAATTGTATAATATTTAAGTTGCCTATGTAAAAAGAACAGAAATTCTGAGAAATAACAAATAAGGTATTATGTTTTTAACATTGCCAATTTTAAGTGTAATTGTCATTTTCAACCGACTTCAACAAAAAAAGAAGGTTCTCAATTCGACTGTATTTTTTTATGTGTCTTACTCTGAGGTAACCCAAAGAATTAGTATGATGAAGTGGCAATGGGCCAGCCATATAGCTCGAAGAACCAACAACCGATGGGGAAGAAAAGTTCTCGAGTGGCAGCCTCGTACCGGCAGGCGAAGTGTAGGGCTTCCCCCCACTAGATGGAGTGACGACCTGGTAAGACATGCAGGAAGTCAATGGATGCAGGTGGCTCTCAGCAGTGGACTTGTGAAGGGCTGTAATGATGATGATGAATGAATAGAACGCTAGAAATTAAGTTTCGCTATTTTACCATGCATGATAGAGGATACCAGTGAAATTTATAACCCCTTGCTTCTCCATTCAGAGCCCTAAGCACAAGTTTTTGACACTCATATCATCGAATAAAATTGTATGGAAATATTAACAGCGCCCCTGGCGGAAGTAAATGAAACAATGTTTTCACACAAAGCTACTCGATGGCGATACAAATTCGATATGTTAATTTATGGTCAATCATGCATGCAAAGAAAAAGAAAAAAGAACCTCCAAAATTTCATAGTATTCGTGAAATGCAACCCAGTGCAATCTGTACTGATATTTGGCTGTACAGCACCCGAAATGTCGCAAATTAAAAATTATTCAAATTAAACGCAATAAAATCCGTTAAATTGTTTTTATTCTATGTGTAATATTCGTGTAAATATAAAAATCATTAAGGATAACTAGTGTTTTTCCCAACAATCCCAGCTTCATTCCAGCGGGCAACACTGATAAATTGTTATTGACAATTTCTAGTGCTTTTTAGCAGATAGTCCCCGATAGTGGCGGTGTAAGATATCCACTACTCCATATCATTCCTTGCGTGACGTAAGAGGCGACGGAGGGAAATTTAAACTAGAGCTGGAGAGATGGGCAGAAGCATTTTCCTTATTACTACCGGTTCATGTTAAAGAAGAGGATTTTTTTTTATAGAATAGGGTGACAAACAAGCACACAGTCCACCTGATGGTCAGTGGATGCTGTGGCCCATAGACATCTACATTCATGCTCAATTAAGAATCAAAATGCATCTGCATTTTGTTGCAAATGCAATTGCAAATGCTGATGCGTTGTCACCCGTGAGGACTAAGATGGAATGCCTCATTTCCAGTAGAAAGGATCTCCGGTTCTCTACACTCACCATACGAAACACAGCAGCATTAAGTTGTTATTTTACGCTGGTATTCTGTGAGAGCGTGGTCCTACCCCGATCGAGCTGAACCATTCGTGCTGCAACCATAATATAGGTGCAGCGTGGCTCTACCACAAATAAAAAAAATTCTCTTGCGAATTAAAAAATTTTTAACAATATTTTTTTAACTGTCTAATATTAAAGACCCAATTTTTGACCTTAATCTTTAAAACTGATAGACACTGACACTGTAATACTGTATAATACTGACCATATTACAAGACAATCTCCCGATAATCCCGGCGCCTAAATTAATTTCGGGTAGGTGTGTTAAATCTCGACGTGCAGTAGAATAACAGGAGATAATTTAAAAGCTTAAATCGAGTAGGATTTAGACAAGATAAATTAAAATATGTTTTCTTATAAGCTATATAACTAGCTGGTACCCGGCGTGTTACTACCGCAGAAGAAATAATTGTGGAAATATCGTTTTAAATTTGGAAGAGTTATATTGTTTAATTAGGAATGATAATACATTCATTGAAATTGAATGATATGTAACTTTCAAATAAATTTGTTGGTACGATACGCGCGCCACCTAGTGTAAGTTAATTGTACAATGCCTATAACCTTCGCGCAAGTGCAAGCAATAACTTGACAAAGTTTTACCGCAATCTGATGAACGGTATGGCAGCGCATAAAATACGAACAAACAAACAGTAATTTTTATATATTAGATTAACGTAGACCGTATTTGAATAAAGAATTCAAATTTATATTGAGAGCATAAACATTTGTTGGAAAAAAATATAAATTTAAATAGAGTTATTTTTAAGCTTTTTGAGAAAACAATAAATTACTGCGTCCATAAGTTGAGACGTCTAATGTCAAAATATCAAATATCAAATAATATTATGACCTTACTCATAATAAGGCGTTGCTATTATGGTTTATCAAACGATCATTACCTACATCATTTATGCGCTCCATCAGTTTTTGTTTTTTGCCAGAAACAGAAATTTTGGCCAGCCTAGCAATTATCGCCCGACCGAAAGCTTTTCAGCGTGCCGATAAGGGTAGATACTTTTGCGTTAAGGTTCCCAAGCCTTCTTTTTCGAGCTGCTATAGCGCTACGTTCGTCTGGTGTTTGTCCGAATTTATTGATGGTTTTTATCGAGAGAGTACAATATTTAATGGTCAATTTCAACCAGATACTTAGAAGATATTTAGAAGTGAAAACTTCTTTAAAATCGTTGTGATTTGAAACTCGATGAAACGGAAAAGCGACAATAAAAAGAGACAACTATACATCTATAGGATATAGCCTGCGAGAGTATGAGATAGAATACTTTATACAGCGTTTCCTATTATGTATGGAGATTATGCAAGTGATTTATTAGTAGTGAAGATTAAGATCTCATAGCTCGAATAATTATACGTTATTCCTGCCCACACGCAAAATACGCGCTTAGACGTGGAGTTGCGGAAAACAGCCCGTCGTAAACTAAACTAAACTACGTACATTGTTTGGATTGAAATTGGAACAATTTAATGATATGGAAGCGTATCTCTTGAAGATCACGGAACTAGATCAACAACTACGAGACATAAATGCCCCATTAGACGATGATTTTGTGTCAGTGCTAATGTTAAGCGGTTTACCGCCGGATTATGACCCGCTCATTATGGCATTGGAAAATTCGAACATTAAATTGTGTAGTGAAACAGTGAGAAGTAAATTACTACAAGAAAATTTACGCAGAGACAATGACAAGAAGGAAGAAAGTGCAATGTTTTCAAACCGGAATACAAAAAGAGTAAACAAACATTCCACGAAGGTTAAGTGCTTCGTATGTAAACAACCGAATCACTATGCTAAAAACTGTCCGACCAAAACAAACAAAAGTGAGAAACGGAGTGAAAAATGTGAAAAAGCGTGGAACGGAACTTTGTTGACTGCGTTAGCTGTGGACATTAACTCGAATGCTTGGTATGTCAATTCCGGCGCGACTTGTCATATGACAAACATAAAACATAAAAACTCACGCCTGTCACCCAGAGGGTTAGACAGAGACTACGGACTTCCATTTGGCATGATCCTGGCACGCCTCTCTCGCCTCCTTTACATCCATATATACACGCTCGTCGGTTAAAGGAACTCCTAATCTGGCCTTTTTCAATATAACGACAATTTGGTCGATAAACCTTCGTCTAGGCGTCCTTCCTGACTCTGCCGTTCACTCCTGCAACATAAATTTGCTTTGTCACTCTTTCCTCGTTCATTCTTTCTACATGACCAAACCACCGAAGCATTCCTTTCTAAATCCTGGTCACAACGTCATCTTGCAAATCACACTTTTCTCTTATCACACTATTTCTCACCCTGTCATTCAGATTCAGCCCTAGCATACTCCTTAATGACCGCATTTCTACAGCATTTATTCTACTCTCATGCTTCTTCTGCCAGACCCAACTTTCACTACCATACATTAAAGTAGGGACTAACACAGCATTATGAATTGCCAAACGTGCCTTTTTGACACATTCTGACTCTTCATAATAGCGTGTCGTTATATATCCTTATCATATCTACCATCCCTGCTAAATAAACATCCCAAATATACAAACTCATCCACTTGCTCAATCAACTCACCTTCTATTCTTATTTCACATAAAGTTTAACTTTCTTCTCTTTCAAAAACCATCACTTTCGCCTTACTTGCGTTCACTTTCATACCCCTTTCTTTTAATGACCAGTTCATTAAAGTAACTATCATCATATGACAAACAACAAAAAATTTTTTACAAAATTATGTTGTGGATACTCCTCGGTTAGTGACAGTGGCCACCAACCAGAAGATACATAGTGAAGGACACCACTTCAGAATTGTTATTACAAGGACATACTCAATCTACGAAAATAAGTGAGGTTATTTACGTGCCGGGATTGTCAACAAATATTATTTCTGTTGGAAAAATGGCTTCACAAGGACTTGAGGTGCATTTTGATACACAAAAGTGTGATATATATTGTGATAAAATCTCAGTTGCCAGCGCTACAAAGGTCAATGGTGTCTATGAACTGGATACAGCGAGTCAACAACCAACAAAGGAACGCGAGTTTGCTGCGGCGTCTCAATTAGTGGCTTTGGTTGAGCCAGAGGTCCAGGCTTTGGGCAATGAACGAGCAGAAGCTGTGAATTTGTGTAAGGCGAACCCATCACAGGAGTTATGACATCGCAGACTCGGGCACCTTAACAGGCGAAGCATGGACTTACTGGAACAAGGTATGGCTAGTGGAATTAATTACACTAATAGTAAACATACTCCCTGTGTAACTTGTATTGAGGGGAAGCAAAGTAGACTACCATTTCACAGCAGTCTTATAACAGAGCCACAGAGAAACTAGGTCTTATACATTCCGATCTATGTGGGCCTATGTCAGTTTCCTCATTTAGTGGTGACATTTGGTTACTTTATTAAAAGTAAAGATGAAGTATTGCCTGTATTTAAGATTTTCAAAAACCTGTTGGAAAATCAAACTAATTTAAAAATAAAAATGGTAAGAACGGACAATGGTCGTGAATATGTCAACAAACAGTTCCAGATATTCCTACAAGAGCATGGCATCGAGCACCAGACAACTGTACCCTACTCACCACAACAAAACAGTGTGGCAGAGCGGGCCAATCGCACAATTATATAGGCAGGACGATGCATGTTGCACGATGCTGGACTAGACCGGAGGTTCTGGGCAGAGGCACTGAATACGGCAATATTTATTAAGAATAAGTCATCGAGTAAGGCAGTGAGAGACACAAATCCAGAAGAAAAATGAACTGGTAATAAAGTTAATTTATCAAATTTAAGAATATTTGGCTGTGTAGCCTATGCACTGATCCCTGTTAAAAAAACGCAAAAAAATTAGATTCAAAAAGTAAACAATATATTTTTGTGGGGTATTGTACTGAATCAAAAGGATATAGCTTAATTGATCCAGAAAATCCTTCATAATGTATTAAATCTAAAGATGTGCAATTCTTAAAAGGATAAATGTACAAAGATTTAAAAATAAATCAGGAATATCACACTACTGATTGTCAACTACATCTCACTAGTAATGAAATGGATGATGTAAATATAAGTGAAAATAATAATGTTAACCTGTTGCCTGTTATAGAGTTAACCTTAATAAGAAAGACCTTGGCCGAGTTACACATGTATTGGGAATTAGATTAAGTTAAGAACCAAATAAAATTGCCCTTGATCAGAAAAATTATATACAGAAAGTATTAGAGCAATTTAATATGGCTGAGCAATTTAATACACCCTTAGATTGTGGCATGAAACTTGAAAAGGAGACCGAAATGACGCTGATTCAAAGTAGTTAGTTTGTACTAGGCCTGACATTGCACATGCATCGAGCTTATTGAGCCAATTTAATAATTGTGACTTAGATGTACATTGGAAAGCGGCTAAGCGAGTCTTAAGATATTTAAAGGGAACCATAGATTATAATATTGTATATAAAAAGGGAACTACATTAACTATTACAGGATATGTAGATGCAGACTGGGCATCTAACCAGCTGGATCGACGTTCTTACACTGGTTACGTGTTTACAATAGGTAACTCTGCAGTGTCATGGGAAAGTCGTTAACAAAGAACAGTGGCTCTGTTGAGCACGGAAGCGGAATACATGGCATTGTGTGCGAAGCTAAATTTATTAGAAGTTTTCTTTATGAATGCTTGGGCAAATACTTATCAATAACTTTGTATAATAATAGTCAGTCAGCACAAAAAAATTGATCATAATCGTAGTAAGCAAATAGACATTAGACATCATTATATAAGACAAATTGTGAATGATAAAATTTTTAATTTAGAATATTTGTCAACTGAATATATGCCTGCGGATGTCCTAACTAAATGCTTAAGTAAAGATAAGCATTGTAATTGTGTCTCTCATCTAGGTTTACATATCGTTTAGTTTAAGGTCGGATGTTAGATCTGTATAAACCAACTGATTTGAATATGCTGTTTTTAGTACTTTAGTAATCTGTTCAAGTTGGCGCCACTGTCTATGCCACCTTTGTAACTTTTGAATTTTAGTCGTATTATACATTCTTGTCGTTGCCATTTGTTACACAAAGACTGCGTCACTGTTTCTATAATTAAATCTGTTATTATAAATTCAATCCTGTCTTATTTTATCCATAATCTATCACCCTACAATTATCCTACTCCAGATACTCAGTTTCATTTCTACCGCGTGTGAACTGCACACATATTTTTTTCCTTTTCTCTACTGATGCTGATATCTGTAATTTCATAACTCTATGTTCACATTCCATACAACATTCCTTAAACTAATATATGTCAAAGCTAACAAAGGAAACACACAACATGCGTCTTATCTAGCACAACGATTATAGTGATTTGCATAATGTTGTTTATTTACGAAGTTCGCTGACGGCCTCGAATTTTGTCAAAATTTCGATTTATTTGATGGTTTTGATATAATATCTGAGTAAAATTTTAACAGGTTTCCTGTCTGTGAAATAGACACAATCGTTAATCAATAGAAATGATTAATGATTGTGTCATATATGATTTACGGGACAGGGAAAGGGTTATATGATTTAGATCCGATGGTAAATGAAAAAAAAGTATTAATATAATTTATTCAAATGTAAATCAAGGGCAGTCTATTGATATGTCTGTGGTAATCGTCTTATGCGACGTGTTATAATGACTTCACGCGACGTCCTTGTATTTTTGGTAGATTTTGTGTAATTTTTTACCGACTTCAAAAAGGGGGAAGTTCTCAATTCGAGTGTATGTTTTTTAGTATGTATGTTACGGGATATCTTCGCAGATTGTTAACCAATTTTGATGATTCTTTTTTTATTAGATAGGTTTTACTGCAAATAAGTAACTTCTTTGTTAGCAATTTGAAGTCGGTTTTTACTTTTTATTAAAAGTTATAATAAGTATTCGTAAATTATTAAATATAGTCCTGGAGGAGGAGGACATGTAGGAGACAAAATAGATATGCTGACCTCTAATCGGCTAAGCCAGGGTATTCATCTCCAGTCATAATTCTGAGCTACGGGAGTGCTTTCGCTCACCACCGTAGACTTCCACTCGCACTTTTATATAGAGGATAACCTGGGTACTTTAACCCAATAGTATAATAACCACTACCCCGTATAATCCGTGGGTGTCATAAGAGGCGACAGAGGGTAATTAAAACAGGAAACGGGCAGCAGCATCTTCCTAGAAACAACATAAAATAATAAAAAAATACTGTGGTTGTCAATCCGTATGCCATGCGTGGCAACTATGGCGAAAGCGTGGCAACTATGAGGAAATCTATGTGGGAGCCCTATGTTAAGCAGTGGACTTTTATATGCTGTAATGGACCCAATAGTAGAATGCAGAACAAATGATTTTATAGTATACTTTATATAATAAAATTTATTAAAACTTGCTGCTTTTTTATTATGAGCCTAATGTCTTATGTAATAAGGTTTATATTTGTTGGAGATTTTACATACTATATTTACATACTATGCTAAAATATTTTACGAGACACAAATGAAATACAGAGATAAAAGCATTATTATGTTTATCAGAAGGAAATTTTTGTTGACACTAAAATAATCGCGTTGATGCATAGTCTATGTAAAATTATTCGTCTGTGATATTAGCAATGGTAATAAAACCAACGGAGAACCTAGTTGTAATGTTTATCTAATTTATTTTTGTATCTTGTTTATTGTATTACATATCCCTTTAAATACATAACATATACATAACCACCCACGTCTGTCATCCAGAGGGGTGTGCAGAGACTACGGACTTCCATTTGGCACGATCCTGACACACCTCTCTATATATCCATATATCTACGCATACATGCTCGTCGGTTAAGGGTACTCCTAATCTGGCCCATTTTCAATATATTGCCAATTTGGTCGATAAACCTTCCTCTAGGGCGTCCCTTCCCGATTCTGCCGTTCACACCTGCAATATAGATTTGCTTTGTCACTCTTTCCCCGTTCATTCTTTCTACATGACCAAACCACCGAAGCATTTCTTTCTTAATCCTGGTCACAATATCTTGCAAACCACACATTTCTCTAATCACACAATTTCTCACTCTATCATTCAGATTCAGCCCTAAAATACTCCTTAATGACCGCATTTCTACAGCATTTATTCTACTCTCTTGCTTCTTCTGCCACACCCAACTTTCACTACCATACATTAAAGTAGGGACTAACAAAGCATTATGAATTGCCATACGTGCCTTTTTTGACAGATTCTGATTTTCTACAATAGAGTGTAGAGCCCCATTTACTCTATTTCCTGCGTTCACTCGTCGTTCTATATCATATCTACCATCCATGCTAAATACACATACCATACACACAAACTCATCCACTTGCTCAATGAACTCCTTTTTTATTCTTATTTCACATATCGTTTTACTTTCTTCTCTTTCAAAACCAATAACTTTCGTCATACTTGCGTTCACTTTCATTCCCCTTTCTTTTAAAGACCTGTTCATTAATGAAACCATCATTTGCATCTCGACCGCCGACGATGCAAATATGACTTGATCATCGGCGTACGAAAGGCATTTGACGGTTAACTCACCCATTCTTAACCCACATTCTTGATGGATATTTTCGCGGGATGAGTCGTTCGCGTCCGTAGGCTTCGACCACCTAACCCTAGGTCCACCCTACACCTGTCCCCCGGGTGGTGCTAAACGAGCGACAAAGCCGAAAGATCTACCACCCCCCCTAGTTTCGCACCTTTTAATGCACGTTTTATACTATGAAAATTGTATATATTCCTTAATATATCATAATAAATTACACTACAATAAGGTATCAACCTGATTAAAGTATATATTACTATATTTAAGTTTATTTATATTGTATATTAAAAATTTGTTTTAGTTCAAATAATTGTTAGCACGTGTCACAATTCTTTAATTCACTCATGTTTGATTCGGAGATAATAGAGAAAGACTGATTGAAAACTGCACGCTCCCTATTGTATTTTTGGTGGGTTTGGTTACTTTTATCTTGTCAAATATAATAAAAAAGCTAAAATCTACTAAAGCACAATAGAAAGGGCGCGCAGAGTTAGCTTTTATGATACTTCATAAGGTAAATGTGACAAAATCTACCAAAAATACTAGAGAGGTGCCTGCAGTTTAAAATTAGACAATCTTTATCAAAAGTATTAAGTCCACAGGCTATACCCAAGTTTAAGGTGTGTGATAATCGATAATACTGTTCATTACGAGATAATTAATAATCTGAGTCAACCATTATGTTCCAGAAGGCACGCGTAAAAATAGACATGAACCAAGTAAAAAGAGAAATTAAAGAACGTGAATAATGTATCTTTCCACTCACTTGTAGTGTAACCGAAGTCATCTTCTTCTTCTGGATCCGCCTCTTTCTCTTCTCGGGTCCGTTTTATTGCTCCGGCAGAAGCTCGATCGATCTAAAAGAAGTTTACATTAATTATTAATTTATACTGATAATTAAAAGTTTTTGAAACCGTAGGCCGTTTAAATCTTGTAATGGTTGTTTAAGAATATCCACCACCTCATATCGTCCCGTGGGTGTCGTAAGAGGCGACAGAAACAAACCAGGAGATGGGCAGCAACGTCTACCTAATCTAATATCATATAAAAAGTAAAAACCAATTTGCTGTTGACAACCTGACCTCGACCATGGTAACGGCGGGGCAGGGGGTGCTAAGAATCTCCGGTGGAGGTTCGGTTGCCACCTACGACGACTCGACCTGGCAACTTATAACGCACGCACTCTGAGGACTGACGAGAAGATCCTGGAGCTGGAAGAAGAGATAGACAAGTTGCGCTGGAATATTATAGGATTATCCGAGGACCGAAGAGAGGGGGAGGACACGGTAATCCTCGAATCCGGCAACTTGTTCTATCACCGGGAGGGCGACCATCTGTCCCAAGGAGGTGTCGGATTTATCGTCCACAAGTCTCTCGTTAACAACGTTGTAAAAATTGTGAGTGTGTCGACGAGGGTTGCGTACTTTATACTCAGAATCACCAAACGGTATTCGCTGAAGGTCATACAGGTTTACGCACCAACTTCGGCACACCCCGATGAGGAGGTGGAGGAAATGTATGAGGATATCTCTAGAGCCATGCATTCCTCTAAAACCCACTATACGGTGTTAATGGAGACTTCAACGCAAAGCTAGGCACAAGAGAGAACGGTGAGCTGAAAGTAGGAAATTCGGATTAGGAAACGGAACCCAAGGGCCAGCAGCTGGCCGACTTTATGGAGAAAGAGAGACTCTTTATGATGAACTCTTTCTTCCAGAAGCGGCCCCACAGGAAGTGGACCTGGTCGAGCCCCGACGGTTCGACAAAAAATGAGATTGACTTCATTATGACGACTAGACGCCAACTGTTCAGTGATGTCTCAGTGATCGCGAGGGTGAAAACTGGTAGCGATCACCGAATGGTTAGAGGCACACTGAACCTAAACGTTAAGTTGGAGAGGTGTCGTCTAATGAAGTCAACGCTCCGTCCCCCTCGTGCTCTAATCCATAGTCCCGAAACCTTTCAGCTCGAGTTACAAAACCGTTTTCAGTGCCTAGAAGATTGCAATGCAGTGGACGATATGAATGATAAGCTCGTGGAAACTGTCCATGCGGTAGGAGCTAAGTTTTGTAAGACCCGCCGCAGAAGAACACAAAAACTCTACGATCACACTCTTAATCTCATGGCTGTTAGACGGGAAATGAAGATGCAATCTTCAGTAGATTTGATAGCATACAGGCAACTGAACAGACAGATCTCCAAATGCATGCGGCGGGACTTGCGCAACTTCAATACAGCTCGTATTGAAGAAGCGATCGAGCGGAACCAGGGCTCCAAAGTTTTTGCCAGAGATCTGTCTGCCAGAAAGAGCCAACTGTCGAAGCTGAAGACCGAGTGTGGCAGCGTCGTTTCGGGACACCTGAGATTTTGAGTGAGATTGAGAGGTTCTGGGCAGCTGTACACATAATCGTTGGAGCCACACGCAAGTGTGAGTAACGATCCAAGAGCGAGTCTTATCCGACACTATTCCGATGATATCCCGGACGTCAGTCTGAGCGAGATTAGAATGGCTCTCAGCACCTTAAAACGGCAAGGCCCCAGGCGAGGATGGAATTACAGCGGAGCTTCTGAAAGCGGGTGCAAAAGCGGTACTTGAAGTCCTTCAGAAGTTATTTAATTCCGTTCTGCAAGGTGGCACTACACCGGAGGCGTGGAGCAGAAGTGCGGTGGTCTTGTTCTTCAAGAAAGGCGACAACGCTCTCTTGAAGAACTACAGACCGATTTCCCTTCTGAGCTGCGTCTACGTGCTGTTTTCGAGAGTCATTACGAATCGTCTCGCACGCAGACTCGACGACTTCCAGCCTCCCGAACAAGCCGGTTTCCGAAAAGGCTTTAGCACCATAGACCACATACATACCCTTCGGCAAATTGTACAGAAATCCGAGGAGTACAATTTGCCACTATGTCTGGCGTATGTGGACTATGAGAAAGCCTAAATTCCGTCGAAATTTGGGCGGTGCTGCAGTCCCTTCAGCGGTGCCAAGTTGACTGTCGGTATATCGAAGTGCTGAAGTGCTTGTACAGTAGGGCTACGATGGCTATCCGAGTACAGAACCAGAGTACAAAACCTATCCAACTGCAGAGAGGTATAAGACAGGGTGACGTTATATCCCCGTAACTCTTCACCGCTGCATTGGAAGACGTTTTCAAGCTTCTGGACTGGAAAGGATACGGCATTAACATCAATGGCGAGTACATCACTCACCTTCGATTTGCCGATGATATAGTCCTTATATCAGAATCGCTGGAGGACCTAAGCACTATGCTCAATGACCTCAATAGTGCCTCCCAACGGATAGGTCTTAAGATGAACATGGACAAAACAAAGATCATGTTTAATGTCCATGTCACACCTAAGCCGGTAGTTGTTGGGAGCACTAAGCTCGAAGTTGTTGACGAATATGTTTACCTGGGACAAATAGTCCGACTAGGTAAGTCCAACTTCGACCGAGAGGTCAATCGACGGATTCAACTCGGCTGGGCAGCGTTCGGGAAATTACGGCACATCTTCTCGTCAGGTATACCTCAAAACTTGAAAACGAGGCTGTACAACCAGTGCGTGTTGCCAGTGATGACCTACGGAACTGAGACGTGGTCCTTCACTGCTGGCCGGATGAGGAAGCTCAAGGTCGCTCAGCGAGCTATGGAGAGGGCTATGCTCAGGTCTCACTGCGTGATAAACTTAGAAATGAGGATATCCGCAGTAGAACCAGAGTGACCGACATAGCCCAACAGATTAGTAAGCTGAAGTGGCAATGGGCCGGCCATATAGCTCGAAGAACCGACAACCGATGGGGAAAAAGGTTCTCGGTGGCGGCCTCGTACCGGCGGACGAAGTGTAGGCCCCACTAGATGGAGTGACGACCTGGTAAGACATGCAGGAAGTCGATGGATGCGGGTGGCTCAGGACCGTGCTTTGTGGCATTCCTTGGGGAGGCCTATGTTCAGCAGTGGACTTGTGAAAGGCTGTAATGATGATGATGATGATGAACCTGCCTGCCAAGCGTGGCAACTATAGCAAATTTACCCCTGTGAAACAACCTATGAGGGAGTTCAATAGTCTACTTGTCAAGTCTAGTGAGGACTTTTGATAGGCTGTTATGAAGGAATGCATAAATAAATTAATATAATATAATAATTATAATGTACGACAACTGCTCACAGCACTGCTGTAACTGCTGTGGCAACGCTAATACAAGCATTGTGGTGATTGGGATACCTATTCGTTGCTGCGACCCAATTTTTTATTTGTCTTTTTTTATTTCTACTGTATGTTGTGCTATGTTGACGAATAAAACATTTTAACTTAATTTAAATAAATTTCTTTAAAAAACATTACCCCCCCACACTAGGATTTTCTCCTATATCGTTGAGACAGTTTACATACATAAAATTCACAAGCATAAACACCCAGACCCGGAACAATTTATTTGCAGGCCATTACAATTGTTCCGTGCGGGATTCAAACCCGCGGCCCTCAGCGGCGCAACTTATTGCTAAGCTACTGCACCACGGAGTTATCGCATACATAACCCTTTCGCGAAAATATTGAAGACAGACTAGAATGCAGTGTCAGAGAAACGGAAACAATATTACAATAATGTCCGTTGCCGTGAACGTTGCCAGAATACCCAACAACTCTACATTGTATTTTTGTAAAAAAAAGAAAATAGTTTTCGGATCTGAATGTGTCTTGATGGTTCCAGTCAATTTGATCGCACGATCGGACGGTTACGAATAGAATTGGACGAGTGAGTGCACCTTTGTTTGAGCGTTCTACCAACTCAGCGCAGTTAGTGTTTTTATTAAGTTTTAGTGCTTTTTAGTAAAATTTCAAGACCACAATTTCTATTAGAATCAGAAAGTTATAAGAGAAATATAAAAACTCTTGAATTATATAGAGACAGCTTAAATTACAGTAGTAACGAATTACCAAAAAGTCTCAGACATAACATCTTATAATTTACTTTACTAATTGAGAAACGGAGGCTGAGTAAAAAAGTAAATGAAAGAGTATGTTTTTAATCTAAATCATTTGCATATGTTATGTTATCACTTACTTCAACTCCTTTTTCCGAATATGTTCTTCCGCCTAATTCTCGTTCGTCCTCTTCATCACTGCTATCAGAATCTGAGTAGACTGGTTTTGAAGCTTCTGTTTCTGAAGACCCTTTTTCTTTTGTTTCTTTTTCTGCATCTATTTCACCTTCTTTCTCTGTGCCTGCTTCAGATGTCACTGTTATCTGTTACAAAAAAATAAAGCTATAAAAGTTAAAGTTAAAGTTACAGCCTATAATATACGTCCCACTGCTGGGCAGAGGCCTCCTCTCATTCCTTAAAGGGGTTTTAGGGCAAGTAAATGTCCACCGCGCTGCTCCAATGCGTGTTGGAGAACTTCACATGTCTTTGAAATATATTTGTTTCTAATTTCTCAGACATGCAGGTTTCCTCACGATGTTTTCCTTCACCGCCGAGCACGTAATAAATCAGCACTTAAAATTGCAATTAACAATTTTATAGGTGTTGGCAGGAATCAAAACCAGGTTGCTCGCGTACTGTGAAATTTACAGCGGGCGCTTAGCCCTGAGCTACCACGGCTCTGAATAAAGCTAAAGTTATTGTAGAATATAAATATGTACATCATTTAGAAAATTCAAATTAAAGATTATTTAAAAACTTCTCTGTTCTCTCTCCTTGTTAAAACTGATGACAGTTTTGTAGAGATTTTATTTTTAATTTCATCTGTAGAAGTTTCCCGTAGATTTATATAGTCTAGTTTAGTCTAGGTAATGTTTACCTTAATATCATGTTTAGGAGCTCGATCAGTCGCTTTTGGTGCCGGATATTTCTTATGTGATGGTTTTCGAGGCGGAGCTGGCGGTGAAGCTTCTACGTCTGATGAATCAGTGTTCTAAACAGAAAAAATAAAGGTTTTTTAAGTTGACGGCTCCGTGGCACAGTGGCTTACCAATGAGTTGCAGGGCTGGGGGCTACGGGTTCCAATCCCACACGGAACAAGTATTTGTATGGCCTACAAATAATTGTTCCGTATCTGGATGTTTGTTCTTGTGCAATTTATGTTTGTAAACTGTCTCCACGATACAGGAGAAAATCCTAGTGTGAGTGTAACGTTTTTTAAAACTAAATAAAAAAAAATTATAACTTCTTTTATAAGTTATTGTAATGGAACCAATTTCTAGATTTTTTTAATAAAACTGTAGTGACGGACGAACTATAGTCCACCTTTTGGTGTGTACTGTAGCCATCCACAGGCTAAAGCCATCTTTAAAACAAAGAAGGTATAGGACTTAGATGTAGTGCCTTACAGCGTGTAACTATACTGGCTCTCTACACCCTTCAGACCGAAACACAGCAGTGCAAGCTCTGCTATTTGACGGAGTTGCAGTTGGAGTTGGAGAACCACCACAAAATTAAGCTAAAACTTTGAAAAATATGTCAAACTATAATGTAGGTGTACATGATTTTATAAAACTAAAGCCTAATGGTAAGTATTATTATGGCTCACGCTAGATTAAACCAATTAAGACGAGGTAGTAGTAGCCGTGTAGGGGGTTATATGACCATCTATTAGCGACCATGAGAACTGATATTTCGACTTACGGTATGCACGCGAAATGACTTAGGGTGATGGTTTCTTCACCACCGCCATGCGACATTGTGAACATTGTATCTTGCGTTGATATTCAGAAAACTTAATATTTATCAACCTTCTTTTAGTTGCAAATCATTCCAAAATTATTCCATCCTATGAGGCAATTTATAGAGGAGGCCTATGTTCAACAGTAGATTTTTATAGGCTGATGATTGACCAAAAACAGTTTTGACCCATTTGAAAAGTCTGGTTATAAAAAAGCTCGATATATGGGTTTTTAACGGTAGAGCCACGCAGCAGCTTTTGTTGTTGCACGTATGGGCCGGCTCGAGCCGCGTTAGTACCACGACCTCACAGAATACCGGCGTGAAGTGGAAGCTCTGCTTTTGCGTTTCGTCTGGTGAGTGCAGGTGACCGAGGCCCAATTCTCCCTCCTCCATCAACATGGTAGCGGAATTAAATAATAGACTACCCCAGGAGGGTACCAGCACCCCTGGAGAATCCTCGCTGAGCATCCACGACCATGCTACTCCACTCTTGAGCGTGGGTGCTCAGTCTGCCCTGCGTATTCTGGGGCAAAATCCGCTCAGAACAATAACTGCTCGGGGCAAACTGAGCAACAAGACCAAGGCGACCCCGCCACGCTATCCGTGAATTTCTGCAACATCAGGGACTTCACTCGAACCTAAACGCCGTCCACTACCATCTCGAGACGGCGAAGCCGGCCTTGCTCTTTCTGACCGAGACGCAGCTGTCCTCTCCGGCTGATACTTCGTATCTCTCCTACCCAGGGTACAAATTGAACACCTTTGTGCCTCGGGCTGGAGTTTGCGTATACGTCAGAGAGGACATCTGTTCTCGACGCCTCGGCAGTCTTGAAGGTTCGGACCTGTCCATCCTTTGGCTGCGCGTAGATAGCGACGACCATCCGCGCGTCTACGGGTGCCTCTATAGGTCCCATAGCGGTAATGCCGAAACAGACCGAATCATCGACCACGTCCAAATGGCTACAGATTCCTTGCTACAACAGGTCCCGTCCGCAGAGATCGTGATCCTTGGCGATTTTAACGTCCGCCACGCCGAATGGCTCAGTTCACGGTTAACCGATCATGCGGCAAGATCTGTTTATGGCTTTGCCTTGGCATATGGTCTGACACAACTGTTTACTTCGCCTACGCGGATTCCAGATGTAGAGGATCATACACCTTCCTGTTGGACCTTCTGCTGACCTCTCATCCGGATGGATATCAGGTTTCCGTCGATGCCCTCTCGGCTCTTCGGACCATTGTCTGATCCGGAGTGGTGCCACTCACGCTCCCCTCGCGGTTGCGTTCTGCAGGTTGCCGCCGTGTTTGGCATTACAGGTCGGCGGATTGGGACGGAATGCGGTCTTTCTTTGCATCCTACCCATGGGGGCGGGTTTGCTTCTCGCCGGATGATCCCAGCGCTGTTGCTGACTCTGTCACTGATGTGGTGCTACAGGAATGGAACTATTTATTCCATCATCTGTGGTACCCATCGGAGGCAGATCTCAGCCTTGGTTTGGTCGCTCCTGTAAGACTGCATTACGCAGTAAGCAGGAGTGCTATCAGGCCTGGGCTGTGGCTTCGGCGGCTCGGGATGTAAACACCAGCACGCTTAAAAAGAAGTATAACTTCGCCTCAGGTCCTTCAAAGAGTTATTGCCAAGGCAAAGTCAGAGCACATAGGCAGAATTGGCGAGTTACTAGTTCGCCTTCCTTCGGGAACCCGTGCATTCTGGTCTCGCCAAGGCTGTCCAAGGAATTTCTGTAAGCCATCACTACCATCTCTGCACAGGAGGACGACTAACTGGCCCACGCCGCAAAGAGAAAGCCGACCTTTAGGCCCTTTTGCGTCCAACTCGACTCTTGATGACGGGGAACACACCGCCGACCATCCCGCGGTGCGAGTGCTCCATGCCGGATGCGGTTCTCACAGCGCTCAGTTCGCAAAGCACTCCTCTTCCTGGACATCCACAAGTCGAGTGGGCCTGACGGAATCCCCAATTGTGCTGAGGACGTGTGCTCCGGAGTTGGCACCGGTTCTAACGCGTCTTTTCCGGTACTCCTACCCCTAGGCGTAGTCCCGAAATCATGGAAGACAGCTTTGTCCAACCGATCCTCAAAAAGGCGACCGCTCAGACCCGTCCAACTACAGGCCTATCGCCATCACCCCTTGTTCTCCAAAATAATGGAGTCCGTTATAAACTGCCAGCTCATGCGGTACCTTGAAGATCACCAGCTGATTAGTGACCGCCAATACGGTTTTCGTCGGGGTCGATCAGCTGGTGATCTTCTGGTCTACCTGACTCATAGATGGGCGGAGGCAGTAGAGTCCAAGGGGGAGGCATTGGCCGTTAGTTTGTACATTGCGAAGGCTTTCGATCGGGTTTGGCACAAAGCGCTCTTTCAAGCTCCTTCCTATGGGCTTCCGAGAAATTGTGCAATTGGATCACCAGCTTGCAGATCGGAGCATCAAGGTCGTTGTAGACGGTGCATGCTCCGACTACTGCTCATTAACGCTGGTGTTCCACAAGGCTGCGTGCTATCACCAACGCTGTTTCTTCAGCATATCAATGATATGTTGCAAACCGGTAACATTCATTGCTATGCGGATGACAGCACTGGTGATGCTCTATACACCGGCCGTGCCAATATTTCTCGGGAAAACGTCGCCGAGTACCGGAACAAACTTGTGTCTGAAGTCGAGTCTTTGCTGAACAAAGTCTCGGATTGGGGCGACTAAATCTAGTCCAGTTTAATCCTCAGAAGACACAAGTTTGCGCGTTTACCGCTAAAAGAACCCCTTTGTCGTATCTCCTCAGTTTCAAGGCACTCCCCTTGTTGCCTCAGCCAGTATCGGAATCCTCGGCGTCGACATATCGAGTGGCGTGCAGTTTCGTGGTCACTTGGAAGAGAAGGCCAAATTGGCCTCTAAAAAGCTTGGCGTGCTCAGCAGAGCGGGACAGTATTTCATGCCGGCACAACGCCTGCAACTTTACAAGGCGCAGGTTCGGCCTCACATGGAATACTGTTCCTTCTCTGGGCTGGGGCTCCCCAGTGCCAGCTCTTTCCACTTGACCGCATCCAACGCAGAGCGGCTCGAATCGTCGACGACCGAGTCCTTTCCGATCGGCTCGATTCATTGGCGCTGCGAAGAGATGTTGCATCTCTTTGCATTTTCTTCTTGATGTTTTCTTCCTCGCACAACTTCCTTGTGGAATAGTTTACCACCAGCGATTTTTCCGGACCGATACGACTTAGGGACCTTCAAGAAAAGAGCCTACTCCTTTTAAAGGCCGGCAACGCATCTGCAATTCCTCTGGTTCCTGGTGTTGCAGTTGTTCATGGGCGGCGGTAGTCACTTACCATCAGGTGAGCCGCATGCTCGTTTGCCCCTCTCATATAAAAAACCACACAAGCTCACTGAAAGAAACCCAATGAATCGTGTACTCATTTGCGATTCTCTATTGAAACGTAATGAAACCGAACCATTTTTAAAGATTGACCACTGGTGATGAATAGTGAATCGTCTACGACAAGAATGTACGAAAAAGATCATGGTCAAAGGGTAGTCAAGCTCCACAGACTGTAGCGAAACCGGGATTAACACGCAATAAGGTGATGGTGTGTATGGTGGGATTGGAAAGGCACCGTTTATTATGAGCTTTTACCGCTAAGCAAAACCATCGATTCGGATCTCTACTGCCAACTACTAATGAGACTCAAGCAAGAAATTGAGAAAAAAAACGCCCGTAATTGATCAACAGAAAAGGAGTGGTCTTTCATCATGATAACGCCAGACCACACACATCTTTGGCCACTCAGCAAAAATTGAGAGAGCTTTGTTGAGAAGTGTTAATGCATCCACCATATAGCTGACCTTGCACCCTCAGATTTTCACCTGTTTCGGTCTCTTCAGAATTCTTGGGGTAGTGTTAGGTTAACATCAAGAGAGGACTGTCAAAACTACTTGTCGCATTCTTTTGATCAAAAATCACAAGATTTCTGCAGCAACGGAATTATGTCACTACCTACAAGATGGCAACTAGTCATCGAACAAAATGGCACATATATATTATAATTAGATGAAATTAATCTTAGAAAAAAAAACTTGAATTTGTATATAAAATACGAAACAACTTTTCCCCGACCTATTATATGTATAATTATTCTATACATGTGTTTGTCACTCATCGGCTGGACCGATTTTGATGAAATTTTTTGTGTGAGTTTGATTCGTTTGATGGTTTAGATTTACAATTGGACTCCGTGCGAAACCGGGGCGGAATGCTAGTTATTTATATTTTTACCATTACCGTATATAATTTAAAAAGGTTGTACATTTTTTTATGAAAGTAAGGGTGACAAACTAACACAGTCTACCTGATGACAATGAGGGCATCCACGACTTTTTCTGCCACCATGGCGGCGGCGCCACTTTACAATGAGGTAAAATATTTGACAGATTTCATAGCGGGGAAGATAATTTTTTAGTAAAATGTTAAGGTTAATGTTTATTTCTGTATTATTAGTTATATTTTATATTAATTAGATTAAAAATAAATAAACCAAACTATAAAAATAACTAAATATAGAAATATTAAAAATAGAGTTAAAAGTGCAAAAAATTAAAGATCAAACCACTGAGGCATTGTTTTACTATAATACTCTAGAAACTGATAAACTATTATTTAAAACTAATTTCTTAATTAACTGACATTGTGTAATAAAAAGCTTTACCTCAGTCACAACTAGCGACATCTGGTGAGTGGAAGATTATTAGCCCTCATTGGAAACTGTGGCCCATAGATATCTACCATCGATTACTTAGTACTAAAATCACTTACTACTTAATTTAACCCAAGTTTCTCGAAATTTTACACTGTTTCCTGCGGCCTCAACGTAATTAATGGACGCCCCCTAAGTGCACTGACTTAGAATTTAGTAAGTTCTTGAATGTTTATATTTTACTTGATATTATTTAATAAAAAAATAAAAAAATAGTGAAGACCGAATGGTGAAGAAAATATATAGCGCGAAAGTTAATATTAAAGGTGTCGAGGTAGACCGAGACTAACTCGAAGACCATGTGAGCAAACTGCTCGAAGAGGGAGGGTCAAGAGTACTCGGATACCTAGACGTGCATGTATGAAGAAGATTATGAATCTGAAAGAAGCGAAAGAGGTATGTAAGGATCGTGACACTTGGCGATCTGTTCTCTCTGGCTACCCGTCAGGACTGTGCGTGAAGATAAGTAAGTAAGTAAAAAATAAAAAAAGTTCTTACCCATGCTACTAAGCTCTGTACGGTGAGAGTGACAGTGTTACCAGCAGCTTTAATGAGCTGGACGGCACGCTCGTGCTGTGCTGTTCTCACACAAACACCATCCACTTCCAGGATTCTATCTCCAGTCTGAAAGACGAAAAACATATTACAAATCTTTTTAAGGGTTTATCTTGCATTATAAAGCAATTATGAATATTATTTGACCTTGATTTAAATAACTTCATATCATACATACGAAAACATACATAAACTAAAAATATATAATGATAAACATACATAACACAGATGGGTAGACAGAGACTATGAACATCCATTCACACTTCTCTCGCTTCTTTCACATATAACGCATACATGAACCGACAGGTTAAGGGTCCTCTTAATTTGGCCCGTCTTCAAAATATCGCCAATTTGGTCGATAAAGTTTCGTCTAGGGCATCCCTTGTAGACTCATAAATTTGGTTTCAGACTCTTTCTCTTTCCTCATATAGTCTTTCTTCGTGTTTAAACCACCTAAGCATTCCTTTCTTAATCCTAGTGATAATAACTTCTTTCAAACCACACTTTTCTGTTATCTCACACTTTCTCACTATCATTCAGCTATAACATACTTCTTAATTACAGCATTTTTACAACATTTTAAATATTTAAATGATGAATGATATAAAAACGTTTTAACAAAATGATAGCTAAAAATTGTTTCCAGACCGCTAGTTTAGCGAACTGAAACTAATTTGTAAATGTCTATGCAGAAGTTACAAAATAGAGATACGGTAATTATCATACGGAAGAAAAAGACAGCTTCTGACGTTTTCGCGTCAATTAATATTCAAAGCTGCTAACTAATTAGCACCTGACTGTCACATATTCAATATTTTGTATAAAACAGAAAAATATAAATAAATATTGTTCTCAATAAAGTTACATACGTACTTATTAAATACGTAAGACGTAAAGTTATTTTTATAACGGATACGTAAACAAATCCGTTGATAGAGTATTACTAAAAGAACGTGCCACTTAGCAAATGTTCGTGACTTAAGTTATGCGGCTTGGGGAGTGAAGAAAACGGTATCTATACATACTTCCAAGCATCAATAATTTATATATTATCTTACAAAGATACTTCAGTTTTTTAGATTCTTTGACGTTTGAGTTAAAGCCCCGCAGGAATACATTTTCTTTGTGTTTATTCCTTCTTCCTATTTTGAAGAAAATATATGGTAACTTCATTCCAATATTATATTTATGTATACAATGTGTGGTGGTATATAGCCGTGGTAGCTCAGATGGTTAGCGCTCGCTGTAAATTTCACAGTACGCAAGCAACCCGGGTTCGATCCCCGCCGGCACCAATAAAATTGTTAATTGCAATTTTAAGTGCTGATTTACCACGTGCTCGGCGGTGAAGGAAAACATCGTGAGGAAACCTGCATGTCTAAGAAATAAGATAAAAATATTTCGAAGACATGTGAAGTTCGCCAATACGCATTGGGGCAGCGCGGCAGACACTTCCTTGCCCTAAAACCCTCCTAGAAATGAAAGGCGGCCTGTGCCCAGCAGTGGAACGTATATAGGCTGTAACTTTTTAACTTTTATACAAGGTTATTTTTCAAAGAGTAGCCAAATTTAAAACTTAAGTTCAGTATTATAAATAATGACATACCGTTATTGCAGTTTTTGAAAATACGAGTAAATAAGGCTTCTACTTTTATTTGAAATTATACCAAATTGAATGTGATTTATATATATATATATTATAACGATAACTCCTATTAAGGGAAAAACAAGTACTTGCCTGTAATTGCCCGCAGAGTCCAGCAGGACTGTTGGGGACAACATTTTTGATGAAGATGCCGAAAATTGCTTTGTCATCACCATTGGCAGTGTTTTGATTTGGTATTATATCGACCTGTTGAAAAAAGTCTTCACTTAGAATGTTATAAATTACATAAAATTATATATTTATACGATTTAAACTTGAAAACAAGATTGTACAACCAGTGCGTGTTGTCAGTGAAGACGTATGGATCTGAGACGTGGTCCTTCACTGCTGGCCGTATGTGTTTTTAGAATAAAACGAGCACACAGTCCACCTAATGGTCCGTAGATGCTGTGGCCCATAGATATCAAATCAAAATGCAGATGTGTTATCACCCCTGAAGACTAAGATGGAATGCCTCATTTCCAGTAAAAAGGGTCTCCGGTTTCCTACACTCACCATACGAAACACAGCAGCGTTAAGCTGCTATTTTACGCAGGTATTCTGTGAGATGATTCGGCTCGACCGAGGAAAGACCACCTTCCCTTTTCGAGCCGACCCATTCGTACTACAACCTTTATATAGCTGCAGCGTGTCTTTGGCTTGTTACTTTGGTTTTACTGCGAATACCCTCATTTCCTAGTCTACCACCCAAATAAACTTCGAGCATAGCTATCTTCATAGCATTAATAAAATTAATTAATTATCTGATTTTATTACATAACTTATGTACAAAAGAACACTTTCTATGTTTAAATTTTCATACGTGTAATTGAAATAAATTAGACCCTTCTCAGGATTCTGAGTAAACCCAAAAATTTATCCCGAAGGATGTGAAAATTGAATTCAAACTTGTAAACAAGTTGCGGTGTGTAATAAATCCGGGATTTTAGAGTGAATTTACAACTAAAAGTAGGTTAATAAATATTAAGTATTCTGAATATCGAAGCAAGATATGCAAGTTTAGTTATAGTTATTCTATTTCACGATGAAGTTTTGACTTAGGTTGTTGTTAGCTGTGCACATACACATTGTGTTAGTGTGCGTTGGCCTCGGAAGCGCTACTCCCGAGCGCCCGCCGCCTACGCACACTAACACAATGTGTATGTGCACGGCTAACAACAATCAAAGTCAAAACTTCATCGTGAAATAGAATAACTATATCAGATCATAATTCACAATGTCGCATAGAGAGATCTTCGCCAACTCGTTTCGTGGTGGTACTATGTTCTATGATAGATCATATAACCATATCATCCATCCATCCATGATAGTATCGCACTATATTATTTATATATTACTATTTTATAAGTTGACTGCTAGAAATAGGCCTCCCCCACTGCTTGTCTAATATTAGAATTTTGCCATAGTTGCCTCCCTTGACAGGTGGGACGCAACCACAGCATTTTTATAATTTTGAGTTGTTACCAGGAAGATGTTGCTGTCAATCTCCTGTTTCAGTTTACCTTTGTTATGACACCCACGGGATATTATGGGATTATGGGTGACGATTATGGGGTAGTAAATATTCATATACCACCACACATTCAACCTTATATGTGCCAGACCATCGTATATGCCAAATTATTGGGCAACCTTTCAATTTGTGCAGTTATCAAAACACCTAGCTCTATAAGTGGATTATGTGAGGGTGATATGAGGATATCTGGGCGGCAAAACCCGAGAATAGATTTTTTATAAATCTATTGCTATCGCGCAATGCTTGAACGATTGAAACTGTGGTTGCCAACCCGCTTGCCAAGCGAGGCAACTACGGCAAATATCCACCTAATGAGGATGTCTATTGGGGAGGCTTATTTATTTATTTATTTATACTTTTATGCACAAAGTAGTACATATGTACATGTATACAACATATATAAATATATCTATATATATAATACATATAAATATTATCTACGTCAGAACAAATATGAAATACTCGTATATGTGAAAATAAGAGCTCTTAGTTCAAACTTGCAACGATTTTTTCGCATGCTTACAGACTTGATTTTTAAAAACAAACTTGTTGGGAGCTTTTTCAATGTCAAGAGGGATGTAGTTCCAGAATCTGATGGCAGTGAGGGTGAAAGAGTGAGATAAGTAACCAGTACGGTGTAAAGGAGTAAGCAACTTAAGATTAACCGAAGAACGGAGAGAACAAATATGAGAATCTCCCAGGTATTGAAATTTGGATGAAAAAAATTTGCTTATGTTCTGCAGTGGACTTTTGATAAGCTGTAATGAATTGAAGGATGAATAATAACAACCTACCAGCTCGGAATAAAGCAGCGTTGCAATTTTTCCTACTCCATAACAATATTCAAGAAAGGAAGAAAGTCTGTGTCCAGTGTTGGATTTTGTATAACGCATAGACATTTTCGTTTAGACATTACGTGGTAGAGCCATGCTGCAGCTATATTAGTAGTATAAGTGTAGCACGAATGGGTCGGGCTTGACCGGGATCGGATCACGCTCTCACAGAATACCAGCGTAAGCTAGCAGCTTAATGCT
Organism: Parnassius orleans; assembly: GCA_029286625.1. Taxonomy (NCBI): domain Eukaryota; kingdom Metazoa; phylum Arthropoda; class Insecta; order Lepidoptera; family Papilionidae; genus Parnassius; species Parnassius orleans. The sequence continues at coordinate 3,870,945 of JAGSMP010000058.1, forward strand.
GCTGTGTTTGGTGAGTGTAGAGAACCAGAGACCCTATTTATTGGAAACGAGGCATTCCATCTTAGTCCTCACGGGTGACAACGCATCTGGATTTTGATTCGTAGTCGAACTTAGAGGTAGATGTCTTTGGGCCACAGCAACCACTTACTATCAGGTGGACTATGTGCTCGTTTGCCACCCTAATCCTATAAAAAAAATAGACATAAATATGAGGTATTAATATGTGACAAAAATGCGATTGCAGCAATGGGATGGCAATCCGACGCGCTCTGCATGTAGATAGGATGGCAAATCTCTATACATAGTAAAAAACTAAGTCGATTCACGGCGTAATTTAAAAGATCTAAGGGCAACGGATTTTGATGCGGTTTTCATCAATAGACAGAATGATTCAAGAGGAAGTTTGATATGTATAATACATGCAATTATATATTTAATAATTCTTATGTCCGTGTGTATGTGACTGAATTCCTCCTAAGCGGCTGAACCGATTTTGATGAATTTTTTTATGTGTGATGCGAAGCCGTAGCGGATCGCTAGCATATGTATATGTGTTGAAATGATATTCACATAACGATAACTATTGAAAGTATATTTAAATAACAATTTGACATGGAAATACATTACCTTTCCACCGACAATGCTGACGCCTAGTGGGGCTCCAGGGCTTCTCTTTAACGTGACAGAGCGTGGTGGACCCCAGCGTTGAGCACCAACACTGTGGCGGTCAGATGAGACGGTCACTGTCATGTTTGGGTGGGCGACGTGACTGTTGAAAAAAGGTTAATTATTAAAAAAAAATCGTTAACATTTTAATAGTTAAAACTAAATAAATAGCAGCGCTATTAATACTAGCACTATTAACATTATTAATATTCCCTATAACCACTTCAGTTATCCTTGAAATGTTCGTGTTAGGAGTGGTTCACGATAGTAGAATAGAGATTCGAACCTACGTCCTTTTTGATTCGTAGTCCGTAGAAACCGATAATTTATACGTGGTAGAGCCATGCTGCAGCTATATTATTAGTATAGTTGCAGCACGAATGGGTCGGCTCGCCCGGGGAAGGACCACGCTCTCGCGGAATACCAGCGTAAAATAGCAGCTTAACACTGCTGTGTTTCGTATGGTGAGTGTAGAGAACCGGAGACCTTTTTTACTGGAAAAGAGGCATTCCATCTTAGTCCTCACGGGTGACAACGCATCTGCATTTTGATTCGCAAACGAGGATAGATGTAGATGTCTATGGGCCACAGCAACCACTTACCATCAGGTGGACTGTGTGCTCGTTTGTCACCCTATCCTATCCTATAAAAAAAAACCTCGTCTTAACCATTAGAATACGGTGTTTTTTTTAATGATGATACTCGGTGGTCTGTTACAATGTGTTCAGGTGTGCAGTGGCATTCATTCACAAAATAGAAAAAATATACTTTCTTTACCTATGCAGTCTACCACAAGTTCACTTCTTAACGTCAGTCTTTGTATGGATAACCACAAAGCACGGTCTTTAGCCACTAGCACCCATCGATTTCTTGTTCCTTTTTTTATTTTTTTGCGTCTATGAATTTAAGCTTTATTATCACATAGCAAAACGTACTGGTTATCATAGTCTCATTTTAATACTCTAGTAATTAAATTTTTTAGTTAACGCGTAGTTCTAGATTTAGTTTTGACGGCTCCGTGGCGCAGTGGCTGCGCATCGAGTTGCGGCGTTGAGGGCCGCGGGTTCGCATTCCGCACGTAACGTAAAGTATTTGTATGACCGACCTACAAATATTGTTTCGGGTCTGGATGTTTGTCCTTGTGCAATATAATTATGTTTGTAAACTGCCTCCACGATACAGAAGAAAATCCTAGTGTGGAGGGTGACGTTTTTTTTATTTTCAAAAACAGATTTTTTTTTAGTGCTTTTATTTAGTTAATTGTTTTGTTATGTCCTTATTATTAGCCTTTTCGTGTTGCTAAAAATAATTTACACCAAACATTTGTTTCTTGTCTAATCCGTACCCCGACCGCTTGAGCCTAGATGGAGTGACGAGGGTCGCCCGACCACGCCGCTACAAGGCAATTACCCTAGAAACTTCTTTCCCGTTGGATTATAGCTCTTCGAGCTAGATGACCGACCCGTTACCACATAAACCCTCTATAAACTAGACTTTTATTATTTTATAGTGACAAACGAGATATCATTTAACGTATAGGTAATTTGTAACTTAAACAAAGAAGGCCACAGATGCGTTGTCTTCTCTTTGGACTAAGAGGGAATGCCTCATAGCATGTACACTAACCCTCTTAAACCTTTGACCCAAAACACAGTAATGCCGTGGCCGTATACATCGCGATAACGCGAATATTCGCGTTATCGCAATGTAAGTGGCCGTCTCTTCGTGAATACTTCGTCACTTCGTGCGAAGTCGCAAGCATATCGCTTCGGTGTCGGTAAATTCTCGCACTTCAAAGCGTTTTATCGCGATAGACTTCGCTTGTGCGGCCACACTTCAGTCTGCCCACAGACATCATGCATAGCGGATGTGTTAAAGTAAATTGGGGTTTGCAAAGTATTTCTACTAACGCGGCCACACACATCGCGATAGCGTCAATATTCGCGTTTTCGCAACGTATGTGGCCGTCCCTTCGTGAATACTTCGTCACTTTGAGCGAAGTTGCAAGCACGTAAGTTTTATCGCGATGGACTTCGCTTGTGTGTCCGCACTTCAATCTGCCCACAGACATCGTGCGTAGCGGATGTGTTAAAGTATAAATTGGGGTTTACGACGTATATTCGACATGGATTGGTGTAAAAATTGGTGTAAAAAAAAATTGGAATTTATAAATAATTACGAGTCCGAGCCAATATTATTTATATATTTCTCTTATTTTTTAAAAACTGACACAATAATAAAAAATAATTATTCGCTGCCATATAATACAGAGCGACAGTGGCGTCCATTTTGTGTTTAGCGCGATAAAATTTACAACGCGCAATGCGGCCAGGCATCTTCGCGGTAGGCCGAAGGCGAAGTTTTATCACGATAATTCTATCGCGATTTGTGTGGCCGAGGCATACTATACCTACGTATTAAATTAAACACTAAACGCTTACGTAGTTCTTGATTTTATGAATGGCTATCATCCACTGTCGCCTTTTCCTTGCTTTTTTCTTATTTTTTAAAAACTGACACAACAATAAAAAATAATTATTCGCTACCATATAATACAGAGCGACCGTGGCGTCCATTTTGTGTTTAGCGTGTGTTTATCGCGATAAACTTTACAACGCGCAGTGCGGCCAGGCACTTTCGCGGTAGGCCGAAGGCGAAGTTTTATCGCGATAATTCTATCGCGATGTGTGTGGCCGAAGCATAATTAATGTACAGATGATTTGTAACAGAATTAATCAGAGGGTAGTACCAACAAAAAAACTACTAAGTAGAGAAAGAGCCTTGCCGCCTAATAAAATAAATTATTCAAATTCGTCCAACATCACACAGAAAAGAAACCATTACGTGGCATACATAAGATCGCTTAACTGAGATATATACATATATATATATATCTCAGTTAAGCGAATATATATATTATATCTGGTAGAGCCACGCTGCAGCTATATTATGGTTAAATCACGAAAGGGTCGGCTCGACCGGGATAGGACCACGTTCTCACAGAATACCAGCGTAAAATAGAATAGAACAACTGTGACAAACGGGCACACAGTCCACAGGATGGTAAGTGGATACTGTGGTCAATAGTTATCTACATTTATGCCCGATTAAGAATCAATATGCAGATGCGTTGTCACTCCTGTGGACTAAGATGGATTGCCTCATATCCTGTAAAAAGGGTCTCCGGTTCTTTACACTCACCATACGAAACACAACAGCATTAAGCTAATATTTAATGCTGGTACTCTGTAAGAGCGTGGTCCTTCCCCGGTTGAGCCGACCTGTTCGTGCTAAAACTATACTATAGCTGCAGCATGGCTCAACCACGTACAAACTATACTTAACAAAAACACTTAAGCGTTGAATTAGAAAATTAATTTAGCTGACCGCACACAAAGTTTACGTTACCTCGACTTCCCTCGAGTGAGATCGCGAAACCCCGAGAGACACCAGCGCATGGCGACTGTCCGGACAGTTATTGGAACGTTTTGCATTCACAATTTGCATATACCTATATTCAAAATGGAACTCAATTCGAAAACACTAACTTTATCCAATCTACTCGTCGGACCATCCTTGCGTGAGGTACAACCGAGTGAAAAAGTCGAATGATATTTTTAAGACGTTTAAACTCTTTCGTTAAAAAACAAGAACGTAAGTAAATATAAATGTATTCTGTACTGATATTAATTTTATTAAATTTACTTTGATACCTCAACTACATGCGATACAGCATATAATAGAGTAGAATAGATTAATTTTGTTTAGCATATATGACAAGTAATACTTATTGAAATTCATATACTTTTGCCACTGGTTCGGTAAAAACTTTTGCCCTGGAAATCTAGTCAGACTCTTTTTAAAACATTATTATAATTAAATTACACGTTAGAAAGAGCATGGATCACATCATTCCTGGCGGTTATTATCAGAGCATGTATTCTTTAACCATAGAATATTAATATAAATGTTTAACTGCTACTAATGATCGCCTGGGAGGCTAATTTATACATAAAGTATTTATTTTTATTATGTATTTAAATAAGTGACTCACGGCTGTCCAGGCTTGTACTCCTATAATTTATCCATTTCATATATTATAAAACCTTGTTGGTAGATTTAAAATGCTATATAAAATGGAAAAATAATAATCATAATACCTTTCGCGCGTTTGAATTAAATTGAATTCATAATAAGTCATAAAACGAAATATGTAATAAAATAGAATATTTGAGCACTTTTCTACTCAACGATACAGGATACCTACAGTTCAATCACTTAGCACAACGCCACACGGATGGATGAACACGCCTCTTGCATAAAATTTTGAAATAATGAATTAATTTATAGTCAATATCTTATACAGAGTTAACATCTCACAAAAATCTTTACTGTATATTCACGACGATATTATGACTGTGTATTCGCCTACAAACGAAAATGAAGTGTTCTGAGCCCATAATAACTAAATTTAAGCAAAAATCAATAATAAAATTAAAATCTAAATCTATGAAATAAATTTGAATAAATTTCAGAAAATATTTTCAATATGAAAGACGTTGACAAACAAATGTCATTTTTTCTTAATATAATAATAAATTAACATTTTAGTTTCTTCCGATATAACATGAATTTTTGTATTTAATTTTTAAAATGGCAATCTAAAACAACATGAAGGAAAGAAACGGCGATATTTTTCTCTTTATTTTTACAAGCCCAACATGAACATTGACAAAATCATGATTGTGTGCAGGTTTTCAGCTTTCATACAAAGTTGCATCACCCTGGTCTGCCCACAGACATCGTGCGTAGCGGATGTGTTAAAGTATAAATTGGTGTTTACGACGTATATCCGACATGGATTTGTGTAATGAAAAAAAATTTGGAACTTATAAGTAATTACGAGTCCGAGCTGATATTATTTATATATTTTAATTATTTCTTAAAAACTGACACAATAATAAAAAATGATTATTCGCTGCCATATAATACAGAGCGACAGTGGCGTCCATTTTGTGTTTAGCGCGATAAAATTTACAATGCGCAAATGTTTTATCACGATAATTCTATCGCGATGTGTGTGGCCGATGCATACTATACGTATTAAAGTAAACACTAAACGCTTACGTAGTTCTTGATTTATGAATGGCTATCATCCAATGTCGCCTTTTCCTTGCTTTTTTCTTATTTTTTAAAAACTGACACAACAATAAAAAATAATTATTCGCTGCCATATAATACAGAGCGACCGTGGCGTCCATTTTGTGTTTAGCGTGTGTAGCCAAAAACTACTAAGTGAGACAGAGCCCTGCCGCCTAATAAAATAAATTATACAAATTCGCCCAACATCACACAGAAAAGAAACCGTTACGTGGCATATATAAGATCGCAACTGAGATATATACATATATATATATATATATATATATATATATATATATATATATATTATACGTCTTTAAGTCTTTGCTAGAGATCTGTCTGCCAGAAAGAGCCAACTGTCGAAGCTGAAGACCGAGTGTGGCAGCGTCGTTTCCGGACACCTGAGATTTTGAGTGAGATTGAGAGGTTCTATGGGCAGCTGTACACATCATCGTTGGAGCCACACGCAAGTGTGAGTAACGATCAAGAGCGACTCTTATCCGACACTATTCCGATGATATCCCGGACGTCAGTCTGAGCGAGATTAGAATGGCTCTCAGCACCTTAAAACGGCAAGGCCCCAGGCGAGGATGGAATTACAGCGGAGCTTCTGAAAGCGGGTGGAAAACCGGTACTTGAAGTCCTTCAGAAGCTCTTTAATTCCGTCCTCCATGGTGGCATTACACCGGAGGCGTGGAGCAAGTGCGGTAGTCTTGTTCTTCAAGAAGACGACAACGCTCTCTTGAAGAACTACAGACCGATTTCCTTCTGAGCCGCGTCTACGTGCTGTTTTCGAGAGTCATTGCGAATCGTCTCGCACGCAAACTCGACGACTTCCAGCCTCCCGAACAAGCCGGTTTCGAAAGGCTTTAGCACCATAGACCACATACATACCATTCGGCAAATTGTACAGAAGTGCGAAGTACAATTTGCCACTATGTCTGGCATATGTGGACTATGAGAAAACTAAATTCCGTCGAAATTTGGGCGGTGCTGCAATCCCTTCAGCGGTACCAAGATGACTGTCGGTATATCGAAGTGCAGAAGTGTTTGTACAGTAAGGCTACGATGGCTATCCGAGTACAGAACCAGAGTACGAAACCTATCCAACTGCACAGAGGTGTAAGACAGGGTGACGTTATATCCCCGAAATTCTTCAGCGCTGAATTGGAAGACGTTTTCAAGCTTCTGACTGGAAAGGATACGGTATTAACATCACTGGCGAGTACATCACTTACTTTCGATTTGCCGACGATATAGTCCTTATGGTAGAATCGCTGGAGGACCTAAGCACTATGCTCAATGACCTCAATAGTGCCTCCCAACGGATAGGTCTTAAGATGAATATGGACAAAACAAAGATCATGTATAACGTCCATGTCACACCTATGCCGGTAGTAGTTGGGAGCACTAAGCTCAAAGTTGTTGACGAGTCTTTTTGAGAGATCTGAGACAAATAGTCTGACTAGGAAAGTCCAACTCGACCGAGAGGTTAATCGACGGATTCAACTCGGCCGGGCAGCGTTCGGAGATTACGACCCATCTTCTCGTCAGGCATACCTCAAAACCTCAAAACTAAGTTGTACAACCAGTGCGTGTTGCCAGTGATGACATATGGAACTGAGACGTGGTCCTTCACTGCTGGCCGTATGAGGAAGCTCAAGGTCGCTCAGCGAGCTATGGAGAGGGCTATGCTCGGGTTTCTCTGCGTGATAAACTTCGAAATGAGGATATCCGCAGTAGAACCAGAGTAACCGACATAGCCCAAAGGATTAGTAAGCTGAGTGGCAATGGGCCGGCCATATAGCTCGAAGAACCGACAACCGATGGGGAAAAAAGGTTCTCAGTGGCGGCCTCGTACCGGCGGACGAAGTGTAGGGCGTCCCCACTAGATGGGTGACGACCTGGTAAGACATGCAGGAAGTCGATGGATGCAGGTGGCTCAGGACCGTGCTGTGGCATTCCTTGGGGAGGCCTATGTTCAGCAGTGGACTTGTGAAGGGCTGTAATGATGATGAATGATGATGGCTCAATCACGTACAAACTATACTTAACAAAACACTTAAGCGTTGAATTAGAAAATTAATTTAGCTGACCGCACACAAGTTAACGTTACCTCGACTTTCCTCGAGTGAGATCGCGAAACCCGAGAGACACCAGCGCATGGCGACTGTCCGGACAGTTATTGGAACGTTTTGCATTCACAATTTGCATATACCTATATTCAAAATGGAACTCAATTCGAAAACACTAACTTTATCCAATCTACTCGTCGGACCATCCTTGCGTGAGGTACAACCGAGTGAAAAAGTCAAATGAGATTTTTAAGCCGTTTAAAGTCTTTCGTTAAAAAACAAGAACGTAAGTAAATATAAATGTATTCTGTACTGATATTAATTTTATTTTATTTACTTTGATACCTCAACTACATGCGATACAGCATATAATAGAGTAGAATAGATTAATTTTGTTTAGCATATATGACAAGTGATACTTATTGAAAGTCATATACTTTTGCCACTTGTTCGGTAAAAACTTTTGCCCTGTAAATCTAGTGAGACTCTTTTTTTTAAATATTATTTATAATAATTTACAATATAATACAATAAAATTACACGATTGAAAGAGCATGGATAACATCATTCCCGGCGGCTATTATCAGAGCATGTATTCTTTAACCATAGAATACTAATATAAATATATAACTGCTACTAATGATCGCCTGGAAGGCTACTTTATACATAAAGTATTTATTTTTATCATGTATTTTAATATTAAAAAAATATATACTTATTTTTACGTAATAATTACTTATTTTTATGTGGTAGAGCCATGCTGCAGCTATATTAATAGTATAGTTGTAGCACGAATGGGTCGGCTCGACCGGGGGAGGACCACGCTCTCACAGAATACCAGCGTAAAATAGCAGCTTAATGCTGCTGTGTTTCATATGGTGAGTGTAGAAAACCGGAGACCCTTTTTACTGGAAAAGAGGCATTCTATTTTAGTCCTCACGGCTGACAACACATCTGCATTTAAATTCGCAAACGAAGATAGATGTAGATGTCTATGTACCACAGCAACCACTTACCATCAGGTGGACTGTGTGCTCGTTTGTCACCCTTATTCTATAAAAAAAAAAGTGACGCACGGCTCTCCAGGCTTGTGCTCCAATAATTTATCTATTTCATATATTATAAACCCTTGTTGGTAGATTTAAAATGCTATATAAAAATGGAAAAATAATAATCATAATATCTTTCGCGCGTTTGCATTAAATTGAATTCATAATAAGTCATAAAACGAAATATGTAATAAAATAGAATATTTGAGCACTTTTCTACTCAACGATACAGGATACCTACAGTTCAATCACTTAGCACAACGCCACACGGATGGATGAACACGCCTCTTGTCACTACATGTAGTTATATGTTATATGACCCATTGTATATATGCCGCTTACTTCAATAAACGGTTTTTAGTATTCCGTAACAAAATTAGCGAAACGAAATTTACCGATGTTTTTCTGAGACTTGACTTGTAGATGTTTTAAATTCGGCAGTACTATTTCAGGTATTATGTATATTATGGCACTACTAGTTTAAATAAATATGTAAACAAATCTATACATTTGATTTTTTGATTATTTTTAGGATAACTTACAGTTATCCTAAATTTAATACGTGGTAGAGCCATGCTGCAGCTATATTAATAGTATAGTTGTAGCACGAATGGGTCGGCTCGATAGGGGAAGGACCACGCTCTCACAGAATACCAGCGTAAAATAGCAGCTTAATGCTGCTGTGTTTCGTATGGTGAGTGTAGAGAACCGGAGATCCTTTTTACTGGAAAAGAGGCATTCTATCTTAGTCCTCACGGCTGACAACGCATCTGCATTTAAATTCGCAAACGAAGATAGATGTAGATGTCTATGGGTCACAGCAACCACTTACCATCAGGTGGACCGTGTGCTCGTTTGTCACCCTTATTCTATAAAAAAAAAGTTATTTACAATCAATTCTTTTTAAAAGTTTATGTAGAAATTACCCATTACAAACTTTTCATATGTAGATTAGAAAATAAAAGGTAGAGTCGCATGCTATATAATTTCAGTGTCTGTATTTATTATCGAAATGACTGGCTTCTATTAAGCTCACGGGGTTATTTGCATGCCATTAAGATATTAATACCTATTTTTAATTTTTTTGTGTCTCCGGGCTAATCTTTAGAATGGCTGAACCGATAATTATGAAACATCACGAAAAAAAATAGAGAACAATGCCGAAAGTGATCGAGACTATATTTTATCCGCAATACATGAAGGATTGTTTTGAATCATTAAACGGAGATATTAAATAGTTAAAAAACGGTCCTTACACTTTGTCTTCCATCTCTTAAAGATTTAGTGTAAAATCGATTTTTAACATTTTTTTACTAGAAACCTTTTTAAACTAATTAGGATTAATATTTTTAATTTTATTATAAAAATTTTTACCATATCACACTCATCCGCGAACAAAATTTTCGAGAAAAATGTAGAGATGGGCCGAATATTCGTTTCACATTCTGTATTCGGCATATTCGGCAGCTTTACCGAATATTCGTATTCGGCCGAATATTCGGCTAAATCAGCGAACATTCGTTAAAGTGGTACTCAAAGTGTCCACTGTATTGAAATGTACGAACATGTTTGTACACATGTCAGATGTAGCCGATAGACATTTGGCCTTAGATAGCTCACCTTGAATAGTGCTTTTCAATTTTTCATACAGTTGTGGAATCACAGTTTTACCTATATATTTTCGGTTCGGTATTTGGTATTTGGGCTTTACCAACTGCATGAGCCGCTTAAAGCTTTTATCTTCGCCTATAGAAATTGGCTCGTTATCTCTTGCTATCATTTCAGCAATTGAATTCGTAATTGAAAGTGATCTGGGGTCGTCGATTCGCCATTTGGAAATAAATGAATCTTCTAGTGTAGTTTGAGTGGTTGTACAGGTTTTAGTATTTGTAGATTGAGCACCTCTGGTAGAGGGTTGGGTGACCTGTGCAATTTCAGATTCATGCTGTGTCGTTTTTAATATTTTGTATATTTGAGCCTACCTGATGCACAGGTTTTTCTAGACCAGAAAATTCCGCAATGTGTTTCAATTTTAAATGATTGCTCAAAGCCGAGGATGAAGCTTTCCTGCCGCTGCCACCCTGCGAAAGTATTTTTTCGCAAATCGTACATTTTACTTTACTTTGGTCGTCAGTTTCTCTAAAATAAGTCCAAATAGTAGATCTCCTCCTGCCACTCATTTTGATCACATAATTATCAATTTTCACCAAAAATAACGCAACGAAACAATTTTTTTCTCACAAAAACAGTCAAAAAAATAAGCACGTGCCGGCAATTTGTTCAATACTAGACACAGACTACTAAGAGGATACTACGCATGTACTAGATAATGCAATAACATGTCAGGTGTGGCGGGGGAGCGAGGGGCAGGGTCCGGCGCTAATCCCGCGCGGTTTACGTAAACAAGTTTTGACATGAATTGGTTAGGTACCGAAGTGATCCTGCCGAATAATGTTCGGCCGAATATTCGGTTCGGTAAAAGTTTTACCGAACTTTCGGCCGAATATTCGAATTCGGTGAAATCCATATTCGGCCCGTCTCTAGAAAAATGCAATAAATAGATAATTGTACTACTTGCCTAAAGACTATAGATCTACAGGTTTCTTTTGCTTAAGTTCTACGCGAACGAAGTCTCGGGTAAAAGTTAATAAATAAATGTCCTCCAGACCGAATTTTAATTACCGCGGCCAGTCTCATCAACGCATGGTATATGTGCGCAAGCCAGATGCACTGTCTATTCCCTCACTCTTATTGTATAATGGGATTGCAATCCGACTCGACCTGAGAAAGGTCAGGCGCAAGACCAACGGCTTTAAGTGTTTCCCGAGGCGTGAAATTGGTGTGACATACTGTCAACTTCCTGATACCGGGCTGCTACTAAAAGTTTCTTGACAGAAAGATCCTATATATCCTAATAACTAATTTGGACCCGACCCGGTATTCGAACTCACCCACCTATAACCCTGGGACCACTATACCAACGAGGCGGTGTCATACGAGGACAAAATTGACATTTCCCATTTTGTCCTCGTATGACACCGTCGGTACAAAACGGTGTCATAGATTCCATAACACTACCATCACATTAAAGTAAAGTAAAGTTACAGCCTATACACGTCCCACTGCTGGGCACAGACCTCCTCTCATCTCTGAGAGGGTTTTAGGGCAAAGAAATGTCCGACGCGCTGCCCCCAAAGCGTGTTGGCGAACTTAACATGTCTTCGAAATATTTTTTTTCTTATTTCTCAAACATGCAGGTTTCTTCACGATGTTTTCCTTTACCGCCACCACACACTACATCTTATTACTGCTTCATATTCTTCTGAAGCAACACTTAAACTCGAAGTTTTAAATCAATTTATTATATACTGGTGACTTAGAGGTCGCCCAGGCGTCGAAATTTTACCGAAATACATAAATAAATAAGTTTTTTAAGTTAATAAAACTGTATTTTACTTTCATATTAAATACAGATAACTAATATTAGTATATTAGTTATCTGTATTTAATATTTTATATTAGTTATAAAATAAACCCATTTTGTCTTGATATTCACCCTATAGACTTAAATAAATTTGAATAGACACAAAATTCACACCTCTTTCAGTAAATTTGTTACATAAAGTACATACGTATGTAAAATACTTGAGATCTGTCAGTAATTATTTGTTGGCAACATTTTCAAAATTCTTTGGCGACTATTACAACGTAGTGATTAATACTACTTGGCGACAATCTCTACTCCGAGTGACTTTTTGACAAACTACTATGTGTTTGACATGGACAGTTTAAATGTAAACAATATGTTTTAATTTATTTGATTTAATGTATTTGTAACACATATTATATGTATTAAATAACACATATTATTATAATTTTATTATACGTGTTTATTAAACCATGTATTGGCGGTGTAAGAATATCGACTATCCAATATCCTCCCGTGGGTGTCGTAAGAGGCGACAGAGGGAATCTGGTACAGGAGATGGGCGGCAGCATCTCTAATAATAAATAAAAGTAAATAATAACAACTCAAAATAATAAAAAAGTGCAGTTGCCAACCCGCCTGCCAAGCGTGGCAACTATAGCAAGTGCAGTGGACTATTATAGGCTGTGGTGGATGGATGTATAGTAGATAATCTACCAGGAGCACATGACCCACTGAGAGGTGAAATTATTAAATCAATAGTAACATTACAACTATGACAAATATCCCCCTGAGGCAATCTATGGGTGAGGCCTATGTTCAGCAGTGGACTATTATAGGCTGTGGTGGGTGGATGTATAGAAGGTAATCTACCAGGAGCACATGACCCACTGAGAGGTGAAATTACTAAATCAATAGTAACATTACAACTATGACAAATATCCCCCTGAGGCAATCTATGGGTGAGGCCTATGTTCAGCAGTGGACTATTATAGGCTGTGGTGGATGGATGGATGATTATATATGTATATAAATTTTAGCTTTCGATTGGGAAGGAGTGCCCTCTTAGCAATCCTTCTCTATATAAACTGTAACTGTGCCAAATCTAACACTGCTCTGTACCCGCAATATACTTAAAAAGGAGTGAAAAGTTTTCTCTTCGCGTATTAATATAATATAGATTTGACTGCCTTATTGGTCTAGTTGTTGTAAACGTGACTGTTGATCATGACGTCCCAGGTTCGAATCCCGGGTCGGACCACAAAAATCAGTTATTGAGTTTTTCCGTCAAGAAATTCTCAGTAGTTGCCCGGAGTCAGAAAGTTGGCGATGTCTTGGAAAGCACGTAAAACCGTTGGTCCTGCTCCTGATCTCTCCGGTCGTCCCATCGGACTATGAGAGTCAGGCAACAGAGAGTGCACCTGTGCTTGCTCATACACTTAGGCCCGTATTAATAAACTCAAGTGCGTAACCATTTGATACGCCCTCATTACGAAATCAGCATTTCAAGATCGTTGCTAATTAATTAACACATGAAAACAGTATCTCAAAACGCTGTACTTAGGAATACTGTTCTGTGACTTACACTCAAGTATACACACTTGAGAGTAGAGTTTCATTTATTAATCAGTGTGGCACTCAGCTGATATTGTAAACCTAAACCGCATCTTGAGATATGTTTATTAATAAGATCATAACCTCAAGATTGTACTCAAGTGCGTGTACTAGAGCTGAGTAACGTTTATTAATACGGGCCTTAGACACTATAATCCTGTCCTGCGCCGATGGCTAGTCTCCGTTGAGGCTGGCCGCCGTGACCGAAATTCGGTCTGAAGGACATTATTATTATTATATAGATTTGATGTTAAGTAGTCACTGTAACCCATCCATATACAACCATACACACATTCGATGAATAATTTATCTAGAAGCCGTGTAGCATCGGTGTAAGATTCCATCAACCCACTTCGTCTGGTGAGTAACGTAAGAGGCGACTCTGGGAATTGCCAGAAAAAACTCACGGCTTCCTACAGAAGGCGGTTTACCATCTTGTATACGCTAGGCATAAAATATCGAGACCAGCGACGGGCAACAATGTCAAAGGGGCGAAACGTCTGGCACTCAATTGTCTATCAATTGCCAAACGCGACGATTAAGGTCAGTTCTTCCAACAGTGGGGAAGGCCCATGACCAGCAGTGAAATTTTTTGAGTTAATGAAGAAGATGATGATATTTATAACTTGCATAGATTTATAGTTACTAACAACAGAGTGAAAGAGAGTACGGAAGCTTCGTACAAGCGTCTCGGAACACACAATCGCGGGGTTGACCTACCGGTCCTTTTCGCAGTTTTATGCTGCAGGAAAGGGATTTACTTAAATTTTTGATGTTAGTAAGTACTTCTACTATTATTACTTTGTACATTTTTTGAAAGAAAGAAATGCTTTTATCCAGTTTAAGCATGCTTAAGCTGTATAAAGGCATTTCTTTCTTTCTTCTAGTAGCAGGCGACAGAGAAAATAACGTGATTTTTAGTACTACCGACGATTCGCGGTATTTTCTCAGTCTGCTACTGATGCTACTGTACTGCTTCCGCGCTCTCGTTTACTCTGGTGTAATGACGTGCGTCACCCGTCATCATTGTCGTGGCTATGTCACGAAATTAATAAGTAACAAGTGGTAAAATTAAAAATTTGTACAACCGACTTCTATATAAATTATTAAGGATAATTCAAAAACTACAAACTATTAAAATTTATATGGGACTACATAAAAAGCACCAGCTTTCAAATAAAAAAAAGTAATCATCAAAATCGGTTCACCTGCAAAAAGTTACGAGGTAACACACATAAAAAACATACAGTCGAATTGAGTCCCTCCTCCTTTTTGAAGTTGGTTAAAAATAGGAGAAGGCCTCTAGGTAAAGAGTGCATTGTTATACCGGATCACTTCTCACACTATATGCACACTGTATGGGCAATCTTAAACCGTCTCGGACGTATTTAGCAACAATAAAGCCCGCGATATAAATTGCACAACAGTCGTCGCACATTATGACGATTGAACAAAGTACCAACACCGTCTAAATTACAACTTTAGATTGGACTTTAACGAGTAACCAGCTTAGTATTTGCGTCACATCTTTATCTTTATATATATAATTCTTCTGTCCGTGTGTATGTAACTGAACTACTCCTAAACAGCTGGACCGATTTTGATGAAATTTTTGTGTGTGGTTAAGTTGATTTGAGAATGGTTTGACTACACAATTGGACCCGGTAGGTGGCGCTGCTGTCGAGATCCCGAAATCACCCGTGCGAAGCCGGGGCGGATCGCTTGTTTTTTTATAAAAATATGCACAATAATCGAGATGGTTAGTGAATGCTGCGACCCATAGACTTAAAATATATAGAAAACCAATAATAATATAATAATACGCTAGGAGCCATTCTAGTACTTAGAAGTGTCCTCAGAAGTGTCAACGCGACTCTAGCCTTTTTCATGTTGATTGCAAGTGTTTATAGGCAAATCTTTTAACGGCTCCGACTGAAAACCAGCGCTACGAGCTTTACAGCATTATTAATCAATCCATCAAAATATTCTTAATTGTACACTAATACATGTTAAAATGGCATAAAGTAACTATTTTTTTTATTCTTAAAAAAACGTTACGGGCAGTTTACATACATACATTTCACAAGGACAAACATCCAGACCCGGAACAATTATTTGTTAGCCATACAAATACTTGGATTCAAACCCGCGGCCCACAGCGCTGCAACTTATTGCTAAGCCACTGCGTCACGGAGCCGTCAACTCTATCCTTTGCGCAGTTGATAGTTTCCGATAAGATTAGATAATTCGAACCACGTCTGCTTAATGAGGTAATCTATGAGTGAGGCCTATGCAGTGGACTTTGGAAAGACGTAACGATAATGATGATGAAAACTGAAGTGTCAAGCAAACTTACAAGCCACCTGATGGTAAATGGCTACTGCAGTCCCACCTGCAGTACACTGCAGGATACCTTGAGCCAAATTCAAACAAAGAAGACTACAGATGCGTTGCCACTTTTGCCACGTTTTTAAAACGAAAGAAGAACGAAAGAAAAAAGAAAGAATAATCTTTGATGACTAAGATGGTATGCCTCAGCCTATGTACTCGTACATATACTGGCTCTCAAATAACAGTGGTATCAATGTTATTTGCTGGCAGAAGTTTTTTTTTGTTTGAAAGGTGTCTTAATCGAGAGTGTTTATAGCAATGTTTCAAGAAAATCTGTTTAGCCGTTTGAAGATCATCAGCTCTTATTTTTCGGGGGTTTTGAATTTTTTTATTTTATGTTATTATATATAAATAAATGAAAAACTAACACGTCACTAGATATGGTAGTGTTTTATGCAGCACTAATCGATCGGCTTAAAAAAACACACTCGCACAGAAAACCAGTGTGAAATAGCAGTAACATACTGCTGTTATTCGTATGACGAATGACGAGTAACGGAGATCCTTTTTACTGATAGCAAGCATTCTATCTTAGTCTTGAGCGGTGACAACGCATCTGCATTTTTATTCTTAATCTAGGTGTCTACGCCGAGCATGACGCATCTTAATCTTACATTTATTGCATACGAATTATATTAAGTCAAGTAAGTAAATCATAAGAATATAAAATTTTATATTCTTGTGACCAAACGCTTACATACAATACCTACGTCATATGGACATATGGTACCATGCATAGGCCAGCCAATGAGGGCATCCACGAATTTTTGTGCCACCAGGGCGGCGCCACTTAAAAGTGAGGTATAATGTTTGACAGATTTCATAGCGGGGGAATTAATTTGTTCGGAAAATGTAAAGGTTAATGTTTCTTTCTGTACTATTAGGTATATTTTATATTAATAAGATTAAAAATAAATGAATCAAACCACAGATATACATAAAAGTAGAAAATTTGAAAAAAATAAAGTTAATAATGTGCAAAAAATTAAAGAGCAAACCACTGACTTATTGTTTTCTGTATTAATACATATAATACTCTAAAAACTGATAAACTTTTGTGAAAAACTAACTTCTCAATTAAATGACATTGTGTAACAAAAAACTTTACCTCAGTGTCAACTAGCGACATCTGGTGAGGAGAAAATTATTAGCCCTGATATTAAGACTTGTTGTTTTACCGCAGACTTGTTTACTTGCCACTCAAATTTCAACCAACCAACTGTGCATACCTACACCTAATTATTTTGTAAATTTAATTAATCAACCAACGAATAAATTATTTTTATTCGCCTGTTTAGTATTTTTCTTGTTCTATCAAGAACACTAGATTAAATTTGTTTTTATTTTGAAGTGAAACTTTATATGGGAGGACCTTGAAATTCTGATCCGCAACCATTTTGTGTGACGAAAAATGGTGGGGGTAAACACGATCATTCAAATTGCGATCGCAGGCCATTACATACCGTAAAGCATATAGTAATACAATTACAATTACAAGATTACAACGGTCTTTCTTTCAAATACTAATCTTATATTAATTTTATTTTAGAAAGAGTGATCGCATTTGACACAACATTTAATTAATGTATAAATAAAAAAAACGTGTGCAGTCCACACGCAGCAAAAACCAAGTAATAGCGCCATCTACTGCATTTTATAGGTAAAGTCATTTTATCGAACAAAAATTGATTAACTCTCAAGGTGGTACGTAGAGTAGATGCTGCCATCTAGCATCTACTCTACGTACCAAAAACCCAAAAAAAATAATATCAATCGGTAAGTTTTGAAATCTTGGATTGTTATGAATGGATTGGACAAATACACAATATATGCTATTCAAAAGTCATTGATGAATAATTGAAATGTTTCCCTGTAATACAAAAGTTTAACTTTTATCGTGTGTCTTCGCGACACACACTGTTTTTTTTTTTTTAATAATTAATTATATTTTTAACATCTAATGAAATATACACAATATTAAAAAAAACAATAATAAAGAAAAACTAAAACTAAAACTTAAATTATCACAAAGTCCTACTCCCGTGGTATCGAACGCTGCAAGAACGCTGGGTGCGTTCCTCGCTGAATGGCTATACTTAGCCTATGGGCGAGAAAATAACCAGCCCTTTTATCACCAGCAGCGACGACCAGTCGCGGATACCGTTCCTTTAGGAAAATATATTATTATTCCTTTAGGTTAAATTAGGTGTCTATGGACCACAGCATTATCTTACAAACAGGTGGACTGTATGCCCGTTTGTAACCATTACTTCTATGAAAGACAATATAAAACTAATCATTCAATTAATTCACTCATTCACAGCCTATCAAAGTCCACTGCTGAACATAGGCCCCTTATACATTGCCTCCGTAGTGGATATTCTTATACCGCCTCTAAATATTCTTACTTCCACTGGATTCTATTATATAATCTAATATATAAAAAATATTTTTTGTTTGTTCGTATTTTATGCGCTGCCATACCGTTCATCATATTGCGGTAAAACTTTGTCAACTTATTGCTTGCACTTGCGCGAAGGTTATAGGCATAGTACAATTTACTTACACTAGGTGGCGCGCATATCGTACCGACAATTTATTTGAAAGCATAGATCATTCAATTTCAATGACTGTATTATCATTCCTAATTAAACAATATAACTGTTCCAAATTTAAAGCGATATTCCCACAATTATTTCTTCTGCGGCAGCTATACGCCGGGTACCAACTAGGTAGAAATAATTATATAAAAGCTACATATTATATCATTTCATGGTCCATTAGAAATTATTAACTATTCATAATACACGTCTTCTACGAGTACATAATTTTTCGGTGTGAACTGACGGCATTAATTAATTAAGTGTGATTACAGTTTGTGCCATTTTATTCGACTTAATAAAGGGTAATTCTATTTAATTTGAAGCAAAAATTACACGCTCGGTTTTCACCAAATTTTTAATGTAACTGTTTAGACGACATTCTGGATCTTATGATCCATTGGTCCACTCAAAAGAGTCAAAAACGTAAACTCTTAATAAAAATAAAAAAGCTAACTTCAAAAAACTAAAAATAAAGTATTTTTCACATATTAGCAAGCATATAACTGCAAGACTTCAAGATACTATAACCTCATTTTGCGTAGATCGGACCAAAAATGAATAATTATAAACTGAACTAGCTATCCGCCCCGGCTACGCACGGTTCAATTGTGAATCTAAACCATTCTCTAATCAACCTAATTACACACACAACATTACATCAAAATCGGTCCAGCCGTTTAGGAGGAGTTCAGTCGCATACACACGGACAGAAGAATTATATAATATATAATATGCATGCATTATATATATATAAACTTTTCTCTTGAATTATTCTGTGTATTGATGAAAACCACATCAAAATCTGTTGCGTGGTTTAAAATATCTAAGCGTACAGACGACGGGAAGTGACTTTGTTTTATACTATGTAATATGTATAGAGATAGAGACTATACAGTGGGACGTGAACACCTCGGGCCTCCGTGACTATGGGTGTTGTAAAGTATTTGAAACGTAGGGAATATAAAACATTATAAGTTAGCATCTGTAAAAACTATTTTCATTTAAATTGGTTCGAATCCAGGACCTACAACTTAATAGACTGATGCGACGCAGTGGTTGCACATATATTATGCATTAGAAAACCTATAAAACGCTCCAACGAGTTCATCGGTTAGTGCGCTTCGTCGAACGGAAAATCTGTCCCAGCTTGTTGCACTGGATGCACAAATTTAATCTTTAAGCTCTCATCTCGTATTCTGATTAGTGAATTGAAATTATTATTGACCAACAACGCGGCTTCGCACGCGGTACACCAGTGAAGTGCGATTTTTGAGTAGTGATAATCCATTTAATCATTCATTACAGCTTGTGAAAGACCCCTGCTGACCATAGGCCTACCCATAGATTGCCTCATAAGGGCGACATTTGCCATAGTCCCACGCTTGGCAGGTGGGTTGGCAATGAAGTAGTGATAATGATTTGTTATATTTATGCGAATACCACACAATTTTCATAGAATATGTCACCCTTATTCGACAACGAGCAAATGTTGATGCGTTATTACGCCTGAGGACTAAGATAGACTCTTTTTTATAGAATTACGGGTGACAAACGAGCACACAGTCCACATGTTGATAAGTGGATGCTGTGGCCCTTAAACATCTATATCTATCCTTGATAAAAACCTAAACGTAGATGCGTTGTCAAGCCTGCGGAATAAGATATATTTATCATTTAGAATAAGGGTGACAAACGAGCGCATAGACCATCTGATGGTAAGTGGACGCTGTGGCCTATAGACATCTACATCTATTCCTGATTAAGAATCCAAATATTGATGCGTTGTTACGTCTGAGGACTAACATTGATTTTTTTTAAATAAAATACGGGTGACAAGCGAGCACACAGTCCACATGTTGGTAAGTGGATGCTGTGGCCCATAGACATCTATATCTATCTTTGATTAAAAATCCAAATGTAGATGCGTTGTTACGTCTGAGGGCTGAGATAGACTTTTTTATAGATTAAGGGTACAAAAGAGCACACAATTTACCCGATGGTAGGTGGATGCTGTGGGCCATATACATCTACATCTATCTTTGATTAAGAATCAAAATGCAGATGCGTTATCATCCCTGAGGAGTATGATGGTATGCCTCGTTTACATCAAAGAGAATGTCCGGTTTTCTACACTTAAAATAAACACAATAGCACTGATCAGTCATTTAAAAAAAAAACTCGTTACCAGTAAAAAGGGTCTCCGGTTTTTTAGCCGACCCATTCATGCTGCACTTCAATAAGCTGCAACGTGGCTCTACCAATATAAATAAAATTAATGGAAATAAGTAATGGAAGTGATAAACAAGTGTACAGTACATATCTGATGATAAGAGAACGCTGTAGCATATATACACGTAAATCTACCCTCGATAAGGAATCCAAATACACTCCTGGCCTCGCTACCAGTAAAATGGTTCTTTGATTCGTGTCACTCAAGATATACTGCTATTTTGCGTTGGTATACGTGTAAGCATGGTTTTTCCCCGATCGAGCCGCATTTTCATGCCGCAGTCATAATGCAGCTGCAGTGTGGCTCTACCACGTGAAGAAGCAGACGTGGTTCGATTTATATTAATCTTATCGGAAGCTACCAACTGCGCAAGGGATAGAATTGACGGCTCCGTGGCGCAGTGTCGCGGGTCGAACCCCACACGGAACAAGTATTTGTATGGCCTACAAATAATTGTTCCGGGTCTGGATGTTTGTAAACTGCCCCCACGGTACAGCAAAAAATCTTAGAGTGGAGGTAACGTTTTTATATAAAACGAAAAGAAAATATAAGTAACTAGCAGGTACCCGGCGCGGCATGTTGCTGTCGTTGAGGAATTTAAATAGGAATAAAAATACATTCATAGAAATTCAATGATAATATGTTATAATCAAATAAATCTGTCGGAACGAAACGCACGCCACCTACTGTAAGTTAATTGTACTATGCCTATAATCCTCTCACGAGTGCAAGCAATAAGTTGACAAAGTTTTACTTCAATCTGATGTACGGTATGGCAGCGCATAAAATTCGAACAAACAAATATTAAGTTTTATATATTAGATGCCACATGCTCAAGCGCTGTCTTAAGGACCACGCCCACACATAATACCATCTTAAAATAGCAGCACAATACTGTTGTCTCGTAAACGCGGTATCTTCGCCAAGTGTGGACTGATTGTGGTGATATTTTTATGATTCTTTTTTTTTATTAAATAGATAGGTGGTAAGGTGGTAAGGGTGGTCTCATTTAAATTCGTAGAAACATTCCAACCATAAGGTTTAAAATAGGTCATGAAATTTTTAGTATAACTATGTAGACTTCATGTTAGTTGATCTCGTGAGCTTGTGATATTGCTCAGTCCAGTCATAAAGGTCAAAAACTTAAAGTTTACAAAAGTGAAAACTGAGTTCAAATAATTAAGAAGAATAAAGTCATTTACACATAATTTTTTTTTATAAAAAAGGGTGACAAACGAGCACACAGTCCACCTGATGGTAAGTGGTTGCTGTGACCCATAGACATCTATATCTATCTTCGTTTGCGAATCAAAATGCAGATGCGTTGTCAGCCGTGAGGACTAAGATGGAAAGCCTCTTTTCCAGTAAAAAGTGTCTCCAGTTCTCCACTCACCATACGAAACAGCAGCATTAAACTGCTATTTTACGCTGGTATTCTGTGAGAGCGTGGTCCTTCCCCGGTCGAGCCGACCCAATCGTGCTACAACTATACTATTAATATATCTGCAGCATGGCTCTACCACATATAAAATAGCTTCTGAAGCTTATTTGGAGTGCTTAGTGTAGTTGGGCTTCAATTCTTTATAAACTATGTCTTAGCGCTGTCTTCAAAAGCTATTAAATTATGTGGAAATTAATTTACTCTCTCTAGTTCATCGATGTCGGCTTTAAGAGGTTCTTAATCCGACTGTATTTTTTACGTGTGTTTGTTATTCTTTTTATTTGAATGCTGATGCTTCTTATGTAGTGTCATATAAATTTGATCAAGGTCTGACCAATAGGTTTTGAGTTATTATTAATAATTTAAATTGAAGTTGGTTATACAAAATTTTAAATTATTTTAACAGGTAGTGTTACTTGCAAGAAAAAAAAATGTTTACCAAAATAAATCGACTACACAAAGTATAAAATCGATATAGGCTGTATGGTACATTTTTCCTTTGTCTATCAAATGCTAAAAAAATATATGACAGCACCTTTAATTTTTTTATACAAATACCATATATATTTGATCAAGATCTGACCAGTAGTTTTTAGTTATCCTTAATAATGCGGATTTAATTGACTTCGACTACATTGATGATGTTCTCATTTTATTTACCGCGACTTCGCCCGCGTGGAATTTACTACGATTTCATGAGTTTTAATTATTTTGCGCGGAACTCTAAATCCTTTTCTAAAATAAAAGTATCCTAAGTTACTCCTTATAACATCAGCTATCTTCCAGTGAAAGTCTCGTCAAAATCGGTCCAGCTGTTTCGGAGATTCACCGGAACAAACAGACAGACAGAGACAGAATTTTTAGAAATTGTTTTTTTGTTATTAGTACCATATATATTTTCATATTCATTCAATAAAAAGCTGTCATTTTAACATTACAAACAGACACTTTAATTTTATGTATTTGTATAGATATTGAAGAAAATTTTAAATTTTCTAAAACTTATTTAAGATTAATATTTACTCGTAACTAAGCTAAGCTATCTTAGTGCTCAGGGCTGTCTATTATGACCACAGGATCAAGTAAATGCTGTGGCCTTACTAAGGTGTAGTGTAATATCAAATATTTTAAGGCTATAGTATCCAACGAGCTTAAACTAACTAATAGTAATTGACAACAGAGATGACTGCAAGGACATACCTGCAGCCAACTCAAGAAGAAAAAGAAGGCCCCAAGTGCTTTCTACACCTAACAACTGAGATGTGATCTATTACTATACCGGCTCTAAAACAGAAAGTGGTTCACGAAATTGAGCACACTGCTCGGCGACTGAAAAGGTAAACAGATTTTATACCTTGACAAATTAGTAGACATAAAAAGTAGTCCTCCAGACCGAATTTCGGTCACGGCGGCCAGCCTCAACGGAGACTAGCCATCGGTGCAGGACAGGATTATAATGCCCAAGTGTATGCGCAAGCACAGGTGTACTCTCTATTACCTCACTCTCATAGTCCGATGGGACGGTAAACCGACACCACCGGAGAGAGATCAGGCGCAGGACCTTTACCCGAAAGGCTTTACGTGCTTTCCGAGGCACGGGGGTGAAACACCGCCAGCTTCCTGACTCCGGGCAGCTACTGAGAGTTTCTTGACGGAAAAGCTCAATAACTGATATTTTTTATGACCCGCCCCGGGATTCGAACCCGGGACCTCATGATCAGCAGTCGCACTACTACAACCACTAGTCCAACGAGGCAGTCAATAAAAAGTAGTACCAGTATAGTAAAATTTGAGAATACTTTGTTTGTTTAAACTTTGTACTAGTGACTCCTTTATTTTGACTTAATTTTCAACAGACAGTAAGCTAAGGTGGCAATAAGCCATATAGTTCCAAAAACCGACAACCCATGAAGAAGAAAGTTTCTCGAGTGGCAGCTTCGTACCGGTAAACCAAGTAGGTATAGTGTGGGGCGGTCCCTCACTATATGGAGTAACGACCTGGTAAGAGGCTCAGTACTGTGCTTTTTGGCATTATTTGAGGAAGGCCTATGTTCAGCAGTAGACTTGTGGTGGGCGCAGGACCAAACTGAATTCGGGTTCTTTCGTATTACGGTCCTTAGTCATTTATCGACATGTAAGTCTATTGATCGATCCAGCAGTAAAATAGAAACCAAAGCGTAAATATAATGTATTTATAGCATTATATACTGTACTCTATGCAATGAATCCATACAAAGCCGACAATCTTTCGATTATAACAACTTGACCGTAAAATACGCCTCAAGGTCTCTAGTCTCTAGTTATTTATATTAGCTTCTGCCCACGACTCCACGCGAGTGGAAATGGAAATACTAGCGATTTATATCATGAACTTGGTAAATCTGCGCTGCTGCAATGCTAGCTATTCATAGCTGCAGCACGAATTGGTCGACTGGACCGGGGACCACGCTCTCACAGAACACCAGCGTGAAAATGAAGAATAACGCTGCTGTGTTTCGTATGGTGAGTGTAGAGAACCGGAGACCCCTTTCGCTGGAAACGAGGCATTCCATCTTAGTCCTCAGGGGGCAAAGAATCTGCATTTTGATTCTCATTCAATGATAGATGTAGATGTCTCTGGGCTATAGCATCCATTCACGTTCTGGTGGACTAGCTGCTCATTTTTCACCCTTATTCTATAATCTTCCGCGATAATACTTTTTCTATTATACAACACTCGTGTATTGTTCTAGGGTGTGATCTAATATACAAAGCGCAACGAATCTTTAAGCTGATGTGGCAATGAGTCGGTCATATAGCTCGGAAAACCGACATCCGATTGTGAAGAAAGGTTCTCGAGTGGCAGCCTCGTACCGGTAAAGTGTAGGAGTAGAGTGACGACCTGACGAAACACGCAGACAGTCTGGCTAAAGACCGTGTTTTGTGGCATTCCTTGGGGAAGTCCTATATTCAA
The DNA here is from genome assembly GCA_029286625.1 of Parnassius orleans. Classification (NCBI taxonomy): domain Eukaryota; kingdom Metazoa; phylum Arthropoda; class Insecta; order Lepidoptera; family Papilionidae; genus Parnassius; species Parnassius orleans. Next base: position 3,896,536 of record JAGSMP010000058.1, read on the forward strand.
CAGTTGACTTGTGCCACATTTCATTTAAATCCGTTTAGCAGCGATGGGTAACAATCATCAGAATATCATCAAATATCTTCATCTTATTTAAAATGAATTATGTTTTCTAATATTGGATTTAAAGTCCTACTTGAATAATAGTAATATAAACTTACCGATGGTAAAAACCTGGACAACACTACATCTCTTTCACAGCGATAGATTCAGAAATATTTGTCCGCACACAATAAACTAATAACGTTAAAAATTCAACAAAAATAAACCGGTAAACGTGGACCGAGTTCAACTTGTCAATCGGTAATGGAGCATTCAGGTCGCCTAACCATAACTCAATTACCAGCATTAGCAATTTTCTTATAGGGTTGAGCCCGGTTCGGGAAAAGCTTATCGATGTCGATTTTACTGATTCTATTTTAATATTATTAAAAACTTGGAAACATTTTTGGATTCAAAAATATATATTGTGGTAGCAGTGCCACAAATTACCTAAAACTTTCACTACAAGCTAGCTCTTAGTTAGATTATTTTCTACCACGGCGCTTTGGCATTATCGACAGCTATCATTTACGCAGGAAATATCATTATACTTACTGGAAATAATATATGTATTCTTAAACACAAAATTACACATTCTCTCTTACTAAACTTTTCCCATTTTATATATGAACGAACCAAGAAAGGCTGTGAGTATGAGCGACAAAGCAAAAATAAAACTGAAATTTGTGTTTTGCACAAATTGTGTTCTCTCTGGCCGGGAAATAAAAGCAGGGACTGTGGATAGAATAAGCTACCCTGACTTCTAGGTCTTGTGGTCATCGAAACCCACTTCTAAATACATACATCAACAATACATCATACAATACACACATGCTCATCGGTTAAGGATACTATTAATGTGGCTATATCTTCAATATATCGCCAATTTGGTCGATAAATTTTCGCATAGGGCGTCCCTTACCGACTCTGCCATTCATTTCTGCAACATAAATTTGCTTTGTCACTGATTTTTCATTGATTTTGTTTATATTACCAAACCACCAAAGCATTCATTACTTAATCCTGGTCACAACATCTTATTGCAAGTCACATGTATCTCTTATCACACAATTTCTCGCCCTGTCATTGAGAGACCCCCTAATCACCCCACTTATAACTGGAAACTTAAAATATATTTATGTAAAATATGATTGAAATGAGAAATATCTATGTGATAATCGAATAAAATAAAATAACGAAATATTATTTTGCAGCATTCTTTGATAACTGTACTATTTTATTTCCACTATATTTCAGACTAGTAGATTTTAGAGTAAACAAATTTCCAAATATATAGGATTTTAGAACAGTTAAAGATATAACTATGAAATAAAAACTTATTCTTTTTCAAACGTTTCCTCTCATCTAAACGACTTCTATAGTTTCAGTAATTTAACTTAAGTAACTCAGTAAAAGTTAACTTTTTTTTCATTTAACTTTTTTTTAAATTGTTTTTATAAACAACAAAACATGTTCTTTTATCGATAATATGTTTGTTAAACATGCTAACATCATTGCTTCAGCCTACTTAATCCTGCACAGGTTCGAATGTGAACTTATGAATTGTTGTGTCACTTATGTGCAGTTTTTAACATTACATAGCTAATTAACTGGCTTCGGCTCAAACATTATACGGCTTTAATTTTAAATTCAGTAATGGATAAAAGACTTCCGTCAAATACAAGCTATATTTGTTATATCATTGTACCCCGCTATCGACACTTAAATGATTAATAGGAATGCAAGAGCCAGCAAAGGCGAGGATACTGCACACGTGTAGTGAGATCACTTACTAAAAAAAAAGTGAACACAACATTTAAATTACTTAATAAAAATTAATCGCTAAAGAGTATTTTTTTTTTTCAAAATTAAAGGTGACAAACAAGAATATACCAGAAAATCACTAACAGAATACCAGCGTAAAATAGCGGCTTAATGCTGCTGTGTTTTGTATCGTGAGTGTAGAGAACCGGAGACCCTTTTTAATGGAAACGAGGCATTCCATTTTAGTACTCAGGGGTGGCAACGCATCTGCATTTTAATTTTTAATGGAGGATAGATGTAGATGTCTATGGGCCACTTACAATATGTGTGCTCGCTTGTTACCATTATTCTATAAAAAAAATATAGTCCATCTGATCGTTAGCGGTAGCTGTGGCCCATAGACACCAATCTATCTATCCTCGATTAAGAATTAATGCTTTGTAACCCCCGAGGACCACGATAGAATAACTTTTTACCAGTAGAGAGGGTCTCCGGTTTTCGACACTCTCCATACGAAACACAGCTGTATTATGCTCCTGTTTCATATTCGTATACTGTTCCAGTCCTCCACCAGTCGAGCCGACCAATTCGTGCTACAACCATATAGGTGCAGCGTAAGCTACGTCTTAGAAATTATTTTATGCTTTTTAGTTCTTTCAGCTATAATACGCGTTGACTCTACCACAAATAATTTATTCAACTTTTTTTTTATAGAATAAGGGTGACAAGCGAGCACACAGTCCACCTGATGGTAAGTGGTTGCTGTGGCCCAAGACATCTACATCTATCTTCGTTTGCGAATTAAAATGCAGATGCGTTGTCAGCCGTGACGACTAAGATAGAATGCCTCTTTTCCAGTAAAAGGGTCTCCGGTTCTCTACACTCACCATACGAAACACAGCAGCATTAAGCTGCTATTTTACGCTGGTATTCTGTGAGAGCGTGGTCCTTCCCCGGTCGAGCCGACCCATTCGTGTTACAATTATACTGTTAATATAGCTGCAGCATGGCTCTACCACGTATAAAACTTTTCAACTTTTCATCCTTCTCAATTTAGTTCAGTCTCTACTTATTTTGCAAGATTTATGGTTTCTTCTCTTTCAAATTTTCCTGTGTGATAGGGTTTGAAGTTTAATCCGAAATAATATTTGAAAAAACACGTTATACTTATAATATACGGCATTATTCAAAAATATAATGTTATCATTTCCTAACTGAAATTATTTCACATAATAAAATTCTACTTTGTATATTTTAAGTCTACAATTAGGTTTATAGATGTCTGTGCTATATTTCAATTATTTCGATGATGAAATCGCCAGTGACGGATGGATGGGTGGACAGTGAGACAATGAGAATACTTCACAAGTGTCCCAATTTTGACATAAAACACTAAAAATACACCTAATATCAACTATTAATTAATACTGGATATATATATGGCAACTGGATATATATATGTGGTAGCTCAGGGGCATAGCGCTCGTTATAAATTTTATAGTACGCGAGCAACCCCCGTTCGATCCCCGCCGGCACCAATGAAATTGTTAATTGCAATTTTAAGTTCTGATTTACCACGTGCTCGACGGTGAAGGAAAACATCGTGAGGAAACCTGCATGTGTGAGAAATAAGAAGAAAAAACAAATTTCGAAGACATATGAAGTTCGCCAACATGCTTTGGGGCACCGCGGCGGACATATCCTTGCCCTAAAACCCCATGAGAAATGAGAGGAAGCCTGTGCCCAGCAGTGAGACGTATATAGCCTGTAACTTTAACTTTTATTTATATGGCAAAATCCCCCGATGAGGCAATCTATGATGGTAGGCCTCCCGCCTATGTTCAGCAGTGGACTTTTATAGGCTGTAATGGATTAATGGATTGATATATAGATATCTTATTGAATCTCCCATACCCAAATCTCTCTCTCTCTATCTCTCTCCTTCTTTCTTTCTCTTCCTCCTCCTATCACCCCACTCTATCCTCTGACACTGCATAATGGCATACCTGCGACCTTATCATATAGGCTTTACATCGGGCTAGTTTAGGTTTAAATTATGTATTAACAATGTGTGTAGCGTCGCAAAATATCCAGCTTTGGTCAAAGTCTAGAACAACTTGAAAAATAAATTAAAATATAGCAACCAATTTCATTAGGTATTAAATTTTACCCACATCAATTCAGTAAGCGGTACCGCAGGGACATTGGCGAATGATATCCCCAATTACATTATTCAAATCCCATGTGGATTGGGCACTTACACAAATTAATTTGGCCAATGAATAGATAATTTTTATGAGCTATAGAACGATGGTATAATATGCTTTAGTACCATATACCATGCATGCATTGAACAAATAAAACATGCGTGAGTGTCGTGGAGCACTCGGTTGGAACGAAATTCCTTTCGTAGTTTTTGTTTTAAATACTAGTAATGTTATTAAACTTTACTAATATTCCCTTAAACCAGCTGGTAAGCTTAAAATGCATGTGTTAGAAGTGGTTCACGACAGTAATCGAATAGCGGATTCGAAACCACGATTTTTCGAGTTCGCGGTCCGGCCCAGCCATTAGGCTACTGACGCTTCTAATATATTATTATTGATATAACGTATTATATTATTGATTAACAAACACAAATAAATGAATTACTATCGTCTATTAAAATGAAGCGTCATTTAAAATAAAATAATATTTCTTTCATGGCAATATAAGAAAAAGTGCGAGGGAGATGGATATTATTCCATATCGCTTCCTTATAGCCGCCAAGGCCGTCTACACTACGTCAGAAAGGGTCGTGACGGAAATCTTACTTTTTCTCGCCAAGCCCCCATCCGCCAAATTCGTACCGTCTGATAAAGAACTTCGTTCCAGTAAACTTGGGTTTAGTTTTAAGTGCGGCTAATGCTATATTTTTTCATTCTAAGCCGTCTTAATTTAAGTTTAACCATGAAAATAAAAAAGAGAAACCAACTTCGAAAACTAAAAAAAGATGTTAGCTTCGGAAGTTGATGCTACGCCATATTGTATCAAAGAATTACGAGTAAAGGCCCGAATTCATAAGCTATGTGATTTTTTTTAGGTTTTTAAGTCAGTTTTAGTTTTTATCAAAAGTTTAATTATTTTACTCTTTTGAGTGGTCTATTAGAACTTTTCTACCCTTTGGGATGTAATTTTATATTTAAATTTATATGTTACCACTCCTGAAGTATCTTTGATCTATTTAATAAATAAAAAAATCATTCAAATTAGCTCAGCCGTTTCCGATAAATCGGTGAATATATTGATACATAAAAAAACATGCCAGTCGAATATAGAACCTTTTCTGTAGTACAGTAGATCTTTTTTGTTCTCGGTTAAAAATAACCCTTGCTTTCATTACATGAACTCAACAATGAACTTCGTCTTGAACTTGATCAATTCAATAAAAATTATTATGACGTGTATCAACTTGTATTAAAATCTATTCCACTTTATTATGAACTATATTAAGTTGATATAAAATACACTTCTCGTTGTAAACAAATGGCAATGTGCGATTAAACCTGTTTAAATAGAAAATATACTTTATAAACGTTCCAATTAGATTCATATTGGTTTGCAAATTGATTGAAAAGTTAAAATGTGTCGCTTGGCCTCATTGCAAAGGCTTCATCGCATTAAGGATCACGTGTTCAGGATTTTTTGTCAGAGTGCTGAGTGCTGTATTTATTTGCGTAAGTAATCGATAAGGTTTTTAATTTTAAAATATTTGGAATTTCCAAAAGTGTGTCCCTCTCCCTTACTTTAAAAAAAGAAATTAACTCTCACTTGCATTTTATGACTATTATAACATAAATGATAAATTCACGGAACTTTCGTTAATATTTTTATTATATAGGATAAGGGTGATAAACGAGCAAACAGTCCACCTGATGGTGTTTGTTTGCTGTGACCCATCTACTGTGGCACATCTATCCTCGATTACGAATCAAAATGCAGATGCGTTGTCACCCGTGAGGACTAAGATTGAATGCCTCGTTTCCAGTAAAAAGGGTCTCCGGTTCTCTACACTCACCATACAAAACACAGCAGCATTAAGCTGCTATTTTAAGCTTCTATTCTGTGAGACGGCAGAGTCGGGAAGGGACGCCTTAGGCGAAAATTTATCGACCAAATTGGCGATATATTGAAAATGGGCCAAATTAAGAGTACCCTTAACCGACGAGCGTGTATGCGTAGGAATATGGATGTGGAGGAGGCGAGAGAGGTGTGTCAGGATCGTGCGAAATGGAAGTCCATAGTCTCTGCCTACCCCTCTGGGTGACAGGCGTGAGTGTTTATGTTATGTATGTTATGTTTTATTCTGTGAGAGCGTGGTCCTTCCCCGGTGGAGCGACCCATTCGTGCTACTACTATACCAGTAATATAGCTGCAGCATGGCTCTACCACGTTAATTCGTTAATATCGATATAATAAATGAATTTTAGTTGTGATCACCTTTTTTTTATAAAACTGAAATTACAAACGAACTTACAGTCCACCTGATGATAATACCTGCAGCCATCTTGAAACAAGGAAGGCTACAGATGCGTTGTCACTTGTGAGTACTAAAATAGAATGCCTCACAGCCTGTAGTTATACTGACTATACACTTCAGACCGGATTACAACTGGCAAACACTGTTATTTGGCGGCATAAATAGGTAAGATTGTGTTACCAACTCAGACGGACGTCTAGACAGAAAAGGAGTCCTCCTACCAACTAGTAAATTATCATCTGAAGGATAATGAAAATATTTGGTAAGGTAGTTTACATGTTAATCAACAAGACTTTTGGAATTGGTCTGTGGGTATGCGTATGAGAATCTTGTTCGTACGCATACCCACAGATCAACTGAGCAGTAAGTACTTTATTAAGTACTTACAGTAGTTTAATAATTACAGTTTAATCCTATGTCTTTTGCTCTTTATCTCATTTTTACACTAACACATTAGTCACATAATCTAAGAAGACATAAAGAATATTAAAGGAAAAAAAAAAGGTGATAAGTACACATTAGGCAACTAGCAGTACTGATCATTATTTGATATTGATGTAAACAAACATGTTTACATGTAGAACTGCCGGAAATAATTAAAATATAAAAAATGTAATGATTTCATTAAAATATAAAAAAAGGCAGGACCTACAAAATCCAACCCTTAGAGTGTACATAATAGCTTACTTATATAATATACTCTAAGATCCCACCCCATACACATACATAGTTAATAATTCGTTACCTAATAAAAACTAAAAACGGTATGTAAATATAATCTTACCTCGGTCTTCTAGAAGGCACTAAAGAAGTCAAAGGTCCAGCTGATTTCCTCCTGCCCTTCACCACTGGTACAGCTAACAAATCGTCTTCTTCTGTTTCAGATCCTGTACTCTCTACATTAATTATTGCGGGTGCCGACATTCTTCTGTCTGGAATTTTCTTTGGAGGTTCAAGCATATTCCTGATTACCTCACAATACTTGCAGGAATTGGCTTCAGCAAAGTACGCCTTTGTAATAGCATACGCATAATTTTCTAAGAAACATTTATGGCACCCTGGTACATAATTATTTTCTAAATCCATTGATTCTTCACTCGGATCTTGCTTTTTCATCATTATTTTCTTGTCCATTGTCGCTAAATTTATGTTGAATATTTTCTTACATTCTTCCTTGTACCTTTTTTCTTCCTCCTCTCGCTTTTTTTGGCGTATTTCCTTTAAGCACTCGTCTTGATCGTTGTAGTATTCGACGCATCGGCGTTCATTTTTGGACGGTTTAGTCGGACTTCTTTTTCTTACTTTTTTATTGCTAATATTAACATTAAGTGGCTCTATTCTCAATGATTTCATTTGTTTTATAATATGTTCTTGAACGTAAGGGCGCGTGTAATACGATAATTCATCTTCGTCATTGGCAATGTTCTGAGCGTAGTTTATTTTGGCACATGCATCGTTGTCTTTGTTTCTATTAGCTATTTTATCTTGTTTACTGAACGGTTTGATCTCCCGATCTCCGTTAATTTTATAGCCGTTTTTTTCTGTACACTTCAAGGACGATGAGTCGTCGTCGAGACATGTTTCATAGCCGTCTATTTCATGATCTATGTACAATAATGTATTATTTTGTTCTTGGACGGATATTCTCGTAGTTGCATCATAAAAGCTACTCGTTTCATCCGTAGGCGAATTCAAACACTCTTTCCAGCTTTCATCACTTTTTACCTTTTGTAACGTTTCTTCCTTAGCGTCCGCTACATCGCTCTCTTTCCAATACTTCTCATAACTTATCCTTTCTAAGCCTGTAGGTGTTACAGCGAAAACCATTTCGTCGGAGGTAGATAAGTCCTTACTATTTTGTTTAGAAAGACTTCTGCTTCTATATGTCTCTTTTCTGTCTGCAGATTTACTTCTTATATTTAATTCTCTCGGTGAAACTAAGACATCGTCCTCGGTTATTGTCATATCGTCATCTTGGTCATCCAAGGATTCTTCGGATTTGGAAGACTTATGCTCTGTTATACCATTATATTGTTCTGTATGCGGTTTGTCTTTCTTAATAAAATCGTCTAAATTTTTTTCTTTCTTATAACAATCATCGAAGCTGATGTCACATAATGCGGATAGTTCGTCGTCTTTGATTGATGACTCCTCTGGCTCTAAACAAATTTGAATAACTTCAATTCCTTCTCCATATTCTTGAAGGCACTCGTGAAAAGAATCCATGCCTGTGTGATCGTCTGAAGCGACGGAGTTCACGCATTCCTGTGAATTTAAATTTTGTTACTTTATGGACAACAAAAGCTGTTAAAAATATTTAATGTACACAAGAAAAAATGAGATGATCATATATTTATACACATATGCACAATGTTTTTTATATAATATACAGGGTTATTTTGCAATAACCAGCGAAATTTGCAGAAAAGGTTCAGAATAACTAATATGGCCAAATGGTGAAGAAAAATTAATTAAAAAAATCTCAAACATTCTGTCCTTTTTATCTTTTAAATTCAAAATGCGTGGTAATGCATTGTTTTAATTGATTGTCTACTATTTTGCTACGCACGCACATATTCGTAAGAGTCGATCGGTCGGCAAAAACTTTGTAAATTGAATCGCACACAGAGAAGCGTGCGTACGCGTAGTTGTTGCCAATAAATCACATTCAATTTTGGATAATTTAAAATAAAAGTAGAAGCCTTATTTACTCGTATTTTCGAAAACTGCAATAACGGTATATCAATATTTATATATTTGAACTTAAGTTTAAAATTTCATATTTCTTTGAAAAATAACCTTGTATATTCATTTAATTCCGCTTGAAATTGTCTTCGTAGATCTTTAAACTTTATTTGGGTATATGAGACCTTTGCAGTCTAAAATGTAATTTTTGTAAGTTGGTATTTGTTACAGTTGAAGATTACAAAGGGGCTAGCATGCTATTCCGAAATTCCAGCAATCAGCAAATTCGGTTAATGATGTCGCAGTTACTGCGCTATAAAAATTCCAAAATCAAAACGAGGCGAGAATCATTTTCTCTGAAGCTGATTTAAATATATTAAAATATACAAAGACGTGTAGCGGCAGTATAATAGTTGTCACAATACTGACGACCCTGGTTTAATTTTCTTATTTCAATTAAATTATACCAAAGTAAATATTTTAAAGTGAAATAATTACAACTTTTCCTAATTATAATTATTTTACTTTGTATAAAAAAATAATAGTTGTGCTTGACAGGCGCTGCAATGCCTTTTTCTTTTAGAAAAATTCGCTTGCGCGCGTACTACATCTCAATGAAATTTGATTGCATAGGATAATTGGTATAGAAGCGCATACGGGACAAACATTATGCATATAAAAAGAAATATAATGTCCTCCAGACCGAATTTCGGTCACGGCGGCCAGTCTCAACGAAGACTAGCCATCTGCGCAGGACAGGATTATAGTGCCCAAGTGCATGAGCAAGCACAGGTGCACTCTCTATTCCCTCACTCTCATAGACCGATGGGACGGTAAGCCGACACGACCGGAGAGAGATCAGGCGCAGGACCAACAGCTTTACGTGCTTTCCGAGGCACGGGGGTGAAACACTGCCAACTTCCTGACTCCGGGCAGCTACTGAGAATTTTTGATGGAAAAGCTCAATAACTGTTTTTTTTTTGCCCGACCCGGGATTCGAACCCAGGACCTCATGATCAGCAGTTGCACTACTATAACCACTAGACCAACGAGGCAGTAAAAAGTAAAAAGAAATATATCAAGATAATGATACTTTATTACATTACAATGTATGCACTTTAGTGCAGTAGCAGTGTAAGCATATCTACTACACTATATCGTCCTGTGGGTATCGTAAGAGACGACACAGAGAAACGTAATCAAAGATGAGCAGCAACATCTTCCTTATATATCTCAAATTAATAGAAGACTGCGCTTGTCAACCCGCTTGCCAAGAGGGGCACTACGGCAAATATCCCCCTTATGAAGCAATCTGGGGTGAAGGCCTATGTTAGAATAGAATAGAATAGAATAGAATAGAATAGAATAGAATAGAATATTTTTTTATTCAATATAGATTACATTAATGGTTGTACAAACTATTTAAGTACAAAATTTATTTTAGAAACTGCTTGGAAGCAACCACCTCATTCCCAGGGGTTATTATCAACCATGTATTCATTTATACTATAATAACCCTTTTTATACAGTTGCAGCTTAAGAAAACATTTAAACTTGGTAATAGAGAGAGCCTGTACACTTTCAGGGACCTTGTTGTAATAGCGTATACATTGCCCCAAGAATGAATTACTGACTCTGTGGAGTCGAGAAACTGGTATCACTAGCTTGTGTTTGTTCCTAGTGTTTACAGAATGTATATCACTTTTTTTACTAAAACAGTTCAGCTGTGATCTTTTGATAGCCTGGAATATTAATGGCAAGAATACACAAAGAAAATGGTACTTCAGCATTAGTGTCCTTAAATTGCACGTCGATTCTTTTCCGAACTTACTTGAATAAACCAAACGATGTCTGAAACATACTCGACAATAATTATAATTAAAGTAAGTTTCAAATATAATCATTAGCCACAAGTTAAAACATTATAACTACCGTACATTTTGACATCTATTTAAGTCTAAACAATCATTTACATGTATTGTTATCTACTCGTAATACATGTATATTCTTATCTTTCATAACTTACAGATATCTTTCACACTGTTAAATAATATAAAAAGTAAGTTTTCAAAAAATTTCGGTTTGAGAAAGATTTTTTTCACAACTTCATATAATATCACAAATAATCTAATCATGGATTGCATCGATCACTAATAAAAAACTAGATACACAATCAGTGATAAAAAATGGCCTCACCGAATGAGCGCCCACTCGAACATTTGGGTGCGCTTTTAATCTAGTAGCATTCGAATGCCCCGACGGTAAACATGCCTCGGTGTTCGTTTAAAAAGTGTAAAAATCACACATCCAGGACGCTAAAAAAGGATGGAATTTCATATTTTCGGTAAGTATTAATATTAACATTATTTAATTGTTATCACTGTATTGTAAATATTGATTTTTTGTCAAGAAATCATCGTAAAAGCATTTTTTAAATTAAGTCCATTCCATTTGTGGAGACGCCATTGTTTTTTATTTTTTTATTATTAAAGTATAATTGTATAATTATTTAATGAGACTTTTTTACTGTTTCCCTAAATATCATAGTAACATTTTATATATTTAATTTTGAATAAGTATGTATTTCGATATTTCTCAAATTTGCAGCAAGGTATTTTCATCATTTTTAGGTGTCGACATATTTTCATCCAAGTGTCACGATAATAATCATAGATTTATTACAATAAAATCTATTACCGAACGGTACCTTAAAGTAAGATTGCATTACATAGCAAAAAAAGAAAAATCTATCGAAAAGACGATTATTTAATAAACTCATTTTATTTCAAGGAAATTAGTAACATAATTATTCAGTCTTATCCGTTTTTTTTGTAACATCTGTAAATATGAACATTACGTCAAAAATTTGGACTATAATATTCTTAGATTTTACAAGAACTTTCTGTACTTACTTTTTATATTTAGTAGCTATTGAATTTAGATTTAAGTTGTTTGTCAAGCAATATCTTTAAATTTTTGACACAAGATAAAGAATAAATAAATAATTATGACTGTTTCAATGACTTTCATTACTAAATGAATGTGGTGCCCTATCCATAAGCATATTTATATTAATAATATAACCATTACATATATACACTATATAATAGAATAGAATATGCTTTATTAAGTAGACCAATTTTTTAAAACAAGTTTAACAAAATTATAAAATTAAAGTTACAGTAAAAAAAAAAATTGTGCAGTTCGACTCCACTCATTCCTTGTCCTAGCGACGAGCCTCGGTCGTAAAATTTTATTACTTTTTATTGGCACTTTGTCATTCTGACTTTAAGCCATGCGTGTAAGGTTGAATTTGTTTTATTATAGGTTGACCAGCGAGGATCGGTCATAAAAATTTATTGCTTTTTATACGTGGCTTTGTGAATACAACTTTAGACAATAGCTTTAAGGTTGAATTTACATTAATATATATTTATATCAACTAGAATTACTTCAAAACATTTGGCGACAGTTTTTAGAGAACTTTTGTATGGGATTGTGCATCTAGTTTTTTATTAATGATCGATGTTGGATTGAGCTAATTTGAACTTTTGACTTTAACTTGTCTTTAGACTTTAGACTTTTACTTGTCTTTTGACTTTGACTTGTCTTTTAACTTTTAACTTTGACTTTGACTTTAGACACAACTTACCTGTAAGTGTAATCTATAATAGTAACTGGCCACTCCCATTGCTGGTCATATATTATATGAAACAACAACGTAATTGTGAAATCTGACAACTTTGCCATTTTTGCAAGGACTTAAAAATTTTGCACCAAATTTGAAACAGTATGATATGAAAGAACAAAAAGTACTTTCAGACTGGGCGTCAATGTTGAAATTGACATAATATTCTTCATAGATTTCGTATTTATTATAGTTCGGCCGTTCAGAGAATGCGTTCCTGACACCTATCAGTTAGTTACGACTAGTGATGGGCACAACATAACACTGAGTTCGTTACCGTTCCTCCAAAATGAACCGCCGCGTTATTTTTAAGATTATTTTCGTTTTAAATTGGCGGAATCATTTAAAATTTATATTTTAGTAATTTAAGTGGAAACCAAAAAAAGGTAATATTAATATAATAAAATTGTTTTATTTATTCTTTGTTACAAAGTTACAGAATACAGATGTATTTCTATGCAATAAAGTACATTGAATTGAATGTGCGTACAGAATATTAATCAGACTCGATTCGCTTGAGGAGGTGGTGTCTTCATCATCGTCTTCGCCTACATGTATAATTATATTATTATCAATAACAGAATCAATCCTGATATCTCGGTCAAAATGTTCCACAATCAGGTTTTAGTCTTCTCAACAACCTTTGCCCAGTCATCTCTTGTGACTTCCCGCAGGCTTCTTTTAATAGGGTCATCATCTTTTCGTGCTGAATGGCGGGAAGTATTGTGGCGGGCGGCGTAACCTTTATTTGAGCCCAGATTAGCTCAATCGCGTTATATTGGCAATGATACGGTGGAATTTTAGAACGCGATGACCGTACTCAAACCAGTTCATCGATTTCGTATCGCATTTGCCGCTTTATTTTCTTTAACTAATTTAATTAGCTCTGGTTTTAGCATCTGCATATTTGCGTCAATGCCTTTGCTTGTAACCAAGCCACCATTTCTTCTTTTTTATTAGCTTGGGTAGGTGGTTTCTGTATTTGAACCGAGTGATAGGAGGCATTATTCATGAATATTACAGAAGGCTCTGGTAGGCTGGGCAAAAGCGTTCTGGAACCACTCTTTAAATGTAGTGGCATTCATTTCCTCGTGGTAGTCATTTGTGGTTTTGATTGAAATGCCAGTAACGCGTTCTCCACAAAGCCGTATTTTGCAGAACCTGCGTGGCATATTATCAGACGGGCCCCTACCCATTGGTACTTTCGACGTCGACGCTTGTATCATCCGTCCAAGAACGGGAAACCGTGTGATTGGCGTTTAGCCATGTCTCGTCAATGAACACGACATTATCCCAGTTATCAATATTTTTTGCTTCTCTCAAAAAACTTATCCGTTTTAAAATTATGTCGTATCGTTCTAATAAAATTTTTCTTTTGTCTGTTTTTATACGAAAACCAATATCTTTTAAGATTTTGCTTAAAGCAGTTTTACCCCCGCTAAACAGTCCAGCTTCTCTTAACGATGCCAAAAGCTTCTTCCTGTTGAGATATTCATTTCTGGAATAGTAACCATATATATGATTTCTGATTGCATCGGCGTCAAAGGTGTCAATATCTGTCACGGGTTTAGTTCTACGTTTCTTCTTCGGAGCACGTAAAATATTATCTTCCGTGCCAGTACGAGCCGAACTTTTCTTTATTAATATTTGTTATCGTTCGTTTGTTAACCCAAGCGCCTGAGAGACGCGTTCTTGTACTTGTTCGACAGGTAACAGGGTCCGCCATTTTGCCGCTCCCGCTCAAAGTAATCTTGCAGCTTGATGATTAACTCACGGGCTCCACTTTTCAATGTTTGTCCACGTTTAGGCATTATTATGCACCAAAAGTAAAAGAACGCAATACAAAACACAATCGAAGTCCGATTTAGCGCCGATGTTAGTTTGAAAAGCAGAAACAGTCCATTAAACGAAAGCCGGGTAATCAAATAAAAACAGATCGAAAACACTTGAAGAACGTGGTCTATGCGCACGAAACGACAACAGACGACTGTTTTAGCGTCACGAAATGGCGGCCCATAACGCCATTTGGGGTTACCATTTTCAACCTAAATATAAAAATGCTACTTTCTTTCGCGCGTTCGGTTTGGTCGTAGTTTTATTTTTATATTTAATAAATGTTATCTTATAGTCCATTATTTTCAAATCCTTAAAAAGAAAAACAAAACGTATTATTTTATAAAGTAAAACTGTATAAGAACAGATTACGATACTGTTATTGCCTGTTATTGTTAGCACAGCACTACAAATATAAAGCGCTGACATAACCTTGTAATAGCGCAGTATAGATTTAGAAAAATATTGTTTACCAAGTTATTTGACATTCAGTTTGACAAAATTATAACATTCATTGATTATTGATATAATAATGTTGTTTTAATGCTCATCAATTGTTAAAACGGTAAACAACCAGCAAAAATATTTTTATCGTAACTGCAACGCCATTACAAAGTTACGTCGTCAGTTCAATCGCGACGTGTCAGGAACGCATTCTCTGAACGGCCGAACTATAGTGATTTAAAATAATAATAACATTGAATAGACAAAATACTCAAAAAAAGAAAATGGCAAAGTTAACCTCACTTCGTGACAACTTTGCCATCAGGGTTCGTAATCAAAATAATAGGATTTGACTTTAAGGATGAAGGTACGCTTACCACATAATACAATACGCAACACTCAGAATTATGATTTGCTCTTTTAATATTTGTGTTGTAAGTAGCAAAGTTTACGTAGTAAAAAGTTTATATACAGATTGAAACCTCTTGCCGTGAGAGCTTTAAGGGTCACATCACGTCGTTATTTGAGTCGAGATGAAATGTTACGCCGCTGTATGTTAGCCGTGGGCATGTTAGAAAATGGTGCTATTCGAACGCGTCGTCGCTGAGGCCCTACACACCAGCCAAAACGTGATATCAATATTATGGTCACGTTATCTCAGTACTGGGGATGTGGCTGAATGGCACACGGGTAGATATCGTGTTACTACGCAGAGACAGAATCGATTTCTCCAAATGACCGCCAGAAGACAACCCAATATCACAGCGATTCAATTACTACAAAGGCTCCAGGAGGACCACCAGCTGATGGTAAACGACCAAACCGTGCAAAGGAGGTTGTATGAAGTTGGTCTTCATGCGAATTCGAAGACCGCTATGTGTTCAGCATTGCGACGTAGCAATCGCGTTCGGTGGCTTTCGTGGGCTCGGGAGCATTTACTCGGGAACAATAGTCTTTGGTGCTGTTCACCGATGAGTCCCGGTTTGGGCTTAATCCGGATTCACTAAAAACACGCGTTTGGAGAACTCCAGGGAGAGTTAGCTGTCTACGGCACCCTCAGGAGGTCCACTCATACCAAGGCGGGACAATCATGGTGTGGGCAGGCATTCCTCTTGGCGGAAGAACCCAGCTCGTTTGGATCCAAGGCAGCATGACTGCACAAAAATACCACGAGGAGGTAGTAGAGCCTGTTATTGTCCCACACAGAATACAATTGGACCAGGAATTTTTACTCATGCACGATAATGCTCCTTTACATACGGCGCGGCTGGTGTCAGCCGCTCTCCGAGACCACGATATTCAAGTTCTGGATTAGCTTGCACAATCGCCCGACTTAAATCCTATCGAGCATGCCTGGGACATGTTACAACAAAAAGCTTTGAGAGATTTCCGTCAAATTTGACGACGGAACAACAACTTTACGAACATTTTCAAAGAACATGAAATTAAATGAAATGAAGATTTTATTTGCTTTAAAAAAGGGGTACATTTAGGTGGTTATTGTAAAGTGTAGTTCAGCTTTTTAGCCATCTATGAATAGCATTCAAATACATTTTTTATAATTAAGTTTACTATATTACAATATCCAATTCAATTAAAATATTTATCGGCATGTCATCGTTTACAAATTAGCAATACTAGTACCAATACATACAAATTTAAATATAATTAAGATTAAAATGCAATTAAAAATATTGAACTACTGTTTCACATCATGTCAAATTTAGGTAGTCATTCACATTATAAAAACAATGTTCATTTAGCCACCTGTAAAGGGCGCCTTCAAATCTATTAAGAGATAAGTCTTTTTTTTCTTTAATATAGCCCCCGTACAGGTGAAATAAGGGTGCAGCACGTTTGGATCAGTTTTTAAATATAGTATAAAGTTAAGAAAAATAAAGTATATAGTTTTCTATACTTCATACTCATATCCATTTAGGTCAAGCCAGTAATCCCTGCAGGGGCAGGCAGAGTCCAAAGAGCAGCGAAACCAAACACTTAGGAAAGAAGTAATGGGTTGCTTGCATCGCAAACCCAATATCCCATTAGTCGCATTTTTCTGCTAGGCAAGTAACATAGTAGGCACATACTTTTTGTTATAGGTCCCACATAAAATTGGGAGCTATAAGTACAAGAACAACATGGGACAAATATAAACGTTTAGCCATGTCTAAACATTCGTTAACTATATTTTGGGGTATTTTATTAAATATGAACATACACATCCACTAGCAGTTTTTTTTTAAATCGAGCACTCTTGGGTATAATTTCAGCAGCAAGTCTATTGCCATTTCTGGTATTTCGCGTGTAAATCTCTTTCGCTTGTCTGAAATAATACATGTTTTGTTTTACAAACTTTGCAATTTCAAAAATGTACAGGCATGGGAGGGGTAGTATTTTCAGATATATAAATAGCGGCCAGCAAGGCTCATCCGGTGCAGTGCCACATATTGCTCTAATACATTTTTTTTTTGGGCATTGAATTCCTTTTTTGTATCTGTGCTATTACCTCATATAATGAGTTCGTATCGCAGAACGGATTTCACATAGGCAAAGTACGCAGTAAGTGCTGTATTTTTTGTGGCTACTTTGCTTAGTTTGTAAAGTGCGTACGAAAATCTATTTATTTTTTACAAACATTTTCAATTTGACTTTTCCAATTTAGTTTTTGATCTATCCATATACCTATGAATTTTCTCATATTAGTACTTTTTAGGTTTTGTCCTTCAAAATTAATGTTAATTGTCTGGTATAATATGTCATTGAAATTTATAAAATAAGTTTTGTCGAGATTTATAAGTAGATTGTCATTTTTAAGCCATTCTATTATTGCTTTTACTGTAATGTTAATGTCATTAATGTCATTAATGTGGTCTTTTAGTGATTGTTTACCATCTGTTTTCACTATAACAGATATGTTGTCAGCGAATAAAATGCATTTGTGTTTAGTTACATCCGGAAGATTATTAATATAGACTAAGAACAACAGTGGTCCCAAAACGCTGCCCTGTGGAACTTCATATTTATTTTCTTTAAGATCTGATATGTAATTTAGGACCACATGATTGCAGTCTGGTCTGCTTATTTCAACAGATTGTTGTCTATTTTGCAAGTAGATTTTAATCCATGTTAAAGCAGTGCCTCTAATACTCTAATCCAGTAGTAAATTATGTAATCCAAATTGGAAGGCCTTCGACATGTCAAAGAAAGAGCAGTTGTATAATTATTAGCATTTAGGCATGTTAGAGTCTCATTTACCAGCATGTGCAGTAGATTTTCCCCTCTGGAACCCATACTGACTGGGATTCAGGACATGATACTTGTCAAAGAATGATGTGAGTTTAGCATGCATAATTTTTTCATGTATGCATGGGACCTAATACCGCAGCAAGACATTGACAATTTAATTTTAAGTATGAACAATCGATGTCGATGTGTAATTAATATAAGAGGTGGCAACACTGATTATTAATAATTAGATTTTATAAGTTTTTCAATTTAATTAAAACTAATAGTTTTATAAGAAGAAATGAAGTTTTTTTTATCATATTAATTTTCTACGGCGATTAAAAAAATTAACATTTTTATTTAAATCAAAAAAATTACGAAATGTTTTTTATTTTTTATTAAAAACCTTAAAATAACCTATCATTCTTCCATTTACTATATCAGAAAGGTCTTCATAGATTTTTAGATATTTGATGAAATATAAAATATCCCTAGATTCTGTTGATGTGTTTATATCAAACGAAAATAGTCTCCTCTAAACTTAAGAACCAAATTGGTGCAATAATAGGCTTAAATCAATTATGGTACAAATAAAAAAAAGCTTGTCACAATCATTTTCAACAAGTATTCGTTTTTTATTGGTCATCATCATCATTTCATTACGATTAGGTAAAAAAATAATTGTAACCAATCTAAATATAGTTTTTCCACAATAGCAAGACATTCATAAACATTAAAAAAATTTTTCTTTGGGTGCAAATTAATATCAACATATTTAGTTGAAAAATACTGAGTAGTATAATAATATTATTAATGCCCGAAAACTCATTTGGTAAAAGCGATCTGCTGAGGCTGCTACAGTGAAACATCATATATACAGAACCCTTTCTTTAAATCCTCGTAATCGGTTAAAATGTAGGTAGAAAGTGACAACCCTTGGTTTTAGTAAAACATGGCAGAGTAACCGTCACATTTTGGCATCACTAGTATGGTAACTTTGCCAAGTCAGTTTCATAGATAAATGTTAAGACCAACATGTTAAAAACGAAATCTTAAATTTCCTAATCATTATTATTACGTTAGTGCAAAGATATAGATACCTACATTCAGTGTGTTATTCAAAATTAACAAAAGTTCTGAAGCACTGAACAAAGAGGTTACGTCGCCGCCATAATTCGGCGTTAAAATAAAATGCCAAAATTAACTCTCATGTTGCCATATTGTAAACAATGATGTTAATTAGTTATTAAATCTTTACACAAAAAATGGCATATCTCGAAAAACGTTACGTTGTCCGTGTTAATCGTAATTTGGTACCTGTACATCCCTGATGGCAAAGTTAACTTCCATTGGTAAAGTTGCCAGACTTGACTGAATGCTCTATGAACGATGACGTTCTCTATGCCCCATTCCTATTTTAAAGAAACGTTTCGTTATACGTAACGATCCGTTATATCACATACAAGATGTATCAAATAACGATTTTAATTTTTTTTTATATACCACATTTATTATATAACGCACAAAAACAAAATAAAAATACACTAGAGCAGGGCAGCGAAATCATTGATCCATAGACCCTTTAAGAAATGGGAGGTGGCTTGTGCCCAGCAGTAGGTCGTGTATAGGTAAATTATCGAATTGCAGTGACTACTTACAATCTCATTGACCATATAAAAAAAAACTTATTTAAAATAATTTCCAGTAAACTAAAAGTTTCACATTCGTATATCTCCTAGTCTTAAATAATATTACATTAAAAACTTTAAGTACCCCCGAAACATAAAGAGACGACTGAAAAGATTTTCTTGAATCATAGCTAAGAACACTCTCGATCAAGTCACCTTTCAAACAAAACAAAAAAACTAAATCTAAGATGGTTCATCCGTTTATGATAGCTCCCATTGTCACAGACAGACACACAGATACACATACACACAGATACACAGACTACACAGATCCCTCTTTTTCATCGGGGGTTAGTAAAAACAAACATCAGTACATATCGTATAGTCTATATCAATATATATATCGTATAGTGTATAATAAAAGCGCTTACAAGAAAAACTGACATTTTAGATCTAATCCTACATCTGTATGATAGATGGACAGGTCCTCGCCATTGATTAATATATCGTGGCTTTTATTATTCACTTTCTCGTTTTTATCTATATGGGGTTTTTGTTTTTAAAACGAATTTATCATATTTATCTATACTTTCCTTTAACAAATATGGACATAACAGCGATAATAATTTTTAGTGCGTATATTTTTTCTACTGTGACTGAAACACATGAATATATTTCACTAAATATTTCTAAAACCTTCTTTTTCTCGTTCATCTTAATAATTCTCATTACTCTTAATAACTATGATATGTTCACAAATACCTGTATATAAACAATCAAATACGTGTTAAAAAATTTAAGTTACAAAATTTAATTTCGACTGCCAAAATAAGAATTATCCTAAGTCACAAATGGACGGTGTATCTAAGCTAAAATTAAAATCAATTAAAACGCTCATTATAAAAAAGTAAAAATATTTTTTCTCGCAATTACTTTAAGGTACATAAATATGTAATAAAGTACGATTGTTGTTAGTAAATACCATCAACAATCGTACTTTATTCTATCACATTTTAAATTGACCAAACATTTTCTAACAATCAATTCCCAATAACCTCAGCTCTATGATGTAAATTGACATCGTTCAATGTTATAATTTTATCATGTGAGTAACATATAAAAAAAAAACTATATCTTAGACTAATTTACCTTTAAAATTCAGTACATCATTAATTTTAACATTGATAGAATATTTATTTATTATATATATAAGAGTATATTGAGCAGAACTGCTTGCTCGTCTTAAATTTCAAATTACAGCAACATTGTTTTTCGCAATTTAAACCATGTTAAAGAAAAAGTGAGGAAATCTGTATGTCTCAGGAATTTAAAATAATTCTATTGCGTGTGAAATTTGCTGTGAACAACTCGAAATAATAAAAAACTGGTTGCCAATCGTAGAAACAATGGGAAATTCCTTTTTCATGTTTTTATCTTTGTATGAGGCTGTAAACAGGCTTACAACAATAGATATGTTTCATTTATTACTTGACAGATCAAAATAGAATTTCAACTTTATTATGAGACAAATCTAATTCTCTGCGTGTAATCACACGATAAAGTAACATTTAAATTAAAATTAAATCAGAGTCATCTTCCGACGAAAAGTCTATTTCACTCTGATAGAAGCAAACTCAAACACTCTGTATATAGAGAGTGTTTGAGTTACATAAAACCTTTATAGCCTGTTTGTACAGTATTTAACTAAATATAAGATGAATTTTATGCGTGATACATTCGCAGACGAGTTTTAAATACTATTAGTTTTAGTTACGCAGATACTTGCAGATTAAATATTAAATTATCTACGCGTGTATAACCCTCAAAGCTTTCTACTAGATTTTATAAGCACCGGAACAAAGTTTTAAAAAAAACAAGTACGTTAATATTTTTATCATTTCAAAGAAGTTTATCGTTTGATACAGTTCTGCATTACGCAGCTAAGTTTCATGCCATTATCATCTACTAAAAAGTAACATATCCATAATATTCATCAAGTTCCAGCACCATCACCAGATCTCACCTAGTATGATATACTTATCTATCTTCTTTCTTTTAATTTTATTGTATCTTTCATTCTCCTTTAAATTTTAAATTCGCGATTCGGTATCTTTTAAACAATTTCCTTCAACATCATTACCATTTCTTGGGACTTCAATACTCACAGTATATTTCAGTTTGTCTGTTTGTCATTTCATTGCGATTTCAGCTTTTATTTTAGGTGATATCCTAAATGGCGGCTGTACAGTAGGTGGCATGTGTACAACTTCTTGGTTACATTGTAACTGTAGCTCCATGATGTCTCGATGTAGTGACATAATCAAGCGGAGAATTTTTGTAAAGTACTCCACTTTCTGTAAAAATGAAAGGTTTTCATAAGATGTATATGACAGAGATTTACCACTAATCTAAAAATAAACTTAATATGGTGATTGAAATTGTTGAAATAATTTAATTTATCTACAAAGTAAAGTTACAAAACCATTTATAATTAATTGGCTAACATTTTTGAAATTTTAAGAAAGTAATAATGTAACTGTTGCACCAGATGGCGCTTATAAGAAAATAGTGTTACTCAACGTTATTTTGCTATATATTAATATTAAAATAAATTTAAATTAAAGACACCATATTGGTTGACTTATTTAAATATCGTAAATGTGTTTTATAACTTTGATATATTGAAAGAGATCGAAAGAAATTATCTAATTAATAACTTCAAAAACCAGTGTTAGTAAATAACAGATTTTAATCAGATTATAAAATAATTAATTTCAAATTTTTTTTAATTAAAATGATCTATAATGACAAATGTGAATGCATGCAAAACAAAATATTGTACACTAAAGGGATAATTAATATAGATGCTACTTCCACAACAAAATAAGTCAAGAGCTGTACTAATTTAATTCTTAGAGCGGTAAAACAAAGTCCCTTTATTGTACAAAATTAATTAAAAATGTTAATAAAAACGCATGCTCAATATCTTAACAGATTTATACTGCTCTAAGCATTTATGAAGAGAAAGCTTTAATAAATAAATTGACTTACTTTTGGACTTTTCCCCTCAGTGTACAATATCGAAACATCTAACAATAAACATTCTCTTATGATCGACGATAACAACGTGAACATTGTTTTTTTTTTATTTGAAGGGTTTTTTTATCTTCCGTAAACTGTTTTAAATTATATTTAAAGTTTTAACTTTATGATAATAATAATTTTAAAGTTTTAACTTTGTAATGTATAGTAAGCATCAGTACACGTAGTATTTTCTGACACTATAAAATATCTTTTTTTCGCGGATTCTACGTCATTAAATCATTTAAAGATACATGCAAAATTACAATTTAATTATATACTTAAAAATCCCAACATTATGAAATAAGAAGTTGAGTTATAAAAATAAGAAATCAGTTAAAAATCGTTTGACTTTCTCAGTTAAACCTTTATTTTCAAAGTCAACCATAGCTAAATATAAATATTTTGTAAGAGCTATAATTTTTCCCTCAGATATGTTTTTAAGAATAATGGTGTCATTTAAGAAATGGCTTACAATATTAAAAATTGACGATGAATAAAACTGACCTGACTGCTGTGCATGCTGTGACCGTTTGCTTTTTCACCACCCACAACAGTACTGCAAGGCAAAGGTTTCGCCACTCCAATCGTCACTGTCCCTGCAAGAAATAAGAGAGTGATAAACTATTGTAGATACTATAACCTTTTATCTACAGTCTTTGATCAGCGATTACCGAACTACGGCCTCATATAAATTCATCGTGTATTTTAATCGCTTGCTTGAGAGGATCCCTATAGTAATAGCGATTATCATAGTCTTTAATACACGAAGCTATCGTAGTAGTCAACGCAGTATGCATTACATCGATCTATTTAGCAAAGATCATGTGTATTTTAAGACGGTTTTCCAATATAAGATAAAGATCGACACCCACAAAACTATATGTAAACTAACACCATTATACATAATTTATGTATAAGATTTTATATTAGGTAAACAAAATCTTACTGTAACGACTACATTGAATTACTTACAAAATGTCTAAAAATGAAAAAATCGGAAAAGTTGTGAGAGTATTTTTAAGACCAAATGTAAGTAATTTAATGCGTGATACATTTTATGAATGATGGAGCCACGTTCCGATATAATAAGCAGCTATAGCACGAATAAGTCGATTCGAATGAGACACAAGTGGTAAAATTAAAAAAATTGTACAACCGACTTCAATATAAATTCAATATAAACAGAAGGATAACTCAAAAACTACTGGTCAGACCTTGAGGAAATTTATATGGGACCACATGAAGAGCACCAGCTTTCAAATAAAAAAAAGAATCATCAAAATCGGTTCACCTAGAAAAAAGTTATGAGGTAACACACATAAAAAACAAAAAAAAATACAGTCAAATTGAGTACCTCCTCCTTTTTGAAGTCGGTAGAAAAATAACTTTTAACAAAAAGTAAAGTTGGCTTTTACCTAGTAACCTAGTAACTTTTAACTAAACATAAAAGCAGACTTTACTTTTTGTTAAAAGTATTTTTTTATTTTAGTGGACCAAGGAATATCACAATCATATAGTTGACTAAATAGTCACATCAAAAGAAATCTGTTCAGAACATTAACACGTGTATTCTTTATTAGCCCGTAAAAGTCTTCTGCTGATCATGACCTTGTCTCAGAGTAAAAATAATTTGTCATAATCGCTGCGTTTCGAAGATGACGCTGCTTTTCCTCACAGATCTGCTGCGTTTTTTTATATATGCTATACGGGGTTATTTTTCAAAGAGTATCCAAATTTTATATTTAAGTTCATATATATAAATATTGATATAACGTTATTGCAGTTTTTGAAACTACGAGTAAATAAGGCTTCTACTTTTATTTGAAATTATTCCAAATTGGAAAATAAATCTAAACCTACGCGTACCCGCGTTCCTCTGTGTGCGATTCAATTCACTACGTTTTTACCGACTTACGAATGTGTGTATGTGTGTAGTAAAATAGTAGGCGTTAGATATTTATGAATGACAATCAGTTAAAATAATGCATTACCAGGCATTCTGAATTTAAAAGATAATAACTAAAATTAAAATAATCTTGAAACATAACTAAGAACACTTGCAATTAAGGCACCTTACAAACAAAAAAACTCAATCAAAATCGGTTCATCCGTTCAGGAGCTAATATGCCACAGACAGACACACGGATACATAGACACACAGACACACACATAAATAGATACACAGATACATATACACAGATACGTAGGTCACTCAATAAGTTTTGAGATGCTCGAAATTTAAAATGGAACTCACTCGTCTTATATGTTTCTAAAAGCAAATTTATTTAAAAATAGAATTAACCATAAGCCAATTTGCGCTATGATATATTATGATTTTAAATTTGGTTTAACAAACAATTAAGTTTACAACGGTTACAATCAGCATTAGGGACTCAGCTCCATCTCGCGCAACAATTTTAGGTGGTTTGCTGAATTCAAAGGGTGAAATTAATCTTAAAGATGACCAAAGAACCGGGGCCCGCAAACAGCAGTAACGGCAGAAAATGTAGGGACTACTGAAATGTTGGTGCGAGAAGACCCACGAATCATCAGCATTCATACCATCCTAAATCAACATCTTGGAGTGAGGAAGCTTTGTTTTCGATGGATCCCTCGTTTGCTCTCCGAAAGCGAAAAACAGACTCGTGTGGATTGGTGCCATGAAATGCGTCTACGTTTTGAAAACGGGGCATCTAGGCGTGTTTCAGATATCGTTACTGGGGACGAGACATGGATCTATCAATATAATCCGGAAAAAAAAGGCAATCATCGGTATGGGTCTACTCAGAAGGACAGTTACCGACAAAACTGCAAAGACTTCGCAACGTCGGCAAAAAATGGTGGCAAATTTTTTCGCGGACATTTGTCGACGTCAATGCTGGAAAATTGTAGGTCAGTCAACTCTGAATGGTATACTACAGTTGCATTACCCAAAGCTTTTCAAGCTGTGCGGGAGAAGACCAAAGACCGGGCTTCGGGGAATCATGCTGCATCACGATAACGCCTCTTCACATACCTCCTTAGAACAAAAGCATTTATTGAGGAATCTGGTGTTAAAACTCTAAGTCACCCACCCTACAGCCCTGAATTAGCTCCTTGTGCTTTCTTTTAGTTCCCAAGAGTCAAAGAAAAATAAAAGGCGATTTTTTTTCAAGCGCCGAAGTAGCCGTGGCTGCCTACGAAGAAGCGATTTCCGACATGTCAGATCAAGACTGGCAAAAGTGTTTTCAGAGTTGGTTTAGGCGAATGGAACTTTGTATAGAGCATGATGGAGAATATCTTGAAAAGATGTAAAATAAATATTAATAGTATCTAGAATACTTTTTGTATATCTTAAAACTTATTGAGTGTCCTACGTACAACATATATACACTACAACATATAACACCCTCTGTTTTCGTCGGGGTTAAAAAGAACAGAATTTTGGAGATTTTCTTAAATATTTTTCTTCAACATTCGCCTATATTACTAATTCTGAACCTTCTCTGCAAATTTGGGCGTATATTACAAAATAACCCTGTATAAAAATATTTATACACTGAACAGCATTAGATGACAGATTTTTTCTGGCACTACACGCTGGTTGTTAACACTATAAATGAATGTTTTTTGCAAGACAAAAAACTAATCACAATTCAAAGCCTTTTTTCACCAGCGACTACGTTACGCGATCTGAACTATCGTGTAACATTGAAAAACAGTTTTTGCCACGAAATACTTTTATCTCCGCGCATTAATACTGTTTACAAAAGAATCAGCCTTAATTCCGTTTACACTCTGGTTTGTCTGTTTGGATCGCTTGTGATAAGATAGCAGGTATCATTTTTTATTTGAAATTAAATAAGAAATCAAACTATCATCAAGCACGTAGCTAATATGTTGGAAGTACGCTCTAAGAAAAACAAATGATGTGATTGCTAAAAGACTGGCATAGTCTATTCGACGGTATAGCCTCGTATGCCCGCCTGAATTTGAGCTTCAATCATGGCGTAACTAAGATTTTCTAGTTTTTTAGCTCAGTTACCCTCACCTTTTGGCGCGCTCTTAATGGCTTGCACGGCCTGAGCGAGCGGCGCACGCGCGACGTCCCGCCCGTTGACAGAGACGAGGCGGTCGCCGGGCGCCAGGCGGTGTGACCCACATACACGAACACGCTGCACACGCACACAGGTCTCACCTTTTGGCGCGCTCTTAATGGCTTGCACGGCCTGAGCGAGCGGCGCACGGGCGACGTCCCGCCCGTTGACGGAGACGAGGCGGTCGCCGGGCGCCAGGCGGTGTGACCCACATACACGAACACGCTGCACACGCACACAGGTCTCACCTTTTGGCGCGCTCTTAATGGCTTGCACGGCCTGAGCGAGCGGCGCACGGGCGACGTCCCGCCCGTTGACGGAGACGAGGCGGTCGCCGGGCGCCGGGCGTCAGGCGCCAGGTGGTGTGACCCATACACGAACACGCTGCACGCACACAGGTCTCACCTGGCGCGCTCTTAATGGCTTGCACGGCCTGAGCAGGCGGCGCGGGCGACGTCCCGCCCGTTGACGGAGACGAGGCGGTCGCCGGGCGCCGGGCGTCGGGCGCCAGGTGGTGTGACCCACATACACGAACACGCTGCACGCACACAGGTCTCACCTTGGCGCGCTCTTAATGGCTTGCACGGCCTGAGCGAGCGGCGCACGGGCGACGTCCCGCCCGTTGACGGAGACGAGGCGGTCGCCGGGCGCCAGGCGGTGTGACCCACATACACGAACACGCTGCACACGCACACAGGTCTCACCTTTGGCGCTCTTAATGGCTTGGACGGCCTGAGCGAGCGGCGCGGGCGACGTCCCGCCCGTTGACGAGACGAGGCGGTCGCCGGGCGCGGGCGCCGGGCGCCAGCGGTGTGACCCACATACACGAACACGCTGCACGCACAGGTCTCACCTTGGCGCGCTCTTAATGGCTTGCGGCCTGAGCGAGGCGGCGCACGGGCGACGTCCGCCCGTTGACGGAGACGAGGCGGTCGCCGGGCGCCGGGCGCCGGGCGCCAGGCGGTGTGACCCATACACGAACACGCTGCACACGCACACAGGTCTCACCTTTGGCGCGCTCTTAATGGCGGACGGCCTGAGCGAGCGGCGCACGACGTCCGCCCGTTGACGGAGACGAGGCGGTCGCCGGGCCGGGCGCCAGGCGCCAGGCGGTGTGACCCACATACACGAACACGCTGCACACGCACACAGGTCTCACCTTTTGGCGCGCTCTTAATGGCTTGGACGGCCTGAGCGAGCGGCGCACGCGCGACGTCCCGCCCGTTGACGGAGACGAGGCGGTCGCCGGGCGCCGGGCGTCGGGCGCCAGGCGGTGTGACCCACATACACGAACACGCTGCACACGCACACAGGTCTCACCTTTTGGCGCGCTCTTAATGGCTTGCACGGCCTGAGCAGGCGGCGCACGGGCGACGTCCGCCCGTTGACGGAGACGAGGCGGTCGCCGGGCGCCGGGCGTCGGGCGCCAGGCGGTGTGACCCACATACACGAACACGCTGCACACGCACACAGGTCTCACCTTTTGGCGCGCTCTTAATGGCTTGCACGGCCTGAGCGAGCGGCGCACGGGCGACGTCCCGCCCGTTGACGGAGACGAGGCGGTCGCCGGGCGCCGGGCGCCGGACGCCAGGCGGTGTGACCCACATACACGAACACTGCACGCACACAGGTCTCACCTGGCGCGCTCTTAATGGCTTGGACGGCCTGAGCGAGCGGCGCACGGGCGACGTCCGCCCGTTGACGGAGACGAGGCGGTCGCCGGGCGCCGGGCGCCGGGCGCCAGGCGGTGTGACCCACACACACGAACACGCTGCACACGGGTCTCACCTTTGGCGCGCTCTTAATGGCGGACGGCCTGAGCAGGCGGCGCGGGCGACGTCCCGCCCGTTGACGGAGACGAGGCGGTCGCCGGGCGCCAGGCGCCAGGCGCCAGGCGGTGTGACCCACATACACGAACACGCTGCACACGCACACAGGTCTCACCTTTTGGCGCTCTTAATGGCTGGACGGCCTGAGCAGGCGGCGCACGGGCGACGTCCCGCCCGTTGACGGAGACGAGGCGGTCGCCGGGCGCCGGGCGCCGGGCGCCAGGCGGTGTGACCCACATACACGAACACGCTGCACGCACACAGGTCTCACCTTTTGGCGCGCTCTTAATGGCTTGGACGGCCTGGGCAGGCGGCGCACGGGCGACGTCCCGCCCGTTGACGGAGACGAGGCGGTCGCCGGGCGCCGGGCGCCGGCGCCAGGCGGTGTGACCCACATACACGACACGCTGCACAGGTCTCACCTTTTGGCGCGCTCTTAATGGCTTGGACGGCCTGAGCAGGCGGCGCACGGGCGACGTCCCGCCCGTTGACGGAGACGAGGCGGTCGCCGGGCGCCGGGCGTCGGGCGCCAGGCGGTGTGACCCACATACACGAACACGCTGCACACGCACACAGGTCTCACCTTTTGGCGCGCTCTTAATGGCTTGCACGGCCTGAGCGAGCGGCGCACGCGCGACGTCCCGCCCGTTGACGGAGACGAGGCGGTCGCCGGGCGCCGGGCGTCGGGCGCCAGGCGGTGTGACCCACATACACGAACACGCTGCACACGCACACAGGTCTCACCTTTTGGCGCGCTCTTAATG
The DNA here is from genome assembly GCA_029286625.1 of Parnassius orleans. Lineage (NCBI taxonomy): Eukaryota > Metazoa > Arthropoda > Insecta > Lepidoptera > Papilionidae > Parnassius > Parnassius orleans. Next base: position 3,926,114 of record JAGSMP010000058.1, read on the forward strand.
GCTTGGACGGCCTGAGCGAGCGGCGCACGCGCGACGTCCCGCCCGTTGACGGAGACGAGGCGGTCGCCGGGCGCCGGGCGTCGGGTGCCAGGCGGTGTGACCCACATACACGAACACGCTGCACACGCACACAGGTCTCACCTTTTGGCGCGCTCTTAATGGCTTGGACGGCCTGAGCGAGCGGCGCACGCGCGACGTCCCGCCCGTTGACGGAGACAGGCGGTCGCCGGGCGCCGGGCGCCGGGCGCCAGCGGTGTGACCCATACACGAACACGCTGCACACGCACACAGGTCTCACCTTTTGGCGCGCTCTTAATGGCTTGGACGGCCTGAGCGAGCGGCGCACGCGCGACGTCCCGCCCGTTGACGGAGACGAGGCGGTCGCCGGGCGCCAGGCGGCCGTCCGCCGCCGCCGCACCGCCCGCCACCACCGACCGCACCACGATCACAGAGCTGCCCGGCTCGCTCGGGTCCTAATAAGACATAGATAACTATTTTATTGCATTTAAACAAAGTGGTTACATTAACGGAAAATTTCAATATAATATACACTGTTTCTAATATAAACCTCAGTTTATATTATATTGCACGTTGCACTTATCTGTCAAAATATAAAATTACAATGTCCTTTTACGTTCGGTTAGTCAGGTAGAAATCGTTTAAAGCGATAGGACCACCGTTTGTATTTGTGTTTGTGTTTGTGTTCATAAGTTTTCAGTTATTGTAACCACTTTGTTTAAATGCAAAAAAAATATAAACTGAGGAAAAGAAAAGAAAAAAACCTAATAATTAAATAACATTTAAATAAATATATGAATAATGTATGTAATAGTATAATATTTAATGTTGAGTGTTTATGCATTTATGCATATATATATATATATATATATATATGCATAATTGCATAAACACTCACGCCTGTCACCCAGAGGGTAGGCAGAAACCATGGACTTCCATTTGGCACGATCCTGGCACACCTCTCGCCTCCTTTACATCCATATATCTACGCATACACGCTCGTCGGTTAAGGGTACTCCTCATCTGGCCCATTTTCAATATATCGCCAATTTGGTCGATAAACCTTCGTCTAGGGGTCTCTTTCCGACTCTGCCGTTCACTTCTGCAGCATAAATTTGCTTTGTCACTCTTTCTTCGTTCATTCTTTCTACATGACCAAACCACCGAAACATTCCTTTCTTAATCCTGGTCACAACGTCATCTTGCAAACCACACTTTTCTCTTATCACACTATTTCTCACCCTGTCATTCAAATTCAGCCCTAGCATACTTCTTAATGACCGCATTTCTACAGCATTTATTCTACTCTTATACTTCTTCTGCCAGACCCAACTTTCACTACCATACATTAAAGTAGGGACTAACACAGCATTATGAATTGCCAAACGTGCCTTTTTGACACATTCTTAATAATATTAATTTAAATTCTTCATAATAGCGTGTAGAGCCCCATTCACTCTATTTCCTGCGTTCACTCGTCGTTCTATATCCTTATTATATCTACCATCCCTGCTAAATAAACATCCCAAATATACAAACTCATCCACTTGCTCAACTCCTTCTATTCTTATTTCACATAACGTTTAACTTTCTTCTCTTTCAAAACCATCACTTTCGTCTTACTTGCGTTCACTTTCATACCCCTTTCTTTCAATGACCAGTTGATTAAAGTAACCATCATTTGCAACTCGGCCGTCGACGATGCAAATATGACTTGATCATCGGTGTACAAAAGGCATTTGACGCTTAACTCACCCATTCTTCAACTTTCAAAGTTTGCAAACAACTGTCCATAAATAGGTTAAATAGCCACGGAAAGCTACACAGCCATGTCTGACACCTTTTGGATGCCAAACCAGTCCGAGTAGACCCGTTGATCCTGACACAAGCACTAGAGTCCTATAAAGAGACCTTAATGCCTGTATCAAATAAGCGCTCAAACCAAATGATTTCAGTGTTTGCCACAACACATTCCTATCCACTCTGTCATAAGCCTTTTCCAAGTCCATGAACGCACAAAAACTTTCTGGTTTTTGGCCAAAACTTCTCCGCAATCATGCGCATGGAAAAGACTTGATCCGTACACTCCATTCCTTTCTAAATCCAGCTTGCATCACCAATTTTTCTATCAGTTTCTTACATAACTCTTTCAATTAATACCTTAGCATACAGTTTACCCACAATGCTAAGCAAGCTGATCTACAGTAGTTTTACAGTCCTGCTGTGACCCTTTTCCTTTATATATTGGGACTATAACGGCTTTGCACCAGTCTTCCGGTACCCGCTTCAGTTCCCAACATAAATTAAACAAGGTGTACAGCAGGCCTGCCACCACTCCCTCTCCAGCCCTTAGCATTTCGAGTGATACTCTATCATATCCGGCTGCCTTACCTGCTTTCATGCTTTTCATTGTTTTCATTATTTCATCTACACTTATCTCCCTACCTCTCTCCACTTCTTTCGGAATTTCTATTTCACTTAATTCAGACGACTCTTCACTCATAAACACGCTTTCAAAGTATTCCTTCCATCTCTTTAAATTCGAAACTTCATCATTCAGCATACAGCCATTCTCGTCTCGTATAGCATTCATTCTAGGCTGTTTTGAATTTCCCTAGCAGTTCTTACGAGTTTCCAGAACATTTTAATATTTGCCTGGAAGTTATCAGATATCCTTCTATCATTCTTATCCGTTCTTTCTTGCTTTTTCCTTTCAACAACTTCTTTTACTCTCTTATTTATAAATCTAAAGTCTGCCTTTTTTCTTTCAATCTCATCATTCATACCGCCAGAATTACCAGCTTTGGTTGCCAGTAAATCTAGCCATGCTCTCTTCTTTGCTTCAACTTCCACCCGTACCTCATCATCCCACCACAACGTATATTTTTTCCTTTCATTCGTTCTCTTACTTACACCACATACTTCGGTGGCTGCATCCACCAAAACTTTCTTAACATTATTCCATCCAGTCTTCAGGTCTAAATCATTCATACATATTTCATAAGCCAATCACAAGTCCACTGCTGAAAACATTTCGAGCCACCTGCAACTTTTGACTTCCTGCATCTATACTCGTGTAATTGGTTGTACCAGGTCATCACTCTATCTAGCAGGGTCCGCCCTACACTTCGCTTACCGTTACGAGACTGCAACTCGGGAACCTATTTTCCTTCGGTCGTCGGTACTTTAAGCTATATATATGGCCGGTCCATTGCTACTTCTATTAACTAGTTAATTTACTACTATTACTTTTGAAGCAAAACATAAACAGTAGAAACCACTTATATTCTCTCTCAGTTATACTTCTCTTTCATACCTTCATCTTGTAACCTCTCTATTCTTATATGCTGTAACGCAGTGGTAGACACAGATGTCCGATGCCACCAACGTCTGAATAGACCATTAATTCGGCATAAGACCAAGTAATGATCCGTCCCTACGTTGGACTCCCGGTAAACCCTTGTATCTACCACTGCGCTCCTCATTCTTTCATCCACAATTATGAAATCTATCATGCTTCTATCATCACCTCTTTCCTATGTATACATGTGAATCCTCTTATGGCGGAAGAAAATGTTCGTTACAATAAGATTCTTTTTCACACATACGGCGAGGAGGTCTTCACCATTCTCATTTACACTTTCATCGTCAAACGTTCCTAATATCCTTTCATAACCAGACCTCTTCACCCCAACCCTTCCATTAAAATCCCCTAACATAATAATATTTTCATTTCCCTACACCATCCTTACCATGTCCCAAAACTGCTCTCGGAAATAAGTGGGCTTAGACATGTCTGGGGCACAAACAACTTCTTTAATTTAAAATTCCCACTTTCATTCGTATCCATAGCAGCCTTGGGCTTACACGTTCATACTCTTTCACACATTGACCCATTCTTTCTGAAAGGATGACACCAACTCCTGGCATGCCCACTCGGTCTCGTCTACACCAGACTAGTAAGCGGTATACATGCCATGCGCAGTGGCATCCTTTCCCTTTCGTTTCGTCTCATTTACACATAACACATCTATTCCTCTATCATTCATCATTTCGTATACTTCATCCATCTTATCATTCATTGCTCCACATACATTCAGCGTAGCCAGACGGGCCTCCGCAATCCACTTTTCACCCCTCCGGGAGACAGAACGTGACGGGTGGCAAACCTCGTCGCCGTTGCGTTGAGCGTTGAGCGTTATTATTAGGCATGGTTTATTAATTCATAGGAACAAAAGTTACTTCATCATCAAGACAATTTTATGGAGATAAACTTTGCTTTTTATAACAAGTTATTTGGACGCATAGTTTAAGAGATAATGAAAAATCAAAATAATTCAACACTTGGCTCAGCGCGCGAACGACGCATAAACGCTAGCCGCCTGATGAGAACCGAGAGAAACCAGCAGTGGATGCTTCTAGTAGTTCAAACGTTCTAGATAGCAATGTATGGAAAAATTGGCAAAATTAATGGAATACTTTTATTTAAAACTAGCTGTACCCTGCGGTTTCACCCACGTACGAGTATATCACGCGTCTGAGCCGCACGACATGATATGATACCTCGCTCATATTAGTTCAATCATTTTAGCTACAAAATTTGCAAAATTAATGGAGTACTTTTATTTATCGGCATATGTACGTTATTGAGCAAAGTTAAATTTTATACATTCTTACTACAACTATACTACTAATATTGCTGCAGCATGGCTCTACCACGTAAAAATAATATAATTAATCTAGATCCGAAGACTAGATAAGGAGCTACGGACGGACTGAGAAACTAACATACATACATATTAGCCAAACATACTACCTTTTTTTTGGGAATCATATATTGTCGGATAAAAAATATTATTTTAAAATTATTACCTAACATAATACAATGTTTTACTGTGCTTACCAGGTAGTCTAGAATTGAAAAACCAAGGCCTCTTTCCTCCTTCTGCAGCTGGATATATTCTATGTTGTCGCTCCACATCGCAAGGCCACTTAAAGGTTCTAAAGATCTAGATCGATTTCGTTCTAAATCATCCGAACAGAATTCTGGAACAAAAATACGTCCATATTTGTATTGAGAAATGAATTGATAATAATTTTTCAGGCACTATATTGCGACTTTAATTTTCCTTTTATTGTAAGAGCACTACTTTTCTTACTAGAAGTTTGTCTAGATTCATACCACCGCGTTATTTAACCATTATTATAATAAAAAAATATAATTATATTATTATAATAAAAAAATATAATTATAATAAATATATTAATAAATAATAATAATATCTTTCTTCGCGTCTTTAAGATTAAGTACACATTAAAAACCATAAAAACAAAACTAAGTTTACAAGTATGTACTTCTACAAATTATTATGAAACTATTTACATCTAAACTAGACAGAGCCTGTATTTTAGATTTTAGGGGATTTTAGGGTCATAATATTATAAAAGTTGTAGTACAGAACAGTCAGGTAATAATTTTACTATCTATAACCAACAAACATACATAACAATAATATATAAAACAGCAGTACATCCACTGCTATGTTTTGTTGAAAAAATAAAAGAGTCAATGTACTTGTAGCCTTCTTTGTTCGTTGGTTGATATGTCGGTTGCAGGTGAATATATGCTAAAGAAGTCATTTACTATCAGGTGGATTGTTAGCTTGTTCATCACTTTAACTTTATTAAAGAAAGTGAACAGTTGAAGAGACGTTATGGTATAACTGTTTCATCTTTTAATGATATAAAAAAATCTACTTATTTCAATCTACATAAAAGTTTGTTAATTTTGTATTATATGAATGTGTGTTAGTATTCAAAGCAGTTCAATTGTTTATATACGCATGTCTATTTATAAAATTCAGTTAGTTAAAAATCTTTAAATTTTTTCATTGTAATTTTTGGTCCCTCGAGCCGGATTTGAACTATTTGAAACTAATATAATCTAAAAATAATTTTCCATGGTTATTTATACACTAAATTTTACGATAACGGACAGTAGTTCTCCTTTTATACATACGCCAATATAACGCCTTAACGATACAATCGAAGTAAAACTCAGAAATGAATATGCAGCATTCTGCTAATAGACGTGCCTCTGGCGACTTTCGACTAAATACAAAAACTTTCTACCGAAATTTTAAAACTGCCGGTAGACATAACTATCAGCGCCTGATTATTGGCATCGCGAATGCCGTCACTAAAGAACCTTTAAAATGTAACTTTACAAAAAAAGTAAAAACCAACTTTAAAGAACTAAAACAATATAATCATCGAAATCGATTGACTTGGTGAATAATTATACAACCACATGTCGTGCAAATGTCTTTGCAAATTGAAGAATTTGATGAATTTTTCATGGATCTCATCCCATTTGGTCAAAATCTGATATCTTGACCAAATTTATATGGAACCACCCCTGAGGTACCGCCTTAAAAGAATATTCCACAGAGCGTGCTAAAGAAATAGACATACATACATACACTCGAAAAACATTACCCTCCTTCTGGGGCAGTTGGGTAAAACATTCCAACGAATTGAGAGCCTCCTCCTCTTTTAAAGTTAAATAAAAAGCATTTTTATGTGATATAGGAAATTGGAAAAGGGAGCGGATCTCATTACTCGCATTGACTAGGGGCCTCTCCACGTCTTAATACCACCCTGCCAGTATCTCACACTGGGTAGTAAAGAAGAAGTAGCTTTACCGTCATGATCATGTCCAGCAGACATAACAGTCGTAGCACTACATAGCGAAGCAACCGAACTCTCGGACTTGGCTTTGATGAGGCGCTGCGGCGGTGTGAGGAGGTCTTGTAAGCTGCCCCCTATTATTGCACTCTGTAAACAAACAGGTTTCTTCTCTGTAGTGGCAGTGTAAGAATATCTATGGCAAATATCCCCCTATGAGGCAAAAACGAATATGTACGTGGTAGAACCATGCTGCAGCTTAATTATGGTTGTAGCACGAATGGGTCGGCTCGATCGTGGAAGGACCAGGCTCTCATAGAATACTAGCGTAAAATAACAGCTCAGTGCTGCTGTGTTTTTTATGATGGTGGCGTAGAGAGCTCGAGACCCTTTTTACTGGATACGAGGCATTTCATCTTAGCCTCAGGGGTTACAACGCATCTGCATTTTGATTTTTAATCGAGGATATATGTAGATGTCTACGGGCCACATTTTATATAAGTTATATCCACTTACGATCAAGTGGACTGTGTGCTCGTTGTGCACCCTTATTCTATAAAAAAAATCTATGGGAGAGGCCTGTGTTCAGCAATGTACTTTAAATGCTGTAACGGTAATGCAAGTGCTAAATTTTATTTTGCAAAACTTATCTAATAAAACAATAATTATCATCATCGTTACAGCATATTTACAAGTTTACTGTTGTAAAAAAAGTTACTGAGCCACCATATATTCGATTAATAGTATGGTAAACAAAGTCCATACACCTAAATTAATTGCGATTTTTTTAAATATTTTATAAGTGTTGAGGCATCTGCTAGTGATCGTGTACTATCTGAACGGCTTGATCGATTGAGGTCAAATTACACAATATTTTTAGTCAAGACGGTGGTTCATAGTTACGCTAGGATCCAATAGGTAACTCTCTAATCGAGTTATTAACAAATTCTATACTTATGTATGTGTTAGCAGTGATCCATAATTTTTTAAAGTAAGGTATTTTAAGTATTTCGACGATAACACAAAACAATGAATCAGTTTTGGTACTCTAACTATGGTCTCACTTTTGAAACTGGTGTTTGATTTTGTAGTTCATAAGAACTTTAAATTAACTTGAACTAAATAAAATGTTGTGACCATGCCTTTAAATACAGAAAAAGTGAAAGAAGATGGCATTATATCAAACATTTGACATTTGGATGAAAATGACTTTAAACAGAAACAAAAGTAAAATGTTAGATAGAGCAGTTAGACAGAGAAGAAAAAGAGACCTATGCCAAAAATCAGCAGATGTTATCGAGGTTAAACTACAGAACAGCGATAACGACAAATCCCATAACGGTAGAAGTGCTCTATGTCCATCAATGAACTGTAACGAACTGCTGAAGAATAAGATCACAAAATTATTTAAAAAAAAAGCAATGATGCAATAATATTACATAAAAAGCATAGATTATAAATAGCAAACGAATAAAAGTTATTTACGGATTTTATCGCTTTTAATTTGATCTATTTTACTTTTTATTTTTTCATTACCAACGTTTCAGGTGCTTTAGAGCATCCATGGTCACGTAGAGGCTGTGATGTTTGACGTCCCAATGACACGGTTAACCCGAGCTACCTTCAGCTTTTGAATATTAATTTTTGATACGATCTACGCAGTATATTGAAGTATTGCAGAAGTATGCTTGAGTTTGGTAAAAATTTTATTACAGGACGTCTAACACCACATTTCCCGGGTACGTGCTGTAAAGCACCCGAAAATTCTAGAATTATTAATTAAAATTAAGTAAAATAAAATGCTATAAAATCCGTAAAATTAGTTTCATTAAACGTATTTTTACATAGTTCGAACTTACCTTTGCGAAGCTCTCTTCATTGCTGTTTTGTTTCTCTTCCTGTCTCTTTCTCACACACACCAATAGAACAGGTGACGTTACAGCTCTTAACCTAGTCACTACTTCCACGTGATGTGACCCCAGTACTCTCCAACCGTTAACCTGGACAATGGAGAAAAGCCTCAAAATAAACAGTGCTATCTTTATTCTAAGTATTTTTTGCGTCAAAACATGAATTAGAAGTCTCCATAGATCAGTAGCTATGCGTCAGGCTGCTACGCTATAGACAGCAGATTCAATTATCACACAAAACACATACATAATATATTGATTCGTGCATGCGTGTTTATCTGTTTAAAAACTAATAGTTTACATACGTCCCAACATTGGGCACATGTTTCTTTTCCGAACTTGCCTAAGTAGATAATAGTCCTTGACTACCCCGTTGGTCTGGTGGTCGTGAGTGCGACTACTGATTAGGTTCAAATCCCATGTCGGGCCAAGTTCTTAGGTTTTTTATCAAGAAATTCCCAGTAGGGCTCAATTTACATAGCCGCAGAACGGAATGGAAGCGAATTTTTGTAACGAAGTTGTACATAGTAAAATTAATTTTATGTTAATTGTGTAACGTGCAAACTAGATATGAGTCAAAAAATGAAGTCGCGCGTCTTCCGTGGAATTCTCGCGCATTCTCGAGAATTCCGCAGTTACTGTCGGCGTAGTCTGTGGAATCCGCGGGAAGTGGCGCGAAGGGCCACTTCCCGCGGATTCCACAGACTGGACGCGGATTCCACGGACAGGGAGGCGAATCTTTTCCTTTTTCTGATATTCTTCAAATAAGCAATATGTAAATTATATCCAATCAGCCATTCTTGTCAAATAAAAGATCTAGACTAAATAACTGAATGGTGCATGCAGTTAAGGCTCAGTCGCGGGAATGCTCGAGCATTCCCGCTAATTCGCGTGCCATCCCGCGCGACGAGGCGAAATTGACGCTTCCGTTCCATTCCATTCCGCCGCAATGTAAATTGAGAAATTCTGTCTGGAGGACATTTTTATAACAGTTTTAAGTCGCCTAAAGACTTCCATAGAAAAAGATGCCTTTAGTTCTCAAATGCCACCACCACGTGGCCATTGCTAAATATAATGTTGAAACAGAAACAGAAACTTTTTATTCAATATAGATTATAAATAATACTTATTGAAAGTTACTCTTTTGTTTAATTACCACTGGTTCGGAAAAAACCTCTGTCCTGGGAAGAACCAGCAAGAAACACAGCGGGACTTTTACTTACAATCATTTATGTTATACAATTAACAACACAAAACAAATTAGAAATAGCTTGGTAGCGATCACCTTATTCCCAGGGGTTATTATCATATGAACATAAATTACTTAAAATTATAATAACGCTTTTTATACAAACTTAGTTTGGTATCGTTTTTGAACTTCGAGCAGGTCAAATTTGGTATGTTTTCTGGGATTTTGTTGTAAAAGCGTATACATCGCCCCAAGAATGAATTACTTACTCAGTGGAGTCAAGCAACTAGTACCTGTCTAGTGTCTACTACTAGCTTGTGTCTGTTTCTAGTATATACAGATTGAATATCACCTATTTTTGTAATACTTCTTTTATTTTTTTGTACGTACAATACATGAAAATGTATTGTACGTACAAAAAAAATCAACGTATTTAGAGGCCAAAGTTAATATATTCATTTCCTTAAATTTTTGTTGCTATTTTAAATAGGCAATTGGAAAGGAAACGAACCAGTAAGCTGAAGTACCAATAGAGTCTTTATAGACGGGGAACATTGAGTTATAAGTACTACGTACTAGAGAAGCTATTCCGAACAAAAATGTGCGCTACTCTATGTCTTCGCGCATGCGCGGTAGATAGTAGAGTCGCGCATGCGCAGTTGATATAAGCGCGTTGCGCCTGCGCGCTCAATTTTTGTTATCATAGATTAGGTATACGTAGGTAGAATGATCAGTATGCAATAATTGTTTATTTAGATTATATGGTTAATTATATAGAGTACATTTTTTTAATTGTCATTTATTTTGCGTATGAGTTAATTTAATATAATATACTCTTATTTTAATCCAAACAAACATACTTGTAAATAAAATTTAATAATAATTATCTTTGAGAATAAATGTATGTTTTTATATTTTACATAGTTATCTTTTAAAATATTCAAAAAAAAATATTATCAAAATGTAATTTTGACATAATAATAAGGTTTCGTTCGTCGTTTGTTAGTCGGGACTGGTGTTGTGCCTTATGAATTATCTGTAAGGAAGCATTGTAGGAAACTAAAAGAAAATGAATTGTTATGCGTTTATTCCAGCTCAACAAATAAAATAAAAAATAAAAAATGGTATTGTATACAAGTACATACACATATACATATACATATTTTACCTACATTCGGTTTTGTAATGGAACATCTGCATGTTTTAGTCTATGATTGTAGATAGCGTGGCATTTAAATGAAAAATTATTTTTTTCTATTGTAATATTACGATATTATTACCTATTTATTCACTTGAACAACAAATAATTTTACTTACTTGACTACTGAATTGTTATTTACGTCCAGGTTTTTAAACTTTAATTTGAAATCTTGTATTATTAGCGCCGCTTCACACTGCATGAATGTTGAAGCCACACTAAATGACACTAAAGTAAGGTATACGGATTGCAGTACAGTTCAGTTGAACATAGTGAATGTTCGGAATGCGAAATCTAGTGCGTAGTACATATATATCGATGATGAGGAACAAATGTTATTAGGTAGCAGCCTCGTAATGGTATGTGAAGTGCAGGCCGGCCCCCCACTAGATGGAGAGAGGACCTGGTAAGATTTGCGGGATGAATGCAGGTTTAGGACCGTGTTTAATGAGGTTCCTTTGGTGGAGGCCGTGTTGAGGCTCCACCAAAGGTTGATAATGATGATGATGATGATGATGATATAAATAACCTACAATGATAAATTCAAAATTTGACCTCAAAGTTCGAAAACTTTATGAGACAAAGTTTGTATAAAAAGGGTTATTACAATGTCAAGGAATTTATGGATTATAATAACCACAGGGAATGAGGTGATGGCTACCAAGCTATTTCTAACTTGTTTTGTGTTATTAATTGTGTAACTAATAAATAATTGTAAACTGTTTTTTTTTCCAAAGAAAAGGTCCCGCTGGGTTTCTTGCTGGTTCTTTCCAAGACAGAGGTCTTCAAAAAGGAGGAGGTTCTCAATTCGTCGGAATCTTCTTTTCTTTTGAATGTTGATGATTCTTTTTTTATTTGAGAGCTGGTGCTTTTCATGTGGTCCCGTATAAATTTCACCAAGGTCTGATCAGTAGTTTTTGAGTTATCCTTAATAATTTATATTGAAGTCGGTTGTACAAATTTTTAATTTTACCACTTGTTTATATATAATCTATATTGAATGAAAAAAGTTTCTGTTTCTGTTTCTGTTTTAATAAACCAAGTGCTTCTTACCTCTAACAACTCATCCCCAACTTTGTATAATCCTAATTTAGCGATAGGACCGTTAGGAGCTATAGCTCGTATGTAATGCCTAGCTTGCACTTCTTTGCCGCCTACAACCCTAACAGTTCCTTCCAATGAGATTCCTAGACCGCTGTCCTTTTCTCTCATTATTGTTCCCACCTGAAAATGAAAATGAACTGAGCTTAAATGCAGCAATATATAAAGCTTCTTGATTTTTAACCCCGACGTAAAAGGAGTGGTGTTATAAGTTTGACCGCTATGCGTGTCTGTCTGTCGGCACCGTAGCTCTTTAACCGGTGATCCGATTTGGATGCGATTTTTTTTATTTAAAATCAGGTTTTCTAGCGGTGATCCTTAGACATGTTTTATCAAAATCGGTTCATCCGTTTGAAGATCATTAGCTCTTTTTGTTTCGGGGTTTTTAAATTTTCAATTTAAGTTATTATCTTCTTCCTTATCATCAGTAAAAGTGAAACACCTTATATGAGGGCCTTATGTGATGGGCCTTTTCCAGTATCGACGGCTCCATGGCACAGTGGCTTAGCAATGAGTTACGGTGCTAAGGGCCACGAGTTCAAATCATTCTACTACCCTCAGGTGAGCCGCATGCTCGTTTGCCTCCTCATCTTTTAAAAAAAAACAATACTTAGCACGTAAATAAATAAAAAAGTAATGTAAATTTGTACTTACAATAATATCATACTGGTGCTGATGACCCGGCCAGTCCTTCTCGTTTTGCAATATATCCCGCCACTTGTCCTGTATCCTGCGCACCTCCCGCTCGGAAATGTCATCGTCCCGTCCGATCACAATCTCCGCCTCTTCCGAGGGCGACGTTGGAGAAGGCAGATGCGGTTGTATCTCTGAATCAGCCTCGGCTTCTATCACCGTTGATTCGTCATACTGTAAATTTAAGGTAAGGTTACTGTAATATTAATATATACAGGGTTATTTTGCAATAACTGGCCAAATTTGCAGAAGGTTTAGAATAAGTAATATAGGCAAATAGTGAAGAAAAAGTAACTAAAATAAATTACAAACATTATGTCCTCTTTCTGTCTCTGTAAATTCAAAATGCGTGGTAATGCATTATTTTAACTGATTGTCTTTCATAAATATCTAACGTCTACTATTTTACTACCCACGCACACATTCGTAAGGGTCGATCGATCGGCAAAAACATTGTGAATTGAATCGCACACAGAGGAGCGCTTATGCGTAGTTGTTTCCCATAAATCGCATTCAATTTGGGACAATTTCAATAAAAGTAGAAGCCTTATTTTTTCGTTGTTTCAAAACTGCAATAACGTTATATCGTTACTTATATATTTGAATTTAAATTTAAAATATGGCTACTCTGAAAAATAACCCTGTTTATCATATATATTGCAGATGTAAGGATTAGTATCTCCTTCTACTTCTACCCGCAAAAGTCCAATACTGGACATGAATCTCTTCCGTTTTATGGGGGAATTGTCTTAATCGTTACGCTAGTGCATTACTACTACTAGACGTCTCGCACCATCACGTTTCATAAATATTAATTAATTAAATAAATAAAAAGAAAGTTTAAAAATATAATTAAATAAACTTATATAATAATGATGAACGCACGCACGCACGCACTTACACGCACACGTATATGCACGTTTGGTGTGATGTTATTATTGTTATTTTTATTTAAAATTTATTATTTAAAGATCATGCAAATAGTAACATGTAAGTGCTGGAGTCTCCTAACACAAGTTATTATACTTAAAAGGAGATCCCATCCTTGGTAATATTGTATGTACGATCATTCGGTGAATTAACTATTATTTATTTATTAACTTTGTCATTATTTTAATAGTATAACATTCAATTCAAAATAAATTTCATTGAAAAATTAAAAACTTCCATAGCAGATAATATTTACATATCCTTTCTAATTACAAGGGAACAAAATTAAACTTTTTTTTGTAGCATGGAATTTTATGTCTTTTATTTACTAATTTTAGGTCGCTGATTTCAAATCTACCTTCAGTTTTTCTTTAGCAGCTCTAGTTTTTGAGATACAGCTATCAGACATATTTTTGTACTAGTCAGATTTAAACTTCAAATCAACCGAGCTGTTTTTTAAAAAGTTTTTTGTTTAACAATGTCCACGTCGAAAAATATCTGTAAAAACGATCTCAACTATTTTTGTAACATCTGTGGTAAATATACATTCAAAAATTGTAGACTCAGTGTGTCGGAGTTCATAAAACAGGTGTATTTTGATTACTTTGATTCCTTTGGACAGCCATTGCACATTCAACTACAGTCAAAGAAGAATATGCTACTGTATACACAAGTGGCTGATATATGTAGATCTAAAATGGTGAATTTTCTTCTTGGACAACAAGCGGGCTATTCAAAATATCCTTGTTTTATCTGTCTGTGGGACAGCAGAGTTAAGTCTGAGTACTGGGTTAGAAAAGATTTGCCCTACCAGGCAAGCTATGGTTCTGGGAAAACAGAATGTGATGAATGAACCCCTTATGCCCAGGGATCGCATAATACTGCCACCTTTACATATCAAACTAGGGCTTATGGATCAATTTGTCAAAGCTCTGAACAAGGATGGTGATTGTTTTAAATACACCTCTAAAAGTTCTATAATTTGAGCACAGATAAATTCAAAGCCGGAATTTTGATGGTCCATAATAAGAAGGTTGATAAAGGATGAAAACTTTAATAGTTACATTACTGATATTGAAAAAATGCCTGGAATTAATTCGTTTGGACTGCACAAATTTTTCTGGGAAACAAAAAGGATGAAAGCTATGCAGAGCATATTGAACTGATGTTGTCACACTTCCAGCAGCTTGGTTGTAATATGAGCATCAAGGTAAACTTCCTCCACAGCCATTTGGAACGTTTCCCTGAAAATCTTGGTGATCTTACTGAATAACAAGGGAACGGTTCCATCAAGACGTTCAAACTATGGAGGAACGTTACCAGGGTCACTGGAATGCTCACATGATGACGGACTATTGTTGGAGCATTAAAACAGCCCTCGTGAACCAAATCAAGCAAGAAAATCATATAAAAGAATTTTTTTGATAAGTAGTGGTTGTTTTCTAATGGTTTTCTTAATAAAAATTGATTTTCTTGAAAAACGCGTTTTATCGTAATTATATCTCAAAACTAAAGCTGAAACAAACAATCCGACTTCAGATCTGAAATCAGCACCCGAGAAAGTATAATATTAGTCATGATGGCTAATAGTCTTCCGCTCACTAGATGTCGCTAGTTGGGAGTGAGGTAAGTTTTGTCACACAATGCCATTTAATTGAGAAATTAGTTTTACGTAAATGTTTATCACTGCTCAAGAGCCGTGGTAGCTCAGATAGTTAGCGCTCGCGGTAAATTTCACAGTACGCGAGCAACCCTGGTTCGTTCCCCGTCGGCATCAATGAAATTGTTAATTGCAATTTAAGTGCTGATTTACCACGTGCTCGGCGGTGAAGAAAACATCGTGAAGAAAGCTGCGTCTGAAATAAGATAAAACAAGTATTTAGAAGACATGTGAAGTTCGCCAATACGCATTGGGGCAGCGCGGTGGACACTTCCTTGCCTAAAACCCTCTCATAAATGAGAGGAGGCCTGTGCCCAGCAGTGGGACGTATAGGCTGTAACTTTAAATTTTTATCAGTTTCTAGAGTATTATATTAATACATAAAACAATACCTCAGTGGTTTGCTCTCTAATTTTTTGCACATTTTTACTCTTTCTTGAATTTTTCTACTTTTAGGAGTATCCGTAAATTGGTTTATTCGTTTCTAATTTAATTGATATAAAATATAACTAATATTTCAGAAAGAAACATTAATCTGTACACTTTTCTAACAAATAAACTTCCCCGCTATGCAATCTGTCAAATATTTCACTTCATCCAAAATGGCGCCGCCCTGGTGCCAGAAAAAGTCGTGGATTGGACCAGATCAAAGAAATTTCTATAAATCTTCTCTTCCATTGTACCTAAAAATCGTTAATCGAAACTGTACAAGCAGCCAGTGTTGCTAGTGATTAACAGAGTCGAGATAAGGTCCTTAAATCACTCAACGAGCTATAGGGACGACTATGCCCGGGTTTAATCTACGTTATAGTATCCGCTTTAGAACAAGAGTAACTGACAGCCCAATTGATCATCCTGCAAGCTAAAGTGTCAATTGGCTGACTACATAGCTCAAAGAATTGACAACTGATAGAGCAGAAAGGTTCCTTCGAATGAAAAGACCTCTTAAGAAAAGACTAGAGAATAACAACCTGGGAAAATGTACAAGGTGCCTACGGATACAGGTGGTTCAGGACCTTGACAGTGGGAAAGTGTAATGATGATAATGATAGAAATGTACAACACTATATTTTACGTATTTGTATGGTACCATTATTTTTGTTATACTTTAAATGGTCGTGAATCAGCAGCGTCAAAGGTTCGAGACTTCTGGTACCATCGTTAATCCACCTGCCAAGTGTAACGATTTAGGCTAACCCAGACGGGAGAGGCGTATATCCAGCAGGACTTATGAAGATGAAGAAGAAATTGTAGTGCTAAGAATAAAGATCTGTACTTACCACACTAAAGCTATATTTAGTAAGGGACGTGACTGAAGGGCTGGGCGGAGCGATCGGCGACCGTTTTCCATCTTGTGCCGCCAACGCTTTTTGCAGTTTTTCAAACCCCGCGCCTCGTAAATATCTGATTAAAAAAAAGCAATGTTTAGTTTCTATTTACTGTGTGGTGACAGTGAAAAATATTCTATTCTATCTACTCACATTGATACGTAAGTGAAAAAGAAACATACGTGCAGTTCAAGTGAAACCTTCAGGAAACTAAACTTCGAGAGAATGAGACGAATGCAGAGTATCAGCAGTAGGATAACTGTATGGCTTGTGTAATTAAAATATAAATAAATTTATAAAAACATGTGTGCAGTGTCGTTCACACGCGGTACAAGTGAAACCTTCAGGAAACTAAACTTCGAGAGAATGAGACGAATGCAGAGTATCAGCAGTAGATAATTGTATGGCTTGTGTAATTAAAATATAAATAAATTTATAAAAACATGTGTGCAGTTCACACACGGTACAAGTGAAACCTTCAGGAAACTAAACTTCGAGAGAATGAGACGAATGCAGAGTATCAGCAGTAGGATAACTGTATGGCTTGTGTAATTAAAATATAAATAAATTTATAAAAACATGTGTGCAGTTCACACACGGTACAAGTGAAACCTTCAGGAAACTAAACTTCGAGAGAATGAGACGAATGCAGAGTATCAGCAGTAGATAATTGTATGGCTTGTGTAATTAAAATATAAATAAATTTATAAAAACATGTGTGCAGTTCACACGCGGTACAAGTGAGACCTTCAGGAAACTAAACTCCGAGAGAATGAGACGAATGCAGAGTATCAGCAGTAGGATAATTGTAGGGTTTATTTATTATAATATTGTCACCAAGTTTAAAAAATATTGAACATTTTATGCTACACAATATATTATATTACATAACATAAAGATTCCAAGTTTTACAAATGACATTTGTTGACATTGAAAACTTGGCAACTTAAGTATATAATAGATAATAGGAAACACTGTATACAGTATTCTAGCTCATTCTCTCTCAAACTAAATCCTACAAATGTATATGTTTGTCTCTTTTCAATGTCGCTTATTTGTTTTATCGAGTTTCTTCAAATCACAACGATTCTAACGATTTCACTTTAAAAAAAAACCACAAACGTTACGCCGCAAATATAATGACTTCCGGCAGATGGCAAGAAAACATTTAATAATTTCATTTGACCTAAAAGGCGTGCAAGGTCTTAGATGCACACAAATATTTTTTTTATTACTATTAATGCTATTAAACTTTACTAATATTCCCTTAAACCAGTAGTCGAATGGCAGATTTGAACCCACGACCTTTCGAATTCACGGTCCGCACCCTGCCATTAGGCTACTGACGCTTCAAATAATAATTATTGTACCATATATTTTTATGTGGTAGAGCCATGCTGCAGCTATATTAGTAGTATAGTTGTAGCACGAATGGGTCGGCTCGACCGGGGAAGGACCACGCTCTCATAAAATACCAACGTAAAATAGCAGCTTAACGCTGCTGTGTTTCGTATGGTGAGTGTAGAGAACCAGAGACCCTTTTCCCCGGAAACGAGGCATTCCATCCTAGTCCTCACAGGTGACAATGCATCTGCATTTTGATTCGTAATCGAGGTCTATGTAGATGTCTATGGGCCGCAGCAACCACTTACCATCAGGTGGACTGTATGCTCATTTGTCACCCTTATTTTAATTCTCAGCGGCCAGTCTCTACGGAGACTAGCCATGTGCGCAGCTCAGAAATATAGTGAACAAACACGTTTGATTTTTTATGAATTACAGGTGCACTCTATAATTTCCCCACTCTCGTAGCCCGGATGGGACGGCACTCCGACAGGACCAAAAAGAGATAAGGCGCAGGATCAACGGCTTTACGTGCTCTCCGAGACACGGGGCTGAAACATCGTTAACGTTAACTGCTAACGATTTTTGCATAAAAACCTAATAAATGATTTTGGCTCGATTCTGGATTCGAACCCGGGATGGAACATGATCGGCGATCGCACTTAAGAAAGAAAGAAAGAAAACTTTATTTGACATCACAAAGAAAAATAAAATAACACGAGATATAAAAAAAAGGATTTGTGTAAAGTCAAATTAGGTCCCTATTTCAGCTAACAGCTGCTGAACTAAATGACAGCAGCGCTGATTTTCAAATAGAGCCTAATGACTTGAACCTTATGAATGAACTTATGACCAATAAACCAAGGAGGCTGACAAACAGGGCATAGTTAAGTGTTATATTACTGTACTCTGTGGTTAAGTGGTAGAGTCATACGGCAGTTGTATTACAATGGAACTGTATCAAAAATGAACATTACCTTAAAGCTTTCAGTCGTACAACGGGCCCCCTTGCATCACGTAACAATGCTACTGCTTTATGATTCGTCACCCCGTGCAATGACACTCCATCCACCTGGAAAAATAGGGAAACCGAGAACGTGAACACTTGGTATACCGGTATGGTACCGGTTGGTATAATTGGTATACAATAATTATTCCTTCCTCAGGGCCTCATCGAAGTAACGTTATTTTTCTAATGTTTACGCGAACAGTACACATTTAAATGAAACTAGTTTTTACGGATTTTATTGCGTATATCAATGCCATTGGGACGTTGAACACGTCAGTCTCCCCCTGAATATGTGTGGTGTATAGTTCGGGACAATAAAATAAGTTAGTATACTCGTACGTGATAAAATTCGTAAAAACTACTTTCATTTAAATATGTTGTTTTTATTTAATATGGTACAGTAAACTTTATTTTAACGGTATTACATCTAATTAAAAATATATTTTATTGAAAAATGAAAAACCTCGGTAACAGATAATAATTACTTATTGTTAGTCTTTATTAATTTAATTAAATTACAATTAATTACAAAATTTACATTCTGTAAATACTAGGAACAAACACAAGCTAGTAGTACCAGTTACTCGACTCCACCGAGTCAGTAATTCATACTTGGGGCGATGTATACGCTTTTACAACAAAATCCCAGAAAATATACAAAATTCGACCTGCTCAAAATTCAAAAACTTTATTAAACATAGTTTGTATAAAAGGGTTATTATAATGTTAAGGAATTTATGGATGATAAGAACCCTGGGAATGAGGTGTTCGCTGCCAGGCTGTTTCTAATTTGTTTTGTGTGGTTAATTGTGTAATATACATGATTGTAAGCTGTTATTTAAAAAAGTCCCGCTGGGTTTCTTGCTGGTTCTTCCCAGGACAGAGGTTTTTCGAACCAGTGGTAATTAAACAAAAGAGTGACTTTCAATAAGTATTATTTATAATCTATATTGAATAAAAGTTTCTGTTTCTGTTTCAATTATTCCTAATCCTACATCAATTGGGTCACTTCCTAAAAATGTTCTTTTCCGTTGCACCTAAAAGTCGTTAATTGAAACTGTACAAGCAGCCAGTGTTGCCAGTGATTTACAGGGTCGAGATAATTTCCTTAAACCATTCAAAGAGCTATAGTGACGTTACAATGTCCGGGTTTGATCTGCGTGATATTAACCACAGTAGAGCAAGTGAAAATGACTGCCCAATTGATCATCCAGTACGCTAAAGTGTCAATTGGCTGACCTCGAAGAATTGACAACCAACGGAGCAGAAAGGTTCCTTCGTATAAAAAGACCTCTTAAAAAAGACTAGAGAGTATAGACCTGGGAAAATTTACAAGGTGCCGATGGATGCAGGTGGTTCAGGACCTTAACAATGGGAAAGGCCTACGTTCAGCAGTGGACTTGCGATAGGATATAATGTTGATAATGATAAAAACGTACAACACTACTTTTTTTCTCGTTATTCTTTAAATGGTGTGTGACGACTATGCCCGGGTTTAATCCGCGTGATAGTATCCGCATTAAAACAAGAGTAACTGACAGCCCAATTGATCATCCAGTAAGCTGAACTGTCAATGGGCTGACGATATAACTCGAAGAACTGACGAATGATGACAGCAATCGCGACAAAACTCACGATACCATCCACACCATCTGGACGCTTGGCGGTCCACCAATGTGCGTTTTACTAGGAGTTTTCTTCCTCGCATAACCTCTTTGTGGAATTGATTTTTCCGGACCGATACGATTTAGGGAACTTCAAGAAAAGAGCTTACTCCTTTCTAAAAGGCCGGCAACGCACTTACAATTCCCGTGATGTTGCAGTTGTTCATGGGCGGCGGTAGTCACTTACCATTAGGTGAGCCGCATGCTCGTTTGCCCCTCTTCTATAAAAAGCCCAATTATGCCCCACCGCCGCGCCCCTGCCTCCTCTCATTTCTGAGAAGTCTTTGGAGCAGTAGGCCGTCGCACTTCTCCAGTGCGCGTTGGCGGAATTCACATCTCTATTGTCTACGAAATATTTTACTTCTCAGGTATGCAAATTTCCTCAAAATGTTTTCCTTGTCACTGAATACGAGCATAAATTAGTATTATGCGGCATAATTAAAAGATCTCCGGTTCTCGCAACTCCTCATACGAAACACAGCATCACGATATAGCAGATAAAGCAGACCCAGTCATGCTACATATCATATTATGTTTAATTCACATAGAGTAAACTAATTATTATCTTATATATAAAAACATGCGTGAGTGTCGTGGAACACTCGGTTGGAACGAAGTTCTTTTCGCAGTATATTATTATTGATAAACGTATTGTAATATTGATTAACAAATACAAATAAATTAATTACTATCATTTAAAATAAAATAATATTTATTTCATGGCAAGATAAGAAAAGTGCGAGAGAGATGGATATTATTCCATCTCGCTTCCGTATAGCCGCCAAGGCCATCTGCACTACGTCAAAGGGTTCGTGACGGAAAAATCTTACACTTTTTCTCGCCCAGCCCCATCCGCCAAATTTGTACCGTCCGTTAAGGAATTTCGTTCTAAAATTAATTTTGTTTGTTATACCGTTCAACAGATTACGGTAAAACTTTGTCAACTTAATGCTTGCACTTGCGCGAAGGTTATAGGCATAGTACAATTAACTAACAGTAGGTGGCGCGCGTATCGCACCGTCTATTGAAAGATATATACATATTAGGTCCTACATATGAAATAGGTGTTATGTACGGGAGGACTATATAGTCATTTTTTTGTAAAATATGTTTAATTAATCGAAGTATGTACCGTTGTTATCTATGCACTTTTGCCATCTCATAGGTAATTCATTGATCCCTTTACTAAAAAACCATGGGGAGAATCAATAAACTCTTTGAAGGCGGTTTGGACTGCCGCATCGGAGTTGAATTTTTCCCGTAAGAAGTTGTCCAAATTCCGGAAAAATGGTAATCTGTTGGAGCAAGGTCCGGGGAGTACGGTGGATGTCGCAGACATTCCAATTGTAGCTCATCTAACTTAGTGGTTGTTTGTTGTGCAGTGTGTGGTCTTGCGTTGTCGTGAAGCAGCAGTGGCCTAGAGCGATTGACCAATCTCGGTTGTTTAGCAGCTAGTTCTTCCTTCATGGCTTGCAGCTGCTGACAAAAGATATCTGCTGTAATCGTTTGGCCAGATTTTAAAAAACTGTAGTGATCGACACCGGCGCTAGTCCTCCAAACACTCACAAGTAACTTTTTCTGAGTCAATTTTCGTTTAGGGCAGGATTTGGCTGGGTCTCCAGGGTTCATCCATTGCGACGAGCGCTTCCGATTATCGTACAGTATCCACTTTTCATCACAAGTAATGATTCGATTTAAAATCCCTTCATTATTGTGTCGGTTGAGCAAAGTAACACAGCAGTCGACGCGTGTTTGCAAGTTCGATTCACTCAATTCATGAAAAAAAGTTTTTACTTTCCCGATTTGCTTCAAGTGGATTAATACAGTTTTATCACTTACCCTGAAGCCTGCAGCTATCTCTGAAGTGCTTAGTGATAGATCCGCTTCCACAATAGCCTTTAGTTCATTTTCCACTTTGGTCTCCGGCCGTCCACAGGGTTAGTTCTGAAGGTCGAAATTTCCAGAACGAAAACGTTGAAACCAAAGACGTACCGTGCTTTCTTTTGCGACAGCAGCGCCGTACACATCATTAATCTTCAAGCTGTTTCTGCAGCACTGGTGCCACAGTAGAACTCGTACTCGTAAATATACCGATATTTCATGTTTTCCATTGTGCGGTAATAAGCGACGCCAAAGAATAAAATAATGAGGGAAAAAACAAATGAATGGCTGTTTTCAAAACTCAAATGTACCAGCTAAATGAATTTGTAAATTTGAATTTGGAATTCTTAACCAAAAGAAAACGCTTATTTCATACGTGAAGACCTAATAGTAATTTTAACTGGCCGGTTAATTATCGTGACATTTGCTGAATAACTAGTTGTGAAGAAATCAAAATCATTACTCCATGGTAAGTAAGTAAGTATTACAATTTACACAAATAAAGAAAGAAAGATAGAGTATATTTCAAGTGACACAATAACCAACTTAAAAATTATGCTCAACACACACTTACGTACACAAAAAAAGTTTAAGTTACAGCCTATATACGTCCCACTGCCGGGCACAGGCCTCCTCTCATTTCTGAGAGGGTTTTAGGGCAAGGATATATCCGCCGCGCTGCCCCAATGCGTGTTGGCGAACTTCACATGTCATCTATTTCTCAGACATGCAGGTTTCCTCACGAGGTTTTCCTTCACCGCCGAGCACGTGGTAAATCAATACTTAAATTGCAATTAACAATTTCATTGGTGCCGGCGGGGATCGAATCCGGGTTGCTCGCGTACTGTGAAACTTACAGCGAGCGCTAACCATCTGAGCTACCACGGCTTACATATATGCTTCCAAAATCATTTGCAAACAACAACATGGTTTAAAGTGCATATGTGTGCATCCAGCAGAGAACTTTTACGCACTGACATAGAATGAGAGAAGAAAGATGTGTGCGTGAGCGCATGTCAAGAACTTGAGCATGGTTTCGGCGTCACTTGAAACATACGCAGCGCTTCGTCTATCTTTTATTTTGGTCTGAGATTACAATCAAAAATAACTTCACCATCGCAACCGGTTTTGTACACAAAAAAATCTTCACAATCCTTCCATGTAACTGAGGTTCGATGAGTAAAAAGCACTATGTAAATACTGACGCGGTGTGTGCGACGGAATTGAAGAGGTCAGTGCGCAATACGCTTGACTAAAAATATTCCGCTGAGTTGTTATTGACTGTATTTCTGTCGATCTCATGACGTAGAGGGCAGATGAATTGACAATAATTCGTTAATTGATTGGCATCTCGGTTCGGTTCTCAGCTGGAGCCATTTGTTCGAAAAACAAAAATAATACAATCCAATATCTTTATTTCAGGCATCAAGGACATAAAATTAATAATTTTGACGCACATGGATATATAGCTCAACCTAAAAATAAATAGAAACAATAACATGAACGAGCAAACAGTCCACTTGAGGGTAAGTGGATGCTATGGCCCATAGACATCTACATCTATCATCGATTAAGGATCAAAATGCAGATGGAATGCCTCGTTTCCAGTAAAAAGGATATCCGGTTCTCTACGCTCACCATACGAAACACAGCAGCATTGAACTGTTTTTTACGCTGATATTCTGTGAAAACGTGGCCCTTCCGCGGTTGAGACCCAATCGTACTACAACCATAATATGTCATGTCTCTCCACGTAAGAAACAGGTTTGATTACGTTGTGACTGGTTATTATAGTAGTAATTTAAAATACTGTACAAACAAATTATATAATATGTATGTGTATATGTATGTATATATATATATATATATATATATATATATATATATATATATATATATATATATATATATATAGATATATGTATATATATATATATGTATGTATATATATATATATATATATGTGTGTGTGTGTGTGTATATAAGTGTGTATATATGTTTAGGTATATATTTATGTTTATTGACTATAAATAAAATGAGGAAGACATTTAAAGTAAGGAAAGCTTTGTAAAGTCGGCCGTGCACAAACTTTGTTTTGTTAATCTATACATCTATAGAAATAAGTAAAATTGAAGTGTCTGTTTGTAATGTCAAAATAACAGCTTTTTACTAAATGCATATGAAAGTATAAATTTTTGTCTGTCTGTTTGTTCTGGCTAATCTCCGAAACGGCTGGACCGATTTTGACTTTCACTGGCAAGTAGCTGATGTCATAAGGAATAACTTGGGCTACTTTTATTTTAGAAAAGGAGTTAGGGTTCCGCGCAAAAAAATTAAAACACTAAATAACACGCGGGCGAAGTCGCTGGGAACAGCTAGTATGTGTATATGGCTCTCACGATACAGGTCTGCGTGCCTAGTGTGAGAACCACTGCTAAATTATTTGTAAAGGTGCCTACTGTCAAATAAGGTATTTTTCATTTTCATTTTCATTATTATACCGGCTAAAACCCTACGACGTCACGATCAGCGTATCGCTCATCGCTCTGCTTTACTAGAAGTATGTCCCGAGGTCAGTTATTGCTGTTCTTAGTCCTAAACTACGACTACTGTTATATATTTTATGTGACCTCCGTGCTGTTTCTTTACGTCTTCTCCACACTAGGATTTTCTCCTGTGTCATTGGGGTAGTTTACATACATAAATTTCACAAGCACAAACATCCAGACTAAGAACAATTATTTGTAGGCTATACAATTACTTGCTCCGTGCGGAATTCGAATCCGAGGTCTTCAGTGCTGCAACTCATTGCTAAGCCACTGCGCCACGAAGCCGTCATTTCTTTCACAGTTTTATCAGTTGACAAATTGTAACGCCTTACTAATTTGGCTACGTAACAATAACCAAAGCGTTTTCAAAACGAATCCTACATTAAATTTCTTTTAAAAACTCCATGTTTCACGTAATACTGAGCACGTACCATACCTTAGCAATTCGTAGATATGGCAGTTATATCAGTTGAGGGAGCACGTTTATTATGAATTCCGAGCGAGCTCTAAAGTCGACCTATAAATCTACGCTTCCCAGATGAAATTGCACGTCCCCAGGCATTATGCTACGTCAGTTGCGCTGATGTTTGAGCGTATAATAACTGTGTAATTGTTTTATAACATACATGTGTGATAGTTTTTCATATGTGGTAAATTTACGTGTTAGTTATATTTTGTTTGTAGCAGTAATGGGTTTGGCTCGACCGGGGAAGGACCACGCTTTTACAGAATACCAGCTTAAAATAGCAACTTAATGCAGCTTTGTTTCTTATGGTGAGTGTAAAAACTTAGCATCCTCAGTATTTATATAGTTATATGGTGGATTAACGTATTTACATTTTGATTCTTATTCGACGATAAATGTAGGTGTATTTGGGCAACAGCATCCACTTACCATCAAGTGGACTCAACAAAACTGTGAACATAAAGTGCTCGTTTGTCACCTTTATTCTAAAAAAGGTTTTTTAATAAAAATGGATTAAAGAGAATAAATTAAACAAAACTTATTCTCTTTAATCCATTAGTAATTATAGGGATATTATTAATCGGATCAAATAAACAGATATTGTCTACTTATAACGACATTCTATAATTAATAGAGACTCGAGCAAAAAATTTACCGAACTTTTCTTTATAGGATAAGGGTGACGAGCACACAGTCCACCTGATGGTAAGTGGTTGTTGCGGCCCATAGACATCTACATCTATTCTTGATTATGAATCAAAATGCAGACCCGTGAGGTCTGCGATGGCATGCCTCGTTTCCAGTAAAAGGGTCTCCGTTTCTCTACACTCACCGTACGAAACACAGCAGCATTAAGCTGCTATTTTACGATGGTATTCTGTAAAATTGTGGTCCTTCCCCGGTCGAGCCGACCTATTCGTGCTACAACTATACTACTAATATAGCTGCAGCATGGCTCTACCACGTAACTGCCTGCTAATGTTGATTTTACGCGATAGAGCCATGCAACAGCGTATTATGGCTACAACCTGAATGGGTCAGCACGACTGAAGAAGGACAGTGATCGCACAAAATAGAAGCGTGAAATAGGAGAATAGTACTACGCTGCTATGATTCGTATGGTAAGTGGCGAGGATCGAACACTCTTTATACTAGCAACAGTAACAGGGTGATGATGCATCAGAATTTGACTGTTAATGGGGAATACATGTGGGTGTCTACAACCATAGCGTTCAGTTACCATCAGTTTCTGAAATTTTACTGGTAACGGGGCATTCCATCTTGGTCCTCAGGGGTGACAACGATTCTTTATTGAGGATAAATGTAGATGTATATGGGCTACAGCAACCATTGTGTGTGTGGACTGTGTGCTCATTTGTCACCCTTATTCCATATTTTCTTTATAAATCAAAATTCAGATGCGTTGTCAACCGTGAGTACTAAGATGAAATGCCTCGTTTCTAGTAAAAAGGGTCTCCGGTTCTCTACACTCACATACGAAACACAGCAGTATTAAGCTGCTATTTTACGCTGGTATTCTGTGAGAGCGTGGTCCTACCCCAGTCGAGCTGCCATTCGTGCTACAACCATAATATAGCTGCAACGTGGCAGCGTGGCTCTACCACTTATATAAATAAAACAATTCTATATGAAACAATTGATTGTAAGCCTGTTAGTCACCTATATTTCTATAAAAATATTTGTCTATGCCTACGTGTTAGGCAGCCCAGATCTCGATACCTTTGCTTTGGTAAATCTCATCATCATCATTCATCATTACAGCCCATCACAAGTCCACTGCTGAACACAGGCCTCACCCAAGGAATGGCACAAAGATCGTCACTCCATCTAGTGGGGGGGCGCCCTACACTTCGTGTCCCGGTACGACGCTGCCACTCGAGAACCTTTCTACCCTATCGGTTGTCGGTTCTTCAAGCTATATGGCCTGCCCATTGCCACTTCAGCTTACTAATCCGTTGGGATATGTCGGTTACTCTGGTTCTACTGCGGATATCCTCGTTTTTAAAATTATCACGCAGAGAAACCTTGAGCTTCCTCATACGGCCAGCAGTGAAGGACCTTCAACTTCAACAAAAAGGACTGGCAACACGCACTGGTTGAAAAATTTTGTTTTGAGATTTTGAGGTATGCCTGACGAGAAGATGTGGCGTAAATTTACCAAGAAGTCAGCCGAGTTTAATCCGTTGACCTCTTGGTAAATCTGCTTGTTACAAAATTGTTAGCCCTTCGCAAACTTCGTTAAATAGTTTTTATTAAGTAATTTATGCAAATGATATTGTTACTAAGAAAACAAAATGGTTTATATTTGCCTATACATCACTTCTAGCTCGCTTTATAGAGGCTTGACTTGGCAAAATTCCAAAAACGGCATTTTTTGTAACTCTACTTGAGAATTATTTTAGACAGATAATGCTTACTACGCTGGAATATGTGCTAGGTAATAAACATTAACAAAATGGCTGAAATCGGGATTATCTCTAACTTAGAGATTATCTTATCTTTCAATAGATAGACCAAAGTAAGACTCTAAACTATCTCCTGTTATATGCGAAATCACAATAGAACTCAATAGGTTATCATGGGGTGCTCATATAACGGACTTAAGCAGAAAAGTTTATTATGCTTTTCACTCGTTAAAGCGACTTCAAAGTTTTATACCCTTATCAACTAAAATCTCCCTTGTTCAAACTCTCATATTCCCAATCTTAGACTACGCTGATGTCTGTTTTTTGGATGCCACAGAGGAGCAATTAAACAAACTTGAGCAATTGTAAAACCTTTTCATTCTGTATATTTTCAGACTCAAGAAGATTGACCACGTCTCTAAATACAGAAAACAGCTCAAGTGGCTCCCGATCCGATTTCGCAGGAACACTCGTATACTTTGTCTTCTTTGTAACACCATACATAGTCCAAATTTCCCTTCATACCTCCGTAATCGATTTACCTTTCTCAAATCCCCAGATGCGGTTTGTAGATCTCACCTTAAAACCCTCTTAAAATTCCCATCCTTAAAGGCTCATTCATATTCCCGTTCATTCTCTGTACATGCGATAAGACTCTGAAATTCACTTCCTCCTTCCATTCGAGAAATCATAACAGTGGCATTGTTCAAAAAACGTGTAAAAGATCTTAAATTTATCTCTGTCTTCTATGTAAGTTTCATACTCTTCTTCATGATGTATCCTCTCTGTTGTTTGTGTGTACATAAACTATTAAATAAATAAATAATTTGTTTAAAATAGCTGTATATAGTCGTATATAAACGTTTATTCGTTATTAGGATCTTAATAGCGTCAAATTATACTTAATTTTATATTAGTGAAATTTACAGCGAGTACTAAGCTCCTGAGCTGACTGTGGTTGTTTGAACCGAACCGTTTGGTTGGTAGCCGTCTTTGTTTGAAGTTGGTGAAATGGTAAGGTCAGGTGGACTACAGTTTTATAAAAAAAATATTTCATCTACCCTGTTATATTCTGAATAAAAATATTAATAATAAAAGGGCGTCACTTCACGACGATAACATGAGAATCGACGTTTTAATAAGTAAGTAGGGTTGTCAGCTAACCCAATCCTATCCAGCGTGCAAAGTATATTGCAAAAATTTAACTTACGGTTGGAACTCTGAACCTTCATTTTAGATACATTCAGTAAGTACACAGCATAACCCCAGTTCAAATATTTACTGAGCGCTGTGTGCGTCAAGAATCAATTTACTCGGCAACTTGACTCAGCTATTGTCACTTATTGCTTGTACTCAGAAGATATCAGCTTTATTACAATAT
Source organism: Parnassius orleans (assembly GCA_029286625.1). Lineage (NCBI taxonomy): Eukaryota > Metazoa > Arthropoda > Insecta > Lepidoptera > Papilionidae > Parnassius > Parnassius orleans. The sequence continues at coordinate 3,955,548 of JAGSMP010000058.1, forward strand.
TTTAATTCTTGTCTTTTAAAAAAAACAAATCCCCAAAGCTAATAACTTCTCATGTACCGTGGATACGTCGTATTACATAACTAAATTTAGCATTGATAAATATTCAGATTTGTATTCAAGATAAACAGAATGTAGGCCGTCAACGCACCTGCGATTGCCCTGGTGTTGCAGTTATTTATGGGTGGCGGTCGACACTTACCATCAGGTGAGCCGCATGCTCGTTTGCCCCCTCTTCTATAAAAAAAATGGTCAATTTCTTATAACTCAAAAACTACAGTCTTGTTTGCATAGATGGCTCTGGGATACGATAGCTCTTCATCAGTCGATCAAATAATAAAATATCATATGGGCGCTGCTATATCGACGCCATTTTGACAGTTAATATTATTGTAAATATGGTCATTTTTTGCTATTTTTTTTCTTAATACATTAGTTATAGTATACGCTTTTGTGTTTTTGTCTCTGTCCTCCTCCTAGTTTTGGTTTTATAGGGCGGCAAAGCTTAAGGTGACCATATTACCCTCACGTACGCTATAAGGTGTCCAAGACTGCAGTAGCCACTTACAATCAGTTAGACTGTAAGTTTGTTTGTCACTTCAGTTTTATAAAAAAAACCTACCACCTACTACACCTACACCAAACACATAGCCAATGTGTTACCAAGCCGTCATAATTGGACTGTAGAATATACTATAGATACGTACATCTTCTTTAATTTTAAGTGATTATTTATAATGCGTTCAATGGTTAAGGAAAGCGGCTTAGCAAACCTGCCTATCTGACAAGTAAATATATTTATAGGCATTTAAAGGAAAAAATCAAATAATTATCATTTTCAGGGCCTTCTTTACGAAAATAATATTTTTGAGTTCGGAAAAGTACAAAATTAAGTTTATACGAAAACCTCGTGGCGCACACTTGAAAAATATTAAGTCCGATGTTGAACATAATATGCCTCTCTAAGGATTTCATCCATTCATTACAGTCTATAAAAGTTCACTGTTGAACATAGGTTTCCAGTAGATTGCCTCATACCTGCCACAGCCACCACGCCCAGGCGCGCTGGCAACCGCAGTTTTTTTTATTTTCTAGTTGTCATTAAGAAGACGCTGCTGCCCATCTCCTGGGTTGCTTCCTTCTGTTTTATCTTGCGACACCCACGAGACGATATGCGGTAATGTATATACTTACACCGTCAATACACCTTCCAAGGATTTATTTCTAAGCTCATTCCTTAAAAAAGCTGAGGATGATAATGATGGGTACTTGTGTTTTTCAACCGACTTCAAAAAAGGAGGAGGTTCTCGATTCGACTGTATTTTTATGTGTGTTACCTCAGAACCTTTTTCTAGGAGAACCGATTTTGATGATTTATTCCGATTTTATTTGAAGTCGGTTGAAAACACTAGGATTTCTTTATGCTATTAAGAGTGACAAACAAGCACTTTGTCCAAATATTTGTGGCCTATAAACACCTATATCTATCCTGAATAATATATTTTTATTTGAAAGCTGGTGTTTCTCATGTGGTCCCATATAAATTTGATCAAGATTTGACCGGTAGTTTTTGAGTTATCCTTAATAATGCGTAGTTAATTGACTTCGACTACATTGATGATGTTCTCATTTTATTTATATTGAAGTCGGATGTACAAAATTGTTTTAACTGAATCAAACGGACGTTTTTATAATAAATGTATCTATAATGAGCACAGATGCAGTGTGCCTTAAAATATAAGTATACATAGGGCAACATTAACGAGATGAATCTCGGCGAAACTAGGTTAAGCGACTTCTTAACCACTTTCAAAGTGAGGGCTCTGAGTTAAATGCGTACTTGAGAAATTATAAATCAAATACTCTTTTTGCAATAATAGCATTGCGAAACTGGTTTCTTAAAAATAATGTAACACGAATGGGTCGGCTCGTCTGGGGAAGGAACACTCTCACAGAATACCAAATTTTTTATATAGGATAGGGTGACAAATGAGCACACAGTCCACCTAATGGTAAGTGGTTTCTGTGACCCATAGACATCTACATCTATCTTCAATAAAGAATCAAAATGCAGATGCGTGGTCACCCGTGAGGACTAAGATGGAATGCCTCTTTTCCAGTAAAAAGGGTCTCCGGTTCTCTACACTCACCATACGAAACACAACAGCATTAAGCTGCTATTTTACGCCGGTATTCTGTGAGAGCATGGTCCTTCCCCGGTTAAGCCGACGCATTCGTGCTACATCTATACAACTAATATAGCTGCAGCATGGCTCTACCACGTATATATATAATAAAATAGCAGCTTAAAGCTGCCGTGTTTCATATGGTGAGTGTAGAGAACCTGAGAATTTTTTTACTGGAAACTAGGCATTCCATTTTGGTCTTCAGGTGTGACAACGCATCTGCAGTTTGATCCTTAATTGAGGATAAATGTAGATGTCCTTGGGCCACAGCATTCACTTACCATCAGGTGGACTGTGTGCTCGTTTGTTACCATTATTCTATATAAAAAGATTAAAACCGATTATGAATATTTCTTATTGAAAGACATTTTTTACTTTAACTTTTACTACTTGTTCGGAAAATACCTCTGGAAAAAACCAGCGAAAAAACTAACCGGACTTAACTAATACAAAATAGATTGTATGTACAATTACTTACAAAACTAATTTAAGAAATGGCTTGGATTCACGACGCCACTACATTACAATAACTAAGCTCAATAATAAACAAACATTTAATTTCTTTATTAATTATAGTAGTGCTGATGGTGTTTTAAGATAGAAAATAAACTTTACTACCAAGCAAATAAGTGTGAATACAAAGTAGTCATACAAGCATATTATTATGTAGTCAACAAATGATTCCATTTACCGAACCGACCCAACGCCACTCAAAAGGACAAATATTAGCGAGGCAACATTGTCGGGGGAGGATTAATTAGCTCGCCAATTACCCCTAACAACGTCCCATGTAATTGTGACTAATTGCCGAAATTGCGTATAACAATGGATGTGTAAACACAACAAAATTGTTTTTCTTTTTTTATTACGGATTGGCCCTTTTGCCAATGTCAAGTGATTGGATGTTCCCGCTAATGATAATTATAACTAAGAGTCGCCTAGTGGTCGAAGTTCGACCGTAATTTATAAATGTTTAAGTTTGTGTAACAAGCAAGCTGTATTTGACATTCAACCCTCAGTATAAAGCCATACGTATTATCTACGCTTTCAACTGCGCATTAAATATAAATATTTGGCAACAATCTCTACTCTGTGCTCTGTGTGAGAGATAGTGTTCTGTGAAAATGTTTGACATTGACAGTATAGACGTAATTAATGAATGTTTTCTTTTACTTTATGTATGTGTGACAAATAGTATATATAAATTTTAGCTTTTTGTACTTCTTCTCGATATAAACTTTTACTATGCCAAATCCAAGAGTAGGTAAAGACTACGGACTGGCATTTGGAAGTCCGTAGTCTTTGACGATCCTGTAATACCTCTCTTGCCTCCTTTACGTCCATGTACTTACGTATACATGCTCGTCGATTAAGGGTACTTTAATCTGGCCCATTTTCAATATATCGTCAATTTAGTCGATAAACTTTCGCCTAGGGCGTCCCTTTCCGGCTCTACCGTTCACTTCTGCAATATAGATTTGCTTTGTCACTCTTTCTTCATTCATTCTTTCGACATGAGCAATCCACTGAAATATTCCTTTCTTAATCCTGGTCACAACATCATCTTGCAAACCACACTCTTCTCTTATCACACAATTTCTCACCCTGTCATTCAGATTCAGCTCTAACATACTTCTTAATGACCGCATTTCTACAGCATTAATTCTACTCTCGTGCTTCTTCTGCCACACCCAACTTTCACTAGCATACACTAAAGTAGGGACTAACACGGCATAGTGAATTGCCATACGTGCCTTTTTGACACACTCTGACATTCCACAATAGAGTGTAGAGCCCAATTTACTTTTCGGTGTATATACATATATAATTAAATATTTTTAACCTTTAAAAAAATGAAATGACAAGCAATAGGATATATAAGATATCACATGAATTCCAATAGATATTACCAAATTACAACACTAGTGACGTGCAACAGCGTCAAAAGAACGTCTACCCGCTTGCGACGATTAGGGTGACGATTAGTGTGGCAAGACCCTTAGTGTGACGATTTGGGCAAATTTTCCCTATAACATTGTATAGCCTGACAACTACGTTATTTTAAAATACCAGCGTCTCACAGGATACCAGCATCAAACAGCAGCTTAATGTTGCTGTGTTTCGTATATTGAGTGTAGAGAACCGGAGACCACTTTTACTGGATACGAGGCATTCCATTTCGGTCCTCAGGGGTAACGACGCATCTGCATTTTGATTCTTAATTGAGGATACACCTAAATGTCTGTGGGCCGCAGTATCCACTTACCATCAGGTGGACTGTGCGCTCGCTCATCACCCTTGTTCTCTAAAAATAACCAGACCGGTGATGGAAAGCAACTTCTCGTAATGTGATCGCTGCCCCATCGGACTATGAGAGTGAAGGAATAGAGAGTGCACCTGTGCTTGCGCACACACTCGTGTACTATGGTTTTGTCTTGCGAACATGGCTAGTCTCTGTTGACACAGGCCGCCGTGACCGACATTCGGTCTATGAATAATTATTACGAGAGCATATCTGTGTCGTGAACGCCGAGATCGCCGCTCTGCCTAACGCTTCCCACTGAAGCCTCATCCTTACCTCGACAATCCTGTCGTTGACTTGAATCTTCCCGCAGAGGTCCGCTGAACTGCCTTCGCTTATGCTCTTCACGAAGATGCCACTCAGCTCCTCTGCAAAAAATGTAGTTTTATTGATCTGTCGCAGATAATATATATATATTTACATTTTGTTACCGTAGTCAAATAGTAGTACATGCTGGTCTGAAGGGTGAAGGGAGAGTAGTATAATTCTAGTATAATTTCGGAATGTGAGGTATTCCGCCTTGGTCCTCAGAGGTGACAACGCATCTGTATACTTCCTTGTTTGAAGTTGGCTTTTGGTATCCATGGACCACAGTAGCCACTTTCTATCAGGTAAACTGTAAGTTCGTTTAACACTTCAGTTTGATATAAAAAAGTTGGTCGCCAAAAATTCTTGTTATATTCGCTAAATCTATACAAATAAATAAAATTGAAGTGTCCGTTTGTAATGTCAAAATAACAGCTTTTTACTAAATGCATATGAAAATATATACGGTACTTATAACAAAAAAAAATTAAAATTTTATGTCTATCTGTCTGTCTGTTTGTTCCGGCTAATCTCCGAAACGGCTGGACCGATTTTGACATGATTTTCACTGGCAGATAGCTACTGTTATAAGCAGTAATTTAGGCTATTTTTTTTAGTAAAAGAATTAGGGTTCCGCGCAAAAAAATTAAAGCCATGAAATCCAATCGTAATAAATTCCACGCGGACGAAGTCGCGCGGAACATCTAGTGTATAATAAAACCTATGAGATTTTTATGAATAAGGTAGTTAAGGAATAAACGTCCTAATCTATTCTCACATAGTAGATTTCCTTTTATTTCATTATTACAATACATGCAGTTCCAACATCGCAAAGCCTTTGAGCTTTTATTCGATCAAAGAAAACACAACTCGCTTTCTTCTTTTATATTTCTCTGCGCCGCATATTCAAATAAAGTCTTATAAATGTAAACTCCTCGTATGCAGAGAGATGAACATAATATATTTCATATTTTCACGTACTTGTAACCCGCACTGCATTGAAGAATGAGTTGTATTTATTTTCTTATATACGCTGAAGATGGAAGATATACGTTCTTTTGAGTGCAGTTTAGGATTTAAAAGTACTTAGTTGGATTAGGGAGCTATTCGGTCCAGTATGAAACACGGATTATGGACCAGTTTCCTATTTTATAATGGATAACACATAGAATACATCCTCTTTGTAAATTGTTCGAGCCACATATTAGGTCCTTACATATGAAATTAGCGTTTTATCGTACTGACCAATTTGATCTAAAATATCTCCTCTTTGGTTAAGAATTCCAAATTCAAATTTATAAATTTATTTAGCTGGTACATTTGAGTTTTGAAAACAGTCATTCATTTGTTTTTTCCTCATTATTTTATTCTTTGGCGTCGCTTATAATCGCACAATGGAAAACATGAAATATCGGTATATTTACGAGTACGAGTTCTACCGTGGCACCAGTGCTGCAGAAACAGCTCGAAGGATTAATGATGTGTACGTCGCTGCTGTCGCAAAAGAAAGCACGGTACGTTTTTGGTTTCAACGTTTTCGTTCTGGAAATTTCGACCTTCACAACCAACCCCGTGGACGGCCGGAGACCAAAGTGGAAAATGAAGAATTAAAGGCTATTGTGGAAGCGGATACATCACAAAGCACTTCAGAGATAGCTGCAGGCTTCGGAGTAAGTGATAAAACTGTATTAATCCACTTGAAGCAAATCGAGAAAGTAAAAAAACTTGAACGATGGGTACCTCATGAATTGAGTGAATCGAACTTGCAAACACGTGTCTACTGCTGTGTTACTTTGCTCAACCGACACAATAATGAAGGAATCATTACTTGTGATGAAAAGTGGATACTGTACGATAATCGGAAGCGCTCGTCGCAATGGCTAAACCCTGGAGACCCAGCCAAATCCTGCCCTAAACGAAAATTGAGTCAGAAAAAGTTACTTGTGAGTGTTTGGTGGACTAGCGCCGGTGTCGTTCACTACAGCTTTCTAAAATTTGGCCAAACGATTACGGCAGATATCTATTGTCAGCAACTGCAAACCATGAAGGAAGAACTAGCTGCTAAACTACCGAGATTGGTCAATCGCTCTAGGCCACTACTGCTTCACGACAACGCAAGACCACACACTGCACAACAAACAACCACTAAGTTAGATGAGCTACAATTGGAATGTCTGCGACATCCACCGTACTCCCCGGACCTTGCTCCAACAGATTACCATTTTTTCCGGAATTTGGACAACTTCTTACAAGGAAAAATATTCAACTCCGATGCGGCAGTCCAAACCGCCTTCAAAGAGTTTATTGATTCTCGCCCCCATGGTTTTTTTAGTAAAGGGATCGTAGGATCGTTCCGATTATCGTACAGTATCCCCTTTTCATCACAAGTAATGATTCGATTTAAAATCCCTTCATTATTGTGTCGGTTGAGCAAAGTAACACAGCAGTCGACGCGTGTTTGCAAGTTCGATTCACTCAATTCATGAGGTACCCATCGTTCAAGTTTTTTTACTTTCCCGATTTGCTTCAAGTGGATTAATACAGTTTTATCACTTACCCCGAAGCCTGCAGCTATCTCTGAAGTGCTTTGTGATGGATCCGCTTCCACAATAACCTTTAATTCTTCATTTTACACTTTGGTGTCCGGCCCTCCACGGGGTTGGTTCATACTTTGATTAATTAAATTATTTTACAAAAAAAAATTGACTTTATATTCCTCCCGTACAAAACGCCAATTTCATATGTAAGGACCTAATATATGTTCGCCAATGCGCTAGCTGTCGCTGTATCCTTTATACATCCAAGTTTCACACACAATAACATACAATATTATGTGTGAAACCTGATAGAGTTTTACTACATGCAAGTTTTACACCTAATATGTGTTACACCGTTGAAGAATATTCCATATAGGGTTTCACTACATCCAAGTTTTTCATATTAATTTGTTACGTAGTTAAAGAATATTCCGTTTAGGTTTTACTACATCCAAATTTTACACTTAATATTTGTTACGCAGTTGAAGAATATTCCATATAGTGTTTTACTACATCCAAGCTTTACACATTCAATTCAATTGATACCCCAGACGATAACCTTAAAAAATATTTTTTAATCGTTCTTATACTTTTAGCTAGACATCAAATCCATATTATTATTAACGTTACAAAAACTACAGACATTGAATTATAAGATACAAAAAATGTTATTGAAAAAATGTATGGACTGCCGTCCGTTGGTCTATGCGTCGGTGAGTCTTCTCGCTTAATATAAATGTAAGCAATAGATTGAGATAATATATAGCATTAAATAATTCTAAGGAGGATCCCTATTGATTTTTGTTAATGAACTCAACACCGTTTGAAAGTTATTAATGAAAGTCAATCAGATTCTCTGTTTTTTTTTTCTTGTAAAAATTATCGTCACTATTTTTTTTTTTTTATCAAAATTAAATGAAACGCTCACGAGGCGTGCACTTTTGGGTTTTCCAAACTATTCAACTCGCTTTTTTTAACATCCTTAAACTACCCATATTTGTTTGTTAATTTTTAACCTTACGTCTATACTTATAATAACCGCATATATTATTTGAAAAATGTTGGTATATCTACGTCAAACTGTTGGAAAATAACCTCTAAGACTGATGGTGTATGTCTACTGAGAGACGGATTTGCCTTTTTTATATATCTATTTAAGTCTTTAAGGATTCTGTGAAATAATTATACTGTGAAAACCTGGTTCCGGGGTTAAGCAGCGTGACACTTTTTTTAATATAATAAAAAATGGTAAGTGTTGAATGATGAAATGCCTCGTTTTTAGTAAAAAGGGGCTCCAGTTCTAAATGCTCATCACAAGAAACATAGTAGCATTAAGTTGCTATTTTACGGTGGTATTCTATGAGAGCGTGGCTACACCGGTCGAGCCGACCCATTCATGCTCAACCATAATTTAGCTGCAGCGTGGCTCTACAACGTAATTAAACTAGGGCTCTTCGAATTTGGCCATTTTATGTCCTATCTATTTATATATATTTGCATAACACGTCAATGCCTATAATACATTAATTAATAGCAATTCTAAAAGGATTATAGTCTGCAAAGACCGAAGCATCGGATATAATAATCAAATCGCTTACTAATCCGCTTATGGTGCGGGCTCATCTGCGGATCATGCTCCTCGTGGTTGTTCATGCTTAATGAAACAAGATTATTAAGAATAGAATAGTTTTTTTAATATAATATAGATTATAAATGAGACGCGTTCGAGCAACCATTTCGTCGGTGGTGTGTCTTTCCTAGTGTAGTGGTGGTGGGAGTAGTGGTGCTGGGAGTAGTGGTGACGGGGATAGTGCACGCAATTGAGGGAGGGCGGGAGGTACTCTTCAAACTAGGTAAGACACATCATTTTATTTTATTAAGCGGATATTGGCAAAGTAAATATTTACAACTTTAGTATAATGGATTTCCGCAAAGTAACGCCTGATTCTATTCATTATATTATTGAATATTTTAATAAGTTATTTAAATATATTAGTATTTGATCGTAAAATGTTGTTTCTTTGAAAAAGTCGTGCTGGGTTTCTTACTGGTTCTTCCCGGGACAGATTTTTTTGACTATTCCAACGCGAAGGTGTTAGTGTTGCGTGTCGCATTACCTCACCGGTAACGCTTTCCATTCCCATCTGTAATATGCGCTAAATCTGTTCATATGTGATTTGCCTAATCTTTTCCATTAAATTTTTCACTGCTGCACGTTTCCTTTCGTAACAGTCGTGAATGGGCGGCCACTTCTACTTTTTTTTTCATCTCTCAAAGTTAGTCGACCGTGCTGCAAATTGTTTTAACAGCGGTACACGGTTGCCTAAAAAGTGCCAGTATCCATAAATGTCATTTGAAGTCTAGCAAACGATTTGTCCGGTTTTAGGCGACATTTAAAAACGTAAAAAATGACCGCGGGAAAATGTTCTCGACGCAGATCCATTTTCAATGAGACAATATTTCATTTCAGCTCGTAAAACATGTGGTGGGAAATTTGAAATTGGAAAATAAATTAAAACTGCCCAGTGTCTCACACAAAAAACTTTTTTCGCAAAAAGCTTTCTGCGTGGCCTGTCGTTTTTATGAAGGGTCTTGCTTTTAGGGGTTTGTCAGTCAGGGTTTAGAATTTGGAAGGCACTTACTAGATTTAACTTAGTATTATTACATTTAATATTATGCTTTCAGTTGCCTATTTTTGTTTAAACTAATATAATTGCTTTATATTAAAAATCCACACACTAGAATTTCTCCTATATAGCCAAAGCGTTTGAAATACAAAAATGCACAAAACAAACAACCAAACCAGGTATGGGAATCGAACCCACGGCCTACAGCTCCGCAAGCTTGTGAAAATGAATTTGCCTTAAATAATAAAATAAGGGGAAAACTGGATGTACGAGGCACAGGATAGAAAGACATGGGAAGCTTTGGAGGAGGCCTTTAGCCGAAGAGGGTTCCTCAAATATCAGGCATAATATAAATATTTTTTTAAATGTACACAAAAATAAATAAATACTTAAGATAAATAAAAATGATAATAAATATATTTAAAATTAAAATTTTCTTTTTTAATTAAAATATTTAAGGTTATTTTTCATAGAAATAATAGTTAAAGATAATAAATACATCATGTCATCACATAAATCTGTGAAATAAAAATATCAAAATTGTTTATGTTTATAGTAGTTGTTTATGTATATTTATAGATTTTAGTATTTAAATAACTACTAAAATCTAATTAAATGCTAAATGAAATTAAAATTTAATGCATTTCTAATACAATAATGTCTATAAAGCTATTAAAATACTATTACTTAAAAATGTTGATTGATTTTGAATCTAATTAATTGAGTCTAATTAATGTTAAATAGAAGACCATTTTAACTTATTTATTTATAAAAGAAAACACGTTAATGAACCCTTAACTGCCACCCTCTTTTAATTACTTTAAAAACATCAAACTGCTATCGTAAATAACGGTTAGATAATGTTTTAGCCTGTCCGTTAATTTGGGTCGCTGTTTTTTACAAATTACTTTACTAGATACATCGATTATCTCCAATTAATTAAAGACTTGGATAGATTTAAGAGGAGAGGCTTAATATAAATTTATTATTGAAAAAGCGCAACAAAGACCTGGTAAGATATGTAGGAAGTCGATGGATGCAGGTGGATGAGGACCGTGCTTTGTGGCGTTCCTTGGGGGACTTGTGAAAGACTGTAATGATGATGATAATAATTTGAAAAGCAGTTTAAAATTTAACTCTCATGGTGGTCTGGGATTAAGTCCCATGTTTGTGTGGGACTTATAACAAAAAAGAATGTGCCAACTGTGTTACTTGCCCAGGATGTCGTAAAAGGCGACTAAAGGAATAACGGGTTTGTGATTGTGTAGGCGATGTGCAAGCCACCTATCACTTCTCTCACAATTTCCCATCGATATCTAGTTTTTGTTTGAATATACGTGGATCGTGTGGCTTGCTGCTCTTTGAAATCTGCCTAACTTAGTTACAGGCAAAAATTTAAGTTTTAAGGAACTTATTTATTTGAAAAGAATTTCCAAAACTATACATTATTATCTAACACGAAGGGAAAGTGAGCGATTTCATGAGCGTTGAAACAATGTAGTAACTATAAAATGGTAGTATTTTATGTTAGGTAACTATGGTATTCACAATTTGTAATACTTTAGAAGCTAAGCTTAACAACCTAAATAAATAATAATAATGTAGGTATATAATTATTGGAGGGCTCCTGGAAGGGATTTCAGCTTCGGAAAGGAGAAACAAAAGTGACACACCTTTTCTATATGGATGCTCTCAAGTTATTCGCCTCAAGTCGCTTCCATTTTGTGAAATCGCAAAACATCACTAGTGATTTTAGCAATTCTGTCGGAATGGAGTTGGGAACGGATAAGAGTACGGTACTCCATTGCGAAAGGGGTAGGGTGGCTTATTCTGAAGGCATAGATTTATCTATGCCCATCAACATTAGAACCCATACCGATACCTGAGTTGACATACTCAGGTATCGAAAGAACATCCGTATCAATGAGGTGGGTATAAAACCGTCAATTTGCGATGTGTTTTGTGCACGCTTGACAAAAGTAGGTACTTAACAGCCTTTTGTCCAGTGTGAATAAGACAAACGCTTATAACGGTTGGGTCATGTCTGTCCTTATACATACTTACTGACTCAAACTGAACTTAACGCCCTGGAAAGAAAACTCTACTATGACGTCGATTATGAAGCTGTACTTGCCGCGGAAACGTCGTGGGCGTGATTTTTTGAGCACCTTCATCGTGCATAAACGCGAAGTGTGCAGCCTCCGTAAGTACTTCTTGACGAGATCGGATGATCCATTCTACATGGACGTCATTTCGTGTGGTAAAGGGCTGACCCCTCTATCTTCAGCCAACGAGCAGAGGCAAGGCCCGGCAGTACAGAGCATTTCCGACTGTGAGACCGTATGGAAGGAGAAGGAGCTCCATGGGAGGTTCTATAAGGCTTTCATGAGACTTTCGTAGACACGGTCGCCTCCCTCTACTGGCTACCGTTCGGTGACCTCCGGGGAAACCGAGGGTTTTGTGTGTGCGATACTGGATCAGGTTATTAAGACCAACAACTATCGGAGATACATCCTAAAGGATGGTGCCGTCAGCATCTGTAGAGCGTGTCGCCATACAGGTTAGTTACTTAGGCATGTCATCTCCGGTTGTTCGGCGTTTCCTAACTCTGAGTACTTGCACAGAAAACCTAGTAGCCAGGATTCTACACTAGGATCTCGCTCTGAAATACGGTCTCGTGCATCGGAAACTACTTTATTATAAGTACTTGCCGGAAGTCGTGCTCGAAAATGACCGCGCCAAGTTCTACTGGGACCGAACCATCATCACCGACAGCACTATTCTTGCGACGAAGGATAGGATTTTGGTTCAAGGATATTTTTGGTCGACGTTACGATTTCGTATGACGAGAACCTGGTGAAAGCCGAAACAGATAAGCAAACAAAATATCTGGACCTTGTTCACGAGGTGACCGACATGAGTGGTGGTCTACCGACCGAAATTATTCCCGTAGTCATCTCTTCAACGGGCTAATTCCGGTCAGTCTCTCGGTCATCTGAGGCGACTCGGACTCCGTGACGGAACACTCCGGGCTCAAATGCAGAGGGTAATGTTCCTCGATACCGCCCGCATCGTCGCCATCGGTTTGTTTCCCTTTCCCTCTAACCCTCGGTCGTTTGGTCTTTTTTTTTTTATAGGATAGGGTAACAAACGAGCACACAGTCCACCTGATGGTAAGTGGTTGCTGTGACCCATAGACATCTTCATCTATCCTTAATAAAGAATCAAAATGCAGATGCGTTGTCACCCGTGAGGACTAAGATGGAATGCCTCTTTTCCAGTAAAAAGGGTCTCCAGTTCTCTACACTCACCATACGAAACACAGCAGCGTTAAGCTGCTATTTTACGCTGGTATTCTGTGAGAGCGTGGTCGTTCCCCGGTCGAGCCGACCCATTCGTGCTACAATTATACTACTAATATAGCTGCAGCATGGCTCTACCACGTATCTCCCCTGCCGAAGGCTCCCATCTGTACGTTCATGTATATTTATCATTTTCTTATATATATTTATTAAGCCTAACCAGATGAGAATACTATATAAATACCCATAATAATGTAAAAATAATTATACATCCTACATGAGAATACTACTAATACCCCATAATAAAGGTAGCATTATTTTACGTGGTAGAGCCACGCTGCAGCTATATGACAGTTGTAGCACGACTGGGTCGGCTCGACCGGGGTAGACCACGCTCTCACGGAATACCAGCTTAATGCTGCTGTGTTTCGTATGGTGAGTGTAGAGAACCGGAGACCCTTTTTACTGGAAACGAGGCATTGACGACGCATCTGCATTTTGAATCTTAATTGAGGATAAGTGTAGATGACTATGGGCCACGGCATCCACTTACCATCAGGTGGACTGTGTGCTCGTTTGTCACACTATTATATAAAATAAAAATAAATAAAATAACTACTATAAAGGAGTTAAATCCATGCGACTATAGACTTGTAATGATATAAGAATTATTGGGTAATTGGCATAGATTTAAAGAACATAGCGATTTAATGAAAATTTAAAATGAGTTTATATTTTTACGTAATAATTTAACTACTAAAAAACGAAGTGAAATTGACAATGAAACGAATATAAAACCGTATACTCGTAGTTCTCAGATAATTGCGTCGTCCACTTGGGATTTAATGGTGCAATTTTCCCGAGTGTTATACTCGGGATTTACAACCTATGTTCCAGGAATGAATAATTAACTACACTTTTGAATAAACATGCTATTAGACAATATCTATGACATATTTATTTTCCCATGTCCTGTTTTTCTTCTATTTATTTGATAAACATCTTACATTACTACAATTGATATTTTACGGTATAACCTCACAGAATACCAGCGTAAAATAGCAGCTTAACGCTGCTGTGTTTTGTATGGTGAGCGTAGAGAACCGGAGACCCTTTTTACTGGAAAAGAGGCATTCCATCTTAGTCCTCAAGGGTGACAACGCATCTGAATTTTGATTTATTTAATTGAGGATAGATGTAGATGTCTATGGGTCACAGCAACCACTTACCATCAGGTGGACTGTGTGCTCGTTTGTCACCGTATCCTATAAAAAAAACCATGTAATGGCGGTGTAAAAATACCCACCACCCCATATCATCCCGTGCGTGTCGTAAGTGGCAACAGAGGGAAACTAAAACAGTAAATGGGCAGCAGCATCTTCCTGATAACAGCTGAATAAACATAAAAATCTGCGGTTGTCAACCCACCTGCCACCCGTGGCAACTATGGCAAAATCCTCCCAGGGAGGCAATCTATTGGGAGGACTATGTTCAGCAGTGGACTTTTAATAGCTGTAATTCATATGTGGTAGAGCCATACGTAGTACAGTTGTAGCACGAATGGGTCGGCTCGACCGGGGTAGGTCCACGCTCTCACAGAATACCATCGTGAAATAGCAACTTAATGTTGCTGTGTTTCGTTTGGTGAGTGTAGAGAACCGGAGACGCTTTTTTCTTTAAAAGAGGCATTCCATCTTAGTCCTTACGGCTGACAACGCATCTGCTATTCGCTAACGAGTATAGATGTAGATGTTTATGGGCCACAGCAACCACTTACCATCAGGTGGACTGTGTGCTGGCTTGTCACCCTTATCCTATAAAAAAAATAGAATAGAGTAGGTATTAACGTAAGCTATACAGCTTTACCGTATACAGATAAACCTTGAACCCACTAAATAATACATTTCGTTTACGTTACGAAAAATTACAAATATACACACGAATTTGACGTCACCAACCGGTACGTATTGAACGGAGATATACGTATATTAATACATCCATTGTTTGCGACAGTACAATGTTGACAAGGGTACGAAACTCACGTAATCAAAGGAAGGAACTGTACATACAGCTACCTTTCCTACCCATTAGTTAAATAGACGTGGGTGTGGTACAAACGAAAGGTATGAGCGTTAGGTTTACGCTTTTTAGGGGGTTCCGTACCCAAAGGGTATCCAACAGGACCCTATTACTAAGCATCCGCTGTCCGTCCGTCCGTCCGTCTGAAGTTGAAATTTTCACAGAATGTGTATTTCTGTTGCCGCTGTTACAACAAATAATAAAAATAAAAATTAATTAAAGATTAAAAGGGGCTCATCTACTAGAAACGTGTATTGCGATGGTACGGAACCCTTCATGCGCGAGTCCGACTCGCACTTGGCCGGTTATTTCTGTCTGCATTAGGAAATTATTAATCGCATTTATACGTGCTGATTTAACACGTGTTCGACATTGAAGGAAAGCACTGTGAGGAAATTTGCATGACTGAACAATAATTATTATACAGGATTATTTTGCAATAACCGGTCAAATTTGCACAGAAGGTTCAGAATAAGTAATGTAAGCAAACGGTGAAGGAAAATTAATTTTAAAAATCTCTAACATTCTGTCCTTTTTATCTTTTAAATTCAAAATGCATGGTAATGCATTATTTTAACAAAGTAAACAAAGTAGTAAACAAAGTGGTCGATCGGTAGCCAAAGACGTTCTTGCCCATAAATCACATTCAATTTGGGCTAATTTCAAATAAAAGTGTTATTTACTCATATTTTCAAAAACTGCAATAATGGTATATCATTATTTATATATTTGAACTTAAGAGGATTGTGAAGCTGTAAATATTCATACAAAAAGCGATCACTTTTTTCCCCGTAAACATAATAATATTTCATATTTTTTGGAAATGTTGTAGATAATATAATGAAAAACTAGGTCCGTACGTTTTTATTTAAAAAAATATTGCGTACGATGTAAGTTATTAGAATCTAAATATCTAAATTTTTGGCTTAAAAACTTCCTCAAGCGTTTTTATTTTTTATAATTAAACTGAAGTACTAAAAAACAAAAACGTACAGACCTAGATTAAGGTGTACTGACTCTAATAAAATCAAAATTGTCTCATTTTGTAAAGTTTTAGGGGGGTGAAAACTGAAAACGTTATTGCCCTAAACAATATTCCAAAAACGAAATGTAGGCAATAGCTTCCAAGATTTGCAACTCTCTCTATCACACGATACGGCGATACAGAGCGAGCGGTATGAAACAGATAGCATTTTTGAAAATACCTGATCGCGCCACGTATCGACTCTTCACAATCCTCTTAAGTTTAAAATTTGGCTAGTCCTTGAAAAATAACCCTGTATTCCAAGGACTTATGAAGTTCGTTAACACGCATTGGTGTAAGGCGGTCGATTCACCTGTCCTAAACCCTACCTGAAATGAGAGTGGTGCCAATGCCAAGCTCACTGTAGTTAGGTTATTACTTAAGTTTAGATGACGTGTAGACTAAACCGTACTGGAGCTCTGTTACAGACTCTTACTTACTCTATTGCTCATTCTTTAAAAAGCTAGTGAGTAACGTTGAGATAAGAGCGATATTAAACAGTTATTTTATATCTTTCATTTTCCATTAATAATTTCGTGTGAAGGCGGATTGTGTCTGTAATATTTCGTTCGTCGTTCCCTGGTGTTGTGTTCATACGAAAGTATTTTATACATCTGTATCGTTCAATGTCAAAAAACAAATAAAGAGCGTGAAAACAAAACAAAATGATCAATGAATAAAGCCAGATTGCTACTTTTCGTTTTCACATTTCAATAACTTTATTTAATTCTCATTCTAAAAATTATAATGATTTTCACTCACATACGAGGACGACTTTGAGAGTTTTTAGAACTGACCACTTGTAAACGATATAATAAAAAAAATAAGTTCGAATTTTGAAAATGGAACTTTTTGCCAATATTATTGTGTATGTATTTTATTAATTTGTCATTTGTTTACGATTTACCGGCAAATTGAAAATTGTCTTCGTCACGTCAGCATGAATTTAACGCGAGAAAATTTTCGTACAATGATTTGAATGAAGTTTTTATGACTTCGATGTCATTTAAGTCAACAAGAAAGTTATGATAGACTTCGATTGGCCTTTCACTATGAAGCCCCATCTCTTGCCACTGTTTACAACTGGTTTAATGAGTTTAAACGTCGCATTAATCTCACCGATGATCTGCGTGAGGACGGCCTTCTACGGCGACGACTGAAGATAACATCAGTATTGTGCGGCGTATGATAGAGACTGACAAAAAGTGACTTATCAGCAGATTCGGACAAGTTTAGGACATCGGTATGAGTCAAGTGCAAAATCCTACATAAACATTTAGCGGTCAGGAAGCTTTGTGCCCGATGAATACCTCATAATTTGACAGAGGCCCAAAACTCCGTCGTGTTGATTAGTGTCGTGAAATTCAAAGATTTAACGGAGGTGACTCAAATGCTGTGTTCGACATACTTACGGGTGACGAAAGCTGGATTTATTGTTATGATCCTGAAACTAAGAGACAGTCTGCTGTCTGGGTGTTTTCTTCCGAGGAGTTGCCAACTAAAGTGAAGAGAGGTCGAAGCGTGGGAAAAAAGATGGTGGCCTCGTTCTTCGGAAGGACAGGTCATTACGCAACAATTGTTTTAGAGGATCGAAAAACAGTTACTGCAGAGTGGTACACTAACAATTGTTTGCCACTTGTCTAGGAAAAAATTCGGGAGAAACGACCTCGCAGAACGCCTCGTCGCACACCGCCAAGCAAACAATCGACTACTTGGCGACGTCAGACGTGGAATTACTGGGTCACCCGCCCTATAGCCCCGACCTCGCACCTTGTGATTTTTATTTATTTCCGAAAATAAAAGAAAACTTCGAGGAAAACGTTTTATGGACGCCGAGGAAGCAGTGGCTGCGTTTCAAAATGCCGTCGAAGAGACCCCTAAGGACGAGTGGGCAAAGTGCTTTTCTCAGTGGTTCCATCGGATGCAGCGATGTATCGATTTAAATGGACACTATTTTGAAAATATATAATAAAACTAATAACTTGCTAGTTTGTTCAGTTTTTGATTTTCTAAGAACTTTCAGTGTCACCCTCGTAAGATGATAAAGAAGCCATTAGGAACAAGGTATTTCATAAAATTACACAACCTGTGTAGATGAAAAATTTTTCCACTTCTTAAAATACAGAATCATTCATAAAATAACTAATTAAGGCACAAGACAAGATTGCAATATTTCGGAATATTACTCAGAACAATCGTTAACTAAAATTAAGGTATCTTTTTCAACCCGAAAATCTAAAGCTCACAAAGCTTTCGGAGCAAAAGAATACTTGAAATTGTATAGCTAGAAGAACTCGAAGAAACATTTAGATTATTCGGTAAATCTCATTAATCGCGTTTACGAAAACACTATAATACTTTCTGATTGGCTAAAGTCTATATTTTGACTTTACCCACAACAATCAATAATCCTTAAATTTCACATTATTATCACACATTATTCTCAATATGCCATGTTCTCAAACTGTTTTTAGAAGTTATTCCTTTCTTTATAGGATAATGAGACTAACAATCACACAGTCCACCTAATCGTAAGTAGTTGCTGTGATCCAACTACGAATCAAAATGCAGATGCGTTGTCATCCGTGAGGACTAAGACGTAATGCCTCGTTTCCAGTAAAAGGGTCTCCGGTTCTCTACACTCACTATACGAAACACAGCAGCGTTAAGCTGCTATTTTACGCTGGTATTCTGTGAAAGCGTGGCCTTCCCTGGTCGAGCCGACCCATTTTTTTTTCCATATTTCACAGCTGTTTAGCTAACTGTGAAGCGACATTATCTAACAAACCAACAATCAATTTAGATTTCGGTCTGGACAATCAACTAGAGTCGCATTCTCTGGATATTAAGTTTTGCTAGAACGTAAATTGTGAATTTTTTTTTTGCTTTATCCAATACCATGAATTATACATACAAAGGAATTTAACATACAAAAGTCATTGACGTACTTAAGGCCTCCAGATATAAAAGTGATAGAATCTTTATTGGAAAGAAGAAGCCAATGGTCAGCTATCAATACTTACATAATACAAACAACGGCTCACATACTTTTTGTATACACTTGAGCTCTAAAAATCTAAGTAAAAATATTTTATTCACTTTAAGCTTAATTAAAACTCCGAATAACGTCAAAATCTACTACCAATTCCAAAACCGATCTCTTCAAAGAACAAACGCCAAGAAACTCGAAAGTTATTGTTTTTAGTGTGATTTTAAAGAAATAAAATGTAATTACATTTGACATTAATTATAATTCATCATTCGTAATCAATAAACTGCACACATCCACTGCTGGACATAGGCCTCCTCCAATTAATGCCACAAAACACGGTCCTGAGCTACCTGCATGTATAGATTTCTGCATGTCTTACCATGTCGTCACTCCATCTAGTATAGAGCCGCCCTATACTTCTTTTACTGGTACAAGGCTGCCACTTGTGTTTCTTTTACAATAAAAATTCATTGAAATTATGTTGGTAATAAGATAAATTAGGTTGGTATTATTTTTTATAGAAAGGTGTCAAACAAACACACATTCCATCTGACGGTGTGAATGCCGCGGCCAGTAGACACAAAAATGTATCATTGATTAAGAAACAAAATGCAGATGCGCTGTCAACGCTAATAGTATGGTGAGCATTCAATGAGTTATGCTGCTATTTCATGCTGGTGTTTTAAGTTCTGTGATAGGGATCCTTCTCCGGTCGAACCGATTAAGAATCAAAATGCAGATGCGCTGCCAACGCTAATGGTATGGTGAGCATTCAATGAATTATGCTGCTATTTCATGCTGGTGTTTTAAGTTTTGTGATAGGGATCCTTCTCCGGTCGAGCCGATTAAGAATCAAAATGCAGATGCGCTGCCAACGCTAATGGTATGGTGAGCATTTAATGAATTATGCTGCTATTTCATGCTGGTGTTTTAATTTCTGTGATAGGGATCCTTCTCCGGTCGAACCGATTAAGAATCAAAATGCAGATGTGCTGCCAACGCTAATGGTATGGTGAGCATTCAATGAATTATGCTGCTATTTCATGCTGGTGTTTTAAGTTCTGTGATAGGGATCCTTCTCCGGTCGAGCCGATTAAGAATCAAAATGCAAATGCGCTGCCAACGCTAATGGTATGGTGAGCATTTAATGAATTATGCTGCTATTTCATGCTGGTGTTTTAATTTCTGTGATAGGGATCCTTCTCCGGTCGAGCCGATTAAGAATCAAAATGCAGATGCGCTGCCAACGCTAATGGTATGGTGAGCATTCAATGAATTATGCTGCTATTTCATGCTGGTGTTTTAATTTCTGTGATAGGGATCCTTCTCCGGTCGAACCGATTAAGAATCAAAATGCAGATGCGCTGCCAACGCTAATGGTATGGTGAGCATTCAATGAATTATGCTGCTATTTCATGCTGGTGTTTTAATTTCTGTGATAGGGATCCTTCTCCGGTCGAGCCGATTAAGAATCAAAATGCAGATGCGTAGTCAACGCTAATGGTATGGTGACCATTCAATGAATTATGCTGCTATTTCATGCTGCTGTTTTAAGTTCTGTGATAGAGATCCTTCTCCGGTCGAGCCGATCCATTCATGATGCAAATATAATGCACTACAGCATGGCAGACCCCCGAATTATAACTACAATTTATTTAAAGGCTGGTATGGTGACTCGTTGCCAATTGTGGTCTCTAACTACCATACAAATTCATTACAGCATTTGGGTGATAAATGACCGCCACCGGTCCAATTGATGACAAGTAGCTTTGCAGCCCACAGACACTCGCAACCAACTTACAATAACAAAGGTCAGATGCAATGTCACCCTTGGAAACAAAAAGGAAACCCTTGATAGTGGCGTAGTATTGGAAGCTGCCCCACGGGACCGCTAGAGCCAAAAATGCCACCCTAACCTAATTTTATGATCTTTAAAAGTTAAACCTGGTATTTTGTATTGTATTTTCTATACTCACCCTATACTTCGCAAGTACTTGGGTGTGTGTAAATATACCTTTATTTACAGAACTTTCAAAGCTAGATGTTCGTAAAGTTTTAATCAAAGGTATTTAAAAACAGTGAAGATTTCAGATGTTTTGAGATTTTAATGACATTATTGAAAAAGATATAGCGGGATTTTTGGAAATTGATCTTTATTCCCAAAATGCCGCCCCTAATATTTGCCGTCCGGAGCCCCCCAACCCCATGGCATCCCCGTCCTCGCCCTACTACGCCTAACATACAACTAACTGCACAACTGTTTACCGTTGTCCACCTAGCGGTAGAAATAAGTAACAGTTTTACTTTGTTATAAAATAGTTTGGATTATATTTTCATCCTCCGTTTCTCGAAACAGGTCCATATCCAGCAATGTTTTTTACAGGCTGAAGAAGAAGAGGTATTTTATTCTCGACTAGCTGATACCCGTGACTTCGTCCGCGTCGCTTGATATATTAACAAAGTTTTCGTATGTGCGAAGGAAAAAACATCAAAAAACAAAAATCTTAGTAAACAATGTCATTCGTTGCTCCGTTTGTGGCTAAAATATATAAATTATCTGGGTTAGTAACGCGAGAGCAAGCGACGTACAGTGAAAAACTCCGTATAAAAATCGTTGTTTCTTAAAACTTTAATAACATTATATTAAATGAAGATAGCACGATAATTTTTTTTTAGATAAGGGCCATGTGTTTAAGAAATAAAACTTAAAAACCAAACTAAAATCTATCCAGTAGTTTTTCCGTGATTCACGCACAACTGCAAACGTTTATCATTTTGTTTATATAGAAAATGCTGTCCCCTAATATTTGCCTATATAAGTACACATACACTTTTTTATAAAAAAAAGTGTGTGTGTACTTATATACGCACGTAGGAAGTTATATTTCTTTAGCGTAACAAAACAAAAAAACTTGAAAGGCTACTCACTGAAGTTGTCGCTTTTAGGTGTCAGTGCGCGCGCATCGTAACAACTTCATGGTGTCGTTTTTAGGTGTCGGTGTGCGCGCGCATCGTTATAAATTCACTCGCATCATTTTTCCCAAACGCCCCAAAAGAAGTATAACTTCAATAGTTTAGACTATATTTTCATCCTCCCTTCCACCCTCCAGCAATGGTTTTTTACAGGCTAAAGAAGAAGATGTATTGTATCCTCGATATTAGTAATTATTACCCCGTAGCCGTAGAATTTAATAGTTGAACGTGGCATTCCTTGGGGGAGGCCTATGTTCAGCAGTGGACTTGTGAAGGGCTGTAATGATGATGATGACTAAGTGTAGTGTCGGTGTAAGAGAATCC
This sequence comes from Parnassius orleans, assembly GCA_029286625.1. Taxonomy (NCBI): domain Eukaryota; kingdom Metazoa; phylum Arthropoda; class Insecta; order Lepidoptera; family Papilionidae; genus Parnassius; species Parnassius orleans. Next base: position 3,978,197 of record JAGSMP010000058.1, read on the forward strand.
ACTAACCCATATTATCACGTCCGAAGAAAGCGAGAGAGAGATGACACAAGATATGTGCAGCACCATCTTCCTGAACACAACTCAAAAAATAAAAATACTGCTATTTTAACCCTCCCATAGGGAAGCAACCTAATAGGGGGGCCTTAGTTTAGCGGTGGATTTTTGAGGTTGTAATGAAATGATAAATGATGAAACTCTTGCCTATATCACTCACCTTGCTCGCAGACGTAGCCCGCGACGGTTATCCCCAGGCCCAACGCGGAATCCTTGTTCAGCTCTACTTGATAACTCAGCGTCTCCGGCTCCTGCTGCCTCTTACCGCCATGTCTAGTGGGAGCCTGTGAAAGTTTGAAAGCTATTATTGTTTGAATCTTTGTCAATGTCAAAAAATCTATTTGGAATGTTAATTAAAAATTACAAATTTAGTGTGTAAATGTACATGCATTAACGTTATATATAATAATGTCCTCTAAACCGATTTTTGTCACGGCGGCCAGTCTCAAAAAAACTTGTCATCTGTCTAGAAGAGGATTATAGTGCCCAACACGATTAGAGAGAGATCAGACGCAGGAGCAACGGTTTTTCGTGCTTTCCGAGGCACGGGGGTGGAACATCGTCAACTTCCTGACTCCGGACTGACTGAGAATTTCTTGAGAGAAAAACCCAATAACTGATTCTGGGCTGACTGATCGGCAATCGCTGTTACCACAAGTAGAACAACGAGGCAGTCAACGTTATATATAGTTTAACGCGATAAAGATATTAATTATTTATTGGGAATAGACCGGACATCCATCAACATCTTGAAAAATAGCCTTCTATTGTCATGCTGCAGTGTATTATATCAATTATCAAATAGCGGAACTAAGTTCCAGAGTCTTTAGGAAAACCTTACTCTATCACTAGTTATTTAATAAATTACTAAATACATATTTACTAAAAATATATTTTATTTATTTACATAACATAATATACAATATTATATTATATACAATATTAAAAAACTATAATAAAAAAAACGAACACAAATAACTTAATTATCATAGAGTCCTACTCCCCGCGGTATCGCGCCAAGAACGCTGGCTGCGTTTGCGTCCTCGCTGAATGGCTGTACTTAGCCTTTGAGCGAGAAATTTAAATTTAAAAACAAAGTGTGTGTGTACGTATGTACGCACGTAGGAATTTATACTTCTTTAGTGTAACAAAACAAAAAAACTTGAGAGACGAGATGAGAGAGAGAATTACCCACTGAAGTTGTCGCTTTTAGGTGTCAGTGTGCGCGCGCATCGTAACAAATTCATGGTGTCGTTTTTAGGTGTCGCTGTGCGCGCGCATCGTAAAAATTCACTCTCATCATATTTTCAACGCCCCAAAAGAAGTATAACTTCAAAAAAGATATTTCATTAAAACAAATTAATCTTCATTACTAATTATTAACTTAAAGATTCATTTTCAATCTTTATGTTTAACTAGCGACCCGCCCTTGCTTCACCTGAGTTGAGTCTATCAATGATTCGTCATTTAAGTTTAAAATCTATCAAGGACTATTTAGTTCACAAACTTTTCGATTTCACAAAGAACAACTCCAAGATTCTAGTTAAAATATAGCTTAGATCACTTCTGGCGTTGTATAATATCTCTATCTGTTAGTGAAGTTTCAACACAATGGGTCCAGTCTTCTATACAAATAAATAAAATTGAAGTGTCTGTTTGTAATGTCAAAATAACAGCTTTTTACTAAATGCATATGAAAGTATTTACGGTATTTATAACAAAAAAAAAAACAATTTTTATAATTTTTGTCTGTCTGTCTATTTGTTCCGGCTAATCACCGAAACGGCTGGACCGATTTTGACGAAATTTTCACTGGTAGATAGCTGATGTTATAAGGAGTAACTTAGGCTATTTTTGTTTCAGTAAAAGAATTATGGTTCCGCGCAAAAAAATTAAAACCCATGAAATCCAATCGTAACAAAATCCACGCGGGTGAAGTCGCGGGGAACAGCTAGTTGAATAATAAAAGAATAGGGCGTCCCCCACTAGATGGAGTGACGACCTGGTAAGATATGCAGGAAGTCGATGGATGCAGCTGCCTCAAGACCGTGCTTTGTGGCATTCCTTGGAGGAGGCCTACGTTCAGCAGTGGACTTGTGAAGGGTTGTAATGATGGTAATGATGACTGACATGAATACGATCTTAATCATATTACAGCAGACATGGAGTAAAACTAATTTTACGGATTTTATCGCGTTTAATTTAAAATTTTAACCATGTAACATTTAATTCCATCCAAGGTTATTTTATTGCAAGTGTAATTTGCGTAAATATAAGAAATCATTACAGCGTACATTTTAATTTTATTTATACGTATAGATATGTACAATATGGTATAAATAAATACGTTAATTATAGCATGAAACGTTGTCAAAAAGACAAACTCTAAGTAATAACGGCAACAGAGACAAGTTAAATGAGAATAGTTTCCGTATAACTGGCATCGAGCAAATGAAACTTACGCTGTGATATGTTTTGACCCAAGTTTAAGTTGACTGCCAACGAAACGAAACACGGTGTATATCTCAGTTATCTTTATAGACCGGCTTCCATACCCTATTAAGTTACTATCAATCGATCTATCCATCTATCTATTACAGCCTATAAATGTCTACATAAGCCTCCACTACTGATAAGCCAATGTTTAGCAGTGGGGGGACTGACCATAGTCGCTTCTTTATATAATAACGGTGACACACGAGCACACAGTCCACCTGATGGTAAGTGAATGTTGTTGCTCATAGATACCTGCATTTATCGTCAATCAAATTTGAAAATGCAGACGCGTTGTCACCCGTGAGAACCAAGATGAAACGTCTTGTTTACAGTAAAAAAGGTATCCGGTTCTCGACACTCACCATATAAAACAGACCATTAAGCTGCTATTTTACGCTCGTATTCCTCGAGAGCGTGGTCCTACCCCGCTTGAGCCGATCTATTAGTCTCACAACCATAATATAGCTGCAGCGTGGCTCTACCACATATCATTGGTCGGCTCGAGCAGAGATAGACCACGCTAAGAAATAATACCAACGTGAAACAGGTGAATAATGCTGTTCTACCCGCATAATTGAATATCAAGAACCATAGACTCGTTTTACAGGTAACGAGCCATCCTATCTTAGTTCTGTGGGGTGACAACGCATTTGCATTTTATTTTTAACCGAGGATTGATGTGGATGTCTATGGATCACAGCATCCATAGACACCGCCGTCGAGCCGACCCATTCGTACAAACATAATATAGCTGCAGCGTGGCTCTACCACGTGTAATCGGAATCGCTACTCTTGTCAGTCGGGTTGACAACCTCAGTCTTATTAACTTGGGCTGTTATCAGGAAGATAAACGTCTAACTACTAACTAAATCTCCTGTTACAGGTTTTCCCTGTCATCTCTTACAGCACCCTCAGGTTGATATGTGGTAAAGCACGGTCGTGGTGCAGGATTTTTTATTGCTTTGCATTTTTAAACTTAATTCCCATCATAAAAAGTTTTATTTCTATTGCAACTAAGATAGTTTTAGGACCTTTTGAACAGTATTTGTGATTCGAAAACCGAGTTTATTCTCAAGTTGTTAAAGTTCACATTTGTATGGATTGTAATAATTTGAAATTCTTCTTGCTACGCGATCACGCCATAGTTGATACCCTTACTACGCTGCTACATGGCTATTTTCTATCGAGTAGAAATAGTTTAAAGATAGCCCGATGTATGATATCTAAAGTTTCAACACTAACAACCAGAATACAATCCCTACCGGCAATAATGAAAATGAACGACAATTTAAGGGTCCTATTACACCGAGGCTACGGTTAAGCAACATATTATGTTAGATGGTGGAATAACTATCTTATTTCCAACTAATATTATAAAAATGTGATAGTTTGTATGGGTGTTTGGATGATTGCATGTTTGTTACTCAATCACGCAAAAACTTCTGAACGGATTTCGATGATTCTTACAATATTTTAGATTACAAATCAGGTTAGGACAAATATTTTTTCTAAAAAATAACGTGTGTGTGTACTTATGTACGCACGTAGGAAGTTATACTTCTTTAGCGTAACAAAACAAAAATAACTAACAATAACTATTTTAAATATAGTTATCAGTTCCCACGAAAACTTGAGAGACAGTTACCCAATGAAGTTGTCGCTTTGAGATGTCAGTGTGCGCGCGCATCGTAACAACTTCATGGTGTCGTTTTTAGCTGTCATTGTGCGCGCGCATCGTAAAAAATTCACTCTCATAATTTTTCCCAAACGCCCCAAAAGAAGTATAACTTCAAAAACTTAAATCAATTAAATTGTGTTAAAAGTGTACCAGTCCATCTGTTATTCATTGAGTAGCTTCTGAACAACTTAACCGGTTGAGGTCATATTTACACATAATATGTAGGTATTGCTTAGACGACGTTTCATAACTATCCGACAGATGGCCCTGTTGTCAAATTATAAACAAGTACTATAGTAACTATATTACTATATTTATGGACATAAATGAATCATCTTCACAACATGTGTTGTTTAGTGCCGAAAAAGAAAACCACTAAATCTGGACCCTGATGTTTATGGTCAAGTTATTAATAAGTTTTATACTTACACTTTTTTCTTTTCTTTTCTTTCTTTCCTTTTTTTGTAACACTGAACTTCCGTAGTGAATAGGGAATTAATCATCGCATCTATTACTGAAAAGAATAGAATAATGTCTGCCTGACCAGCTAGTCATAGATATGGCCGAACAAAAAACCTAGACCGATGACACAAAAGCTCTTTTCATTGAAGATTGAGTACTTACATTTCTACGAGATAATACCATAATTTCTATGAACAGGTGAATGCAAATAATTTATGCTTACCTTAGCGGTGGTGGTTGGGGCTCAGGGGGTGCAATGATCAGCGGCGGCGGTCGGGGTGAGGGAGCGAGAGCACCACGGGGCACCACAGCCACTATCGAGGCTACGGGCTGCAAAAAAGGGTAATTTATAACAACAAAGTGAGACACTATCAACGTGGTAGAGTCGCGCTGCAGCTATATTATGAATGCAGCACGAATTGGTCGGCTCGAGCGGAGATACACCACACTTAGAAAGAATACCAGCGTGAAATAGTTGAAGAATGCTGCTGTACTTCGTATAATGAATTTCAAGAACCATAGACCCTTTTTACAGGTAACGAGCCATTCCATTTCAATCCTAAGGGGTGACAACGCATTTGCATTTTAATTATTAGTCGAGGATGGATGTAGATGTCTATAGATCATAGCATCCACTTACCATCAGGTGAACCGTGTGCTCGTTTGTCACCAATATTCTATAAAACAACACGATTAACGTGGTAGAGCCAGCTGCAGCTATATTATGGTTGCAGCACGAATTGGTTGGCTCGAGCGGAGATAGATCATGATATCAAATCAAAAATCATACAGATAGAATACCAGCGTAAAATAGTAGCTTAATGCTGCTGTGTTTCGTATGGTGAGTGTAGAGAAACGGAGACCCTTTTTACTGGAAAAGAGATCTTAGTCCTCACGGTTGACAACGTATCTGCATTTTGATTCACAAACGAGGATAGATATAGATGTCTATGGGCTACTGCAACCACTTACTATCAGGTGGACTGTGTGCTCGTTTGTCACCCTTGTCCTATAAAAAAAAATAGATTACGCTCAGACAGAATACCAGCGTGAAAAAACAGCATAACGTTGCTGTATTTCGTATGGTGAGTGACTAAAACCGAAGACCCCATTTACAGCTAGATAGATAACACTTTATTGTACGCCAAAAAAAATATGAACAAAAAAGGAGAAAATAATAATTTGGTACAATGGGCGGCCTTATTGCTAAAAGCGATATCTTCCAGACAACCTTTGGATGGGCAGGATTGCAAGAAAACATTAAAAACATGTCTGTGGTTTGGCGACAACAGTAACATTATTTTTATTATAAACCATAAAATAGTAATATAAATGGATACTACAAAATGTTATATAAGTACATAGATATACAAGTAACGAGGCATTCTTTCTCAATCATGAGTCATATCCCACTTACCATCAGGCAGGGCGTGTGCTCCTTTGTCACCCTTACATCTATAAAAATCACATACATTTTTATAGAAAGGTGACGAACTCGAATATAGTCTATATGAAGGTAAGTAGATACATCTACATCTATCATTGACTTAGGCCCGTATTAATAAACGTTACTCAACGACGAACTCAAGTGCGTAATCATTTGATACGCCCTCATTACGAAATCAGAATCTCAAGATCGTTGCTTATTAATAAACACATAAAAACAGTATCTCAAAACGCTGTACTTAGGAATACTGTTCTGTGACTTGCACTCAAGTATACACACTTGAGAGTCGAGTTTCCTTTATTAATCAGTGTGGCACTCAGCTGATATCGTAAACCTAAACAGCATCTTGAGATATGTTTATTAATAAGATCATAACCTCAAGATTGTACTCAAGTGCGTGTACTTGAGCTGAGTAACGTTTATTAATACGGGCCTAAGAATCAAAATGCAGATACGTTGTCAACCTTGAAGACTAAGATGCAATGCGTCGTTTCCAGTAAAAAGGGTTCTCGGTTCTATAAACTCACCATCCGAAACACAGCAGCATTAAGCTGCTATTTCACGCTGGAATTCTGTGAGAGCGTGGCCCTACCCGGGTCGAATCGGCCCAATCGTGCTGCAGCTATGTATAGCTAGCAAAACTACTGTGTGGCTCTACCCCGTAATAAATTTATTACTTACTAGGTCTGCCAAGTTTGAAATAAGTTAGTTCACAACAGAATAATTAATCTTGACCAAAATTAGAAGATCGATGTTTCCTTATGGTCAGTAGACATAGCAGTTCTTTTTTTATAGAATAACGGTGCCAAACGAGAACACAGTCCACCTGATGGTAAGTGGTCCCATAGACATTTTCATCTATCCTCGATTAATAATCAAAATGCAGATGCGTACAACCCCTGAGGACTAAGATGGAATGCCTCGTTTCCAATAAAAAGGGTCTGCGGTTCTCTACACTCACCATAAACACAGCAGCATTGAGCTGCTATTTTACGCTGGTATTCTGTTAGACCGTGGTCCTACATCAGTCGAGCTGACCCATTCGTGCTACTACCATAATATAGCTGCAGCGTGGCTCTACCATATGATTTTTTTTTTGGATACTAGTTGCTTCATTATAATAAAGGAGTATATAATATATGTGTTCTATCTCTTAGGACTTCAATAGAATCCTACGAGATTAATATGTTACCAAATCATCCGATAGCGGTAGGTCTTTCATTACCACCATAGATATAAAAAAGAATTATTTTTATATTTCTATGATTACCACTATGGCCCAAAGATTTTTTTATAAATACTCATAGAAGGCTAATTCTTAAACTGTAACTTCGTACTCATTGAAAGCCCCCCGGGCGGAATAAACGAAATATGTGACAACAAACATCTGTGTTACCGTGTAATGGTGGTATAATAATATCCAATACCCTAAATCGCCTCGTGAGTCTCGTAATCAATGATGAATGGATTTAGAAAGGAAATTTACTGATGGATTTTAAAGAACGCAACAATTACTAAATCGCCTGTTATTGTTGTGTTGCGTTCTTTAAAATCCACCAGTAAATTTCCTTCGGAATCCAAAAAGATTGTAGCCAAAATCTTTTTCTGAGATTGAGTCTTGGACTCAAAAAGAGAACCTAAAAGGTCAGTGAGTCGTTCTCCCTGTGCAGAGATGGAACAGATGGCTGACAGAAGTTCCCTTGGACAGTCTTGGCAAAACACCTTAATATAATTAGAGGAAGAGAAGAGAGCTTGAGCGAAAGCTTTAAATCTTTGAATTACGTCCAGCCAGTCAACGAAAGACGAAGACGTTCATTACAGCCATTCACAAGTCCATATCATCTTTCTGATAACAACCCAAAATGATAAAAAAGCGTGGCAACTATGTCAAAATACCTCTAAGAGACAATCTATGGGGGATACGTGTTTATGCACAAATATTAGGTCTGACTGGGATTGGATGAGCGAATCCGGGGGCAATTTTGGCAAATCTTTTCTACACCTCAAGCGGCCTTTTAACAAATGAAGAACAAGAATATTATGATGATATACTCACTCTATGATGCAATCGTTCCTCAATGATAGTCGGTGGTGGGGAAGGCGGCGTAGTGTCTTCGCATAGTGCCCCAAAACCATCATGGCCGGCCTCAGCCAGACTTCTTTCTAGCTCTATCGGGTCTGTTAAAAGTCTAGATGGCACCACCGGAGCTTGCGATGCACCCAGACTCTGAGAACAAAGAAATATTATTAAAATTATGAAGCCTCATTCCTAATATTTAGCATTGTAATCAGTTTTTTGTTCCTAAATGTCACCTGTCATAACTAAATATATTAAGCACTTGCTGGTACCCACGACTTCGTCGGCGTTGCTTGATATATTACCAAAGTTTTCGTATGTGCGAAAGAAAAAAATAAAAAGATCGCAAGCAAAAATATATTTTGATTACAAAATTTCTTTGTAAACAATGTTATTCGTTGCATGTAATGTTCACTGAACACGTAGTGCTTATAAAAATCGTTGTTTCTTAAAACTTTTACAATTTTATATTAAATGAAGATATCGCAATTATTTTTCTTTTAGATAAGGTCCAAGTGTCTAAGGAATAAAACTTAGAAAACGTAATTGAAATATATCCAGTAGTTTTCCATGATGCGCGCACAACTGCAAACATCTATCATTTTATTTATATATAATAGATTAGTAGATATAATAGATATTGTGTCAAGTGTGGTCTGGGGCTTATAGATCCTATGTTTATGTGGGGCTTAGAACATTATAAGTATAGTTACAGCCTAATGTACGTCAACCTAGGCGCAGGTCTCCTCTCATTTTTGAGAGGGTTTTAAGACAAGGCAGTTTCCATCGCGCTACCTCAATGTGTGTTATCGGACTTAACATGTCTTCAAATTTTTTAATTTTATTTTAATTGCTGGTTTTTTTCACCACGTTTACTTCACCGCGGAGCACGTAGTAAATCAACACATAAAAATGCAGTTAACAATTTTATTGGTGCTGGCCAGGATAGAACCTGGTTTGCTCGCGTACTGTAAAATTTACAGCAAGTGCTTAAGCCCCTGAGCTACCGCGTCTCTTTCCGTACTAGTGTTACTTGCCTAGCATGTCGTAAAAGGCGACTAATGGTTTACTGGGTCTGTTATTGTATAAGCTATGGGTTAGCCACATATCACTTCTTATACTCCCTTGCGTTGTCACCCCTGAGGACTAAGATGGAATGCCTCGTTTCCAGTAAAAAGGGTCTCCGGATCTCTACACTCACAATTCGAAACATGACAGCATTGAGCTGCTATTTTGCGCTGGTATTCTATGAGAACGTGGTTGTCTAATATTTAGTTTATTTTGTTTATCTAGTGGATAATAGATGGCGCCACTATTATTTTAAGACGCACTATAGTTGCGTTATTGTAAAGCCAGTAAGAAAATTATAATAATCATTTTCGCCCCATTCCGCTTGCGCCGTCGCTCCCGAGCGGTCGTGTGCTTGCGGGGTCCGCTGCCGACCGAGCACCCGTCCCCATACGGGTCTTCTCCTCGGTCGGCACAGTTTCAGAATAGAACGTCAGTCCTGTCCTGTCCCCTCGGCTGGCGCCGCCGCCTCGTGCGGTTGCGTTAGCTGACCGCTCTTCCGTCCCCGTACGGTTGGGTGCCTCCTCCACCCCGTCCTTGCACGGTCGAGTATTGCCCTCCCGCTCGGCTAGCACAGCCGCGCCCGTGCGGTTGTGCTTAGCTGTCTCGCCGTCGCGTGTTTCCGTTCCCATGAATATGGGTTCGGGCGACGGCGGGAGCATCCCTGTCTCCGCCAGCCGCCCCGTGCGGTTGTGTTGTGCGTCCCGCACTTGCCGTTGGACGGTGAGTGCCTGCCTCCTGTCCCCATCCGCCACGCCGCTGGCAGTCAGTTCGCACATGCGATTCCCACTCACATTCTCCAGCACCGTCGCACTTTGCGGCTGTGTTGGTTGATCCGCGCTTCTGTCCCCGGACGGTTGTGCCTCACGCCTCCTCTCCCGAGGGAGGTCGTCTCAGATGCGACTGTACTACAGCCTTCGGGCTAATGTCGATCCCAAGGTGGTGTTTAGTGGGTAGGCACTTCTTCAAAGTGAGTCCCACATAACCACGCAGCCGGCTGCGTGGTATGCCAGGAGCATTCACCACCTCCTCCCCGCTACCGGAGGGTGTCCTGCATTGGGCGCAAAAAAAATCGTTTTCGTTGGTAACCATAAATTACTGTATATATATATTTCATGTTTTCCATTTGTGCGGAAATAAGCAACGCCAAAGAAATAGTCAAGCGTTTTGAACTTGAACGCAAACGGATATTTAATTTATCCGATTTATATTTCAAAATCGATTTCAAAATCCGTTTTAAAAATCCGATTCAGTAGCGCTTAGCCACGCCAATTCGTTTGCGTATTTAGATTTCGTTTTATAAATTATAAATTATGCTTCAATCAGGCTTAGGACTAGCAGAAAGTTTTGTATGAAATTAAAAATCTCGCAAAGCAAATATAGACTTTAAGTACTTAGCATCATCATCATCATCATCATTACAGCCCTTCACAAGTCCACTGCTGAACATAGGCCTCCCCAAGGAATGCCACAAAGCACGGTCCCGAGCCACCCGCATCCATCGACTTCCTGCATGTCTTACCAGGTCGTCACTCCATCTAGTGGGGACGCCCTACACTTCGTCCGCCGGTACGAGGCCGCCACTCGAAACCTTTTTCCCATCGGTTGTCGGTTCTTCGAGCTATATGGCCGGCCCATTGCCACTTCAGCTTACTAATCTGTTGGCTATGTCGGTCACTCTGGTTCTACTGCGGATATCCTCATTTCTAAGTTTATCACGCAGTGAGACCCCGACATAGCCCTCTCCATAGCTCGCTGAGCGACCTTGAGCTTCCTCATCCGGCCAGCAGTGAAGGACCACGTCTCAGTTCCGTAGGTCATCACTGGCAACACGCACTGGTTGTACAGCCTCGTTTTCAAGTTTTGAGGTATACCTGACGAGAAGATGTGCCGTAATTTCCCGAACGCTGCCCAGCCGAGTTGAATCCGTCGATTGACCTCTCGGTCGAAGTTGGACTTACCTAGTCGGACTATTTGTCCCAGGTAAACATATTCGTCAACAACTTCGAGCTTAGTGCTCCCAACAACTACCGGCATAGGTGTGACATGGACATTAAACATGATCTTTGTTTTGTCCATGTTCATCTTAAGACCTATCCGTTGGGAGGCACTATTGAGGTCATTGAGCATAGTGCTTAGGTCCTCCAGCGATTCTGCCATAAGGACTATATCGTCGGCAAATCGAAGGTGAGTGATGTACTCGCCATTGATGTTAATGCCGTATCCTTTCCAGTCCAGAAGCTTGAAAACGTCTTCCAATGCAGCGGTGAAGAGTTTCGGGGATATAACGTCACCCTGTCTTACACCTCTCTGCAGTTGGATAGGTTTTGTACTCTGGTTCTGTACTCGGATAGCCATCGTGGCTACTGTACAAGCACTTCAGCACTTCGATATACCGACAGTCAACTTGGCACCGCTGAAGGACTGCAGCACCGCCCAAATTTCGACGGAATCAAGGCTTTCTCATAGTCCACATACGCCAGACATAGTGGCAAATTGTACCCTCGGACTTCTGTACAATTTGCCGAAGGGTATATGTGGTCTATGGTGCTAAAGCCTTTTCGGAAACCGGCTTGTTCGGGAGGCTGGAAGTCGTCGAGTCTGCGTGCGAGACGATTCGTAATGACTCTCGAAAACAGCACGTAGACGCGGCTCAGAAGGAAATCGGTCTGTAGTTCTTCAAGAGCGTTGTCGCCTTTCTTGAAGAACAAGACCACCGCACTTCTGCTCCACGCCTCCGGTGTAGTGCCACCATGTAGGACGGAATTAAAAACTTCTGAAGGACTTAGTACCGGTTTTCACCCACTTTCAGAAGCTCCGCTGTAATTCCATCCTCGCCTGGGGCCTTGCCGTTTTAAGGTGCTGGAGAGCCATTCTAATCTCGCTCAGACTGACGTCCGGGATATCATCGGAATAGTGTCGGATAAGACTCGCTCTTGGATCGTTACTCACACTTGCGTGTGGCTCCAACGATGATGTACAGCTGCCCATAGAACCTCTCAATCTCCTCAAAATCTCAGGTGTCCCGGAAACGACGCTGCCACACTCGGTCTTCAGCTTCGACAGTTGGCTCTTTCTGGCAGACAGATCTCTGGCAAAGACTTTGGAGCCCTGGTTCCGCTCGATCGCTTCTTCAATACGAGCTGTATTGAAGTTGCGCAAGTCCCGCCGCATGCATTTGGAGATCTGTCTGTTCAGTTGCCTGTATGCTATCAAATCTACTGAAGATTGCAGCTTCATTTCCCGTCTAACAGCCATGAGATTAAGGTGTGATCGGAGAGTTTTGTGTTCTTCTGTGGCGGGTCTTACAAAACTTAGCTCCGACCGCATGGACAGTTTCCACGAGCTTGTCATTCATATCGTCCACTGCATTGCAATCTTCTAGGCACTGAAAACGGTTTTGTAACTCGAGCTGGAAGGTTTCGGGACTTTGGATTAGAGCACGAGGGGACGGGCGTTGACTTCATTAGACGACACCTCTCCAACTTAACGTTTAGGTTCAGTGTGCCTCTAACCATTCGGTGATCGCTACCAGTTTCACCCTCGCGATCACTGAGACATCACTGAACAGTTGGCGTCTAGTCGTCATAATGAAGTCAATCTCATTTTTGTCGAACCGTCGGGGCTCGACCAGGTCCACTTCCTGTGGGCCGCTTCTGTAAGAAAGAGTTCATCATAAAGAGTCCCTCTTTCTCCATGAAGTCGGCCAGCTGCTGGCCCCTTGGGTTCCGTTGCCCTATTCCGAATTTCCTACTTTCAGCTCACCGTTCTCTCTTGTGCCTAGCTTTGCGTTGAAGTCTCCCATTAACACCGTATAGTGGGTTTTAGAGGAATGCATGGCTCTAGAGATATCCTCATACATTTCCTCCACCTCCTCATCGGTGTGCCGAAGTTGGTGCGTAAACCTGTATGACCTTCAGCGAATACCGTTTGGTGATTCTGAGTATAAGGTACGCAACCCTCGTCGACACACTCCCAATTTTACAACGTTGTTAACGAGAGACTTGTGGACGATAAATCCGACACCTCCTTGGGACAGATGGTCGCCCTCCCGGTGATAGAACAAGTTGCCGGATTCGAGGATTACCGTGTCCTCCCCTCTCTTCGGACCTCGGATAATCCTATAATATTCAGCGCAACTTGTCTATCTCTTCTTCAACTCAGGATCTTCTCGTCAGTCCTCAGGTGCGTGCGTTATAAGTTGCCAGGTCGAGTCGTCGTAGGTGGCAACCGACCCTCCACCGGAATTCTGCGCACCCTGCCCCGCCGTTACCATGGTCGCCACCGTAGCCAGGAATAGCGGGGCCGCCGGGACTGGGGGCCGTTTCTTCGTAACTTTCTTCATTGGGGATATTGCCGTAGTTGCCACGCTTGGCGAGCGGTTGGCAACCGCAGTTTTTATTATTTGCTGTTATCAGAAAGATGCTGCTGCCCATCTTCTGCCTCAGTTTCCCTCTGTCGCCTCTTACGACACCCACGGGAAGATATGGGTAGTGGGTATTCTAACCCGCCACTACACGGGGACAGTACTTAGCAGTAAGGATAATATTGATCGCATATTTCAATGTGCAATAATTTCCATAGCCGACAAACCGAAATTCAAATCGCAAAATTCACGCCTTCCTTTTCATTCCGCTATGTTGTGTTTGGTTAGAAAGAGAAAAATCCGAATCGACAATAACCAAATCCAAACTTTGGTTCAATTTGTGTTTGAAATCGGATTTTAGATTCGTTTTGATATATCTGACGCATGCCTACAAAGAAAAAAATTGTAGGAAAAACAAATGAATGACTGTTTACTGTTTTCAAAACTCAAATGTACCAGCTAAATGAATTTGGATTTCTTAACCAAAGAGAGATATTTCAGATCAAAGTGGTCAGTACGACAAAAGCAAAACGCTAATTTCGTATGTAAGGACCAAAGATGAGACGTAATATATATATATATATATATATATATATATATATATATATATATATATATATATATATATATATATATATATATATTATATTATATTATATAGTTCCTCGGCCTGGCCGACCAACTTGAGCTACAACCATAATAATAGGTCCTTACATATAAATTGGCGTTTTGTCGTACTGACCACTTTGATCTGAAATATCTCCTCTTTGTTTAAGAATTCCATATTCAAATTTATAAATTCATTTAACTGGTACATTTGAGTTTTGAAAACAGTCATTCATTTGTTTTTTTCCTCATTATTTTATTTTATTCTTTGGCGTCGCTTATTACCGCACAATGGAAAACATGAAATATCGTTATATTTACGAGTACGAGATTTACCGTGGCACCAGTGCTGCAGAAACAGCTCGAAGGATTAATGATGTGTACGGCGCTGGTGTCCCAAAAGAAAGCACGGTACGTTTTTGGTTTCAACGTTTTTGTTCTGGAAAATTCGACCTTCAGAACCAAACCCCGTGGACGGCTGGATACCAAAGTGGAAAATGAAGAATTAAAGGCTATTGTGGAAGCGGAGCCATCACAAAGCACTTCAGAGATAGCTGCAGGCTTCGGGGTAAGTGATAAAACTGTATTAATCCACTTGAAGCAAATCGGGAAAGTAAAAAAACTTGAACGATGTGTACCTCATGAATTGAGTGAATCGAACTTGCAAACACGCGTCGACTGCTGTGTTACTTTGCTCAACCGACACAATAATGAAGGGATTTTAAATCGAATCATTACAAGTGATGAAAAGTGGATACTGTACGATAATCGGAAGCACTCGTCGCAATGGCTGAACCCTGGAGACCCAGCCAAATCCTGCCCTAAACGAAAATTGATTCAGAAAAAGTTACTTGTGAGTGTTTGGTGGACTAGCGCCGGTGTCGTTCACTACAGCTTTCTAAAATCTGACCAAACGATTACGGCAGATATCTATTGTCAGCAACTGCAAACCATGAAGGAAGAACTAGCTGCTAAACAACCGAGATTGGTCAATCGCTCTAGGCCACTGCTGCTTCACGACAACGCAAGACCACACACTGCACAACAAACAACCACTAAGTTAGATGAGTTACAATTGGAATGTCTGCGACATCCACCGTACTTCCCGGACCTTGTTCCAACAGATTACCTTTTTTTCCGGAATTTTGACAACTTCTTACAAGGAAAAAAATTCAACTTCGATGCGGCAGTCCAAACCGCCTTCAAAGAGTTTATTGATTCTCGCCCCCCTATGTGATGGCAAAATTGCATAAATAACAACGGTGCATACTTTGATTAATTAAATATCATTATTTTTATTATCAGTTCATTGATCCCTTTCCTAAATGAATGACTGTTTTCAAAACTCAAAGGACAATGTCCAGAATCGCCCTGTGCAATAAAAGCATCGGACATACACGATAATTAATTGTCTATTTTATTATATTAATTGCAAATACTTTTACAACACGGACTAGCTGCATTCCAAAATGAACATTAAAAAGTATTCTACTCGACTAATAACATTAATCGCCGCCATCTTCGCCAAACATCATGTGGTGTCGAAAATTATTAGATGCCCAATCGATTGTAATCGATTTTTTGAATTTTTAATGAACTGTTGAATATTTTTTAATCAGAATTACATTTTGAATTTATTTCGAATAAAGTAGCAAATAGAAGCTACAATAAAAATATTTAATTACCATTTCTTTATATTCTTTTATGTTATTTCCTAAAAGCATAATTTATAAAATCAACTATATCTAATGAATGAGGTCATACTCGATTTTAAATAGGTGGTTAGAATAATGCTGAAAAAAAATATTCATAAAGATAATTATGCAGGATTTTTAATGATCGTTTAGAAAGGTGTGTACTTTACTTCTTACTAAACGATAACTTACGAGTTTACGACAATTAATATTAAAAAAAAACACTTATCGTTACTGCATTAATTATAAATGTGTTCTTTAAAAGATCAATATTGCAGACTAGATATAGATGTTATTATTAATATTGTTACAAGTATGGAAGAAGTAGAGACGTACGTGCTATTATAAGTAAAGTAAGACATTGTCATACTTGTTATGGTATTAATATTATCGTATGATAAAAGGTGATGTATGTAATACTTGTTTGTAACGCATGGCTGTAGTAAATTTTAGGAAATATCCATAAATCGTATCGTATTTGGCACTCCCATTTTTGATGTAACTAAATGGTCACTTGTCACTTGTCAGTCTCTCACCTGTGCTCTCACTTAGGCATGTCGATTTACTTTAAAAAAACGATCTCCAAATCGATTCAAATCGAACATACTAGAATCGATTCTCGATTAAATGGACCATTAACAGATCGATTCTCGATTAATCACGACATTTTCAAACATATCTAATATAGACACAGAACATTATTGATGACAATTTACCGTAAATACAAGTAATTGGATAGAAACATCATTAAATTAATAAACATAGCACCACGCCTGTATTTCCCAGAAGTAGTAGGCAGGGGTGTGTAGTACTACCAATTAGCACCAGTTATGTTATACATCCCATGTAATAGGGGGTGCGCGTATTACCATACACCGGGCACAAATCAAGACTCCGTACTACTACTGGGAACTTCAAGTTAGAAAAACCCAATAATACTTTTCCCAACCCTGGGATCGAACGCAGAACAGAACAGAAAATGGTCACAAGGAACAGATGTTCCAACTATGCAAAATTAATTCAATAAGTTCGATTCGAGAGGTTTTTGGATCGATTCATTGAATCGATGGAGTGTTCTAAGTCGATATCAGGATATCGGACAAGAATTTTTTCAGATTTATATCGGTCTAGAAAATCGATTATTTTACTATAAACAATCGATTAAACGATTTCAGATTGACATGCTTACTTTTCATCACTCACTCTGTCAAAATTACATTGGCGTCTTTGTAATTGTATCGGTGTTTTGGTGACTTTCGGGAGTATATATTGAACATTACGACTTGGTTATTTTAACAGACCCTGATTGCTTTCAAAAACTACTTACCTTGCTGTGATTTTCGGAACTGTGTACCGCTCAAACAATAACCTAGCATTCATAAACGGACTTACGCATACGCAATGGAAAGTGTATTTTGTGTAAATTGCGATATCTTACCGTACCGTATATGCTAATGATAACATCTAAATGCTATCTGCCAATAAATACATACATTTTTATTTTTACATTAATACACAAACATTTTTTCTCATTTCAATACCAATGCTAACAAAGCAGGTATGTTAACTAGATTATATGCATTTATACGTTGCACTTACATAAACTTAGGCCTTAGAACAAAAACTGCATACCTAATTATCTAAATAGGTACTAAAAATAGCTAAATGTTTTAGGACATTGTTTTTCAGGTTCGATTATAACCTCAAAATCTGATACTTTTTATGAAATATATCTATTCTGCAGCTAGTCCGCTATAAAAATAAGATCATATAGGAATTTACTAATGATCGACAATAAAACACATAATTTTCCGCAACATGGCCCGCAACATTTTACGTGACGCGGGACATGTTGCTTGTTCCCTCTACGAGAGCGAGCGCACATGTCCCGCGTCAGTGTCGCGCCATTTGTTACCGGGTGTAGTCGTGTGCGCAACTTGCCTTGCAACATGTAAGTAGTGTGGGGACACGAAACCCGAGCTTTACAGTCATGTTTTGTTGTGGGTTACTTCAGACCACAAACTTCTGGTACTATTCTGCCGATCAGTTGTTTCGACACTCGAAAAGTGTACGACAAGGAAGCATTAGAATCTTTTTTTTTATAGAATAAGGGTGACAAACAGTCCACCTGATGGTAAGTGGTTGCTGTGGCCCATAGACTAGATTCGTTTGCGAATTTAAATGCAGATGCGTTGTCAGCCGTGAGGACTAAGATAGAATGCCTCTTTTCCAACAAAAAGGGTCTCCGGTTCTCTACACTCAGCATACGAAACACAGCAACATTAAGCTGCTATTTTACGCTGGCATTCTGTGAGAGCGTGGTCCTTCCCCGGTCGAGCCGACACAATCGTGCTACGACTATACTATTAATATAGCTGCAGCATCGCTCTACCCTCCAGTCGACAAGTATCTTAATGCAATGGCAAGTCTGATATAAGGGTAGTATTGTATCTATGGAACCTGTTTGTCTATGGAAGGTCCGATTATAAAGTTTCAAAATCAGATGTTAACATTCGAGTAAAATTCACAAAAGATCCGTCAGACATTCGGAGATCACTTAAAACATTAATTCTTCTCTCTTCTCGTTGTAATAAGAAATTCCGCATCCACCACCTTCTCTTTCACTTACGTTTCACTCCCGAAATAAGTACTATGTACGCAGCACTAATCGCCACAACCTCCTCGGGCGACATTTCTATAAGCACTGACTAGTGTGGCCTGCAAAGTGTTCCGCGACATAATGTCTCGGGACATTCCACGTAGTTCTTAAGCGACATGTTGCGCAACATGCTGCTCCTTTTGTCCCCAAGTATATCCAAGGCTTTAGTATTCAGCTATTCAGTATAGTTTGGGTTGTCCCATAATCTTGTACGTACCACCCGCCAACGCCCCAAGCCCTGCGCTGCTCGCAACGTGTCCTCGACTTCCAAAGTTGAAAACAGTTGCATAGAAAAACGATCCGTATTTCTTGTTGTCCTAATAATCGTATAAGTGAAAAAAATACTTGGAAGTTCAAAGTATTTTTCATCGCAAATACGATTGTGTTCTTTATTCATATAGTTGTATGGATCGTTTTCCTATGCAAGTATTTTCATGTCTGGTGTTTCAAGTTCTTGCCACGTCCGACACTTTCATACTTGCAACTCGTGCCATGGCGCCGTACTTTGAAGTGAAAACCTGGTTTTAAAACCTGGTAGCGTAAATACGTCTCATCTCTAGTCCAGACGTACGAGTACAAGTTAATTAAAACTGATAACTGAATATTAATTAAACTTTTCGGACTGCAAGAGCATTTCATATCGTACACTACCGAATTAGATTCAATGAAAAAAAAAAACAGACTTTTCACAATCGCTTTGATGTGAGTAATGAGTATAAAAAAACCAACTGTTTCAATTTCATTCCACCTAAAACATTTTAAAAACAAGGTCAAGCCCCTTTGTTTGTATATTGTTGGCGCAGTAAAATATTTAACAGCCGGTCCCGCTCCAGTGGGAGGTCAGTGGAGCTGACTTAACGGTGAGATTTGTTCAAAAAAAGCAACTTGTTTTTTTTAACTATTATAAGCCAGTGCTTTAATAACATCTGAGGGTAGAATAGAATAGTATAGAATAATTTTTATTCAATATAGGTTGCAAATAATTCTTATTGAAAGTCATTTTTTACTTTTACATTTGCCACCGGTTCGGAAAAATGCTGTGTCCTGGGATGAACCAGCAAGAGTTTTATTTCAAAGCAAAGTTATACAGGGTTACTTTTCAAAGCCAAAGTTTAAACTTAAGTTCAAATATATAAATAATGATATACCGTTATTGCAGTTTTTGAAGATACGAGTAAATAAGACTTCTACTTTTATTTGAAATTATCCTAAATTGAATGTAATTTATGGGCAACAACTTTTAGCCTACCGATCGACCCTTACGAATGTGTGCGTGAATTTTGAATTTTAAAGATAAGAGGACAGAATGTTTGAGATTTTTTTTATTAATTTGTCTTCACCATTCGCCTCTATTACTTATTCTGAACCTTTTCTGCAAATTTGGCCGGTTATTGCAAAATAACTCTGTAACCAAGGTACTATTTTATATAAGTCAGGATGACAGCTAAGTGTAGTGCGGCCCCCACTATATGGAGTAACGACCTGGTAAAAGATGAAGGAAGTCGATAGATGCTGGTGGCTCAGGACCGTGCTTTGTATCATTTCTTGGTGGATGCCTAAGTTCAGCAGTAGACTTGTGAAGGGCTGTAATGATGATGATAAATGAAAAAGGGTGACAGAGTATACAGTCCACTTGATGTTAAGTGGATGATGTAGCTCATAGACGCCTATCTATAACACTTATCACTAGACACTATCCTCGATTAAGAATTAAAGCAGGACATTTGAAAGCCTTGATTGCGAAACCTTCCAGAGATATTTTCCGGGTTAATGAAGAAGTAGAAGATAGTAATTAGTTTCACATGGTAGAGCCACGCTGCAGCTATATTACTCGTATGGTTGTAGCACGAATGAGTCGGCTCAACAGGAGAAGGACCACGCTCTCACAGATTACCAGCGTAAAATAGCAGCTCAATGCTGCTGTGTTTCGTATGGTGAGTGTATAGAACCGGAGACCCTTTTCACTGGAAACGAGGCATTCCATCTTAGTACTCAGGGGTGCCAACGCATCTGCTTTTTTGATTCTTAATCAAGGATAGATTCCTATGGGCCACAGCATCCACTTACCATCAGATGGACTGAGTGCTCGTTTGTCGCCCTTGATCTATAAAAGAAAAATAGAATAATCGCGGCACGTCTATCCGATGAACGTTAGGTACTTTTGAGTGAAATTAAAAATAAATTAAAGAATCTTCACAAAAAATGTCACATCCAGTAGCTGGATATCCGTTCTACCTATTATATAACATCCGACGTCAGATAGACGGCCGGAAATGTGACGTCGGTGTTTCCGCTTTCGACGTAATTGCGCTAGACGGACTTTAATAGGCACTAACTTCACTTCAATTCATCTCATTCAAGAAAATTTCAATTGTTAGACATTTCTGAAAGAACAATTTTTCAGAAATTTCTAACAATTATTCAGTCACGTTGGCGCTGAGCTATAAACGGTATGTATGTAAATAAATGGTATATATATAATGGTATGCTTGAAGCTCAGATGGGTCGGCTCGATCGGAGAAGGACTACACTCACTCAGAAAAAAAACCTAAAATAGCAGCATATAAGGCGAGTAAGTGAGAAGTTTACTGTGTAGAATGGCGGTGTAAGAATATCCAGTACCCGATATTATCCCGTGGGTGTCGTAAGAGGCGACATAGGGAAACTAATCAGGAGATGGGCAGCAGTTTCTTCCCAATAACGACTAAAAATAAAAAATAAACTGTGGTTGCCTACCCGCTTGCCAAGCGTGGCAACTATAGCAAATATCCCCCTATGAGACAATCTATGGGGAGGCCTATGTTCAGCAGTGGACTTAAATAGGCTGTAAGATGGATGTATAGAAGATAATGTACCAGGAGCACATGACCCACTGAGAGGTGAAATTATTAAATCAACAGTAACATTACAACTTTGGTAAATATCCCCTATGAGGCAATCTATGGAGGAGGCCTATGTTCAGCAGTGGACTTTAATAGGATGTAACGGTAACGGTAAGGCGAAAAGCCCATGGCCAGCTATGGATTTTATAGATTTTAATTTAACTTATTCTACTTATTTTTAATTCCCTATATTTCGGGTGCTTTATATGCCATGGTCACCGGTGGACTAAAGTGGTTGACGTCGCGTTGTCATACTCGAAGTTAGCCCATGCTACCTTCAGCTTTTGAATATTAATTTTCGGTTCGACCTTCGCAGAACGAGCTTACAGAGTATATTGAAGTCTTGCAGTGCAACCCAAGCATAGTGTTTGACGTCCTGATGTCATAGTTGACGAAGGCTGCGTTCAAATTTTAATTATTATTATAATTAAATCGTTTTTTAATATTTCCATTAAATAATAAAATACGTAAAATTAGTTTTATTACAAATGATGTGTCTTACCTAGTCTGAAGAGCACCTCCTTCCCTCCACGAACCGCTAATTCTCTTTTTTATATAGAATAAGGGCTATTATTTAATCTGTGATCACAATATTCATTATTTGTGAAATCTTAAATTTGAATTTAGAATCACTCTTTAAGTTCTTGTCTTAAAATCGCTTGTATAAAGTCGACAGTGGGAGTTACACGAAAGCTTTCGTTGTCAACGCGAGATGTCTTGAGGTACGCTCTCAACAACAGTCTTTGTTACCCGACAGCCTTCAGCTAAATTTAATGTAACGTCTGTTACCGTTTGTCTGTACGGGCAACTGCATATTTAAGAATTTAGAGCAAGTTTGTTTTATTCTCGACATGCAAAGTTTGAAGGAAAATGGTGATATATAATTTTTAGCGTCTATTTCCTTGTTAAAATTGTAATATATATGATGTCTCGGTGGCGGGTTTGAATCCCGCACGGTTAAAAGTGTTTGTATGAACTTCAGTTTAGTATTTACGTGGTTTACATAATGATTTCTTATATTTACGCGAACACTACACATTGAATTAAACTACTTTTACGGATTATATCGCGTTTAATCAACTTATTTTATTAATTCCCGACGTTTCGGGTGCTCTACAGCACCCATGGTCACGGGGGACTGAGGTGATTGACGTCCCGATGTCAGAGTTAATCCGGAGTACCTTCAGCTTTTTAATTATTAATTTTGGTCCGATCTACGCAGAATGAACTAACTGTCAATCACCTCAGTCCTCCGTGACCATGGGTGCTGTAAAGCACCCGAAACGTCGGGAATTAATAAAATAAGTTAATTAAACGCGATATAATCCGTAAAAGTAGTTTAATTCAATTAGTATTTACGTATTTAAAATGCTTCCACGATACCAAGGAGAAAGTTTTGGAGTATTCTACGTTCAAAAAATAATCTGCAGGTACAGACCATTGAAGTATAATATACTTACGTACGTCTTACATGTTTGTCTTTTTATGTTTATTCGAAAACTTTTCTTCTTTCTAATGTGAGTAAATAAAGTAATTCTTCATTTGCCCGTGAAAAGTCCACTGCCTATTAGTCTGCGTGAAAAGTATTTTTTATATAATTTAAAATAAAAAAAATTGTACAACCGACTTCAATTTAAATTATTAATAATAACTATTGATTATTAGATACTTATTGATATTAGAATAGCTATTGATCAGACCTTGATCAAATTTATATGCGACCACATGAGAAGCACCAGCTTTCAAATTAAAAAATAATCATCGAAATCGGTTCACACAGAAAAAAGTTATGAGGTAACACACATAAAAAAAGAACATACAGTCGAATTGAATACCTCCTTCTTTTTGAAGTTGGTAGAAAAAGTGACGGTTCGTGTTCGACATATACAGGAGATAGTTATATCGCGATCTATACGGTTATAAGATTTCCTCATCATCATCATCATAACAGCCTTATAAGTCCACTGCTGAACATAGGCATCACCCATAGAATGCTTTGCTTACCGATTTATTAGAACGAAATGGGGTGATTGAATTCTATTGCGCTGCCATCACACTAACACGAGAATATACTACTTCTAAGTTATTACAGCAGTCTGAAGTCTAGCACTCAGCAAAGATCATAAACAAGAATTTTTCTAATAGAATAACGGTAACAAACGAGCACACCGTTCTCCTGGTGGTAAGTAAATACTGTGGCCCATATCCATCAGCACCTTTCTTCGATTAAGAATCAAAATTTAAATGCGTTGTCACCCCTCAGGACTAAGATCAAACGCTTCGTTTCTAGTAAACAGGGTCTCCGGTTACACTTACACACAGCGTTAAGATGCTATTTCACGCTGGTATTCTATAAGAGCGTGATCTTTCCCCGGTTGAACCGGCCCATTCGTGCTACAACCATAATATAGCTTCAGCGTGGCTCTACCACGTGAAAAATTGGTTCGAAACAAAGATTCGAAGCAAAGACTGGTTCTGAAGCTCCAGTATGAATCAAATTCGTATACAATACCTAATGGAGCGATTGTTTTACACTGCACTTGTAGCTATGAAGCTAAAAGTGAAACTCTCATCTCTAGCGAACATCGCTTTTCCATCCTTTGTTGTTAACATATTATCCCTTAAGTGTTTTGATTCTTTAGGGAAATTACGTCTTTCGAAGATTTATTGATTTCGAAGAAAACCTTCAAACACAAAGCTCTTCGATAACCCGGCTTCCTGAGACAATAGAGAACAATATTTTACAGTCGCATTATAATAGCAACGTGCTCTGGTTAAAGAATTTTTACGAATGGGCTCGACCGGGGAAGAACCAGTGGTTCTTCAGAGATAGTTTTTTTTTTAATATAGGTTAGGGTGACAAACGAGCACACAGTCCACCTGACTGAATAGACATCTACATCTAACTTGATTACGAATAAAATGCAGGATGCGTTGTCACCCGTGAGGACTAAGATGGAATGCCTCTTTTCCAGTAAAAAGGGTCTCCGGTTCTCTACACTCACCATACGAAACACAGCAGTGTTAAGCTGCTATTTTACGTTGGTATTCTGCGAGGGCGTGGTCCTTCCCCGATCGAGCCGACCCATTCGTGCTACAACTATACCACTAATATAGCTGCAGCATGACTCTACCACGTAAAAAGTGGTAGTATTTAGTATTTCTTATCAACAGCGTAAAATAACCTCATTATACTGCTGTGTTTTGTATGATGTGTGTAGAAAACTATATGTATACAAAGGGTATATGCTAATAGCGAGGCATTCCATTTTACTACTTAGGGGAACGGATGAGTAAGCTGAAGTGGCAGTGGACCGACAACCAATGGGGAAGAAAGATTCTCGAATTTTAGCCTCGTACCGGTAAGCAAAGTGTAGGGCCACCCACTAGATGGAGTGACAACCTGGTAAGACATGCAGAAAGTCGATGGATATATGTGGCACAGGACCGTGCTTAGTGACATTCCTTGAGGGAAGCCTATGTTCAGAAGTGAACTTGTGAAAGACTATAACGATGATGATAACTTAGGGTGAACAACGCATTCTGCATTTTGATTCTTAATCGATGTAGGTGTCTATGGGCCAGAGTATTAAGCTGCGTACGATAAGTTGCTCTTTTATTATACTTATTCTATAAATAAGCGTGATTCTATCACGTAAAAGTGGCTAAGAATGTTCATGACAGGAATCGAACTACGGTGACGTAGATTTACTATTTTCAACACTTTCTGATCGTATTGTGAGTCGTTCAACCTGGGTTGCGCGCGTGCTGTAAATTTTTTCGGGTATGATCCCCGCCGGCTCCAATGAAATTGTTAGCTGCGATTTTAAGTTCTTTATATATATATATATATAATAGCGCGCATGTGCACATGTGCATGTGCATGTGCATGTGCAGCACACACACACGCAGGATCGCGCGCGCATATATGCGCACAAATTCAGTGTATACGTTCAGTGTAATTTATCGAAGTTCAAAATTATTAACTAACTAATTTAAGATATTATTAATTTGATTGAATCAAATCAACCTAACTTATAAAATAACTTTTTATCATTTGATATTTCTATTACGAAAAGTTTAAATGTATTACATCCCTTTAGTTTCTGCTGTCGAGTAGGCTTCATAGTTGAAGGAAAAGTTGAAGAAAATTTATTGAAAAACTTTCCGTATAGATCGTCCTGCAAATAGCGATATACAAATAGACGTCTTTCATTCATTGTTTCTTATTTTATATAATACTGAAATGACTACTGCCGTTCATGGACACCTGCAACCCACTTCACTCAAAGAAGACGTATTCGTTGTCACCTTTGAAGACTAAGAGGGAATGCTTCGCAGCCTTAAAATTATATTGACTCCCTATACCCTTCAGACCGGAACCGAGCAATACAAGCAATGCGGCAAGCAGAAATAGGTAGATAAGAGTGTGGTGGTAGACGGACCCAGACGGACTCCTAGCTGACAGAAAAGGGTTTCTACCACCTAGTTACCATTTCTATTACAATGTAACCTACTCGTTCACCTACGTTCCTGCATAATTTAAATTTTACTTGAAAGATATGCCACCGTTCACCATTTGTTTTATACCAGAACTTATCATCAAGATCCTGTCATCTAAAGACACCTAAATCAAACCGTGGGGGAGAGCCGCGATAGCTCATGCGATAAGAGCTCACATTAAAAAAACAACGTACTACACGAACAAACCAAATTTGAACTCCGCCGGCTGCTGTTATGTTATATGCTTATATTTATGACGGTGGTGAAGAAAACGTCGTGAGGAAACCTGCATGTCGGAAAAAAACAAAAAAATGAGAACATGTGAAGTCTGCCGACATGAATTGGAGCAACAAAGGGGACTTCCTTGTTTTGTTTTGTTTTGAAAGCGATTAGTGACAAAATATTTACAAACTGTAAGCCATTTCATTATATTACCACGTTTATATTATTAAGCTACTTTCTTGGTTGACTGTCTGTCTGTCTGTTGTTCCGGGTGGAAACTTGCAACTCAAATTTCGAGCACTTCCTGATGAGCTAGAGACTTGAAATTTTGAACATAGCTCAGAATCGGATGACAATATAGAAATATGAAAAAAACGTGGTATGTTAATTTTTTAGTACAAAATTTAAAAATAAATTAAAATTTAAAAATATCACTTGTTCTAGTCATCAAGTGTCAAGGGTGACAAAACATATGTCTTTTTATTGTTTAAAATTTATTACATACTAGCGATCCGCCACGGCTTTGCAAAGGTAATTTCTGGATCTCGACAACTGCACCGCCTACCGGCTCCAATTGAGTGTTTAAACCATCCAGAGAACTATTTACATAAACACAAAAAAAAAACATCAAAATCGGTCGAGCCATTTTCGAGTTTTTGCAAGACTGTTTTTAAATGACTTACGATCAGGTGGACTGTTACCACGTTTGTCAACTAAAAATAAATTGTGCAGTCGAGTATTGTAATTGTTCCGAAGTGTGTGGAATTATTTTCAATCAAAATAATTTTATTGAGCAGGAACACATATGCACGTTACGTACTATTAGGTATTCAAAGACAAGTGCTGTCATTACAATAATTTTAAATTTTAAATTTTGTACAACCGACTTCAATATAAATTATTAAGGATAACTCAAAAACTATTAGTCAGATCTTGATCACATTTATATGGGACTACATGAGAAGCACCAGATTTCAAATAAAAAAGGAATCATCAAAATCGGTTCACATAGAAAAAAGTTATGAGGTAACACACAAAAAAAAGAACATACAGTCGAATTGAGTACCTCCTCCTTTTTGAAGTCGGTAGAAAAATATAAATTCTCAATATGGTGTTGTGGCCAACATTCTGCCGCTTCGCAATGTTAACATTTAACAGAATGATAAAAGTTGCCCTAATTCCGACGCGAAGATCCATGCAGCAAAGTGTGGAGTTATTTCCACTAAAAACACTGATTCTTATCAAAATAATTTTATTGGACAAAAACACACGTGCACGTTATACGCCATTACTCAAATACAAGTATTGTCATTATAAAAAAATATGAATGCTTTTGCGGCAGTGATTCCAGCAGTAATCATGTTAAAAAATTTACCGTGTTAGCCGATACTTCTCCAGATGTTCATACAATAAACTCGCATGTTCAAAGTTTCCTCTGTTTTTTTTTTTCACTTTCGTCAAGGCAAAGATAATAAATTTTAGAAATTAAAAAATTATAGAACGCAATGTCAGACGTAATCTTGAAAAATGTTGGCTACTGCTTGTTGCGTCTTGTTACGATAACAGTTGATAATAAATTATTTTTCTTCACAATATTTTTGATCAAATAAATAGGGTAGTGTGCGTGATGCACGTATGTATACAGGATTATTTTTCAAAGAGTAGTCAAATTTTAAACTTAAGTTCAAATATACAAATAATACATAATACATACATACATAAACACTCACGCCTGTCACCCAGAGGGGTAGGCAGAGACTATGGACTTCCATTTGGCACGATCCTGACACATCTCTCTCGCCTTCTCCACATCCGTATACCTACGCATACACGCTCGTCGGTTCAACACAAATAATGATATACCGTTATTAAACTGCACGAACAGATAGAGACTAATGCCAGGAGTAATTTTAGCTATATTTTATCTTGGAGATTTTTCTTTAGCGAATTGAAAAAATCAATGAAATAAATGGTCACTGATGATTACTTTAAAAACTTTGTAAATATCGCCGTCACGGGACACCGGATAGATGTCAAACAGCATAGTTGATGGTAGAATTTATAATTAATGAAAACCTATAAAGAAATATGGAGTAAAACAACAAAAAACACAGTTTCGTTAATAAAATCAAAATATTTTCTTATTATTCTTATTACAATAATGAACGCCTCAAGTATACTATAGTCGAATAGAAAGGTACACGCAGTACGCCACTCACACAGATTTATTTAATAGATCCCACCCAAGCGAAATCGGGGCGCGTCGCTAGTAATAAATAAGTACATAAAAAATATCGTTCTCCGTTTACTTTTTTTCTATCCATCATATCTGACAGGAATATGGCTTACCCCTGCCATATTCCTGTCAGATGTGATGGATAAAATAAGACCTACGTTCAATCATTTACTGTTTCCGGTGCAAGGTTCGCGGGGCGGTTAGGCGTCCCTTGAAATGGACGTAGTGTTTTGTCTTTTTTTTATTAAGATTTTTGGCTTGGATGCTTGTCCTTTAAGCCATGACTTCATTTATCTCAGTATCAGAGACGATGGATGGGTGCTAACTGTGTTATTGGGACGTCAAACATCTCAATCTTCTCCCCAGAATTAAGAAGTTAAAACTAAACGCGATCAAATGCGTAAATAGTGTTCGCGTGAATTATAAAATCATTATGGACTAAGAAATTTCACAAGCTCAATGTAACAACTACAAGTTGTAGTAATAGTTACATTAAAAACTTCATTCCCTATATTCCCACCCTTAGGGTGGTATTTTTTTCCAAATTCATATAGGGCGAAGCCTGAAAATAATCTACCTAACTATTTAATAAAAAAAATCATCACATTCGGTTCACAATTGACGAAGATATCCCGTAACATACATACAAAAACATACAGTTGAATTAAGAACCTTCTCCTTTTTAGGGTTCCGTACCCGAAGGGACTCTATTACTAAGCCTTCGCTGTCCGTCCGTTCGTCTGTCAGCGGGCTGTATCTCGTGATCCGTAATAGGTAGACAGTTGAAATTTTCACAGAATATGTATTTCTGTAGCCGCTATAACAACAAATAATAAAAATTAAAATAAATCAAAAATTAAAGGGGGTTCCCCTACTAGAAACGTGTTTTACGATGTTACGGAACCCTTAATGCGCGCGTCCGACTCGCACTTGGCAGGTTTTATTAAATGGGCTAAAAAAAATTACACGCTTTTATTAGCTTCGCGTGTATTCTAACGCGTATGTAACGTGTATGTAACGGAATCTTTTAATGTAATTTTCATCAACTTGTAGACGTCCGTTTGACTTGAAAATTTGCTCGTATCAAGGACAGATGACAATACAATAATTTAATAACTTTATCCTAGTATCCTGATCAGGATCACCAGGATTATTCTCTTTAGAATCATCGCAGCTCTTGATCAATGCGTGTTTTTTAACTTTTCTTTTAATATTATTTAAATTTAAGACTCACAATCTGTAAATCTAAGTTAGACTTAAATTTGTACGGCCCAAAAAAATAACAACGGGAAAAACATTGTAGTTACCAACCCGCCTGCCAAGCGTGGTAACTATGGCAAACGTCCCCCTTAAAAGGGAATTAAGGGGGAGGCCTGTGTTCAACAGTGGACTTTAATAGGCTGTAATTAATTAATGATAAATGACCTGCCTACACAACATTGTTATCGAAGACACGGAAACATAACCAATGTGTATAAATATAGAATTGAACTTGATTACCAATTCATATATACATACATACATACAAAAACTTTGACACCTTCATCTACAGCATCCACTTACCATCAGGTGGACTGTGTGCTCGTTGTCTCACCCTATTCTAAAAAAAACTTGAAACCTAGAGGGTAGGCTCAGACTACGGACTTCCTGACACCTCTCTCGCTTCTATCACATCCATATATCTACTTAAGGATACTCTTCATTTGACCCATCTTCAATAGATCACCAATTTGGTCGATAAACTTCCGCCTAGTTCGTCCCTTGCCGACTCTGCAGCTCACTTCTGCAGCATAAATTACTAATTACTTGTAATTTTGAATATCATTGTTTAAAACACACAATGTTGAATCTCGCGGCGCCGGTAAAATAAAATAAATTTGGAAGCAAGTCGTTTTAAATTTCGTATAAAATCTAGCTATCGGAAACCAAAATGGTGTGATGTATGGTACTTACACCGTCACAACAATTGAGATATTATCACAGAATAAATAATAGTACAAGAAATATTATGTACTACATACTACGACATATAAAGTCCGGAGAAAAAGCAATGAGTTGTTGCGCTGGGGGCCGCGGGTTCGAATCCCGCACGGAACAAGTATTTGTATGGCCTACAAATAATTGTTCCGGGTCTGGATGTTTGTACTCGTGCAATTTATGTTTGTAAACTGCCTCCACGATACAGGAGAAAATCCTAGTGTGGGGGTAACGTTTAAAAAAAAATCAAGACTTTTTTAAATTTTGATTACGTTTAATTATAATAATATATATAAGTCATATTGTTCGATAACTTGTTGCCATCTTGTAGGTAGTGACATAATCCCGTTGCTGTAGAAATCTTGGGATTTTTGATCAAAAAAAAATGCGACAAGTAGTTTTGACAGTCCTCTCTTGATGTTAACCTAACACTACCCAAAGAATTCTGAAGAAACCAAAATAGGTGAAAATCTGAGGGTGCAAGGTCAGGATTATTGTGGATGCATTAACTCTTCTCAACCAAGCTCTCTCAATTTTTGCTGAGTGGCCAAAGATGTATGTGGTCTGGCGTTATCATGATAAAAGACCACTCCTTTTCTGTTGATCAATTCCGGCCGTTTTTTCTCAACTTCTTGCTTGAGTCTCATTAGTTGTTGGCAGTAGAGATCCGAATCGCTGATTTGCCCGGCGGTAAAAGCTCATAATAAACGATGCCCTTCCAATCCCACCATACACGCAGCATCACCTTATTGCGTGTTAATCCGGGTTTCGTTATAGTCAGTGGAACTTGACCACTCTTCGACCATGATCTTTTTGGCATGGCTTTTCATCACCAGTGGTCAAACTTTTCAAAAATGGTCCGGTTTCATTACGTTTCAATAAAGGATCGCAAATGAGTACACGATTCATTAGGTTTCTTTCAGTGAGCTCGTGTGGTACCGAAATATCGAGCTTTTTTGTATAGCCAGACTTTTCAAATGGGTCATTACTGTTTTGTCGTCAATCTTCAATTCCTCGGCTATGTCTTAACTACCAATATGCCGATCTTGCTCCATTTTTTCAAAAGTGGCATCGACTTTATTCGTATTAGGGCGACCAGAGCGAGCTACATCTTTGACATCAAAATTCCCGGACTGAAAATGCTAGAACCAACTTTGCGCTACTCTTACTGACACTACATAAAGTCTATAAACGTTACAAATTTTTTCGCGGCTTGAGTCGCATTTTCCCCTTCTTTGTAATAAATTCAGAATGTATCGAATTTCTTCGTTACATTCACTCATTTTGGCGGACAGAAAAACAATTGAAAAATGGCGGGAAAGTGTGTTTTACTTTTTATTTTTATTTTTCTTAATGTCCTATATGTATTGATATTAAAACCAGCCAGATACAAACAGTACAACCAAAGAGATTTTTCTTCAATTTTATAAAAATAAAAATACGAAGATACTTCTTCCCCGACCTATTACATTGTATTTGTAGTATTTTTATGTATATTTATTGAGTAGTTATGAAAATTTTTTATCCAATAAGTTGCCCTAATAATAGTCTGTCATTATTGCTGTAATGTTTGTACTCTTTAAATTTATTGCTAATGTTTTTTTTAATGCTTTTGCGCCTACCATTATATTTCACTACTACGCCCGGGGTTGTCTGGGAGAGAATGCCAAAAGGCATTAAGTCCGCCCTTTGTTGTTTGTCCGCCTTTTATTGGTGATAACAATAAAGCATAAATAATTAAGTAAATAACATACTTTAATAGTCACCACATGGTAATTTTACATAGATGATGATACCTAGTAAACAACAAATTACGGAAAATTAAACCATCTTCATCTAATAAAAACATAGGTATACAATTTTTTACATATAATAGAAAAGTTAGAAATATAATTATTTATTCTACATTAAATAAAAATGTGTTAAGCACCGAAATATCTTTTTTGCGTTTACTGATACACTGATAATGAAGTGTGCTTTCAAAGTGCTATTTAGTTAAAATCGCGTTCACAGATGGCGCTGTTTGAAATTACATCGCGATGTCGAAAGACGACTCAAAGAGTAGTATGTACCAATTAATGCAGTATCTCGTTCAGGCTATGAGAAATTCCATCAATTTTTAACACACGATTTGAGTGGAGCAATCCACTGTGATCGTGTTATTTGTCGAATAACAAATTATTTTAACAATGAGCAAATAACATTTAAATATAATATTAATGATATTGATTATTCATTCATAATATGATTTGTATATGTAATAAAAAATAAAATGATTACATAATATGATTAATGATAATATAAAATAAAATATATAACGATTAATTCCGTTTTCCAATCAAACTGACTCTCATTTAAAAACTCCCGAACCAATTTGAATCGAGAAACACGATCGAGTTACGATCAGGCGTTAACAGTGCCGTTAGGCACAACCAGATATTTTTTCAGGATATCATGTTATATAAATTGAAAATTCACTTCTTCGATATTTTTATTACATACTAAATAGAATAAGAAGCTTTTTCGCCGACTACTGGCGCCATCTAGCGACGGACGGCTGAAGACTTCCGTTCTGATAATTCCAATTTAAACCACCATTCGATTGTGCGCTAGTTCCAGTTTCAAGAGTAGGAAATTATTTTGAGATCGAATAAAATTTGATTTAATAATTTCTGAAGTAATTCTTAATGTAATTTAGATAGAGCGGGGGAAAATGTGTTACATGGTAAAATGTTACAGTAACAAAATAACCTAAAAATAATTTGAACTTCCTACTGCTCTCTTTTAAGAACTGAAATAATATAAAGCCTCACAAGCAAAACAAGTTGCTTTTAAAAGGCAACAAAACAAAATTAATAAAATTTGCAATAGGTACCTAATATTCAACATTTGTATAGCAATGTGCTCTCAAATGGGGAGGAGATGAATCTTGCGGATTCCGATGTTTTTCTCGCAAAGCTCTAATGGGGCCTACATTTATCTAAATTAGCGAGCATACTTATAAATAAATATTTGTTGTGCTCTTGGTACAAAGAGCTTTTATAACTCCCATCTAATACTATTATAAATAGAGTTTAGTTCTGCAATATATTCTTTAAGCAAGATAAAAGAATTTTACGTGGTAGAGTCATGATGCAGGTACATAGTTATAGCACGAATGGATCGGCTCGACCGGGGAAGGACCACATAAAAAGTCTTAAAAAATCTTAAAATTTTACACCGGGAACCCTTTTCGCTGGAAACGAGCCTTTCTATCTTAGTACTCCGGTGGAGTGTGTGCTCGTTTGTCACCCTTATTATTATATACACTGCCGGTGCGTCGCCCTTTTTTGATTTGCGAACTTGACTGACACACTGCCGTATGTCTACGAGTACATATAGAATGAAATAAATGAATGAAATCACACAAAATTCGCACAGTTCATTCAGTCAATCTGTCAGTAATTATTTTGTAGACAATATTTTAAAATTCTTTGGCGCCAATCTCTATTCTGTGCGATTGTTTGACCATAGACTATCATGTGTTGG
This sequence comes from Parnassius orleans, assembly GCA_029286625.1. Classification (NCBI taxonomy): domain Eukaryota; kingdom Metazoa; phylum Arthropoda; class Insecta; order Lepidoptera; family Papilionidae; genus Parnassius; species Parnassius orleans. The sequence goes on from JAGSMP010000058.1 coordinate 4,012,152, forward strand.
ACATTCATCATTATCATCATTACAGCCCCTTGAATAAAACTAATTTTACGGATTATATCGCGTTTAATCAACTTATTTTTATTAATTCCCGACGTTTCGGGTGCTTTAAAAATTTTAAAATTTATACTAAACCCAAGCATGCCACTGCAAGACTTCAAGACACAGTTAGTTCATTCTGCGTAGATCGGACCAAAATTAATAATTAAAAAGCTGAAGGTACTCCGGATTAACTCTGACATCGGGACGTCAATCACCTCAGTCCCCCGTGACCATGGGTGCTGTAAAGCACCCGAAACGTCGGGAATTAATAAAAATAAGTTGATTAAACGCGATATAATCCGTAAAATTAGTTTTATTCAATGTGTAGTGTTCGCGTAAATATAAGAAATCATTATTACAGCCCCTCACAAGTCCACTGTTGAACATAGGTCTATTGTGAGTTTGACATTGACCTTATATCAATAACATCAACATTGGCAATATGAACATAAACAATGGATGTTTTATTTAATTTATTTATAACTTTAATACATCTTTATATATAAAAATATTGTTTATTTGTCCGCGATGAACTCCTAAAAACGAATGAAGTGATTTCAATGAAATTTTGCAAACTGTGTGCAGTTAGGTCCAACTTGAAAGATAGGATAGTTTTAATCTCGATAAGTGACCCGCAATATTTTTTGTTTGGAATTTAGGAAATTTTATAGGACAAATGGTCGTCAAAAAGGCAGAACAACGTGCCTGGCAACCTAGTATTATAGATAAATTTTAGCTTTTTGCACTCCTTCTCCATATTATAAACTTTAACTAGGCCAAATCTCAACTCCTCCGTACGCGCAGTATGCTCAAAAATTGGCTTTACGCATTATTATATAGATGATGTTGTGATATTTTCTATTCAAGTTACTGAAATAGTTCATATATATAATCATTGTTAGTTTTGTTAACTTTATATATTTTAAGTTGCCTTCATTATTAAGTTGCCTTTATATCAACGATGTGAAGATTTGTAATAGGTTAGCATGCTACATTAATATTTTTGCGTGTACTGTAGTCTTACTTTATATAGACGGCTCCGTGGCGCAGTGGCTTAGCAATGAGTTGCAGCGCTGGGGGCCGCGGGTTCGAATCCCGCACGGAACAAGTATTTGTATGGCCTACAAATAATTGTTCAGGGTCTGGATGTTTGTCCTTGTGCAATTTATGTTTGTAAACTGCCTCCACGGCACAGGAGAAAATCCTAGTGTACCGTTTTTTAAATTAAAAAAACTACAAAAGCTACAAACTACTTTCCTTCTTTGGTAATGGACTAGTACGATTTAAACATGTGTCATTAATTCATTTCTAGTGACCCGATCATTCAAGTAGTGATTCGTCTTACGAACCGGGTCATTCGGGTCGATCATTCAAATGGATCATTTCCAGCTTCAGTACTCTGTGATCTGTGCGACCCGTTCGATAATGTCGGTCGTCGGATATTACTATACTCTTTGGTAGTAGGTCCTGTTGATCGTTTGATCCGGAACGTTCAAAAAATGTAATTGCAATACTTCGATGCGTCCTTGGTAAAATGAAGGAATCGTTCACGATTGACACATTGTACTTTAGCCAGTATCAAATAATAAGAAATTAAAAATTATCCTTTATAGTACACTTCTTCACAATATGTTGATGCATCACATTGCAAAGTTGTTGGGAGATATTGACGGCTCGGGACAGCAGACAGTTGATGGCGATAGTATCTCAAGGCGGCTAAGCAGACACACTATCTTGAGGTTCACATCAACATCTGAGCACTTGATTCACCGTTTCCACTAATAGTTAACATCCGCAGACATTTAATATACAAAATCGCACCGCTTTTACATATTGAAATCCACTTCAAACCATTATTTAAACAATAATACAGGAGCAAAAATCCACCGGCGGTTAAGTTCCTGCCAAAACTTTCGTACTGTAGTCAAATATACAAACTGTATATGTAGGTACCGTATATCATCATCATCATCATCATTACAGCCCTTCACAAGTCCACTGCTGAATATAGGCCTCCCCAAAGTAATGCCACAAAGCACGGTCCTGAGCCACCTGCATCCATCGACGTTGTCCTTCTTTGCTGGTCATATGAGGAAGCTCAAGGTTGTTTAGTGACCTATAAAGAGCGCTATGCTCAGGCATTCTCTGCGTGATAGATATAAAAATGAAGATATCCGCAGTAGAACCAGAGTAACCGACATAGCTCAACGGGTTAGTAAGCTGATGTGGCAATGTGCCGGCCAAATAGCTCGAAGAACCGACAACCGATGGAGAAGAAAGGTTCTCGAGTGGCAGCCTCGTACCGGTAGACGAAGTGTAGGGCCCCCACTACATGGAGTGACGACCTGGTAAGACATGCAGGAAGTCGATTGATGCAGGTGGCTCAGGACCGTGCTTTATTACCATAAAGCATGGTCGAACATGCATTTGCAAGGAATGCCTTACTTGATGGAGGCCTATGTTCAGCAGTGGACTTCTGAAGGGCTGTAATGATGAATAGGTTAGCTTACTACGTTAATATTTTAACAAACTTTTTTTATCGTTGACCTACCTGCATCGAAGGTGGCAACGCAGCCGAAGCAGGTCTCGCGACCAGCAGTCGCACGCAAGCCCCGCACTGTCGCAGCACGGCCGCGGCCTGGCGGGCGCACATACCCACCACCGACACCGCACCGATACGCAGCAACATGTCGCCACTTCGAAGGCGACCATCCTGCAAGAATAATAGCATTGCAGATGACCTCTATTTAACATGAATTTTTTTCTCCAAATTTATATAGGACCAATGTACAACGTATTTAATAAAAAAATAATCATCAAAATCGGTTCACAACCTGTGAAGATATCGCGTAACATACATACAAAAAAACATGCACTCGAATTGAGAACCTCCTCCTTTTTGAAGTCGGTTAAAAATGCATTGCATTTCATATCTCGAAGGTTTTATCTTTATCTTTAGATTTTGTTGCTAGATTCTTAATCAAGGATAAATGTAGATGGATATGGACCACAGCATCCACTATCTTAGATTTCGTCGTTTTATTTCTGAGGGCTTGTTATTTGCAATGCTTAACTAGTAGTGACATACATGTATGCAATGTAATTACCGTGTTGTGGCGGTGTAAGAATAACCACTACCCTATATCATGCCGTGGGTGTCGTAAGAGGCGTCAGAGGGACACAAATCAGGAGATGGGCAGCAGAGTCTTCCTAATAACGACTAAAAATAAAAAACTGCGGTTACCAACGCGTTTACGCGTGGCAACAATGACAAATATCCCCCCTATGAGGTATTTAAACTACGGGGTGGCCTATGTTCAGCAGTGGACTTTAATAGGCTGTAATGGATGGCTGTATAGAAGATAATCTACCAGGCGCACACTGAGAGGTCAAAATCGGTTCATCCGTCCAGACACACACACAGATACACACATACACAGACACACAGATACACACTACAAACATATAACACCCCTCTGTTTTCGTCGGGGGTTAAAAACAAGTCAAATGAAAAAGGTATTAACAAAAGCATTGAGATGATATAATTAAGGTTACGTATCAAAGTTATCGTAACATAAAAAATTGCTCAACATCTAAACATCTAAATTTCCAAATCTTGTAGCTAACAACTGGTACAATTAAATTATTAGTAAATTAATGATAAAAAATAATTAGCTAAAGAAGTGTCTGTCTATAATATCGAAATAACCGACTTATATTGACACATATGTATTGACCTGGGTGGGTTATTTGCATGTCATTAGACATAGCAAAACATTTTTATTATTTTGCCTGTCTGTCTCTGTGACTTTCAATCAGTCTGTGTGTCTGTCTGTCTGTCCGGGTTAATCTTTGGAATGGCTGTATTGTTTGAATTGTAGTGTAAATAAAGTATCATTGTAATGAAACTTCAAGAACAGATAAAAAATGAATACCTGAAATGATCTAATCTATATTTTATCCGAACCACTTGGACATTTAAAAAAAACGAAAAATTGATAAAATTCCTTATAACTAGGCGCATTCGAGCCGGGTTAATATTTTCATACATAATGATAATGTCATCCAGACCGACTTTCGGTCACAGTGGCCAGTCTCAATGGAGACAAGCTATCTGCGCTAGACTGGATTACAGTACACGAGTGTGTGTGCGAGCACAGATGCACTGTCTGTTCCTTCACTCTCACAGTCCGATGGGACCGCAATCCGACACGAACGAAGAGTGATCAGGCGCAGGACCAACAGTTTTACGTGCTTTCCAAGGCATAGGGGTGAAACACCGGAAATTTCCTGACCCCGGGTTGCTATTGAGAATTCCTTGACAGAAAAACTCAATAACTGACTCTGGCCCGATCAGATTTCAAACTCGGGACACGATCACCGCGCTTATGACCACTAAACTAACGAGACAGTTATTACACACATAAACACTCACGCCTGTCACCCAGAAGTAGACAGAGACTACGGACTTCCATTTGGCACGATCCTGACACACCTCTCTCGCCTCCTCCACATCCTCGTCAGTTAATGGTACTCTTAATTTGGCCCATTTATTAGTCACAAGTAAATGAAGAAAACTTATAATCAGAATCTGGCCATTTTCGAATTTTTTTTACGTGGTAGAGCCACGCTGCAGGTATATTATTTATTTATTTTATTTATTTTATTTATTTTATTTATTGACCATTTCGTTACATTACATAACATTGGTACGTCAAATATTACAATTCAAATGATATACGATTAAATTAGATTATTAATATTACAAATTAAAATACATCTACATTTACATTTACATTATTTAACATGTCCAACAAGTCAGAAAATGAACATTTCATATATTCTTCTATAGTATAGAAAGCGTGATTCGAAAAGAATGTTTTTGTCACTTGTCGAAACGCGTTTAATGGAAATCTTGTTATTCCTAAAGGCAATTTATTGTACATTTTGATTTTTAAAACCTTGGACGCTTTTACTAATCTGGTTATTGGAACAACAAATTTTCGCGATTTCTAGTATTGTAGTTGTGTACGTGCATCTTCATTGGTAGTTCACTTTTTGATTGTGCACTTCCAGAAGCGAACTATAAATAAATATACAACGACACGACAGTCATGATTTTCGCTTTTGGAAATAGGCTCTAGCTGATGTTAATCTTTGTAATCCATGTATAATTCTAATCGACCTTTTGACAAATCAGTACTCTTTCAATTTGTGGAGCATTTCCCATATCGTAATTGCATAGCTAATAATTGGTGACAATATGCAAAATAGTAATATTACTATATAGTATGGTTTGTAGCACGAATGGGTCGGCTCGACCGAAGGACCACGCTCTCACAGAATACCAGCGTAAAATAGCAGCCTAATGCTGCTGCTATGTTTCGTATGGTGAGTGTAGAGAACCGGAGACAATTTTTACTGGAAAAGAGGCATTCCATCTTAGTCCTCACGGGTGACAACGCATCTGCATTTTGATTCGCAAACGGGGATAGATGTAGATGTCTATGGGCCACAGCAACGACTTACCATCAGGTGGACTGAGTGCTCACTTTTTACCCTTATCCTATAATTAAAAAAAATTACTGGCAATTTTCAAAATTTTGTTTTTTTGAAGCCTACCATTAAATTTACATAAACAAGTAAAAATAGAAAAACGTTAAAAATTAGTAGGTAATAAATCACTGAAAGTAAAATTGGACTAAACAAAACACAGCAAACCCAACAATCAGTATGTGACGCATTAACGGACGACGTGCTCTGCCTGTGCGAGTGTATTGTTGATTTTGTTACAAGAATAGAAGACTGAAAGCGGCCGATTCGGTTCTCGCTTTAGCGCGTAGTGTTTGTAAACATTCTACTGACGTTGAACTGTCGATTGGAAACAGAACAGATGTGCCGACAGCGGTTGCGACACCATCTAAAGAAATATGATTTGAAAATATTACTCTTTTAACATCATCCATTAATCTAATTATGGGAGGTTTATGCTTATGTTAAGAAGACGTAGTTTATTATTTGCTTAAAAATTAAGATAAATCATCATCGGCCTTTTAAAAAAAGTGGTTAATAGACGCAGGTTTAAACTAGTGTCAGATTCAATATAGAATTACTATGGCAAATATTTGAGCTAAAAGATACGAGATATATGCTCAAATAATCAAACGCTGCTCAATTTTAAGATGTCGTTAAGTCTCGTGGTGTCACAGTCACTTTGACTTGAAGTGATAGAGGCAGCAGTAGTTTGAGTGTTTGGCCAATGGGCAGCAAAGTATCAAATTTTTCGAGGACTGTGACACCGCGACTAAGGAATTTCCTTCGTCCATAATTTAAACCGAGACTTGTTATAAGACGGCTTATGTTTATTTTTTTATATTTTTCGCGAATACCACACATAGACGTGTAGTGACGGCGTGTGAGAATCCACAATCCTATGTCATCACATGATTGATTGATTGAAATTTAAACAGAAGAAGGGCAGCATCTGCGTGTTTCATCAGTTCGTCTTTTTTTTTATAGGAGACGGGACAAACGAGCATGCGGCTCACCTGATGGTAAGTGACTACCGCCGCATGAACAACTGCAACACCAGGGGAACTATCTAATTCCCTAGGGAATTAGATATTCTGATGTTGGAAAATAGGAAAATAGGGAAATATCTAACATTGCGCTTGGCAGTACAAGGCTGCCACTCAAGAACTCGCGAACCTTTCTTCCTAATCGGTTGTCTGTTCTATATGGCAAGAAAAATTAATAATGACACATTTTATATTATAAATCATAATATATTAAGTATATTAATTTATTATTTTATTTATTTACTGAGGCTTACAATATAATGTGCTGTAATACAATGCTTACTTCAGTAAGGATCAAAAATTGTCTCTATATCCAATTGCATACTAATACAGACTTCAAAATTTTGGCAATCAATCAATCACGGAATATTGTATAAATGAATGTATTGATTGAGGTAAAATAAAAGAAAACTGCTCAATATAATGTTTTCCAATTCCAAAGGAATATTTCGGTCATTTTTACAGAGAAATTTGCAAAATGTTGTATGAGTTTTTTAGAATAAGGTTGAAAACGAGCACACCTGATGATAAGTATATGCTATAGCTCTAATGCACAAATATCCAAACGCTACTGAATTTTAAGATGCCGTTAAGTCTCGTGATGTTTCTATCACCTTTTTTATTCGTCATTAAAAATCTTCATCTATCCTCGATTAAAAATCAAACTGCAGATGCGTTGTCATCTTTGGGGACTAAGATGGAATGCCTCGATACCATTAGAAAGGGTCTCCGATTATCTACATTCTCTATACGAAACACAGCAGCATTAAGCTGCTATTTTACGCTGGTATTCTGTGAGAGCGTGTTCCTACCCCGATCGAGGCGACTCATTCGTGCTACAACCATAATATAGCTGAAGCATGGCTGTACCACTTTAGCTTCAACAATATAGAAGAAGCAATCTTTGAATATTAACTCATCAAGAATTTATATGAGAACATAAATTAATAATCTCGTATAAATTATATTTTTCCAAAGCATATTTGTCTAAAGGTAAGAGCGATCAAAGAGAGTGACGTAATATATCACGAGCTTAGAAGCTCACTATCGACCTAATTTTATAAACGAAAGAGGATTACAAGCCTTTACAGGCCATACAGTGTAAATTATTACCATAATATCACTAACACATATCGGCCCGTGGATGTCATAATAGGTATAGTTATTCTATTTCACGATGAAGGTTTGACTTTGGTTGTTGTTAGCCGTGCACATACACATTGTGTTAGTGTGCGTAGGGCTCGGGAGCGCTCGGTCGCGATCGCGAGTCGAACGAATCGCAGTTACACACACAAACGCGCCTGACGGTACACGTCACTACTACAATCAAGGCGAAACGTTCATCGTGAAATATGATAACTATACTGCTGAACATAGACCTCTCCTATTTCAGTTTCCCTCTATCGCCTCTTACGACACCTACGGGATTATAATAGAGTCGCTTATAAGGATCAAACCTAGGAAGTAATGTTAATTTTACGTGGTAGAGCCATGCTGCAGCTATATTAATAGTATAGTTGCAGCACGAATGGGTCGGCTCGACCGGGGAAGGACCACGCTCTCACAGAATACCAGCGTAAAATAGCAGCTTAATTCTGCTGTGTTTCGTATGGTGAGTGTAGAGAACCGGTGACTTTTTTTACTGGAAAAGAGGCATTCCATCTTAGTCCTCACGGCTGACAACGCATCTGCATTTAAATTCGCAAACGAAGATAGATGTAGATGTCTATGTGCCACAGCAACCACTTACCATCAGGTGGCTGTGTGCTCGTTTGTCACCCTTATTTTATAAAAAAAAAAATGGCAAAATAAAGGATAGGTCTCATTTTTAAGAACTTACTACATATTTTATTTTTCTTACGTTTATTAAAATTTATCTAATCAATTTTACGAAATGATGTCCATTGTTATACGACTACTTGAACTCGACGTCATTTACTACGTCATTTACTACGTCGTTGTGTACTACAAATCTTTTTTTTTTATAGGATAAGGGCGACAAACGAGCACACAGTCCACCTGATGGTAAGTGGTTGGTGCGGCCCACAGACATCTACATCTATCCTCGATTACGAACCAAAATGCAGATGCATTGTCACCCATGAGGACTAAGATGGAATGCCTCGTTTCCAGTAAAAAGGGTCTCCGGTTCTCTACACTCACCATACGAAACACAGCAGCGTTAAACTGCTATTTTACGCTGGTATTCTGTGAGAGCGTGGTCCTTCCCCTGCTTCTGCTTTAATCTTTAAAAAAAAACAATTCAATATAAAATTCAATATGATATTAATTTATGGTTTTATTTATTTACTGAGGCTTAGAATACAATGCGCTGTAATCCGATCCTTACTTCAGTAAGGATCAAAAAATTGTACAAGATTATTAATTAAGGACTTTGTTCAACTGTGTTAGCAGAACCACTGTCATATGCTGCAAAATGTTTGGTTTACATGGTTATGAAACACCAATAACTCTAGTTCTTCTCTATAAGGTATTTTTAAACTGTGTGTCTTAAAATTGAGCAGCGTTTCAGCATAATAAAGTGATAGAGACAGCACGAGCCTTAACGGCATCTTAAAATTTAACAGCGTTTGAGTATTTGGCCATAAGAGTCGATTTCTCCCGGAATATATCCCGTTCCAAGTTAAGTATTCAGTGTTTCGCTTCTTCAGATCCGGCTCCGATTCTGATCCGGCTCCAATGTACCATGAAAACTGTTGATCTTCTTCTTCTGTTGCTGGCCTCCTGATCCGGCGAGGTGGGCATGACCTTAGATGAAGACGTTCGATTCCCTACACAACCCAGTTTCTTAAAAGACAAAAGACTAAGATGACGAGCCCCTATTGGAATGGTCCCGGTCTTGACGCCTATCGTATGTGCCTACGTGGACTGTATCTTCTTACCCTATTATTAGGGTTAACACTGAAGGATCTTGAATAAAACACCAATTAGCCATAAAAACTTCCCCCCTGGAAAAGGCGATACTGATGCAGTATTATTTTACTAATGCACTATTACTTTTTCTTTACTTTTCGCTTATTTTCTTTCTTCTTCCTATTAGTTCCCGAAACTGTCTCTGATCCCGAAAGGGTACGATAGGGCTGGCTTATCCGTACGCGATAAAAGCCCCTAAATAAATAAAGAGAAAAAACAATATTGATTTCGAATACAATATTTTCCAAACATGTCTGGCGTAAACAAGATAGTTATACCGCTGTGGCGGCGCAGTCGTCGCGCCACAAGCGAAATACATCGTAGCCTAAATCGCGCTATCAAAGTTCCGAATTAAAAACAGCATATATACAATAGCTCCGAACTACCACTCGGAGCGTTAGCCGCACCTTGCCCGGCGGTAGATCTCCCCTTTTCCTTCCACCCGCCATACCGCCATCAATCGGAAGCCATGAGACACCTGGCATTTCCCATAGTTGTCTCCGACGTCACCCATGGGACGAAATGGGTGGTGGACTCATACGCCACCACATGACACTTAAGTTATATCATTATCGTTACCGTTACAGACTATAAAAGTCCACTGCTGAACACAGAATTCCCCCATAGATTGCCTAATAAGGGGGATATTTGCCATAGTTGTCACGCTTGGCAAGCGGTTTGGCAAACGCAGTTTTTTATTTTTTATTTGCCCATCTCCTAATTTGTTTTCTTCTGTCGCCTTTTACGACACCTAAGGGATGAACGGTACGGTAGTTACATCATTGCCTTGTATAATATTGTTTATTCCTACCTTGTCAACGTTCATTACGACTGTATTCGTGTAACTTGGGTGACGCCCCTTCTAATATCGATGCGTCATCAATATTATCGATTATATTTCTTAGTTGTAAGTCGTAAGCATATCCTAACAAATTACCTCCAACGTTAAAGAATGAAATGAACAGCGTTTCAAAATACTACTTTTTATTTAATGTGTACTAGCGATCCGTATCAAATTCGTACGGGTGATTTCTGGATCTCGACAACAGCGTTACCTATCGTGTCTAATTATAGCTACGTACCTTCCAGGTGGTCCTTTAAGCACCCTATAAAAATTTCAAGAAATCTTTCAAGCCGTTTTAGAGGAGAAGAATTATGAACACACGCACACCAGAATTTAATATATTTTATAGAAGACTAGTTGTTACCCGGCGCAGTGCACATAGTATGCCGCACATAGTATTCTACTAAGGTAATTGGATCCAATAAGGGCCAGGTTTTTGGAAATCATTATAAATCAATTTTGGGAAGTCTGTTAATTTGTAACTGTTGATCAAATATGGTGTAGTATCTAAACACAGATTTCGATGACATTGCTATCATTGTAGCGGGCCAAAAAATTGAGAGGGTGCGCAAGTACAAATATCTAGAGACATGGCTTAATGACACCTGGAGCTGTGAACAGGAGGTAAAGACTCGCATAGAAATAGCTCGAAGTGCCTCCTGCACGTTAAAAAAAGTACTCTGCAATCGCAGACTTAAGATCCCTGTGCGCACACGACTCCTACATTGCTACATCTGGCCTATACTTCTTTACGGATGCAAGGCGTGGACAATTAAAGAAGACCTCATGAAACGTATAGGAGCTTTCTAGATGTTGGCATATAGACGTATGTTGGCCATTAGTTGGACTCTAAAGATCTCGAACGGAGAAGATCTGCGACGCGTCAACCAGAAACGGCAACTTTTGGAGACTGTAGAGAAAAGAAAAGTTGCATATCTCGGACAATTGTTTAGGCATGAAAGATATGAACTTTTGCAACTCATTATGATGGGAAAGGTTGCCGGAAGGAGAGCTGTTGGTCGCAGAAAAAAGTCTTGGCTGCGCAACATCCGAGAATGGACAGGAATCGGGAGTGCTGCCGAGCTCTTTCGCCTCGCGAAGAACAAGGAGTGTTCAAAGCTGACTGCCAACCTTCGCTAGTCGGAGAGGCACTCGAAGAAGAAGAGAATTATCAAATAAACTGTTTTTATTTGAAGAGAAAATATTGTACAAAAACAAGGCACAAATGGCCAGGTACTTACAAAAAAAGTTGTTTAAAAGCTTGTTTATAGTCCTTATTGGGCCCTAGGGTTCTAAATAAGGTCCATAATTGAACTGCAAGATTTTAGGTGTTGTATACCAGAAAAATCATCCAATTTAATATATAAAAATAAAAGTTTGTTTGTTTGTATCAAGACGAAGACGAACAACTTCTATGCGTTCCCATACCATTCATTCGATTACGTTTACACGATTTTACGATAAAAATTCGTTTTCCTACGAGTACCATCACGCGGGTGAAGCCACGAAAATCTAGTCCAATTATATTTTCTTTTATTATAAAAAGTCCTTCATACCGAATTTCAGTCACGTCGACCAGCCTCAACGGAGGCTAGCCATCAGCGCAGGAGAGGATTATAGTGCCCAAGTGTATGCGCAAGCACGGGTGCACTCTCTATTCCCTCACTCTCATAGTCCGATGGGACGGTAAACTGATACGACCGGAGAGAGATCAGGCGCAGGACCAACGGCTTTACGTGCTTTCCGAGGCACGGGGGTGAGACACCGTCAACTTCCTGATTCGGGGCGGCTACTGAGAATTTCTTCATGGAAAAACTCAATTACCGATATTTTTTGGCCCGACCCGGGATTCGAACCCGGGACCTCATGATCAGCAGTCGCACTACTACAACCACTAGACCAAAGAGGCAGTCAATTATTATATATATTATATACAAATATTATAAAAAGTATTGTAAATGGAACTAATACTTATAACGAAAATCTGTTTTTTTTAATCATAAAAGAAATTATTAAATCTATTTAAGAATAAATTTCAATTAGCAGACATCAAAAAAGTGTAAAACAAAACTTTTTCTTATTAAATACAGCCCCACAAAGTTCAACAAAGGGCAAACTGGAAGAAAGTTAATGACACTGAAATATTTAAGCTTTCCATGTAGAATCTTAACGCTATTAGTCCTATCCGCCATTTTGAATCGGTGTAATTAAACAAAAGAAAGTTGTCATAGTAGAAGAAGAAAGTAATTTGAAGTTTCAAACGTTCAGATAATTTTATTCGCTTTACCTAATTTTGTGTCATCGATTTTCATCTATTCAAAGAAAAAAAAATGCAATAGGCATTATTTTTACTGGTGTTTTATTATATACTAACTGGTCCCGGTGTATTGCTGCCATAGAAGAAATAATTGTAGAAGTATCATTTCAAATTTGGTAGAGTTACTTATAATGTTTAATTAAAAGTGATAATTAATACATTCATTAAAATTGAATGATAAATAACTTTCAAATAAATTGGTCGGAAACACTCATAAACACGTGTTTCCGTTTTTTAGTATGAAGTTGGCGTTCTTCTCTTAGTAGAGAGTAATTGTGTTCTGTGATTGAAATTGAATGATGTATATATCTTTCCAATAAACGGTGCGATACGCGCGCCACCTACTGTTAGTTAATTGTACTATGCCTATAACCTTCGCGCAAGTGCAAGCAATAAGTTGACAAAGTTTTAGAGCAATCAGATGAACGGTATGGCAGCGCATAAAATGCGAACAAACAAACATTAATTTTTATATATAAGATTTTACAAGATATGTTTGTAGTATTAAATCTTGCTCCATCTTTATTTCAGAGACGTCTTTTATCATCTTCTTGATTAGTGTCCTCGGCCTGTGAATTAGTTACAACCTTAAGAGAAGAAATAGAATATTAGAAATATAATATAAAAAATATATTATATTTTTTAATTACTAAGCTTAGCTAAACACTATATTGTTATTGTTCTACGATGTCTGTCTAGATATTTTTGAGCTGGAATTTTTTTTTAAGTTATTGAGCCGTTCATTGAAGGCAAATTTAATGACACTTAGTACATTTTTATAATGAGTATTGGATGCAATGGACGTTTGATTGTCCGATTCCACTACAGCATATGGGAAGTTTTTTACTGGATAGTAACTTATCAGTAATAAACCGCAACTCGAACAAATTTTATGCCGAGGCACAGTTATCTGCTGCGATCTGAGGGTCGGTTATACCTAGTGGCAACATTGCGACGCATAACTATAACTGTGGAGTCAAAAAATAAAAAGAAGATGGTAAGAAGCGGAAGAAGCCGCGTAGATCTCTTTGTCTTATCTAAAAAAGGACTACTCTAGAGTGTAGCGTGTACAATATAAATACTAGTGTATTCTACCGTGTAGAAGCTGCTGCCAGGAGCTGTTAACGTTTTGCTGACCTTGGGAGGCTGGCTAGTAAGACCGTGAGTAGTTTATTGTTTTCAAACGACTTCAAAAAAGGAGGAGGTTCTTAATTTGTCGGAATCTTTTTTTATGTATATTCACCGATTACTCAGAGACGCCTAAACCGATTTCAAAAATTCTTTTTTGTTTCAAAGGGTATATACTTCCCAGGTGGTTCCATTTAAAGTTTGTCGAAATCGGTCGGGGGGTTTTTATAAAATCAACAAATTATAATCATATCGAAGTCGTTTGTACAAAATTTCAAACTTTCCACTTGTTATGGTGTAATTTTGTGACTGCTTTGAATCTCAATACAGTCCACTATACCTAATGAAATAATTCCAAGCCGCCACAGTAACAATATAATAAAATGTATTATCCTAATTTCAGACATCAACAACTTAAAAATTAAGAACTTTGGCCCATAGAGATATATATGGTACGTTAGGGTAATATAGTCACCTTAAGCTTTGCCGCCCTATAAAACCAAAACTAGGATGAGGACAGAGACAAAAACACAAAGTCGTATACTATAAATAATATATTAAGGAAAAAATATCAAACAAGCTTTAGCAATAATTAGGAACACTTAGAAGAATCAAATTTAAAAAACTAACTATACTACACAATATTAAGATCGACTAAAATATTTACTACAATGTCACCTATCAAAATGGCGTTGAAAAAACAGCGCCCCTTTGACCCTTTATTATTTGATTGACTGATGAAGAGCTATCGGATCACAGAGCCATCCCATGCAAACATGGTTGTAGATTTTGAGTTATAAGAAAGTGAACATATTAAGGACGATTCATTATGAGCTCTATTCTCCGCTACATGCATATATTGTTCAACACGAAGCAATCATGCGACATTCGGTGGACAAAAAGTTACTTTATTTGAAATATTTTTTCTTATTATCAGAAAATTAACGGTTTAAATAAAATGTATTCGATTAAGAATATAACTAAATAACATGCCTTTCATATTATCAAAAATATTATTTTGTTATTGGTGAAAAGAACGATTAAGTTATATTTTTTTAAATCTTGATCAAGTAATTTAAATAATTAAAAAAATCCATTGGGTTAAGAGTTCAATTGAGTGTCACTGCCACTACACGAAACTAATGGAATACCAATTCATAGTATTATGTTTCACAGTGAAATCAGATAGTTATTTACTATTCATGGAATTCGATTGGGATGTTTCAATATTCTTTGAACGATGTTAACTTAAATCGCATCAATTTTATCCTCCCATCGCAAAAAATCTAACCCTTAGAAGGAGTTTCCTTACAGAAACAATTCTTAGTGCTAATAAAAGAGATATTTTTAAGTGGTAGAGCCATGCTGCAGCTATATTAGTAGTATAGTTGTAGTACGGATGGGTCGGCTCGACCGGGGAGGGAACACGCTCTCACAGAATACCAGCGTAAAAGAGCAGCTTAACACTGCTGTGTTTCGTATGGTGAGTGTAGAGAACCGGAGACCCTTTTTACTGGAAAAGAGGCATTCCATCTTAGTCCGCACGGGTGACAACGCATCTGCATTTTGATTATTTATTGAAGATAGATGTAGATGTCTATGGGTCACAGCAACCACTTACCATCAGGTGGACTGTGTGCTCGTTTGTCACCCTATCCTATAAAAAAAAAGAGTAAGGATTTTTTATCTTTAGTAAGAATTACAAAATGATCTTTGAAATACGAAAAGGGTGTCGGTCAGGGAGCAATAAAACACTCATATCAAACTTAACCCATTTCCAATACAAGTAAACCTTTTACGGAGTCTACTTTGAGGAAACGTTAAATGAAGAAAATTTACGAATAGCGTATTATTTATATAAATTCAAATTCAAAATATTTATTGTAAGTTAAGTTGTACATTTGGTGTTAATTTATAATATTACGAGTCTTACAACTTAACCAACCTTTTCGGATTTTACAATATTTTTTATATTACATAGGCCTGTGCCTAACATAAGTTAAATATTGAATTAAAGATTCCAAATAAGTTGTTAGTTATACTAGATTAAATTATTAATTAAGTTATAAAAATATATATTTATATACCTACCACGTATATTCTTTGGATCTACAACGTATAAAATACGTGGTAAAGCCATACTGCAGGTATGTTATGGTTGTTCACGAATGGGTCGGCTCGACCAGGGAAGGAACACGCTCTTACAGAATATCAGCGTAAAATAGCAGCTTAATGCTGCTGTGTTTCGTATGGTGAGTGTAGACAACCGGAGACTCTTTTAACTAGAAACGAGGCATTCAATCTTAGCCCTCAGGGGTGACAACGCATCTGCATATTGATTTTTAATCGAGGACAGATGTAGATTTCTATGAGCTACAGCATCCACTTACCATCAGGTGGACTGTGTGGTAGTTAATCACTCACATTCTAAAAAAATACATAACTACCGTAATAATGTGATAGGTGAAATCAGTTGGTTTTATAGTTAATTAAAACAAGTGAAACAATTACATATATCAATCCAAATCACAAGTAATTTTATGGATATCATCGAATGTTGTCGTGTATGGATGTCGTCGCGCCACAAGCGAAAAAATACATGGAAGTCTAAATCGCGCTATCAAAGTGCTGAAGTAAAAGCAGTATATATAGTATAGCTCCAAACTACCATTCTTTTTGTCTTAGGCGCGTCTCTCAGCGGCTACTCTTTCCCTAAGGGGGGTCGCTTCCGATACGGCAGAAAGGCCCTCCAGGCCAAAGCCAGTCCCAGGTGGTGTTTAGTAGGTAGGCACCTAGGTTTCATAGTGAGTCCCACATAACCACGCAGCCGGCTGCGTGGTATGCTAAGAGCATTCACTCCCTCCCTCCCCCGCTTCTGGGAGGGTAGCCCTTTAATTTGCTTCTGGGCGCAAAAAAAAAACTACCACTCGGAGCGTTGGCCGCTCCCCGGGCCTATCACCTCGCCCGGCTGGAGATCTCCTTTTCCTTCCACGGCCACACTAGCGACTCGCAAGGGCTTCGGCTGGGTGGGATCTATTAATGTGACGTCATTTAGATTTCACATTTTAACATTATCAGAGACATAAAATGGTGTTTGCGAATGTCAGTTATTTGATTTACAAAAAAAAATCCGGAAAAATTATAGCTTAGATCACTCCCAGCTTTGCTCTCTATCTGTTAGTGCAGTTTCATCGCAATGGGTTCGACCATTCCGAAGATTAGCAATAACAGATAGACAGACAAATAAAAATGGTAATTCATGTCTTATTGGCATGCAAATAACCTCCTCAGTTTAATATAAGCCAGTTATTTTAATATTACAGACAGCAGACTGCAACATTCAATTAACGTCAGGTTGACTGCGTGTATGTTTGTGACAAACATACACGCAGTCAATTAATAATTAATAATTAAAAGTTATTTTAAAAAACAAGTTTTTTTTAATGAGATAAGGGTAACAAACGCGCACACAGTCCAACTGATGGTAAGTGGTTGCTGTGGTCCACAGACATCTACATCTATCCTCGACTATGAATCAAAATGCAGATGCGTTGTCACCCGTGAGGACTAAGATGGAATGCCTCATTTTCAGTAAAAAGGGTCTCCGGTTCTCTACACTCACCGTACGAATTACAGCAGCATTAAGCTGCTATGTTACGATAATTATTCTGTGAGCGTGGTCCTTCCCGGTCGAGCCGACCCATTCGTGCTACAACTATACTACTGATATATCTGCAGCATGGCTCTACCACGTTTACAAACAAAAAAATCTCTCTCGCACTTTTCTTATCTTGCCATGAAAGAAATATTATTTTCGCACCACATTATATTGACAATCTTGATTTTTGACAAAAAAGGCTCAAAGTAATGTGAGAAACTGATGCCTAAACTAGGCGACGAACCTGTATTTCAGGTCATCAGGTCTCCTTACAGTTGACAAAATACAAAAGTGTGTATTTTACAGTATTAATTATTGCGGAGGCTTTTGGCATTCATAAATCGTACATAGACAAACATCCGTACCCGGAACAATTATTCGTAGGTCATAAAAGTAGTTGTTTCGAGGGATTTGAACAGGGGTGGAGACCCGGTCTAACACAAAACCACAAAAATTAATTAAAGCCATCGTCCCGACCCGACTACGCTTATGAATTGCTTAAATTTCGGACATTCGTCATAACTATCCTTTTTAGGGTTCCGTACCCAAAGGGTAGCAAACGGGACCCTATTACTAAGTCTGTCCGTCCGTCTGTCTGTCAGCGTCAGCGGGCTGTATCTCATGATCCGTAATAGGTAGCAAGTTGAAATTTTCACAGCATGTGTATTTCTGTTGCCGTTATAACAACAAATTATAGAAATTAAAGTAAATTAAAAATTAAAGGGGGCTCCCCTACTAGAAACGTGTTTTACGACGGTACGGAATCCTTCATGCGCGAGTCCGACTCGCACTTAGCCGGTTTTATATATAAGTCAAGTGACAAACGTAGTTACAGTCCACCTGATGGTAAGTGGCTACTGTAGTTCATAGACACCTACCGCCAACTTCAAACAAAGAAGGCTACAGATGTGTCGTCAACTCTGAGGACTAAGATGGAATGCCACACAGCTTGTCTATCGTGCTAACACTGCTATTTGGAGGTAGAAATAAGTAAGAAAGTCATATACCCTAAAAATCGGCTAAGACATAGTGTATCAAAGAATTAACCCTGACTTCAGAAGCTATTTAGTAAAAATTATTTTATTCCTTTTTGTTTTTCAAGTCTGTTTTAATTTTTTAGGGTTCCGTACCCGAAGCGTAACCAACGGGACCCTATTACTAAGGTTTCGCTGTCCGTCCGTCCATCAGTCCGTCTGTCTGTCAGCGCGCTGTATCTCATAACCCGTAACAGATAGACAGTTTAAAATGTTCACAGAATTTGTATATTAATAAAAACATGCGCGAGTGTCGTGGAACACTCGGTTGGAACGAAGTTCCTTTCGTAGTATATTATTATTGATAAACGTATTATATTATTGATTAACAAATACAAATAAATGAATTACTAGCATCTATCAAAATGAAGCGTCATTTAAAATAATATTTCCTTTACTTTTACTTTGCCTTGGCAATAACTCTTTTAAAGGTCCTGGAGGCGAAGTTATACTTCTTTTTAAGCATGCTGGTGTTTACATCCCGAGCCGTTGAAGCGTCAGCCCAGCCTGATAACACTCCTGCTAACTGCGTTATGCAGTCTTACAGGAGCGAACAAACCAAGGCTGAGATCTGCCTCCGATGGGTACCACAGATGATGGAATAAATAGTTCAATTCCTGTATCACCACATCAGTGACAGAGTTAGCAACAACGCTGGAACCATCCGGCGAGAAGCAAACCCGCCCCCATGGGTAGGATGCAAAGAAAGACCGCATTCCGTCCCAATCCGCCGACCTGTAATGCCAAACACGGCGGCAGCCTGCAGAACGCTCCGGATCAGACAATGGTCCGAAGAGCCGAGAGGGCGTCGACGGAACGTGATATCCGTCCGGATGAGAGGTCAGCAGATGGTCCAACAGGAAAGGTGTATGATCCTCCATCTGGATTCCGTGTAGGCGGGTAACCAGTTGTGTCAGTTGTGACCATATGCCAAGGCAAAGTCATAAACAGATCTCCCCGCATGATCGGTTAAGCGTGAATGTTGCCATTCGGTGTGGTGGGCGCTAAAATCGCCAAATATCACGATCTCTACGGATGGGATCTGTTGTAGCAAGAAATCTGTAGCCATTTGGACGTGGTCGATAAGTCGGTCTGTGCCGGCATTACCGCTATGGGACCTATAGAGGCACTCGTCGTCGTCGCTGTCTACGGGCAGCCTATGGTTGGACAGGTCCGTACCTTCAAGACTGCCGAGGCGTCTAGAACAGATATCCTCTCTGTGGTATACAAACTCCAGCCTCACAAAGAAGTGTTCTAATTTTGTACCCAGGTAGGACAGGTACCAGATGGTAGTGGACACCGTTAAGGTTCGAGTGAAGTCCCTGAAGTTGCAGAAGTCCACGGATAGCGTGGCAGGGGTCGCCATGGTTTTATCGCTCTGTTCGCCCCGTGCAGTGTTAGTAGTGAGCGGGATTTGCCCCCTCTCCCCCATAATACGTGAGGCAGCCTGAGCACCACGCTCAATAAAAAGGGTAGCTTGACCGTGGATGCTCAGTGAGGGATTCTCCATTACCAGGGTGCTGGGGTAGTCTTTTCTTTTGAATTCCGCTACCATGTTATGGGGGGGGGGGGGGTTGAGCCTCAGACCATCTGCACTAACCAAGCGAAACGCAGAAGCAAAGTTTATACTTTACGCTGGTATTCTGTGAGGTCGTGGTACTTCCCCGGTTCGAGCCGGCCCATCCGTGCTACGGCAGAAGCTGCAGCGTGGCTCTACCACTGTTGAACTTCTTTAAGACATATCATTCTTCTTATATTTTAAATTTTACATAAGTGGGTTAATAAGAGTATACTCATGCAACCCCGGCGGTGATACGTTACAAAAAAAACGCGTTGTTTCACTTCACCACAAAACACAAACTTCCACTAGTTTCACTTCAAAAATTCGATTGAATGAACCTTTTCGTTTCTGCAACTCTGCTAATAAAATTAAAACGGAAAGGATTAATAATGATAAATATTAATAACAGCAGTCCCAACTTATTGCTCCCAGTGTACAAATTCGAATACGTTGAATTTACAGGCTGAGAGACCGTAAAAGCAGAATGGTCGATAAATTGTCTTTAAAACGGAATAATTATCTAAATGATGGCTGTTTGGATATTGATGGTGCGATGTGTCAAGTCGTTAGCTACAGGAGTTTTATGACTATCATAAAAAAGATCTTCTTTTAATACGGCCTGATGTGACGGAAAACGATTTGTAAAGACTCAGAAAGACGCTTTGCTTGCACGATATAATACGATATATGTATTTTATGTATTTAGTTAACGTTGACAGCTCCGTGGCGCAGTGGCTTAGCAATAAGTGGCAGCGCCTGAGAGCCGCGGGTTCGAATCCCGCACGGAACAAGTATTTGTATGGCCTACAAATTATTGTTCCGGGTCTGGATGTTTGTCCTTGTGAAGTTTATGTATGTAAACTGCCCACACGATACAGGAGAAAATTGTAGTGTGGAAGTAATGTTTTTATAAAAAAGAAAAATTTAAGGCTTAATAGAAATGATTAAACTTTTAGTAAAAAGTAAAACCGGTTTCAAAAATAAAAAATATTAATTTCGAAGATATCTGTTCTCGGCGCCTCGGCAGTCTTGAAGGTACCTGTCTATTCTTTGGCTGCTCGTAGACAGCGACGACCATCCCCGCGTCTACGGGTGCCCCTATAAGTCCCACAGCGGTAATGCCGTCATGGACTGACTATCGACCACGTCCAAATGGCTACATACTCTGTGCTACAACAGATCCCATTCGTAGAGATCATAATTCTTGGCGATTTTAACGCCCAGCACGCTGAGTGGCTTGGTTCACGTTTAACCTATCATGCGGGGAGATCTGTTTATGACTTTGCCTTGGCATATGGTCTGACACAACTGGTTAGTTCGTCTACGCGGATTCCAGATGTGCAGGATCATGCACCTTCCCTATTGGGCTTTATGCTCACCTCTAATCCTGACGGATATAAGGCCTTCGTCGACACCCCTCGTGGCTCTTTGGACCATTGTCTGATCCGAAGTGTGGTGCCACTCACGCTCCCGTCGCGGTTGCGTTCTGCAGACTGCCACTATAGGTCGTCCGATTGGGACAGGATGCGGTCTTTTTTCGCATCCCACTGTTGGGGGCGGGATTGCTTCCGCCGGATATACCTCAGGGAATGGAATTTTTATTCAATCATATGTAGCGCTCATCGGAGGCAGATCCCAGCCATGGTTTGGTCGCTCGTGTAAAATTGTATCACTCCGTAAGGAGGAGTACTACCACGTTTGAGCTGACGCGACGACGTACGTTTTAGAGGCATTCCACCTTAGTCCTCCCGGCTGACGCATCTGCATTTTGATTCTTTATTGAGGATAGATGTAGATGTCTATGGGTCACAGCAACCACTTACCATCAGGTGGACTGTGTGCTCGTTTGTCACCCTATCCTATAAAAAAACGTACGGAACAAGTATTTGTATGGCCTACAAATAATTGTTCCGGGTCTGGATATTTGTCCATTTGTAATTCATATATGCAAGCACCAGCGCTCTTAAAAGTAGTATAACTCCGCCTCTAGGTCTTAAAAAAGTGATTGCCTAGGCAAAACCACACCACGTCGGCAGAATTGGCGAAAAATTTGTTCACTTTCCTTCGGACTACTATGGATTTGAGTAAGAAAGTTAATAGTATTTCAGTGAATATATATATGATATATCAGAGTATTTGTTACGTCGGTAACTTTTAGGTGATACATTTTTATGCTTATGGATAGTATTTCTCCCGTGTCATTCTTGTACAAAAAATTATCACGAAAACATGTGAAAATTTATTTGTATACCATGCGAAATGTGTGTTTTGTCTGTTTGCTCAGACAATGTAATAAATTCAATTTTTTCTAACAATACATGATCTCCCGTTATATGTATTGGCTTTTTCGCACAAGGACACAAGGAATAACATTCAGATTCAGAACATCTTTAGATATATATATATTTTATATATCTAAAGAAGTACCGACAATAATTTAAAATTAAAAATTTTGTACAACCGACTTCAATATAAATTATTAAGAATAACTCAAAAACTATTCGTCAGACCTTGATCAAATTTATATAGGACCACATGAGAAGCATCAGTTTTCAAATAAAAAAAGAATCATCGAAATCAGTTCACCCAGAAAAAATATGATGTACCACATACAAAAAAAACGAGCCGCACGCTCGTTTGCCCACTCTTATATAAAAAAAAAACTGTCAGTCGTAGGACTGCACGTCATGTATATATATATACAGTGGAATCCGTTTATAATGACATCGAAGGGAAATAACAAACACGTCATACAATCTCCTATTTTTGTTAGTATGTATTTATTTTAATAGAGAGAAACAAAATAGAGATAAATCAAAATAAAAATGGTACGCAATAAGTAGATATGTAATGTATTTTTTCATTTTTTACATAAGAAATCAGTAATGCTTGTTTGCTTTTGTTTTTCCTTATATTGTAATAACATTCTCTAATACTATTGTGGAAAGAAGATATCGCCATCGTTAAATTATCATTTTCAATATTGCTATAAACAAATCCTAATAATAATTCTGCAGCGAACAATGCTATTAGGAATCATGTCGGTCACTATAACTGGACACAATTTATTAAAATTGGTCACAATAAGCGACATGTCACTACAAGCGAAGTCATTTTATCCGACTTTGTTATAAAGAATTTTATATGAAAACCAAACTTCGCTGTGTAATTACTTCATAATAAGCGGTTGGTCAATATAGGCGGAGTTAAGTGGTTCGAGGAGTGTGAAGCTTTAAAAACTCCACTACAACACTACTTATCAAGTCTAAGTTTTGTGATTTTCTTTTTTAGCACAAAAACCAACATATATTGTGTATACGAGTCATTTTGGTCATCATCTTAATAAAACAAATACATTGCGAGAATCAAACCTAAATCAGTGATTTCGTTCAGAAATTACACGATCACTAGGAGAAGTACCAAAGATTATGTCTATCTCTACATGGTATAAAACAAAGTCGCTTCCCGCCGTCTGTACGCTTATATCTTTTAAAATACGCAACGAATTTTAATGTGGTTTTTATTAATAGATATAATTATTAAAGATTAAAGTTTATATGTATAATACATACGCATATTATATATTATATAATGCTTATATCCGTGTGCATGTTACTGAACTCCTCCTAAACGGCGGGACCGATTTTGATGAAATTTTGTGTGTGTGATTAAGTTGATTACAGAATGGTTTAGATTCACTATTGGACCCGGTAGATGGCGTTGTTGTCGAGATCCAGAAATCAACCGTGCGAAGCCGGGGCGGCGTATTTATACTATAAATATAGCTAAGCTTTTGTAATTATAGAATATTAATCCAGTTTCAAATATAATACAAATGATCTCGATTATTACGTCACATCGATATTGAAAGAAGAACGGAATTTTATTAAACTTAGCGGCACCAACAAATACTTACGACTTCTAAAGTCAAATCTTTAAGCTATCAGCTCCTTTCATCGGAACGACCTCGGACTCAGAACGGTGTAATCAAACGGAGAAAATGTCACAAAGTAATTTGAACTTTTCTGAATTAATGCTTAGATTTCTTTGAATGTTTTCTTTTCTGAATTACATTCCGTATCAACTTTGATAAGTACCACGGAAGAGTAACAAAAAATAAAAACCCTTTTTACTAGTAAAGAGACTTTTATCCATTATTCATCTAAGACCTTAGTGATGACCACGAATCTGCATCATCGTCACAATCATAATCATCATTACAGCCTTTAACAAGTTCACTGTTGAACATAGACCTCCCCCAAGAAATTCTACACAGCACGGTCAAGAGCCACCTGTACCCATTGACTTCTTGCATCTCTTATCAGGCGCCGCCCTACAATTTACGAGACTGCCACTCGAGTACCTTCCTTTCCCATTGGTTGTCGGTTCTTCGAGATGGATGACCGGTTCATTGCCACTGCAGCTTACTGAACCGTTGGGATATATCACGCAGAAACTTCGGGTATCACCCTCTCCGTGCTCTTTGAGCTTCCTAATACGACCAGCACTGAAATACCATGTCAAAGAACCATATTATGTCAAACTGGTTTAGACGTGGTAGAGCCTGATATGATTGATAATAACCCCTGGGAATGAGGTGATCGCTTCCAAGCAGTTTCTAAAATAAATTTTGTACTTAAATAGTTTGTACAACCATTAATGTAAAATTTACTTTTAAAAAAAAGTCCCGCTGGCTTTCTTGCTGGTTCTTCCCAGGACAGAGGTTTTTTTTCGAAACAGTGGTAAAGTAAAAAATAACTTTCAATAAGAATTACACATGTAATCTATATTGAATAAAAAATTATTCTATTCTATTCTATTCTATTCCATGCTTTAGCTATATTATTATGGTTGTAGCACGAATGGGTCGGCCCGACCGGGGTAGGAGCACGCTCTCACAGAATACCAGCGTAAAATAGCAGCTTAACACTGCTGTGTTTCGTATGGTGAGTGTAGAGAACCGGAGACCCTTTTTACTGGAAACGAGGCATTCCACCTTAGTCCTCAGGGGTGACAACGCATCTGCATTTTAATTCTTAATCGAGGATAGATGTAGATGTCTATGGGCCACAGCAATCACTTACCACCAGGTGGGCTGTGTGCTCGTTTGTCAACCCCACACTATAAAAAAAACACAAATCTGCCTCTATGGGCTACAATATTTATAATACAACATTTACTTGTTTTCAATATTATTTAATTTGAAATAGATATTTTATTGATTTATTTTTATTTAACTTCTTATTGCTTACATATAATAATAAAACACTTTTTACGTGGTAGAGCCATGCTGCAGCTATATTATGGTTGTAGCACGAATGGGTCGGCTCGACCGGGGAAGGACCACGCTCTCACAGAATACCAGCGTAAAATAGCAGCTTAATGCTGCTGTGTTTCGTATGGTGAGTGTAGAGAACCGGAGACCCTTTTTTACTGGAAACGAGGCATTCCATCTTAGTCCTCAGGTGTGACAACGCACCTGCATTTAGATTCTTAATTGAGGATAAATGTAGATGTCTATGGGCCACAGCAACCACTTACCATCAGGTGGACTGTGTGCTCATTTGTTACCCTATACTATAAAAAAAAAAAACACATCAAAAGTTAAATTGATATGTATGTACATAGTACATAGTGGTAAAGTAAAAAATGACTTTCAATAAGAATTACACATGTAATCTATATTGAATAAAAAATTATTCTATTCTATTCTATTCTATTCATTTAGATGGCTTTATCGCTAAACAGTGATCTCTTCCAGGCAAACCTTAATGAAGGAGATTATTTTCATTTAAACATATATAGAAGTGTGCATAAATAGTAGATAAACAAGTATATATTAATACACATAAGCTATATAGTATACATAAGATAATGCAATAATCAAACACGTGATATTATATATAAATAAATATTTTTGTGGTATGGTGTTACGTTGCCGAGAAAATATTTCTTATGCTCCAAGTTCTGATACATTATTCATAATTCATAACATCAGTGCATTTTCTGGTTGATCAGTGCACGAAGCAAGTAAGTTGAGATTATTGACGCTTTATTTAGTAGGAATATTAGCGTGCTGAAGCTGTTTATTCTATCATGTGAAGATGGCGCAAGTCAAGTGATGAAAATTGAAATATAACACATACGTAATACATGAACTCTCACGCTTGAAGAGTAAGTACTAGACGGCTCCTTGGCGCAGTGGCTTAACTTGAGGGCCGCGGGTTCAAATCCCGCTTGGAAAAAATATTTGTATGGCCTAAAATAATTGTTCCGTGTCTGGATGTTTGTCCTTGTGCAATTTATGTTTGTAAACTGCCTTCGCGATACAGGAGAAAATCTAAGTGGGGATAACGTGTTATATAACATTAAAAAACAGAGACTACAGACTGCTATTTGGCATGATCTTGACACACCCGCATGTATATATGCTCGTCGATTCATAGTACCGACTTGCCGACTCTGCCACTTACTTCTGCAGCATTATGCTGTAGTGGTAAGTTTAGAAGTAAGTAATGTAGTAAGCGCAGAAGTAATGCTTATTGTTTCTTTCGACGTAACCAAACCTTTCTTATTTCTGATCAGTTATAACAAACCACGCTTTTCTTTTTTTCACATAATTTCTCATATCTCTTTCTATTTCATTTAGAATCAGCTCTAACGTTCTTCTCAATGACCGCATTTCTATAACATTAATTTTACTCTCGTGCTTTTTCTGCCACACCCAACTTTCACTATCATACATTAAGGTTTGGAGAATAGATAACACAGCATTTTGAATTGCCATACGTACTTTTTAGGGTTCCGTACCCAAAGGTAACCAACAGGACCCTATTACTAAGCCTCCGTTGTCCATCCATTAATCCGTCCGTCCCTACGTCCGTCCGTCCGTCCGTCTATCTGTCAGCGAGCTTTATCTCATGATCCGTAATAGGTAACAAGTTGAAATTTTCACAGAATGTGTATTTCTGTTGCCGCTGTAACAACAAATAATAGAAATTAAAATAAATCAAAAATTAAAGGGCTACTAGAAACGTGTTTTACGATGGTACGGAACCCTTCATGCGCGAGTCCGACTCGCACTTGGCCGGGTACAATAGAGTGAAGAGCCATATTTATTCTATGTCCTGTTAATCACACATACTAAATACACTAAACACACAACGAAAGAAAATATTTAAAATATTATTAATAGTATCATAGTGACATATTACTCTCTTGCAGTCCACCTGAAGTAAGTGGATGCTGTGGTTTGTAGGCACCGACATTCATCCTCGATTAAGAATAAAAATGCAGACGCATTGTTATCTCTGAGAAATAAATTGGGACGCCCCGTTACCGGTGAAACGGGTCTCCGGTTATCTACACTCTGGAAAGGAACATAGCAGCTATTTTACGCTGGAACTCTATGAGGTCGTTGTCCTTCTCCAGTCGAATCCACTTACTCAATTCAGCCATAATGCTGGCGTAGCTTCTCATAGAATAAGGGTGAAACAAGCACATAGTTTGCCTGATGGTAAGTGGATGCTGTGACCCATAGACACCTACATCTATACTCGATTAAAAACCATCCTAAGGACTAAGATAGATTGCCTCGTTTCCGGTTCTCTACACTTACCAGACGAAACACAGCAGCATTAAGCTCCTATCTTACACTTGTATTCTGTGAGAGCGTGGTCGTTCCCCGGTCGAGCCCACCCATACGTGCTACAACCATAGTATAGCTACAGCGTAGCACAACCTCTAATTAACCTCTCTACCATATAGATCAGTGTGTCGTAATTATACTCAGAACTATTGGCATACTGTGGTTAGGTAGTAGTAATCTATTATTCATTACAGGGTTCCAGCGCTAGCAAATAGAAAAATCTTCCAAATTGGAGTGGTAGAGGGAATTAATGTTGTTAACGGTCCATAAATCGCCTGTAAAACGGAATTATTAGCGAATAGCCTCGCCTCCTCGCCTTACTGGCGTTCCTATGTATCCAATCGTTAGATGGCTGACAGGCTACGTAACAAGGGATTTTCATTACCTTTTGTCGCGATCAAGAGGGATTTGTTGAGTTGTAGATCAAGAAGGAGTAAGATGGAATGCCCCGTTTCCAGTAATATAGGTTTCCGGTTCTCTACACACACAATACGAAGTACAGATGCATTGTACTGCTATTTTACACTGGCAGTCTGTAAGAGCGTGGTAATTCCCCGGTAGAGCCGATCCATTCGTGCTACAACTATAATATGACTGCAGCATGGCTCTACCATGTAAAAAGAGTACTATACACATGAAGTTAATTTGTGATATAAGTCGAAATTACACTTGCCGTTTGGCGGTAGCCTAAGGGAATCCATCACCTCATTACATTCCATGGACGTCATAAGAGGCAACTATGAGAAAAGCCAGAAAAATCTTAAGGCTTCTGGAAATGGCTCATTTACATAAGTTGTAAAATACCCAGACTGGCGACGTACAGCAACTTCAATCCAAGCGTGACGATTAAAGCAAAGCTTCACTACAAAGCCAGAGGCCAGTAGATGTCCAGAAGTGGACTTATGATGACCGATAAAGAAGAGCCACGCTGCAGCTATATTGTGGTTGTAGCACGAATAGGTCGGATCGACCGGGGAAGGACCACGCTCTTAAGGAATACCAGCGTAAAATAACAGCTTAATGCTGCTGTGTTTCGTATGGTCAGTGTAGAGAACCGGAGACCCTTTTTACTGGAAACGAGGCATTTCATCTTAGTCCTCACGAGTGACAACGCATCTGCATTTTGATTCTTAATCGAGAATAAACATATATGGGCCACAGCAATCACTTACCATCAGGTGGACTGTGTGCTCATTTGTCATCTTCATTCCATAAAAATAAATAAAGAACAAGGAAGAGACAATCCTTTGTTCCACCATCATCATAATAACTTATGAAAAGTCCACTGCAATTCATACGCCTCCCTTAAAAATTGCCTCATAGGGGGTATATTTCTCATAGTTATCTCGCTTGGCACATGGATTATCAACCGCAGTGTTTTAATATTCTTGAGTTGATATCAGAAAGATACTTTGGCATCAACGGGATGATTTGGGGTAGTGAATTCTCTTACATCACTATACAGCGATATTTTGTTTAAGTTAAGCTTAATTGAAGCTCTTGTATCGGATATAGAGCCCTATTTATTACGACATAGTGTTATAACCAATTTATAACCCCGTATATCATCAATTTCATGACTAAATCATTTTATATTAAATGGATAACGCAACTTGTCGCCGTAATAAATGTTTAATATTTTATAGAATAGGGTGACAAACGACCTGTCCACTATCCACCTGACAAGGGAAGCTGTGCCCCATATACACCCAATGCTATCTTCAATTAAGAATCAAAATATACATGCGTTGTCACCTCTGAGGCCTGGAATGCTTCGTTACCAGTAATAATTTAAAATTAAAAATATTTTGTGCAACCGACTTCAATATAAATTATTAAGTATAACTCATAAACTATTGGTCAAACTTTCTTCAATTTTATATGAGACCACATGAGAAGCACCAGCTTTCAAATAAAAAAAGAATCATCGAAATCGGTTTACTCAGAATAAAGTTATGAGGTAATACACATTAAAAAAAAGAACATAGAGTCGAATTGAGTACCTCATCCTTTTTGAAGTCGGTAGAAAAGGGCCTCCGGTTCTCACCACTCACCATACAAAACACAGCAGCATAAAGCCGATATTTTACGCTGGTGTTATGGGATTTTCCAAAGATCTTCTCATACCATTACCGCGGGATTAAAGTGGTCGATAGATTACCTTACACCACCACCACGTTCTGATGTCCTAATGGTAAAATTTAAGACAAGTGAGTTAACATGCCTCAAAAATCCATATTCATATTCATAATTCATTTATTGCATGTCACAAAGTATAAAGTTGTTACAATATATTTACAGAGCATGTGACACCCTGTACGGGCGTAGCATATTAAGACGGAGTTTAAATGTTAATTAATATAGAATTAAATTAAATTACAATATTTACAGAACATAATCTAGACATTATTGTTAATTAATTTATTAAATATCAAACTTAATCATACACACATTTATTTTAATATTAAATATCAATAAATATTTCATCTCAACTATTGGTCATTTTTCATTCATGTAGGTAAATAAGATTTAAAATTTTGATGAAAATATTAACAATGTCACAAAAGTAAATAGAAATAATAAATTTTGTCAAAATAATTAAAATTTATAATTTATCATTAAAATATTAATTCAAATTATAATAACTTTTTACAATAAGCATTTTCTTAAGTACTTTTTCAAATTTACGACACTGGAGGGCTTTTATAGTATTAGGTAAATGGTTGTAAACCCTTATAGCCATGTAGTAGGGACCATTTTTAAATATTGTGAGATGTGCGGTAGGAGCAACCAGGTTATAACCACGGTGACGTGTGCCGTATCGATTGGGTCTATCTCCAATTCGTTGAAAATAACAAGGATTTTTCTTATAACAAAGCGGCATAATTCAAAAAATATCTATGCACGTTACAGTTAATAAGTTGTATCTAGGGAACAACCTTCGACATGAATCTCTTGGAGCTGCGAATGTGATGATTCTAAGACAACGTTTTTGGAGCACGGATACCGCGTGCACCTGGGTAGAATTGCCCAAGAATATGATGCCGTATCTTATCCAGGCAGCGGCGTGGATAATATACGGTCGCTCTTGTTTGGTGTTTATTTTTAATCACGTAATTAAAAATAAACACCGAACAAGAGCGAGGAGAAACTGTAGATACTTGTAGTTCCTCCATCCCAGGAATCGAGTCTCAACTTTTTACATCGTCGAGCAGTGCTGCAGCTATATTGTGGTTGCAGCACGAATGGGTCGGCTCGACCGGAGTAGCGGATCACGCTCTCACATAATACCAGCATAAAATAGCAGTTTAATGCTGCTGTTTCGTATGGTGAGCGTAGAGAACCGGAGACCCTTTTTACTGGAAAAGAGGCATTTAATCTCAGACTTCAGGGGTAACAACGCATGTGTATTTTGATTCTAATTGAGGATAAGTGTAGATGTCTATGGGCCACAGCATCCAGTTACCATCAGGTGGATATTGTGCTCGTTTGTTACCGTTATTCTATAAAAAAAAAACTATTTTTGCCTGTTAACACGAATGCCGTAAATTAACAGAAATAAGTAATAAGTATCTCATTTATAATAGAATAGGTACATATAACAGTCTAAGCAGTAAGATACGATAACTTTTACCAAATTAATTAACTTACTGAAATTCATAAATTATTGATAAGGTAAGCTGCGTTCATTGTCCTAACGAAACGAAAAGGTAAGTCGGATTGAAGGACAAACTTTACTTTACAGTGGTAAAAATGATACCTCGTACATCGATCTACACCACGGTCGATAGTCTAACAGGAAATTTTAATAATGATTTCTTATATTTACGCGAACACTACACATTTAAATAAAACTAGTTTTACGGATTTTATCGCGTATATTAACTTATTTTATATTCCCGTCGTTTCGTGTACTTTACAGCACCCATGGTCACGGGGGTCCGCCCCGGTGACCATGGGTGCATACGCAGTATGAACTTATTAAAAAAAATTTTTTTTAATAAGTTCATACAGATCGGAACAAAAATTAATTATTTTTTAATCTGGAGGTAACCGTGGTTAACTATGACATTGGGACGTCAAATACCTCAGTCTCCCCGTGACCATGGGTGCTGAAAAGTACACGAAACGTCGGGAATATAAAATAAGTTAATATACGCGATAAAATCCGTAAAACTAGTTTTATTTAAAAGGAAATTTTAATTTGTAATCGTAAAAAATATTTAATATCACTTATTATTAACTTGCTTTTGCCAAATTATGACTCCAGGTCAACGAGAAGTATATAGGTCTTGATGAGTGAGTTTCCAAGAATCAAAATATGTGACATAAACGGACATATCTTTACCAGACTGCCCGGCGGAGTAGAATATCTATGTATGCAGAGGAGAATATATGTACGAGTATGTATGTGTCTTTTTCTTTGGCACGCTCTTTAGCTTAAACGGCTAGATGGTTTTAACACATGAGGTGTCGTTAGATTCGTTTTAATATCTGCAAATACAAAAAAAGGGATGGGAACTTTATTATCAGTAAATTTTTTAGCTTGTTTAATTGTGTTGACTTGAAGGTAACTTTACTCGTTCCTGAAAAAAGGGTCTTAACTGATGGACAGACAACAAAGCGATTTTATTAGGGTTCCGTTTCTTTTGAGGTACCGAACCTTAAAACTGTTAAAAATTCATTTGAAAGAAAACTGATCGGTGAACTCATAGTTTAAAGTAGGTATCCATTCCTATAAGCGGGAGACTTAAAAACTTTGCGCATTCATTTTCAAGTTTTGAATGAATATTTCAACGGTATTAAGATAGAATACGCTGGAAGTAAAGTTTCCCGTTAAAGTTTTAAGTGAGCGAGTCTTTATTATAGTTTTTTTAACGTGGTAGAGCCAAGCTGCAGCTACATTATGGTTGTAGCAGGAATGGGTCGTCTCGACCGGGGTAGGACCACGTTCTCACAGAATACAAGCGTAAAATAGCAGCTTAATACGGTCCGGTCCGCTTATTAACAGCTTAATGCTGTTGTGTTTCGTATGGTGAGTGTAGAGAATCGGAGACCCTTTTTACTGGAAACGAGGCATTCTATCTTAGTCCTCAGGGGTGACAACGCATCTGTATTTTGATTCTTAATCGAGGATAAATGTAGATGTCTATGGGCCACAGCATCCACTTACCATCAGGTGGACTGTGTGTAAGTTTGTACCTTTATTCTATACAAAAAGTTTTAAAATGAGTCTTCATCTAAGCCACTACTAACCATTCTCTAGCCTACGACTGTTTTTTTTTTATAGAATAAGGGTGACAAACGAGCACACAGTCCACCTGATGGTAAGTGGTTGCTGTGGCACATAGACATCTACATCTATCTTCGTTTGCGAATTTGAATGCAGATGCGTTGTCAGCCGTGAGGACTAAGATAGAATGCCTCATTTTCAGTAAAAAGGGTCTCCGGTTCTCTATACTCACCATACGAAACACAGCAGCGTTAAGCTGCTATTTTACGCTGGTATTCTGTGAGAGCGTGGTCCTTCCCCGGTGGAGCCGACCCATTCGTGCTACAACTACACTATTCATATAGCTGCAGCATGGCTCTACCACGTAAAAAACTGTGTTCCGGTTTTAAAGAAGCCATATAATTACAGACTGTGATGCGTTTTATCTTAATCCACAGGCTGATAATCTGTCACCTTCATTGTTTGAAGTCGGTTGTTAGTGTCAATAGGCTGCAGTATTCACACTGTGGTACTAGAGTTGCCAGATGGTTGGGATTCGTCTGGATTCTCCCGACATATTAAATGATCTCCAGACTCCCGACAAAACTCAAAATCTCCATACAAACAGCTTCTCCACATCACAGCTGCCTTTGATTTAATAGAAGCTGAGTTAGTAATTAGACTGAACTTCGAAGTAAATTGTTTGAATTTTAAATCTTTTCTGAATACTAAACTGATTACAATACCAAATATATGTGGCAACCTAAAAATTAAGTGTACTTAAATTAGTTTTGTGTCAACAATGTTAAGTCTTATCGTAGGCTATTAATTTAAAAAATAAACTTTTTAGTTTACATTTTTATTTATAATATTTATTTCTCCCGATAACAACCCCAAAATCCCGACATTTTAAATTTTGTCCAGATATTTTGGTCTTCCAATCTGGCATTCCTAGTAGGTACCCTCGTATTACAAAAAAAGTAAAATTGACAAACCAACACACAACCTACATGATGGTAAGCGATTCTCGTTGGTCATAGACTCTAACAACAATAACCATATTCTTGCATATAAAGATTATTATTTATTATTATTTTGGAATATTTATATATGAATGACAAGGTGAGAAATAGTGTGATAAGAGAAAAGTGTGTTTTGCAAGATGACGTTGTGACCAGGATTAAGAAAGGAATGCTTCGGTGGTTTGGTCATGTAGAAAGAATGAACGAGGAAAGAGTGACAAAGCAAATTTATGTTGCAGAAGTGAACGTAAGAGTCGGGAAGGGATGCCCTAGACGAAGGTTTATCGACCAAATTGGCGATATATTGAAAATGGGCCAGATTAGGAGTACCCTTAACCGACGAGCGTGTATGCGTAGATATATGGATGTAAAGGAGGCGAAAGAAGTGTGTCAGGATCGTGCCAAATGGAAGTCCGTAGTCTCTGCCTACCCCTCTGGGTGACAGGCGTGAGTGTTTATGTATTATGTATGTATATTTATATAGTATATCCATCTGGTTGGGCTGAATATATATAAAAGAAAATGAATATATGAATATAGTAAAATAAATAAATAAATAATACATAAATACATGTATTTTGATTCTTAAAGTTACAGCCTATAATATACGTCCCACTGCTGGGCACAGGCCTTCTCTCACTTCTGAGAGGGTTTTAGGGCAAGGAAATGTCCGCCGCGCTGCCCCAATGCCTGTTGGCGAACTTCACATGTTTTCGAAATAATTTTTTTTCTTATTTCTCAGACATGCAGGTATCCTCACGATGTTTTCCTTCACCGCCGAGCACGTGGTAAATCAGCACTTAAAATTGCAACTAACAATTTCATTGGTACCGGCGGGGATCGATCGTACTAAAACGAAATGTATAAAATTCATGACTCCAAATGTCAAACAATTAAATACTAATGTGATTTTAAATGGGGAGGAACTGAGTCTTGTAGATACCACCAATTTTCTTGGAATCACACTAGACGCGAAGGTTCAATGGAGCCCCCATATATCAAAACTAGCAAGCAGACTTAGTTCTGCAGCATATGTTGTAAAAAAGATTAGAAATCTTACCAGTGTTGAAACAGCTAGACTAGTTTACTTTAGCTGTTTCCATAGCATAATGTCGTATGGTATTTTGCTATGGGAACACGCAGCTAACACTGAAATTATATTTGTTTTACAGAAGAGGGCCATAAGAGCAATTGATGATTTAAAGCCTAAAGAGTCGCTGCTACAAAAATTTAAGGAAATTAATATATTAACTTTGGCCTCTCAATACACCTAGTGTAAGTTAATTGTACTACGCCTATAAGCTTCGCGCAAATGCAAGCAATTAGTTGACAACATTTTAGCGCAATCTGATGAACGGTATGGCAGCGCTTAAAATACGAACAAACAAATATTAATTTTTATATATTAGATTTTATAATTTTTATATATTAGATTGGAAAAGAACTAAAAAGGTTAAATTAATATCCTCATAATAGCATCTGAAGTCTTATATAATACTATATTTTACCACCGAATTCACAAGCTATTATGTGAATATTTTTTTTATTTTAGTTCTTTGATATCGGCTTTTACTGTTTATTAGTTTTAATTTTATGCAATACAAAAGAGTTTCAAACAGGTTTTTTAAATGAGTTTATTTAAAAAAAAATTAAATCCGCTTTAAAATTGTTATATAAAAGATTATTTTTCCCTGGGAAAAAAAGCTTTCTTCTTTTTCTTTACGGTTGCACTTTTTAATAAATTCTGAAGCGCACTACGAGAAATTAAGCCGGCTTTGAATGGAAAAAGCCAATTCATTTTGTTGCAAAGCTTCAGCACCGTAAAAATCTCCTTACTATTTTGTACTATTCAAATGTGGTAAACCTATCTGCAACTATGAGTTAATAGGAGAGTTTTGAAGGGAACTTAACCACCGGCAGATTGTTCTTGTTTTATGATATATTTAATGTTAAAGTTGGTAAGAATTAGTCACACTACACCGCTACTAGCGGTCAGCCACCGCAGAGTCTACTTCATCTGAGGATGCCTCGTGTAGAGGCGAAACACGTGTCGTATTATCGACGGTGGTGTGTCTTTCCTATTGTAGTGGTGTTGGGAGTAGTGGTGCTGGGATTAGTGGTGACGGGGATAGGGTGGGAGGTGCTCTTCAAACTAGGTAAGACACATTTTATTTCAACTTTAATATATAATGGATTTCCGCAAAGTAACGCCTGATTCTGTTAAGTGTATTTAATGGTTTGAATTGGGGTTTGATACGTAAACTTGATGTGATTTTTTGTATTAAGTGTCTGCGCATGTGAACTATTAGTGGAAACGACAAAACAAGTGCTCCAATGTTGATATAAGCCTCAAATTATTTTGTCCGCTTAAGAGAATTAAGAACTTGAGACATTGTCATCATCGTCTATCCTTTGGATTTAGCTGTCAAAATCTCCCAAGAACTTCTCATTGTTATCAGCATATTGTGGAGAATAATTTGAAACAAAATATTTAGGATAATTGCTTAATACTCGACACTGGCAAAAGTGTCATCGTACGAGTCCATAACCAAAGAAAGAAAAGAGTGAATAGGCTTTTGATAAGTTGAACCAGTACACTTTAACATCTTCTTCTCCATCACCTCTTACCATCAGGTGGAATCATAGTTAAGCACTGACTGACTGTTTGACGCACTTCTATAGTGTAAAATCAATTGTCTTTGATTTTGTTTATTTCAGAGACATTCGAAGAAATATTTCTTACGATATTTTCTTTCATCGCCGAACACATGGTAAATCGCCATCAAAGATCGAACTTTGTTGCTGCTCTCAAAATATAAATTTTAAGGAAAGTTGACGCACATTTGCTCACATACTGCTCTTTGAAGATAAAAATAGCTAAGAGTGTACTACCAAGCCAAACGGAATTCTGGCAGTATAGCAGCTCTACTACCTAGAAAGACCTCTACCACCCAGTAAGAGTTTTACCATTCTTTTTTATTTTTATTTGGATTGCCATCATAAGAAACAGCAATGAATGTTTGGTTACATTACAGTATTATAAATTTTAAATGATTAACTGCTCTTATAATTATAGCCCCGTGTAGTGGCGGGTTAGAATACCCACTACCCCATATCTTCCCGTGGGTGTCGTAAGAGGCGACAGAGGGAAACTGAGGCAGAAGATGGGCAGCAACATCTTTCTGATAACAGCAAATAACAATAAAAAAAACTGCGGTTGCCAACCCGCTCGCCAAGCGTGGCAACTACGGCAATATACCCCCCAATGAAGAAAGTTACGAAGAGACGGCCCCCAGTCCCCGGCGGCCCTGCTATTCCTGGCTACGGTGGCGACCATGGTAACGGCGGGGCCGGGGGTGCTAAGAATCTCCGGTGGAGATTCGGTTGCCACCTACGACGACTCGACCTGGCAATTTATAACGCACGCACACTGAGGACTTATGAGAAGATCCTGGAGCTGGAAGAAGAGATAGACAAGTTGCGCTGGAATATTATAGGATTATCCGAGGTCCGAAGAGAGGGGGAGGACACGGTAATCCTTGAATCCGACAATTTGTTCTATCACCGAGAGGGCGACCATCTGTCCCAAGGAGGTGTCGAATTTATCGTCCACAAGTCTCTCGTTAACAACGTTGTAAAGATTGGGAGTGTGTCGACGAGGGTTGCGTAACTTATACTCAGAATCACCAAACGGTATTCGCTGAAGGTCATACAGGTTTACGCACCAACCTCGGCACACCCCGATGAGGAGATGGAGGAAATGTATGAAGATATTTCTAGAGCCATGCATTCCTCCAAAACCCACTATACGGTGTTAATGGGAGACTTCAACGCAAAGCTAGGCACAAGAGAGAACGGTGAGCTGAAAGTAGGGAAATTCGGATTAGGGCAACGGAACCCAAGGGGCCAGCAGCTGGCTGACTTCATGGAGAAAGAGGGACTCTTTATGATGAACTCTTTCTTCCAAAAGCGGCCCCACAGGAAGTGGACCTGGTCGAGCCCCGACGGTTCGACAAAAAATGAGATTGACTTCATTATGACGACTAGACGCCAACTGTTCAGTGATGTCTCAGTGATCGCGAGGGTGAAACTGGTAGCGATCACCGAATGGTTAGAGGCACACTGAACCTAAACGTTGTTGAGAGGTGTCGTCTAATGAAGTCAACGCCCGTCCCCTCGTGCTCTAATCCAAAGTCCCGAAACCTTTCAGCTCGAGTTACAAAACCGTTTTCAGTGCCTAGAAGATTGCAATGCAGTGGACGATATGAATGACAAGCTCGTGGAAACTGTCCATGCGGTCGGAGCTAAGTTTTGTAAGACCCGCCGCAGAAGAACACAAAAACTCTCCGATCACACTCTTAATCTCATGGCTGTTAGACGGGAAATGAAGCTGCAATCTTCAGTAGATTTGATAGCATACAGGCAACTGAACAGACAGATCTCCAAATACATGCGGCGGGACTTACGCAACTTTAATACTGCTCGTATTGAAGAAGCGATCGAGCGGAACCAGGGCTCCAAAGTCTTTGCCAGAGATCTGTCTGCCAGAAAGAGCCAACTGTCGAAGCTGAACACCGAGTGTGGCAACGTCGTTTCCGGGACACCTGAGATTTTGAGTGAGATTGAGAGGTTCTATGGGCAGCTGTACACATCATCGTTGGAGCCACACGCAAGTGTGAGTAACGATCCAAGAGCAAGTCTTATCCGACACTATTCTGATGATATTCCGGACGTCAGTCTGAGCGAGATTAGAATGGCTCTCTAGCATCTTAAAAACGGCAAGGCCCCAGGCGAGGATGGAATTACAGCGGAGCTTCTGAAAGCGGGCGGAAAACTGGTACTTGTAGTCCTTCGGAAGCTCTTTAATTCCGTCCTCCATGGTGGCACTACACCGGAGGCGTTGAGCAGAAGTGCGGTGGTCTTGTTTTTTAAGAAAGGCGACAACGCTCTCTTGAAGAACTACAGACCGATTTCCCTTCTGAGCCGCGTCTACGTGCTGTTTTCGAGAGTCATTACGAATCGTCTCGCATGCAGACTCGACAACTTCCAGCCTCCCGAACAAGCGGGTTTCCGAAAAGGCTTTAGCACCATAGACCACATACATACCCTTCGGTAAATTGTACAGAAGTCCGAAGAGTACAATTTGCCACTATGTCTGGCGTATGTGGACTATGAGAAAGCCTTTGATTCCGTCGAAATTTGGGCGGTGCTGCAGTCCCTTCAGCGGTGCCAAGTGGACTGTCGGTATATCGAGGTGCTGAAGTGTTTGTACAGTACGGCTACGATGGCTATCCGAGTACAGAACCAGAGTACGAAACCTATCCAACTGCAGAGAGGTGTAAGACAGGGTGACGTAATATCCCCGAAACTCTTCACCGCTGCATTGGAAGACGTTTTCGAGCTACTGGACTGGAATGGATACGGTATTAACGTCAATGGCGAGTACATCACTCACCTTCGATTTGCCGACGATATAGTCCTTATGGCAGAATCGCTGGAGGACCTAAGCACCGTGCTCAATGACCTCAATAGTGTCTACCAACGGATAGGTCTCAAGATGAACATGGACAAAACAAAAATCATGTTTAATGTCCATGTCACACCTATGCCGGTAGTTGTTGGGAGCACTAAGCTATAAGTTGTTGTCGAATATGTTTACCTGGGACAAATAGTCCGACTAGGTAAGTCCAACTTCGACCGAGAGGTCAATCGACGGATTCAACTCGGCTGGGCAGCGTTTGGGAGATTACGACCCATCTTTTCGTCAGGCATACCTCAAAACCTCAAAACTAAATTGTACAACCAGTGCGTGTTGCCATTGATGACATATGGAACTGAGACGTGGTCCTTCATTACTGGCCGTATGAGGAAGCTCAAGGTCGCTCAGCGAGCTATGGAGAGGGCTATGCTCGGGGTTTCTCTGCGTGATAAACTAAGAAATGTGGATATCCGCAGTATAACCAGAGTAACCGACATAGCCCAAAGGATTAGTAAGCTGAAGTGGCAATGGGCCGGCCATATAGCTCGAAGAACCGACAACCGTTGGGGAAGAAAGGTTCTCGAGTGGCAGCCTCGTACCGGCAGGCGAAGTGTAGGGCTTCCCCACTAGATGGAGTGACAACCTGGTAAGACATGCAGGAAGTCAATGGATGCAGGTGGCTCGGGACCGTGCTTTGTGGCATTCCGTGGGGGAGGCCTATGTTCAGCAGTGGACTTGTGAAAGGCTGTAATGATGATGATGATAATTATAGGCAATCACAACATGCCTTATGTTACAAAAAGTTAAAGAAATTTAACAAAAATATGTATATTAAAATATGAAAAGAAAGAGAAATAAAAGCTTATTTGTGCAACCGCAGTTTAACGTACGTCAACATGCTTGACTTTGGTAATAAATTGAATCAGGGTATCATGGTCAATGTCAAGGTCGGGTATATTTTTGGAGAGCTTGTTGTACAGACGAGATATACGGATAACTAGGAGTCACGACCCAAGCTTTTTCTACAAAATTTCTTCTTAAAAAGACTACAGGGATATCTTGGTATTCTAGATGGTACCTACGTTAAATCTGCTAAGTCTAATTCTTGTTGATAGGACTCTTTTTCTGCCCAGGAATCCATCTCGGGAGGCACAACCTACTTACCTCTTCCTGCCGGTTATTAATGTTCTCCAGACCGAATTTTGGTCAGGGTGGCCATCCTCAACGGAGACTAGCCATCGGCGCAGGACAGGATTATAGTGCCCAAGTGTATGCGCAAGCACAGGTGCACTCTCTATTCCCTCACTCTCATAGTCCGATGGGACGGTCAACCGACACGACCGGAGAGAGATCAGGCGCAGGACCAACGGCTTTACCATACTTTTCGTGGCACGGGGGTGAGACACCGCCAACTTCCTGACTCCGGGCAGCTACTGAGAATTTCTTGACGGAAAAACCCAATAACTGATTTTTCTCGGCCTGATCCGGGCTTCGAACCCAGGTCCTCATGATCAGCAGTCGTACTACCACCACTAGACCAACGAGGCAGTAATCACCTAAGGTACTCTCTAGAGAGACCC
Organism: Parnassius orleans; assembly: GCA_029286625.1. Lineage (NCBI taxonomy): Eukaryota > Metazoa > Arthropoda > Insecta > Lepidoptera > Papilionidae > Parnassius > Parnassius orleans. Next base: position 4,053,186 of record JAGSMP010000058.1, read on the forward strand.
CCACTGGGTAGAGTGACTACCTAATAAAATGCGGATCAGGAGTCGATGGATGTATGTATGTATGTATGTATGGTGGATGCAGAGTAGAATAGATGCAGAATAAGGATGACAAACGAACACACAGTCCACTTGATGATAAATGTATACTGAGGCCCATGGATATCTACATCTATCCTCGGTTAAGAATCAAAATGCAGATGTGTTGTCACCTCTGAGGATTGAGATAGAATGCCTCATTTCCAGTAAAAAGGGTCATTTTTTACACTCACCACACGAAACAGCAGCATTAAGCTACTATTATACGCTTGTATTCTGTGAAGGTGCGTACGGATTGCGCGTACCCTGGTACGCGTACTCAGTTTACGCGTATTTGGAACGCCTAGTCCATACCTGCAGCTACGCGTTCACTCTTAGGGTACGCGTACCGCGCGAGCCAACTCGCAGCGCGAGCCATCGTCAGTCGGTTTTTGGTCGCGCGTCAAAGAGGACGCACGCGGCCGGCTACGCTATATTTGGACGGCAAAATGAATAAACACACGTGTTCTTCGAGTTTCAATAATGAAAATATTATCAGATTGATTCAACTTTATGAATTTCACCGAGTCTTGCACACTAACTGATTATCGAAATAACGATTTACGCCAAGATGCATGGAAGGCAATTTCAAATGAACTGAAAATTCCAATAGGTGAATTAAAAAAAAAGATGACAACTTTATTAGCAACTAATAGAAAAGAAAGGAGCAAAATCAAAAAAAGTTTAGTAACAGGATCAGGTAAGTTTTTAAATTGTTTATTTACGCATTGTATTGTCGCATTGTAAATTGACATATTTATAATAGCCTATATACTTTTATATCTTTTTTTTTACAGGAGCTAATGATGTATATATATCGAAGTGGTTTGCATCTGAATATTTTACCTTTCTTAATGATAAGGACAAACCTCTGCCAACAACGGAGACTACTGTAAGTAATTACGATTAGTTATTAACGTTATTATATTTATACTGGTGTCTGAGAAAATGGACCAGCTGCTTTATGAGGCTTTTTCAATTTTATTATACATATTGTAGTCCACGTTAATCCGTGTAGGTAGTACACGTTCTATTTAATATATATGTTACATTAAAACTTAGTGATTATTTTGCCACTCAAGGGGGACATTATTAACAAAGTGTTCCGCCAGATGTAAACGTATATGAGTAGGAGTATTGGGCGATCTCCTAGGTACACTGTCTACAGGAAAAAAAGAAGTTAATTGCTGTTGGTCTTGTCGCCATGCACCTGGAACAAGCTCTCCTCGCTGTTCAGAATCAAATGCATTGGTCTGTGCGTAAATATTTGATAGTCTGCTTTTTCGTAAAAAATTGTGTAAATAAACAGTTGCCAATACAATTTTTGTAGCTTTTTCCGGTTCCAAAAGCATTGGTTTTCGTAGTACTCGAAACACCGAACTCAGTATTCCAAATGCATTCTCAACTACCCTCCTTGCTCTTGATAGACGATAATTGAATATTCTTTCAATAGATCCTCTTTCTGGATTACCCGAAAAGGGTTTCATGGTATATTCACTGAGGGCAAATGCTTTATCACACAGAATTATATACGGTACCTTCACATTGTAAGGAGTTTGTAATATTTCAGGATTCAGTAAATTTAGGCTTTGTTTTCAAGGTTCCTGTACAAGGAAGTGTTTTTAAAAACACCTCCATCTGATATGCGTCCTTGACATCCAACATTTACGTACATAAAATTGTAGTCAGCGTCAACTAATGCTAACAATACAATGCTAGAATATTGTTTATAATTGTAAAATTCCGTTCCACTATTTAATGGTGCTTGAAGGCAAACATGTTTGCCGTCCATTGCGCCTATTGCATGAGGGAAGTTCCACTTTTCTTCAAATTCTTTTGCAACGGCCATCCATTGATTTTCAGTCTCGGGTAGCTGTAACAAATTATTTCATCTAAGTTAACGTTTTTCTTATTTTATTTTTCAGATAACTACCAGCAACAACACACAGAATGTGAATGAATCTATATCAAATGATGAACAATTAGCCAGTGATTCTGCCTCAACCACACAACAAGTACCTAGTGATTTGACTTCATCTACACAACAAGCACCCAGTAATGCATCATCATCCACACAACAAGCACCCAGTAATTCTTCATCGTCCATACAACAAACACCAAGGAATTCTGCCTCATCCACACAACAAGTACCTAGTGATTTGACTTCATCCACACAACAAGCACCCAGTAATGCATCATCATCCACACAACAAGCGCCCAGTAATTCTTCATCGTCCATACAACAAACACCAAGGAATTCTGCCTCATCCACACAACAACAGCACAACACATCATTCAGAACTAAAAGGCGCCGTAATAACGATGACACTGCCACATTAACAGAAGCAGTGGGATTACTCAAGCACAGTGTACAATATTTATCCAAGGAAGAAGACTGTTACACTTCTTTTGGGACCCACATTGCGTATGAATTAAAAAAATACGACTCGCGAACATTTACACTAGTAAAACATGCTATAAATAATATTATATTTCAAGCTGATATGGGCCAATTACCAGGTCAGTGTGGGTATTATACCGGTGCCTATTCAACGGATTTATCCAACTCTACCTCACGCCAAAGCTATTACAGCGACACGCCAATTCCAGCACAAACTGCACCTTCATCAACACCGGCACCTCCAAGGGAAGCGGAGGATAATCAAAATTAAATTTCTGAAATATTACGTTACGTTCAAGAACAAGAAGAATAATTCAGAAATTCTTAATTATAATTTAATAAAACTTCTTTAAGTACTTAAATTATAATTTTCTAAAATTTTAATTAACATATAAAACAAAGAGAAATAAAAGCTTATTTGTGCAACCGCAGTTTAACGTACGTCAACATGCTTGAGTTTGGTAATAAACTGAATGAGGTATCATGGTCAATGTCAAGGTCGGGTATCAACGTATGTTTTGGAGAGCTTGTTGTACAGACGAGATATACGGATCACTGGGAGTCACGACAAGCTTGTTCTACAAATTCTTCTTAAAAAGACTACAGGGATATCTTGGTATTCTAGATGGTACCTACGTTAAATCTGCTACGTCTTATTCTTGTTGATAGGACTCTTTCTGCCCAGGAATCCATCTTGGTAGGCACAACCTACTTACTTCTTCCTGCCGGTTATTAATGTCTCCAGACCGAATTTCGGTCACGGCGGCCTTCCTCAACGGAGACCAGCCATCGGCGCAGGACAGGATTATAGTACCCAAGTATGCTGCAAGCACAGGTGCACTCTATTCCCTCACTCATAGTCCGATGGGACGGTAAACCGACACGACCGGAGAGAGATCAGGCGCAGGACCAACGGCTTTACCATACTTTTCGAGGCACGGGGGTGAGACACCGCCAACTTCCTGACTCCGGGCGGCTACTGAGAATTTCTTGACGGAAAAATCCAATAACTGATTTTTTTTCGGCCCGATCAGATCGAACCCAGGTCCTCATGATCAGCAGTCGTACTACCACCACTAGACCAACGAGAGAGACCCCCACTAGGTAGAGAGACTACCTAATAAAATGCGGATCAGGAGTCGATGGATGTATGTATGTATGTATGGTGGATGCAGAGTAGAATAGATGCAGAATAAGGATGACAAACGAACACACAGTCCACTTGATGATAAATGTATACTGAGGCCCATGGATATCTACATCTATCCTCGGTTAAGAATCAAAATGCAGATGTGTTGTCACCCATGAGGACTAAGATAGAATGCCTCATTTCCAGTAAAAAGGGTCATTTTTTACACTATCCACACGAAACAGCAGCATTAAGCTACTATTATACGGTTGTATTCTGTGAGAGATTGGTCCTACCACGGTCGAGCCGGCCCATTCGTGCTACAATCATAATATAGCTGTAGCATGGCTCTACCAGGTGTATATACCCTGGCGCAATGACTTAGCAATGAGTTGCAGCGCTGGGGGCCGCGGGTTCGAATCCCGCACGGAACAAGTATTTGTATGGCCCACAAATAATTGCTCCGGGTCTGGATGTTTGTCCTTGTGCAATTTGTGTTGGTAAACGTTTTTGAAAACTAAAAAAAAAAAGTTGTAGCACAGCTCTACCACATAAATATGTATGGTGTATGTTGTATGAGTGAGTAAAGGATCGTGCTAAAAGCAATAGCTTAACGGTGGATTTGTGACGAACACATAAAAATTTGTTTTGATAAAATGTGTATAAAAACCAGGTTTAAAAAGTGTACCTAATAACTCTATTTTCCTTGTTTCGCTAAAGGCGATATTGTGTTTTGTTCGATACAATGTGCCTATTACTAGCATTGTTTACGCGACCGCTATATACTGCTGGAACAAAGTTGTCATGCATTCAGTCCACTGTTCCAACTCAGTTTTATTGCTTTCACCGCAATTTGTCGCGAGCTCTTTCCGGTTTCACATTTTCCCGTTTCGAGTTTGCGAATTTCTTTGTGAATTTCTTATAAATTTTAAATATAGGTTACTTTCTCCCGTTTTAAGATAAATACATGAAAGATTGTAAAAATGTTGAGAGTTCGACGCTAAATTTAGCAAAATGGAACACATATGGATTTTTTTTTTTGCAACTACTATAATCTTTGTTTCAATTGCTATTAATTTTATTAACAGATTAAATTTAAAATATTTGCACGCCACAAACGCGAAGCAAAGAGCCCGGAGTCTAAAATCTCAAAATCAAACACGAGTTCTGGTGTTTTTTTATGGAATAAGGGTGACAAACCAGCACACAGTCCACCTGATGTGAAGTGAGTACTGTGGATCATTGACATCTACATTTACTCTCAAATTATATTTAAAATGCAGATGCGTTGTCACTCCTGGGGACTAAGATGGAATGCCTCGTAATCGTTTACTGCATAGTAAAAAGGGTCTCCAATTCTCTCGTAAGAGATGATAGAGGGAAACTAAAACTGGAGATGGGCATCAGCTTCCTTCCTGACAACAACTTTATATGTATACTATATATGACTAACAACAAATAATCAAATACTGCGGTTGTCAACCCACCTGACAATCGTTGTAACTAGGGCAAATATCACCCAAGAAGGTTATTTATGGGGGAGACCTATGTTCAGCGGTGGACTTTGATAGGTTATAATGATGATGATGATGATGAATCCTATATTAATGTTATCGTTTTAGTCGTTTTGTTGACTTTATTATTAAATAAAATTCCGGTCTGTATGGCCAGTAATATAGTTACAGGCTTTGAGACATTCCATCTTCATCCTCGGAGGTGACAACGCATTACTATAGTCTTCATTATTTGAAATTAGCTGCAGTAGTAGTAGCCACTTACCATCAGATGGCAGTCCATCATCAACAAAGTACGTTTGTCATTTAAGTTTTATAAAATTAAAAAAATTCTACCGACTTCAAAAAGGAGACGGTACTCAATTCATCTGTATGTTTTTTTATGTGTTTTACCTCATTACTTTTTTCTCGGTAAACCGATTTCGATGATTTTTTTTATTTGAAAGCTTATGCTTCTCATGTGGTCCTATATAAATTTGATTAAGGTCTGACCAATAGTTTTTGAGTTATTCTTAATAATTTACATTGAAGTCGATTATACTAAATTTTAAATTTTAAATTATTTGTTGGATTTTTTTTTATAGGATAAGGGTGACAAACGAGCACACGGTCCACCTGATGGTAAGTGGTTGCTGTGGCCCATAGACATCTACATCTATCCTCGATTACGAATCAAAATGCAGATGCGTTTTCATCCGTGAGGACTAAGATGGAATGCCTCGTTTCCAGTAAAAAAGTCTCCGGTTCTCTACAATCGTCATACGAAACACAGCAGCGTTAAGCTGCTATTTTACGCTGGTTTAAATAAAAAAAAATAAAAAAATTGTTGGATGTTAATTATTGTTTTGTTTATTGGAAATACGTTCGAACGTTAACAAGATATTTCACAAACCATTTGATGTATTTTGGCTTTATTTTTTATTCTCTTCAGAGTTTTATTTTGATTTACCTTTTAATTTTGAAAATTGTAGTGGCTTTACAATTGATTAAAATTACTTTTGTCTGGTTATTCGTGTCTTTATGGTATGAAAATAACCCCCTGAACTCGATAAAAGGCAATTATTACGATATTATAGACAAAAATTTCAATTTAATTTATATGTATTTATGTATTTATATACGTATTTTATTAAAACTTATGTAAATACTTACCCTGTCAGCCACACCGCCAGGCAAGACGCTTTTGACCACGACCCCTGAGGACCGTCCCCCGACGATGCCAAAAGCGAGTCCCGAGCCATCGTTCACCAGTTCCACCACCTCCACCTGCGCCCATTCACCGAACACCTGCTGGGGTTAGCAAAGAATTACTGAGTATGTTGATATGAATTTTGAATGTTACATCACCTTAAAGAAATCATGCAGCATGGGCTGGCTTAAAAGTAAAGTTACAGCCTATATGTTTCTAACAGCTGGTCACATTCATTCAACGTCATTCATTACAGCTCATCAAGAGTCCACTGCTGAACGTAGGTCTCCTTCATATATTGCCTCATAGGAGGAGTATTCACCATAGTTGCTACGCTTGTAGCCAGGTTGGCAAACGAATTTTTTAGTTATTATCGGGAAGAACTAGTTGTCCATATGCGTTTCATACCCCCTCTGTCGTCTCTTACGACACCCATGGAATGATATGGGGAATTAGATTATCTTAAACAGAAACAAAAGTAGACTGCAGAAAACATTGTAGCCACTACACTAGACATGTGTCATTCATTCATTTCTAGTGACCCGATCATTCAAGTAATGATCCGTCTCACGAACCGGGTCAATCGGGTCGATCATTCTATGGATCATTTCGAGTTTCAGTACTCTGTGATCTGTGCGACCCGCTCGATAATGTCGGTCGTCCGACACTACTATACTCTTTGGTCGTAGGTCCTGTTAATTGTTAGATCCGGAACGTTCAGAAAATTTAATTGCAATCATCAATACTTCGATACGACCCTGGTCAAATGCAAGAACCATTCACGATTGACACATGTCTACACTACATGGCTAGCCACAGGTCTCTTCTTATTTCTGAGAGGGTTATGGAGCAGCAGACATAAGCCCCTACGGTTGTAAGTAGAATTTGCCTTAATAATCTTTTACATGGTAGAGCCATGCTGCAGATATATGATGGTTGTAGCACGAATGGGTCGGCCCGATCGGGGTAGGACCTCGCTCTCCCCCCCGAACGGGTTCCCGCCTTGTCGTGGCGGGGGGGCTTAGTAGCCGTGGCTTGGTCAGCCGCGGTGAACAAAGAGGAACTCCTTGGCTGGCCCGTGGTGTAGGGCCAGCCCGAGGTGGCCACTCCGAGTGGGCTTGGCGAGCCCACTTCGGATATGTGTCGGTGAGCTGTGGCGAGAGGGGTGTCCTCTCCCCCTTCCGCTGCAGCCGAGGTGGAGTCGCGGAGGAAGAGGAGTGTTGGTATGGCGATGCGCCACTCGCCCTATCCTCCGCGACTCTGACGGGGCCGCACCGTTGATGCGTTGGTGGGGCCGCGGGGGGAGAGAAGTGTCGGTATTGCGAGGCGCCGCTCTCCCTAACCTCCACGGCTGAAATTTGGTTGGCGGCGGAGCCAGAGACCAGATCCGCCGCTGGGGTCGGGAAAGCGGGTGCTACTGAGCACTCGCATTTCCTGGCCCCATGGTCTCCGCGTATCGGACTCGGGGGGAGGGGGGGGCGTTACGCAGGTGGAGTTGGAAGCCGTGGAGGAAGGCGTGCCTTGTGTTCCTGGTGCGCCTTGTCTGAGAATAGGAATGTAGAGGAGAGGTCCTCCCCCGAGAAGGGGCTGTCATGGGGCGGCCGGCGCTGGTGGGGCCGCGGATGTGTGCGAAAGCGTTCCCGTGGCCCTGCCAATATGCGGCGAAGGTGGAACACCATGGGGTTTTAGTCGGTGCAAGTCTGACATAACCCGTCCTTACCCCGCGAGGCGGGTATGCGTAGGCATTTCCCCATGTAAATAAAAAGGACCTCGCTCTCACAGAATACCAACATAAAATAGCAGCTTTACGCTGCTGTGTTTCGTATGGTGAGTCTAGAGAACCGGAGACCCTTTTCACTGGAAACGAGGCATTCCATCTTAGTCCTCACGGGTGACAACGCATCTGCATTTTGGTTCGTAATCGAGGATAGATGTACGAGTAGATCAGGTGGACTGTGTGTTCGTTTGTCGCCCTTATCCTATAAAAAAAAGTGGATTGTGTGCCCGTTTGTCACCCTTATACTATAAAAATAAAATAACCACGCCTGGCAGGCGGATTGATTGTTTTAAATCTGGCATAATCTATTTCTGGATACTTTTTACTGCAGGAAAATAAAAATTCCGCAGGGGATTGAACATAAATGCAGAATCGTGGGAAGAATATAAATAATATTAGAGCTTACCATGATGCGCCTGATTCGCCGCTTGCTACGAGGCTTGCGCGCGTCACTTTCCGATCAGCTAACCTTGTCCGCCATCTTGCTTCCTCACTGACATTCACCACAAATATACCCGAAGTAACCGGATGAAGAAGCGGACAACTCGATCGACACTTTTTCACTGTACATTGTTTTTATTTCACTTTCACTGTAACTGACCAGCCAGTTCGTAACCCTATGTACTGATGGTACACCCATTTCTTTGGCTTAATACTTTGTGCTTTAACTTTGCCTAAGTACTTTGTAGTAAGGCAAAAAACTCTGTACTAGTTCTGTAATCTGGTGCGCGTATACGTTTTGTACCTGAAATAAAGAATACTTGAATTAAAAAAAATGATATTTTATCAATAAACCGATGACTGTGGCACCGCAGAGGTTAGCACTCGCTGTAAATTTCACAGTACGTTAGCGACCCGTGTACAATCCCCACCGCCACCAATGAAATTGTTAATTGCAATTTCAAGTGCTGATTTACCACGTGTTCGGCACTAAAGGAAAACAGCGTAAATAATCCGAGAAAATGTAAAGCAGAGGACATTGAAGCAGAGCGGCGGGCTTAATTTTTTTAATAAAGTTTCTTCGGTATTGTGAAGACAATATACATTCATAGCTTTTTTTAAACTTATTCTAAACCAGCGCTTAACTACAATCCCACCTGATGGTAAGTGGTGATATAGCCTAAGATAGTGATGCGCACTGACTTAACTAAAGCCTATTCACTCTTGCCTTGAAGACCTACACTGTAATCGGATGGAAAGACAGATGCACGCAACTTATTCCACTCTTTTGCTGTACGCATGATGAACGATATAGCAAACCGTAAGCTTGCACAAGGAGAAACATCTAGACCCGTAACAATTATTTGTACGCCATACAAATACTTTTTTCCGAAAATTTGGCGGGAATTCAATCGCAGCAATGGAGTTTATTCGATTAGATAGTTCATTAAAATTTATGGATTATAATTTACAAATAACTTTAAAAAACATTAAAACGCCAAGAATGCTTAGAACTTTTGTCTAGTACTATTGTTAAGTCTCCTTGTTGACGAGCATCAGTTTTTAATTAGTTTGCTGAATGTGAATGAGGACTAAGAAGCTTATAAGATGAAGCCATGTCAGTTCGGCAGCCATCTATCATCATCATGATCATCATCATTACAGCCCATCACAAGTCCACTGCTGTACATAGGCTTCCCCTAAGGAATGCCACAAATCACGGTCCTGAGCCATCCGCATCTATCGACTTCCTGCATGTACAACATTTTACAACCTGCGCGTGTTACCAGTGATGACCTATGGATCTGAGACGTAGTCCTTCACTGCTGGCCGTATGAGGACACTCAAGGTCGCTCAGCGAGCTATGGAGAGTGCTATGGTCGGGGTTTCTCTACGTGATAGGCTTAAAGACGAAGATATCCGCAGTAGAGCCAAAGTAACCGACATAGCCCAACGGATTAGTAACCTGATGTGGCAATGGGCCGGCCATATAGCACGAGGAACCGACAACCGATGGGAAGAAAGGTTCTCGGGTTGCATGCTCGTACCGGCAGGCGAAGTGTAGGGCGTCCCCCCACTAGATGGAGTGGCGACCTGATAATCCATCTATCACTCAGCAATGATCTGTTCTAACGAATAAACAATTTATAATGTAACATGGTTTTTCAAAAAATACCAATATTCTTTTCAGATAGTACAAAATTTAAGCCAATGTTCTTATCACTCCGCTGGGACATTTCCAACTATCGAATATCGATACCGATTCTTCTAGTTCGTTTATGACTTCTTTTTATTACTTTACAATTTCTTTATCTGTACTATTGCTTTATGTTACACTCTACTGACTGACTCTAGTATCAGATATTTTTTAGTAGCACTTTTATAAGTTTATTTTTACTAGCGACCCGCCCCGGCTTTGCTTGTGTAAGATCTATTAATTTGGTTTCCGTATCTAAAATAAAAACAAGTTTTTCATATAAAATATAGCCTGTACTCCTGGCACTGCTCTCTATCTGTTCGTGAAGCTTTGTTACAATCGGTTCAGCCATTTCGGAGATTAGCCCAAACAGACAGACAAAAATATTGAAAATGGTTACTCATGTCTTAAGGGGACTACAGGGGCTAAACGCAAGTTTTATAATACCTAAAAGTATAATATGATACACTGCAGGAAACAAAATCAGAAAAATATATGACATTTTTCAGTTAGTTCGGTGAAAAACACTGACAATTTTCAAAGTCCACCGAAACGTATTGGGGCAGCGTCTCACACTTTTCTTATGTAAAATATGAAATAAAATAGTAATGCTTTTCTGGTGTAAAATTCTTTTTTAAATGAGGGCAAAGGGATGTTTGAAGATTACTTTTACGTAATAAGTCTGTACTTTAACAGTATAATTTGCGCAGGCACCCGAAATACTTTCTCCTATTATCTTTTCCTTATTTATAAATTCTATCTCCTAAGTTTTGTATTATTCGTACCATCTGTATGCGGATGATCTTCAGCTGTATGTGCAGTCCGGCATAAATATTTTAACTTTGTTTACAAAAAATAAATAATAATCTGGAAGGCATAAGAGAACGGTCGTGCAAATATGGCGTTTCAGTTAATCCAGTCAAATGTAAAGTGATAATCTTCGGAAGTTCGCAATATTGGCTAAAGTTAATTATAAAATCTCTCTCCTGTATTTTATAATGGAACTGTGATATCATATTGTGATTCTATAAAAAAATCTTGACCAAAAAAAATGACCTGTAAATTGCAGATCTCTGAAGTAAGTCGTAGAGTTGTTGCCACCCTGCGTACACTTTATCGTCTTAAACATTTCCTACGTTCTGGTTCGTTTCCTCATTCTACCTATTATCGATTATGCAGATGTATGTTACCCAGATCTGTCACAAAATCTTCTAAACAAGTCGGAGCGCCTTCTTAATAATTCCATAAGGTTTATTTTCGGCTCACATAAGTATGACCAATATCTTCCTATCGTTGAAAGCTTAAATGACTACTTATACGTCAAAGGCGATGCTCCAGAATTTTACTTGTACTTTACTCAATTTTAAACAATCCAAGGTTGCCGATCTTAAGGATAACTTTAATTTTCTTCATTCGATTGACGGTCGAACATCACAACAATCAAATCGTCTCAGGATTAGTATTCCATAGCACAGGTCTAATTTTTAGGTCCTCTTTTAGGGTACAGGCTATAAATCTTTGAAATATCCTTCCCAATGATATTAAAAATGACCAATAAAAACTTTTTAATCACCTTCAAAAAGGAGGAGGTACTCAATTCGACTGTGTTTTTATGTGTGTTACATCATAACTTTTTTCTAGGTGAACCGATTTGTATGATTCTTTTTTGTTTAAAAGCTGGTGCTTCTCATGTGGTCCTATATAAATATGATCAAGTTATGGCCAGTAGTTTTTGAGTTATACTTAGTAACTTATATTGAAGTCGGTTGCACTTTTTTTTTAAGTTTACCACTTGTAAAGTACTTCTACGACAACATAACCAAAAGGCAATTACTAACTGACATTTTTTTTTTCATTTCAAACATTTATTTATGAATATTTAATTATTAACTTTATCAGCTATGTATATTTAAATATATACTACTCGAAACAAAATAAGGGCCACCACAAATTTTCCGGTTTATTTATTTTTGGTCGGGAATATGCTCGGGTTGTTTTAAATTCAATAAAACAATGTTTTTTAGTTAAATTATATTATAGTATATATATATATATATATGTATATTATAGTTTTAAATATTGTATATTATGTAATGTAAGTAAATGTAGTTACATTTAATTAAATTTAATGCAATCAAACAAAAAAACTTAATCTATGGATGTTTTTGATTTTTTTCACTTTTTAAGGCTCTTTACACCTAACAATAGAAATTCGGAAGAGTTATATAATTTAATTGATTTAATTAGGAATGATAATGGAGGTCCGGTTGCCACCTACGACGACTCGACCTGGCAACATATAACGCACGCACCCTGAGGACTGACAAGAAGATCCTGGAGCTGGAAGAAGATATAGATAAGTTACGCTGGAATATAATAGGACTACCCGAGTTCCGAAGAGAGGGGGAGGACACGGTAATCCTCGAATCCGGCAACTTATTCTATCACCGGGAGGGCGACTATCTGTCCCAAGGAGGTTCGGATTTATCGTCCACAAGTCTATCGTTAACAACGTTGTAAAGATTGGGAGTGTGTCGATGAGGGTTGCGTACCTTATACTCAGAATCACCAAACGGTATTCGCTGAAGGTCATACAGGTTTACGCACCAACCTCGGCACACCCCGATGAGGAGGTGGAGGAAATGTATGATAATATCTCTAGAGCCATGCATTCCTCCAAAACCCACTATACGGTGTTAATGGGAGACTTCAACGCAAAACTAGGCACAAGAGAGAGCGGTGAGCTGAAAGTAGGGAAATTCGGAATAGGGCAACGGAACCCAAGGGGCCAGCAGCTGGCCGACTTTATGGAAAAAGAGGGACTCTTTATGATGAACTCTTTCTTCCAAAAGCGGCCCCACAGAAAGTGGACCTGGTCGAGCCCCGACGGTTCGACAAAAAATGAGATTGACTTCATTATGAAGACCAGACGACAACTGTTCAGTGATGTCTCAGTGATCGCGAGGGTGAAAACTGGCAGCGATCCCCGAATAGTGAGAGGCACACTGAACCTAAACGTTAAGTTAGAGAGGTCACGTCTAATGAAATCAACGCTCCGTCCCCCTCGTGCTCTAATCCAAAGTCCCGAAAACTTTCAGCTCGAGTAACAAAACCGTTTTCAGTGCCTAGAAAATTGCAATGAAGTGGACGATATGAATGACAAGCTTGTGGAAACTGTCCATGTGGTCGGAGCTAAGTTCTGTAAGACCCGTCGCAGAATAACACAAAAACTCTCCGATCACACTCTTAATCTCATGGTTGTTAGACGGTAGATGAAGCTGCAGTCTTCAGCAGATTTGACAGCATACAGGCAACTGAACAGACAGATCTCCAAATGCATGCGGCGGGACTTGCGCAACTTCAATACAGCTTGTATTGAAGAAGCGATCGAGCGGAACCAGGGCTCCAAAGTCTTTGCCAGAGATCTGTCTGCCAGAAAGAGCCAACTATCGAAGCTGAAGACCGAATGTGGCAGCATCGTTTCCGGGACACCTGAGATTTTGAGTGAGATTGAGAGGTTCTATGGGCAGCTGTACACGTCATCGTTGGAGCCACACGCGAGTGTGAGTAACGATCCAAGAGCAAGTCTTATCCGACACTATTCCGATGATATCCCGGACGTCAGTCTGAGCGAGATTAGAATGGCTCTCCAGGACCTTAAAAACGGCAAGGGCCCAGGCGAGGATGGAATTACAGCAGAGCTTCTGAAAGCGGGTGGAAAACCGGTACTTGAAGTCCTTCAGAAGCTCTTTAATTCCGTCCTCCATGGTGGCATTACACCGGAGGCGTGGAGCAGAAGTGCGGTGGTCTTGTTCTTCAAGAAAGGCAACAACGCTCTCTTGAAGAACTACAGACCGATTTCCTTCTGAGCCGCGTCTACGTGCTGTTTTCGAGAGTCATTACAAATCGTCTCGCATGCAGACTCGACGACTTCTAGCCTCCCGAACAAGCCAGTTTCCGAAAAGGCTTTAGCACCATAGACCACATACATACCCTTCGGCAAATTGTACAAAAGACCGAAGAGTACAATTTGCCACTATGTCTGGCGTATGTGGACTATGAGAAAGCCTTTGATTGCGTCGAAATTTGGCGGTGCTGCAGTCCCTTCAGCGGTGCCAAGTGGACTATCGGTATATCGAGGTGCTGAAGTGTTTGTACAGTAGGGCTACAATGGCTATCCGAATGCAGAACCAGAGTACGAAACCTATCCAACTGCAGAGAGGTGTAAGACAGGGTGACGTAATATCCCCGAAACTCTTCACCGCTGTATTGGAAGACGTTTTCAAGCTATTGGACTGGAAAGGATACGGTGTTATCGTCAATGGCGAGTACATCACTCACCTTTGATTTGCCGACGATATATTCCTTATGGCAGAATCGCTGGAGGACCTAAGCACTATGCTCAATGACCTCAATAGTGTCTCCCAACGGATAGGTCTCAAGATGAACATGGACAAAACAAAATCATGTTTAATGTCCATGTCACACCTATGCCGGTAGTTGTTGGGAGCACTAAGCTCAGTTGTTGACGAATATGTTTACCTGGGACAAATAGTCCGACTAGGTAAGTCCAACTTCGACCGAGAGGTCAATCGACGGATTCAACTCGGCTGGGCAGCGTTCGGGAGATTACGACCCATCTTCTCGTCAGGCATACCTCAAAACCTCAAAACTAAATTGTACAACCAGTGCGTGTTGCCAGTGATGACATATGGAACTGAGACCTGGTCCTTCACTGCTGGCCGTATGAGGAAGCTCAAGGTCGCTCAGCGAGCTATGGAGAGGGCTATGCTCGGGGTTTCTCTGCGTGATGAACTTAAAAATGAGGATATCCGCAGTAGAACCAGAGTAACCGACATAGCCCAAAGGATTAATAAGCTAAAGTGGCAATGGGCCGGCCATATAATGTAATGATGGGCTGTAATGATGATGATAATGATGATAATACATACATTGAATTTGAATGATATATAACTTTCAAGTAAATTTGTCGGTACGATACGCGCGCCACCTACTGTAAATTAATTTTACTATGCCTATAAAATTCGCGCAAGTGCAAGCAATAAGTTGGCAAAGTTTTAGCGCAATCTGAAGAACGGTATGGCAGCGCATAAAATACGAACAAACAAAAATAATTTTTTATATATTAGATATGTTTCGCACCTGCCAACAATTGTCTTTGGCACCCAGGGTTGACTGGCAGAGAATGCCACATGACATTATGTTCGCCCTATGTACAGTGGCGTAACTATGCAACCAAGGGCCCCGGGGCAATAATGAAATTGGGGCCCTATTTGAAAGAAAGTAAATACTTTAAAGGTTTCTTTTTATAGGATAAGGGTGACAAACGAGCACACAGCCCACCTGATGGTAAGTGGTTTCTGTAGCCCATAGACATCTACATCTATCCTCGATTACGAATCAATATGCAGACGCCTTGTCACCCGTGAGGACTAAGATGGAATGCCTCGTTTCCAGTAAAATGGGTCTCCGGTTCTCTACACTCACCATACGAAACACAGCAGCGTTGAGCTGCTATTTTACGCTGGTATTCTGTGAGAGCGTGGTCCTTCCCCGGTCGAGCCGATCCATTCGTGCTACAACTATACTACTAATATAGCTGCAGCATGGCTCTACCACGTAAGAAAGGTGCAAAACTATTTCATCCTTATCGCCCACTGCAGGGCATAACAAAGCAAGGCTTTTTTGAACGTTGTTCATGGAGGCTGAGGGGCCCCTTGACCTTGGGGGCCCCGGGGCACTGCCCCGTCTAGCCCCAAGGTTAAGGTTAAGGTAAGGTTAAGCTACGCCACTGCCTATGTACCCTTAACTTTAACAAAGGCGTTACGCTTAAGCTTTTTATTGTCATTTATCGTATAGGTGTTTTAATAACCTATTAGTGTTTTAATCACACCAATAGGCTCGGAAACATTCTTCTTCGGTAACTTTTTAACCCTTCTTATTAACCGACTTCAAAAAAAGGAGGTTCTCAATTGGACTGTATTTTTTTATGTGTGTTACCTCAAAACTTTTTTTAAGGTGAACCGATTTTGATGTTTCTTTATTTTATAGCTGGTGGTTCTCATGTGGTCCCATATAAATTTGATCAAGATCTGACCAGTAGTTTTTGAGTAATCCTTAATAATGCGTATTTAATTGACTTCGACTACATTGATGATGTCTCATTTTATTTATATTAAAGTGGGTTGTATTTTTTTTTTAATTTTACCACATGTTTCAGTGCACCATATTGCTAAAACACAATGGAGCGATTGGGATGCAAAGAACATGAAAAGTTCACAACATATTTATAAAAAAAAAGTTTTGATTAAATTTTCTATAATCCCCACTACACCCTACGGAACTCGTCGTTGTTTTCACTAAGCTCCGGACGCTTTTATTAAAAATCGATATAACTAGATTGCATCGTTCTAAACGAAACCAACCGAGTGTGTTACTTACTATCGGAAATTTTATTAACAGGGTTCGAGCATAAAGTCTGTATCCATAGTAGTCTGAGGTAAAAAATAAAAAGAATATTCAATACTTACTAAAAAAAATCAAGTGCAAACTAAATAGTTTGGAAAACGCAAAAGTGCACGCCTCATGAGTGTTTCATTTAATTTTGATAAAAATAAAAACAGTGACGATAATTTTTACAAGAAAAAAAACAGAGAATCTGATAGACTTTCATTAATAACTTTTAAACGGTGTTGAGTTTAGTAACAAAAAACAATAGGGATCCTCCTTAGAATATATAGAATCTTATTTTATACTATATATCTCAATCTATTGCTTACATTTCTATTAAGCAAGAAGACTCACCGACGAACAGACCAACGAACGGCACTACATATATTTTTTCAATAACATTTTTTGTATCTTATAATTCAATGTCTGTAGTTATTGTAACGTTAATAATAATATGGATTTGATGTCTAGCTAAAAGTATAAGAACGATTCTATGTAGCGAAATTGAGGTATGGCCACATATCGAGAGTAGAGCACTCCCTCACATTGTGAGGCGTGCAATACAGGTTGACCCAAAAGTCTTTAATAACTTTAAACATAAATCTAATATATAAAAACAAATTTTTGTTTGTTAGTATTTTAAGCACTGCCATATCATTCATCAGATTGCGATAAAACTTTGTCAACTTATTGCTTGCACTTGCGCAAAGGTTATAAGGCATAGCACAATTAACTTACAATAGGTGGTGCGCGTATCGTACCGACAAATTTATTTGAAAGTTATTTAACATTCAATTTCAATGCTTCGTCTTCCAAATTTAAAACGATATTTCCTAATTATTTTTTCTGCGGCTACAACGCGCTGGGTACCAGCTAGTAAATTATAAACAAATAGTTGAAAGGAAACGTTTTTTATTCGAATTTTAAAAATTATGTCATCAAACTACAATCAAATCAATCGTTGATTTATTTTTTCTCATGGGCAATTCTATGTGGCTTGTTCACGCGTAAGCTCGCCCAGTAGTCTGATAATTTTGGCACACAGTAATAGATTAGCAAAAATGTGGTTATAAAGACTCTTTTTCACACATGGGCGCGATACAACCGAACTCCACGCGGACGAAGTCGCGGGCAAAAGCTAGTCCTTAATAATGCGTATTTAATTGACTTCGACTACATTGATGATGTCTCATTTTATTTATATTAAAGTGGGTTATATTTTTTTTTAATTTTACCACATGTTTCAGTGCACCATATTGCTAAAACACAATGGAGCGATTGGAATGCAAAGAACATGAAAAGTTGACAACATATTTATAAAAAAAGTTTTGATTAAATTTTCTATAATCCCTACACTACGGAACTCGTCGTTGTTTTCACTAAGCTCCGGACGCTTTTATTAAAATCGATATAACTAGATTGCATCCTTCTAAACGAAACCAACCGAGTGTGTTACTATCAAGAAATTTTATTAGGGTTCGAGCATAAAGTCTGTATCCATAGTAGTCTGAGGTAAAAATAAAAGAATATTCAATACTTACTAAAACAAATCAATTGCAAACTAAATAGTTTGAAAACCCAAAAGTGCACACGCCTCATGCGCGTTTTATTTAATTTTGATGAAAAAATAAATAAAAACAGTGGCGATAATTTTACAAGAAAAAAACAGAGAATCTGATAGACTTTCATTAATAACTTTTAAACGGTGTTGTGTTTAGTAACAAAAACAATAGGGATCCTCCTTAGAATATAGAATCTTATTTAGTATTATATCTCAATCTATTGCTTACATTTATATTAAGCGAGAAGACTCACCGACGCATAGACCAACGGACGGCAGTCCATACATTTTTTCAATAACATTTTTTGTATCTTATAATTCAATGTCTGTAGTTATTGTAACGTTAATAATAATATGGATTTGATGTCTAGCTAAAAGTATAAGAACGATTTTATATAGCGAGTGAGTGTACATATCGAGTAGAGCAAACGACCAAACAGTGGACCTGATAGTAAGTGGATAATGTGATCCATACACACCTACATCTATACTCGGTTAAGAATCAAAATATAGCGCCCCTGAGGACATAGGCAAGTCACAGACTACGCAGATACGATAATATACGAAATGATACATTCACACGAAATCCTTCAAACTTACTAGACGTGTTTTTAAAGCGGATTGTTTATACAGAGTGTTACCAATAACGAGTTGGCGTTTATTGCTTCTAGATTTGCTAGATAGCTCGTTAGAATAAGATTTTAATTTTGATGCACGTGTTGCATTAGCATTTACTAAAAGGCAAAAATTTGGATAAAACGTCATATTAAGCTTAAAAAGGACCGAGGCGAATTTATTGGCGTTTTTTCAGCGATCCCTGTATTTATCTGCTGGTAAACATTGTACCACCAGTGCGTGTTTGCCAATGACGACTTATGGATCTGAGACGTGGTCCTTCACTGCTGGCCGTATGAGGACGCTCAAGGTCGCTCAGCGAGCTATGGAGAGGGCTATGCTCGAGGATTATTAACGTGATAAACTTAGAAATGAGGATATCCGTAGCAGAACCAGAGTGACTAACATAGCCCAAGAGATTAGTAAGGTGAAGTGGCAACGGGCCGGCCATATAGCTCGAAGAACCGACAACCGATAGGGAAAAAATGTTCTCGAGTGGCAGCCTCGTACGGGTAACTGTAGGGTGACCCCCCACTAGATGGAGTAACGACCTGGTAAAACATGGTGGAGGTGGCTCAGGACAGTGCTTTGTGGCATTTCTTGGGGGAGGCCTATGTTCAGTAGTGGACTTGTGAAGGGCTGTAATGATGATGATGAAAATGCTATGCCATATTTGTATCTGCAGAAATGTTATCTGTAGATATTATATTTGTTTGAGCTGATAATGTTACCATCTCTCGTTATAGGTTGGTGCCTACAGATACTTAACGATAAAATATAAATTATCTGCGCTGTGTGTGTTAGTTCCCTGAATTTGAATTTCATAGAAATCGATGTTGAAAGATGCGTTCCGATACAGATATGTTATCGAATCTGCGTTGTGTGTGCTCGCTTAAGATAAAATACCTCATACCAGTAAAAAAAGGTCTTCGTTTCTCTACATTCGCGATACGAATCATAGCAGTATGATGTTGCTATTTTACGCTGGTATTCTGTGAGATATTACATGATTATATGATTGTATATTTTTTGCCATTTACAATATTTTTACAGGTAAAAGCCTCGAAAATGCTGTATTTGTAATAAAAAAGTTGGCAAAATTCGAACTCATGTTTTGTATGTTTGACATCGGGCCAAAATGAAATTACTAAACTTTAGTCTCATATCTTTGGTAGGTTTTCGTTATATCACGGGTGAATGCGATAGCGATATATTATCCTGAGAAACTGAGGGAGAATGTTTCAATCTTATTATAGATGTTACGGAACAAATAACATCGGTAGGCGGGAAAAATAAACAGATTTCTTTAAATTATGACCTAACCTGATCATAGAAAAGATACTCGTATAAGTAAGTGATCTAGATATATCTAAGTTGTTACGACCTATGGTTGAGCCAATACCATAGGGCCAATATATAAATAATACAGTCAGCCTAAATTGTTTTTACTGGTTAGATGACTTTATATTTTAAGCATATTCATCAGTATTATAGCCGATCACAAGTCCACTGCTGAACATAAACCTCCCCCAAAGATAACCACAAAGCACGGCCCTAAGCCACCTGCATCCATCGACTTGCTGCATCTCTTACCAGATTGACACTCTATCTATTGAGGGCTGCCCTAAACTTCGCTTGCTGGTATGAGACTGCCACTCGAGAATCTTTCTCCCCATCGGTTTCGGTTCTTCAAGCTATACAGACGGCTCATTGCCACGTTAGCTTATCTCTATTGATCTCTAGGGCTATGTCGATTACTTTGGTTATTTTGTGGATATCCTCTTACGAAGTCTATCATGCAAAGAAACTCCCTGCTCCACAGCATACCCCTCTCCATAGCTCGAGGCGAGGTTGAGCTTTTTTTTTAATAGGATTAGGGTGACAAACGAGCACACAGTCCACCTGATGGTAAGTGGTTGCTGCGGCCCATAGACATCTACATCTATCCTCGATTACGAATCAAAATGCAGATGTGTTGTCACCCGTGAGGACTAAGATGGAATGCCTCGTTTCCAGTAAAAAGGGTCTCCGGTTCTCTACACTCACCATACGAAACACAGCAGCGTTAAGCTGCTATTTTACGTTGGTATTCTGTGAGAGCGTGGTCCTTCCCCGGTCGAGCCAACCCATTCGTGCTATAACTATACTACTAATATAGCTGCAGCATGGCTCTACCACGTTTCGTACCAGGCTCGTACCAGCTTCCTCATACGGCTAACGGTGATGGTTGTACAATCTTGTTTTCTAGTTTTAAGGTATACGTGCCATAAAAATGTATCATTATCTCTCCAACGATGCCCAGCCAAATTAGATTCGTCAAATAGCCTCTCGGTTAGAATTAGTCTTACCTATTCGGAAAATTTGTCCTAGGTAAACATACTCGTCAACATCTTCGAGTGTGGTGCTCCCAACAACCATCGGTGTCACGTTGAGATTACACATGATTTTTGTCTTGTGTATTCATTTTAAGATTCGTTGGGAGATACTATTGATGTCATTGAACATCATTCTGAGGTCTTGCGCAATTGTGAAGAGTTTCGGGATATTAAGAACATCCTGTATGCAGTTGGATAGGTTTCGTACTCTGATTCTGTTCTCGGATAGCCGAATTTACCGAAGGATATGTGCTTGCCGTTAAAGCGGCTTGTTCGAGAGGCTGAAAGTCGTCGAGTCTGCGTGCGAGAAAACAGCACGTTGACGCGGCTCAGAAGGAAAATCGGTCTGTAGTTCTTCAAAAGAGCGTTGTCGCCTTTATTGAAGAACGAAACCACCGCACTTCAGCTTCACGCCTCCGGTATAGTGCCACCATGGAGGACGGAATTAAAGAGCTTATGAAGAACTTCAAGTACCGTTCCGCCCGCTTTCAGAAGCTCCGCTGTAATTCCATCCTCGCACGGGGTCTTGCCGTTTTTAGGGTGATGGAGAGCCATTCTAATCTCACTCAGACTGATGTCCAAAATATCATTGGTATAGTTCCGGATGAGTGTTGCTTTTGGATCATTACTCACACTTGCGTGTGGCTCCAATGATGATGTGTACAGCTGTCCGTAGAACCTCTCAATCACACTCAAAATCTAAGTAAATAAAAGTAGTCCCGGAAATGTGGTATACGTGGTAGATCCACGCTGCAGCTATATTATGGTTGTAACGCGAATGGGTCGGCTCCACCGTGGAAGGACCACGCTCACACAGAATACCAGCGTAAAATAGCAGCTTAACGCTGTTGTTTCGTATGGTGAGGGTAGCGAACCGGAGAATATTTTACTGGTAACAAGGCATTCCATCTTTGCCCTCATGGGTCACATCTGCATTTTTATTTGCATTCTTAATTAAGGATAAATGCAGATGTCTATGGGCCACAGTAACGACTTACCATCAGGTAAATTATCTGCACAAAGCATATTATAACGAGCTAATCTTCACTAGGCTAGATAATTAGATAACTAAACAGTGGATATACCTAATTACAATTTAAGCAAGCCTGAACATATTTAATAACAATCGATAGAAAACGTTCATGTTCGATAAATTTAGATTAAGTTTATACGCGCCATTCTCCCTAAGGATATTATAACAGCAATTCCGAGTAAATAA
Source organism: Parnassius orleans (assembly GCA_029286625.1). Lineage (NCBI taxonomy): Eukaryota > Metazoa > Arthropoda > Insecta > Lepidoptera > Papilionidae > Parnassius > Parnassius orleans. The sequence continues at coordinate 4,075,649 of JAGSMP010000058.1, forward strand.
GCCGGCTTGTAACGAACATGTACTAATTGAAATAGCTATTGTGTAAACCTAATAATACACGATATGAATTTGTATTTCAATATTGTCCTAAATACAATTGTAATACAGGCAGTTTGAGGAAATAAATTGAAAATGTCTTTGCAAATTTCTCAATATAATATTTAGATGTTCTTTTCTGTTGAATCATTATCTTTGAAATAAAATAGAATTACGGAACGTGGTAAAACCACAATGCGTCGTATTATGGCTGAAGCACGAGTGGGTCGGCTCGAACGGGGAAGGACCATCCTCGCACAGAGCACCATCGTAAAAATTTACAAATAACCGGAGACACTTTTTACCGGTAACACGGAATGTCTTTATAGTATATCGAATTTCCATTTTCATTTTTTAATCAAGGATAAATTGAGATGTCTATGAGCCACAGCATTTACAGAAGCAATGGCAAATAAGCGTGCGGTTCAACTGATAATAAGCGACCACTGCCATGCCCATGAATATTCACAATACTAAAATAATTGAGAATGTTTTGCTGGCCTTTTTTAGAAAGGAATAGACTCTATATTGAAACCCTAAGTCATAATGGTCGATAGTAAATTTTGTCGTGAGTGGCAGAAAAGTCCTGGAGAATCCCACGATGGGATTACCAACAATGGAGATAATGAGGTTGGAAGTTAGTACATTGTCACAGTGTGCAGTGAAAATTATCCGAAAAACTCCTCAAAGCACTGTCATTGGTAAAATCCGGTAAATCAACATGATACAACGTCCTCTGCAGACCAAAGAATCCAGCCGATCAGAGATTCTTGAATTTCCCATAGTTTTAAACATGTGACAAAATAGGAAAAAAAAATTATTCCATTAGATATTTTCAATTCACTGACCTATATAAACATCAGATTCAATTTAATACATTAACGGATTCCCACGAGCTACGACTTGCGAATAAGAAATCACATATAACAGCCAAATGACGTATTCACAACAAAGGAGGGTCGCTCGGTGTATTGGAACTAATGCGAATGTTTTAGTTGTATTTTTATATTAAATAAAATAGACCATTTTTCTTACAACAGAGGATACACACTTCTAAACGCAAAATTATTATAAAATATTTACTGAACTCGGTATGCCTTTTAAGCCTTTTTACTGCTCGTCAGCGCAATAGTTAAGGACAGGATTTCTTAGAATGCTAGTGTTTCGTTTAGCTATCGTTCGATTATGCGGTATGTTACCGGATAGTTGCGGTGTAAGAATATCCACTACCCCACTTTACGTGGGTGTCGTAAGAGGCGACAGAGGGAAACAAACCAAAAGATGGGCAGCAGCGTCATCCTAATAACGACTAAAAATAAAAAACTGTGGTTGCTGGCAATTATGGCAAATATCCCCTATGAGGCAATCTATGGGGAGGCATATGTTTAGCAGTGGACTGATAGGCTGTAATGGATGGATGTATAGAAGATAATCTACCAGGAGTACATGACCCACTGAGAGGTAAAATTATTAAATCAACAGTAACATTACAACTATGGCAAATATCCCCCTATGAGGCAATCTATGGGGAGGCCTGTGTTCAGCAGTGGACTGGTAGGCTGTAACGGTAACGGTAACGATTGATCGATTATCGAACAGGGTTTCTTACGCAAGGCTTTTTCGACGTAGGGGGTTCGCAGCAAGATTTACACTATAGCAGCTAACTAGCTGACTCATGTATGCTATACTCTTGATGGTACATTTTATACGTGGTAGAGCCATGCTGCAGCTATTTTATGGTTGTAGCACGAATGGGTCGGCTCGATCGGGGAAGGACCACGCTCTCACAGAATACCAGCGTAAAATAGCAGCTCAATGCTGCTGTGTTTCGCATGGTGAGTGTAGAGAACCGGAGACCTTTTTACTGAAAACGAGGCATTCTATTTAGTCCTCCGGGGTGAAAACGCATCTGCATGGGCTATGGGCGCTATGGGCCGCAGCGGCCACTTGCCAACAGGTCTACTGTGTGCTCGTTTGTCACCCTTATACTATAAAAAAAATTCTATAGTGTACGCGCGACTAACCACCACCGCGTTTGCTTGCAGAACTTTATATTCATTTTCAGGCAGTTTTTTACTGATTCGCCATTGTCTGGGAGATTTAATAGGGGTATGCGAGGCCACAGTCTAACTACTATTAACAGTCGGTCATCGAAGGCGTCTAGAAGGGGCAGTCGTGCGGTGCGGTGGGGGTGAGACGTGAGCTGAGCACTTCCCAAGCGGCTAAACTGTCCGCTAGGGTAGTCTTGTCACGCAAATAAATTAAAATGGTTCAAAAAACATGTGCGGTAGAAAACTGTGGGTCGTCCTCATTTAAAGACAAGGAATTCGTTTCATCAGTTTCCAAATACACGTTAATTTAAATCAGAAAAAAAAATATAATAAAAAAAAATCTGTTTTTTATTTTTTTATTACTTCCCGTTCTGACAACCCTAGCAATTTATTGTTTATGTCGACTTTTCCGACAACATCAAACGCGATAACTGACTGTATGTTCTTCTTAGGCTGTGGCGGGGCTATAAGATTGAGAAAGCCTTGTTATGACGATATCCGAGCAGCGTTTAGTTTATACAAACATATTTTTCTGTTTTCTATCTGGATAATGACACTAGATCAAATATCTTAATAATACAATTTATATCTGCCACTGCCATATTCTTATCATGTTTTTTCCCTAAAGCCTAATTAATTTAAAATCCTTCTAAAATTACTAAAATTGACCAGTGATACCGCCGCAGATCGCCATCAAAAATAAAGGAACATATAAATAATATTATTAAAAGAAAAACATACAGACATAGCGACAATAATTAATAATAAAATAAAGTACTAGTAATAAAATCCTTTTTATGTTTTGTATAAAAAAATAATTAAATCGGGCCAGTTTTGGAATAATATCCGATCGGCAGTTTCTCTCGGTTGTCTAGTTCAGTCGTTCGAACATAGCGCGACAACGCAAGCATTAGAGACAACTGCCGCTGGGCCTGGTTATACAGCGCACCTATGAAGAATTGACGAAATCATTATTCCCTTTATTCCTCCTCCAAAATTGAAACGATTTTTTTTTCTATAACAATATAAGAAGAGTTGTGGATTTCCAACCAACAAAGTCGTCCGTTAAGGAATCTATTTTGTCACTAAAAAGTTTGTTCTATGCAGTGTATTCTATATACTCGTACACTAGTCACAAAATTAGTGATATAAAATCTAAATTTTGGGTGATTTTCAACAAGCTGTAACTCCAAGAAAAATTATCGCACAGCAAAAAAAAAAGCAAATTGTTACTCCAAGTGTCTAGTTTTCAGATCTGACCATGAAAATTTTTTATCAGGTAGTTTCCTTAGGATCACTCCAGAACCAAACATGACAAAAAATTTCCTGGCCAGATCTGAAAACTAGACACTTGGAGTTATAATATGCTTTTTTTTGCTGTACAATCATATGGCTTGGAGTTACAGCTCCCAAAAATTTTGATTTTTTTATATCCCTTAATTGTAGTGACTAGTGTATTAGCAACTTATAAAGTAGCTATAATAGCATTTTGGTAACAAAATAAGTGCTGTAAACGTTGATATCAACACCATACATATCACACCTTTGACGCAGTACTGCAGCAGACTCACATCAAGTATAGAGCCATTTTAGAAGAAAAACAAAGAAAGAAAATAAGTTTATTTAGTAACACATTTTAGCAATTTGCTTACATTAATAACATATTATTAATTTAATATATTATAAATACCCGATAGAAGAAATCAAACATCGTTTTTCAACGTAGGTCCAATATTTTGTTGGGAAACTGTCAAGTGGGTTGTGTGCTATTTGTTAAGTATTGAAAAATGGATTTGAAGCAAATAAGGCAAGCGACGATGTGTGCGAGTGTTATTTAGTTTACCCTAGGAAATACTATGTTTTTTTCGTGGCTGCAGACAGCCTTCATATAGCTGTGTACTAAGCCTATTGCAAGCACGTAGACATATTGTTATCAATGACGGCGTCCACAACTGTTTCTGCCACCAGGGCGGCGCCACTTTGGAGTGAGGTGAAATATTTGTCAGATTTCATACAGGGAAAGCTAAATTTTTACTAAATTAAGCGCAAGTTTTCGCTTATAGTCACCCTGTGTAACAATTATCTTCACCTAGGTCCCAACTAGTGATATCTGGTGAGCGGTAAATTATTAGTTCTTATTAAAGGCAAGTCTCAAGACTTTATTTATTTTTATAGATTTTATTTTATAAATAAATATTAAAAACTAAGAGGATTTTAAAAAGTTATTAATTTTTTTTAACAAATTAACAAATTTATGAAATAAATGATATTAACCATATTGAATAAAATTATCTTAATATAACAATATTTTCTTATATTTACGCGAAGACTACACATTAAATAAAACTAATTTTTACCCCCTGTGAGCCCCTTTTAATTTTTAATTTATTTTTATTTTTATTATTTGTTGTTAGTGCGGCAACAGAAATACATATTCTGTGAAAATTTCAACTGTCTACCTATTACGGATCATGAGATACAGCCCGCTGACAGACAGACGGACGGACGGACGGACGGACGGACAGCGGAGGCTTAGTAATAGGGTCCCGTTGGACGGAACCCTAAAAAGATTTACACGATACAGTTATGGTACAACTATAGTACTAAATTTTAATGTACGGAGCCACAATAACATGACTATATCATTTAACAGCGATGTAACCGCACTAAGTCCGACTGAATAATTTAATTTTTATAAGACTTGTATAAAACACATTTATAGGTACGTAGTAGGGTCACGGCGTGGCCTTACCACTTATAAAAATTTGTAAAGTGCATTGCTTTATTCTAGTCTGAAGTGTATAAATAGCCAATATCGAGAGATCTTAGATCTTAGTTTTCAACCGACTTCAAAAAAATTTGGAGGTTCTCAATTCGACTGTATTTTTTATATGTGTTACCTCAGAACTTTTTTCTAGGTGAACCGATTTTGATGATTCTTTTTATATTTGAAATAAAGCGCTTCTCATGTGGTCCCATATAAATTTTTTGAATTATCCTTAATAATGCGTATTTAAATGACTTCGACTACACTTTTTTACGTGGTAGAGCCATGCTGCAGCTATATTAGGAGTATAGTTGTAGCGCGAATGGGTCGGCTCGAACGGGGAAGGACCACGCTCTCACAGAATACCAGCGGAAAATAGCAGCTTAACACTGCTGTGTTTCGTATAGTGAGTATAGAGAACCGGAGACCCTTTTTACTAGAAATGAGGCATTCCATCTTAGTCCTCACGGCTAACAACGCATTTGCATTTGATTCGTAATCGAGGATAGATGTGGATGTCAATGGGCCACAGCAACTACTTACCATCAGGTGGACTGTGTGCTCGTTTGTTATCCTTATCCTATAAAAAAAAACTATTGATGATATTCTCATTTTATTTATATTGAAGTTGGTTGTAATTTTAATTTTACCACTTGTCAGAGTGGTATATATCGGATTGGTCATATGATCAGCTGTCTATAATCGGTGTGAACTTAAGTAGGCTGTAACGGTAACGGTAACCGTAAATAAACGTAAGTCGACATATTTGCAAACAAAACGAAATTATTTTATGGGTAATATTAAAGAGTGAAACGACTCACGTATAGCTTTTTACGAGCTTGGAATGGTGGAATGGTAGCATCTAACGCCATTATAGTTTACACATCACTTCCCTTATTGCTTTACTGCATTTTAAAATTGCTTTAGCCTCCGGCGGGAGCGATATTTCTTGTTAACAGGGAACTGCGCGCTTTAAGCGTATACATTTTCTTCATAAACATTTTAAACTCTATTGCTAGATGGCTGCAATCACAGTATTAGTAGCGGCACGAAAGTCTAGCGGTGACCGTTATTGCGCATAAGTCGCGCTGATTGGTTCGTGCGTATCGTTCGCACGCGCTGATTGGCTCTGCAGTCGCATTCGTGCAATTCAATTCGTGCGCGTCCCCTCCACGTTTCGTTCAGCGCTAAACTTACATACCGCGACTTGTATGGAGGATTGGCCTTAATTGGCACGCTTGGCAGGTAGATTGGCGTCTGAAGCGCCAGATGTTTCGCACGACTATTGTTATTTAGTCGCCGTGTAGTCGCGGAGAAGACAAAACATTTTTACCATTTCCATAAAAGTGATATACACTCTGTAAACACCAGGAACAAACACAAGCTAATGATACCAGTTTCTCGACAGAAAAAGTAATTATTCATGAGGCAATGTATACGCTACCATGTTCAAATATTGGTAAATCCAATTGGGCATGCCCTAAGCGCATTAATAAAAATTACGTATAACATGATTATACGGAATTTTTAAAGTAGTTTAAATACACACAAGTTTTCATTAATAACCTTATTATACTTCCAATTTTCCGATAATTTTATGTAAAACTTCAATTTAAAAAAATGCTCATATGATCATCATATCATCATTCAGATCACTCCATAAAGTCCAAGACGTATTTAAGTATAAATATTACATCCTACTTACTTTTAGTACGTACTACTATTATTTATTCTGTGCTTTTAAAATATTGTAATAAAAATCTCTGATTATTATTATAATCAAGTATGTAAGAAATTTGGTTTTTCGAACATTGTGTATTTGTACAGCGATCTTTTTGAGCCGCTGCAAACAACGGGTACAGTGTCCACTCACGACGGCTAACTGAGTGAGTGACGCAGTCTCTATTTAGTAAAAAATAAACTCATACAAGGCTGCTAAAACACCGAATATTTCGACATTTCGCAGCCGAAAAAAATTAATTATAACTAAACTAAACAAAATTAAACTGCCATTTACATTCAATGACTTCCCACATGATAGATGAAGAGTTTTAAAAATAGATTGAGTTGAACAATTGATATTTTCAAAAGTTATCGTGTTTACGAAGCCATGCGGACTTGATAAATCCACACCATAAGCCACTAAAACCCCTTTTTTATGTAAAAATAGCAATTAATCGATTTAAAAAAAATATTAATAAGTTCAACAATCATTTATTTTTCTGAAAATGTGCTTTTTATATCACTTATTGTATAATATGATTGCTAGATACGATTTCATGCGACGAAACGTTGGAATCTTAATTTTTAGGTCCTAGTAGAAAAATCCTGCGCGCTTAGCGCTTACGGCATGCAATATTTATATTAAATTAAAACTGTATAAAAAGGTTATTATAATAAACATTTATAAATGGTTGATAATAACCCCTGGGAATGAGCTGTTTCTTAAAAAAGTTCTGTAAGTTTATTGTATACAGTTTGAAAAAAAAAAACAAAGTCCTGCTAGGTTTATTCCTGGTTCTTCCCACGACGAGATTTTTCCAAACCAGTGGTAAAAGCAATAAATAACTTTTAACAAGAATTACATGTAATCTAATCTATATTCAATAAAAATATTCTATTCTATACTATCCCGTGGATGTCGTAAGTGGCAAAACCGGTGGAATGTTCATGGGCGACGGTGATCACTTACCATCAGGTGAGCCGTGTGCTCCATTACCTCCTCTTTAAAAAAAAGCAGCTTAATACTGCTGTGTTTCGTATGACGTGTGTACGTAACCGGAGACCCTTATTACTGGAAACGAGGCATTCCATCGTAGACCTCAAGGGAGCATTTTGATTCTTAAACGGGGATAGATGTAGATGTGTATGACTCACAGCATCCTCTTACCATCAGGTGGACTCTGTGCTCGTTTGCCATCCTTATTCTATAAAATAAAATAAATAAATAGAATATATAGATAGTTGATCATATCTCTGATAACTAAGATAATTCCTCATAGCCCGTAATTATACGCGCACTTTATACACTTCAGACAGGAATACAGCGGTGCACGCACTGTTTTCTGTATCTTACGTGGTAGAGCCATGCTACAGCTATATTACTGGTATAGTTGTAGCATGAATGGGTCGGCTCAACCGGGCAAGTTCCACGCTCTCATAGAATACAAGCGTAAAATAGCTTAATACTGCTGTGTTTTGTATGCTGAGTGTAGAGAACCGGAGCCCGTTTTACAGGAAACGAGGCATTCCATCTTAATCCTCAGGGTGACAACGCATCTGCATTTTGACTCTTAATCGAGGATAAATGTAGATGTCTATGGGCCACAGCATCCACTTACCATCAGGTGAACTGTGTGCTTGTTTGTTACCCTTATTCTATAGAGAAAAAAACTGTTGTTGGTGGTAGAAATAGGTAAGAGGATGGTACCTACCCAAACGAACTCTTAGACAGGAAAGGAATTCTACCACCAAATAAAATATTATTATTTAAAAATTTTTCTTCCATCGCTGCCCTTCTATTGCTGCTTAAATTTTAATCTTAACAATGAGGGCTAATAGTTTTCTGCTCACTAGCCCGGTTAGCATGGGCGGGGGACAAAAATTTTATCCCCCGATTATATCCACTGACAAGAGATAAAATTATCTTGTTATGTCAAACGGGGAGAAGTATATCCCCGTTTGATATAACGAGTAGGGGATATTTCTCCCGTCCGTAGCATGGAGCCAAATAAAAGATAAAAAATTATGCTTTTTTGACATTTGAAAGGGACAATTTTATCCTAGTTCATTGGACGTGGGTTGAAGTTTATATTCATACAAAAAAAAATCTATCTAAGTCTAAGTCTATCTCCCATTTTATCTAATGTGGATATTATATCCACCGGTGTGCCCATGCTCTAAGGGTCGATAAAACTAACCGAGGGGATAAACATTTTCTCCTTTCCTCGGGGATAAAATTGTCCCCCTTGCCCATGCTAGCTCTACTGATGTCGCTAGCTGACACTGAGGTAAAGTTTTTTGTTACACAATGTAATTTAATTGTGGAGTTGTTTTTTAATAAAAGTTTATCAGTTTCTAGTGTATTATATTAATACACAAAATAATGCGTCAGTGGTTTGCTCTTTAATTTTTTGCACATTCTTAACTTTTTTTTTTTAAATAATTTCTACTTTTATGAATATCTGTGGTTTGGTTTATTTATTTTTAATGTTATTAATATAAAATATAGCTAATAGTACAGAAAGAAACAATAACTTTTACATTTTCCGAACAAATTAACTTCTCCGCTATGAAATCTGTCAAATATTATACCTCACTTTCTAGTGGCGCCGCCCTGGTGGCAGAAAAAGTCGTGGATGCCCTCATTAGAAAACAAGTCATGTATAGTCTAGTCTCGTGTTTATTGTTATTTTTTCTGTTGGGATTTATTTATAATGTATTAAGACAGACCACTGCTCGAACTACTCGAACGAGACGAAACCGCGCTGAAAAACAGCGGCGGTGGTTCGCCACGCCAAATACTGTGTGTGTGTGTCCCCTTTTCGTCACGTTTGGCAACCTCTAATACTTTATTATTAATAACGTTAAAATGTGGCTTTGTGCTTATGTGGCGAAATAAATATTTTCTTTCTTTCTTTCTTTCTCAAATCTAGATTAAAGATCTAGACACAATAATCTTTTTTTTGTTAACCCAGACGCAAACAGAGGGTGTTATATGTTTAACATGTGTAACTGTGTGTCTGTCTGTAGCATCGTAGCTCCCAAACGGATAAGGAATTTAAGTTTTTTTTTGTTTTAAATGTGACTTGTTCGACAGTGTTCTTAACTATGATTCAAAAAAATCTTTTAAGCCGTTTGAAAATCATCACCTCTTTTTGTTTCGGGGGTTTTAAAATTTTCAATTTAATATTATTTAGTGTGAGATCAGTCGCAGCGATTTTTTTTTATAGAATAAAGGTGACAAACGAGCACACAGTCCACCTATTGGTAAGTGGTTGCTGTGGCACATAGACATCTACATCTATCTTATCTAAAAAGGGTCTCCGGTTCTCTACATTCACCATACGAAACACAGCAGCATTAAGCTGCTATTTTACGCTGGTATTCTGTGAGAGCGTGGTCCTTCCCCGGTCGAGCCGACCCATTCGTGCTACAACTATACTTCTATTGTTTAGTTATTTAAAATCTAATATATAAAAATTAATATTTGTTTGTTCGTATTTTATGCGCTGCCATATCATTCATTAGATTGCCTTAAAACTTTATCAATAAGTTGATGCTGCTGGCACTTGCGCGAAGGTTATAAGCATAGTACAATTAAATTACAGTAGGTGGCGCGCATATCGTACCGACAAATTTATTTGAAAGTTATATATCATTCAACTTCAATGAATGTATTATCATTCCTAATTAAACAATAAACTCTTCCAAATTTAAAACGAGGGTACGAGCTAGTAGTTAATAACATAAATTAACATCTGAAACCCATACAGAAACTTGATTTCTATTCTAATTTCGACTCCGTATGCTTGTACATATTTGCATAACAACGTATCACACTATTGTTAACAGCACACAAATTATCGAGCCACTAACGCAATGGTTATGAAACGTAGGATCATTTTATTTATATACCTGGAATGGGAACGCGTGGGAATTGAATTCTAAATGCAAATCACATCATAAAGCGACTCACATTAAACTGTTTGTTTTGGGAAACCGAATCCATTTGAATTCCATAGCTATTTTATAGAATAAGGGTGACAAACAAGCACATAGTCCACCTGATGGTTAGTGGCTGCTATGGCCCACAGACATCTATATCTGTCGTCGATTAAAAATCAAAATACAGATACGTTGTCACCCCTGAGGACTGAGATTGAATGCCTCGTTACCGGTAAATAGGGTCTCCTACAGATTTTTACTAACAATTATGTTATGGTCGTATGTATCTACAAATTTATTTAAAAATGAAGTCCAAATTTACTTCATAAACAAACAAACTCATTATTCTCCAGTGTTCACTGCCGTAGACAATGCTTCGTCTTGTAAGCAATGAATTCTGTCATTAACTGCCACATGGCACAATTCTATCACCAACTAAACATGGTAGAGCCATGTGCTTCACCATTTTTTTATCGTGGGGAAATTCTCATGGATACCTTCGGCTGCAGGGGCAACAGAAAGGTTATGCCCGACTCCTACCGGCGAAAACCCCACGGTGGTCTCCATCAGCGTATACGAGGGGTCCAGGGATTTCTGTTCGGATCGCAACCGGGGCCCCTCTTTCGCTTTGCTTTATAGGAAGCACGTCTCGGGCCAATACTTGCTGCCTCCAGCATCCTCGCAGTGTTAGCACGATGTCTTGGGACCACTTCCAGGTCATCATCATGCTTCAGCTAGATTATGGTCGAAGCACAAATAAATAGACTCAAGCGAGGAATGAGCACAAGTGGAACACTCACACAGAATATCAGCCTAAAATTACAAGGTAAGTTTCGTTTAAGAGACGAGAACCATAGTCCCTTTTTACTGATGACGAGGTATTTCATCTTAGTCCTCAGGAGTAACAACGCAAAATATCTACATTTTGAATCTGAACCTTGTTGAATCGAATAAGTTGAGCCTTGTTGTTGAATCCACTGTTTTTCTCGGACAGTTAATTACAGTTGACGCGAAGCTTCAATGGGGCCCACATATAGTATTTATATATTATTAATATTTATATATTATTATTAACATTTATAATATTTATATATTATATAATAATATTTATTGAACCCAAACTAGCTAGCAAACTTAGTTCTGCAGCATATGCTGTAAAAATATTAGGGCCTTACATGTGTTGAAACAGCTAGATTAGTTTATTTAGTAATTTCCATAGCATAATGTCATATGGAATCTTTCTATGGCGTAATGCGACTGACATTGAAACTATTTTTGTTTTGCAGAGGAGAACCATAAGAGCAATTTATAACCTAGGCCCGAAGGAATCTCTTAGAGAAAAATTTTGAGAAATAAATATATTAAATTTTCCTCTCAATATGTTTACGAAAATTTAATGTATGTACACAAAAACAAAAATATGTTTATTAAAAATAGTGATGTACATTCTGTAAATTCTAGGAACAAGCACAAGTTAGTTATACCGGTTACTCGACTCCAAAGAGTCAGTAATTCCTTCATGGGGCAATGTATATGCTTTTATAACAAAGTCCCAGAAAATGTGCAGACCTTATCTATCAAAAGGTTTAAAATATTTATTAAGCAAAAATTGTCTAGTAAGGGTTATTATAATACTAAAGAATACATGATTGATAATAACTGCTGGGGATGAGGTGATCGCTACCATGCTGTTTCTAAATGTTTTCATATAAATTGTATAAATATGAAATTAGCGTTTTGTACGGCAGGAATATAAAGTCAATTTTTTTTGTAAAACATATTTAATTAATCAAAGTATGCACCGTTGTTATTTATGCACTTTTGCCATCTCATAGGTAGTTCACTGATCCCTTTACTAAAAATCATGGGGGCGAGAATCAATAAACTCTTTGAAGGCGGTTTGGACTGCCGCATCGGAGTTAATTTTTTTCCTTGTAAGTAGTCAAATTCCGGAAAAAATGGTAATCTGTTGAAGCAAGGTCCGGGAGTACGGTGGATGTCGCAGACATTCCAATTGTAGCTCATCTAACTTAGTGGTTGTTTGTTGTGCAGTGTGGTCTTGCATTGTCGTGAAGCAGCAGTGGCCTAGAGCGATTGAGCAATCTCAGTTGTTTAGCAGCTAGTTCTTCCTTCATGGTTTGCAGTTGCTGACAATAGATATCTGCCGTAATCGTTTGGCCAGATTTTAGAAAGCTATAGTGAACGACACCGGCGCTAGTCCACCAAACACTCTAGTAACTTTTTCTGACTCAATTTTCGTTTAGGGCAGGATTTGGCTGGGTCTCCAGGGTACAGCCATTGCGACGAGCGCTTCTGATTATTGCACAGTATCCACTTTTTATCCCAAGTAATGATTCGATTTAAAATCCTTCATTATTGTGTCGGTTGAGCAAAGTAATACAGCAGTCGACGCGTGTTTGCAAGTTCGATTCACTCAATTCATGGTACCCATCGTTCAAGTTTTTACTTTCCCGATTTGCTTCAAGTGGATTAATACAGTTTTATCATTTTGAATAAAACTATTTTACGGATTTTATCGCGTTTAATTTTACTAATTTTGATTCCCGACGTTTCGGGTGCTTTACAGCACCCATGGTCACGGGGGGACTGAGGTGTTGACGTCCCAATGTCATAGTTAGCCAGCTACCTTACCAGTTTTTGAATATTAATTTTTGGTCCGATCTACGCAGAATGAGCTTACAGTATCTTGAAGTCTTGCAGTGGTATGTTTGGGTTTGGATTTAATTTTGTTAATTATAGGATCCCAAACAGATGGCAACACCATCCATCTTCTCTATTGAAATTAGGATGTTTTTAATTTCAATAGCCTCGCGTATCATCCTTGGTAGGAATCGGTGTTCTTTTGCGAGGATTTGTGGTCTATAAATCTGATGTAATGGTGGGGACGATCTTGCACATGTTCACAGACTGCAGACTTCCCAGAGCGTCGGTGCCTTACGTCAGCTATATGTTCTTTCACGCGGGTTTTAATGGATCGTTTTGTTTATCCTATGTAAGAGACCACATTCACAATCAAGCTTGTACACTCCTGCATCTTGTAGAGGATATTACACTTGACGGATGGTAAAATTGACTAATCTTCTTCGGCGGCTTGAAGTATGTTTTAATAAGCTCGCTTCAAAATGTAGCCAACCTTGTCTGTGACTCCTCTGACATAGGGTAGTACAGTAGGCACACGCTCGACTGTGGCCGGCTTCACTCGGTCACTGTGACGTAGGCGCAGGACCCGAAGCTTGTTGTCTTGCAATACTTGCTCGACGTGCTGACTCGGCGGCCAGATGTTTTCTGTCACAGATCCCTCGTGCTCTTTGAAACTTATCACTTACTTTATCACTTACCCCGAAGCCTGCAGCTATCTCTGAAGTGCTTTGTGATGGATCCGCTTCCACAATAGCCTTTAATTCTTCATTTTCCACTTTGGTCTCCGGCCGTCCACGGGTTGGTTCTGAAGGTCGATATTTCCAGAACGAAAACATTGAAACCAAAACGTACCGTGCTTTCTTTTGTGACACCAGCGCCGTACATCATTAATCCTTCGAGCTGTTTCTGCAGCACTGGTGCAACAGTAGAACTCGTACTCGTAAATATACCGATATTTCATGTTTTCCATTGTGCGGTAATAAGCGACGCCACAAAATAAAATAATCAGGAAAAACAAATGAATAACTGTTTTCAAAACTCAAATGTACCAGTTAAATGAATTTATAAATTTGAATTTGGAATTCTTAACCAAAGAGGAGATATTTCAGATCAAAGTGGTCAGTACGATAAAACGCTAATTTCATATGTAAGGACCTAATATTATATTGTAAATTACTTACTTCATGACTTACTTCAGTTTACTGTAAATTGATAGTGCTGTGGTAGTGTAAGAATATACGAGATATACTCTACCACATCTTAACCCGTTAGTATCGTAATAGACGACAGAAGGACACTAAAACAGGAGATGGTTAACATTATCATCCTGGTAACAACTCAAAGACAAAATTCGGCGGTTGTAAACCGCCAAGCGTAGAAACTATGGCAAATATCACCATTACGAAGCTATCTATGGGGACGCCTATGTTCAGCAGACTGTATGTAATGAATGATGATTGAATGAAAATTTTTAAATATCGATATATATAAAAGGCAAACCTGACTGACTTATCTATCAACGCACAGCCGAAACTACTGAACAGATTTCGCTGAAATTTGGCATACAGATAGTTGTAATGACGTAGGCATCCGCTAAGATGAATTTTGAAAATTCGCCCCTAAGGGGGTGAAAAAGGGTTAAAAGTTTGTATGGAAGTCCGTCATTTTTAGAGCTAGAAGCCTGAAACTTTGTTTTTAGGTTAACGATTAGAAATAAACGTTATGTTTACTAGGTTTTTGAAAATTTTGCCCTAAGAGGGTGAAAAAGGGTTGAAAGTTTGTATGGGGAAACAAGATTAGTTAAACTATTTTATTCGAAACTTCACAGAGTACTCCTATCAATAAATGAGTAAACAAGTGTTTCAGGCTCTTTCAGAATTCAAACCTAAAAGGTGGAAAAAGGTGACAAATTCTGAAAATCAACATGGGTATCGCTTTTATGGTTTATCAGGTCGCTGATTACGAAAACAACAACTATTTCAAAATCCAACGTAGCAGACGGAAATACCTACCATCATCCTGTGGGGTTGCGATGTGGTTGAAATGTCAATATGGGTGTCGTTTTATGGTTTTTGGGACGTTAATTACGAAAATGGCATCGATTATGATTTGGAACCAACATGGATGGAAGGATGGATGGATGTATGTTTGTATGTAAAAATCATCATGGGTTGGGTGACTTGGGTGTCATTTTAAGGGTTATGAATCGTAAATAATGTAAATGATATTGATAAATATTTTAAACTTAATTTATTAGAATAGAACAGAATATACTTTTATTGCACAAAACATAAAACAAAATAGACAAGAAGATGTGTACAAAAATTTGCACAAAATTACACCTGAACAAAAAATACTAATTTAAAAATTAAAAACAATGAAAATAAACAACCAAACCACATATATTTTTTACAAATTAACAAAATGGCAAAAGAAATACTTAGGTACCTACCTATTTTGTATTGAACTTCAAGTTCAATCCCTACCAATAGCTGGCGTTGGTATCGTTTTAAACCGTGGTAACGTTGTGTTTTCGAACTAATATAAAGTGAATGGTGAATGAGCGCTTCAACCTGTACCACATACGGTACCTATTCACTGTTAACGGATATTTGACTAGACTGACTTTTAAGATTTAAAGGTCTGTTAAGGTTTAAGATTTGCTTCGTGTTTCGGATTAGTTGCTTGATTTTGTCTTTCTTACAACCACTGTTCAAACTTGAAATTCGATTTGCTTTTGATTAGGTATTGTTGATAGAAGTATTTTCCTCACTGAAAATGACTACAGAAACTCTTAATATTAAAGGAAAAATGGAAGAACATACTGTCGTCCCTATTATATGTGACGGCGCCTGTTTGTTCGTGCTCTTTCATTTTTAGTGTACGGAACCAGAAAATGCGATGGTGGTGCGTTCACAAATTGTTAGATTTGTGGTAAATGATTGGCCTAGGTTTTCAGTTATGACCACGACAGAAATAGCAATAATTATTCAACAGCAAATGAATATTCAGCCGATATGTTAAAAATGAAACTTACGGTGGACTTTGTGAATTGGTAGCTGCAGGATTAATATTTCCGTTTCGGTTTAAAGTATATCGAAACGGTCTGCTATACACAGAGTCCGGAACAGATATCTGTCCAGTAAGGCGATTACGATTTAGTCGCCTATCTGCCTATTGTTGCGAAGAAAATTACACAGCGTCGCATGGAGGTACCTGTCGAAGCGTAATCCTTTTCAGAGCTTGACCATTTAACTGTTTCATCTTTTGTAAACAGTGAAATATCATCTCCAACCAGCGGAACAGATCAATCTGTATAGTTGACATTAAAATATGAAAAAAGAAAAATAAAGGAAGGTCGAGATTTACTAATTACACAAGAAAAATCAATTAAAAAGTGCACAAGAAAGATATAGGCAGAACAAGCCAGATTCAAATCGTAAAGCTGTGTCCGCTTATCAGAAAAAATCGCGATGTACACAGGCAAGCTGTTGCAAATTACCAAACTGCGAATCCACAAGTGCATAGAGCAATTCAGTCACGGTATGAGAAAACATTTCACTGCGTTTATGGAAAACAAGGTCCATTCCGCAATGAGTATGACCTGATATTACTTATAGAACTGACAGCAGTGTAGCCTTGGGTTCTATGACATACAAGTGTCAGTGGTGCAATGCGCTGAAATGGAAGGATGAGACACTTGGTATGAGTTGCAGCGCTGGAAAAGTGCAACTTGATCGATTGAAACAACTGCCTGAACCACTCTTTGGTTTGATTAATGATCTACACCCAGATCATGACCATTTTATGGGTAATATTCGTAGATATAATGCCTGTTTCAGATGACTTCCTTTGGTCGTAAACAGGTAACAGCAGATGGTTTTAACCGATTTTTAAAGTACGAGGCCAAGTCTACCATTTAATTGGAAGTATATTACCAGAAGCCGAACATGACGCTCAGTACCTTCAAATATATTTTGTAGGTGAAGATGATCGAGAAGCAAAGATTCGATGTTCTAAATTTCTAACTTAAAGCCAAATTTAATAAAATAATTGCAGAATAGGCTGCATCAAGTGAACCTGTCTATAAAAGATCTGAAAAGTGCCATTGATAAAGCCCTCCTTCAGAGTCATACAAAGTTGTCATACATGCTGATAAAAACCACCAGAAGAACATAGAGTAGGTACAATGCACCAACTACAAATAAAGTGGCTTTTAGTGTAAGTGGATCAACAATTTGATCGAAGGACATCATCATCATACAGTATCCATTGATATTTTGCTGGAGGGATGATGGGTATTCAATCAACATACCACAACGCAATCCCACAACTAAGTTGCCGCTTAATAAAACTGTCTCTTCTGCAAGTTTCTATTCGTATAGAATAATGATTAAAGAAG
The DNA here is from genome assembly GCA_029286625.1 of Parnassius orleans. NCBI lineage: Eukaryota > Metazoa > Arthropoda > Insecta > Lepidoptera > Papilionidae > Parnassius > Parnassius orleans. The sequence goes on from JAGSMP010000058.1 coordinate 4,093,233, forward strand.
GAAGATAACTATTTAGTCAACTATCGTACCCTTTTAGTCAATATTTGGTGGATGAATACGCCAAAATAGAAACAGGAGATTAAATTATATCAAAATAATCAAGCCAAATTACGTGCTGATAGTTACATCCATTTAAAAGATGCTATTGGACGACAAGACGCAGAAGCCAACCAACTAGGACAAATGGTTGTCCTTCCATCATCTTTTACGAGGGGACCTAGGTATATGCACGAAAGAACACAGGACGCTATGACCTATGTTAGAAATTACGGCCGGCCTGATCTTTTTATCACTTTCACATGCAATCCTCGCTGGGACGAGATAAAAGAGCAATTGCTTCAAGGACAACAATCTCATGATAGACACGATATAATTTCGAGGGTGTTTTGACTAAAGGTGAAAAGATGAACTTATTGACAAAAGGCAAAATATTTGGTAAAGTGCGATGCTATATGTACTCACGGAATGGCAAATAAGAGGTATTCCACATATTCATATTCCTTTATGGCTTCACAAATGTATTACTCCGGATCAAATCGACAATATAATTTGTGCTAAAGTACCGGATCCCAAATGTGACCCAGAGCTTCACGAAATCGTTAAATGTAATAAATATATATATATATATATATTATGATACATGGTCCATGTGGAACATTAAATCGAAAATCACCATGTATGAAAGATGTGCAATAAACGATACCCCAGGGCTCTCATAAGGAAACTCAAACTGGTGAAGACGGTTATCCGCAGTACAAGAGACGTTTACTAGACGATAACGGTGGGTTATCTGTTGATATCAAAGGCACAACCACAGATAATCGCTGGGTAGTCCCTTATAATCCAGTATTATTAAAAACATTTAACGCTCACTTAAGTGTGGAATATTGACATTCGGTGAAATCAATAAAATACGTCTGTTAATACGTAAATAAAGGTTCGGACCACCATAGCTTGCATTAGATAATGAGAAGGATGAAGTTACAACCTACACAAGTGGAAGCTATATAAGTTCATCAGATGCAGTTTATATGTGGTAGAGCCATGCTGCAGCTATATTAATAGTATAGTTGTAACACGAATGGGTCGGCTAGACCCGAAGGACCACGCTCTCACAGAATACCAGCGTAAAATAGCAGCTTAACGCTGCTGTGTTTCGTATGGTGAGTGTAGAGAACCGGAGACACTTTTTATTGGAAAAGAGGCATTCTATCTTAGTACTCACGGCTGACAACGCATCTGCATTTAAATTCGCAAACGAAGATAGATTTAGATGTCTATGGGCCACAGCAACCACTTACCATCAGGTGGACTGTGTGCTTGTTTGTCACATATTGTATAAAAAAAAAGATGCAGTATGGCGAATCCTTGAATTTTCCATTCATGAGCGTTTCCCTCCGTAGTCCACCTCGCTGTTCATTTGGAAAATGGGCAAAGGTTTATTTTAATGAGCAAAATCTCAGTGAAAGAGTGAATAGTCCTCCAACAACCACACTCCTATTCTTTTCGATTTGTGTAAAGTGGATAACTTTGCCAAAACATTGCTCTACCTAGAAGTACCTGCATACTACGTTTGGGATAAAAGAAAGTTCCAAAGGAGCAAGAGGAGCAAACGTTGAGGGCTGGCCAGGGTAAAAAGAGCACGTTCTGGGCAGGGTTTATACTGTGCATCCGAACAATACAGAATGCTATCACCTTCGCATGCTTCTTCATGAAATCCAGGGGCCCAATTTCGTTTGAAGCGTTAAAACTGTAGATCGTCATGTATATTCCACGTTCCAACCAGCGTACAAAGCTATCGGCTTGCTTGAAGATGATCAGCGTTTGTTCGCAACAATGGAAGACGAAGCACTTTGCCAATCACCGCAAATGATTCGGGATCTGTTACGATTATTTTAGTATTCTGCCAAGTATCAGACCATTTAAGCCTTTGGGAGAAATTCAAAGAATACCTATCTGAAGATTTTAAAAGGCAATTAGAAAGACAGGGAGATGTGGATGTAGAGCACATAACAGATGTGGTATTTAACAAATGCCTTTCGGTAATAGAAGATGCCGTATTAGCGTTGGGTGGTCGGCTACTAAAAGAGTATGGGTTACCTCAGTCAAGCAAAGAACAACAATTTGAAAATAGAGAGTTTCTTAAAGAGACAAGTTACGACTTAGCATCATTAGAAAACACTATAGCTACACAATATATATATATATATATATATATATATATATATATATATATATATATATATATATATATATGGCCTCTAATTAAAATCCTCAAGCTCTCGAAAAATATGCGGGTACACTTAGGAGAAAAAGAGTCTGCTGGTCGATTTGCGAATCTCCTACTTGAAATCGGCAACGGTGATTACCCGATAGATGACGGAATCATAACCATCCCTGATAATTTGTGCACAATGTTATTTACGTTACGGGAGTTAATATCCAAAATTTACCCAGATATTGCTCATATCCACGATAAGCCAATGAAATGGTTGTGTGAACATGCCATACTAACCCCGAAAAACGACCAAGCAGCGGCAATTAACGATATACTGTTAACGACTTTTGAGGGGGAAGAAATGATGTACACGTCAATAGACTCTGTGGTCAACACAGATGACGCAATTAACTACCCTGTCGAATTTTTTAATTCACTGAAACCATCGGGTCTTCCACATCATAAGCTTATTCTGCACGTGGGCACTCCTGTTATGTTGATGCGAAATTTAAAACCTCCTCAACTGTGCAACGGAACCAGACTAAAAGTAAAAGCGTTACATCGCAATGTAGTGGAAGCCACAATTATAACTGGATGTGCGCAAGGGGAAACTATATTTGTACCAAGAATTCCCTTGATCCCGAACGATCTTCTCTTTGAATTCAGACGAATACAGTTTCCCCTCAAAGTATGCTTTGCAATGACCATAAACAAATCACAAGGGCAGACATTAAAATTTGCGGGTATAGACTTGAGAAAAAATTGTTTTTCACACGGGCAATTCTATGTGGCTTGCTCACGCGTAAGCCCGCCCAGTAGTCTCATAATTTTGGCACACAGTAATAGATTAGCAAAAAATGTGGTGTATAAAGAAGTTTTGTAGTTTACTAGCTTTTGCCCGCGACATTCAGTTATAATTGTGGCTTGTACCAGCAGACTCTGTTTCACACATGGGCGCGATATAACCGAACTCCACGCGGACGAAGTCGCGGGCAAAAGGTAGTCATTCATAAAATATAATTTTTAAAAACTGAAAATCCCAATTTATAGTGTAATTTATTTATTTTTAGATACATTGACTTTAATCTCTATGTGGAAAAATGCGAATGTAATTTTATTAGATGTGACGTCAGTTGGTTGTCTGTGTGAACTCGATAAAGTACAGTTGTTAAATTAAACTACCTAACAATAAGTTCCATACATCCTTCAGGTGATTCATTTCGTAATTTGTTAGCTACGTTGAGATAATAACGAAAGTAGACAAACTTTCTGAAGTAAGTCTCTTTATTTTGCAGCTATTATTTTTGCACTTTTTATTTGTATTATGTAAGTGATCAAGGTCCATATTATTGGAATTTCTAAGAATAGAATAGAGTAGAATATAATGTTTTTATTCAATATAGATTACATATAATTCTTATTCAAAGTCATTTTTTACTTTTACCACTGGTTCGGAAAAAATCCTCTGTCTTGGGAAGAACCAGCAAGAAACCCAGCGGGACTTTTGTTTTGAAAGTAAATTATACAATATGAAAGTTTGTACAAACTATTTACAAATTTCATTCACAAATGTATTGGCTCTACCAAGGTAGGTCCAGGATCTCACAGAATACCAGCGAGAAACAGCAGAATAATGCGCTGTTCGTACGGTGAGCGGACTCGGGGACCGTTTTATTGGTAACGAGATATTCCATATTAATAGTTCTCAGGGGTGACTACGCGTCTGCATTTTAATTTTGAATCGAGGATAGATGTAGATGTCTATGAGGCACAGCATCTACCTACCATCATCAGGTGGACTGTTTGCTCGCTTGTCACCCTTATTATGTTATAAAAAAATAAGTAGGTAAAAACCCTAAACGATATAGAGCAAAATATATTAGTATTGTATCTAACAAGGGTGAAGTTTAAAGAAATTTATTTCTTTATACTTCTTACCCTCGTTACCCTCTACACACCTGATCTCAAATATTCGATAACAAATAATTAATGTTTTCTGCGTAGCGTTATTACGTTTCGGTCTTTACTAGCACGATTACGTAAAAGCTGCTCAAAACGGTTCAGCTGTAAAATTCGGTCGGTTGTTTACAATAATCTTAATCTATTTATACAGGGTTATTTTTCAAAGAGTAACCAAATTTTACATTGAAGTTCAAATAAATAAATTATTATATACTGATATTACATTTTTTGAAAATACGAGCAAATAAGGCTTCTAATTTCATTTGAAATTATCCCAAATTGAATGTGATTTATGGGCAACAACTATTCTTACGCGCTCCTGTGTGGGTGATTTAATTCACGTTTTAATTAGATATAGTTAGATTCAATATTTAAGTTATCGCTCACTGCACTTGAATAATTTGATTATCTGTAAAAAAAATCGATTGGTAGGTTAATTACGCGTACGTGTACGCTAATTTCTCACCGCGGTAAAGACTCACTTTAGTATCTTTGTATGTACCACGTAAACTTTCATTGCTTAAAATGTAATATCGCACCATTTCATAGTTTAAAGTATCCGCGATTCAAATATTTTCGTTCATTGGCAACGAAGCGTACGTAATGAGGTCACGGTCAACACTGTCAGCTGTCGGCCGGGTGAGCAGATATACATACTTACGGTGTAACGGTAGAAGGGCGCGGGAACACAATGTACAATGTGCTTTACCGAGCGTAAGGGTTTACTAATGTGTGTATGCGAGGTAAAATCAGTTAAAATAATGCGCATTCGCATTTTGAATTTAAACCATAAAAAGGACAGAAAGTTTGAGATTTTTTTAATTAATTTTTCTTCACCATTTGCCTATATTACTTATTCTGAACCTTCTCTGCAAATTTGGTTGGTAATTGCAAAATAACCCTGTATATAAGTGATTTCCACCAATGTACTGACTCATCACGATATCTCAGCTAAGAACGGATTTTACGAAATTCCACCCGCAAGGGGAGTTGCGGGGCTCGTTTAGGTATAAAATTTGACCAGAATATTATTTTTGGCATGTTAAAAATTACCAAGAACGGATTTTATGAAATTCTACCCACAAAGGGAAGTGCGGGGGGGGGGCAAAAAATTAAACTTTTAATCTACAGCTCCTTTAGTCTCGCTAAAACTCAAAAACGGCTGGATTGTTTTTGATGAATTTTTGTGTGTGTTTGAGTGGGTCCCTGGATGATCTAAACGATTCACAATCGGATGTGGTAGGTGGCGCTGTTGTCAAGATCCACAAATCACCCGTACGAAGCCGGGGCGGATCGCTAGTAATACATATAACAATAAATATTTTCATTTCAATTTTATATTCAAGTCAAACACACAATTATATCAAAGCTAATCAAATGTTATGAAATACAAAAATATTTATCAAAATATTTAGGTGACAACACTGTTGCAATAACTCGTTAGAACAGCCCAAAATAAATATACTAACGAAAAAAATAATTTAAATTTGTAATAAAGCATTGCTTGCTATCCAGACAAGGTATGTTACTTTTGTTTGTCATTCGTTTTTATTAAAATTAATGAAATTTGCAAAATGTGTGTAGCGCGTCAAGATGAATTTTTTTTTGCGAGTTTTCTTCCGCGTACGACCTCTTTGTGGAATCGTTTACCACCGGCGATTTTTCCGGACCGATACGACTTAGGGTCCTTCAATAAAAGAGCTTACTCCTTTCTAAAAGCCCGGCAAAGCACCTACAATTCCCCTAGTGGCTACGTTGTCTTCTTCTGCAGGTTGTGCTTCGCCTAATGTTGCAGTTGTTTATGGGCGACGGTAGTTACTTATCATTAGGTGAGCCGCATGCTCGTTTAACTTCTAGAAAATAATCTACAAAATGGAAACGAAAATCAAATACAATGCAAAGCTCAAAAGTAATAAAGGTATAAACAACTTCCCAATTTAGTACACTTTTGAATTTCATATATATTTTCAATATCATCTACAAAGCAGCGGTAGCTAAGGGTCAGGGCACTCGATTTAAATATACGCCTGAGTTTTATATTCAGCTCTCACTGTATCAAGAAAAATGCAAAATGCTTTTTCACCTCTCTATGAAAACCTCGACGGTGAAGGAAAACATTGCAATAAAGTTCGTCACTGCTGATAGACTGTTTCGGTAACTGTAACGAACGGGGCTCCGGCAAAGGCTGACCACGTGTCAATTTCATTAACTTGCATTGATTGTTTAATACGACCGCAGCCTTATCCAGTATGTTACAAGAGCTCCGTAATTGTATATTTTAAAGATCCGTGACAAACAGGAAAAGTCAATCGATTTAAGAAAAAAAGGTTTTAATAAAAAGTAAAAGTCGACATTAAATAACTAAAAATAATAAAATTATTTCACATTGTGAAGTCCAGGCATTAATTCTTCTATACACTATCTAGCACCGATTTCAGAATGTGAAAGTTATAGGCATAGTACAATTAACTTACAGTAGGTGGCGCGCGTATCGTACCGACAAATTTATTTGAAAGTCATATATTATTCGACTTCAGTGAATGTATTAGGTATCATTCCTAATTAAGCAGTATAACCTTTCCAAATTTAAAAAGATATTTCCACAATTATTTCTACCGCGGCAGCAACGCGCCAGGTACTAGCCAGTTATATAATAAAAAAAATCCTAACAATAGCACTTTTACAGTAGCCTTTCCGAAATAAAATTTAAAAATTAAATTTAACAGTGAGTATTGTGATGACAAAGCAGCCTGCAAAAGTATCAACCTAGTTTAACACTAAGCTACGAGTATGTAAATTTATGACGATGTTATTCTACGAATAGCTAATATGCTTACCATAGGAATTATAAGGGTATATATATACAATGTGTATCTAGATGCATTTTAAATAATCTAGATACATCTATAAATAAAATTGGAATGTCTGTCTGTCATAACGAAATAACTGGATTTTATTGAGCTGTGGGGATTATATGCATGTGGGCTTCGCAATAGTTGAACCGATTTTAATGAAACTTCAAGAGGAGATAGAAAAAAATTCCAGGAGTAATCTAAGCTACAGTTTTTCAACACCAGGAACAAACACAAGCTAGTGATACCAGTTTCTCAACTCCACACAGTCAGTTATTCATTCATGGGGCAATGTATACAATATTACAACAAAGTAGCAGAAAATAAAGGGTCAGGGAAAAAGTTTCTTCGTATTTTATATACAAATTCAAGACATTTTTTTTAAAGTTTAATTATATTTAATTATAATATATATGTGCCATTTTGTTCGATAACTTGTTGCCATATTGTAGGTAGTAATATAATGCCGTTGCTGTAGAAGTTTTGGGATTTTTGATAAAAAAATGCGACAAGTAGTTTTGACAGTCTCTTGATGTTAACCTAACACTACCCAAAGAATTCTGAAGAGACCGAGAAAGGTGAAAATCTGAGGGTGCAAAATCAGGACTATATGGTGGGTGCATTAACACTTCCCAACCAAGCTCTTTCAATTTTTGCTGAGTGACCAAAGATATGTGTGGTCTGGTGGTGGATCAATTCCGGCGGTTTTTTCACAATTTCCTGCTTGAGTCTCATTAGTTGTTGACAGTAAAGATGCGAATCGATGGTTTTGCCCGACGGTAAAAGCTCCATAATAAACGATGCCCTTCCGATCCCACCACACACACAGCGTCACCTTATTGCGTGTTAATCCAGGTTTCGCTACAGTCTGTGGAGCTTGTGTACCCTTCGACTGTTATCTTTTCGCAAGTTCTTGTCGTAGGTGATCCACTTTTCATCACCAGTGATCAATCTTTTCAAAAATGGTTCGGTTTCATTACTTTTCAATAGAGAATCGCAAATGAGTACACGATTCATTAGGTTTCTTTCAGTGAGCTCGTGTGGTACTCATATATCGTGCTTTTTTGTATAGCCAGACTTTTTCAAATGGGTCAGAACTGTTTTGTGGTCAATCCTCAATTCCTCAATTATGTCGTTAATACTAATATGCCGATCTTGTTCCACTTTTTCAAAAATGACATTGACTTAATCCGTATGAGGGCGACCAGAGCGAGCTGCATCATTGACATCAAAATTCCCGTACTGAAAACGCTTGAACCAACTTTGTGCTGCTCTTACTGATACTGCATTAGGTCTATAAACGTCAGAAATTTTTTCGCGGCTTGAGTCGTATTTTTCCTTTTTTTGTAATAAAAATCCAGAATGTATCGAATTTCTTCGTTAGATTCTCTCATTTTGGCGGACAGAAAAACAATTGAAAAATGCCGGGAAAGTGTTTTACTTTTTATTTTTATTTTTCATAATGACCTTTTATATATTGATATTAAAACCAGCCAGATATAAACAGTACAACCAGAGAGATTTTTCTTAAATTTTATACAAACAAAATACGAAGAAGCTTTTTCCCCGACCTATTATACAAAACCTCAAGATCTCTATTACCATGTTTAAACATTTTATTTTAACAAAAATTGTATAAAAAGGGTTATTATAATATAAATACATGGTCGATAATAACCCCTGGCAATGAGGTGGTCGCAATTTAATGAAGCTATTTCTTGTATAGGTTTAGTAAGTAGTTTGTGCAACCTGTATTATATTGTAAAATTTTACTTTGAAAAAATAAATTTCCGCTGCGTTTCTTACAGGTTCTATCCAGGACAGAGGTTTTTTACCGAACCAGTAATAAAAGTATAAAAGATGATTTTCAATAAGAATTACTTTAATCTATATTGAAATAAAAATCTATTCTACTTTAATTTATTTTGTTCTATTAGAAAACATCGAAGTATTTTTTTTGGAAATCGTAAAACTCATAAAAATTGTAAGATGTTTAGATCAAAAGTTTCGTAATTTTTTTTTGAGTTTGAAATTTGATGCAAGAATGTCTTCACACTTTCGCTTCTGTCTATCTCTTATATATTTTCTATCTCTTAAAATGTGGATGCAAAATAGATTTTTTACTTAAACAGCATTTTACAATGAAACTATGATTGTTAAAGAATAAAACTTTTTTACGTAAATTTATTATTTCGATTAAATTTTATTTTCTAATTTCGAAAAATCAAAAATAAGTTATTAAAACAAGTAGTACTATTATCGAAGAAACAATTTAACTTGGTTTTTGCTATTAAACTCTACGTGGACGAAGTCGCGATAAAACTACGATACATATTTTTAAGAGGAAATTGTAAGTGGTGTCATGGTAAATTATAGCAAATATTAGGTCCTTACATATGAAATTAGCGTTTTGTCGTACTGACCACTTTGATCTGAAATATCTCCTCTTTGGTTAAGAATTCCAAATTCAAATTTATAAATTCATTTAGCTGGTACATTTGAGTTTTGAAAACAGTCATTCATTTGTTTTTTTCTCATTATTTTATTCTTTGGCGTCGCTTATTACCGCAATGGAAAACATGAAATATCGGTATATTTACGAGTACGAGTTCTACCGTGGCACCAGTGCTGCAGAAACAGCTCGAAGGATTAATGATGTATACGGCGCTGGTGTCGCAAAAGAAAGCACGGTAAGTTTTTGGTTTCAACGTTTTCGTTCTAGAAATTTCGACCTTCAAAACCAACCCCGTGGACGGCCGGAGACCAAAGTGGAAAATGAAGAATTAAAGGCTATTATGGAAGCGGATCCAAAACAAATCACTTCAGAGATAACTGCAGGCTTCGGATAAGTGTTAAAACTCTTGAAGAAAATCGGGAAAGTAAAAAAACTTGAACGATGGGTACCTCATGAATTGAGTGAATCGAACTTACAAACACTCGTCGAGTGCTGTGTTACTTTGCTCAACCGACACAATAATGAAGGGATTTTAAATCGAATCATTACTTGTGATGAAAAGTGGTTACTGTACGATAATCGGAAGCGCTCGTCGCAATGGCTGAACCCTGGAGACCCAGCCAAATACTGCCCTAAACGAAAATTGACTCATAAAAAGTTACTTGTGAGTGTTTGGTGGACTAGCGCCGGTGTCGTTCACTATAGCTTTCTAAAATCTGGCCAAACGATTACGGCAGATATCTATTGTCAGCAACTGCAAACCATGAAGGAACAACTAGCTGCTAAACAACCGAGATTGGTCAATCGCTCTAGGCCTCTGCTGCTTCACGACAACGCAAGACCACACACTACACAACAAACAACCACTAAGTTAGATGAGCTACAATTGGAATATCTGCGACATCCACCGTACTCCCCGGACCTTGCTCCAACAGATTACCATTTTTTCCGGAATTTGGACAACTTCTTACAAGGAAAAATATTCAACTCCGATGCGGCAATCCAAACCGCCTTCAAAGAGTTTATTGATTCTCGCCCCCATGGTTTTTTTAGTAAAGGGATCAATGAACTACCTATGAGATGGCAAAAGTGCATAGATAACAACGGTGCATATTTTGATTAATTAAATATATTTTGCAATAAAAAAATTGACTTTATATTCCTCCCGTACAAAACACCAATTTCATATGTAAGGACCTAATAATTTAAAATTAAAAACCGACTTCAATATAAATTATTAAGAATAACATAAAAACTATTGGTTAGAACTTGATCAATTTATATGGGACTACATGAGAAGCACCAGCTTTAAAATAAAAAAGAATCATCTGAATCGGTTCACCCAGAAAAACGTTATGAGGTAACACACATAAAAAAACATACAATCGAATTGAGTACCGTCTGTTTTTGAAGTCGGTAGAAAAGAGAGACAAACGAGCACATATAGGCCCCAACTTCCTATCATCTATTTTAACCCCTGGATTGATTGACTATGATAGAATGCCTCATACCGGTGCAAATCTAGTCAGTGAGATTTTTGGTGACATTCTAGTTTAGATTTCATTTATGTTGGCAGTCAAAGTGGATGGATATAATAGTAAAGAGAGGCCTCAGAAAAAATGGATGGAATGTGCAAAGGACGATAGAAATAAGAAAAAGGACACGGGTAGATAAAGAGATGACACCTAATACAGGAGAATGAAATTGGAAGACATGTTATGCCGAAACCATTTAGGATAAGGACACAAACAATAAGAAGTTTTTTTTTTTAAGTAACGATTTAATTAATATCCAATTAGTCAGTGAATAGCACCTCGTCCGTCAATATCATAAAACCAAAAAAAGTTTCTATTGGAAAAAAAAAGTTGACATGAAAATTTTACTTGTTACTTAATATTATTATTACTGAAATTTCGAAAAATTTATCACACAAATCCAACAACATAAAAAAATTGTTAAATATAGTAGTGTTATTTAAACTTAATCATCAATATGAAAGAGAGTTAAAAATAGCACGCGTATAAATCGATACGTTCGTTACTATTCTATATACAGCACTACGTCTTTCATTCGCGTGCAGCGCGAAGCTGCGATTTCATATTTTCCATTCGGCTGAGCTAAATTTATGTTCGGTAACATTTTCCGCATAATATCATAGTAGCTATATTTCATTTGAACGTTAAACTTACTGATATTTTACGACGTGTGTATTCACGAGAATACACACGTGGTAATATAATGATGTATTACGGGATAACGTTTTTTTGTTTTTATTTTAGGGGTGCTGTGGCACACAGACAAGACGCTGGCTCCACTGTTTAAATTTTATTATAGTGAAACTTCTTTGCGTAGTGGAGAAATTTATTACGGTATCAAAAAACAAAAACGTCACGTTTACTATTATTTAAAACACTTATGTAATTTTTTTATATATTATGTATATAAATCAATTGCCGTCCGTTAGTCTCGATAAAATTAAAAAACGGCTCAACTGATTTTGATGAAATTTTTTGTGTGCGTTTGAGTAGATCCTTGGATGGTTTAAATTCACAATCATACCCGGTAGGTGGCGCTGCTGTCGAGATCCACTAATCACCCGTGCGAAGCCGGGGCAGATCGCTAGTATCAAATGAAAGAAAAATGATACGTCGTAAAGAAATTTCACTTCGTACGTGTGTACACAATTACACGCACAATTTTTTTTATATAGAATAAGGGTGATAAACGAGCACAGGGTACACCATGGTAAGTTGATACTGTGGCCCATAGACATCAACATTTATTCTTGATTAAGAATCAAATTGCAGACGCGTTGTCACCACTGAGTACTAAGATGGAATGCCTCGTTTCCAGTAAAAAGGTTCTCCGATTCTCTACACTCATCATATGAAACACAGCATCATCAAGCTGCTATTTTACGCTGGTATTCTTTGAGAGCGTGGTGCTACCCCGGTCGAGTCAACCCATTCATGCTGCAACTATAATATAGCTGCAACGAGGCTCTACCACCACGCTCTACCATCCTGTAAAGCTGTTGCATTTAGAATTATATTCATCATAGTCGTCATCGTAGTAATGTAATCACTTAGTTAAAGAAGTCAGTATTGCACTGAATTAGTTTTAATACATAATTGTAATAAATATCATCAAGAAATAAATTAAATTACTGGATATAAAATTAAATCTAGCTAAAAGGTTACAAACACTATTAAAAAAACATGCGTGAGTGTCGTGGAACACTGGGTTAGAACGAAGTTCCTTTCTTAGTATATTATTGTTGTTAAACGTATTATATTATTGATTAACAAATATAAATAAATGAATTACTAGCGTCTATTAAAATGAAGCGTCATTTAAAACAATATTTCTTTCATGGGAAGATAAGACTAAGTGTGAGGGAGATGGATATTATTCCATCTCGCTCGCACTATTGCGTATAGAAAGGGAAGTCGTGACGGAAAAATCTTGCACTTTTTCTCGCCTAGCCCCCATCCGCCAAATTCTTACCGGGCGATAAGGAACTTCGTTCCAAAAAAAATTATAATAAAGAAAAACCAAAACTAAAAATTTTATAGACATACAGTCCTACTTCCCGGTGGTATCGTGCCAAGAACGCTGGCTGCATTTCCTCGCTGAATGCTTAGCCTTTGAGCGAGAAAAGTACCAGCCCTCTTATCACCAGCAGCGACGGCAAGTCGCAGATACAGTTTCTTTAGGAACTTCACCGCACGTGGACCCCACGGACCGATAGTATCTACAGCAAATGGCACAAATATGTAAACATAATTGTAGTGTTTAAAAGTCTTCAACACCGCTTCCGAAACTTAACTATTTTCACAGTTCCGTTCCGGTGTTCGAAGTTCCGTTTCATTTCAAACTCGCACATATACAGGATGTCAAAAATTGATACTGTTTTAATCATATAATTACGCGACATTCCTGAAACGTAGTACCGTATGATTGCTTTATTTAGCCGACTTAAAAAAGGAGATGGTTCACATTTCGACAGTATGTTTTTTTTTTAAATATTTTTGTATGTATGTTAAGTGATATTTTCGCCAATGACCTGATTTTGAAAATTCTTCTTTATTAAATAGGTTATACTTCAGAAGTTGTCGAATATAAATTTGGAGAAAAAATTCCACCCATAAGATGAAGGCAAAATAGGATTGAAGTTTTATAGGCTTCTTCCGTAGTACGGAGAATGTTTGATATGTGGTGCCAGATTAAGAACTTAGCAATATTTCAAATACCATCTAAATATGTATATGTGATGGAGCCATGTTGCAGCATAAATCAGTTGGCTCGGCTGGGGAAGGATCTCGCTTGCACAGCAGAACACTATCATGAAATAGCAGCTATTACTGTTGCGTTTCATATCTTAGTTTTCGGCGGTGACAATGCATTTACATTTTTCATTTTTTATTGAGTACAAATATAGGTGTCTATGGGCATTCACTTACCATCAGGTGGACTGTGTGCTTGTTTGTCACCCTTACTTCTACAAAAAAAATTTACTATTTAGGTAGAGGTGGTTTACTTTTTGTTAAAAGTTATTTTTTGGAAACTCGAGGAATATTGCCTGTCTTTAGACACTTTTTTTATAGGATAAGGGTGATGGATGCCGTGGCCCATAGACATCTACATTTATCCTATATTATGAATCAAAATGCAAACGCGTTGTCACCCGTGAGGACTAAGATAGAATGCCTCTTTTCCAGTAAAAAGGGGTCTCCGGTTCTCTACACTCACCATACAAAACACAGCAGTGTTAAGCTGCTATTTTACGCTGGTATTCTGTGAGAGCGTGGTCCTTCCCCGGTCGAGCCGACCCATTCGTGCTACAACTATACCACTAATATAGCTGCAGCATGGCTCTACCACGTACAAGTATTTTATTTACACATTACATAGTTAACAATACCTATTAATGGCGGTACAATAATAATATTAACAATAAAGTTTCACACTTGCTTTCATTGTATCGTGTTAATGTATCGGACGGCTCCGTGGCGCTGTGGCATAATAATGAGTGGCGGATCTGAGGGCCGTGGTTCGCACGGAACAAGTATTTGTATGGCCTACAAATAATTGTTCCGGGTCTGGATGTTTGCCCTTGTGAAAATTATGTATGTAAACTGCCTCCACGATACAAGAGAAAATCCTTTTTTTTTATATAGAATAAGTGTGACAAACGAGCACACAGTCCACCTGATGGTAAGTGGTTGCTGTGGCCCATAGACATCTACATCTATCTTCGTTTGCGAATTTAAATGCAGATGGGTTGTCAGCCGTGAGGACTAAGATAGAATGCCTCTTTTCCAGTAAAAAGGGGTCTCCGGTTCTCTACACACACCATACGAAACACAGCAGCGTTAAGTTGCTATTTTACGCTGGTATTCTGTGAGAGCGTGGTCCTTCCCCGGTCGAGCCGACCCATTCGTGCTACAACTATACTATTAATATAGCTGCAGCATGGCTCTACCACGTAAGGAAAATAATCCCTGGGAATTATGTGGTAGTAACGTTAAAACAATTACCAGTATCGATTGTAAGGCAATATATTTTTTAAATAATATCTTTTATTAGATTACAAAATATAATCAGGATGAAAAGCTTAACGCAGTTGCGTAGTGATTCCCACCAGAAACACAATCGCACTGCTGGTTGTGATGTAGTTCCCGCCATTTTCGTACCAATCCTAGAGTACTAAACTAATATTGCTTGAAACGTATTGCAATATCAACCACACATTCACGAATATCGGATGCATTAAGGGATTTAAACATTCGAATAGGACGACACAAAATGGTTTTATTTCCTTAGACAATAAATTGGAACTGGAAACGAAAAATAAACTACACATTTTGTTTTCTAGAATAAGGGTGACAAACGAGGATCAAATGGAAGATAGAAGTAGATGTCTATGGGTCACAACATGCACTTACCATCAGGTGGATTGTGAGCTCTTTTGTCACGCTAGTTCGAAAAAAATGTTTAAAATACTTCTACGGTGTTATTTGCCAAAAAAGGAAGCAACGTCATACGAATATAATACGAAATACGAACTTACCGCTACTGTGTTCTACATGGTGAGTGTAGAGAACCCTTATTACTGGAAACGGGACATTCCATCTTAGTCCTCAGGGATGACAACGCATCTGCATTTCTATTCTTAATCGAGGATACAGGTAGATGTCTATGGGCCACAGCATCCACTTACCATCAGGTGGACTGTGTGTTTGTTTATCACCCTTATTGTATAAAAAAATAACATCCGATAAATTTATACGTGGTAGAGCCACGCTGCAGCTATATTAGTAGTATAGTTATAGTACGAATGGGTCGGCTCGACCGGGGAAGGACCACGTTCTCACAGAATACCAGCGTAAAATAACAGCTTAACACTGCTGTTTTTCGTATGGTGAGTGTAGAGAACCGGAGACCCTTTTTACTGGAAAAGAGGCATTCCATCTTATTCCTCACGGGTTGACAACGCATCTGCATTTTGATTATTTATTGAAGATAGATTTGGATGTCTATGGGTCACAGCAACCACTTACCATCAGTTGGACTGTGTCTCCCTATCCTATAAAAAAAATCTATTTCTAACCAGCGATTTTTCCGGACCGATACGACTTAGGGACCTTCAAGAAAAGAGCCTACTTCTTTTTAAAAGGCCGGCAACGCATCTGCAATTCCCCTGGTGTTGCAGTTGTTCATGGGCGGCGGTAGTCACTTAACATCAGGTGAACCGCAGGCTCGTTTGCCCCTCTCCTATAAAAAAAAAAAAACAAAACAAAACAACGCAGCAAACTTCAATTAGTGGTTAAGTAATATCCCGCTGACACATTTTCAGTCCCCCTTTAGTTCAATCAACGATGCGTTCTCAACTCACTACTTCTTTAACCGTCATTTTCCTGGTAGGTAATTGAATGGATTTGAATTAGTAATAATGTGACTTTTTTAATCGAAACTAAACTGCGTTCAAAAACCTGTTTGAAATATATAGATATATAGAGCCGTGGTAGCTCAGGGAATAAGCGCTCGCTGTGAATTTCAAAGTACGCGAGCAACCCGGGTTCGATTCCAGCCAACACCAATGAAATTGTTAATTGCAATTTTAAGTGCTGATTTACCACGTGCTCGGCGGTGAAGGAAAACATCGTGAGGAAACCTGCATGTCTGGGAAATAAGAAAAAAAAATTCGAAGACATGTGAAGTCCGCCAACATGCATTGGGACAGCGCGGCGGACATTTCCTTGCCCTAAAACCTTCTCAGAAATGAGGGGAGGCCTGTGCCCAGCAGTGGGACGTACGAGTATATAGGCTGTTACGATACGTTACGTTATATACATAAATTATATACGTGATGATAATATTATATACACTGCAGCCCTATATCATTTTAGTCATCGTTACACACTACTATAATTTAAAAAAGATACTAGCAATGCTTTTAGCATTACGAATAGAATAGAATAATTCTTATTTAACATAAACATAAACATAAACACTCACGCCTGTCACCCAGAGGGGTAGGCAGAGACTACGGACTTCCATTTGGCACGATCTTGACACACTTCTCTCTCCTCCTTTACATCCATATATCTACGCATACACGCTCGTCGGTTAGGGGTACTCCTAATCTGGCCCATTTTCAATATATCGCCAATTCTTATTTAATATAGATTATTACATAATACTTGTTGAAAGTCATTTTTTTATTTACCACTGGTTCGGCAAATACCTCTGTCCTGGGAAAAAACAGCGAAAAACCCAGCGGGATTATAGTTTTTTAGACATATAACTTTATAATTATTATGTTGAATTTTTTATATGAAATATAATAGAACCAGCATGGTAGCGATCACCTCATTCCCAGAGATTATTTTCATTCATGAAACAGAAACAGAAACTTTTTTATTCAATATAGATTATAAATACTACTTATTGAAAGTCACTCTTTTATTTAATTACCACTGGTTCGAAAAAAAACCTCTGTCCTGGGAAGAACCAGCAAGAAACCCAGCGGGACATGTTTTCCTTAATATTATAATAACCTTTTTTGTATAATTTTTGTTTAATAAAACTTTTAAACTTGTTCAGTGACAAACTTTGAACATTTTATTATAATCCCCTTTCATTACATTATCATAATATTCCCGTTAACCACTTATAAGGCGGGTCACGAAAGTAGTCGAATGGCGGATTCGAACCCATGATCTTTGAGTTCAGAATAAAAAATAATAGAATAGAATAGTTTTTATTCAATATAGATTACAAGTAATTCTTATTGATAGTAATTTTTTTCCTTTTACCACTGGTTCGGAAAAACCTTTATCCTAGCAAGCTAACCAGCAAGAAACCCAGCGGTACTTTCTTTTTCAAATCGTTAGTTCGCAATCCGCACCCTACCATTGGGCTACTGTCGCTCTTTAATTTAATAAACTGACCAGATCTGCATTCATTGTGTATTCGTATGTTGAAGAGTGCACCTTGATTTGATTATAACTACCTTGTCGGTTTGGAACACAGGCACAGGTTACCCAGTCTCTTCTACAGGATACATTATGATTTATGATACGCGACATCTTCGTCAATTGTGAAATGATTTTAATGAGTTTTTTTTTTAAATTAAATCTCTCCTCCGCATAGTATAAAACAAAAGTCGCTTCTCGCCGTCTGTACGCTTAGATCTTTTAAAGTACGCAACTAATTTTGATCCGGTTCTCATCAATAGATAGAATGGTTTAAGAGAAAGGTTTATATGTTTAATACATACATATTATATAATTCTTCTGTCCATGTGTATGTGATTGAACTCCTTCTAAACGGCTGGACCGATTTTGATGACATTTTGTGCGTGTAACTTTATGAACAGATAGAGAGCATTGTCAGGCGGGATCTAGACTATATTTTATCCGAAAACCTCGAAGATTTTGATAACTTGTCTTTAATTATCTTAAAACTAAATAACTACATAAATCCTATCTAGGCGAAGCCGGGAATACTAATATCGATATCCCTACATAGTATAAAACACAGTCGCTTCCTGCTGTCTGTACGCTTAGATCTTTTAAACACAGCAATTTAAAAGATCTAAGCGTACGTTTGATGCGGTTTTCAACAATAGACAAAATGGTTCAAGAGGAAAGTTTATATGTATAATAGATGCATATTATATATTATTTAATTCTTCTGTCCGTGTGTATGTGACTGAACTGAAGTTGATTAGAGAATGGTTTACATTCACAATTCTACCCGGTAGGTGGCGTTGTTGTCGAGATGCAGAATAATCCCAGCTAATAGTTTATATTTCAGGGATGGTGCCAACTATACTTTCAGAAAACATCCACCCCTAAGGATGGCACAATAGGGGATGAAGTTTTTAATGTAACTATTATGACGTCATTAAAATAGTGATATTCCTTAGTCTAGTCAGAAGGGTAAAAAATAACATTCAATAAAAAGTTCAAAAAAAAAAGAATAGAATAAATTCACATTGAATTCAGCTTTTACTTTTTTTTTAATAAAAAGTAAATGTAAAAAAAACACAGAAACATTGCAGTGGTAGATATGGATTTTATTGAAAAAAATATTTATGCTAGTGTTAATATCCAGACAGAAAACACAGGAATATGTTTAAACTTAACGCATCCCGAAAATCCTCTTCAGGTTTAATTTAGTTTATAAAAGAATACCTACATATTAAAACAAGTTTACTCTTTTTGTAAAAAAATTACATGTATTTGTTTTAAAATATTTTGTCGTATCCGACTATATTTTAAAGGTTCAGTTCGTTAGTCTGCATAAACAGATAAATCTGAAGCTATTATCATAAAATTTCCATCGTTTTAGTCGTAACGATACATTCCATCTTAATCCTCCGGGTGACAACTGACAACTCTTCTGCTTTTTTATTCTTAATCGAGGATAAGGACAGATGAAGGTGTCTATGGGCCACAGCATCCATTAATCTTCGAATGGACTGCAAGCTCGTTTGTCACCATTATTTATATAAAAAACATTAATCTTAATAAAGTAAGACGTTTCCTGTATCTAGCAGCTTTAAAAGAGCTTTAAAAAAGGGATTTTCATGGACTTCATTTCCTGCAAAACGACTCGTAAAAGAAACCGAAACGTTTTTAAATATAGAAACCCGGGATTAGCCACGAAAAAGTCTTCTGTTATAGATTGCTCCGTTATTATGATTACACTACTATTTATTATTACATGTCCTCCAGACCGAATTTCGGTCACGGCGGCCAGCCTAAACGGAGACTAGCCATCGGCGCAGGACAGGATTATAGTACCCAAGTGTATGCGCAAGCACAGGTGCACTCTCTATTCCCTCACTCTCATAGTCCGATGGGACGGTAAGCCGACACAACCGAGATCAGGCGCAGGACCAACGGCTTTACGTGCTTTCCGAGGCACGGGGGTGAGACACCGCCAACTTCCTGACTCCGGGCGGCTACTGAGAATTTCTTCATGGAAAAACTCAATAAATGATTTTTTGTCCCGACCCGAGATTGGAAGCCGGGACCTCATGATCAGTAGTCGCGTTAACAGCCACTAGACCAACGAGGCAGTTAGCAGACGAGATTGCTATATAGGGAAGATATGTGCCATAGTGGCCACGTTTGGCAGGTGGATTAGCAACCGCAGTTTTTCTCGTTGTAATTACAAAGACGCTTTTTTTTGAGTATTAATATAGATTGTCTATGGGCTACAGCATCCACTTACCATCAGGTGGACTGTGTGCTCGTTTGTCACTCTTATTCTATAGAAAAAAAAACTCTGCTCCTGGTTTTTTACCCTCTGTCGCCTCTTAAGATACCTACAGGTTGATATGAGGTAGTCGATATTCTTACACCGCCGCTACGCGGTCAATGAAGAAGTCGTCTGGATTAATTTTACAACCAGCCGAAAATCGGTAAAGACAATAGATTGTCCTATCCTTTATTACAAAAGGCTATCTCTCAAAATTTACATTTTACTTGCAGTAAATATATTTAAATGAATTCCGTTGCAGTATGACAAATTTTCCAATACCTCATAAATGTTCGTAAGTAAATTTATACGGGTAAATGTTTACCCGCCCACATGTATGTAACTGTTTATCGCAAGAAAATTATTTCGTCTCTGTCATAATAATAATCTATACATCTATACAAATAAATAAAATTGAAGTGTCTGTTTGTAATGTTTAAATAACAGCTTTTTACTAAATGCATATGAAAGTATAGGGTATTAATAACAAAAAATAATTTTTAAAATTTTTGTCTGTTTGTCTGTCTGTTTGCTCGGCTAATCTCCAAAACGGCTGGACCAATTTTGTCGTGACTTTCACTGGCAGATAGCTGATGTAATAAGGAGCAACTGGGGAAAAAAAACATGAAATCATAGTAAATTCCACGCGGGCGAAGTCGCGAGGACAGCTTTTTTTTATAGGATAGGGTGACAAACGAGCACACAGTCCACCTGATGGTAAGTGGTTGCTGTGACCTATAGACATCTACATCTATCTTCAATAAAGAATCAAAATGCAGATGCGTTGTCACCCGTGAGGACTAAGATGGAATGCCTCTTTTCTCCAGTAAAAGTGTCTCCGGTTCTCTACACTGACCATATGAAACACAGTAGCATTAAGCTGCTATTTTACGCTGGTATTCTGTGAGAGCGTGGTCTTTCCCGGTCGAGCCGACCCATTCGTACTACAACTATACTACTAATATAGCTGCAGCATGGCTCTACCACGTATAGCTACTCGTAGTACATAATAAAATTAAAGTGTCTGTCTGTAATATAGAAATAACTGTTTTATATTGAGCAGAGAAGGTTATGAATGACATTAAGACAAGAATTTTAAAAAATTGTCTGTCTGTTTGCCTGTCTGCTCGGACTAATCTTCGGAATGGCTGAACCGATTGTGATGAAACTTTATGAACAGATAGAGAGCATTGCCAAGCGGGATCTAGGCTATATTTTATCCAGTTAACTGGTTAACTGGTCTTTAATTATCTTAAAACTAAATAACTACATAAATCCTATCTAGGCGAAGCAATCTAATATTGATATCCTACATAGTATAAAACACAGTCGCTTACTGCTGTCTGTACGCTTAGATCTTTTAAACACCGCAATGGATTTTGATAGGGTTTCAACAATAGACAAAATGGTTCAAGAGGAAAGTTTATATGTATAATAGATGCATATTATATATTATTTAATTCTTCTGTCCGTGTGTATGTGACTGAACTGAAGTTGATTAGAGAATGGTTTAGATTCACAATTGGGCCCGGTAGGTGGCGTTATTGTCGAGATCCAGAAATAAACCGTGCGAAGCCGGGGCGGATCACTAGTATAGAATAATATCGATATTAACATTTTATCCTGTGGAGGCGGCGGAAGAGAATCAACCATCCTATTCTTCCTGTGGGAGCTGTAAGAGACGGTTATAAGAAATCCTTATGATAGATGGTGGAATCGGTCTCGTATTCGCCAGACGTTAAACACTCAGACGGGCGACGGGCAACAGCGTCAACGATGCTCACGTCTGGTACTGCGCTCGTTCATCCGCGTGCCAAACGTGACAATCAAGGCAAATTTATACTTGGTAGAGCCATGCTGCAGCTATATTATGGTTGTAGCACGAATGGGTCGGTCCACTGGGGTAGGACCACGCTCTCACAGAATACCAGCGTAAAATAGTTGCTTAATGTTGCTGTGTTTCGTATGGTGAGTGTAGAGAATCGTAGACTCGTTTTACTGAACGAGCATTCTATATTAGTCCTCAGGGATGACAAAACGCATCTGCATTGTCATCCCTGAGGACTAATATAGAAATTTGATTCATAATTGATAATAATTGTAGATGTCTATGGGCAACAGCATCCACTTACCATTAGGTGGACTTGTGCTCGTTTGTCACTCATCTATACAAATAAATAAAATTGAAATGTCTGTTTGTAATGTCAAAATAACAGCTTTTTACTAAATGCATATGAAAGTATATACGGTACTTATAACAAGAACACAATTTTTAAAATGTTTGTCTGTCTGTTTGATCCGGCTAATCTCCGAAACGGCTGGACCGATTTTGACGAAACTTTCACTGGCAGATAGCCGATGTTATAAGAAGTAACTTAGGCTACTTTTATTTTAGAAAAATAATTAAAATTAAAACCCTAAATTACACGCGGGCGAAGTCGCCGGGAACAGCTCGTATTCTATAAAAAAAAATCCTCTCTACAACAGGAGAGGCCCAAGTCCAGTTGAGAACTTATACGGGCCGTTTAGAAAATGAATGTCCTTTAGCTATACGGTGGTAACAGTAGACGTGTTACCTTATTACATAAGTATTTCGAAGCTAGACAAATCGAAAAGTTTTTTCATAAGAGTTGCGACACTTTCTATTTAATTTGTTTTAGTTTATGACCTCTTCTATGATGTATTTTTACGGGCCAATGGAGAAAAGAAGAAGTATAAATAGTGGATAATATATGGGTTTGATTTATTCATTCATCGGTAACCCCATAGATTGCCTCATAAGGGGGATATTTACCATAGTTTCCACGCTTGGTATAGTCTGTTCACTAAGATAGTGTCGGTACACCCGGAGGCGCACTTATTATTTTGCTTTTATTTTATTATTTTTTGTGTTTGTTAAATAAATGTTTCTCTATTTTATTCATGTTATTTACATTAAATAGAATATTATTTTATTCTTATGATTATTGTAATAAAATAAGAATATAAATAATAAACACAAGTTAGGTAGCAAAGAACCTTTCACTACGGTGCTCCTTTTTAAAATGCCAAATTCTCCTGCGGGTGTACGCCTCGCGGGTTTGTCTTCGAGGGTCACCCTCGAAGTAACACCTATCTAATACAAAAAGAATCATAAAAGCCGATATACAATTAATAAAGATATATTCACGAAAATATATTTACGAAAATTTAATGTACTGGTATGAACACAAAAACAAAAACAGTTTTAATAAAAATAGTGATGTTCATTATGTAAATAACTAAAAAGTCCCAGAAAATATGCAGACATTATTTATAAAAAGGTTTAAAATATTAATTAAGCAAAAATTGTTTAGTGAGGGTTATTATACTACTAAAGATGATAACTCCTAGGAATGAGATGATCGCTACCATGCTGGTTCTAAATGTCTTCATAACAATTGTATAAATATTATATTGTAAGTTATGTAAAAACTCCGCTGGGTTTCTTGCTGGTTCTTCCCAGAACAGAGGTTTTTCCGAACCAGTGGTAAAAGTTAAAAATGACTTTCAATACGAATTACATGTAATCAATATCGAATAGAAATGATTCTATTCTATTCGATATTGCGTAACATATTATCTACGAGTACATACAAAAAATCATACAGTCTAATATAGATCTTCCTCCTTTTTTGAAGTCAGCTAAAGCTCAAACGGATTGGGATAAAGTTTACCACATCGATAAAGGATGCCCTAGATTAAGATGTGGGAAGTTTGCATCACGGGAAAATAAAAGTGTTCGCGATAAAATGTACATGATGGCGTTCCTTTTACCAAGCGGACGAAGCCGCATTCAAAAGCAGTTTTAAAGGAGAATGGGAGTTTTGGGCCTGAAGTTAACTAATTGGTTTATACTTTAAAAAATTGGCCATATTTTTCTAAAGTAAAATACAAAAAAGTAACTCTTTTTACAATCTAGAATTCGAAAAAACAATAAAGTAAGAAATAAGTTAGAAAATCGATTGTAGACTACAATCGATTTAGTTTAAAGATAGTGTTTTCTTTATGGCAATAAATCGATTACCATAAAGAAAATGCTAGTGAAATTCTCGTTTCTGAACGTTATCTTCAATAGAGGACTTCTCATTTTGAAACTTGACTTGACAGTTCAAACTTCAAACCTATTTACTTAAAAGAAAAAGACAGATTTTTGATTCCATTTGAAACAAGCGCAATATAATCGATTCTCGGTTAAATTGAGCATTTTAATATCTATTTTCGTTTTTTTTTTCTGTTTTCTATCTACAAAATAATAATATAAAATACAAAACATCAACATTCCATCAAGTAACAGTTACAACAACAATTCAAGTAATCGATCTCAGATCGATATCCCTACTAGACTTTTCACATCACTTAGTTGTTGATGTTTTAACTTTCGTTAATCGTTTCACCATTTCGTTTCATTATTAACACACAGCTTTTTTGGTGGTTTTATACTGATTCTGCTTTTACATTTTTAAGTAATTATAGTGAAAAATAGCCTGTTACAGTGTAGGTAATAGATAAACTCACTTTTACTTATTCTACAATAACTCAGCTCCTAGATTGACAAATGTTGCCAGATTTTCAGCTATGAATTGTTTATATATACGCTTTCAAATGGTCCAACTTTTATATTGTTAACACTTGGGCCCAAGTATATATGGGGACGTCTCCTCCTTTCTCACGTGACAAACTCGCCACTATGACATAGCGCGCTGAGAAATCAAAGGTAGCTTTGGATTAGGGTATTTTTGATTGCCAGGTACCGCCTTTTATTATAGAATAAGAGTGACAAGCGAGCACACAGTCCACCTGATGGTAAGTGGATGCTGTGGCCCATAGACATTTATATCAATCCTCGATTAAGAATCAAAATGCAGATGCGTTGCCACCCCTGAGGATCAAGATGGAATGCCTCGTATCCAATAAAAAGGATATCCGGTTCACTACACTATATGAAACATTACACCATATGAAACACAGCAGCATTAAGCCGCTATTTTGCGTTGGTATCCTGTGAGAGCGTGGTCCTACCCCGGTCGAGCCGACCTATTCATGCTACAACATAATATAGCTGCAGCTTGGCTCTATCACGTAAAACCTGTATGTATTGATGTATTTTTTTTTTTATAAAAATGAAGTGACAAACATACTTATAGTTCATCTTATAGGTATTGGCTACTGCAGTCTATGTACATTTGCAGCCAAATTCAAACAAGGCTACAGATGCGTTGCCACATCATATGACTAAGATAGAATGTCACAGCCTGTAATTAATATGGCTCTCTATACCCTTCAAACTGGGAAACAGGTATGCAGGAACTGCTATTTGGCGGTAGAAATAGGAAATAGGGTCGTACCTACCCAGACAGACTCCTCCAGCGAAAGAGCACCACCTATTTAAATTATTTATTTACAACTAGCTGGTACCCGAAGCGTTGCTGCCGCAGAAGAAATAATTGTGGAAATATCGTTTTAAATTTGGAACAGTTATATTGTTTGATTAGGAATAATACATTCATTGAATTTGAATGATATATAACTTTCAAATAAATTTGTCGGTAATATACGCGCGCCACCTACTGTAAGTTAAGCGCAAGTGCAAGCAATAAGTTGACAAAGTTTTACCGCAATCTGATGCACGGTATGGCAGCGCATAAAATACGAATAAACAAACATTAATATTTATATATTAGATTTAAGGCACAAAGCGAAAAAATTATGTCAGACTTAATGCGAAAGGGCATTTGGTACCAGTCAACCATTAGGCAAAACAAAGATAGACATAACTTGAGGCTGTGCAGCAAAAATCGAAAAAGAAATGGATGATAATAGGTGAAATATTTCGAGTATGCTTAAATAAAAATTAAATATATATATATATATATGAATTTTTTTCAATTTGGTCAATGTATCTACACAAATAGGTACTTAGGAGTATAATATCAACTTCAATACATATAAATATGTAATTATTACCTTTATCAGAATAAATATGATATATATACCTTAGAATTTATATAGTTTATATAAAAACTGCATTAATTCAAACTTGCAACGATTTTGCAACATGCTCACGGATTTTATTTATAAAAACAAACTTGTTGGGAGCTTTTTAATGTCAAGAGGGATGTCGTTTCATTCCAGTGTCTAATGACCGTGAGGGCGAAAGAGAGCGAAAAGGCGAAAGAGGGCGAAATATATGTAACAAGTACGGTGTAAAGGCAACTTAAGATTACCCAAAGAACGGAGAAAACAATTATGAGAATCTCCAAACATTAAAGTTTAGATTCCTAGTACTCTGGAGCACATGGAACATTCAGAATTGAAAAAAGGGTGCAAAGTAGAAGTAGCAGGGCGCGGTTAAGTTAGAAACTTAATCGCGCTGACGAATAGGCAGTCAATTAAGTTGAGTACGAAAAGAGGATGCATGGTCTTATTTACGAATACCATTTGATGTAGTTGTTAAGGAGACGATCCAATGTGTTAAGATAATTTTGAGAGAGGTCTGAGCTACACACATTGACAAAATCGATATTCGGCAGAACAAGAGATTAAACAAGTAGGATCTTTGTATTGGTTGGAACAACTTTACAATTTATGGATGAATTAATGTATTGAATTAATGTATTGAATTTTTTAGTTCAGTTTTCAGTTGTTTTTACGCCGTAGAGCCGGCTACAGCACGAATAGGTCGGCTCGACCGGGGTAGGACCACGCTATCACAGAATACCAAAGTAAAATAGCAGCTTAATGTTGCTGTGTTTTGTATGGTGAGTGTAGAGAACCGGAGACCCTTTATACTGATAGTGAGGCATTTCACCTTAGTTCTCAGAGGTGACAACGTATCTGTATTTTGATTCTTAACCAAGGATAGATATAGACGTCTATGAGCCACAGTATCCACTTACCATCAGGTGGACTGTGTGCTCGCTTGCTATAAAAAAACTGTCGGATATCTGAATTATCTGAATTTTTGCGGACTTTGAAAATACAATAATTTCATGACTATATGATCTAGTGTACAATAAACTGTGTAGTACACTATAAACCGTGTAGTGGCGGTGTAAGAATATCCACTAAGGTGTGAGGGGGTAATATGGTCACCTTTAGCTTTGCCGCCCTATAAAACCAAAACTAAGAGGATGACAGAGACAAAAATAAGTCGTATACTATTAAGTCGTATACTAATATATTAAGAAAATAATAGCAACCAAGCTTTGGCAATAATTAGGAACACTTCGAAAAATCAACTTAAAAAAACTAACTATGTATACTACACAATACTACACAAAAAGAGCCGTGGTAGCTCAGATGGTTAGCGCTCGCTGTAAGTTTCACAGTACGCGAGCAGCCCGGGTTCGAACCCCGCCGGCACCAATGAAATTGTTAATTGCAATTTTAAGTGCTGATTTACCACGTGCTCGGCGGTGAAGGAAAACATCGTGAGGAAACCTGCATGTCTGAGAAATCAAAAAAAAATATATTTCGGAGACATGTGAAGTTCGCCAACACGCATTGGGGCAGCGCGGCGGACATTTCCTTGCTCTAAAAACCCTCTCAGAAATGAGAGGAGGCCTGTGCCCAGCTTGGGACGTATATAGGCTGTAACTTTTATACTACACAATACTAAAATGGACTAAAATATTTACTTTAATATCAACTGTCAAAATGGAGTCGATAAAGCAGCGCCCTTTTAATTTTAACCCTTTATTATTTGATTGACTGATGAAGAGCTACTTATATCACAAAGCAAATAAGTCTGTAGTTTTTGAGTTATAAGAAAGTGACCATATTAACCGGATGACCATATTACCCTCACTTACTATACACCATATCGTCCCGTGTCGTAAGAGACGACAGAAGGAAACAGGAGTTGGGCAGCAGCAGTACCTTCCCGATGATAATTCAAAATTTAAAGATAAGGTTCCTTTATCCGCGACTGGTCGTCGCTGCTGGTGATAAGAGGGCTGGTTCTTTTCTCGTTCAAAGGCTAAGTATAGCCATTCAGCGAGGAAACGCAGCTATATCTTGGCACTATAGCGCGGGGAGGAAGGCTGTATGATAATTAAAGTTTTAGTTTCAGTTTTTTTATTATAGTTTTTAATATTGTATATATTTCAAAGTTATGTAAATAATTATAAAAAAATGCAGTACGGTAAGCAACTATGGCAAAATCCCCCTTATGATGCAATCTATGGGGGAGGCCTTTGTTTAATAATAATAATAAACTTTATTTATATAAAAGTGATTGTAGTAAATGGGTGGGACATTATATAGTTTGTACTATCTATAAAATAAGATCTTCAATCAAATGATGTATAGCAGTAGACTTTTATAGGCTGCAATGGATGAATAGTTGAATGACCTGGTATTCTCATTAGGATTATTAAAGCTCATGACTAATGTAAGTAGTTTAACATTTTCAAACTGTTACAATTATAACCGACTTCAAATTGCTAAAAAAGAAGTTACTTATTTGCTAGTCTTAGGGATGGAATTTTTTCTCCTAATTTATATGGGACCACCCGTGAAGTATAACCTATTTTGGTTAATCGTCGGTGAAGCCTCAGTATCTCGCAACCTCTTGACTGTGCTGGTGACTACCGTGGAGTTCTCTAGCTGGTAAGTGGCGCTATTCCATACGTGGCGCTATAACATACACCGGTTGTACACTTTTCTCGCGTTGATACTCTTATTTTATAACACGCAAAAGGACTTGGGAGGGTGAGTACCTTACCATTTAACCCTTTTTCATTTGAAAGAGGGTTAATATGCTATTGAAGTCCACTGCTAAACATAGGCCTCCCCCACAGCTTGCGTCATAGAGGGTATATTTGCCATAGTTGCCACGCTTGGAAAGTGAGTTGGTAACCGCAGTTTTTATTTTTAGTCGTTATTAGGAAGACCCTGCTGCCCATCTCCTGATTTGTTTCCCTCTGACGCCTCTTATAGTGGATATTTTTACACCGCAACTACACGGTAAAAGGCTTAATATGTGCAAATGTTTAATTAAAAATCTCGTTGCGCACACAGTACCTAATTCTTAACTAAACAACTGATATACCAACAAAAGACTATTTTGACTGCAATTGTGAGATCTTGCTCAACTTTATCTCACGCGTACTGATGTCGAGAGTAGCCTGTAAATTACAATAGCGAAGAATTGTTCATTCGAAAATATGCGTGGAAAAGTTATTCTTATATTACAAAGAATTTTAATTAACGTTTCATTTTAAAATGACAAAAACAACCTTTAAAATTATTTTTACACTCGAGTTAATAATTGTTATACAAAAAACTAAAACCAAAGAAAATATTTTGAAATATTAACTGGCCAAGTGTAACAATTAAATTAAAAAATATTTTTTTTTTTATTACTTTATTTTCCGTAATCTCAGCTAGGAGTTGGTTTCAGTATTTTTACAAAACAAGCATCATCGACATAAATTGTTGCTTGATTGTTTAAATTACATTGAGTATGACGCTAATATAATATTGTATTAAAGACATGTATTTATTGTAATGAAATTTTAAATTATAATTACGATTCTATTGTCTATTTTTGTTGTATTCAGTGTATTTTTTGACAAATAAAATTATTATGAAAATCGTCTGTACGTTGTAAGTCACAAAGTTCGTGACATATTATACTTATTTTTAAAAAATCTTAAATAGTGAATATAAATTAATGACATTTATACTTACATAGATAATTTTGACGATTTGCATCAAACGTTCAAAAATGGTGTAACAAAAAATGACGCAATGATATACACAACAAATAATTAACTTTAAAGGCAAAACTGACTTAAATGTAGTAAAGAATTTTTCTAAGAAAAAAAGGTTGATTTTTGGCAAAATCCGCGTTGACCTTGCGCTCGACGCCCAACTGCGACGATGGCGGCGCGATACTGCCGAAATGGCGGGAAATCTGACATGCGCTTTAGGAAATCGATGGGGAAAATGGCCTAGTTGAAGCGCGCCGTCTTCGAAATTACGTTTAGTCAGCCAAATTCTAGTACTTTTTAGTTTTTTTTTTAATACTGTACATTAGATACATTACAACGTTGTAGAACCACGTTGCGGCTATATTATGGTTGTAGCACGAATGGGTCAGACCACGCTCTTACAGAATACAGTGAGTGTAGAGAACCGGAGACCCTTTATTTACTGAAAATGAGGCATTCCATCTTCGTCCTCAGGGGTTGCAAAGCATCTGCATTATGATTCTTGGGTGTGGATGTCTATAGTCCACAGAAACCACTTACTATCAGGTGGACTGTGTGCTAGTCAGTCACCTTTATTCTATAAAAAAAAACTGGGTAAAGTAAGAAAGAAGAGACAGATGAGGAACGACTGCCATTGCACTTTTTCTAAAAAGTTACCACTCACCAGTGCGTGCTCACGTATTTCACACGACTTTGAAATTGAATAGGAAAATAGGTTTCCTCGCAATGTTTTTCTTCATAACCAAATACTTGAAAAAATCACAACATAAAATTGCCTTTAAACGACAGGCCACGCAGAAAGTTTTAAGAAAAAAGTTTTTGTCGAGACAGTAGTTATAACTTTTATTTTTTTTCAATTAAGAATCAAAATGCAGATGCGTTGTCATCCCTGAGGACTAGATGGAATGACTCGTATCCAGTAAAAAGGATCTCCGGTTCACTACAATCACCACACGAAACACAGCAGCATTAAGCTGCTATTTTACGCTGGTAATCTGTGCCCGTGTAGTGGCGGGTAAGAATACCCACTACCCCATATCTTCCCGTGGGTGTCGTAAGAGGCGACAGAGGGAAACTGAGGCAGAAGATGGGCAGCAGCATCTTTATGATAAAAGCAAAAACCAATAAAAAAAACTGCGGTTGCAAACCCGCTCGCCAAGCGTGGCAACTATGGCAATATATGAGCAACGACACTAATAAACGGCCCCCAGTCCCCGGCGGCCCCGCTATTCCTGGCTACGGGGCGACCATGGTAACGGCCGGGCAGGGGGTGCTAAGAATCTCCGGTGGTGGTTCGGTCGCCACCTACGACGACTCGACCTGGCAACTTATAACGCACGCACCCTGAGGACTGACGAGAAGATCCTGGAGCTGGAAGAAGAGATAGACAAGTTACGCTGGCATATTATAGGATTATTCGAGGTTCGAAGAGAGGGGTAAGACATGGTAATCCTTGAATCCGGCAACTTGTTCTATCACCGGGAGGGCGACCATCTGTCCCAAGGAGGTGTCGGATTTATCGTCCACAAGTCTCTCGTTAACAACGTTGTAAAGATTGGGAGTGTGTCGACGAGGGTTGCGTTCCTTATACTCAGAATCACCAAACGGTATTCGCTGAAGGTCATACAGGTTTACGCACCAACCTCGGCACACCCCGATGAGGAGGTGGAGGAAATGTATGAGGATATCTCTAGAGCCATGCATTCCTCCAAAACCCACTATACGGTGTTAATATAAAGGGAGACTTCAACGCAAAACTAGGCACAAGAGAGAACGGTGAGCTGAAAGAAGGGAAATTCGGATTAGGGCGACGGAACCCAAGGGCTGGCCGACTTCATGGAGAAAGGGAGACTCTTTATGATGAACTCTTTCTTCCAGAAGCGGCTCCACAGGAAGTGGACCTGGTCGAGCCCCGACGGTTCGACAAAAAATGAGATTGACTTCATTATGACGACTAGACGGCAACTGTTCAGTGATGTCTCAGTGATCGCGAGGGTTAAAACTGGTAGCGATCACCGAATGGTTAGAGGCACACTGAACCTAAACGTTAAGTTAGAGAGATGTCGTCTAATGAAGTCAACGCTCCGTCCCCCTCGTGCTCTAATCCAAAGTCCCGAAACCTTTCAGCTCGAGTTACAAAATCGTTTTCAGTGCCTAGAAGATTGCAATGTAGTGGACGATATGAATGACAAGCTCGTGGAAACTATCCATGCGGTCGGAGCTAAGTTTTGCAAGACCCGCCGCAGAAGAACACAAAAACTCTCCGATCACACTCTTAATCTCATGGCTGTTAGACGGGAAATGAAACTGCAGTCTTCAGTAGATTTGATAGCATACAGGCAACTGAACAGACAGATCTCCAAATGCATGGGGCGGGACTTACGCAACTTTAATACTGCTCGTATTGAAGAAGCGATCGAGCGGAACCAGGGCACCAAAGTCTTTGCCAGAGATCTGTCTACCAGAAAGATCCAACTGTCGAAGCTGAAGACCGAATGTGGCAGTATCGTTTCCGGAACATCTGAGATTTTGAGTGAGATTGAGAGGTTCTATGGGCAGCTGTACACGTCATCGTTGGAGCCACACGCAAGTGTGAGTAACGATCCAAGAGCAAGTCTTATCCGACACTATTCCGATGATATCCCGGGCGTCAGTCTGAGCGAGATTAGAATGGCTCTCCAACACCTTAAAAACGGCAATTCCCTGGGCGAGGATGGAATTACAGCGGAGCTTCTAATAACGGGTGGAAAACCGGTACTTGAAGTCCTTCAGAAGCTCTTTAATTCCGTCCTCCATGGTGGCACTACTCCGGAGGAGTGGAGCAGAAGTACGGTGGTCTTGTTCTTCAAGAAAGGCGACAACGCTCTCTTGAAGAACTACAGACCGATTTCCCTTCTGAGCCGCGTCTACGTGCTGTTTTCGAGAGTCATTACGAATCGTCTCGCACGCAGACTCGACTACTTCCAGCCTCCCGAACAAGTCGGTTTCCGAAAAGGCTTTAGCACCATAGACCACATACATACCCTTCGGCAAATTGTACAGAAGACCGAAGAGTACAATCTGCCACTTTGTCTTGCGTATGTGGACTATGAGAAAGCCTTTGATTCCGTCGAAATTTGGGCGGTGCTACAGTCCCTTCAGCGGTGCCAAGTGGACTGTCGGTATATCGAAGTGCTAAAGTGTTTGTACAGTAGGGCTACGATGGCTATCCGAGTACAGAACCAGAGTACGAAACCTATCCAACTGCAGCGAGGTGTAAGACAGGGTGACGTAATATCCCCGAAACTCTTCACCGCTGCGTTGGAAGACGTTTTCAAGCTACTGGACTGGAAAGGATACGGTATTAACGTCAATGGTGAGTACATCACTCACCTTCGAATTGCCGACGATATAGTCCTTATGGCAGAATCGCTGGAGGACCTGAGCACTATGCTCAATGACCTCAATAGTGTCTCCCAACGGATAGGTCTTAAGATGAACATGGACAAAACGAAGATCATGTATTACGTCCATGTCACACCTATGCCGTTAGTTGTTGGGAGCACTAAGCTCGAAATTGTTCACGAATATGTTTACATGGGACAACTAGTCCGACTAGGTAAGTTCAACTTTGACCGAGAGGTCAATCGACGGATTCAACTCGGCTGGGCAGCGTTCGGGAGATTACGACACGTCTTCTCGTCAGACATACCTCAAAACCTTAAAACTAGATTATACAACCAGTGCGTGTTGCCAGTGATGACCTATGGATCTGAGACGTGGTCCTTCACTGCTGGTCGTATGAGGAAGCTCAAAGTCGCTCAGTGAGCTATGGAGAGGGCTATGCTCGGCGTCTCTCTGCGTGATAGACTTAAAAACGAGGATATCCGCAGTAGAATCAGAGTGACCGACATAGCCCAAAGAATTAGTATGCTGAAGTGGTAATGGGCCGGCCATATAGCTCGAAGAACCAACAACCGATGGGGAAGAAAGGTTCTCGAGTGGCAGCCTCGTACCGGCAAGCGAAGTGTAGGGCGTCCCCCCACTAGATGGAGTGACGACCTGGTAAGACATGCAGGAAGTCAATGGATGCAGGTGGCTCGGGACCGTGCTTTGTGGCATTCCTTAGGGGAGGCCTATGTTCAGCAGTGGACTTGTGAAGGGCTGTAATGATGATGATGATAATTCTGTGAGAGCGTGGTTTTAACCCGGTCGACCAGACCTATTCGTGCTACAATCATAAAATAGCTGCAGCATGGCTCTACCAAGTAAAAACGGTGCCTCGACATGATTACGTACAAAATTTGCAAGTGTGACTTTTTTAACCGACTTCAAAAAAAGAAAGAGGTATCCAATTCGACTGTATTTTCTTGCTGCGCCACCACAACCCATCACCCCCCTGCTCAGACCAGAGGTCGATGGTGCAGTCTAGTTTTCTACAAATGTGTAAGTACCAGGGATTGCCTTGTAGTCTGCGGTGAGTCGAGAAGAAGGAAAATAATGCGAGAGTGCCGTGATCCGTGAAGCAGAGGCGAGCAGTAAGGCTCAGAGCCGTGCCGAACACCAGCGCAGGGAGTAGTTTGAAGAAACAGGAAGCATAATTCCAATGCTGCGATGAACCATGTAAAGCTAGATGGCTTACAGGATCTGAATACTGAAGAAAATATCTGCTCGGGAGCGAATGAAAGGGGAATGTGAGGGGTTCTAGCGAGTTTTAGTACTAATTTGAACAGCCTCCGCCCCGTCCCTCCGTAAGCGGTGGCATTGAAAAGCCGCAAAATACATATTCATTTATTTTATTTACAGAGAACTTTCAGTAAGTTTCGAGTCAATCGCCCCGTAGAATAAAAAGATTCATACCAACTGTAACACCCTATTTCACACTCTTAGTTTGAATTTTCAAAAATCCTTTCTTATTGGATGCCTACGTAATAAAAGGAACCTATGGTTTCAATTTCACACTTCTATACAGCTGTTTGGGCTGTGATTCTTATAATACAAAATTATACAAACTTCATACCCTCGTTTAAAACCATATAGGTATATTTAAAAAAAAACAAGATTTATTGCACCAGTTTTCAAGTTAAAAAAACCGTAAATTATTTTTTCTCCATTCAAGTTTGAACTCCCTCTGGCCCCCGCGAATAATAAATAAATACATTTATATATGTGTGTATATACAGGGATATTTTGCAATAACCGGCCAAATTTGCAGAGAAGGTTCAGAATAAGTAATATCTTTAGGCAAATGGTGAAGAAACATTTCAAACATGGACAAACATTCTGTCCTTTTTATGTTTTAAATTCAAAATGCGTGGTAATGCATTATTTTAAATGATTTTACTGCGCACGCACACATTAGTAAGGGTCGATCGGCATGATCTGTAGGCAAAAACGTTGTTGCCCATAAATCACATTCAATTTGGGATAGTTTCAAATAAAAGTAGAAGCCTTATTCACTTGTATTTTCAAAAACACGGGGCAATAACGGTATATCATTATTTATATATTTGAACTTAAGTTTAAAATTTTGCTACTTTTTGAAAACTAACCCTGTATATTTATATTCGTTTATATATATACACTTATATCGTTGTATATATATATATATATATATATATAATATTAAAGCGCGTGCGATATTAGGTAGGTACACGAATGCATTCTGGCAGCCTTCATATGTACTCGAAATTATTTATTTTTTTACCTTTATCTTCATTATTATTTCCTTAGATTAAACATATAAATGGTTTTATCAGGCAATATCTGGCATACTATAAGATCAAGTTGAAGTTGAAATTGTCACTAATTTTAGGACCAAGTTAAATACGCTTGACTCTATTCCGAGATTATAATATTTATAACGGGAAAATTATAAATACAAAATTATTAAACTTATAGTATTAAACTTTAAAAATATAAAAACTGACTTCTATAAACCTAAGCCGCCGAAGAACACGAGCCCAGCGATTTAGTAAACTGAGGCGGCGCCACCTGTCGGGTCCAATTGTGAATCTAAACTATCCAGGGACCCATTTAAACAGACATATAAAATTTCATCAAAATTGTTCGAGGCGTTTTCGAGTTTTAGCGAGACTAATGGACAGCAATAGATTTTTATATAGAGAGGTATATTTAAGAAAATACAATATAAAATTTATCCGTGTAGTGGCGGTGTACGAGTAAAAATATCCACTACCCTATATCGTCCGGTAGGTGGTCTAAGAGGCGACACAGAGAAACAAACCAGGAAATAGGCAGCAAAGATTTCCTGTCATTCACTAGAAAATAAAAGAAACTTCGGTTACCAGCGCGTCTGCCAACCATGGCAAGTATGGCTATGAGGCGATCTAGAGAGGCCTATGTTCAGTGGACTTTTTGTGGGCTATTATAATCAGAATGAATGGATGAATATATTTTTTTTCCTTTTTTGTAGGACCTCTCCTACGATCATGTAACTTACATAATATCAAAGAATAAATAATAGTTAACACGTTCGCGCGCGGTAACGGCTATAGCCACTTTTTTTGTATAGCAAATATCGCCAGTACGGTTATTGCCGTAAACTTTCAAATTCTCCGTATTGCCAGTA
Source organism: Parnassius orleans (assembly GCA_029286625.1). Classification (NCBI taxonomy): domain Eukaryota; kingdom Metazoa; phylum Arthropoda; class Insecta; order Lepidoptera; family Papilionidae; genus Parnassius; species Parnassius orleans. Next base: position 4,129,804 of record JAGSMP010000058.1, read on the forward strand.
CGGTATAAGCAGCTAAACGACTGTGAGTTATATATACAACACATTTCCACTGGCACTCTGTGAGAGGAATATACGATTGTACTGTCAAAATGTAATGCACAAGAGCATATTCTATTGTTGTTAGTCGGTTTAGGACGTGTGTGTGCGCACACAGCTACACTACGGCTGTTGCCGTTGTGTTTGTATGCGTGTTACTTCGACGCACGAGTTAGTGCCGCGTGGGACGCCAGAATGTATGTACAACACTATATCCCCTGTACGTCAAATGCAATGTCATTGCGTTTTTTGTGCCAGCTCACGGTGTGTTTTATAAATTTTGTTATAAAAATCAAATATGTTATGTATTATTAAATGTTTTGTATCCAAAACCTACCACAACTGTTTATTACATGCTTGCGAGGTAATATTGGGTTATACTTTGGAAAAAGAAGATATTCAAAATGGAGCAACTGATTAAAGGTAAACAAGAATCATCTTGTTTCGAGGTACGTAAAAATCTAAAAATCACTTATTAATAAAGTCAGATTCACTGTGTATCGAAACACTTAATAACAAGTACCTATGATTAATTATCAATGAAAATCCACTATTAAGCTTTAATAACATAGCCTCGTCACTGTTTAATATGAAATAATAAATAGGTATTTTATTTCATATTAATAATAATAATGTAGGTTGAGATATATATATAGATACGTTGAGAAATTGGAGTGATATATTTAATATGTTTTTCACTTTCGCGTTCAATTCGTCTTTTGAGCATTAGTTTGGCAGTCGCCATTTATCATAGTCATGGGGCAAAATTGCGCACATGCAGGTGATTTTGGGACAGTATTGGGCAAATAGGAAAAGGAAAATACTCAGGCTGATACACTATCACCATCTTGTTGGACAAGATATTATGCAATACTGAGATACAAAAACAAATACTATGGGCTTTAAACTGCTGGGAAAAATATATTACATGAGTTATATGGATATGCTACAAATAGACCATTAGAACTATTACTTCGAATATATATGGGTTCATGTATATATAATAAAATAAGAAATAAAATGCCATCAACATCTTGGGATAGAATTTTCTGGTTTCTGGCAGAATTACTGAGGACTTAAAACTGTTGGAAAGAATATCTAGCATAAGTTATATAAAATGCTATATACAGACCATTAGAGCTATCACTTAGAGGATATACATGGTATAAATTACTCAGGCCATTAGAGCTATCACTTATGAGGATAGACATGGTTAACTATTCATACCTTAGAGCTATCACTTAGAGGGTAGACAGGTTTTGAATTGATATATAAAGCGCTACCATTAGAGGAAATACATTAAGATGGGCTAGGCCTCAGAAGACATCACTGCAGGCTTTAAACCATTAGAGCTATCACTTAGAGGATAGACATGGTTAACTATTCAGACCTTAGAGCTATCACTTAGAGGGTAGACAGGTTTTGAATTGACATATAAAGCAATACCACTTGAAGGAAGACATTAAGATGGGTTAGACTCAGAAGAATTCACTGCAGGCTTTAAACCATTAGAGCTATCACCTAGAAGATAGACATGGTTAACTATTCACACCTTAGAGCATCACTTAGAGGATAGACATGGTTAACTATTCAGACCTTAGAGCTATCACTTAGAGGTTAGACAGGTTTTGAATTACATACAAAGCGCTATCACTAGAAAGTAAAACATTGTGCTGTACTGTATTTATTTAGAATAAAAATAAATAATGGTATAATTTTTATTACAAAGGTGACTAATATTATGTGTACAACATAATGAAAAGTTGTTACAAAATTACAGATGTAAAATATCAGAAAGTCTCAGGGTCAAGGGTTCGTCAAAAGAAGTCCAAAATTGTCAACATAAGAGAACCCCACATGATCTACAATACTACAATAATAAAATTATTAAAAGCATAGTTTTTTGATACAAAACGGACACTTCTCAACTGGGTGGGAAGAAGCCATTGAACTGAGACAATTTTTGGGTTTTAGTTCTTCATTGTGAGGAAATTACATATATTATTATTGGATATGATCGGATATGATTTATATTATTATTGGATATGAAAGTAGTATATGCTTATAATTTTCAAATTTGTAGAACACAATACAAAACCTTTAAAACAAAACAATAATATAGATATTTTGAATAATACTTACTACAAATAAGTAATACTTATGGTGTACAATTTTACTCAGAGTTGATAAAACCACTGCTTTATATATTGACAAGATAGAGAGGTTCTCTTTCATTAATTATTGAGGATTCAATTTATCAATTAAATGAAAAATATTGGAAAATATATATCGATCTGGAATTGAGCCAAGTAAACAAAGAATAGTCATAAGAAGTCTTTCAAGTGTATTCAACAAGATCATAAAACGGTGTCACAACTAAAATTGATCAATTTGTACCGAGAAATAATAATACTATTACACAGAACAATCGTTTTCTGCAGGTATGACCCAGAAACCATGGCAGTTATATCAGATTGGGGTGATTCTTCTATGAATTTCCACTAGTTGCTATGTTGTTAATATGCTGTCAAAAATTAAGTTTATAGAACCATAAGTTTTTGGTTGTCCACATGGGGAAAATGTGAATCAAGTGCAAAAGCATGTTAAATAAAAGATTCAATTATTCATTTTGAATAAAATAACAAATTATTAACACCACTTTACAGAGAATCATACACTACTATTTCACATGTTACTATCACATCATAGGCATCTCACACATATCATATTAGTGAAGGTACTATTAGTGAAGCATTTGTAAAAGTATGGCACTCCAAAATTCATATTCATACATAGTGAACTCTCCTTTGTCAAATACTATAAATTATAAAATTATTATTTCTCTATAGTACCAATTTTGCAGTAAGTGTAATGTAATTCCTTACTGGGCTTTTGTGATTTTTACTTTGGATTTGTTATAAACATAGACTTAATAAGTTAGTTTTATATTATTAACATCAAAATGTTGCAATAAAGATTTGAGATTACAAAATTTACAAAACAAGTAACAAGCTTAGCTGTGATGAGTCACAGGTCATAAAATTTATTAAATATTGTCCTTCATAAATATTACATTTATTCCAAATGGAGTTCAGAGGTATAGTTAAGATATAAGGTAGAATTTCACTTCAACAGCGATTGCATGGGAAAAATAAATGGAGAAGCTTAAGCCTTCCTGTGAAAAATTAATAGAAAGTATAACACAAGATATTGATAAATTTAACATTAACTCACAAAACCTATTTAGAATAGAAAAGCATTTCAAGTTATAAGATGTTAAATTAAAATTTACTTAAATTAAACGGAACAGATATTCCAGATTATTGTGTTTTTTCACAATTATATTTCTTCTACGGGCCACTTCTGCTGCAATCAAGCTGGCCTTACGTGTATATGGAATTGTTATAAAATAAAGATAATTTATTTTATGTTATTAAATCAAATATGTAATATACATATAATACCTTCAAATTTTTTATATAAAATAAGGAAAATTGCAAATTTTCCATTCATTGGTATTATAATTCGCAACCCTGGCTTCAAACATCTACATGTTGTAAAGAACGTCTCGGACAAGGAGAGAGTATAATTAAATGGTTAAACGAACTTACCTTAAGTGAAGTTCAACCATAATTATACGAAGCTCCTGTCCGAGATGGTACCCAGCCCAACCCTCCCAGCAGGGCTAGCATGGGCAGGAGACAATTTTATCCCGGGGAAAGGAGAAAATATTTACCTCCTCGCTTAGTTTTATCCACCCATAGAGCATGGGCACACCGGTGGATATAATAATATCCACAGTAGATAAAATGGGAGATAGACTTAGACATAGATAGATTTTTTTGTATGAATATAAACTTCAACCCACGTCCAATGAACTAGGATAAAATCATCCCTTTCGAATGTCAAAAAAGCATAATTTTTTATCTTTCATTTGGCTCCATGCTACGGACGGGGAATATATATGTCTACTCGTTATGTCAAACGGGGATATACTTCTCCCCGTTTGACATAACAAGATAATTTTATCTCTTGTCAGTGGATATAATCGGGGGATAAAATTTTTGTCCCCCGCCCATGCTAGCCGGGCTGGGTTAGGGTTGCTCATCTAATCCCTTGCTTTAAACATAATGACATTGCATTTGACGTACAGGGGGATATAGTGTTGTACATACATTCTGCCGTTCCAAAAAATTTTTTTAGGAGCTTGGATAACTGTGACGGTACTAGTATAAAATACGGCGTACTACATGTTGTAAAGAACGTCTCGGACAAGGAGAGAGTATAATTATGGTTGAACTTCACTTAAGGTAAGTTCGTTTAACCATTTAATTGACTGTCAGTCGCAAGCTCAAATTGTTGCGAGCTGACGGATCGTTACTTAAGTGATATATGAGAAAATATGCCGTTTTGGGCAATATTGGAGTGTATAAAAGAAAGTAAAAAAAATATATTGTGATTGGAGGTGTTTCGTACCAAAGGCACGTGTAATTTTTTCCTTTTTTGGATAGCAACTTGACTAAACATGGACTAAATATCAAATTGCTTTTATTACAAGTAATATTCAACCTTATTTCGTTAGACTAAGGTTTATCTGTAAATACATTTTGAATAAAAATAGCTGCGATAGTGTTGTGACTACGCCGATATTAAAGTTTTCGATAAAATTTTATCACAGTCCTGTTCATTCACTAACATATTAATGAAAATTTGCAAATACTGGATGTCTATGTAAATATATGAAATTATAGGGTGATACCCTTTTTTTTTTTTTTTTTGCGGATGGAAAATCATCTAATGACGCCTTTCGCTGTGGGTGGAGCGGAAGGAGTGTCAGACTTTACTGACTAAAACCATCCGTGTTCCTTCAGTGCCCTTACGTTCCGGAGCCGCGGTATCTCTTTCGAACAGCCCGCGGCCCCAGTATTGCAACTCATTGCTAAGCCATCAATTTGCTGATAATAAAAACTTTATTGTTTAATGTGAGGAAGGTTAATATGCAATATCGAGGAAAAATAAGATTATAACAACGTGAATGTCTTTGAAAAAATAATTTACCTACTTACCATTTTTAACCGACTTCAAAAAAAGGAGGAGGTACTCAATTCAACTGTTTTTTTATGTGTGTTACCTCAGAACTTTTTTCTAGGTGAATCGATTTTGATGATTCTATTTTTATTTGAAAGCTGGTGCTTATAATTTATACATACATACATACATATAATCACGCCTCTTTCCCGTAGGACCACTTCTTTCCACTTGCTACGATCCTTACATACTTGTTTTGCTTCGTCCACTTTCATTATTCCCTTCATACATGCTCTTCGGTTTAGGGTACTCTTGACCTGGCCTTTTTTCAAGACGTCCCTGATTTGGTCTAGAAACGTCCGCCTAGGTCTACCCCTTCCAACACTTTCGTTCACACTCGCCTTATACACTTTTTTCGTCAATCGTTCTTCATTCATTCTCTCGACATGGCAAAACCATCTCAGCATACCTTTCTCAATTTTTGTCACTACATCTTCTTTCAGACCACAACGTTTCCTTATCTCACTATTTCTTATCCTGTCACTCAATTTAACTCCTATCATACTTCTTAACGCTCTCATCTCAACTGCATTTATTCTGCTTTCATGTTTCGTCTGTCATACCCAACTTTCACTTCCGTACATGAGTGTCGGAACCAACACCCCCTCATGCACAGCCAAACGAGCCTTGTTAGACACCTTCCGACTGCTCATAAAGGAGTGCAAAGCTCCATTCACTCTCACACTTTCCATCTCTTATAAACTTTGAACCCAGATACACAAACTCCTTCACCTGTTCAATTTGTTCATCTCCAATCACGATATTGCAGTCTGTCACTGCCTCATCTCTTTCAAACACCATCACTTTCGTCTTCTTTACATTCTTCTTCATTCCTTTCTAACAAAAGCTCCACCATAGCAGTTACCATCTCCTGCAACTCCTCGGCCGTAGACGCAAGTAATACTTGGTCATCAGCATAGAGAAAACATTTGACGAGTAACTCATTCATTCTCAACCCACTTTCATTCTCTTTTAAATCTGTCAAGCAATTGTCCATGAACAGATTAAACAGCCACGGTGACGCTACACATCCCTGTCTAACACCTTTTTCGATATTAAACCATTCAGTGTATGCCCCGTTTATCCTTACACAAGCACTAGAATCCCTATAAAGAGATTGCAATGCTCGTATGAGAATACTGCTCACACCGTTCATGGACAGTGCTGACCACAATTCATTCCTCATTACTCTATCATAGGCCTTTTCTAGATCCACGAATGCGCAATAGACCTTCTTGTTTTTAGACAAAAACTTTTCGGCTATGCAACGCAAGGAAAAGACCTGATCCATACATCCCATTCCCTTTCTAAATCCCGGTTGTGCATCCCATACTTTTTCGTCTGTTTCATTCACAACCCTTTCAATCAACACTTTCGCATACAATTTACCGATGACGCTGGGAAGGCTTATACCGCGGTAATTTATGCAGTCCTGCCGTGACTCTTTTCCCTTATACAATGGCACGATTACGGCTTTGCACCAGTCTCCCGGTACTTGCCCATTTCGCCAGAACAAATTGAAAAGGCAGTACAGTGGTGTGTAGTGGTGGTAACCATTTGAAGATGAAGAACCATTCTATACGTGGTAGCTATTAGGTATGTTTGATTTGGTTTAGTTTTGTCACAAAATGTACCGAAAAACAGCATAATTTTGCCCGATTTGCAAACGCACCCTTAAAATTAAATATTATTACTTGTTTGTAGTTCGCTAAATAAATTTAAAAAAAAATTAAGTGCCTACCGCCACCCATGAATAACTGCAACACCAGAGGTTACAATTGCGTTGCTGGCCTTTTAAAAAGTAATAGCTTCTTTTCTTTCTTCTCTATTTGTTCCATAGCAAGAGCCGCACCCACGCTCTTACCGGTTCTGCTGCCAATTAGTAGTGCTTCCTTGGTGTGTTCCGGACTGAAGGGGACTGAAAGTCTGTATAATTTTAGACTGTGAGAATTTCTATCTTAGTCCTTAACGGTTACAACGCATCTGCAGTCTTTTTTTTTTAAGTTGGCTGCAGGCACAGGTGTGCTGCAGTGGCCACTTATAGATCTTCAGCTCTACTCTACTAGAGTAGAGTACTCTACTACTCTAGTAGAGCTGAAGATCCATTTCAAATTTTTATTCTATTCCACTATTTATTCTATTCCATTATTTTTATATATGCATTTTATTCTATTCCATCTTAGTCCGCAGGGGTGACAACGCATCTGCATTTTAATTCTTAATCGAGAACAGATGTAGATGTCTATGTGCCACAGCGTCCACTTACCATCAGGTGGACTGTGTGCGCATTTGTCACCCTTATTCTATAAAAAGTATTACACTACCAGAATCCATTCTTGCAACCTTCACACGTCTGAGAATGTTTTTTTTGTCACCCTTATAGTTATTTACGTAGACGTTTAGATGTGTTTTATCATACAATATCCGTCATACTTTTTGGTCAAGTTTGACTTGAAATTGTCAATAATTTTTAGTGCCAAGTTAAATACGCTTATTCTATTCCGAGATTATAATATTTATAACGTAAAAATGATACATACGAAATAATTAACATTAAAAAAAAGTAAAAACTGACTAATAAAGCCAATTGCATGCAACGACATCTTGCATATTCTACCAAGTTATCACTACATTTTTTTTATAGTACAGGGTAACAAACGAGCACACAGTCCACTTGATGGTAAGTGGATGCTGTGGCCCATAGACATCTACATTTATCCTCGATTAAGAATCTAAATGCAGATCCGTTGTCACCCCTGATGACTAAGATGGAATGCCTCGTTTCCAGTAAAAAGGGTCTCCGGTTCTCTACACTGACCATACGAAACACAGCAGCATTAAGCTGCTATTTTACGCTGGTATTCTGTGAGACATCTAGTGGGGGGCCGACCTACGCTTCGCTTACCGGTATCTACGAGGCTGCCACTCGAGAACCTTTCTTCTCCATCGGTTGTCAGTTCTTCGATTTATATGGATATTAATGCACTCTTCTTATGTAGCAATAATGTAAGCCATAACGCTAATGAAATAATTACAAGTGGTAAAATTAAAATTTTTGTACAACCGACTTCAATATAAATTATTAAGGATAACTCAAAAACTACTGGTCAGACCTTCATCAAATTTATATGGGACCGCATGAGAAGCACCAGCTTTCAAATAAAAAAAGAGTCATCGAAATCGGTTCACTTAAGAAAAAAAAAGTTATGAGGTAACACAAAAACATACAGTCGAATTGATTACCTCCTCCTTTTTGAAGTTGGTTAAAAAAGTGAGCCATGAGCCCCTATTACCATTACCATTCTGGCACATCAAAATTCCACTGCTGAATATAGTGACCCACATATAGTGACATCTACATCTATCCTCAATAAAGAATCAAAATGCATTCGTTGCCACCTGTAAGATGGAATGCCTCTTTTCCAGTAAAAAGGGTCTCCGGTTCTCTACACTCACCATACGAAACACAGCACTGTTAAGTTGCTATTTTATGCTGGTATTCTGTGAGAGCGTGGTCCTTCCCCGGTCGAGCCGACCCATTCGCGCTACAACTATACTACTAATATAGCTGCACAGTACAGTGCAATCATAGTACTTGCTTGGTGTGTTCCGGACTGAAGGGTATTATATATGATAGGGAAAGCTAGTGTAATTTTAGGCTATGAGGATTTATATCTTGGTCTTTAACGGTGACAACGCTTCTGTAGCCCTTTTTGTTTGAAGTTGGCGGCAGGCACAGGTGTGCTGCAGTGGCCACTTATAGATCTTCAGCTCTACTTCAACTTTTTACTGGAAACTGGGCATTCCATCTTAGTCCGCAGGGGTGACAACGCATCTGCATTTTAATTCTTAATTGAGGATAGTTGTAGATGTCTATGGGCCACAGCAACCACTTACCATCAGGTGGACTGTGTGCTCGCTTGTCACCCTTATCCTATAAAAAAAAATCTCACTAAACAGCCATTGTTGTAATGGCGCCGTTGCGGTGACGGCGCGGTGTCCGCTGGTGAGCTATTAGGGCATCGTGCGGTGAAATTGCATCGATTAATCGTACGTTCGATAGCCAATTTGGACGACGCACCTACGCATCAATTAAGACAAGAATAATACAACTAGATGCGAAAACAAAGTGCTTCGCTTACTGTTCTTTTACATTAAATGATAATACAATAGTAGTAAACCTTTTTCCTATCTCCTATTTTGCTACCGCCAAAACGCCCTTTTTCTACGCCAAGATCAATGGACAGACAAAATAAAACAAAACGTAATTCATATTTATATATTTATTGTTACATGCGTATGGTAGCTCACAGCAACTACGATCCTAATGGAAGATTTAACGTACAACATGGAGTCCGCATTGCATTTGCAAATAAAGGCATATTATTTTAATATTTACGATAAACTTACAAAAATATACTTAAAAGGTTTAACTATCGAATAGGACTCTTAACTATGGCTGCCAACTATTCTGGATTCTGCGGACAGTCCAGTTATAGCAACTATAATTTCATAAATTACATACATTAACAAAAAATTCACTCGTGCGAGACTTTTTTATACTTGGTCAATAATTACAAATAATGGGTACACTTATGGAACGTACAGAACATAGGTAATTTAAAAAAATCATTTAAAAATTGAAATTATATAGATAGCAGACAATCGTTTTTGGGCCCACTAGAAACTTTAACGTAACTTAATTTTATTACACATAAAAAAGATACCAATTTATTATAGTAAACGGCCTAAAGATTTTATGAAAATGTAACCGGAATCATAAAATCTGAAAAAAAAAAGTTCTTTTGATATTCGTGAATTGGCTAATGTAATATGAAAAAAATGCGTATAAAGAAGAACGAACTACTAAAAATTTCCATCAACCTTAAAGTACCTATAAATGCTTAATGTACCTACAACTTTCTTTCATACTATTAATTATTGACCAGAGCACTATTTTAACTTATAATACCGGTGAAAACTACTAGACAATCGCTTTTAGGTTATTGTGATATTCATATTTTAATTGTTAATTTCTCAGTATTCCCGTTACATACGGTAAAACTAATTCTACTATTGTAATCTATTGGTTATAAGGAATAAATCGACATGTGTTTCATTAAGTTACGCCTGGTTACGGTGGTGGGCCCATTCTCAATACAAAAAGAAATTGTCCCATTTAATAAAAAATCTCATAGTCCATTCCGGTGTTTCATTTTTTACCTTTTTTACAAAACTCGGTTCACAAGTAGAATGATAATACGTGAATAGTTTATCTGTGTTTAAATCTCTTTTTGGATACATTATGAACATTCAAAACCTTTTTAAATATCTATAAAATTATAAGACCATAATTCCAGAAGTCTCAAACTTTAGCCTTAAATACGACCGATGTAGGTGGTTGGCAAGAAACTCCAAAAAAAATCTACTTTTTTTTTGGGAGTTTCTTGTTTGTTTCCTTCGGTAACACCTAGGTATATGAGATTCGTCACATGCAATTCTTTACTGGGGTATTAATTTACTAAATAATTTCCAGATCCGAAAACTTTTTGTTGTATCGGAATATACTGCCTTCAATTGTTTTTCGACTCCAGAATAAAGTAGCCGTTAATAAACAACTGCACAACCGCCTTCCAAGTTTATTCCTTATTGACATTTGAAATTTGAGTCTTATGCAGCCAATAATAAAACAGCAAATGCAGCACGGACTTGCTTGAATACACAGTAATTACATACTACAATGCGATTACAAATCAACAATCATTCTTTACTATTTAACCACAAGGCCCAAGAGAAATCTTAAGGAAACATTGGTGGTAAAAACGTTGGCACTCCAGAAGGAAAATTCGAGGATCGGTGGGCGATACATCTCGGGCCAAAATTGTGGGTACATTACATTATTTATTTTTCATTATTATTAATTCACAATTTGATATTTTACTTTACAATTATATTTTAATGTTATCTCCCAGCCAGACTACATTAAATAACTAGTTTAGTAACGACTCTATGACATTTATTCGAGGATATCAACATTTTCAGTTGTTACAAATTGCATTGAAAAATAACACTTAAACATTACCTAATTCTATATTACAATTCTCAAACACCAACAGATCATTCGGCACCTATTCTATATATATACTGTGATAAATGGTTTTACATATACAAATAAATAATGTGTCGCTATAAAACATTTATTGGATTTTCTAGCACTATATAATTTTTATTTAACTATCAAATAATAATTGTTCATGTTATCTATAATAAATAATATTATTTTTAACAACAGCACAACGTCATATGATTCGTCATTTATATTTCTTGTAGACATCACATATAAGCTACATACGATATACGCAAAATTTCGCGTACGAAATTATGGGGCGTGCAATGAACGCAAGCTCCCTGTTAAATGCTATAAGAGAATGAAGTTTGTTGCCCAGCAGATAAGAGTAAAAATCGAATAACAACGTCACTATTCAAAAAGTACACAACAGTAAACGAAATTACCCTGTTTAGAAGACATTGTATATTTTAAAAATTTTGTCCTCAGCCTTTTTCAATGATATCATATGTTTTCATATTTTTTTTTACATTTTGACGTGTAAAGTTAATCCACGAGCATAACTAGAAATTATTTTAATTGATAAATAAATAAATAGTTCAATGTATTTATTTATCTTGTTCTTTACTGTAGTCTTTTGCCTCATTTTTATCTATGAGATTTATTAAGTTTAAAAACTTTTAATTTCTTTATTAGTAGTAAAATGCTTAGGGGTATCTTTACTCGCCAAAACGTAACACTAATTTGCTAAGGGTTCTATGAGATACAGGGTTTCGGACGTAATTGCAGGGAAATTATAAAATCTACATACCACCGGAAGTTTATTTTGGGAACTTGTGATGAGTCTATTAAAATCTTAAGACTAACAATGGTAATGTACAATACGATTAATTAAAATATATCAAGTCGATTCCGACAGTCCAATCATAATACATCGCTTTTATAACAACGAAATAAAACATTTATAAACTATAATAAATCTTAAATTAAATAAAGCTGTATTTCATATTAATTAAAGAATTCGAGAACAGAATACAAATGCAAGAAAAGATCGAAGTGTCAAGGAATCATTAAGAAGTAACTAGTCTCATTGTAATTTAAAAGTAACCACTTACAATTACATTTCTTTAAGTATTTTCTTATCTTAGGTTAATCGAAAATTCAAATTGATTCAATTACAGTTTATTTTATTCCTGTAAATTCTAAAATATTCTTTTGTATACGTTTTTCTGGTCAAACTTGTAAATTGCCAGAATAAGAGACATTGGTTTTTTGAGTGTGAGCACATGGATACTTTCAAATTGAATAAAAACAAAGACAAAACGAATATTATATTTTTTTGTATATCACTAGTTTGTTACACATTTCTTTTCTACATATTACATGCGAATTTTAAACGTTGATTAGGTGGCGTTTTATTATTACCTTTAGCATGCCTTGTAGAGTGAATATGTATGTTCAAGTCCTCTCGTGTCATAACAGATAATCAATTGTCATTATATTTGTTGTGTGGTGGCGTCGCAAGAGAATCCATTACTCCATTACATCTAGTGGCTGTTTTAAGAAGCGTCAAGGGCCAAAGGCCGATTTAGGTGATTTGTTTTTGGCGTGGTAGAGCCATGCTATATTATAGTTGTAGGACGAATAGGTCGGTTCGACCGCGGAAGAACAACGCTCACAGGATGTCAGCGTAAAATAGCAGCTTAACGGTGCTGTGTTTCGTACAGCGAGTGTAGAGAACCGGAGGCCTTTTTAATGGAAACAAGGCATTCAATCTTAGTCCTCAGAGGTGACAATGCATCTGCATTTTGATTCTTAATCGAGAATAGAGAGACAGATAGATGTAGATTTCTATGGACCACAGCATCCATTTACCATCAGGTGGACTGTGTGTTCGTTTGTCACCCTTATTCTAAAAAAATATATATAGCGTGAAGTGCGTCAAGAGACATTACCAAACTTTTGAGTCTTGGGTCATTATCTACTTGACCACGCAGTATCCATCACCACTCGTGTATTACAGGGTAAATTAGTACCTAGGGATACTAAAATGGAATAGCAACAATATTGAGTAATTTTAATCAACTTTGATATCCTTTAACGCCCAGATTGCAATATACAGAATATAGACAGGAACAACTATTCGAGCCGTCCATTTAGTAATGGCGATTGATAATTTTAGCATATATCTCACCAAAGTTTTCCAATAGAAGATCAAATCGTTACTGGACTATCGTTAAATCTTTACTGGAAAATCCTGTCAGTAACTTATTCTAGAAATAATTTTGACAAAATACGACTAAAAGTATACACGTGCAAACACTCTTAACCTATCGTTTGATCAAAAATGTTATATTATCAATACCAATTAATTAATTAATCTTAAAGATACTCTAGGACACGGCACAGCCTGTCATTAACTATCAGAATATTCTAGAAATGTGGCGCCTCAGTGCTATTCCGTCGGTATTTCTCCGTGCAGCCAGTTTATAGCTCTAATTTTGCATTCCAAAATCTAAGTGCTATGTAAAGTGCTTTTTTGGCGTATTTTTGCGATTTTCGATAAGTTTTTTTAATTCTTTTATTAAAGGGTTGGTTGCTTCTAATTTTGAATTGGCCTCAAAATTAAACAGGTTACAGCGGACGTCTTCGAAAGTAACTTTTCACGTGGCTCTATCCTTTCGTAAAATTTTAATTTCGTATTTCAAAGTTTAAAATATCTTTTAATTTATGATTGAACATTTCGTATTTTTCTAAAGTATGTCACGTCGAATTTTTTTAGTAGGCTTTTTTCTTTATAGCAATTAAACAAAAGGCAAATGAATAGTCTGCCGACTGTACTGACTAAATAGATCAATTCATTTAGATGTAGCCAATAACTTGTAAAAGTATAATATTTTTGAAAGTAGAGAATTCTCAGCGTTGCTCGAGAGCTTCAATGTCAATGAAATACCGTCTTTATTCCAGTCAAATAGAGTTGAAAATAGTATACAACAGGATAACTTGTTTTACCGTAAAAGTAAATAATCCCTTGCATAACAGTTATTAACTTTATTAGAATTGAATAAGGGCGATTTTTGATGATTTTCCGCTTAATTCGTGCTTACCCTTTATATATACGAAGTCTATGCACACATCTAATTTGTATGTGTGGTAGAACTAACACAACAGTAATTAATGTATACTTGGAGGGAGTGAGCCTGGTAGGTGACGAAAGTCGGACAATTTTAGGTTGAACGCTGGACAATTTTGGCGAGGCTCGTTTATACGCATATCCACGATTGTGCACTACACCCTCGTATGATGATTATCTAAATCACTGACAACTGAATAAAAATGAACCAATCAGGTAGTGAGATTAGTGTCGGCAACCCCGGGCTTCACCTCATGCCCCGCGCAGATCTAATAATAATAATAATACTTAATAATTTCCTCTAAACCGAATTTCGGACACGCCGGCCAGTCTCAATGAAGACTAGCCAACTGCGCAGGACAGGATTATAGTGCCCAAGTGTATGCGCAAGCACAGGTGCACTCTCTATTCCCTCACTCTCATAGTCCGAATCCGATGGGACGGTAATCCGACACGATCAGAGAGATCAGGCGCAGGATCAAAGGCTTTACGTGCTTTCCGAGAACCACCGAAAACTTCATGACTCGGAGCAACTACTGCGAATTTCTTGACAGAAAACCCAATAACTGATTCTGGCCTTACACGGGATTCGAACTCGGGACCTCATGATCAGCAATCGCGTTTACGACCTAATAACGAATGTTTGACGCATGTAAATGCACTCATAAACCGTTGTGCTTGTTATAGCCTTTTTAGAGACTAATTTCTTAACAGGGAGACGATTGTTTTCATCTTATAATTGTATTCAATTTTATTACGATGGATCATTATGCTCCGTACAAACTTACGCAACGTAACATGCAATGTAACATGAAATGAAAGAATTTGCCGTCCACATAAGTGTAATGTATCATGCAATGTGTTAAAAAATTATTTCTCATAAATTATTCAGTATAGGGATCTAACTTTTATAAAAAATATCGATAAACAATATATCGATAAAATTATCCGAGGATAGACATTTACAGCACTATTATAATTCGCCTATGTTGTCAGCACTGTTTGTCAAATATTAAATGTCATGTCTTGATGTTGGTAGAGTAGCTTGGCGCAATGTCATACATTTACTTTTTCTTAGGAAGTCCCGCCTCTTAAACGTAGTGATTATATTCTCTTTGATGACAGCATGTTTGTTGTACCTTAGAGATCCTGCTAAATACCACGAAGATTCAGAGGAGGAGAACACACTTAGTAACAAATTTTCACAGTTTGAACGCCTTGCGCGCGCGAATTTTGCATTTCATGCGCTCGCTATGAGCATTACAAGTCACCGCGGAGCGCTCCGTGATTTGTCGGTTTTTCAAACGAACACAAAGGGACAGGCAGTGTGCTCGGAGCGCCAGTGTGGACGGGTGGAGTTGAGACAGTCATTAATTCTGCACCAGCTCTCTGTCTGTACAACTCTGTACGCCACCAAAGTCGAGGTCTTCGGCGTTTTTTTAAAACTTCAGACCTCAGTCACCAATGGGTCGTCACACTCCATTTTCTTGGCGTGTTCTCAGATTGACGCTATGTTCGCGCGCACGCCGCGAACAAATGCGAGTAGGTACATGTTCGGTTCGTGTGCGCGCTGCGTCCACACTGATGAAATGCTCCCTTCATGTTACATTGCATGTTACGTTAGGTGAGTAATTTGCATTAGCATATCCTACTATTATATCTAAAAAAAACTAGACAGCGATTTATGCCATGTTGCAATGTTAACTTGAATCTATGTGTCATCGATTTTTTTTTAATCTTAGCATTTTTCTTAATGAATTTTTTGACAACCTCGGGATATTAGATTGTTTAACGTCACCTCAACATTTTACAGAAACATAGGTTATTTAACATGGCTTGTGGTGGCGTGGTAGGAGAATCCATCCGCGGCCTCTCCTATAGAATTGATTAAGGGAGATATATCAGGATTGTTAGTGTAGTGGCGAAGTTTTACTACTACGGCTGACGTCTTCCACCAAGTTTAGTTGGAAAATGGACTTTAAAATGTACTCTATACGAGATAGACTAGACTATGGGTAAACGATTAGTTAATGTTGGCAACACTGATAACGTGCTGCCCTGTTACGACTAGGGCTAGGATACAACCAACGTATCATCTGCGTTCAAAATATGATAAAATCAGTTCCTGATTTTAATATGCCGTAAAAATAACTTTAGACTGGTCTGAAAATACTATTTTTGTCTGAAAAGCTGGCAACCCTAGTTCCGATGTGTTAAAAACACGGGGAACAGACACATTAAATGAAACATACTTGAAACGTTAATTTACTTAAATGAACCTTTTTTTTCTAAGTGTGCGTAATTATGTTATAAAATTAAAATATTTTTATTCAGTAAGTAACAAATCATTGCAGCTTTTATGGACCTTCAACTTTTACTATATATGGGAATAGTGATGTACGTACGTCAATTGTCGATAATGAATATAATACAAAATCTTTTAAGATATTAATGTACTCGTATATAACTAAGGAAACTATATTTACATCAATAAAATACTTTTCACTGTTTAAGTCCTGAATTACTTTTAAATAATTAAAACATATTTTACTACTACGAAATAAAACAGAATAATATCTTTAGAATTTAGAAATAATTAACAAATATTTCAGTGTAAAGCGTTAAATTTGTTTTCAAGTTATAAAATAATAAATAAGATTCGGTGGTACATATACAATAGAGTATTAAAAGCCTCATCAGCAAAAGACTACAACGTCTAAACTGTGGTTTGATCCCAAAATCAAATTCGCACTAGAAGGCTACAAGTAAATAAATAAAAATTGCACATTGACTATGGAAAGTTTAAATTCAGTACCTTATCGATAACTTTTCCAGCGTCACAAACGTCACTATAATTTTTCCATTAACTTGTAAGTATTAATTAGGGGAAAAATATTTTTTTTTAACTTTATATGTTAACTACAGTGCCCAACTAGTGTGAACAAGTTCTGGAATATAGACAAAAGTAATTGGCATGGGTCAATACTTTATACAATACAGTTTTATTAGTTCTAATTTCTAACACGAAATCAGTTAATATTTTCATATATTGTAATTTACATATACAATTTTAACTGTTTAAAAAAAAGTAATGCGAATCTGGTATAATCGAAGACTTCGGGAGCCCAAGCCCTTGTATTCACACAAAATTATTCCACAATACAAAGCTGAAACATCCAACGCGTACAGTTTTTGGAGGTGAACTGTAAAAGAGACGTCCAAGGCGACGTCGAATCGACGAAACACCGACTACCCTCACCACATCCCTTGCTCGTTGAATTCAAAAAAACTCGTGCACCTTACGAAATACCGAGAGCAGCGTTCATTTCTTCGCCTTTAGCGTGACGTAGGCTGGCTCAGGCGGGAGCTGCGCGCCGGCCTGCGGATTTTGGGGGTAGTGGGGGAATGGAGGGTTCGGGTACTGAGGGTTCGGGTGGTACGGTAGATTCTGGGGGTTTTGGGGATTTGGTGGGTGTTGGGGGTTCGTGAGTTGGGGGTTTGGGGGTAGTTGGGGGTGGGGGAGCGCGGGTAAGGGCAGCGGCGCGCGCAGCAGCAGCGGCAGCGCGCGCCGCTCCTTGCTGACCGCCGCGTAGATCGGCGGCGGCTGCACCGTGGCCGCGTCTCATGTCTGCAACGCCGTGTTGATCTCGCGGTGGATCGTCGTCTGAGGGAAAGTAGTGCAATTATAATGCCTCGTCATCACCCAGGGGTCGAAATCCGACCGTAATAGCTATATTAGTTGTAGCACGTATGGGTCGGCTCGACCGGGGTAGGACCACCCTCTCACTGTGTTTCGTATGGTGGATGTAGAGAACCGGAGACCCTTTTTAATGGAAATGATGTATTCCATCTCAGTCCTCAGGGGTGACAACGCATCTGCATTTTGATTCTTAATCGAGGATAAATGTTGATGTCTATGGGCCACAACATTCACCAATCATCAGGTGGACTGTGTGCTCGTTTGTCACCCTCACTCTATATATAAAAAATATGTTTGTATATTAAGCGAGCTGTTCACTTTCAACTGCACATTAATATATAAAACATAGAATATTTAATATATAAAATATACAGGGTTATTTTGCAATAAGCGGCCAATTTTGCAGAGATTCAGAATAAATAATATAGGCAAATGGTAAAGAAAAATTAATTAAAAAAAAAACTCAAACATTCTGTCCTTTTTATATTTTAAATTCAAAATGCGTAGTAATGCATTGTTTTAACTGATTTTACTGCGCACGCATACATTCGTAAGGGTCGATCGGTAGGCAGAAACGTTGTTTCCCATATATCACTTTCAATTTGGGATAATTTCAAATAAAAGTAGAAGCCTTATTTACTCGTATTTTCAATAACTGCAATAACGGTATATCATTATTTATATATTTGAACTTAAGTTTAAAAACTGGCTACTCTTTGAAAAATAACCCTGTATAATAAACGCTTTTTTGCAATGACATACCCTCCACAGATTATTAAAAAAGAAACATTAAAAATCACAAACTTACAGCTCATTCTATCAATCTGTCAGTAATCATTTTTTGGCAATATTTTAAAATTCTTTGGCGATAATCTTTACTCCGTTTTAAAACGTATATATACTCTTTGGTCTGTGCGAATGTTTGACCACAGACTGTGTTTGAGGCGTTAATGAAAGTCTATGGTTTTACATTTTCACTATGAACGTAAACAAACGACAGATTAATAGGTTTTTTTTTATTTCATTGTAACTCATATTATACATAAATTTTAGCTTTCTGCACTTCTTCACCATATAAACTTTAACTATGCGAATTCTCACACTCCTTTGCGCGCTCAATATGCTTAAAAAGAGGTACAGTATTTTCTCTTCACGTATTAATAGGTACACATACATATATATCACAAGGTTTTAGTGATTCTTTTCTGCCTAAGAGTCTAAGAAGGTATCACCCTTTTTTCTATTTAGACAAGAGTCAAACTAAATTTTTAGAGTGCAAACGCATCTGTGGCTTTCATTTGTTTAAATTTAGTTACAGGAGCAGATTGGTTACAGTAGCCACTTACCATCGAGAAAAGTAACTTGTTTCCCACTCTTAATATTATTAAAAAAAAAAACTGTCAGTCGTAGGACTGCACGTCAGAAGTGGAAACTTCTTAGCTTCACAAACTTGTAAACATTATTTCGGGTTGTTAAGAAATATTTTTTTGGAAGTATTTTTTATTAGAAACTAGCTGGCAGCTACGCGCCGGGTCGTTGCTGCCGCAGAAGAAATAATTGTGGAAATATCTTTTT
Source organism: Parnassius orleans (assembly GCA_029286625.1). Classification (NCBI taxonomy): domain Eukaryota; kingdom Metazoa; phylum Arthropoda; class Insecta; order Lepidoptera; family Papilionidae; genus Parnassius; species Parnassius orleans. The sequence continues at coordinate 4,149,403 of JAGSMP010000058.1, forward strand.
AAATTTGGAATAGTTCTATTGTTTAATTAGGAATAGTAATACTTTCATGGAAATTGAGTGATATATAACTTTCAAATAAATTTCTCGACACGACACACGCGCCACCGGCTGTAAGTTAATTGTACTATACCCGTAACCTTCGCGCAAGTGCAAGCAATAAGTTGACAAAGTTTTACCGCAATCTGATGAACGGTATGGCAGCGCATAAAATACGAACAAACAAACATTAATTTTTATATATTAGATTTGATTATTTTTATCAACGTATTAATTAGTAATAACATTTTCATTTAGTGCGCTGTTTTACATGAAAACTAATGAGTATTATATATATTATACGGATGAGTCGCTCGCGTCCGTAGGCTTCGACCACCTAACCCTAGGCCCACCCTACACGTGTCCCCGGTGGTGCTAAACGAGCGACAAAGCCGAAAGGATAGACTCGGCTCCTCGCCGTATGGTAGCGGCGTAAAATCTACCACCTTTAGATCGCACCATGAGCCAACACATTAAAGGAATGGCCCGAGTTCCCGGCGCCTTTAATGGGGCAGGTGCGAAGAATCTCCGGGAGTAAAACCGGCGACGAGGTTCGCCACCCGTCACGTTCTGTCTCCCGGAGGGCGAAAAGTGATTGCGGAGGCCCGTCTGGCTACGCTGAATGTATGTGGAGCAATGAATGATAAGATGGATGAAATATGAAATGATGAATGATAGAGGAATATATGTGTTATGTAAATGAGACGAATGAAAGGGAAAGGATGCCACTGCACATGGCATGTATACCGCTTACTGGTCTGGTGTAGACGAGACCGAGCGGGCATGCCAGGAAGTCGGTGTCATCCTTTCAGAAAGAATGGGTCAATGTGTGAAAGAGTATGAATGTGTAAGCCAAGGCTGCTATGGCTACGAATGAAAGTGGGCTTAAAGAAGTTGTTTGTGCTAGGGTGTACGCCCCAGACATGTCTAAGCCCACTTATATCCGAGAGCAGTTTTGGGACATGGTAAGGATGGTGTTGATGAAATGTAAGGAAATGAAAATATTATTATGTTAGGAGATTTTAATGGAAGGGTTGGGGTGAAGAGGTCTGGTTATGAAAGGGTATTAGGAATGTTTGGCGATGAAAGTGTAAATGAGAATGGTGAAGACCTCCTCGCCGTATGTGAGGAAAAGAATCTTTTGTGACGAATACTTTCTTTAGCCATAAGAGGATTCACATGTATACATGGGAAAGAGGTGATGATAGAAGCATGATAGATTTCATAATTGTGGATGAAAGAATGCGGAGCGCAGTGGTAGATACAAGAGTTTACCGGGGTCCAACGTAGGACGGATCATTACTTGGTCTTATGCCGAATTAATGGTCTATTCAGGCGTTGGCGGCATCGGACATCTGTGTCTACCACTGCGTTAAAGCGTATAAGAACAGAGGTTACAAGATGAAGGTGTGAAAGAGAAGTATAAATGTAGACTGAGGGAGAATATAAATGGTTTGAATGAAATATGTATGAATGATTTAGACCTGAAGACTGTATGGAATAATGTTAAGAAAGTTTTGGTGGATGCAGCCACCGAAGTATGTGGTAAGTAAGAGAACGAATGAAAGGAAAAATAATATGTTGTGGTGGAATGATGAGATTCGGATGGAAGTTGAAGCAAAGAAGAGAGCATGGCTAGATTTACTGGCAACCAAAGCTGGTAATTCTGGCGGTATGAATGATGAGATTGAAAGAAAAAGGCAGACTTTAGACTTATAAATAGAGAAGAGAGTAAAAGAAGTTGTTGAAAGGAAAAGCAAGCAAGAACGGATAAGAATGATAGAAGGATATCTGATAACTTCCAGGCAAATATTAAAATGTTCTGGAAACTCGTAAGAACTGCTAGGGAAATTCAAAACAGCCTAGAATGAATGCTATACGAGACGAGAATGGCTGTATGCTGAATGATGAAGTTTCAATTTAAAGAGATGGAAGGAATACTTTGAAAGCGTGTTTATGAGTGAAGGGTCGTCTGAATTAAGTGAAAAGAAATTCCGAAAGAAGTGGAGAGAGGTAGGAGATAAGTGTAGATGAAATAATGAAAGCAATGAAAAGCATGAAAGCAGGTAAGGCAGCCGGATATGATAGAGTATCACCGAAATGCTAAGGGCTGGAGAGGGAGGGCAGGCCTGCTGTACACCTTGTTTAATTTATGTTGGGAACTGAAGCGGGTACCGGAAGACTGGTGCAAAGCCGTTATAGTCCCAATATATAAAGGAAAAGGGTCACAGCAGGACTGTAAAACTACTGTAGATCAGCTTGCTTAGCATTGTGGGTAAACTGTATGCTAAGGTGTTAATTGAAAGAGTTATGGAAGAAACTGATGGAAAATTTGGGATGTGCAAGCTGGATTTAGAAAGGAATGGGGTGTACGGATCAAGTATTTTCCATGCGCATGATTGTGGAGAATTTTTGGCCAAAACCAGAAAGTTTTTGTGCTTTTATGGACTTGGAAAAGGCTTATGACAGAGTGGACAGGAATGTGTTATGGCAAACACTTAACTCATTTGGTTTGAGCGCTGGTTTGATACAGGCATTGAAGTCTCTTTATAGGGACTCTAGTGCTTGTGTCAGGATCAACGGGTCTACTCGGACTGGTTTGGCATCCAAAAAGGTGTCAGACAGGGCTGTGTAGCTTCCCCCTGGCTGTTTAACCTATTTATGGACAGTTGTTTGCAAACTTTGAAAGTTGAAGAATGTGGGTTGAGAATGGGTGAGTTAACCGTCAAATGCCTTTTGTACGCCGATGATCAAGTCATATTTGCATCGTCGGCGGCCGAGTTGCAATTGATGGTTACTTTAATGAACCGATCATTAAAAGAAAGAGGTATGAAAGTGAACGCAAGTAAGACGAAAGTGATGGTTTTTGAAAGAGAAGAAAGTAAAACGTTATGTGAAATAAGAATAGAAGGGGAGTTGATTGAGCAAGTGGATGAGTTTGTATATTTGGGATGTTTATTTAGCAGGGATGGTAGATATGATAAGGATATAGAACGACGGGTGAACACAAGAAATAGAGTGAATGGGGCTCTACACGCTATTGTGAAGAGTCAGAATGTGTCAAAAAAGGCACGTTTGGCAATTCACAATGCTGTGTTAGTCCCTACTTTAATGTATGGTAGTGAAAGTTGGGTCTGGCAGAAGAAGCATGAGAGTAGAATAAATGCTGTAGAAATGCGGTCATTAGGAGTATGCTAGGCTGAATCTGAATGACAGGGTGAGAAATAGTGTGATAAGAGAAAAGTGTGGTTTGCAAGATGACGTTGTGACCAGGATTAAGAAAGGAATGCTTCGGTGGTTTGGTCATGTAGAAAGAATGAACGAAGAAAGAGTGACAAAGCAAATTTATACTGCAGAAGTGAACGGAAGAGTCGGGAAGGGACGCCCTAGACGAAGGTTTATCGACCAAATTGGCGATATATTGAAAATGGGCCAGATTAGGAGTACCCTTAACCGACGAGCGTGTATGCGTAGATATATGGATGTAAAGGAGGCGAGAGAGGTGTGCCAGGATCGTGCCAAATGGAAGTCCGTAGTCTCTGCCTACCCTCTGGGTGACAGGCGTGAGTGTTTATGTATGTATGTATTATACAACCTGGAGGTAGCCGTGGTTAACTATGACATTGAGACATCGAACACCGCAGTCCCCCCACTACCCCTCCCCGTGACCATGGGTGCTGTAAAGTGCTCGAAACGTCGGAATATAAAATAAGTTAATATATACCGTAAAAACTAGTTTTATTTAAATGTGTAACGTTCACGTAAACATAAGCAATCATTAATACAAACAAATTTATAAATACATATCAATTTTATAAAATTTAATCAATTGGATTTTCAACATTACTTTCATCAATTTTATATATCTGAGCCTGACGGTCACGCGAGTTCAGTTCTTTTCCCACGAAGCAACATTACTTTCATCAATTTTATACATATCTGAGCCTGACGGTCACGCGAGTTCAGTGTTTTTTCCTTTGCTCTGTGTTTTTCCCCATCCCAGAAGTGCCCAACGTGCCTAAAGACATTTTCACTTCCAAAATGTAAAATGAACTTTATGTAATTGACAACTAGTTCTAGAATGAAACTAAAACTTGCTGACTCACCAGCTCTTCCAGTTGCCTCGCTAGTTGGTCGTTTAGCGCCTGTATCACTTGCCTCTGTCCATCCTGAGCGGCTAGAGCAAGCTCGAGCTGGCTCTGAGCTAATTTTGCTTCTGCGTCCTAAAGAATACAGTCGACGTTGAAATGTTACCGTAATTAAAAGTATGGTGTAAACTTAATTTGCGTAGATCGGGCCAAAATTAATAATTTAAAGCTGAAGGTAGCCCAGGTTAAATATGACATTAGAATGTCTAAAATCTCAGTGGCTCTCTCCACGACCATTGGACACGGAGGGAGCCACTGAGCTATTGAGATTTTAGACAAACTGCTGCAAAACTTTAGACATAAACTAAAAATGTGTTAAAATAAACGCGATAGTGAAAACGCCGTGTAGCGGCGGCCTAAGAGAACTCACTGCCCCATATTTCTCTATTCTGTTTCTGTCAAGCAATCTATTTCTGCCAAACGTGACGATTAACGCAAATTCTTTCTTTAATGGAAGACGCCCATCGACAACGGACTGATACAAGTCGCGGCACGTAAGTCTAGCGCTGAACGAAACGTGGAGGGGACGCGCACGAATTGAATTGTACGAATGCGACTGGAGAGACAATCAGCGCGTGCGAACGATACGCACGAGCCAACCAGCGTGACTTATAAGCAATGAGCCAATCAGCACGACTTATGCGCAATAACGGTCACCGCTAGACTTTCGTGCCGCTACTTATAAGGGCTAAGAAAGAAGTGTTAGAGATATGCTGCAGCTATATAATGATTTATTATTTATTTATTTATTTTATTATTTATTGCACCAATGATTTGTACAAAAGGCGAGCTTAATGCTATATGGCATTCTCTACCAGCTAACCTTGGGTAGAACAGAGAGTGAGTTTGGGCAGTTAGGTTGTTATGATCAATTTCAATTCAAATATATACATGCAAAACATACATAAAATATACACATATACATATATAAAATATATTTAATTGATACACATATATAAATAAATACACACATTTATACATATATATCTCAATAAATGTATATATAAATAACTATAAACATATAAAGTTGTATATATGGTTATATGGTCGAATAGGTCGGCTCAACCGGGGAAGGACCACACTCTCTCAGAATACCAGTGTAAAATAGCAGTTAAATACTGCTGTGTTTCGTATGGTGAGTGTAGAGAACCGGAGACCCTTTTTACTGCATACGAGGCATTCCATCTCAGTCCTCAGGGGTGACAACGCATCTGCATTTAGATTCTTAATCAAGTAAAAATGTAGATGTCTATGGGCCATAGTATCCACTTACCATCAGGTGGACTGGGTGTTCGTTCGTCACCTTTATTGTATAAAAAAAGTGAGGAGGCGATTGAGGCAAATCATCGACAACGGACTGACAAAGGCTAAATAACCGGCGAAGTGCGAGTAGGACCCGCGCATAAAGGGTTCCGTACCATCGTAATACACGTTTCTACTTTTTAATTTTTAATTTATTTTAATTTTTATTATTTTTTGTTATAGCGGCAAGAGAAATATACATTCTGTGAAAATTTCAACTGTCTACCTATTACGGATCATGAGATACCGCCCGCGGACGGACGGACGGGCGGAGGCCTAGTAATAGAGTCCCTTTGGATACCCTTTGGGTACGGAACCCTAAAAAGAAGCGAGCCAAGGGGGCGATTAAGCATAGTCATTTCTTCATTGAAATACATGCAACCTACCTGCTCACTCTTCTTCGATTTCGTAATCTGAGCCAACTCTTCGTTCTTCTGCGCTAGTTCCGCTTCCAGTTGGGCGACGCGTTGCCTGAGTTGTTCTACTTCATTCGCGTCACCGCCTGAAATTGAACAGGAAATTCTTATATATATATATATATATATGGCTATTTGTAAAGTAAACTAACCAAGATATTAAGTTTTATTACCAAATGTTTAAACATTGAATACACTATAATATAAGCTGTTGTATAGTTTGAGCACCTCATTGTTGTGAGCGTCTGTAGACCCCATGCATATACAATACTTTTGAAAAATTATGGAGGAAGTTTTGTTAAGCTTAATAAACAGAATAAATCTGTTTTAATATGTGGAGACTTTAATATCAATCTCCTAGAAGCTTCCTCCACCAATATTAAATTTAGATCATTGTTTAAATCATATGGTCTTTTTAATTTATTTTTAGAGCCAACGCGTATTACTGAATGTAGTTCAACATGTAAAGATAACATTTTACAAATGTTAAGCCGTTGCATAAATGTATAATTCAAAATTGAGTTCTGATCACTGTGGACAGTTAGTTTCGTTACCTTGTGTTCACAAAAAGCAAGTAGATGAGAAAATTGTGTTTGTTCCTGTAAATGCACGTCGCTTGGAGAAGTTTAGAAGTAACATAGTGAAGAAACTTCCATACGTCGTCATCATTATCGTACATAGTTCGTCTAGTGGTTGCAAGTGCGACTGTTGATCATGAGGTCGGGCCAAAAATCACTTAAATATTGCATTTTTCCGTCATAAAGTTTGAGGTGTTTTACGCCGGAGTCTTTAAAAGCACGATAAGTTGGTCATGCCCTGATCTCACTCCGATCGGGACGGATTACCGTCCCATCGTACTACAAGAGTGAGAGATTAGAGAATGCACCTGTGATCTATATATATTTCAATGAAGATGACACTGCGGGACTATTTTATCCCATTTAAAATCACCTCAGACCCAACTAGACATCTGGTGAGCGTAAGATAATAGTCAAGGAAAAGACTGTCGGCGGACAATGCTGAACGAAATTAACATGTCGTCAAAATGTTTATCTCTATTGTTCAAACATGCAATAATTATAAGCGTTTGTCAACAAGCCAAAAAAGGGCTGTTCACAAACTATTTAGAAGAATGAGGATTACAGACTAGGACTCCAATTAGTCAATAAACTGATTTAAGATAAATGAAAAACTTACCTTTGCCGGCGTAATGCCTCGCACGGGCCACCTCCTCTCTATACTGATGGAGCTGCCGCTTCCACTCGTCCACGTTGGCGGTGCTCTCTTGCAGGGCGGCGGTCAGCCGAAGGTTATTGCTCTTGAGGGTCGCGAGCTCCACCTCCCACTTCTTTGCGTTGGCAGAACTATGGGAAGACATATGGAATAATCACAATGGGGAGACATTTTTACGTGGTAGAACCACGCTGCATCTATAATATGATTGTAGCACGAATGGGCTCGACCGGGGAAGGACCACGCTCTCACTCTCATCAGCGTAAAACAGCAGCTTAATAGAATAGAATAGAATATTTTTTTATTCAATATAGATTACAAGTAATTTTTATGAAAGTCATTTTTTTAACATTTACCATTTATATTATAACTAGCGATCCGCCCCCGCTTCGTACGCGTGATTTTTGGATCTCGACAACAGCGCTACCTATCGGGTCCAATTGTGAACCTAAACCATTCTCGTATCAACTTAATCACATAATATATTATATTTAAGCTAGGTAATGTCTAACCTTGTTTTTTTTCTGGGACTTTGTTATAAAAGCGTATACATTGTCCCTTGAATGAATTACTGACTCTGTGGAGTCGAGTGACTGTTATCACTAGCTTGTGTTTGTTCCTAATGCATAAAACTTTTTTTATTGAAACTACCTTTTCTTTTTCTGTCAACATACATAAAATTTGCGTAACTATATTTATTTATTATTTATTGCACATTAAAATACAGAAAACGAGAAAAGTACAATACACAGTTTAAGTACAACAGGCGTTCATATCACAAAAGTGATCTTTTCCAGACAACCTTTGCGTGTAGAACTGACGCAAACAATGGTTAAAATAGAGGTTGTACTTACAAAAAAAAATGTAAATACTAATTTAAATACACATATTACAAACGTGCCAATCGTGAATGAATCGTTCATTTTCGACCGGGGTCGCATCAAAGTATTGATGATTGAAATTACATTTTTTAAATATACCGGATCAAACAATTGACAGGACCTACGACCAAAGAGTATAGTTATGTTTTTTTTTTTTTTATAGGAGAGGAGGCAAACGAGCCTGCGGTTCACCTGATGTTATGACTACCGCCGCCCATGAACAACTGCAACACCAGGGAATTGCAGATGCGACGACCGACATTATCGAGCGGGTCTCACAGATTACAGTTTACTGAAACTCGAAATGATCCATTAGAATGATCGACCCCGAATGACCCGGTTCATAAGATAAATCAATACTTGAATGATCGGGTCACTAGAAATGAATGAATGATACGTGTCTAATAGATATGTCACAATGATATCGAATATGATAAAGTATTGAAAAGATTAGGTACGAAAAGGTAAAGTAGTTTATCTAATAGCGTTCTAAGCGCCTAAGTAATACGCTCTAATATAATATAATACATAGAATACTATAATACATACACAAATATAATATACTGGAGGGGCCAAAGTTACTTTAGTTTTCTGAGAGACTATTTCGGTTTTAGTTGTCTTATGTCTTCTAATCTAAAATATTATCTAAGTCAATCGCATTCTCTGGATAACAGGCGTAAGAGTTTATGTTTATGTTTTTGAAATGGTTAATTTATTTCTAGATAAACCAAACTGCCGTTAAATCCGGCGGCACAATTACGTAACCAACCGATGCGTTCCAAATACAATACGTGTTAACGTAACCGAAATCAAGATATGTCTGCACCAATTGGCGGGCTTTTAATTACGACTAGACAGTCCGTGCAAATTGTTACTTTTTGTTGAGAAAATTCACCTCATTTTTTTTTTGTAGAATATTTACATAATTTTGCATAGTATGTAAATAATATTAGTTTATACTAGCTGGTGCCCGGCGCGTTGCTACCGCGGAAGAAATAATTTTGAAAATATCGTTTTAAATTTGGAACAGTTATATTTTTTAATTAGAAATGATATAATGCATTCATTGAAGTTGAATGATATATAACTTTCTAATAAATTTGTCGGTGCGATACGCGCGCCACCTACTGTAAATTAGGTGTACTATGCCTATAACCTTCGCGCAAGTGCAAGCAATAAGTTGACAAAGTTTTACCGCAATCTGACGAACTGGCAGCGTATAAAATACGAACAAACAATAATTAATTTTTATACATGAGATTATCCATCTGGCTGACAGTTCCCGGTGTAGTGGCGGTGTTAATGAATGTAATAACCCATATTATCCCGTTGACGTCTTAAGAGACGACAGAGGGAAATGAAACAGAACTTCTTCAGCAGCATCTTTCCGATAACACCTCAAAAGCGTGGCATACATCCATATGATACAGTGAGGCAATTTATGGGGGAAGCCTACATTCAGCAGTAGACTTTATGTAGACTTTAAGTTCAGGCTGTATTGAATGATTTTTATGTTATATTTAGAATGTAGAGTCTATCACTATTAACAAGTGGTAAATTTTTTTTTAAATATATATTATTAAGGATAACTCAAAAACTACTGGTCAGACCTTGATCTAATTTATATGGGACCACATGAGAAGCACCAGCTTTCAAATATAAAAAGAATCATCAAAATCGATTCACCTAGAAAAAAGTTATGTGGTAACACATAACAAAAAAAATACAATCGAATTGTGTACCTCCTCCTTTTTGAAGTCGGTAGAGAAGACAAAATTGAAACAACAATGTAAATATTAATATATAATAAAAATGTAAATTACAGACGTCTGTACATTGTATATGTGACCTTTTTGAAGTCGGTTAAAAAGTAAATTCGGAATCACTTAAAAATCTTTTACATGGTAGAGGGGCTCTTCCATAGTTTTAGTTAAGGATTAAGACACCAAAAAATAATTTTACAAGAGATGTTTATTAAGAGACAAATTTAAAAAAAAAAACAAATTTCAAGTGGTTAAGCGCTCGCTGTAAATTTCACAGAACGCGAGAGCAACCCGGTTTCGATCCCCACCGGTAACAATAAAATTGTTAATTGCAATTTCAAGTGCCGATTTACCGCATTCTCTGACGGTGAAGGAAAACATCGTGAGAAATATTATGGGGACATGTGCAGTCCACCAACACGCATTAGGACAGCACGGCGGACATTCCCTCGCCCTAAAACCTTCTCAGAACTGAGGAGGCTTATACCCAGGAGTGAGACGTATTCAGGCATTTACTTTTTCCTACAACTTTATTATACCATCCACGAACAGTTTGTGAAGTAGGTGCTAAGACATAGAGTAGAGAAAAATTAAATCCCCGATTTCAGAAGCTATTACGTGTTTGTTAAAGAGAAAAACGTGCACATAACAACCTTTTCTTATAAAATTTAAGCGACTGACGAACTTACAGTCCACCTAATGGTAAATGACTACAACAGTCCAGGGTCACCTAACAATAACTTCAAGGGCTGCAGATGCGTTGTCAGCTCTGAGGACTAAGATGGAATGCCTCGGAGCCTGTATTTTCCTTCAGATCGGAAATAGCAGTGCATGCTCTTATGGCAGCAGATAAAGGGTGGTATGATGGTAACTACTCAGGGGGACTAATTGGCATGAGGGGAGTCCTGCCACCTAGTAAACCTGGTAGAGCCATGCTGCAGCTATATTAGTAGTATAGTTGTAGCACGAATGGGTCGGCCGGGGAAGGACCACGCTCTCACAGAATACCAGCGTAAAATAGCAGCTTAACACTGCTGTGTTTCGTATGGTGAGTGTAGAGAACCGGAGACCCTTTTTACTGGAGAAGAGGCATTCCATCTTAGTCCTCACGGGTGACAACGCATTTGCATTATGATTCGTAATCGAGGATAGATGTAGATATCAATGGGCCACAGCAACCACTTACCATCAGGTGGACTGTGTGCTGGTTTGTCACCTTATCCTATAAAAAAAAACCACGTGATGGTAAGCGGCAACTAGATAATTAAAAATGAGGAGGCATTCCATCTCCTTAGCAGTGGCAGCGCACCATATCAGTGATAAAAGCATTGCATCTTAGTCCTCAGGGGTGACAACGCATCTGCATTTTGATTTTAATCAAGGGTAGATTTAGATGTCTATGGTCCACAGTATCCACTTGCCATCAGGTGGACTGTCTGCTCGTTTGTCACCCTTATATTATAAAAGCTATGTTTTACTTTTGTTAACAATCAAACTGCCTTCTAGGTGCTAGCTCGAGTCCTTGTATCTAGCACTGAGTCGATCGCTTACACTCTATGGTTAATCAACCATACTGGATGATATGGTGTCGTAAGAGGCGACAAAGGAAAACAAATCAGGAGATGGACAGCAGCGTCTTCCTAATATGATTAAAAATTAAAGAACTGCGGTTGCCAACGCGCTCGCCAAGCGTGCCAACTATGGCAAATATCCTCCCTATGAAGCAGTCTATGGGGGAGGCCTATGTTCAGCAGTAGACTTTAATAGGTTGTAAAGGTAACCATACTCTATGTCTGCACACCCCTGATTTAAGGCGATCTATATGAATCGTGTTGCCACATTCATAATCACATGCCGCACAGTCTTACACAAAACTGTTTAGTTTCATCGCTATATTAAGAGCAAGATAAAATATTTTCATTAGGTAACTATACAGTGCGAAACTGTAACATAATCACATTGCTCAACCGTCCGAGTTATGATCAATCGCTGCTTTTCCGGATTTCAATAACAGGCGTGAAGATCTAAATGATTTCCCGAAGCGGCCGCTCTATATTCTACGTTTTGTTGCGTAAAAATAAATGTGATAGACAAAGACAATTGCCACTGGTAACCAAACCTGTTTTTGTCTATGGTTGGTAAAAAAACTGAGTTAAGGTTGGCAAAAAAATGTATTTACATGTGATAGGAGCCACGTTGCAAATAGATTATAACTGCAGCGTGAAATGACAGGATATTGCCGCTGTGTTTGATATAGTGAGTGTAGAGAACCGGAGAACCATTCCGGCATTCCATCTCAGTCCTCAGGGGTAATCGATGATAGACGTAGTTGTCAACAGGCCACGGCATCCACTTATTATCAGGGGAACTGTGTGCTCGTTTGTCACCCTAAAAGAAGCTTTGAACTCTGTGGGTGGCGTGCTAAGACCATAATTAGTGATACCGAACTTTTTGAAAATAATTTAACAGCCTCGAGCTCAATCGCAGAGTAACTAGCCTCTATATTCTATAGGTGCAAAGCACATTCATTTTGATTGTTCAAGAATGATATTATATGAATTAACGCCTATATGAGTCAAAACATCCACTTAACATGAGGTAAGTGTGCTGTGTGTGTGTAAAAACAGTTATTGCTATTACACATATATTTTTATAGGACCTGGGTGAACTTGTTTTGTTTGGCGTTAAAAAAAAAACTATAATGTTTTTTTAAGGTCTAAGAAGGGGTTCCTAAACTTTTAAGGTAATGGAACACTCACCAAATCCCTCTTATTTTATGGAAACCCATATCAAATGATTGCATATATAGATAGTGTAGTTAAAACCGGTTTTTAACTGACTGCTTTCATTATAACTAAATAAAGAATTTCCTAGCAATAACTAGAATTTACTTGTGTATGTTAGATTAAACTAGTTTTGTCTCTGAATGTACCATCATGTCATGTACCACAATGTCATGGGATTAAATGTACGTGACTTCGGGGTGTCTAAAACTGTCTTTTGTTGATAACAGTTAATAGGTGTTACCATTGAGTTATACAGGATGTCCAGTAAATAGCACGACATACTGCAGGGGTGATAGCTAGGTCACTACCTATCAATACAACACAATATATGTTCAGCAAAATCTTACGGATTTACAGTTTTACAAAATTTTCCGAAATGAAAAATCTCTACCTTGAAACAGATTTTAAGCATCTCGTAATGAAAAATCCTTTTCTAGTACTTTTTTACATCAAATTATTCGTGAATAGTTACTTTACTCATTGATAAGTCTTTTTTCTATCAAAGACAAGAATGTTTTCAAGAAATACTATTTTTTGTTTAAATTTGCACAGAACTATTTTCTTATCACTTAAGTTTAACCTACAGTGGTGAAAAAAAATGTATGTGGCAGTTTTGTACAACAAACTTAAAAAATAGCTTGTTTAATGGTGATTTAGGAAAGATACAATACTAGTGCATTTTCATTAAAAAAATACAAAAAAATGCTATTTTAGTTCCAGAGAAGCTGATTTTGTTGAAAATGTAATTAACGTAATTTTGACAAAAACCACTATGAGAATAAGTAATAGCTGCTCATTTACGCGAATTATTATAAAACTAGTTGTGACACGTAAAATGCGACATGCACGCGTAATGACTAAAGGTTTTTACCTGCTCGCCGACCGACCCGACCCGACCGGTTACTGTCTAACAAAAGAAGCGCATGTGCTATCCCGCTCTTTCTTGCATTGTGATTTTGTGTCTCACTCTCAACCTTATTTGCGACACTTGTCAGTACGCTACCTTAAACCGTGCGCAACGCATCTCTGTGTTCACAAATTATTGTTTCGTACTGACGACTGTTTTGTGCCTTGGACCCCGGACTTTGTTTGCCTTACGATTTGGATTTTTTATTGTGATCACTACGACGACTTGGCGACCACCTGGACTTTTGTGTTTTATAACATGGCCAACTGCCGCGTTTTTCATGGTTATACGCAGCGAGAGTATGCTGAGATGCACCTTATTTACGGAGAAGCTGGCCAAAGTTCCTGAGCTGCTGCCACCCTACAGGGAAAGGTTTCCGATAGAGACATCCACACCATGAAATGTTTACCAGAGTGCATAACTCCCACATGGAAGGCAGACTCCTGGTCAACGTGGCGGTGGACGGCCTCAAGTTGTTGACGAAGACATAGTGCTTCAGGAACGAGAACAAGACCCGACAACTTCGGTTAGGCGATACAACGGCGCACAGGGATACCGAAGTCCACTGTTCATTCAGTACTTAAGAGGTATGGATACCATCCATTTCACGTACGACGCGTGCCATCTCTTTAACTAGAGACTACCTGCCGAGAGTTCAATTCTGCCGCCGCATGCTTGAAATGCATCGGGAGGACCCAAACTTTTAATTGTGTTATGGAGTGATGAGTCAGCCTGCAGAAAGGACGGCTACTTGAATTTGCATAATTTACATAGTTGGCAGTTAGAAAATCCATATGTGTCAAGAGAAGACAGGTCCCAGTACCAATTCAAAATAAATTTATGGTGTGGGATTTTAATGGCCAGATTGTGGGTCCCGTCGAGCTTCCACCTACATTAAATGCCAATAATTACTTGGAGTTTTACGAGAAACCCACCCACGCTCCTTGAAAATGTTCCGAGTGAGCTAAGACAGGTGATGTGGCTTCAAAATGATGGGTGCTCTGCTCATTATGGCGGGGAAGTAAGAGCCTACTTAGATGAAGCTTATCCAGGCAGGTGGATTGGGCGACTGGGACCGATATTATGGCCACCTAGGTCTCCGGACCTAAACCCCTGGATTTTTTATTGGGGTGCCATGAAGGACAAAGTCTATGAAAACCGATCCAAAATGACAATGAATTGAGAGCAAGGGTTAACATTGCAGCAAGAAAAATATCGAAATAAGCCTGAGAAGACTCAAAAGCTCATTTTAAGAAGATGCCGAGCGTGTATTAGGGCACAAGGGAAGCAATTTGAGCATTTATTGTAATTTATTTAAATAAATGTTTATTAAAGTTAACCTCTGTTTTTTACTATCACCTTATCCTTCAAGATGTCATTTACAGACCGGCCGGCTGGTCGGCTGTAGATTAATTATTATGTAATTCGAACCGTAGTACGACCTTACAACGATTCGACTTCAAAGTCACATTACTTGCATTTAAAATAAAATGCTCTTATTAACTAAAATAGCTTATTTTTTGTATTTTTAATGAAAATGCACTAGTATTGTATCTTTCCAAAATCACCATTAAACAAGCTATTTTTAAGTTTGTTGTACAAAACTGCCACATACATTTTTTTTCACCACTGTAGGTTAAACTTAAGTGATAAGAAAATAGTTCTGTGCAAATTTAAACAAAAATAGTATTTCTTGAAAACATTCTTGTCTTTGATAGAAAAAAGACTTATCAATGAGTAAAGTAACTATTCACGAATAATTTGATGTAAAAAGTACTAGAAAGGATTTTTCATTACGAGATGCTTAAAATCTGTTTCAAGGTAGAGATTTTCGGTATTTCGGAAAATTTTGTAAAACTGTAAATCCGTAAGATTTTGCTGAACATATATTGTGTTGTATTGATAGGTAGTGACCTAGCTATCACCCCTGCAGTATGTCGTGCTATTTACTGGACACCCTGTATGTACTACGTACTAGAGAAGCTATTCCAAACAAAAACGTGCACTACTCTGTCTTCGCGCATGCGCGGTAGATAGTAAAATATTACGATGTTATTACCTATTTATTCACTTGAACAACAAAAATTTTACTTACTTGACTACTGAATTGTTATTTACGTAAGGTTTAAACTTTAATTTGAAATCTCGTATTATTATCGCCGCTCCACACTGCATGAATATTGAAGCCACAGTAAATGACACTATAGTAAGGTGTACGGATTGCAGTACAGTTCAGTTGAACATAGTGAATGTTCGAATGAAAAATATAGTGCGTAATATATATATCAATGGGTGTTTCGTATTTTGACAAGGTTAACAGAAGTCACAGTTATTTTAATTATTATTTAGACTTTATTAGACTTAACCTGCAGCCTTCGCAGTTTTATCTAGTTAAAACTAAAGTTAAAGTTACAGCTTTTATACGTCCCACTGCTGGGCACAGGCCTCCCCTCATTTCTGAGAGGGTTTTAGGGCAAGGAAGTGTCCGCCGCGCTGCCCCAATGCGTGTTGGCAAACTTCAAATGTCTTCGAGAAATTTTTATCTTATTTCTCAAACATGCAGATTTTCTCACGATGTTTTCCTTCACCGCCGAGCACGTGGTAAAATAGCACTTAAAATTGCAATTAAAAATTTCATTGGTGTTTTTAACTAAAAGCTGTGCTGGTGCTGGCACCCGAAACGTCGGGAGTTAAAAAATAAGTACAATTGAACGCGATAAAATCCGTAAAAGTAGTTCGCGTAAATATAACAAATCATTATGTAACTGAAACTGTTTTTTTTAAACTGAAGTGACAAACTAACAAACTAACTGATGGCAAGTGGCTACTGCAGTCCATAGAAACCTACAGACAAAGGTCGCTGCAGATGCGTTGTCACCTCTGAGGACTAAGATGGAATGCCTCACGACCTGTAATTATACTGGCTTTCTATGCCGTTCAGACTGGAACATATCAGTGCAAGCACTGCTATTTGGAGACAGAAATAGGTATTAAGATGATGGTACCTTGATGACGGACTTCTAGACAGAAAAGGCGTCCTACCACCTAGTTACATATTACATGGTAATCACTAAATACGTCCCACTGCTCGGCACAGGCCTCCTCTAATTTCTGAGAGGGTTTTAGGGCAAGGAAATTTCCGCCGCGCTGCCCCAATGCGTGTTGGCGAACTTCACATGTCTGCGAAATATTTTTTTTCTTATTTCTCAGAAATGCAGGTTGCCTCACGATGTTTTCCTTCACCGCCGAGTACGTGGTAAATCAGCACTTAAAATTGCAATTAACAATTTCATTGGCGCCGGCGGGAATTGAACCCGGGTTGCTGTAACTTTTTTTTTTACAGAATAAGGATGACAAACGAGCACACAGTCTACCTGATGGTAAGTGGTTGCTGTGGCCCATAGACATCTACATCTATCCCCGTTATATTTTAAACTAGCTGGTACACGGCGCGCTGCAGCCACAGTAGAAATAATTGTGAAAATATCGTTTTAAATTTGGAACAGTTATATTGTTTAATTAGGAATAATAATGATATATAACTTTCAAATAAATTTGTCGGTACGACACCTACTGTAACTTAACTGTACTATGCCTATAACCTTCGCGCAAGTGCAAGCAATAGGTTGACAAAATTTTAGCGCACTCTGATGAACGGTATGGCATATAAAATACGAACAAACAAAAATTAATTTTTATATTTTGAATAAATCAATCAACAAATTTCTTGGATATATTCGACCAACAGCAAGTTTTTTTGCATCAATTTTAAATCTTTGAAAGCCTAGAAAGGCCACACCTGTCGTTCAGTAGTCGATTTGTTGCCTTTTAACAATAATTGATGACACTAGAAACGATTGTGTATATGAATATTTTTGCTATATTTAGTAAAAAAAAGTAAATAATTGACGTGATAATAATTTGTAATACACTGTTACGAACAATAAACAATCATGCCAACAAACCGGTACCCCGGCAACCATACGGGCAAATAATTACTTTGACGTAACTATATTCTGCCAAATTGCGCTAGATAATTACGAATCAGGTCTTCGCCTACTTAATAATTAAAAATTAAAAATTTTGTACAACCGACTTCAATATATATTATTAAGGATAGCTCAAAAACTATTGGTCAGACCTTGATCAAATTTATATGGGACCACATGAGAAGCACCAGCTTTCAAATAAAAAAATAATCATCGAAATCAGTTCACGGTGAACAAAGTTATGAGGTAGCACACATTAAAAAAAATATACAGTGAAATTGAGTACCTCCTCCTTTTTGATATCGGTATAAAAGACAAAAGTGAAACAACAATGTATAGATTAACATATAATAAAAATGTAAATCACAGACGTCTATACATTGTATATGTGCCAAGAACTAAAAAATAAGACGTGTGGGATATAACTAATTTTACGGATTTTATCGCGTTTAATTTAACTTGAAAGGAATGTCCCCCTTGACTATGGGTGCTGTGCAGCACACGAAACGTCGAGAATTAAAAATAAGTTAAGTTAAATTAAATTAAACGCGATAAAATCCGTGTAATTAGATTTATTCAATGACAATTATTCGTGTAAATATAAAAAATCATCAAGCAAATTGTTACAAGAAGCACAAGCAGGGAGATACAAAATATCAAAAAGCGAGTTATTCGATAATATGCTTCATGCACTTTTAACCAAGCCACTTATTACTATGGGTAAGAACATTTCTGTCTTTCGCATTGGTTGTCGAAATGTAGGGCGGCCTCCCACTGAAGGAGTAACGACCTATCTTTGTTCTGGGATGTTAATGTTGTTAGGTTATTGGGTTTTACAGCTTCAGTAAGAGATGCAGGTAGTCGATGGATGCATGTGATTCAGGTCCGTGCTTTGTGACATTCCTTGGGAGAGGCTTATGTTCAGCAGTGGCCTTGTGATGGCAAAAGAGAATGTGGTCCTTTTCTGGTCAAGCATATTTCTCTGTGTTCCGAGAGGTTGACTGGTAGATAATGTCTTAGGGCATTAAGTCCGTTCATTGTAAACCTTAGTTTAAGGTGTCTTACAATAAAGATTAAATAAATAAATAAATTTTTATACGTGATAAAGCCACACTGCATCGTAATACGTCTGCAGCACGAATGGATCGGCTCGACTACGTAGGGCAACGCTCGCACAATAATTTAAAAAAATTAAATTTTAATTTCTCTAGTCTACTGGTTTGTGTGAGTAATAGAAATTTTTAGGGCTGATTTTCAATTATAATATCTATATTAATAAAATGAAGAGGCCTGGTAGCTCAGATGGTTAGCGCTCGCTGTAAATTTCACAATACGTGGAGCAACCCGGGTTCGATCCCCGCTGGCACCAATGAAATTGTTAATTCCAATTTTAAGTGCTGATTTACCACGTGATCGGCGGTGAAGGAAAACATCGTGAGGAGACCTGCATGTCTGAGAAATAAGAAAAAAAATATTTCGAAGACATGTGAAGTTCGCCAACACGCATTGAGGCAGCGCGGCGGATATTTCCTTGCCTTAAAATCCTCTCAGAAATGAGAGGAGGCCTGTGTCCAGCAGTGGGACGTATATAGGCTGTAACTTTGACTTTTTAACTTTTATATGAATAAAATAAAACATATTATATATTTAATAAATACAGCATAAGCAAATTATAATTTACAGTTGTACAAATAAAATAGTTCAATTGTTTAACTTTTATATTCAGTCAGCTATAATTTATTTGACGGATAACTGATATCTTCTCATTGAAAAATCCTCAATTTCTTTTGTTTTTATGTTATGAAATCCATTTATTTTTTTCTTTGGCGTTATAATTATTTTCTCTGAGAAATTCTAACCAAGTAATAAATTACCTTCACGGCCATTAAAAACATTAAAAACAAAGACAACTTCAGTAACAGAAAAAGTACAGCAAATGCTGACTAACGAAGACAGTGAAATCTTCAAGAGGTTAAAGTTTAAGAGTGCCCCTAACCGAAGAGCGTGTATACGTTGATACACAGACTTGTAATATTCTAAGTCTATGCGTTGATATATTATGTGAAAGAAGCTAGAGAGGTATGTCTCTGAGTGCCAGGCGTGAGTATGTTATGAAATCCTCAAATGAATGCCTTAAAACTTATTAATCTGTAGTCTATTTTAGCTATAGATTGAATTTAAATATAATACAGGCCCCGCAATACAGTCTGAAGTATGAAATTGGTTCATTATTCATTATTAGTTCTGCAGAATATGCTGTAAAGAAGATCAGAAAGCCTTACATGTATTGAAACAGCTAGATTAGTTTATTTTTGTTATTTCTATGTCATTTCAAATGGAATTTTGGCCGTGGTAAGGAAAAGGAGAGATCTCCCGCCGGGCAAGGTGTTCAACCCGGGAGGCGCCCAACGCTCCGAGTGGTAGTTCGGAGCTATTCTATATATACTACTTTACTTTGAAACTTTGATAGCGCGATTTAGGCTTCGATGTGTTTCGCTTGTGGCGTGACTTCGACTTACATTGAAACTATCTTTATTTTGCAGAAGTGAGCCATAAGAGCAATTTATAACCTAAGTCCGAAGGAGTACCTTAGAGAAAAATTTAAAGATATAAATATATTAACTTAGCCTCTCAGTATATTTACGAAAATATAAAGTATGTACACGGAAACAAAAATTGCTTTATTATAAATAGTGATGTACTTACATTCTGTAAATACTAGGAACAAGCACAACTTAGTTATACCGGTTACTCGACTCCAAAGAGTCAGTAACTAATTCCTTCATAGGCAATGTATAAGCTTTTACAACAAAGTCCCAAAAAATGTAGGAACTAGATATTTATTAAGCAATTTAAAAAAAAAGGGTTATCATACTACTAAAGAGTACGTGATTGATAATAACCCCTGGGAATGAGGTGGTCGCTACCATGCTTCTAAATGTTTTCATTGTAAATTAATGTTTAAAAAGTTCCGCCGGGTTTCGAGCTGGTTTTTACGTTAGCATAAAGTGGTTAAAGCATAAGACTTCCAATATGTATTTTTATAATGTATATTTTTAAAAAAAACTATTTTATTTTATTCATAGAAACGAAACAACAAACTTCAAATAATCGAAAAGAATAAAACAATCTTATATTCTGGAGTCGGGGCTTTAATTATTCTATACACTGTCTTCGCACTGACTTGAGAATTTTACTTATAACTAAAAGTTTTTTTTTCGAAGTAACACATCTGCAGAATGGTATTTTTGCATGTCTGTTTTATTATTTTCAATTCTTTGAAGTCGGCCTGTAATTTTTATTTAAAGTTTTTTTTTTACTCTTTTGGGTGGAAAGGAATATCACAATATCAATATCGCCTTAAAGGTGCATTTTTTCTCCAAAAATATATGAGATCACCCTTGACGTATAACCTATTCAATAAAAAAGAAACATCATAATCGGTTCACTGTTGACGAAAGTATCACCTAAAATACATACAAATAAAATACTGCTGAGTTGTACAAGGTACAGGTGCCATGTAGATGTACATAAGGTACGTGGTAGAGCCATGTTGCAGCTATATTAATAGTATATTTGTAGTACGAATGGGTCGGCTCGACCGGGGAAGGACCACGCTCTCACAGAATACCAGCGTAAAATAGCAGCTTAACGCCGCTGTGTTTCGTATGGTGAGTGTAGAGAACCGGAGACCATTTTTACTGGAAAAGGGGCATTCTATCTAGTCCTCACGGCTGACAACGCATCTACATTTAAATTCGCAAACGAAGATAGATGTAAATGTCTATGGGCCACAGCAACCACTTACCATCAGGTGGACTGTGTGCTCTTTTGTCACCCTTATTCTATAAAAAAAGGTGTACCTTATCTTACCTCGTTTTTTTGAAGTCGGTTAAACAATTAAGCATTCTTCTTGGAAACGTTTACTATAAAACTGACAATTATACGTAATGTAAGCAAGACGGATACTGTGCAATTATTTCCGCACTACTGATTAGCTAGTTTAATGTATTGAAATTTATTCAGCGTAGTAACTCCATTATCAAATTAATATCTTTATATTTATAATTCTTCTGTTTGTGTGTATGTGACTGAACTCCTAAACGCCTGGACCGATTTTGATGAAATTTTGTGTGTGTAGTTGTTGTAGAGATCAAGAAATCACCCTGTGCGAAGCCGGGGCGGATCGCTAGTTTAAATATATGTGTTGGTGCCCCTATGGGATCATATTCACACTATATACAGGCTGTCCAGTAAATAGCACGACATACTGCAGGGGGTGATAGCTAGGGTCACTACCTATCAATACAACACAATATATGTTCAGCAAAATCTTACGGATTTACAGTTTTACAAAATTTTCCGAAATACCGAAAAATCTCTACCTTGAAACAGATTTTAAGCATCTCGTAATGAAAAATCCTTTTCTAGTACTTTTTTTACATCAAATTATTTGTGAATAGTTACTTTACTCATTGATAAGTCTTTTTCTATCAAAGACAAGAATGTTTTCAAGAAATACTATTTTTGTTTAAATTTGCACAGAACTATTTTCTTATCACTTAAGTTTAACCTACAGTGGTGAAAAAAATGTATGTGGCAGTTTTGTACAACAAACTTAAAAAATAGCTTGTTTAATGGTGATTTTGGAAAGATACAATACTAGTGCATTTTCATTAAAAAAATACAAAAAAAATGCTATTTTAGTTCCAGAGAAGCTGATTTTGTTGAAAATGTAATTAACGTAATTTTGACAAAAACCACTATGAGAATAAGTAATAGCTGCTCATTTACGCGAATTATTATAAAAGTAGTAAAATGCGACATGCACGCGTAATGACTAAAGGTTTTTACCTGCTCGCCGACCAACCCGACCCGACCGGTTACTGTCTAACAAAAGAAGCGCATGTGCTATCCCGCTCTTTCTTGCATTGTGATTTTGTGTCTCACTCTCAACCTTATTTGCGACACTTGTCAGTACGCTACCTTAAACCGTGCGCAACGCATCTCTGTGTTCACAAATTATTGTTTCGTACTGACGACTGTTTTGTGCCTTGGACCCCGGACTTTGTTTGCCTTACGATTTGGATTTTTTATTGTGATCACTACGACGACTTGGCGACCACCTAGACTTTTGTGTTTTATAACATGGCCAACCGCCGCGTTTTTCCTGGTTATACGCAGCGAGAGTATGCTGAGATGCACCTTATTTACGGAGAAGCTGGCCAAAGTTCCCGAGCTGCTGCCACCCTCTACAGGGAAAGGTTTCCCGATAGAAGACATCCACACCATGAAATGTTTACCAGAGTGCATAACTCCTACATGGAAGGCAGACTCTCTGGTCAACGTGGCGGTGGACAGCCTCAAGTTGTTGACGAAGACATAGTGCTTCAAGAACGAGAACAAGACCCGACAACTTCGGTTAGGGCGATACAACGGCGCACAGGGATACCGAAGTCCACTGTTCATTCAGTACTTAAGAGGTATGGATACCATCCATTTCACGTACGACGCGTGCAAACTCTTTTAACTAGAGACTACCTGCCGAGAGTTCAATTCTGCCGCCGCATGCTTGAAATGCATCGGGAGGACCCAAACTTTTTTAATAAGGTGTTATGGAGTGATGAGTCAGCCTGCAGAAAGGACGGCTACTTGAATTTGCATAATTTACATAGTTGGCAATTAGAAAATCCGTATGTGTCAAGAGAAGACAGGTCCCAGTACCAATTCAAAATAAATTTATGGTGTGGGATTTTAATGGCCAGATTGTGGGTCCCGTCGAGCTTCACCTACATTAAATGCCAATAATTACTTAGAGTTTTTACGAGAAACCCTACCCACGCTCCTTGAAATGTTCCGAGGAGCTAAGAGAGGTGATGTGGCTTCAAATGATGGGTGCCCTGCTCATTATGGCCGGGAAGTAAGAGCCTACTTAGATAAAGCTTATCCAGGCAGGTGGATTGGGCGACTGGGACCGATATTATGGCCACCTAGGTCTCCGGACCTAAACCCCTGGATTTTTTATTAGGTGCCATGAAGGACAAAGTCTATGAAAACCGATCCAAAATGACAATGAATTGAGAGCAAGGTTAACATTGCAGCAAGAAAATATCGGAAATAAGCCTGAGAAGACTCAAAAGCTCATTTTTAAGAAGATGCCGAGCGTGTATTACGGCACAAGGGAAGCAATTTGAGCATTTATTGTAATTTATTTAAATAAATGTTTATTAAAGTTAACTCCTCTGTTTTTTTACTATCACCTTATCCTTCAAGATGTCATTTACAGACCGGCCGGCCGGTCGGCTGTAGATTAATTATTATGTAATTCGAACCGTAGTACGACCTTACAACGATTCGAATTCAAAGTCACATTACTTGCATTTAAAATAAAATGCTCTTATTAACTAAAATAGCTTATTTTTTTGTATTTTTTTAATGAAAATGCACTAGTATTGTATCTTTCCAAAATCACCATTAAACAAGCTATTTTTTAAGTTTGTGGTACAAAACTGCACCATACATTTTTTTTTCACCACTGTAGGTTAAACTTAAGTGATAAGAAAATAGTTCTGTGCAAATTTAAACAAAAAATAGTATTTCTTGAAAACATTCTTGTCTTTGATAGAAAAAAGACTTATCAATGAGTAAAGTAACTATTCACGAATAATTTGATGTAAAAAAGTACTAGAAAAGGATTTTTATTACGAGATGCTTAAAAATCTGTTTCAAGGTAGAGATTTTTCGGTATTTCGGAAAATTTTGTAAAACTGTAAATCCGTAAGATTTTGCTGAACATATATTGTGTTGTATTGATAGGTAGTGACCCTAGCTATCACCCCCTGCAGTATGTCGTGCTATTTACTGGACACCCTGTATGTTTTGTTAGGGTGATGCTTCATATCTATGTTTGGATCCGATAGTCGGCGCTGTAGTTAACTTATTAAAAATTCAACATTTATGAGCAAAGATGGCTCATATTTACAATATATATTATGATATATACTTATTTATAATATGTTAAAACAGTACCAAAAAAAGAAAATCACAAAATTTGGACCCGGTAGGTGGCGCTGACGTTGTGTTATCAATCAATTTTATCCCCTATATTCCCTCCGAGAGAGATCAGGCGCAGGACGTGGTAGAGCCACGCTGCAGCTGTACTTTGGTAACAACACGAATTAGTCGGCTTGACCGAGGAAGGACCACGCTCACACAGATTAGCAGCGTGAAAGTGTTTCATATAGTGAGTGTAAAGAACAGTAGAGCCTTTTTACTGGAAACAAGGCATTCCATCTCAGTCCTCAGGGATTGAGGATGTAGATGTCTATGGAGCACAGTGTCCACTTACCATCAGGTGGACTGTGTACTCGTTTCTCACTCTAATTCTATTAAAAAAAAATCGAGGATAGTTATAGGTGTTAATGGGCCACATCATTCATTAATAATTACTTGGACTGTGTGCTCGTTTGTCACGCTTATTACAACATACTTTACACATCCATGACGATGATGTTTAAGAAGTAATGAACAAAGGTAGTGTACCGTGCACCAAGCATGATGATTATGGCAAATCCTCGTTACAACCTGGAGAGGCCCAAATCCAGAGGTAGACTTTTACGGGCTGAAGAAATAGAAATCAAGAAACAGTTTCAAAGAGCAAAGTACCTGACTAATACATCACGGGCCGTAGTTTTGAATCTCAGCCTGCGCCAAGATTTGTTGAATCCTCCATTTCTTGCCTAATACGGCAAAGTTTAAAGCAAACAGAAAAACTTCCGTCATTGTGTGACAAAGTCGCTTCTCGTGGCGATGTTCGAAAGTGAGATTTTTGACATCACAACATGACATAGCAATCCGCTGTTTGAAGCTTCAATCTTCAATAAGTTATGTAACACAAGAAATACTATGTTATGCAGAGTCAGAGTTTTTATTCAACCTTTTTGTTAATGGAATGCCTTTTGGAGAATGCGCCACCTCTCATTCATAGCTGGAAATGTAAGGCCTATACCCAGCGGTAGGACCTGAGGGCAAGACGTAACTATATTGGCTGTTACGTCTTTATTTAAGTCTTCTTTCTTTTTTATAGAATAAGGGTGACAAACAAACTCACAGACCACCTGATGGTAAGTTAATGCTGTGCCCCACACAGACCTAAATCTATCCTCCATTAAAAAGCAAAATGTAGATGCGTTGTAACCAGTAAAAAGGGTCTCCGGTTCTCTACACTCACCATACGAAACACAACAGTTACTACAGCTGCTATTTTACGCTGGTATTCTGTGAGAGCGTGGTCCGTCCCAAGTCGAGCCGACTCATTCATGCCACAACCATAATATAGCTGCAGCGTGGCTCTGCGACTGTTAAATATACAGTATATGTATATTTAACAGTGTTATATTCTATATTATTCTATAGTGGTATATTATATAGTAATTTGCCATATTCACGAATGTTATTTTAACAGGGGGCATAAATTTAAATAATAAAGGTAATAACTTAGAGGCAAATGCATGCCAATATCTAGAACTAGCAGCTTACCATAGCTTACTTCCAGCACATTCTTTATCTACGCGTCATGAAAATTGCCTCGACCACATTTTATTAAAAACCAAATTACATGTATTTACTTATGTAGCTAAAACAATCTTAACTGACCACGAAACTGTAATATTTTAACTTGAACCACAAACAAAAACTGAAAATCTTAAAAGTTCCGTTAAGCGTATCAATCACAAAGGTCTTGCGTTAAGTTTAAGTAATATTAACTTCAAACCACTATTCTGTCTCTCCATCTCTCATGCGATAGAATCCAATTCTAATGTTATCACTCTTTCTAAACGTAACCGAATTAAAAAGTCGTGGATCACTCCAGGTTTACTACGATGTATGCGAAATAGAGATAAACTTCACAAAAAGCTAAAAAATAATCCTACCAACGAAATTCTAAAATTAACATACACCCGTTATCGCAACTTCTGCAATAACTTATTGAGAAAAATAAAGAGAGAATACGAAGAACAAGAGTTAATTAAGGCCAAAAGTAATCCAAAATTATTATGGAAAACCATTAATGATATAACAAATAGACAGAAAGTAGAAACACCTGCAACTGATCCCAAGTCATTGGCGTATGGTAAACAGAACATACACACACACTCACACAAACACACACACACACACAAACTTTTTTTGTCTCTTATTTATATTTCGGACCGGAGACCCTTTTTACTGGAAACGAGGCATTCCATCTTAGTCCTAATGGGTGACAACGCATCTAAATTTTGAATCGTAATCGAGGATAGATGTAGATGTCTATGGGCCACAGCAACCACTTACCATCAGGTGGACTATGTGCTCGTTTGTCACCCTTATCCTATAAAAAAAAAGTTTCCCCAGCTACGGCCTGCACGCGAAAGAGTTCCAAGCATGAGGATATGTACATATTCAAAAGCTAACGGACTGTTTAAAACACTTATCGCCATTTGCAATTTGCATAATGGAGTAATAAAATTGTGCAACATTGTCGCGTTGTCGAATAGAGTTTTTAATTGTAAATTATCCCACGCGGAAACAATTGCACTGTACACAATGTTAAATTATATGCGCAGACGTATTGTCGACAGCGGACCGCATAAGCTGTCATAAGTTTGATGGTAAATAGAATGTAAAGGTAGCCATCTATTAAGGTGGTCCTTTTTTAAATCACTTCACCGCCGTTTATTCTATCTATACATACATACATACATAAAAATAAATAAAATTGAAGTGTTTGTTTGTAATGTCAAAATAACAGCTTTTTACTAAATGCATATGACAGTATACACGGTACTTATAACAAAAACACAATTTATAAAATTTTTGTCTGTCTGTCTGTTTGTTCCGGCTAATCTCCGAAACAGCTGGACCGATTTCGACGGGACATTCACTGGCAGATAGCTGATGTTATAAGGAGTTACTTAGGCTACTTATATTTTAGAAAAAGAATTAGGGTTCCACGCAACATAATTAAAACCCTAAATTACACGGTCGCGGGAACAGCTAGTAGATAATAAAGATCGTTTTGTGAAGTCATGATTAATATGTTCTCATTAAAGTATTGTCACGACGAATTCGAACTTCCGAACAGAAAATTGTAAATAATCGACTACCCGGACCTAGATCATTAAAATTGATTTATTTTATTATTTTTATAAAACTGAAGCGACAAACGAACTTCCAGCCCAACTGACGGTAAATGGACTGCAGTCCATGGACACAGGCCATCGTCAAACAAGGAAGGCTACAAATGGGTTGTCACCTCTGAGGACCAAGATGGAATGCGTGACGTGACGTGTGACCGTGAGGTCTGTAATTATATTGGCTCTCTTTACCCATCAGACCAGAACACTAGCGTAGTGTTATCACCGAAAAAGAAAGAATGGACTCCTAAGGAAATAAGTAGAAAACAAGATGATATCCACCCAGTTTGATACGCATTTAATAATTATTTCTAACTTTAATTTATCAAAGAATTTGAATCTAGAGTTATGTCAAATACAAGACAATCTAAGCACATACAGACCAAATATCAAGAGATATACTCGTAATATTAGATGAGGTTTGAGCTTAGGATACGCGACGCAGTAGCCAAGCAACTAAATAGTTGTTAACCGTATCTAAAATAAATAACAACTTCTTCCGTAATGTAAAATAAGTACAATGTAAAAAGGTACAGAGAGAAAAAAACAGAGGCGGTCATAAGGACTGCCGACAGAAGAATATACTACGCGTCGCGTAATAAACATGCTCGTGACGTATTGCGCTTGCACGCAATATGTCACGAGCATGTCGAGGTCATCGGTGACGCGAACCCATAAGTTTTTACCCTACCAAAAATCGCTCAACGCGGCTAAAGAAGTTTTCACTTCAAAAGGAAAGGTAAGAGACGTGCCAATCCGCCTGCCAAGCGTGGCGATTAAGGCTCATCCTTCTTCTATCCTTCTACGGACTTTTAAAGAAGAAATCGATAAGTTAATACATTTCAATTTAAATACCGCTTTAGTGTGGAACCAACCTTATACAGCTATTGTTTCTACAGTTTAATAAAAACGTAATGAAATTAATTTTTTAAAGTAATTATAACCTTATAATCTTTTTAGATATGTACAAATATACTCGTAATATTAATGATAAAATATTTTTCGATCAAACTAGTTCTTCATTCTTCGGACTTGCGTAGTGCGTAACGTAAAGCCAATTTACCGACATATTGATCGAATGCACGACCATTATAATTTATCACCCTGCTGCGTTACGAATCCATCTAGTGGAAATAATTACGGAGTAATACCCGATGCGCTACCGACGAGTCATTTTTAATTTGTTGCGTTTATTAAAAACTGGTTCTACAGCGAACTTAGTTTGGGTCAGCGTAACCGAATATTAAGCCGTGTAGTGGCGGTGTAAGAATATCGACTACCACATATCGTCCCTCCCCTCCTCACCGCGTACACACCCTACACCCGAGTCCCTGGGCGGTTCTCACCGCCTAGAACATCGAACGATACGAGTTAGCCGTCAGAGCCGGGGCCCGCCACCCCCTGTTCGGACGGCGGTTAGACAACTCATCCAGGTTATGTTAATGTGATCACAGAACTGAACACAATATTATCCCCCCTAAGATTATCGATTTTAGTGCATAAATAATCTCCCCCCCTCCTTTTTTATAGATCGCGGCCTCTCAGACCCGACGAAGCTGTAAGAGCCGCATAGGCTAACAGCATTAACATCACAGAATCTAGACTATCGTCCCGTGGGTGTCGTAAGAGGCGGCACAGGATTGATACAGGTGATGGGCAGCAGCATCTTCCTGATAGCAACTCAAAATAATAAAAAACTGCGGTTGCCGACCCGCCTGCTAAACTATGGCAAAATCCCCCCGTGAGGCAATCTATGAAGGAGGCTTAGGTTCACCAGTGGACGCTGCTATCGTATATTATGGAATCAAACTTTTAAAGTATTTAAACAATCATCTACTTGTATTCATCGATCACTAATAAAAAACCAGATACACAATCCCATGCAAAAGTTCTCCAAAAACTGTCGCCAATTGTTTTGACGTAATTCTAGTTGAAATAAATTAATATACATTAATGTAAATTCAACCTTAAATGCATTGCCTAAAGTTGTATTCACAAAGCTACGTAAAAATTAAAAGCGCACCCAAATGTTCGAATGGGCGCTCATTCGGTAAGGACATTTTCGTCACTGATTGTGTATCTAGTTTTTTATTAGTGATCAATGCTTGTATGCAACATTTTAGTATAAAAATTAAGGTTTTAATAAAAAGTAAAAATAGACTGTAAAGAATAAAAAATAATAAAATAGTCTTTACATAATAGCTTCTGAAGTAGGTGCTAACTAACTAGGTTTTTTTTTGTATGTAGAATGGGGATGACAAACGAACACACAGTCCACCTGATTGTAAATAGATGGCAATGGCCGATAGATCTATATTCGGTTAAGAATCAAAATGCAGCTATGCGTTATTTACCTCTGAGGACTAGGTACGATGGATTGCCTCGTTTTCAGTAAAAAAAAAACTCCGCTTCTCTACACTCACCATACGAAACAGCAGCATTAAGCTGATATTTCACGCTAGTATTCTGTGAGAGCGTGGTCCTTCTCCTCTAATGGTGAAATTTTTCCGTCAAATTTAAATGGGACCATTCATGTGTCAAATGGTCATATATAAATAGGACCACCCTTGAGGTATAATTTACATTTATCTATCCATTACAGCCTATCAAGTCCGTTGCTGAACATAGGTGTCCCCCACAGATGCCCTCATAGAGGGGATATTTGCCATAGTTGCCATGATTGGCAAGCGTGTTGGCAACCGCATCAGGAAAATACTGATAAACACCTCCTGGTTCAGTTTCCTTTCCCCAATTCATATTTCATAAAAAAATTATCAATAAAATCGGTTGGTCCTTCACAATTGGCGAAGATATCGCGTTACATACAAAAAAAATATACAGTATGTCAGTCAACTACCATGCTGTTTCTAAATGTTTTCATAACAATTGTTTGAATATTATATTGAAAAAAATGAAAAAATGAAAATGAAAATGTTTATTTATCTCAAAACAGTTACATGGATTATAAATGAGACATCCCCTAGTAAGTAATTGATAATACTTGTGTTGGGGCAAAAAATATTGTAAGTTATGCTTTAAAAAAAGTCCCGCTGGGTTTTTTGCTGGTTCTTCCCAGGACAGAGGTTTTTTTCCGAACCAGTGGTAAAAGTTAAAAATGACTTTCAATAAGAATTACATGTATGTAATCAATATTAAATAAAAATGAATCTATTCTATTCTATTCTTCCCCGGTCGAGCCGACCCATTCATGCTACAACCATAATATAGCTGCAACATGGTTCTACCACGTAAAAACGCGTATTCAAGGCAAAAGTGATTAAGCGGTTGTTAAGCTAAATCAGTGCGCCTTACCATCGCTTGCTGCACAAGCACTTGCTTATAATATTTGCAAAATTTACCGAAAGAATAGTTACTAACAAAACTGATCATAGCGCAGAACGAAACGTTTCTTGAATATAGGAATCGGGCCTAAGTCGACTCTACCAGGGAAGGACCACGTCCTAACCGTGTAGGTACTAACGTGCTCTCATGGTGCAGATACTAAAAAAATTGCAAATAACGATGCTGAGGTTATAGAGAATGACGCGAACCAGAAACTGTTTTACTTGTAACTACGCATTCCATCTTAATCTTTAGGGGTGACAATGCATATGTAATTTAATTCTTTATAAAGGATAGATGTAGATGTTTATGAGATACAGAATCCACTTATCAAGTGGATTACGTGCTCGTTTTCACCCTTACTTGTATAAAAATCTAATAAAAACATTTTATGATGTCTTGACATAGGTACGCTGCCTACGCAAATGGTGTAACGAAATTTTGGGGGAAGGAAGGTCGAAAATTGAAGTGTTTTGTATTATGTAATTCGATTCTTGTAAAACAAAGAAAAACCCTTATAAAGTATACTGAAAACGCTTTTATATGATGTAGATAGTTAATTAGGTATAGGATGCAATAAGTAAAGAATTACTTATTTTAAATAATTATTACATATTATGTTGCTATCTTATAGCTGTGGCACGAATAGATGGGCTCTAACGAGAAAAACCACGCTCGTGGAGTACCAGCGTGAAATAGCACCATAATGCAGTATAATATTAAATCTCTAAAATCTTCTATTAACACAATAAATGACTTATTCTATTCTATTATATCAATGTTTCGTATGCAACCCTTTCACTGGTAACGAGGCATTCGATCTTAGTCCTCAGGGGTGAAAAAACATCCGCATTTCGCTTCTTAAACGTACATAGATATGTCACTATTACTTGCGTAGAAAAAGCTACAAGGCGAAATATAACAACTAATCAAAGCTCTAATGACTGTTCTTTACATCTCCATTAGTCTACAAGTGACCATATGGTTATATGCGTGTTTTTTCTATAGAATAAGTGTGACAAACTAGCTCACAGTCCACCTGATTGTAAGTAGATGCTGTGGCCCATAGACATCTATATCTATCCTCGACTAAGAATCAAAATGCAAGTGCGTTGTCACCCTGAGGACTAAGATGGAATGCATCATTTCCACTAAAAAGGGTCTCCGGTTCTATATACAACTATACTTATTATACGAAACACAGCAGCATTAAGCTGCTATTTTTCGTTAGTATTCTGTGAGAGCATGCTCCTTCCCCGGTCGAGCCGACCATTCGTGCTACAATCATAATATAGCATGGCTCTACCACGTAAAAAATTATAATAAAAAATAAGTAAATAATAAGTAACAAGATAGCATTGTACGTGCCCCATGGCTAACCAAATAACACTTCAGATCAGCCTTATGTTAGGCTCTATCTCAAATGTTCTTTCGCATGGAACCTACGTGAACCGCAGTTTTGCAAATTAAAAATAAATAAACATACAAAGTTTAGCTTTAGCTTTTTTTTAGTTGCTGCACGAATGGGTCGGCTCGACCGGGGGAGGACCACGCTCACACAGAATATCAGCGTAAAAAATAATTAATTTAACAGTTTGTATGTTCATTTATTTTTAATTTGCAAAACTGCATTATTAGAAATAACGTAATAAAATACAGTATTTCCCCTACTAGATCCTACAATATACCGTCCAATAGAGGGGATGCAGAATTAACTATTTCTCGGGTATAAGTGCTAGGCGGACGTATTCAGACATTACATTCCGCAGTTGCACGTTCAATTTCACACATTGTTTTTTTTTAATTAATTTTTTGTGAAACATGGCGTTTTTGATTGTGAGTATTTTTTCTTTTTTTTTACAGTGTCGATAAGTAGTGACATAATTTTTGATTTATTGTCGAATTCGAATTTGGAACTTCGATCATTTTAGTAACTTTTCATTTGGAATGTGTTGTAAGCCCAAATTTTAATGCATCGCCACGTTTTGATGTCCCTGTGGTCTATTTGTGTGCGTTCGTACGTTAGTGAACTATTCTCGTCTCGTATATCTCAAGAAGGAATAATAAATCTACTAAAACCAATTCTATTTGACGCGTAATTGTGTATTGAATATTTAAATTTTTATTGAAACCGATTCTGTTGTTTTTTTTTTCTTTTAGAAAAAAACGACCTAGCCATGAGTTAAAGAGTTTTTAATGTGGTCATGAACAAGCAATCGTTTTTCCTGCAATTGACATTTTATTTAAAGCGTTTTAAAATATGGGGAATACGTTGGAAATTGTTTATTACTTATTATTCTTATTATATTCTAGATGTTGAATAAAAGTACTTTTGAGGATTTTATCGCGTTTAATTGTTCTTGTTTTTTTTAATACCCGACGTTTCGGTAGATCGGACCAAAAGTAATAATTAAAAAGCTATAGGTAGGTACTCCAGGTTGACTCTAACATCGGGACGTCAATCACCTGAGTCCCCCGTGAACTTGGGTGCCAAAAGCATCCGAAACGTCGGGAATTAAAAAAAATATAGTATAATTAAACGCGATAAAATCCGTAAAAGTAGTTTTATTCAATGTGTAGTGTTCGCGTAAATATAAGAAATCATATTCTAGATGTATTTGCATAGAAAAAACAGATATAATAAAATATTGTTCGAACTATTTATCGGTTGATGGTGATGATTATTCCTTAAAATACCATCGGAGACAGTTTTCAAGTAGTGTAACCAGGCATTATTTCATTATTTTTAACATGCTTTTATTAGTTTCGCGTGTATCTATCTATCTATGTAACGGAATCTTTTAATGTAATTTTCACCAACTTGCAGACGGCCGATCGACTTGAAAATTTGCACTCGTATCAAGGACAATACAATAATTTAATAACTATCCTAGTATCCTGATCAGGATCACCAGGATAAAACAAAATATTTTTTCCTGTTTCTTTAGTTTTTTTAATCCATAATTCAATTATTTATTCTAACTAGAAAATACCATATTACCATATACATTATACGCCGCGAACAAAATGAGACTAAAAATAAAATAAAATAAAATAAATAAAATTTTAATTGCAATCTTAAGTGCTGACTTACTACGTGCTCGGCCAGAAAGGAAAACTGGCGAGACTGCGAAATAGAAAAATACATGTCTAGAGGGTGTGAAGTCCGGCCACATACATTAAGGCTGGCAGCACTTTGGTGGACTTTGCTCTGCCGCAAAATTATCTCAGTAATTAAAGGCGTGTGCTTAATGCGGGATTTATGTAGGTTGTTACTTTACCATATTTTTCAGTCAAAAAATAGTTTTCACATTGTCCTGTACCTTTTTTATAGAATAAGAGTGGTAAACGAGCACAGAGTCTACCTGATGATAGCTATATTATGGTTGTAGCACGAATAAGTTGACTCGACCGGGGCAGGACCACGCTCTCACAGAATACCGGCGTAAAATAGCAGCTTAATACTGCTGTGTTTCGTATGGTGAATGTAGAGAACCGGAGACCCTTTTCACTGGATACGAGGCATTCGACCTCAGTCCTCAGGGGTGGCAACGCATCTGCATTTTGATTCTCAGTTGAGGATAAATGTAGATGTATATCGGCTACAGCATCCACTTAACCATCAGGTGGACTGTGTGCTCGTTTTTCACCCTTATTCAAATGCGGACGCAGCCGCGGGTAAAAACTAGCCGAACCAGAAAGAAAGTAAAAATCACTTTATTTTGGAACACACCACTGACGCACATAACAATATACGAATTTATAACGTAATACGTAAATTCAGGTGCGCGTGTGTTCGTACTTCTTCTGCTCCAGAACAGCTTGACGGATTCTCATGAAATTTTTCTATGGGGTCACCTGGATGGTTCTTAGCTATAGTTGGACCTGGTCGGTGGCGCTGTTGTCGTGATACAGACATCACCCGTGCAAAGCCGGGGCGAATCGCTAGTATTCAATAAGTTTGGCTTTTTACGTCGAAGGCATCCCAAAATAGGTTATCATTCAGCATGAGATAAGGCTAACTCACAACGCAGATTTTCAGTAGTGACCAACCAAAGTGTTTCTATCTCTTCTCCAGCTAGTTCTCTAGTTTCTATTAGCGGTATGTGTCGATGATCTGCAGTAACCACTTACCATCAAGTGGAATGCTATTTCGCATGTCGCTTAAATTTTCAACCGACTTTTAAAAAAGGAGGAGGCTCTCAATTCGACTGAATACAAAGCTGGCGCTTCTCATGTGGTCCCATATAAATTTGATCAAGATATGTCCAGTAGTTTTTGAGTTATCCTTAATAAATAATGCGTATTTAATTGACTTCGACTACATTGATGATGTTCTCGTTTTATTTATATTGAAGACGGTTGAACAAAAATTTTAATCTTACCACTTGTATAAAAATAATAAGGGTTTCTACTTTTCGTCACCCACCACAAAAAACAGAGCAGTATTATATTGCTATTTCACGCTGGTGCTTTATGAGAGCGTGATATTCCCCGATCGAGCCGACCCATACGTGCTGCAACCATAAGATAGCTGCAGCATGGATCTACCTCGTATAAATTTACTTAAACAGTAATATTTTTTGAATAAATGTAATTCTTTAAGGTCTCATGACGTTAAGACGACCCACGAAGTTTCGGTTTTTCAGCACCCATGGTCACTAATTATCATTCTGATATTTTTACTATTATTTTACTAATCAGCTCAAAGTATCTTGAATTCTTGTCATTACATGATCCCAAGAAAATGGTAAAAGACAACTATCTTCTCAATTTTATTTTTATTTTAATCGCCTCTTTGTCATTCTTCTCAAATCCGGTGAAATCATCATCAACAAATGACCCTTCCTCAACATAAACGTACGAACTTACCAAAGCACGTGTAGGCATCCTTTCATTGATTAATCAAAGCCTATCAAAGTTTGAACGTAGACCACACTTTAGATTGCCTGATAAAGGAACGTTTTGGCTACCGCAGTTTTTTTTTATTACACAGTATGGCATGCATTCTTTTGATCATCTTTTTGTACGAGGTAGAGCCATGCTGCAGCTATATTAGTAGTATAGTTGTAGCACGAACGGGTCGGCTCGACCGGGAAGGACCACGCTCTCGCAGAATACCAGCGTAAAATAGCAGCTTCATGCTGCTGTGTTTCGTATAGTGAGTGTAGAGAACCGGAGACCCTTTTACTGGAAACGAGGCATTCCATCTTAGTCCTCACGGGTGACAACGCATCTGCATTTTATTCGTAATCAAGGATATATGTAGATGTCTATAGGTCACAGCAACCACCTACCATCAGGTGGACTGTGTGCTCGTTTGTCACCCTATCCTATTAAAAAAAATTCTAACTTATTATGTAATATTATAAATATTAAATAGGACAAAGGATGCTTTCTTTACAATTTTTTTGTTACCCAACAGCTAAATTATAAAAATTAAATTACTCGACCACGTCGTTGACTTAATACGTGTACATAACATAATTAAATTAATATATTATATAATATTTTATAAATTATTTCGTATAATTTTGCACGAACTTAGAAGTAATCAATTAGATGAAATAAAAAGTATAAAAACGCTTCCGAAAGGGAAACTTTTTGGCGTGACGGGTTACTAACACGCAATCGATGTGTATATAGTATAAGGGTGGTGACACACTGTTGGCTGTAGAGCGAAAACTAAATTAAAAAACGATAAGCAATAACCACCCAACCGGTCTTAGTCACGACAACACCAAACCGAAATTAAACCAAAATTTGTCTATTGCGCAGGATCTAGTATTTTCTTCTTCTTCTTCTGTCTCTTATATTCTGCTATATATATATATATATATATATATATATATATATATATACCGCCATATATGCGTAGGTATATGGAAGTGAAGGAGAGGAGAGAGGTGAGGTGAAGTCCGTAGTCTCTGCCGCCCCTCAGGGTGGCAGGCGTGTATATCGCAAATACTCCAGGTTATTCTGTAGTTCTTGTAGTCGCCTCTTTCGATACCAATGGGACGAAATTGGGTTAGTCACGCTATGTAACAACGTTTATGGCGTATGGGACCGATTTGCATTAGGCTTGGGTAAAAAATATCGATATAATATCGAAATATCGATAATTTCTCATAATATTTTTAATCGCGATATATCGATATTTATTGCAGAGTACCGAGTTGGTATCAATTTCGATATATTTTAAAATGTTCTATTAATGGACAAAACATTAAGGAACAAAAGCAGCTACAAAAGCATTTAAGTGCGGTTGTCGTTTTTCTTCTTCGTCCACCCGACAGTAATTAAATCTTGGGCCTTATCCTTGTACATCATGGCAAATGATGACGATACATCGATATTTATCACGCGATATACATCGATACTGTTTAAAAATATCGAAACGATATATATCGATATATTTTTTTCACTTGCCCATCCCTAATTTGCATTGCGCCATCAGAGGCATATATTGCATTATCAGAGGCACACAACGCATTCTAAACGATAACGATAAAAATGCGTAAACATTCTTAAAGGATTCATGTGCAGATCTATTCCCATCACCAGTCCCAAGTTTAGGTTCGGCATTTTTGCAACAGATACGGATAATGTCAGTCGCTGGTTTGTTCATTAATTAATAAGCAGCCCGTGCCACGTGCAAGTGAGCGTGGCATTTGGAGAAAGAGTCATACATGAAGAGTTTCCCTTACATAACCCTACTTACACGATGCGTAACGATTTAAAAATCTCCAGTCAGCATTCGACACAAAGACCCGCGCCGAAGTTCTGTTAGTAATATTTTTATACGTGGTAGAGCCACGATGCTATATTGTGTAGCACGAATGGGTCGGCTCGACCGGGGTAGGACCACGCTCTCACAGAATACCAGCGTCAAATAGCAAATTAATGCTGCTGTTTTTCGTATGGTGGGTGTAGAGAACCGGAGACCCTTTTTACTGGAAACAAGGCATTTCATCTTAATCCTCCAAGGTGTCAACGCATCTGCATTTTGATTCTTAATGACAGACAGATGTAGATGTCTATGAGTCACACATTAATTTACCATCAGGTGGACTGTGAGTTCTTTTATCACTATTACTCCATAAAATCTCTCTATATTAATAAAAGGTTTGCAGTTTTGCGCGCATCACGGAAAAAACTACTAGATAGATTTCAATTAGGTTTTCCAAGTTTTATTTCTTAGACACTTGGCCCTTATCAAAAAAAATATTGCGATATCTTCATTTAATATAAAGTTAGTTTTAAAAAACAACTATTTTTATACGGGAAATTTTATACGGGTTTTTCAAACGGTCAACTGTACGTCGCTTGCTCTGGCTTTACTAACCCAGATAATTTATATATTTTAGCTACAAACGGAGCAACGAATAACATTGTTTACAAAGAAATTTTGTGTTTTTGATGTTTTTTCCTTCGCACATACGAAAACTTTTGTTAATATATCAAGCAACGCGGACGAAGTCGCGGGTATCAGCTAGTATTCTATAAAAAAATTGAAGTAAATAAAATATTCATGTATTCAGGTACTAACGTTAAGCCACGCGATCGCACAAGAAACACCGTCATCAAATATATAGCGTGCGTAACGGAATTTTAAAGCCGATGATAGATAATTTATAACTAGACATAATAGTTACTTTACGTTTAATTACCACCATTATCGTAAGACGTTATATTACTAAGCACCGATTAACGCTATTTTCGCGTTAATAAACGATGCTAATCTTTATAACTGTTTATTTTACAGATGAGAAAGTTAATGTTCATTATTAGAAACGACGGTTAGCCTAAACTTATTGCGTCTTATCTATTTAAATAAAATAATAGAGGTTTGCAGTTGTGCGCGCATCACGGAAAAAATACTGGATAGATTTCAATTAAGTTTTCTAAGTTTTATTTCTAAGACTTGGCCCTTATCTAAATAAAAATTATTGGGATACCTTCATTTAATATAAAGTTATTAAAGTTTTAGGAAACAACGATTTTTATACGGGGTTTTTCACACGGTCAACTGTACGTCGCTTGCTCTCGCGTTACTAACCGAGATAATTTATATATTTTAGCTACAAACGGAGCAACGAATAACATCGTTTACAAGGAAATTTTGAAAGCAAAGTATATTTTTGCTTGCGATATTTTTTATGTATTTCCTTCGTACATACGAAAACTTTGTTAATATATCAAGCAACGCGGACTAAGTATCAGCTAGTTACAAATATAAGTTTATAATAATTAGTCTCATGTTTAATCTAGAATCTATTTCAAGAAAGAAGTCCCGCGGAAATATGCGAACTAAGATGTAAAGAATGGAATTCGATAGCAAATGTCAATTTTCGCGAAAACCCAAGACTATCAATAAACCAAGCTTTCTAACAAGACGGTAAGTGTTAAGCTGGGTCCACACGCAGCGACTCTAATCGACGGCGACTCGATGGCGATGTCAAAATTGACGTGTGGACGTGAACATTAGCAGCGATTTAAAGTCGCTGCCGACGCAGCGATCGAATCGCTGTAAATCTGAAATGTCGCTCAAAAGTCGTATTCTATTCTATTGTTCACAACAGTGTCCGAATGGCGAATTCGAACCCAATACTTTTGAGTTTCGCAGTCTGTATCCCTAACTATTAGGCTATTATTGAACTTAAGTTTAAAATTTGGCTACCCTTTGAAAAATAACCCTATATATATATATATATATATATATATATATATATATATATATATATATATATTAGACAATATGATATATGAAAAAGTTTTATTTACTATTATATACCAGCGCTTGACTACTATCCCATCTGATGGAGTTCCTTTTTATTATTCAATAATAATAATAATTAAATAACAAATCCTTAGTAAGTTGCATTTACGATAAATATAAAATCGCTTCCGCATGTCATATGAACACGCCTTTATTACGTATGACACGTGTTAAAGAAACCTCTTGAAGATAGCACATGAACGAGCTGCCAACAATAATTCGCGGTGACTTGCGGAACGTAACTTTAATGACCACCGTGGAAAGTTTAGTTTCAATAAGGCGATTAGAGTGGTTTTCAACGAACACAATAGAATTTGTCAGAGTTACACGAGAGTAGAGAGTACGAGTGGTCTGGGTGCTTGGCTTTTGAATTGAAATCTAACGAATTTCATTATTGATTTTCGTGTTTAGATTGACATGTTGCTGAAATTCTGAACAGTAATTTAGTTGTCCGTACTAATTAAGGCCTTTTTTACGATAGGAAGGTAATAAAATCGCGCGTACCAAACATCGCGGGTGGCGCGGTTGCCACTATATAAATGCCGTGTACATTTTGATTTGTGAATAAAATATATTATATTTATTTACGAAAGTAAGTTTCTAATGGCAATTTCATCTAGACTAGTACTTTAGCTGTGTCAGTTATATTCGTAAAACTAGCGGTCCGCCCCGTTAATTTCTGGGTCTCGACAACAACGCCACCTAACGGGTCCAATTGTGAATCTAAACTATTCTCATATCAACTTAATCACACACACAAAATTTCATCAAAATCGGTCCAGCCGTTTAGGAGTTCAGTCACATACACACGGACAGAAGAATTATATAATATGCATGTATTATACATATATTAAACCTTCCTCTTGAATCATTCTGTCTATTGATGAAAACCGGATTAAAATCGGTTGCGTAGTTTAAAAGATCTAAGCGTACAGACGGCGGGAAGCCACTTTGTTTTATACCATGTATAGATTTGTTTAAAAAAGGGGACTTTAAAGTAACCTACCCCTATGGACACGTCACGAAACTTTCTAAAACAATAATTTAGACCTAGGATGAAAATATAGATAGCCGGTTTGGTTAGTTAAAATTAATATCCTTCTTGCATAAGGAAAGAGGCCTTATGTTCATTGAACTTGTATGTGTCGATAAAGAAGAAAAAAAAAGAAAATATTATACATACACCATTATATTAAGTTTTGATTTTTTTAAATTACAATTGATGATATGTTTGTTCTTTTTTAACATTGAAGAAATGCGCAACTATCCTCCTGGTGGTGTCATCAGCTCTCGCCGATTATGAAAGCTACGGCGATTTTGAAGGTCATAACATCGAGGGCTACAGTATTCAGCAACCCATCGAGCAACATCAGAGCTTAGATGAGCACCATGGAGAAGATTATGAAGTTGATTATCATGTAAGTTATAGTCATTAACGTCTGAAAATTCGACAATGGGATATAGGCAAAGATGTCTGAGACTGAGGGAGCACACACTGGGAAAATGTACCTTACTGTGTTGATTATACGATTATCATTTGTAAATCATAGTATCAGATGATCCGTACCTAAGATAATCATTCTAATAGTCTAGAAATTTTTGGTCTGAAAATTATCAAAATGGAGGAGGCACTAAATAGTCAATGGCTTTGTGACTTTGACGAGTCCTATGTGACTGGTCCTTCCTGTTGCGATGAAATTTCTATTAAAAACATAATGACATGTCATACAATTATTATGGTTGCAATAGAAATGTGTCGGCTCAGAACAAAGGAAAACACTCGCACAGAAGGCAAGCGTATAGCGGCAAAATTGTTTTTGGTGGGTGTCGGGAACCGGAGACTCCTTTACTGGCAACGATGTTGTAACCATAGGTAAAAAAGTAAAGTAAAGTTACAGCCTATATACGTCCCACTGCCTCCTCTCATTTCTGAGAGGGTTTTAGGGCAAGGAAATGTCCGCCGCGCTGCCCCAATGCGTGTTGGCGAACTTCACATGTCTTCGAAATATATTTTTTTTGATTTCTCAGACATGCAGCTTTCCTCACGATGTTTTCCTTCACCGCCGAGCACGTGGTAAATCAGCACTTAAAATTGCAATTAACAATTTCATTGTTGCCGGCGCGGATCGAACCCGGGTTGCTCGCGTACTGTGTAACTTACAGCGAGCGCTAACCATCTGAGCTACCACGGCTGTAACCATAGGTGTAAGAACACATTTGTTTTTCGTTCTTAATTGAGGTGTAAGTGTCTATTGGCCACAGCATTCACTTATCTGACCGAGTAAGAATATCCACTACCCCATATCTTCCCATGGGTGTCGTAAGTGGCGACAGAGGGAACCAAAGCAGTATATTCCCGATAATAACTCAATAAAAAACTGCAGCTTCCAACCAGCCTGCAAAGCGTGGCAACTACGCTAAATATCCCCTATTAGGTAATCTATGGGGGAGGCCTATGTTCTGCTGTGGACTTTGATATATTACTATAATAAATGTCATGTTTTCAGTCGCATCCCAAATACTCTTTCGACTACTCAGTAAAGGACCCGCACACTGGTGACGACAAGGAGCACTGGGAGACCAGAGATGGAGACAAAGTCAAGGGTAATCCAAAAATATCTACTTTCTAATGCTATCTAACTGAAGAGAATATATTTATAGTCTTTGTAATCAACGCTAGTACAACTTGAAGTTTATTAGAAGAGTAGAGACTTGATTTCCATTTAAGTAATTAAGAAATTGATTTTGAGTGAACGTCTAAAGAACTCCATTATCATTTTTTTGTATCGCGATTATTCGCGAAAACTTTATTATTTTGTTAGCTAAAAGTAAATTGAAAAATCCTTGATTTGATCATCTTAAGTATACGTGAATCAATACCGATTTTTTTCTATTTATTTATTCTTAAAAAGAGTTTACATTCTTCGCTTTTTAATTTTGCCAAACTGTAAGCTAGTATATCGGTAGCAAAAGGCCACAGAGCCACAGGAATTGTCCCTTCTGAGGACCAAGGTGGAATTCCACAGCCCTGTAATTATACTGTTTTTCTCTATACCTATCTAGAGTAATATAGGATATACAAAATAATTAATGAAATTTTTTTCGTACATTGACACAGGTACCTACACTCTTGTCGAAACTGACGGCACAAAACGCGTAGTGGAGTACGAAGCGGACGATAAGAACGGATTTAATGCAGTTGTCCATAAAATTGGTAAGTGTGCCTTAAACTAAAATATAACAGAAGAGGATACTTAATAAGTGGTAGAGCCTCGCTGTAGCTATATTATAGCTGTAGCACAAATGGGTCGGACCAGGGAAGGACAGAATACCGGCGTGAAACAACAAATTAATGCCGCTGTTTTATATGGTGAGTGTTGATCCTTTTTACTGGAAACTGACATTCCATCTTAGTCCTCAGGTGTGACAACGCCTCTGCATTTCGATTTGACCTTCACTTTTGTAAAAAAGTTCTACATATCTACACTAGATAAAGAACCTTTTTTCCTCTACGGTAGTCAGACCTATTGTTTATATGGTATTTGGAGATATCCCCTTTACAAATTTTATCACATAGAGAAACCGCGACCATAAATCGTTTCAAAGGTCGCTGAGCAAAGGTAGATAGAGACTCAGGTCTATTGAAAAACTTTAATAGCATGTCGGTTTTCTTCCATACGAATTTGACTGCCTCATTGGTCTAGTTGTCTTAAACGCGGTTGCTGATCATGTGGCCCTGGGTTCGAATCCCGGGTCACGCCAAAATCATTGGGTTTTTCTGTCAAGAAATTCTCAGTAGCAGCCCGGAGTCAGGAAGTTGGCGATGTCTCACCCGCGTGCCTCGGAAAGCGCCTGATCTATCTCCGTTCGTGTCGAATTACCGTCCCATCGGATTATGAGAGTGAGGAAATAGAGAGTGCACATGTGCTTGCGCATACCACTTGGGCACTATAATCCTATCCTGCGCAGATGACTAGACTCCGTTGAGACTGGCCGCTGTGTCGGTCTGTCTGAAGGACATTATTATTACCATACAAAACATATCACCATTATTGCTGCTATTTCACGCGGATATTTTGTACAATCGTGATCCTTCCCCTGGGGAATCAACCCATTCATGCTGCAGCTAGAACATTCGCAATGTGGCTCTTCCACGTAAAAGAATTAAATTTAAAATATATGTACCCTCATATCTTTAAATTAATATATGTTTGACATTCCAATCCACTTACAGGAACCCCGAAGCATCAAGAAGAATACAAAATCAGCAAGCCGTCCTACGAGCCGGTTCACTATCAGCAAGACTTCCAGAACAGCGAGGAAGGTTTCATGCACTCATTCGGCAGTTACGAGCATTGATACTGCATCCTCTTTGTAACGGACATCCGCTTTATTCGACGCTTTAAAATTACTTTTTTAACGTAAGTATTCTGAAGGAATGTGCAATATTCAATTGTTTTTATTATAAATACAATCGAAATAAAAAAATTAACATTAAATTTGTCGACAATCTTCAACGTTGTTTTAAAACTTAGGTTCTTAAAATTTAATATCGAATGGTAAATGGTAACACCTACTTATAAAATGCTTGCAACTAGATTTCTTTTGTTATTAACGTTTCCATGTTTTAATTAATTTGTTGCCAGTTTCGTCTTTACCTGTACATACAGCATGAGCCCCGGGGCCTCGGCCTAATATGGCCCAAAAAGTATCGAAATGTGTGAAACGCATACCTAAAT
The DNA here is from genome assembly GCA_029286625.1 of Parnassius orleans. Lineage (NCBI taxonomy): Eukaryota > Metazoa > Arthropoda > Insecta > Lepidoptera > Papilionidae > Parnassius > Parnassius orleans. Next base: position 4,193,902 of record JAGSMP010000058.1, read on the forward strand.
ATTTTTTTAAACAAAACTTTATTTTTTTATTTTTTAACGTATACTGACTATAATAACCAGTCATTAAGATGTTTTTATGTGTTGTTTTTTTAATTGCTAAAAGGCCGTCAAACATTAGACGCCCGAGGCCGAACTAGAGCCTCTACTAAGGCGGCCTTATTTGTAGTTTTTTTGTCCAAAACTTTGTATCACCCTAAACGATATATGGCTATTAAAATGTAACGCTGAAGATTGTCAGACTATTTTTGTTAATGATAAATTGGTAAAGAATCGAAACTATTACGATAGCGTTTTCGTAAACATCATTTTTAATATTTCCATAGTTATAAATTAATATATGCAGTTGCGGCCAGTGTTAAATGTGTCCATGTGCATAGCATGCATCGAACCTCTCGCACGCACCTACATATATAATTTATTATGCGAAAATAGTGACGCACGAGTACATATATGCAGCTTTTTATCGATAAGCAAATTACACTTCATTTATGTCGATATAGTTAAATTCCGGAGTCGCAGCTTTTTTAGAATATATTTACGAAACACTGAACAAAAGCTTAATATTTTCGAAAATAAAAGAAAACTATTCATATCTGTAATAATCACTACATGTAAAGAATATTGGCACTTATCCATTAACATTCTCGTTATTGTGATATTTCCAAGCAAAATTCTTGGTAACGAATGCCAAAAATGAGAGATGCTTGATTGTTAATATTTATTTAACTTTATACCTTACGTAATAAGGGTCGTTGTTTAAAAAGTTATCGTTCTTAATTAGATTATAAAAATAAGACTGTAGCGTTTTCATTGTTTTCTCTTAGTTCGTAAGTGTTGTACAAAAACTGTCGCAATGTAATAAACTTTTTATTGTTACATAATACACAAATATGTTTTATTTAATATACCCCTTACCTAATTCCACTGATAAAGGTTTATGTGCCTACACACTGCTTCAAAAAACTGAGAATAATAAGTTAAATATATTACTTCAGTGGTTGAAAATTATTTATTTAACAATTATTTTAGTCAACTTTTTGCGTCCGTTTTTTTAAAGCAATTTCAAAAAATGGTCACCTATCGGGATGAAAACAATCCTATCTCTCAAGTTGGACGAAACTGTACACAGTGTGCAAAATTTCATTGAAATCAGTTCAGTAGTTTAGGAATTCATCGCGGACAAACAATGTGACACGTAATTTTTATACATAAAGATAATGTACACAAGCTTTGATTTTCACATATTCACTATCATCACAGTCCATCACAAGTCTACTGCTGAACATAGGCCTCCGCCATAGATTGTCTAAAATTACGGTGAGCCTGAGCTATCCATCCATCGATTACCTGCGTCTTTAATCAAGTCGTCACCCCATCTAGTGAGAAGTCGCGCAACACTGTTTTTGCCAGTACAAGGCTGCCATAGTCTCAAAATTAAATCATAAACATCTAAAAAGTATCACATTAAAAACGCAGTACACAGATAAAATCCAACTGTATTCCATTCGCAATTTACTTTGGTTTCCTAAAAACGGAAAAAAGTACGAAGCTGCTACTCGAGAACCTTTCTTCATTATCGGTTGTCGGTTCTTCGATCTATATGGCCGGCCCGTTTAGCTTTGGCTTTAGTATATGGGCGGTCCACTTAGGCTTTAATATAGTAAAATAATCTTACCTCTGAGCAAGGGCAAGTTTCAAGCGATCATTTTCGTAGCGCAGCTGTTGCTCGGTGGACTCAGGTACTGCGGGATCAGGAGGTGCCGGCGTAGAAGCTAAGGGCCCCCGGGGCGCCCGACCCACCGTTGCATAACCGCCCTAAAAATATGTGATCATATACATATGCAATAACCATAGACATTACGACATTTTTTACGTGGTAGAGCCACGCTGCAGCTATATTATGGTAGCATGAATGGTTCGGCTTAACCGGGGAGGGACCACGCTCTCACAGAATACCAGCATCAAATAGCAGCTGAATGCTGTTATTCGTGTTCCGTATGGGGAGTTTTTATTTTTTATAGGAGAAGGGTAACAAACGAGCACACAGTCCATCTGATGGTAAGTGGTTGCTGTGGCCCATAGACATCTACATCTATCCTCGATTACGAATCAAAATGCAGATGCGTTGTCACCCATGAGGCCTAAGATAGAATGGCTCGTTTCCAGTAAAAAGCGTCTCCGGTTCTCACCATAAGAAATACAGCAGCGTTAAGCTGCTATTTTACGCTGGAATTCTGTGAGAGCGGGGTACTTCCCCGGTCGAGCCGACCCATTCGTGCTGCAACTATACCAGTAATATAACTGCAGCATGGCTCTACCAAGTAAAATAGAGTGTAGAGAACCGGACACACTTTTTACTGGAAACAAGGTATTCCATCTTAATTCAAAGGGTTGACAACGCATCTTCATTTTGATTTTTAATTGAAGACAAATGTAGATGTCTATGAGCCACAGCATGCACTTACCATCAGGTGGACTGTGTGCTCGTTTGTCACACTTTATTTAAAAAAAAACAGACATTATGGACTGAGGAGCGACTAGCTAGCTATACAACGTAGAATATGTGCTTTTCGACATAAAAAAATTAAAATGCGTTATTTTTATGCACCGGTAGTATATTACCTAATAATGTCCTCTATACCGAATTTCAGTCACGGTGGCCGGCCACAACAGAGACTAGCCATCCGCGCTGGACAGGATTATAGAGCACGAGTGAGTACGCAAGCACAGGTGCACTCTATGTATATATGTAACAATTAATTAAATAAAAATAAATAATATTAAACGTATTTTAGCGCCACGCCAAGACAGTCCTTTTGTTAATATGCGCAATACTATTTGTTGATATAAGAATTCTATGGTAAATAGTACCTTCTCGTGTCGTGGAATAACGTAAGTATAACCACTCACAACTAATTAAGACGTATGTAAATAAAGCAGAATATGCACGCTTTTTATTAGATTTAGGGGGTCAAATTTATTGTAAATTCAAACCTGTTCAAACTTATGATCATTTTGATTTATTTCAATGTTTTCGTAAACATCAAAAATTTTGTTAAATTCCTTTTAATTAAATAGGTATATTTTAGCAAAATTTGTATTGCAATTTCAAAAAATTGCTCTTGTGACTTTGTTATTAGGATAATTTTTGTAATCCAAAGAAAAATACAGTATTTTATTTCATTTTTTTAATCTCAATAAATTATTGGCAAATAATCTGTTTGGTTAATTGCTCAGGTTCCTTCTTATTTATATAGGTACTAGCTTTTTACCCGCAGCTTCGCTCGCGTGGTCTTCAATTTAGAATATATTAGAATTAGAATTAGTTTCGTTACTAAATTACGCTTCTCTAAATTAAGAGAATTTTCTTCAAATGACGAGGTTCCGCTTTTACCTACGCGTCGCGTTTACTTCACATACTTTAGTCTATTTCCTTCGCCGCGTGAGTGTAAGAGGCAAATATAAATTTTAAAAAATTAAGTGGGTACAAAAGAAAGTTTGTTGTTAGTTTTTCATATAAAAGGTAAGTGTTTTTAATTACACTGTTTTTAAAAGTTATTTGCTTATATTTTGCTTCGTAACAATTTTATACACTTTATAAAATTTCCATTTCAAATACTGTGTCGTTCACGTATCACTTTATATTTAATAGTCAGGATTAACTGAAAATTAAATATAAAGTGTGAGTTATCAATATAAATCATGTAAAAAACACAAATTTTCATATTCCACAAAGTCCAATATGCGAAAATCACGTTTTATGTTATAATTTCGATATATAGTAAACATTATGGGGAAGTTGTTTTCAACAATAATTTAAAATTAAAAATTTTGTACAACCGACTTCAATATAAATTATTAAGAATAACTCAAAAACTATTAGTCAGACCTTGATCAAATTTATATGGGGCCACATGTGAAGCACCAGCTTTCAAATAAAAAAAGAATCATCGAAATCGGTTCAACCAGAAAGAAGTTAGGAGGTAACACACATAAAAAAAACATACAGTCGAATTGAGTACCTCCTCCTGTTTGAAGTTGGTAGAAAAATGGCGTTGGTCAAAGATAGCGTAATAAACACGGAATATAAAAAACAAGAGGAAGCCCAAAGTGGGCGGGGCAGGCGAGTCAGAATTAGTGACAGTAGAGCGTAATTGTCTGTCAGTCGCAGGCTCAAATTGTTGCGAGCTGACGGATCGCTGCTTAAGTTATATATGCGAAAATATGCCGTTTTGGGCAATATTGGAGTGTAAAAACGAAAGTAAAAAGAAAAATATTTTGAATGGAGGTTGTTTCGTACCAAAGGCACGTGTAATTTTTCCCTTTTTTGGATAGAAACTTGACTAAACATGGACAAAATATCAAATTGCCTTTATTACAAGTAATATTCAACCTTATTTCGTTACACTAAGGTTGATCTGTAAATACATTTGGAATAAAAATAGCTGCGATAGTGTTGTGACTACGCCGATATTAAAGTTTTCAATAAAATTTTATCACAGTCCTGTTCATTTACTAACATATTAATGAAAATTTGCAAATACTGGATGTCTATGAAAATATATGAAATTATAGGGTGATACCCTATGAATGAACTTTTGTTAGGTCTTTAGCCAGAGAAGTAAGTAAGTAGTTTAGTAATACTCACGACTTTTGGAAAGAATCTGAAATAAAAGTGATCTTAATATCATGATCTACATTAGTGTCTCAATTAATTATCGTCTAAGCTTTAATATTAAAGTGTGAAAACGATAATTTTTAACAAATATGTGTTATTTCAATGACAATAAACAATTGCAAAATTATTGTTTTTTATTATTTTCCTTGTTTCCATTTCATAAATTATAATTTAGCTAACAATCAATAAATTTCCATTAAAGACAATTAATTATATGCCGGCTATATGAATTACGGGGATATACGTAGTACATCAAGGCAATTTCCAATAAATTTTGCAATTTTACTCATGTTGTCATATTTTTTTTCAATTCCGTTTCTTCAGTCAATACATTTCATATACATGATAATAACTATATACTGAATATCGATATAAGCCAGATCACTTTCAGGGAGAGTAACTACATCACTAACATCATTCACGTAGCAGTATAGGTTAGGTAGGGCAATGTCAACGTTATATCTATTGTCATTGTGTCTATAATAGTGTGAACTTATTATTGCGACATCTAACGTTAAGAAGCTAAATTTGCTCATTAATTCTAGAAACTTCGTTGGTGAAAAGTAATATGATCTCTATTTTTAAGAACATATGGTTCGTATTCAAGTGAATGGTGAGTGACGTAATGCCTTTCTCTTTTATTTTTTAATAGCCAATCACGCGAAAATTACTGAAATGGTACACAATTGTCGGTACACATTTCTTTCTTGCGTATGTGTGAGTTTGGCGACAGTGGTTCTGCTACAAACTATGCGTTTTGCTATTTCCTCTTGTTTTTTATATTCCGTGGTAATAAAGTATATGCCTAGGATTTAATTTATTTTTTATTTTTTAGAGGCTCTTACTGAGTATATCGATATAATTATATTATATATTTCTTTAAGAAAATCGAGTGTTTCTTTGTCCTTTTTTCTTTCTTCATAGTTATTTGATTTTAACATATAGATATTGAATTTTAACATATGGGGGGGGATTCGTCAGATTTGTCTTAGTTGTAGAAGTGACATATAATATTTGATTTTTTTTTCTTTTCAGTAAACTTGTTTAGTTTTGTTATTTATTACTGTTTTAACGATTGAACTTGTTTACGCAAATTTATTTAATAAATTGTTTGATGTTCATGTTTGAAGACTTTTTTACACACAAAAATATTTTTTCAAATAATAAAACTACCCCTTCCCTCTCCTTACAGTTTCCTTCCACTGGTGGTCACGGGCCATGGAAATAAAGGGGAGCACAAAATTTTACTGCCACAAATATCACCCACATTTGCAACGCTGCCCTAAACCTTAGATTATTTACTCTCCGTTACTCTATCTAGAGAGTAAATAATCTAAGCCCTAAACATCGCACGGAGCATCCGCGTTCCACCGAGATTAAATTTAGTAAAATGTTCGTCTGTTTTTCCTCCCACATTTTTTTCTTATCACTATTACAACAAACACCGTTAAAGCCTGTTATAAAAACCCCCGCTGAACATAGGCCTCCACTATATGCCTCATAGAGGGTATATTTGTCATAGTTGCCACGCTTGGCAAGCGGGTTGGCAACCACAGTTTTTTTTTTTAGTCGTTATTAGGAAGACGCTGCTGCCCATCTCCTGATTTATTTCCCTCTGTCGCCTCTAGACATGAGTGATAAATAACATCACGGTGAAAAAGTTCCAAAATAACGTTGTCCCTTCGCGCCGCCACTCCTGTCACTGCATAGAATTATTACGTATAGAATACTAGTACGCGCACCGAAAGTGAAGCAAGTAAAACTAACGCGAAACCGCGTAAGTTCACTCAGCGACGCGTCAGTGCGCAACGTCACGTCTTACGGAGAAGAGCTCGCGAAAAATTGTAAAAATTACCGTTTGTGTTGTAAAATATTGACACAACAGTGATGATAAACATAAAAAAAGTGATGGTATTACATTTCACAGGTAAGTTCATGTATTTAATTCATTATTAGTACGTAAAACTAAAAAAATACATACCTAAGCTATCATAATACAAATGTTGCTAGTTGTGGGGAAAAAAATCACAATTTTCTTTTAAAAATATTTATTTTCTATTTGTGTTTAAAACGTTTAATCGCAACGCTCTGTGTAAAACTCAAATGTTTATATGTAGATACCTACTTCTCTAAGTATTAACATAATATTAACAATGGGTGCCTATTTAAAACTAATACGGAATGATCAGCTGATCGCGATCCGTCGACGCCATTTTAACGCAACTATTATAGCAACTAAATTTATTTTTATTGCTTTGTTCATTGACCAAGTCGACGTTTTAGAGTATGGAATAAAAACTTTTTTTATTTACTATATCAAGAGATTATTAATAAGAACGCCTTTACTAAGCAGATGTCACTTTACACCCAAACATAGTCTATTTTAAACCGACTCCCAAAAAGGAGAGGTTATTAATTATGTATGTACGCTGATTTCTAAGACGATTCTAGATCAATTCGTATATACATGCTGTAATTTTAGTGGTTGTTTTCCCGTATTCCTGACTCAATGCAAATTATAATTTTAAAATGTTTAGGTATATAATGACAATATTGATAATTATTTAAAATTAAAAAAATAATCTTAACAATTATTAAAAAAAATCTTTTAAATCATAAAAGCATTCAATTTTTAATCAATTATACAAATATTTGTTATATAATCTTTCGCTTAATAATTTAAATTCTTTAGGTATTTTATTAAATATTTTTACACACATACTAGTATTAAGACAATTTTTGTTATATTTAACGAGCCTAGGAATGACATCTAGGACAAGTTGGTCAGGGTCATGTCGATTTCGAGGATGTATATCACTTGCTTTAAAAAATAATGACTTATTTTTAATAAATATTCAGAGCTAAATAAATTCTTACGCGTAGTAATACGGCATAAGCTAGCCTGCACGTCCAACCTACTCGCGAGATATTGCTATTCGTTTGAGGTCGCATTCGAGATTTGTTTTTCTCTATTGTAAATCTGCCATTATTGCATCCTAATAATTTTTATATTAATAAATCTATTGTACTACCAAGACAAAATCATTTGACTTCGGGAAGACAACTATTAAAATTTCAGCGTGTATATGGGATCAATCTGTGTGTATATCCTTTCAAATAAAAAAAAATCTAAATCGGTTTAGAAATAACAAAATTCTGAGGTAAAAGCATTAAAAAAATACACCGAATTGAGAACCTTCTCCTTTTTTGAAGGCGGTTAAAATTAAACATTACACGATGTGCTTATTGTATTCGAGCAAATTAATTGTGTTTAATAATATTCTTAAATTTTATTACGTCTGCATTTTTGTACCATTAAAATATGTATAATAAAGTTATATTAGTACCATCATTATCGTGTTTATTTTATTCCATTTATTATTCTCATAAAATACGTCTTCGTACGCAATACGTAATCCTTATTATATAGATTATTTAAAATTAATCAATAAAATAGTGATTTTCACAATTTGATTGCAAACGCCAGAAACTGGTATCACTGAATGGCGTGTATGTGTGCGTGTGACGAGCGTAGGCACATTCGACTCGCGCCCACTAACATAATGACCTTGCTTCACTTTAACGCTCGTGTTTTGTACTAGAATTATTACGTATAGAAATACGTAATAATTCTATGTGTCACTGATTTAACCAAACAAAATGAACTATTGATGATTTTTCAAAACATTTCATTTATCGACAAATCGTCTTGCAATCGTCGTTTCTCTAGCGCTCACTTGACCTTCATACAAATAATTCGATATTTTAATTGTTGATATTTATTTTTATTTTTGGAGAATGTAATGACTCAAGTTATATTTACCATCATTTAAAAAAAATCGCCTTTGGCCTGACCTACTATACTCTTTGGCTTGACCATAGTTCTGACTAAGTTTGTCCAATAAAATGTCAAGGTCTGAGAGGTTAAATAATTTTGCAAAAAAAAAATTCTTAACAATATTTTGATACGTCACATTGCAGTCATTGGAAATTTTGACGACAGCTTAAACTAGCACAGTTAAAGACTATGGCATCTCAAGACGCTTAACAGTCACATAACTTCATATAAATTAGCATTGGGGTACTTGTTTCAACGTTTCTATTAAAGGTTTACATTCACACCAAAACACCCCCAATTCCTTGACTTGTGATCATATAACCGAAAAGACACCACAGGGGTTGCAAACAAAGAAGACAATAGGTATTTTTTTAAACGTTACCTCCATACTAGGATTTTCTCCTGTATCGTGGGGGCAGCAGTACAAACATAAACTGCACAAGGACAAACATCCAGACCCGGAACAATTAACTGTAGGCCTTACAAATATCTGTTCCATGCGAGATTCGAACCCGCGGCCCTTAGCGCTCCAACTCAATTGCTAAGCCACTGCGCCACGCAGCCGTCAAAATAGAATTACTCCTAGCCTGTAATTTTACTGGCGCACACTCACTTATTGCTCCAGGTTAAAGGTAAATTTTCACACAGAAACAAGTATGAATGTGGTCCTTACCCAGGCGAAATCCTAATCAGAAAAGGAGTCGGTCATTTACGGTTTAAATGTTCGCTATAAATTATACAACCTTCTTAATTCTTGCAAATGTTATCTGACTTTAAGTTATGTTCCATGGATATCTTACAACCTCATTCATCATCATTTTCTGTTTACCAACCTATCTTAGGTAAAATTGCAGTATGTTTATATAAGAAAGTATGACAAAAGAGCACGCAATGCACCTGATGGCATACCTACACCTACATCTAGACCTACCTACATCTACATTTTTACGTGGTAGAGCCATGCTGCAGCTATATTAATAGTATAGTTGTAGCACGAATGGGTCGGCTCGACCGGGGAAGGACCACGCTCTCACAGAATACCAGCGTAAAATAGCAGCTTAATGCTGCTGTGTTTCGTATGGTGAGTGTAGAGAACCGGAGACCCTTTTTTCTGGAAAAGAGGCATTCTATCTTAGTCCTCACGGCTGACAACGCATCTGCATTTAAATTCGCAAACGAAGATAGATTTAGATGTCTATGGGCCACTGCAACCGCTTACCATCGGGTGGACTGTGTGCTCGTTTGTCACCCTTATTCTATAAAAAAAAACTATCCTCGATGAAAATGTAGACAGATTCGTAACCCCTGAGAGCTATGACGTAACGCCTCATTACCAGTAAAAATGGTCTCCAGCTCTCACCACTCACTACACGAAACACAAGACCATTATCATTCTATTTTAAGCTGATTAGATTTTAAGTGCTGAATTATTACGTGCTTACGGGAAAAGGTATCAAAATAAAAAAAAAACAAAGTGATAGAGCCGCGCTGCAGCTACATTATGGTTGTAACACGAATGGGTCGGCTCGACCGGGGAAGGACCACGCTCTCACAGAACACCAGCGTGAAATAGCAGCTTAATGCTGCTGTGTTTCGTATGGTGTGTGTAGAGAACCGGTGACCCTTTTTACTGGAAACGAGGCGTTCCATCTTAGTCCCTCAGGTGTGACAACGCATCTGCATTTTGATTCTTAATCGAGGATAAATGTAGATGTCTATAGGCCACAGCATCCACTTACCACCAGGTGGACTGTGTGCTCATTTGTCACACTTATTCTATAAAAAAAAAAGATAAAAATGGATGTGTATGTAAAGAGAGAATATAAAATGATTCGAGGACACATGTAGTCTGCCTATACACCTTGAAGCAGTTCAGTGTACGAACTACTTCTAAGAAGTATAATCATTAAATATACGCCGATACTAATATCACCATCTTTATCAGCCTTTAAACAGTTCAATAATGTCAAGGATTTGTTCAATCATAGAGAAATTTCTGTACAGATGGATTGGCTTTAGTACTAGACGTCTCGCACATTTGACGGCTGTTCCGCGTCATCGCACCGTCTCCGAGTTTCCATATACGGAATATATACGAGATAATACTGCCTTCTATCGGAGGCCATAAGAAGGTGCGAGTAGAATTGGGGTGATTTTCTTACATGGTAGAGCCATGCTGCAGCTATATTAATAGTATAGTTGTAGCACGAATGGGTCGGCTCGACCCAATACCCAATACCAGCGTAAAATAGCAGCTTAATGCTGCTGTGTTTCGTATGGTGAGTGTAGAGAACCGGAGACCCTTTTTACTGGAAAAGAGGCATTCTATCTTAGTCCTCACGGCTGACAACGCATCTGCATTTAAATTCGCAAACGAAGATAGATTTAGATGTCTATGGGCCACTGCAACCGCTTACCATCGGGTGGACTGTGTGCTCGTTTGTCACCCTTATTCTATAAAAAAAAACTATCCTCGATGAAAATGTAGACAGATTCGTAACCCCTGAGAGCTATGATGTAACGCCTCATTACCAGTAAAAATGGTCTCCAGCTCTCACCACTCACTATACGAAACACAATAGCATTATTATTATATTTTAAGCTGATTAGATTTTAAGTGCTGAACTATTACGTGCTTACGGGTAAAGGTATCAAAATAAAAAAAAAACAAAGTGATAGAGCCGCGCTGCAGCTACATTATGGTTGTAACACGAATGTGTCGGCTCGACCGGGGAAGGACCACGCTCTCACAGAACACCAGCGTGAAATAGCAGCTTAATGCTGCTGTGTTTCGTATGGTGTGTGTAGAGAACCGGTGACCCTTTTTACTGGAAACGAGGCGTTCCATCTTAGTCCTCAGGTGTGACGACGCATCTGCATTTTGATTCTTAATCGAGGATAAATGTAGATGTCTATAGGCCACAGCATCCACTCACCACCAGGTGGACTGTGTGCTCGTTTGTCACACTTATTCTATAAAAAAAGAAAACAATGGATGTTTATGTAAAGAGGGAATATAAAATGATTCGAGGACACATGTAGTCTGCCTATACACCTTGAAGCAGTGCAGTGTACTAACTACTCCTAAGAAGTATACTCATTAAATATACGCCGATACTACTATCACCATCTTTATCAGCCTTTAAACAGTTCAATAATGTCAAGGATTTGTTCAATCATAGAAATTTCTGTACAGATGGATTGGCTTTAGTACTAGACGTCTCGCACATTTGACGGCTGTTCGCGTCATCGCACTGTCTCCGAGTTTCCATATACGGAATATATACGAGATAATACTGCCGTCTATCGGAGGCCATAAGAAGGTGCGAGTAGAATTGGGGTGATTTTCTTACATGGTAGAGCCATGCTGCAGCTATATTAATAGTATAGTTGTAGCACGAATGGGTCGGCTCGACCCAATACCCAATACCAGCGTAAAATAGCAGCTTAATGCTGCTGTGTTTCGTATGGTGAGTGTAGAGAACCGGAGACCCTTTTTACTGGAAAAGAGGCATTCTATCTTAGTCCTCACGGCTGACAACGCATCTCCATTTAAATTCGCAAACGAAGATAGAAGTAGATGTCTATGGGCCACAGCAACCACTTACCATCAGGTGGACTGTGTGCTCGTTTGTCACCCTTATTCTATAAAAAAAAAAAAAACCGTAGTTTGCACTATTAGCACGGCAGGCACCAGGTAGGACGTGCAAGAAATCAATGGATGCAAGTGGCTTGGAACCGAGCTTTGTGGCATTCCTTGGGAAAGGCCTATGTTCAGCAGTGGACTTGTGAAGGTTTATAATGATGATGGTTTTATTATCATATAATATGTTAACTTGAATATTCTTTGTTTAATTAAATAAAATTATACAACATAGTACTTTTAGGCTTTTTATTAATTTTAACAGTTTTCATTCTTGAACGGACCTGGATGGCAATTCAATAATAACTCACTTTCTTGTCTGCCTGTATGTTTATTTGTCTGTTCGGTACAAATTTTGCAATCGATTTCCAACTAACAACTTTTCGATGAGTTAGAGACTTAAAACTCCAAGCATAGCTGAAGACCTTGAATCGCGGTAAGAAAATGGTGACCATTTTAAATTATTATTCGTCCATCCCTTCATTCCTATCAAAAGTTCACTGCTGAACGTAGCCCTTCCCTATAGATTGCCTTAAAGGGTGTGGTTGCACAAAAGCACACTTTTGCATTTCGTATTTTTCAATTGATGTATTTTATTAGTTGAGTTAGCTGACACAATACTCCTCTTATCTTTCCATTCACGCTCATGCCTATCACGCAAGTGTGAGCAAGAAACTATTAGGCGCAATCATCGGTCGGTGCGCCTTCCTTAGAAAAAATTGCATAGAACGCACGCCTTCATCATCGCGTAATGTTGTTTTATAATTATTTAATCTTTGGAAATTTGTTCGGTGCACATGGCTTTATTGAGAAGAAATCAGAACTGTTCTATTGTGAATAAAAGTGTTATCATAATAGTTCATCGCGTACGCAGTCGCTACGAGTTACGAGGCACGCCGCTCTTCTCAATCGACTAGTCAACAAGTTCAAAAACGTATTAATTCTCGTTCCCGCTCTTAAAAATATGTGCGATAGCTCATTCGATTCGGAATGACGTCTAGAAAAATTTATCTCGAGGATTTATTAGCACATACAAGAATATTTATTATAATTTTTATATTTGCATCTAACAATGACATTAATCAGGAAAGGCAGGAAAAAAATTTTTACGTCATTTTTTAAGAAATTGTTTAGTAAACAAATAGACAAAAAAATACCATTTTATAGTCATGGCAAATGGCAAATTTTTTTTAATTTCTGAAATATATTTTTTAATTGTTTATGATTGTCTTTTTTATTCAATTGTTTAAATAGGACTCCATTTTCGACGTTAAATAAAAATAATAAATAATGGAGATAGAATTCCGGGAGTCGAGACTTTTTTATTGAACATTTCCTCCTCTTTAAGAATCTTTTTTCAAAAGTTCTTAAATATTAATAGTTTTTGAGTTATTAAAAAAAACTAAATATCTTTTTTAATCTTATTTTGTTAATAACAATTGCATTTTTTTTATGTGCTAATAAATCGTCGAGATACTTTTTTCTAGACGTCATTCCGAACCGAATGAGCTACCGCACATATTTTTAAGAGCCGGAACAAGAATTAACACGTTTTTAAACTTGTTGACTAGAGACTACAAGGTACTGTTATTATCCATCCTTTTCTTGAGCTGTTTTATTTTTTGCCAGCCAACGCTTCGATTCATTTAACGCATAAAATAATACAATCCATTAATCGTTCGCCCACTTATAACTCCTCCGCACCGCATCACTCACCATCACATCACCAGCCCGGCTAACATGGGTGGGGGACAAAAATTTTATCCCCCGATTATATCCACTGACAAGAGATAAACTTATCTTGTTATGTCAAACGGGGAGAAGTATATCCCCGTTTGACATAACGAGTAGACATATATCCCCCGTCCGTAGCATGGAGCCAAATGAAAGATTAAAATTATGCTTTTTTGACATTGGAAAGGGACGATTTTATCCTAGTTCATTGGAAGTGGGTTGAAGTTTATATTCATACAAAAAAATCTATCTAAGTCTAAGTCTATCTCCCATTTTATCTACTGTGGATATTATATCCACCGGTGTGCCCATGCTCTAAGGGTGGCTAAAACTAAGCGAGGGGATAAACATTTTCTCCTTTCCCCGGGGTTAAAATTGTCTCCTGCCCATGCTAGCCCTGCTGATCAATTTTCAATTTGACGATGCGTTGCATAATCAATACCTGATTAAGGTTTTATTAAAATTGATTCACGTCACCGTGTCACAACTAGTTTTATAATAATTCGCGTAAATGAGCAGCTATTACTTATTCTCATAGTGGTTTTTGTCAAAATTACGTTAATTACATTTTCAACAAAATCAGCTTCTCTGGAACTAAAATAGCTTATTTTTTTGTATTTTTTTAATGAAAATGCACTAGTATTGTATCTTTCCAAAATCACCATTAAACAAGCTATTTTTTAAGTTTGTTGTACAAAACTGCCACATACATTTTTTTTTTCACCACTGTAGATTAAATTTAAGTGATAAGAAAATAGTTCTGTGCAAATTTAAACAAAAAATAGTATTTCTTGAAAACATTCTTGTCTTTGATAGAAAAAAGACTTATCAATGAGTAAAGTAACTATTCACGAATAATTTGATGTAAAAAAAAGTACTAGAAAAGGATTTTTTCATTACGAGATGCTTAAAAATCTGTTTCAAGAAGATTTTTCGGTATTTCGGAAAATTTTGTAAAACTGTAAATCCGTAAGATTTTGCTGAACATATATTATGTTGTATTGATAGGATAGGACCCTAGCTATCACCCCCTGCAGTATGTCGTGCTATTTACTGGACAACCTGTATACAAAAAACGTCGAAGTCTTAGTCGAAGACATATTGACTGGTTATTTTGGAAAGTTTACTTAGCTTATTTATACAAAAAAAAAACTCCTATTATAGCTTTTATAATAAAAAAACAAATATCGTTTTTAATAAATATATTTACAGTTAATTACATTAATCATAACTAAATTTCAGTCTTTATTCTTATGTAGATTTAAGTGCGACCCACCTTTGGGTTCTTATCACTTTGATACAAAGTTCCTACCACAGCATTTAAGTATTTCTTAGATTGTTGTCTGTAATTGTGGTCAAATGATTAATCAAATACGAAGTCTATCCAAGTCCTTAGTCTTGCTACAGTACAAGATCTTACTACCCGTCCTCCTTCTTATCGCTTTGATATACAGCTGTCCTTAAAATAAACGTTTACTTAAATTAGCACTTGATAAATAAATAAACTTAAATCTCGTTTTAGCTGAGTGATTGTAAAAAATCGTTTGACATATCCTTACCTATTGTCCCATTTTAATTGGTAGAATAAATCTCTACAACATAAACTGATTGAATCGTGTATCATTCAACAATAATTCCCGATTTAAACTTTGATGTCAGTTCTTTCCTTCTTTCTTATTTATCAAATTAATGTTGACCGAAAATTTGTCTAAAATACGATCAGTTATTTTCTAAACAATAACAATTTGACATTTAAATATTCCAGTCTTTATTATTTTTATTAAAAATTAACTTTTCATACTTTTAAGACCCTTTCTAAATGAAAAAAAAAAACAATTGATATGTTTTTTTCTTTTGAGAACCAAAAACTCCTACTTTGAAAAGGCAATAACTAAACGTAGTGATTATATTCTTTTTGGCAATAACATTACAGAATAAATGAAAAACTTAATTGATTATGAAAAAAGCCCTAATGAGTGTTAAATCAACAAAATACAAAAGCAAAGATTTTAGTAATATGAGAGTGAAGACTTGCCAAACATGTAGAGTAAAGATTCAGATAGCTTAAGACTATGCTTTGTGACAATTTATGCTAGAGGTCTAGGTTCAACAGTGGATTTATGATGGATTATCATTATATATTGACGAATACGATTTCATTAATTCTTCACTTATTCTCCAAGTGTACGGGTATTTTTGACGTTACATTGCTCTGTACAAAGATTTGTTTTTCTTTATCTACGGATGCTGGACGATTTTTAATTTAATTAGCGGCAGCAAACTTTATAAATATGAGGTTTTGTTAATTCTCATCATGTTTTGTGCCTTTCCACTCTCATTCAAAACCATTATTTACAGTCAGGAACACTTTCCATTCTCATTCAAAACCATTCTTTACAGTTAGGAACACTTTCCATTCTCATTCAAAACCATTCTTTACAGTTAGGAACACTTTCCATTCTCATTCAAAACCATTCTTTACAGTTAGGAACACTTTCCATTCTCATTCAAAACCATTCTTTACAGTTAGGAACACTTTCCATTCTCATTCAAAACCATTCTTTACAGTTAGGAACACTTTCCATTCTCATTCAAAACCATTCTTTACAGTTAGGAACATTTTTCAAGTTATCGCCTAACATTGTCTAAGTTTGCAAAGTTTTATACTTTTATGTACAAATTTTCCAAATCTACTCCACTCTTCTCTTGATGCTATTGACAGAGAAACTTCTAGAATATTATTCATTCTACTTGATTACATAACTATAAAAAAGACTTCAGTCTTCACCGCTATTGCTACTAGAGAATATTAACGTAGCCGATGGCACATCCAAACTGTCCTCATCCTCCGCTTCTAATTCATTCGACACAGAACCTTCTAGAACATCAATTGATTTATTCTCTTTAGATAGTCGCTTAGATTTTTTAATATTGTCGTACTTTCCTACGTCGGCTTCATAGAGAATCTTCGATATTAACAATTCTACTATACTTTTAACCCTACTGTTATACTTTCTGTGTTTAGTAGCCACATATTCCCCGAAAATTTCACTGGAGTCTAGATTGGGTCTGCTTTCAGTGGTTTTACGTTTCCTTTTTAGTGATTTACAATTTGATGTGTTAGAAAGAGATAGCTTCATTTTAGTTTCTTTAGGAGAAATATCGGAAATAGTTTGGGCGCCATTTTCTAAGTTGTCATGTTTCTGAAAAGTTATAGTAAGCAATAAGGTTAAAAAAGGATTCATATTCATAGATTGAACTGCTAGTGTGTAAGCCCAACAAAGAGGTGAACACGCAAATATATGTTTTTAGATTTGGTTTAGTTTGTAGACATATGATGACATATTTAAAGTATGCATGACGTTAATACATAATAGCACTAATGGATCGTCTCCACCGATGAAGGACCACGCTCTCACAAAACACCAGCATGAAATATCATCATCATTAGCTAAGCAATGTTGCTGAGTTTTGCTGTTGCACGTATGGGCCGGCTCGAGCCGGGTTAGTACCACGACCTCACAGAATACCGTCGTGAAGTGGAAGCTCTGCTTTTGCGTTTCGTTTGGTGAGTGCAGGTGACCGAGGCCCAATTCTCCCCATCAACATGGTAGCGGAATTAAATCATAGACTACCCCGGAGGGTACCAGCACCCTGGATAAAATCCTCGTTAAGCATCCACGACCACTCAGCTACTCCACTTCCTGAGCGTGGGTGCTCAGGCTGCCTGTGCTGTATTCTGCGCTCAAAACAATAACTGCTCAGGGCAAACTGAGCAACAAGACCAAGGCAACCCCTGCCACGCTATCCGTGAACACTTTCCATTCTCATTCAAAACCATTCTTTACAGTTAGGAACACTTTCCATTCTCATTCAAAACCATTCTTTACAGTTAGAAACACTTTCCATTCTCATTCAAAACCATTATTTACAGTTAGGAACACTTTCCATTCTCATTCAAAAATATTCTTTACAGTTAGGAACACTTTCCATTCTCATTCAAAACCATTATTCACAGTTAGGAACACTTTCCATTCTCATTCAAAACCATTCTTTACAGTTAGGAACACTTTCCATTCTCATTCAAAACCATTCTTTACAATTAGGAACACTTTCCATTCTCATTCAAAACCATTATTTACAGTTAGGAACACTTTCCATTCTCATTCAAAACCATTCTTTACAGTTAGGAACACTTTCCATTCTCATTCAAAACCATTCTTTACAGTTAGGAACACTTTCCATTCTCATTCAAAACCATTCTTTACAGTTAGGAACACTTTCCATTCTCATTCAAAACCATTATTTACAGTTAGGAACACTTTCCATTCTCATTCAAAACCATTCTTTACAGTTAGGAACACTTTCCATTCTCATTCAAAACCATTCTTTACAGTTAGGAACACTTTCCATTCTCATTCAAAACCATTCTTTACAGTTAGGAACACTTTCCATTCTCATTCAAAACCATTCTTTACAGTTAGAAACATTTTTCAAGTTATCGCCTAACAATGTCTAAGTTTGCAAAGTTTTATACTTTTGTGTACAAATTTTCCAAATCTACTCCACTCTTCTCTTGATGCTATTGACAGAGAAACTTCTAGAATATTATTCATTCTACTTGATAACATAACTATAAAAAAGACTTCAGTCTTCACCGCTATTGCTACTAGAGAATATTAACGTAGCCGATGGCACATCCAAACTGTCCTCATCCTCCGCTTCTAATTCATTCGACACAGAACCTTCTAGAACATCCATTGATTTATTCTCTTTAGATAGTCGCTTAGATTTTTTTATATTGTTGTACTTTCCTACGTCGGCTTCATAGAGAATCTTCGATATTAACAATTCTACTATACTTTTAACCCTACTGTTGTACTTTCTGTGTTTAGTAGCCACATATTCCCCGAAAATTTCACTCGAGTCTAGATTGGGTCTGCTTTCAGTGGTTTTACGTTTCCTTTTTAGTGGTTTACAATTTGATGTGTTAGAAAGAGATAGCTTCATTTTAGTTTCTTTAGGAGAAATATCGGAAATAGTTTGGGCGCCATTTTCTAAGTTGTCATGTTTCTGAAAAGTTATAGTAAGCAGTAAGGTTAAAAATGATTCATATTCATAGATTGAACTGCTAGTGTGTAAGCCCAACAAAGCGGTGAACACGCAAAAGTATGTTTTTAGATTTCGTTTAGTTTGTAGACATATGATGACATATTTAAAGTATGCATGACGTTAATACATAATAGCACTAATGGATCGTCTCCACCGATGAAGGACCACGCTCTCACAAAACACCAGCATGAAATATCATCATCATTAGCTTGGCAATGTTGCTGAGTTTCGCATAATATTTAGTGACGTGAATCGGAGTCCCTTGACTGGTAACATTCTGGTACTGGTATTGATAGACCTAGTCTTTCTGGTTTTTTTTTTTTGTTTAGAATAAGGTTACGTGAGTGAAAGTAACCAACGATGTCAACTTCATTATATTTAAAAAAAAGAAACAGAAATAGAATACGATACCAACAAAGCCTAAGGAACAACTAAGTGTAATAAATTCATATAAAAAATCATGGTTTCGTCACATGGGTGTCATAAAAGCCAACTATGGAAAAATTAAAAAAAAGCTTGTGCCTTCCGATAGATAGCGTACCATTCGGTATACCATTTTCCATTACAGCCTTTAAAAGTTCACTGCTGAACGCCTTGCCTCCCCAATAGATTGGTCCATAGGGCGGATTTTGCCATAGTTGCCACGTTTGGCAGGCGGGTTGGCTACCACAGTTTGTTTATTATTTTGAGTTATCAGGACGACGCTGCTGCCCATCACTTGTTTCGATTTCCCTCTGTCGCGTCTTACGACACCCACGGACGATATTGGGCAGTGGGTATTCTTACACCGCAACTACACGGTAATCCGATGTACGCCAAACCTAAAATACTTAGACCGAAGACGAATTCAGATTCAAAGGTGCGAGACGTCTAGTACTGCGATCGTCAAGCCGCCAGCCAAGCGTGACGAAGCAAATCCTCCCAACATACCAACGGGAGAGACCATATCTGGCAGTGGGCTCTTATCTACCAACACCCAAACACAATTAAGAAAAGAATAGAAATAAATATATTTTATAGAACTGTTGAATTTCGCCACACTATTGAAGCAGACGAGCGGACTATACTCGATTACCCTTTTAAGAATCAAGACGCCACTTATTGACGGGGCGATATACAAAAAAAACTGCGGTGTTTGCGGTGGCCGAGGGTGTGATTCTCACACGTAACAAGTGTTTGTATAGCTTACACATGATTATTGTTTAGGGTCTGCGTGTTTATCCGTTTGTATTTTATGTGTAAAACACATCCACAATACATGGAAATACAATCGGTAAATTTAAAAAACATTTTAGTATTGACAAATAATTGTTCCGGGTCTGGGTGTTGTAATTTTTGTATAAAACTCATCCACGATACATAAAATCAATTGGTAACTTTAAAAAATAACAATAAAATGAAACATACCTGTAGTGTGGATGACACGGAATGAGCTCTTTGGTGCACCATCATTTCGTCGTTTTCGGTTTTCGGCTGTAAATAAAAAATCATTAGTTTATTACAAATTAATAAAACCTAATGTATAAATATTGTTGCGCGCCACTATTAATGGTTTATACATGGCAACACTAGTTACCACTAGCGACCTCTAGTATCGAGTAGCAGAACTAGGAGAGTCAAGATCCTTCTAGAAATTTCGGGACCTATATGTACTCGAACATTCTAGATGTTTCTACAGTAGAAGGTTCTGGAAACTATCTGAGGCCCTATAAGGCCGGTATAGACCGCGACCGAGTCAGTATTGAATTGGCGATACAAGCGAATACTTCGAAGCGATACAACTGCGAATTAAAGTGATCTGTAGTACAATTGTATTTTGTTATTAGTGTGGTTTTTAGTTGTAATTAGTGTTCTGTAATTAAAGTGTCAATTTTGGTAATTCACTCGGCAGTTTTTAATTGTCTCGAACCCCAAGCTCGTAACAATATATTGGACTTACTTTTGTCAATACTATTTTAGTTGAGTTTTACGTGGCTTCTGAAAGATGTTGGGCAACCATTACGATGTTATCACACGTCCAAAATTAGCAGACTTAACAGTGGAACGAATGTAGGCTTTTTGTGTGTTAGATTAGTTGTAATTCATATGTAATATTCTATATCCTGCCTAGGATACTGCCGTCAAAGATAAAATTATATTTGGTCAATTTCTTATGGTTCAAAGAGAGGTAGAGGGAGAGAGGTAGAGTGAGAGAGAGAGAGAGAGACCAGCATATCTCCATGAGCGAGAGCGCATTGGGGAGTCGTATAACGTATCGGAACGGACGGAGCGCGTACCTGCGCGGGCGAGGCGGCGGGCGGCGGCTCGTCGGGCGCGCGGCGTGCAGTGCAGCTGTCTCGCGCGCGGCGGTGCGTGCGAGCGGGACGGACGGATCGCGTACCTGCGCGGGCGAGGCGGCGGGCGGCGGCTCGTCGGGCGCGCGGCGTGCAGTGCAGCTGTCTCGCGCGCGGCGGTGCGTGCGAGCGGGACGGACGGATCGCGTACCTGCGCGGGCGAGGCGGCGGGCGGCGGCTCGTCGGGCGCGCGGCCGGCCAGCAGCGGGCTGGCGGTGGCGCTCGCGACGGGCGTGGCGGCGCCGCTGCCGCCGTTCGCCGCGCCCTTGCCGCCGCACTGCTGCGCCTGGATCGCCTCCTTCACCTCTTGGAACTTCTCGATGAACTGCCGACGAAAAATAGTGCAAGTATTAATCGTGGCAGAGCCACGCTGCAGCTGTATTGTTTGTAGCACGGTTAAATCGACTCTACCGGGAAAGGACCACACTCTCACAGAAAGTAGAATAAACCAAGGCGAAGTAGCAATTTAATGCTGTTGTGTTTCGTATGGTAAGTGTAGAGAACCAGAGAGACATTTTACTAGAAACGAGGTATCCTATCTTATTCCTTAGGGGTGATAACGCATTCTGCATTTTGATTTGAAGATATATGTAGATATCTATGGGCTACAGTGCTCGTTTGTCACAATCGAAGCAATATTTTTTAATGGAAAATCATGATGTTTATCACAATGTTATGGACACTAAGACCCCCAGTAGATTCTCTATCAAATATACATAAAGTTACATTTTAAAAAGATAAGCAAATACATTATTTATGTATTTCAAAAAAGCAAAAGGTTTTACACACAAAGCCGACGCGCTAGAAATAAAATGGCGGTAAAATGCCGGTAATTCAATAGGTAGCAAAAATTAAAGCACATATAACGCGATGTAATAAAACCTTAAGCTTCGTTGAAAACTAAAAGTAAAACTTACACTCCATTGACGCAGAACATGCCATACATTTATATTATTTTTATGTCTTTATTCTTATCATGCGTAAAATATTTTTCATGTCAATTTAAATCTACAGATAATTTTGTATTAAACGTAAAAAAAGTAAAATACTGTTTAATAAATAGACACACAATATTATAAATATTATAAAGGCATATATTTTCTATCATGAAAATCAAACAGTTTAATTTCTTGTACCCTCACCTTGCCCAGCTCAGCCTCGGACGCGAATCCGAGCCCATACACTGTGTTGGCGCGCACGTCGCTCCATTGGCCAAACTTCTGCGAAGTCTTTGTGAACGTCATGTTGGCAGTAATAGTGCTGTTGATCACCGCCTGCCAATAAAAAACACAAATTATAATATATTAACTGAGACGAAAAAAAAATTTATAACAGCACTTTGAAATACTCAAGGTCCTATGGTGATTTTTAATGAAGAAATCCGCCGAAGAACCAAAAATAGGAGTAGTAAGGAAGTGTTAATCTGGTCACATATATCATAGAAGTGACAAACGTCAGAATATACATACGTGTCATAGGATAGTACAATGCGCTTAGACAAACATACCACTTAACTAGATAGAGTAACGATCCACCCGATATCAACAACCCGCGTAAAGCCAACGATCGGACTAGGTTGGCAATAATACAAGCTTAGAAAGGTTAAGGTGAGGATTTCCAACGTTAAAAGGCTTTAAGCGCTCGTTTCACCACTGCATGCATATTTGTCCAGCGACAAGCGTGCGACACTCGGTAGACAAAAAGTTATTTTTGTAACGTTTTTGCTTTTTGTCAGGAAATACAGGATCTAAATGAAAATGTTCGATTAAAAATCTAATTGAATAACGTGCCTTTCATATTATCCAAAAATATTAAGTATATGGTTATCGTTTAAAAAAAAACGAGAACTCGAACTTTTTTTATCACGATTAATATAAAATATTTTAAAAATCCAATTGATTAAGAATTTAAGTGATTTCAGGAATGCGCTTATTTTTTCCGAGAAAATACTATTTAAATAAGTATCAATTCGCGAGCGTTAAAATCGTCTAAAATACGATATTTTGTCCAACCTGGCCTCCGTGTTATGGCGGCACTCCCATTTCATCCCACGGGTGTCGTAAAAGAAGACAATTGGAAATACCTATGCCATAGCTAGAGGTACAACTGGCACGTGTTGCCAGTGATGACATAATATGAATCTGAGACGTGATCCTTCACTGCTGATCGTATAAGAAAGCTCAAGGTCGCTTAGCTAGATACGTAGAGCGCTATGCTGGAGTTTCACTGCGTGATAGACTTCGTAACGAATATACGCAGTAAAAATAAAGTGAAAAGCAGCCCAACGGATCGATAACCTGAAGTGGCAATTGGCCTGACCATATAACTCGTCCGACTCGAAGAACCGACCTCTGAAGCTGAAGGGAAAGAAAGCTGCTCGAGTGGCAGCCTCGTAAGCGAAGTGTAGGCGGCTGCTCCACTAGACTAACTACTAACGACTAACACTAGGTAAGAGATACAGGAAGTCGATGGATGCAGGTGGCTCAGGACCGTGCTTGGTGGCATTCTATGTAATGATGACGATAACTAGAAAATTCTAAGAGAGCGTGAAAAGTAACCTCATTTTTTTATTAAAATTCTATTGCACTTAATCAATACAATTTTTTTTATATAGAATTAAGGTGACAAACGAGCACACAGTCCACCTGATGGTAAGTGGATACTGTGGCCCACAGATACCTACGTCTATCTTCTATTAAGAATCAAAATGCAGATGCGTTGTCACCCCTGAGGACTAAGATGGAATGCCTACTGTGTTTCGTACGTATACACTCACCATACGAAACACAGCGGCATTAGCTGCTATTTTATGATGTTACTCTGCAAGAGCTTGTACCTTTCCCGGTCGAGCCGACCCATTCGTGCTACAACAATAGTATAGCTGCAGCGTGGCTCTAACACTTGTAAAATATGAACAGATTCATCTTAATCAACAAACTAACGACGTAATTCAAAATTATTCCCGTCCACAAATTGATTCAACCAATGCAAAGGTTTCAATAGTTCAATATCATTCCAACTCAACTGCAAACGTTATTTCGAACTACGTCAAGGTGACTGGTCTCTATGTATCTACAAACGCGTTCTCAACATTCATCGATCCATCTAAATCTGAAGCCACTTCAGTTCCGATACCAAATATAAACTTTATCAGAGTTGTAGAATTTCTAAATGGAATCTCGTCCAACTCTCTATAGACTCGTCTAAGCTAAGCGTGTCGGAAATTGAGTAACATTGTATTGAGTATTAGTATTTATATATCTGTATTTATAGAATAAGGGTGACAAGCGAGCACACAGCCCATCTGATGGTAAGTGGATGTTGTGGCCTATAGAGATCCACATCTATCCTCGATTAAGAATCAAAATGCAGATGCGTTGTCACCCCTGAGGACTAAGATGGAATGCCTCGTATCCAGTAAAAAGAGTCTATTTTACGCTGGTATTCGGATCAGATTGGAGAGCATGATCCTTCCCTGGTCGAGCCGATCCATTTATGCTACAAACATAATATTCTCTATCCATAATAAGCTCTATACCTATTTACCATCAGGTGTGCTCATTGGTCATCCTTATTCTATAAAAAAAATACTTTACAATATATAATATAAACCTTATGAGCTAGGTTTAGAATCTTAGGAATATCACAAGAAAATTAACAGAAGAAAATTAACGCAAGAGAATATGTAACGCTTATAGATAATTATAAAAAAAAATGGGTATGACATAATATCTAAACGTCGTGTCGAGACTTAACGTTGATTTCATGTAGAAAGTCATATTGACTACGAAACAACAACTATTTTGCACAATGATTTTATAAACCCCGGGCCCGCCACTTCAAAGATATTGCTTAATATGTGTGCTTAGTTATATTCATTACAAGTGGTAAAATTAAAAATTTGTACAACCGACTTCAATATAAATCATTAAGTATAACTCAAAAACTACCGGTCAGACATTGATGAAATTTATACGGGACCACATGAAAAGCACCAGCTCTCAAACAAATAAGAATCATCGAAATCGGTTCACCTATAAAAAAATTATGAGGTCCTTTTTGAGGTCGGTTAAATAATAATTCAAAACGCAGATTATTTATTTTAAGGGTTTTAATAAAGTAGTTTGAGAAGCGGTGGACATACAGAACACCTCACCTTAGTCCCTTCAACGCTGATGATGCGGTAAAGGTTCCTCGAGGAGTCGTAAAAGAAGGACACGGACACCGCTGTAGAACTGGCCGCCATCCAGGACCGCTTCGTCTTCGGATCTATGTGGAATACGTGCGCCTTGCACGTGAAGATTGGTTGTTCTCTGAAAATAAATGACAGCCTTGATTTGAACCAGAATCATCAATGGCTTCTTTTAAGCACAGGAGGTTATTTGCATGGTATTATGAAATAAATATGGTTCTAACACGCATGGGTCGGCTCGACGGGGGCAGGACCACGCTCTCACAGAATATCAACGTAAAATAGCAGCTTAATGCCGCTGTTTCGAGGCTTTCCATCTTAGTTCTCAGGAGCGACAACGCATCTGCATTTTTATTCTTAATCGAGGATAAATGTAGATGTATATGGGCCACAGTATTCACTTGTATGTCACCCTTATTATATATATGACAAATTGTCGGAATGGCTGAACCGATTGTGTTGTAACTTTACGAACAGATAGAAAGCAATGCCAGGATGGATCTAGGCTATATTTTATCCGAAAAACTTACTTTTTTGATAAACCAAAAATGGATAAAATAAATGGTCTTTGATTATCTTAAATCTAAATAACCAGGCGAAGTCGGAACGTGTCGTTAGTTATTTTTTTATATGATAGATCTTTCCTTATTCTCCATAAAATTATATCCCTTGACATTGGCCTCTACCGTTGTAGGGAGGATTCGCCTAAATCGTCACGATCAGCAGGCGGGTTGACAATCGCAGTACTAGACGTGTCTGACTTTTGAAGCTACCGCCACACCCTTGCAAGGACACCAAGTTTCCTTGCTTCTATTTTGGAGGCGTTGAATCTCAAGAGATTGGCATCCTCCCATTCGGAGACTGCCTGTAGTGTGAGATTCACACGCTCAACCATAGCCTCTCGTTCGGACTGGATTTGATCCCGACTGGCCCGGGCACTTGGTTGGTATCTCTCCACAACTGTGCTGTGGTCTGCATACCCATAGATACCGGTAATGAGCAGATCATTTATATGCAGAAGGAAGAGAGTTGCGGAGAGAACGGACCCCTGAGGAACTCCGGCGTTTGTCGCGATACAACAGGACGAGCAGCCATCGATGACGACTCGTAGAAATCATTCACTCATAAAGTCCTTCACCCAGTCAATCAGGCCAGGGGATAAGCCGTACGCTGAAAGCTTGCCCAATAGACTAGCGTGACTAGCTTCGCCCCATATGTGAGTGGCATACGCTAGAAGGTCCCCAGTTGATCGATTTCGGCGAAACCCGTACTGGCGGTCACTGAGATCATTCTGCTCTAGGTTTGCCATGAAGTGGGCGTTCAATATACGCTCCATAATCTTGCAGAGTATGGAGGTAATTGAAATTGGCCGATAGTTGGCAGGGTTGGTGCGGCTACCTTTTTTAGGCACAGGCTGCACATTGGCCAGCTTCCAAGATTTGGGCACTATTCCAGTCCTGAAT
Organism: Parnassius orleans; assembly: GCA_029286625.1. NCBI lineage: Eukaryota > Metazoa > Arthropoda > Insecta > Lepidoptera > Papilionidae > Parnassius > Parnassius orleans. The sequence goes on from JAGSMP010000058.1 coordinate 4,220,895, forward strand.
GAGAGGCGGAACAAGCGTGACGCGCTTGTTCCGCCTCTCATTCAGACGCACAGGAGACAACTCAGATGCACAGACCTTTAGAACTATAGCTGGTATACCATCAGGTCCACTAGCTTTGTTCACGTCTAGACTTCGCAAGGTTTTAAGAACCTCCTTGTTGGTGATACGGACCTCTGACATAGAGGTACCGCAGTGAGGTAATTGAGATGGTACGCTGTTGCTACTGTCCAGACGCGAATTGCAAGCAAAGAGAAAAGCAAATAAATCCGCTTTCTCCTTAGGCGCATGCGCTAGTGAGCCATCTGGTTTTACCAGCAGAGGCAGTGTAGACCGACAGAAATTTGTCTCGACCGCTTTGGCGAGAGACCAAAAAGCTCTAAAGCCAGATGGTTTGATGAATCATGATTTTTATATGAATTTATTGGACTTAGTTGTGCCTTTGGCCTTGTGGTCGTATCGTATTCTATTTACATTACATATTAGAAATCTGCTGTCCGTCGACGGTCTGGGTTTAAATATATTATATACACATCAACAGAATCTAGGGATATTCTATATTTCATCAAATATCTAAAAATCTATGAAGAATTTTCTGATATAGTAAATGGAAGAATGATAGGTTATTTTAAGGTCTTTAATAAAAATTAAAAAAACATTTCGGATTTAAAAAATAAATAAAAATGTTAATTTTTAATCACCGTCGAAAATTAATAAATTAAAAGAACTTCGTTTCTTCTTATAAAACTATTAATTTTAATTAAAATTGAAAAAAACTTTTATAATCTAATAATTAATAATCAGTGTTGCCACCTCTTACATTAATTACACATCAACATCGCTTGTTCATACTTAAAAATTGTCAATGTCTTGCTGTGGTATGGGGTCCCATGCAAGTGCAAGTGTTTATAAAGTTGTTGTTCTGTCGACAAATTTGGTGGGAAATCTCTCAAAGCTTTCCGTTGTAACATGTCCCAGGCATGCTCGATAGAATTTAAGTGGGCGACTGTGCAGGCCAATCCAAAACTTGAATATCGTGGTCTCGGAGAGCGGCCGACACCAGCCGCACCGTATGGGAAAGGAGCATTATTGTGCATGAGTAGAAATTCCTGGCCCATTTGGATTCTGTGTGGGACAATAATAGGCTCTACTGCCGCCTCGTAGTATTTTTGTGAAGTCATGCTGCCTTGGATCCAAACGAGCTGGGTTCGTCCGCCAAGACGAATTCCTGCCCACACCATGATTGTCACGCCTTGGTATGAGTGGACCTCTTGAAGGTGCCGTAGACGGCTAACTCTTCCTGGAGTTCTCCAAGCGCGTGTTCTTCTTGAATTCGGATGAAACCCAAACCGGGACGCATCGGTGAACAGCACCAAAGACCATTATTCATCACTCCATGGTAAATGCTCCCGAGTCCACGAAAGCCGCCTACCACGATTGCCACGTCGCAATGCTGGAACACGTAGCGGTCTTCGAGCATGAAGACCAACTTTATGCAACCTCCTTCGTACGATTTGGTCGCTTACCAGCAGCTGGTGGTCCTCCCGGAGCCTTTGTAGTAGTTGCATCGCTGTGATATTGGGTTGTCTTCTGGCAGTCATTTGGAGAAATCGTTCCTGCCTCTGCGTAGTAACACGATATCTACCGTGTGCCGTTCAGCCACATCCCCAGTACTGCGATAACGTGACCACAACCTTGATATCAGGTTTTGGCTGGTGTGTAGGGCCTCAGCAACGACGCGATGAATGCCCACGGCTCTTAACATTTCATCTCGACTCAAATGACGACGTGACATGACTCTTAAAGCTTACACGGCACGTTAAATTAAAAAAGAAAAACAATCTAATCCCTTTTCAATTCAGTAGAACAATTTTAATTTTCCCACCGTCGTATTTTGTTTTTCTTATCTTTTTTTATTTACATTTTTTAATTTTGAAATAGAATAAAAGAGATTTCAATCTGTAGGTATATAAACTTTTTATGAAAACTAAAAAGATTTTAAACTATAAATATTAAGTCTAGGGATACCTTAATCGTATAATTTACGATTAAGGTATCCCTAGATTCTGTTGATGTGTGTATATATGTAGGAACGGAATATGAGACGATGAAAGGGAATGTTACATTGATTATAGGTGCAGTATGAGCGAGCAAAGATAAGAGAAAGTGAGGCATGGACGGTTATAGACATATAAGACATAGAGTATAATTTACTCTTTGGTATAAAACAGTACTTCCTGTTTTATGACTATGCTCTATGTATTAGGAGAACGGAGGTTAAAGACGTAAAACGAGTGTTACCGAGCCAATTGTTTTAATATAATATTGAATATTGAAAATATCAGAAGATTGAGTTAGACGACGTTTTTTTTTGAAGACCTATTCCCACATATATATGTATATATTGCACACAAATCATTGGTGGAAAGGCGATCAAAATGCCGAAATGGCATTCTCCGCCAACTAACGTTTAGTATTGTGGTGAGAACTATGGATCGCAACAAAAAAGGCAGGGAAGTTATGCAAAACTTACTTTTATCTTTATACATAGCGATGTGTTATATATACCTCACTTATAGTTATAGCATCGTCAACATAGAGACACCACTAATGTCAAACCTCATTAAAATTATCCGTCCAGTAGTTTAGAAATCAACTTGTGCAAACATATTTCTAAAAGAGATCGTGTTAGGGATGTTTATTAATTAAAATTATGTTCATCAAATCGTCATTTCTGTACGGATCATTCCATACCATTCCGTGAGTGTCGCAAGAGGCCAGGAAGATAAGCAGCAACATCTTTCTGATAACAACACAAAATAAAACTTCGGTTGCCAATCCGCCTGTCAAGCGTGGCAACTATGGCAAATATTTATATTTTCTATTTTTCCATTTTTAAAAAAACTTTACCTCCACACTAGGATTTCCTCCTGTATCGTGGGGGCAGTTTACATACATAAATTTCACAAGGACAAACATACAGACCCGGAACAATTATTTGGCGCTGCAACTCATTGCGCACTGCGGCACGGAGCCGTCAAATATTGCTCCTATGAAGCAATCTATGGGGAGGCCTGTGTTTAACAGTAGACTTTAGATAGGCTGTAATAAACGAATGAATAACGGTTATATAATTAAAAAAACGTAATTCATTTTACGCCCATTTAGGGTCAGTTCACACCGAGACGTGATGCGACGCGACGCGACGCGGCGCGCACTTCTTAAGATAGTGATACAAAATATAACTTTATTTAATACACAATAAAATACACATTTTATTGAGATAAATCGAAAATGCGACACGTGGCTACGTGTCGCAGCGACTTCACAATGCGCCTCGCGACGCACTATGGGAAAACCGGGTGTGTTTCGTCTCAAAACTTCATATTTCAGTTGTTTCAAAATGAATTAAGCTGTAATTTTACATACGTATACCTGGATATATAGGGTCTTTACTGATTTTTTATCAAAATAAAAATTTTACCAAAATAGATATCAAATTCAAGACATATTTTTTTGACCACAAGTAAATTAGGTCTTGAGATCTCTTTAACATCTCATTTCAATAAGTTTATAAATACACCGTCATCCATGCTGTTTTATAAAGAAATAAAAGTTTTTGAAAAAAATGATTTTTATCTCGCGATGTGTTTTGGGTCCGTATCAAAAAAGGTGCAAGTAAGTGCAATTTTTTTATCCCTAAACAGAGTAATGTGTGAAGATCTTAATCCAATAAATACCTCGACATCGGCAAGCATCGGTAAGAGGTAAATCTCTTGTTAAAAAAAAAGTGTAAAAATATACCATCTTAAACTATATTGGTCATTTTTTGTTTAATTAACTAATAAAATATAATATTATTTACGAAAAATATGGAGAAGCATATAAGCATTCCAAAAATGTATAATACTTATATACTTATATGGAAAACTTTCAAGTAATGTGGCATTGAATCGTAATAACGTATTTCATCAAAATCATCTAATCCGACATGACTAAGATTTGATGCTATTTTATACTTATGTTAAACATACAAAATAAAATAAAAATTTTGATTTTGATTTTGATGATTTTGTAACAGCGACTTTCGGTAAAAACAGTTATGAGACGGCTTTGTATGGGGCTTTCCCATATTGCGACGTCGCGATGCGTCTCACGGCGCTGCGCGAAACCACTGGCCTCTTAAAGCATCGTCGCTTCGCGTCGCGTCTCTGTGTGAACTGACCCTTACAGATCACAGATTTCTCGTCCATTAACAATTTTACCCCCAGAATGTAATAGAAGATAAGGGCATAATATGTTAACGGCATATAACGGTTCTGCTAAACATAGGATTTCTACACGCGCGGATTTGTCTGGCTGCTGGATTCATCTGGCTTTATGCCTTCCATGTAGGAATTACATAACTAAATTGTTTTTTCCACGTCACCATCGGACCATCTGACAACTAGACACTTGGTAGTCTACCACTTTATTGTCGACGTACCAAGAATTCGAGGAAAGCTGCTTTCAAAGCAGGACTGAATGTGTTTTTACATAGCTGGTGAGTTAAACTTTCGGCAACATTTTTTAATAAAATTGAAATGAGTCATAATCCACCTGATGGTAAGTGGCTACTGCAGCCCATGGATACCTGCAACCAACTTCAAACAAAGAAAGCTACAGATGCGTCGTCAGGCACTGCTGTTTTCGGCAGAAATATGTAAGTGTGGTACCTACACAGACGGACTCGACGGCCGAAAAGGAATCGTACCACCTATTAACAGACATACATGTGATAGTAAAAATGACGGCTCCGTGGCGCAGTGGCTTAGCAATAAGTTGCTGCGCTGAGGGCCGCGGGTTCGAATCCCGCACGGAACAAGTATTTGTATGGCCTACAAATAATTGTTCCGGGTCTGGATGTTTGTCCTTGTGCAATTTGTGTTTGTAAACTGCCTCCACGATACAGGAGAAAATCCTAGTGTGGGGGTAACGTTTTTTTAAAAAAAAAAAGAAAAAAAAAATAGAAAAAGAATAAAAATGGTTAAAAGATAGCCTGTAGCCTGAAATCGCAAAAATAAGAATGTACAAGTTGTAAAATTAAAAATTTTGTACAACCAACTTCGATATAAATAAAATGAGAACATCATCAATGGTAGTCGAAGTGAATTAAATACGCATTATTAAGGAGCCGTGGTAGCTCAGATGGTTAGCGCTCGCTGTAAGTTTCATAGTACGCGAGCAACCCGGGTTCGATCCCCGCCGGCACCAATGAAATTGTTAATTGCAATTTTAAGTGCTGATTTACCACGTGCTCGGCGGTGAAGGAAAACATCGTGAAGAAAACTGCATGTATGAGAAATAAGAAAAAAATATTTCGAAGACATGTGAAGTTCGCCAACACGCATTGGGACAGCGCGGCGGACATTTCCTTGCCCTAAAACCCTCTCAGAAATGAGAGGAGGCCTGTGCCCAGCAGTGGGACGTATATAGGCTGTAACTTTAACTTTTTATTAAGGATAACTCAAAAACTACTGGTCAGCAGATCTTGATCAAATATATATGGGACCACACGAGAAGCACCAGCTTTCAAATAAAAAAAGAATCATCAAAATCGGTTCACCCAGAAAAAAGGTATGAGGTAACACACATAAAAAAAAACATACAGTCGAATTGAGTACCTCCTCCTTTTTGAAGTCGGTAGAAAATATGTCAATGTTATCTAAATAGTTACATTAAAAATTTATACCCTATTTTGCCAGCCTTAGAGGTAGAATTTTCAACAAATTTATATGAGACAACCCTGAAGTATAATCTATTTAATAAAAAAAGGATTATCAAAATCGGTTCACAGTTAACAAAGATATCACGTAATATAGATACAAACAAAAAAAACATACAGTCGAATTAAGCCTAACCTTTTTTTGAAGTCGGCTAGAAAATACTCTTTCGTGTGTGATTTTATTTACAATTTCTACGAATTTCACATGTGGTGATTAATTGTAAGTTCGATTTTTTTGTATAAAAATATTGAATCAATTTTAATAAAACCTTAAACAGGTATTGATTATGCAACGCAGCGTCAAATTGAAAATTGATCTGGAGATGATAATATCATTTTTAAGAGATATGAGCGTCGAAAAATGTTGATATGTTTATATTTGACCCTTTGGCGACATATACAAAATATTATAATTTGAAATGCCAGGTTAATAAAAAGCTTTTACGTTTTTCAAACAGAGCGAAATTACATAAATCCAATATACCTCACTACACAGCTCTCACACTTCAAAATAGACACCGTGCATAGCTAATGATAATTTCCGTTTAATCTATTTCAATGACGAGTACTAGCGTAATTTAATTTTGCAATGTTTATTAAAGTTTTTTTTTTATAGGATAGCGTGACAAACGAGCACACAGTCCACCTGATGGTAAGTGGTTGCTGTGACCCATTGACATCTACATCTATCCTCAATAAAGAATCAAAATGCAGATGCGTTGTCACCCGTGAGGACTAAGATGTAATGCCTCTTTTCCAGTAAAAAGGGTCTCCAGTTCTCTACACTCACCATACGAAACACAGCAGCGTTAAGCTGCTATTTTACGCTGGTATTCTGTGAGAGCGTGGTCCTTCCCCGGTCGAGTCGACCCATTCGTGCTAAAATTATACTACTAATATAACTGCAGCATGGCTCTACCACGTATAACGAAAGCGGCAAAAAGCTGAATCCGTTTTCCAGATACTAAAAATATTTCGTTTATATAGTTAAAGGTGAAAAACAAGCTCACAGGAAACCCGATAGCAAGTGGATGCTGCTGTTCATAGTCAATTTCATCTACCCTCGAATAAGAATCAAAATGCAGTGGGACCCCTGAGGACTAAGATGGAATGCCTCGATCTAGTAGAAGGTCTCCTGTTCTCATCAGTTACCATAGGAAAATCAGCAGATATATTCGTCATCTATTTCCGTCGAACCGACTCATTCGTGCTGCAAACAATGACGCCTGCCAAACGTGGCAGCTATTGCATATTCCCTCATATGAGGCAATCTATGTAGGAGGCCTATATGCTGAAAAAATGAATGAAGGAAGTTTATATAGTAACTTTTGCCTGAAACTTATTTAAAAAATTCCAGGAAGGTTTAAAGCAATAAACAATAATTCATTATACGTCCATTAACAGGGCAATATGACTTTATGAGGCAATCTATGGAGACCGGCAGTAGACTTTTATAGGCTGTAATGGATAGATGGACGGAATGTTACTTTGTTTGTTGCGTTGTAGTCCCATGTTAGTCTGGGACTTATAAGTCCCATGTTTATGCGGGACTTAAAACAAATAAAACTGGCCAAGTGCGTGTCGGGCCACGCAAAATGTAGAGGTAGGGTTTCGTAGTTGCCCGTTACAATACGTGGGCTTCCTTCATAATGAGCATAATAAGTGAGTTCGCGATTTGACCGCTAAACGACTAAAAATGGACCCAAATAGGAAGATCGTAACTGAAGGACTTATTTTCAAATCAGCTTTATAGGGAGTGGTATTCAAAAAAGATAAAAAATCTTTTCGATTTTGATAATGATACTCTATCTATCCCGCAAATGAAAAAATAAACCTAATAGTGGTAATGCATATAAGTCATTTTCTTCATAAAATGTTTATTTTTAAGTTTACAATAACATTACAAAGTTATTAATGCAGCTAGTTTTAGGTCATTTTCTATGGAGTTTTAACGAAATTTTTACTAATCCAAGTGCATTTTATAAGTTGGTCGATTATTACTCGTTAACTTCTTAATTCTACTTAGCTGCGATAGTTTTCCTTTTAACTTCATTATATATACTACTATCGTGTATACTTTTCACATTTCCAAAAACAGCGGTTTATTTGGTAGAGGGGGGCCACTTTAAAGCTAAAAATTTCGCAAACGGACCCCTGAATCGAAAAGATGTTGTTCCACACCCCCAATGTTTTTGAAAGACCTATCCAACGATATCCCACATGATGGAATAGACGGGTAAAAAAAATCATTCTCCATTTACTTGTATGGGAAGTACCCAAAATAAAAATGTTTTTTAAGATTTTATTTCACAGTTTTGTAGCCGTGATTAATATCTATAACTATGCCAAATTACAGATATGTAGCGCCTAGGGTATCTGAGCAAAACCGCGGACATGGCGAAACTATAAAAAATAGTGTAAAAATATATAATAAAATCCCTAAATATCTACAAAAAGAAGAATCATTAAATAAATTTCAAAGAGAGCTTAAAAATATTTAATCGAAAAAAGTTTTTCAACAGAGTTGTTGAACAGAGTTTTTCGGTGAAAAATAATAATTGTTTTATTGAATATATATATATATATATATATATATATATATATATATATATATATATATATATACGTTTTTATTATCAATGCATTAACAATTATTGCAAATGTTTATTAAACCTAAAAGCTTAAGTAAATAAAATAAGTAATTCTTCTTTCTAAATCTATTAAATTAAATTGATATATAATGTTGCTATGCCCTATCAGGGCTCATGTTTGGCTCTATTATATCCAACATAAGAACTATTTATGTAACCACATGAACGCAATAAAATGTTTGAGTTTGAGTTTGAAACTATAAGGGTTCCTTGTTGTGTAACTACGGAACTCTAAAAAGAATGTGCCAACTGTGTTACTTGTCTGGCAAGTCGTAAAAGGTGACTAATGGGATAATGGGTCTGTGATTGTGCAGGCAATAGGTTATCTATCTATTAATTCACAATTTTCCTTCTGAACCCATATTTTTTTGGCTAAACGTAATCCTCTTTGAATTCTAACCCCTCGGGGATTACAAGCGTGACGCTGTTTATATGTGCCTATGTACCTATTTTATTTGTTTCGTATGCGTTCCTATCCATTCATCCGATTACAATGTAACTTTGGTGAATTATGGAACGCGCGCCCACGAATGTATCTGACAAAAAAAAGGCATTGCATCACATGGCCGTGCCGGAAAAAGTTAGTATTTATGTATTATAAATTTAAACGTTTGATAAAAAGTAAAAACCGACTCCTAAAAACCAAAAATAATAAAATATTTTGCACATAATACCTTAAGAAGTCGGTGCTTAAGAACTTAGTGTGTTAGAGTGTATGTTGCCGTAAAGGCGGGTAATAAAAAAATTAACATACACACGGGATTTTATCATACAACACTTTTTAGGAAAGAAAGAGAAAGACAAACGAGCACACAGTCCACTTGATGGTAAGTGTTTGCTGTGGCCCATAGACATCTATATCTATCCTCAATAAAGAATCAAAGTGCAGATGCGTGGTCACCCGTGAGGACTAAGATGGAATGCCTCGTTTACAGTAAAAAGGGTATCCGGTTCTCTACATTCACCATACGAAACACAGCAGCGTTAAGCTGTTATTTTACGCTGATATTCTTTGAGAGCGTGGTCCTTCCCCGGTCGACCCGATCCATTTGTGCTAAAACTATACTACTATAGCTGCAGCATGGCTCTATGAAAGCATTTTGATCAAGTTCATGACTGTATGAGCTAAGTAAGATCTCTTTGTGGAAAGCAGGCAAATATTACGAAAAAAGTTACGCAAACACTTTTTTCCACACAATTGATCGAATTTCGACAACAAGCGATAACTAGTACAGTATAAATAGACTGCCAAAACAACATCGTGAAACGTACAAGCTTGATATTAAACAGTAAAATAAAATAAACAGCTAAACAGAAGTATCGACTTTATTACGTATTGCAACACTAACCCAATTTTACTATTGTTTTATGTCGCATTATTTTATGAAAGAGGAGGCAAACGTGCATACGGCTCGCTTGTTGGTAAGTGATTACCGTCGCTCATAAACATCTGCAACACCAGCAGGGCTAGCATGGGCAGGAGACAATTTTATCCCCGGGGAAAGGAGAAAATGTTTATCCCCTAGCTTAGTTTTATCCACCCTTCGAGCATGGGCACACCGGTGGATATAATATCCACAGTAGATAAAATGGGAGATAGACTTAGACTTAGATAGATTTTTTGTATGAATATAAACTTAAACCCGCGTCCAATGAACTAGGATAAAATTGTCCCTTTCAAATGTCAAAAAAGCATAATTTTTTATCTTTAATTTGGCTCCATGCTACGGATGGGGGATATATATCTACTCGTTATGTCAAACGGGGATATACTTCTCCCCGTTGCCGTGCTTTGACATAAGGACAAGATAATTTTATCTCTTGTCAGTGGATATAATCGGGGGATAATTTTTTTGTCCCCAGCCCATGCTAGCCATGCTGGGGAATTGTAGGTGCGTTGCCGGCCTTTAAGAAAGGAGTAGGCTCTTTTTTTTTAATGTCCTTAAGTCGTACCGTTCCGTTCCGGAAAAACAGCTGGCGACAGTGAATTCTACAGTGTGGTTGGTGTGGTCGCGCGAGGCGGAAAATTCTGCGTGAATCCCACGGTAGTGGACCAAGTAATAAGTGCATAAGAGTCGATAGATCGAAGACGCAAACATTATGTTTGTGATTAGAGCATCACCAACTTATGAAACTGTTGCTTTTAGGGATCCAAAACCAATTTGGCGATATATTAAAGATGGGCCAAATAAAGAGTATAAATGAAAATAACAGTACTCTTAAACCCACGAGAATGTATAAATTAGGTATAGGTAAATTGACGTGAAGGAGAGCAGAATTGTGCCAAATGGAAGTTCGAAGTCTGTTCCTACCCCTCTGAATAACGGGCGTGAGTGTTTATGCATGGAGCACCTTCACACAGATGCTATATAATTCCAATATTTTTTCGTTTCTGAGAGGTCTATATAGCAATTAGTCCGTAGCGGTGCTCCGGTGATGGCGGACTTCCACGTGTCCTTGAAATATTTTATTCCTAGACATGCAGATTTTTTACAATGTTTTCCTACTTCGCCGAGCATGTGGTAAATCAGCACCTAAAATTGTAAGTAACAATTTAAACGGTACCGACCGAGATCGAACCTGGGTTGCTCGCATACTGTGAAATTTACAGCGGCCAGCATAGGATAAAGAATCATTCGCTGCTCATAGGACGTAGACCGCTGAACATAGGCCTCCTCATAGATTGCGTTATTGTGGGGGGGTATACAAATATGTATACCGCCACAACACGGTATACATATTTGTATACCTTGCCTTTTACCTTGTAAACTATGGATAACAATGCCAGCCAACTATCTTGTCAATTTCACAACTCTATCATTTCGATGAAACTGTATCGATTTATCTCGCCCCAGACAAAATTCGATTCTGCAAAAGCTACATTAATAGTTATGGCACAAAGTTGAAAGTCAAATGTCGAAATACACCATTCAGATTCGAGTGGAGCACTTAGGATGTTATCATCAAGCTTGTCAATCGCGTTGTGATGTTCTACTTTGTGACTAAATAGTTTTTATTTTATTTGAAAAAAATGTATATTTGTTGTTCTTTTTTTAGAATGTGGAGGCGAGAGGGGTGTGTCAGGATCGTGCCAAATGGAAGTTCAGTCTCTGCCTACCCTGGGTGACAGGCGTGAGTGTTTATCTATGTATGTATATTTGTAAACTGCATAGAAAAAAGTAAGTCTTGACCATAAACATGCCCATGTACAGTAACAAAATCCAAGTATGCGTTCTCTTCGAGACTGAACTTCAAAGGGATACTAACTAGTCTGGCCATAAATAATGTTACAAATTGAAAAGCTTTTTTTTTTGAAACAGAAACAGAAACTTTTTTATTCAATATAGATGATAAATGATACTTATTGAAAGTCACTCTTTTGTTTAATTACCACTGGTTCGAAAAAAAACCTCTGTCCTGGGAAGAACCAGCAAGAAACCCATCGGGACTTTTTTGTTTGTTACACAATTAACCACACAAAACAAATTAGAAACAGCCTGGCAGCGAACACCTCATTCCCAGGGGTTATTATCATCCATAAATTCCTTAACATTATAATAACCCTTTTTATACAAACTATGTTTAATAAAGTTTTTGAATTTTGAGCAGGTCTATCAGGTCTATAGGTTCTAATATAGCAGGTCTATAGCAGGTCTATAGGTTCTAAAATCAAATTTAGAATGCGCATTTCACATAATGGTTCTCACTCGGATTGTTAAATGTTTAATTACACTATTAAGTGGGGGTTAAAGGAAACAGAATTGCAGCCAATGCTTTGTACAGAAAGGTCATGGAGTCATTTTCAATACGTTTCAAAAACTAGGCATCAGCCGCATGTTTGTGTATCGCACTATCCACAGGTACACTAACAATACGTCTGTCGGTTGTCGGGCTGTGAACGCTGTCATAGCAAGAACTCGTCGAAGTTTCGGGATTCGAACCCGGGACCTCATGTACAACAATCGCGCTTGCGACCATTAGACCAACGAGGCAGTCAAATTTTAGTTACGAGTATCTATACAAATAAATAAAATTGAAGTGACTGTTTGTAATGTCAAAATAACAGCTTTTTTACTAAAAGAATATGAAAGTATTTACGGTACTTATAACAAATAAAAAAAAAATTGTCTGCCTGTCTGTCTGTCTGTTTGTTCCGGCTAATCTCCGAAACGGCTGGACCGATTTTGACGGGATTTTCACTGGCAGATAGCTGATATTATAAGGAGTAACTTAGGCTAATTTTATTTTAGTAAAAGAATTAGGGTTCCGCGCAAAAAAATTAAAACCCATGAAATCCAATGATAACAAGTTTCACGCAGGGAACACCTAGTTTACAATAATTATTAAACAAGGCCTGAAGCTGGGTTCATACCGTCGATACACAGGTCATGCCCTGTGTATCGACGGTATAAAATAATACGAAATTCCGCTCGCGACTAAAATTGTCAAACCTTAACGCTGTCCACTACAATCTGGTGACGGCAAAGCCCACCTATCTCTTTTTAACCGAGACTCAGGTGTCCTTAAGTGTCGCTTAAAGGCTGATACTTCATAAAGGCTGATACTTCATATCTCTCATAAACCTACCCGGGGTACAAATTAGAACACTCCTTTGGGCCCCGGGCTGGAGTTTGCGTATGCATCAGAGAGGACATTGCGCGTAGACAGCGACGACCATCCCCGTGTCTACGGGTGCCTCTATAGGTCCCATAGCGGTAATGCCGAAACAGACCGACTTATCGACCACGTCCAAATGGCTACAGATTCCTTGCTACAGCAGATCCCATCCGCAGAGATCGTTATCCTTGGCGATTTTAACGCCCACCACGCCGAATGGCTCAGTTCACGTTTAACCGATCATGCGGGGAGATCTGTTTATGACTTTGCCTTAGTATATGGTCTTACACAGCTGGTTACTTCGCCTACGCGGATTCCAGATGTGGAGGATCATGCACCTTCCCTGTTGGACCTTCTGCTGACCTCTCATCCGGACAGATATCAGGTTTCTGAAGACGCCCCTTTTAACTCCTAGGACCATTGTCTTGTCCGGAGTGTGGTGCCACTCACGCTCCCCTTGCAGTTGCGTTCTGCAGGCTGCCGTCGTGTTTGGCATTACAGGTCGGCGGATTGGGACGGAATGCGGTCTTTTTTTGCATCCTACCCTTGGGGGCGGGTTTGCTTCTCGCTGGACGATCCCAGGGTTGTTGCTGATTCTGTCGCTGATGTGGTACTTCAGGATATGGAACTTTTTATTCCAACTTCTGTGGTGCCCATCGGAGGCAGATCTCAGCCATGGTTTGGTCACTCCTGTAAAATAGCATCACACTATAAGCAGGAGTGCTACCGGGCCTAGGCTGACGCATCAACATCTCGGGATGTAAACACCAGCGCTCTTAAAAAGAAGTATAATTCCGCCTCCAGGTCCTTCAAAAGTCATTGCCAAGGCAAGGTCAGTGCACATCGGCAGAATTGGCGAGAAGCTAGTTCGCCATCCTTCGGGAACCCGTGCATTCTGGTCTCTTGCCAAGGCTGTCCAAGGGAACTTCTGCCATCTCTTCCATCTCAACACAGAGGTGGACTCACTGGCCCATGCCGCAAAGGAGAAAGCCGATCTGTTAATCTTCCTCTTTGCGTCCAACTCGACTCTCGATGACGGGGGGAACACACCGCCGACCATCCCGCGGTGTGATTGCTCCATGCCGGATGTGCGGTTTACACACCGCACGTTTCGTAAAGCACTCCTCTCCTTGGACGTCAACAAGTCGAATGGGCCTGATGAAGTTCCATCCATTGTGCTGAAGACGTGTGCTCCGAAGTTGACTCCTAAGGTGTAGTTCCGAATTCATGGAAGACAGCTTTGGTCCACCTAATCCCTAAAAAGCCGTCCGCTCTTGCTTCTTCTCAAAAATAATGGAATCTATTATAAACGGTTTTTGTTCCGGTCGATCAGCTGGTGATCTTCTGGTCTACCTAGCTCATAGATGGACGGAGGTAGTAGAGTCTAAGGGGAAGGCATTGGCCGTTAGTTTGGACATAGCGAAGACCTTCGATCGGGTCTGGCAAAAAGCGCTTCTTTCGAAGCTCTCTTCCTATGGGCTTCCCGAGAAATTGTGCAATTGGATCAACAGTCTCCTTGCTGATCGGAGCATCAAGGTTGTAGTAGACGGTGCATACTCTGATTACAAGCCTATTAACGCTGATGTTCCACAAGGCTACGTGCTATCATCAACGCTGTTCTTTCTGCATATCAATGATATGTTGCAAACCGATAACATTCATTGCTATGCGGACGACAAGACTGGTGATGCTTTATACACCGGCCGTGCCAACATTTCTCGGGAAAACATCGCCGAGTACCGGAACAAACTTGTGTCTGAAGTCATCAAATTTATAAATAACTACATTATTGACTTTCAAGACAGAAGCAATTTACTTTTCATATTCAAAATTTTTACATTTTATTTAGTTAGTATAAAAGCTAGTCTTCATAAAGCCGATATTTAGTGAAATGTAAGCACTGAGTCTTTGCTGAACAAAGTCTCGGATTGGGGGCGACTAAATCTAGTCCAGTTCAATCCCCATAAGACACAAGTTTGCGCGTTTATCGCTAAAAAGAACCCCTTTGTCGTACCTTCTCAGTTTCAAGGCACTCCCTTGCTGCCTTAGCTAGCATCGGTATCGTCGGCGTCGACATATTGAATAGTGTGCAGTTTCGTGGTCACTTGGAAGGGAAGGCAAATTGGCCTTTAAAAAGCTTGACGTGCTCAGCAGAGCGGGGCTGTATTTCATGTCGGCACATCGCTTGCAACTTTACAAAGTGCAGATTTGGCTTCACATGGAATACTGTTCTCATCTCTAGGCCGGGGCACCCCAGTGTCAGCTCCTTTCATTTGACCGCATCCAGCGCAGAGCGGTTCGAATCGTTGACGTCCGAGTTCTTTCTGATCGGCTCGATTCACTGGCGCTGCGTAGGGATGTTGCATCCCTTTGCATTTTCTATCGCATCTACCACGGGGAGTACTCTGAGGTTCGGATAATTCCAGCCTCCATATTTCACGAACGCACATCGCGTCAAAATTCACAATACCATCCTCACCATCTGGATGATTGACGGTCCACCACTGTGCGTTTAACTAGGAGTTTTCTTCCTTTTTTTTATAGGATAGGGTGACAAACGAGCACACAGTCCACCTGATGGTAAGTGGTTGCTGTGGCCCATAGACATCTACATATAACCTCGTTTGCGAATCAAAATGCAGATGCGTTGTCACCCGTGAGGACTAAGATGGAATGCCTCTCTTCCAGTGAAAAGGGTCTCCGGTTCTCTACACTCACCATACGAAACACAGCAGTGTTAAGCTGCTATTTTACGCTAGTATTCTGTGAGAGCGTGGTCCGTCCCCGGTCGAGCCGACCCATTCGTGCTACAACTATACTACTAATATAGCTGCAGCATGGCTCTACCACGTATAAAACTAATAATTCCTTGTTCAACATCTCTGTGGAATTCTTTACGACCGGCGATTTTTCCGGACCGATACGACTTAGGGACCTTCAAGAAAAGAGCTTACTCCTTTCTAAAAGCCCGGCAACGCACCTATACTTTCATAATATGTATTTAGTAAAAATCTGTTATTTTGACATTACAAACAGACACTTCAATTTTATTTATTTAAATAGATTTTATTCCATATTCGTAGAGTATGAAAGGTTGTAAAAAATTCCAAAGCGATCACTATATTATTTTGATCTTGAGGCGTGAGAAAACTTGGCTGCACTTTTAATCATTCTCTTTTATAATTCAATACAAGATTGTAAATATCAGTGTGATTTATACTGTTGAGTATCTAGTTAATTGGGAGTTATTAATAATTAATGTTTGTAAAAGACAGGAATTTTTAGTATACGTAATTGGTGACTCGACAGCAAAATATAGCCGAATTTAATCATAATGATTTGTTAGATTCAAATTATCTTTCTTTATTAATTTCAATATCAGTAGAGTCAATTTCGTCTATGTGGTTACCTTCTACTTTATTTTTTTTTTAAAAACTAATATTTTTAGTAGCATCTTGTACGTATACAACATGGTAAGATATGCTTCAGTTCCTCATAAATGAGATGTGAAAAATGGTAATTTCTTTTATCCGGTTCGACTTTAGAATTCTGTGAACATGACAAACAAATTTTTTTTATCGTGTAAAGACACGACTTCTAATTAAACTTTATTTACCTCAGAAGTGGTAATTATTAGTTTTTGCAAAAACCGAGATAGAGGTTGGTCCTAATCACGAGCTTCTAAATCTAAAAAAATCTGGTGATCTGCCTCACTTCAGTCCTAAAAAGAACAAATACTATAACATATAATTTCATAAACTTTAAAAAAATCGTGTGTTCTGTTAAGAAAGTTCATCATTTATTGCGATATGTTACTAAAACTAAAGGCATTGAATTAAAGATGCAAAGCGTAATTTTAATAGAAACTTTCAATATAATTAAAGTCAATATAAATATATAAGGTGAAATTAAACATGATATCGAAACTTAATTTTAAAGTGGAGATAGCGCATAATTAATTGAATCAAAACTTACCTCTGTTATTTATAATATGGTAATTGCTGAAAGATGAAAAAATATGAGGGATGACGTTATAAGGAAGTCGCGTTGATGCAATGAAATCGTATTTGTACGTGCGTCTAAAAACTTCGTGAATTAAACAGAGCGCAGCCGTACAAAGTTGGATACAAGCGGGGTAAGGGAGGTCGGGGACATTACAAAGCTTGGTTTTAACCGGTTAATTGTTACTACCTAAACCTAAATTTGTGAAAAACCGGTATTCCGCAAAAACCGGTAAAGTACAACCTTTAACTCAAATCGATTTCGGTTTGGGGTCAATGACCGAAACCGGTTTAGAATTTGAACCGGTTTCCGAGCCCTGATAAAAACAATCACAAAAGCGACATTTTGATAACCAATCAGTATTTCTGCTGTCCATTAATAACTTTGAACATGGTTTTTTTAGAGTTTAGTGTGGTTTCCGATGTAAAACTAAATATGTAAAAATTTTATTTACGTGGTAGAGCCATGCTGCAGCTATATTAATAGTATAGTTGTAGCACGAATGGGTCGGCTCGACCGGGGAAGGACCACGCTCTTACAGAATACCAGCGTAAAATAGCAGCTTAATGCTGCTGTGTTTCGTATGGTGAGTGTAGAGAACCGGAGACCTTTTACTGGAAAAGTGGCATTCTATCTTAGTCCTCACGGCTGACAACGCATCTGCATTTTAATTCGCAAACGAAGATAGATGTAGATGTCTATGGGCCACTGCAACCACTTACCATCAGGTGGACTGTGTGCGCGTTTGTCACCTTTATTATATTTTTTTTTTTAAAAACAAATTTAATATTGTCACCTACAGTTAGTTTTGACCCATTTCATGCATGCAAATGTCAAGCAATCAAGAGGGCCTCATAAATGATGCAAATGGAAGGAGGAGCAGGTCACTAAGTTCCGATGCTTACATTATGCTTGCATAGAAACAAGATAATACATAAGATAAAGTTCTAAGCTTTGTGATATTACATATTATATCTATAAAAATAAATAAAATTGAAGTGTCTGTTTGTAATGTTAAAATAACAGCTTTTTACTAAATGCACATGAAAGTATATACGGTACTTATTACAAAAACACAATTTTTAAAATTTTTGTCTGTCGTTCTGTTTGTTCCGGCTAATCTGCGAAACGGCTGGACTGATTTCGACGGGACTTTCACTGACAGATAGCTGATGTTATAAGGAGTACCGAACTTAAGCTGCTTATTTTTGAGAAAATAAATTCCGCGCAACATAATTAAAACCCTAAATAACAGCTAGTCTACACATATAAATAAAATTAAAGTGTCTGTCCGTAACATCGAAACAACTGCCTTTTATTGAGCCGAGAGAGTTATTTGCATACCATTAAGACATGAATAACCATTTTTAAAGTCTTTCTGTCTGTCCGAGATATGGAATGACTGAAACCATTGTGATAAAACTTCACGAACAGATCGAAAGCAAGGTCTGATGTGATCTAGGCTTTTTATCCGGAAAATATGCAAGATTTTTTTGTTAATATGAAACAATGATAAAATAAATGGTTTTGGTGATTATCGGATAAGCTTTATGAGAAAATTTAAAATGTTTCGAAGAAAACTTTTTTGATTTGATTTTGCACACAAAAAGTCCTAACACTTTCTCTTCTATGTCTTAAAATGTTGATGCAAAATAGATTTTTGCCATTTTTTTTAACGTCAATCCCATTTTACAATGAAACTATAAATGTTAAAGGATACGGTAATAATACCTTTTTTACGTGAAATTAATAGGTTTTCCATTTTTATTTTAACCATTTTCATATACTGCACATAGTTTTAGAGATAATAGCAAAAAAACTGGGTAAGTGTTTTTTCGATAATTGATCTACTAACCAAAATACCAATATATACCAATATACCATAGATCAGCAAGTATTCAACATGGACAAAGTCGCGGGTTAAAACTAGTATTATTATAAAAAAAGACGTCAGCTCTTAATTTATAATTGATACTAGCGATCCACCCCGGCTTCGTATGGGTTATTTCTGGATCTCGACAACAGCGCCACCTACCGGGTCCAATTGTTTATTTTTTTCTTATTCTTCTTTTTTATTTTAAAAACATACATAGATTTCACAAGGACAAACATCCAGATCCAGAACAATTATTTGTAGACCATACAAATACTTGTTCCATGCGGATTCGAACCCGCGGCCCTTAGCGCTGGAACTCATTACTAAGCCACTGCGCCACGGAGCCGTCATTGTGAATCTAAACCATTCTCGAATCAACTTAATCACACACACACAAAATTTCATCAAAATCGGTCCAGCCGTTTAGGAGTTCAGTCACACACACGGACAGAAGAATGATACACGGTGTAACATGACGGGTGGATCATCAGTGGCTGGGGTGGATGACCTCAATACCTATCGATTTAACCCTCCTATAGGTAATGCAATATTCAGTGGTTCAAAATTTATTTGGACTTTAGTAAAAATTTTGTCAAAATCCGATTTTAGCCTAAACTTCGCAATTGCAGCCAAACTATTAGGTCTGCGACCGTGATATTTTTTTTCAAACAAGATAAACAGACGGTCTTTTGTACCTTTACATCAAACAGAGGCTTAGATTTATAAAAATCCAAATAAAAAAATTATAGTTTTTTTTTTTTTCAAAATCTAATTTTTGCATTAACTTTCTATGGTTCTAAAACAAATATTTCACATATTATTTTTTTCTACAACCTATCTTAAAAACTATTGGCTTTCATGAAGAATTAACCCTGAAAATTTCATTTGGCTAGTGCTGGGGCATCATGTTGAAAAATGTACATAAATAGTCCACGTGCCAATAATCGACATTTTTTCTTTAATTTAAAGTCTATTAAAAAACGTAAGTGAGTTTATTTTGTTAAGCGTACGCTATGCTAGTAAATATAATAAGAGATTACTATACAAAAGGACAGGAATGAGTCCAACAAAACACACGAATATGTACTGTTAAAATATTATTTATTGTTTTTGACACGCTTATTTAAAGTAAATGTTTAAATTTAGCTCCATTATTGGCGATAAATAGCCTGTATATTTTTATAAAACTTCTTTTGAGCCTGCAGAATGATTTTTCTTTTTCCCTAATCTTCGTTTGGGCCTGATTCAGTTTCAGCCGTAATTGTTCAATAGAGGTGTATTCGCTTTTTTACACCAGCTCTTTGTAATATCCCCAGATGAAAAAAATCTACGGGGTTGAGGTCTGGCGATCTTGGAGGAGGAAAATTTTGATTAAAATATTCCCTTACATTCCGTGCGAAGTGGCATGGCGCTCCATCGCATTGAAAGTACACGCAGCCAAGTTGACTTCCTCCAAAATTTCAGGCAGGTTATTTTGTAAAAATTGCAAGTATGCGTCGCCGTTTAATCTGGCTGGTAACTCGAACGGTCCGATCAGCTGTTCGCTGAATACTCCTGTACATAAATTAACACGAAACTGGTGTTGAAAATTGTGGCGGCGAATCGTATGTGGGTTTTCAAAACTCCAGGAGTGGTAATTATGCATATTAAATCAATATATTATAATTATAATATTAACTCCGGCTAAAGGTTGACTCATCTGTCCACATTATGATGTCAAAAAAGTTTTCATCTGCGTCGCATCTAATTATCATGTCCTGACAAAAGGCGACTCGTCGTGGATAGTACGCAGGTAGTAAATCTTGCACTTTTTTCACGTGGTGTGGGTGCATTCCCTCTGCTTTCGGAATTATTTGCACAGACATGTGAGATAGGCCTGTGCGACGGCCAATTACTCTCGTACTTGTTGACGAATCTCTTTGAACTTCTTCCAAGATTTGTTCGATTTGATCTGGGTCGATTCTCGGAACTCCTTCGGGCCGAGAAGAACCGGGTATGCGACCTTCCATGTACGCGTTTGGACATGTAAAAAAAGAACACGGTAGTCAGGGTATACCTCAGGTTGTGGACCACCTCTTCTGATCAGTTCCTCACCGTACATCCTAGCAGCCGCTCGGGCGTTTCCTCGGGCTGCGCCGTAAGCCGTAAGCGCAGACACCTGCGCTTCTATCTTATTCGGTAACTAACGTTTTTAAAATAGTTTTTGGCTTTATAAAATCAGAGATTTTTGGTACTTGGACTATTTATTTTATTTTTTCAACATGATGCTCCAGCACTAGTCAAAGGATATTTTCAGGGTTAATTCTTCATGAAAGCGAATAGTTTTTAAGATAGGTTGTAGAAAAAAATAATATGTGAAATATTTGTTTTAGAACAATAGAAAGTTATATATGTAATTCAAACATTCGATTTTGAAAAAAAATTATACTATAATTTTTTTATTTAGATTTTTATAAATCTAAGCCTCTGTTTGATGTAAAGGTACAAAAGACCGTCTGTTTATCTTGTTTGAAAAAAAAAACACGGTCGCAAACTTAACAGTTTGGCTGCAATTGCGAAGTTTAGGCTAAAATCGGATTTTGACAAAATTTTGTACTAAAGTCCATATAACTTTTGAACCACTGAATATTGCATTACCTATAGGGGGGTTAAATCGATAGGTATTGAGGTCCTCCACCCCCAGCCACCGATGATCCACCCCTCATGTTACACCGTGTATAATATGCATGTAATATACATATGTGGCAGGTGGAAGGAAAAGGGGAGATCTCCCGCCTGGCAAGGTGTTCAGCCCGGGGAGAGGCCAACGCTCCGAGTAGTAGTTCGGAGCTATTCTATATAAATATACTGATTTTACTTCGGAACTTTAATAGCGCGATTTAGATTTCGATGTATTTTCACTTGTAGCGCGACGACAGCGCCACACATATAAACCTTCCTCTTGAATCATTCTGTATATTGATGAAAACCGCATCAAAATCCGTTGCGTAGTTTAAAAGATCTAAGCGTACAGACGGTGCGAAGCGACTTTGTTTTATACTATGTAAGTCTCAAGACGACGAAACCAAAACGAAAAAACGAAGCCGATTACGATTCCCACCAGAGTTATAAAATCGCAATGAAGAAGATCGATGCAGATCGCCGTGTAGTGACGGCGCTAGTGAATCCAGTAGGTGTCGTTAAAGGCGACAAAGGAAAATGAAACAGGATATGGGCGGGAGCATTTGTTTTTTTTTATAGAATACGTGTGACAAACGAGCACACAGTCCACCTGATGGTAAGTGGTTGCTGTGGCCCATAGACATCTACATCTATCCTCGTTTGCGAATAAAATGCAGATGCATTGTCAGCCGTGACCCGTGAGGACTAAGATGGAAAGCCTCTTTTCATCAGCATTTATCTTAAGCTTTAAGCCAGCTAGCATTAAGCTGCTATTTTACGCTGGTATTCTGTGAGAGTGTGGTCCTTCCCCGGTCGAGGCGACCCATTCGTGCTACAACTATACTATTAATATAGCTGAAGCATGGCTTAATGGCTTAACTCAAATTAATAGAAAAACTGTGGGTGCCAAACCGCCTGCCAAGTAACTGTGGCAAATATCCTTCCTGTGAGGCAATCTATGGGGGAGATCTATGTCAGCAGTGGACTTTGATAAGCTTTTATGATGATGAATGCAGATGAACATCCTCCTTATCTTAACTACTGTCAATGGTTCACAGATATTGCCGCTATGTTCTTAAACATCAGTAAATCAAAATTAAATCTGATAATCAGTATGGTTAACCATTTAGTGGCGGTGTAAGTATATCCACTACCCCATATAGTCCCGTGGGTGTCGTAAGAGGTAGCAGCATCTTTCCGATAGCAACTCAAAGTTTTAAAAAAGCGGCAGTAAAAAATTGGCAAGCCCGCTGGGTTGGCAACTATGGCAAAATCCTTTCTAGGAAACAATTTATGGGGAAGCCTATGTTCAGCAGTGAACTTTTATAGGCTGTAATAGATGGATGTATCGTTACGGTATATTGAGAGCAGCGTAGCACTGCAGGCATGCTGTGAAGATCCAACTTGGTTAACTGGCTTCGGGGGTGCGCTAAGCCCAAAGTTGCTGTCAGTCAGAAAAGATGATGGCTCACATCCTAATTGGGTGTACTGTTGCCAGCGTGCCGTTGGTGGAGTTCCTCGGGGAACTAGGACAGCTAGAACAGGTTTAATTTCTCCTTACACGTGAAACAAGCGATCAGTTGTGGAGTTGTGGAAACCAACCCTTATAATACAAACACTAAGCCGCTCTAAAAGACCAGCCTACCAAAATCAAAAAGAAGAAAAGAACGATTATTTACTGTTGCCAACTATTGATATTAATATAATTATAACTTTTAACAAAAAGTAAAAACAGACTTGAAATTGCTAAAAACATAATTATTTATTTGCCACCCTTAGGGGTGGAATTTTTTCTCCAAAATTTAATGGGACCACCCTTGAGTCAAAGCCTATTTAATAAAATAAGAATAATTAAAATCGGTTCACAATCTGCGAAGATATCGCATTACATACATACAAACAAAAAAACATACACTCGAATTGAGAACCTCCTCCTTTTTGAAGTAGGTTAAAAATGGCCATATTCTTGATAGTAATCGGATATCCATTTCATCTCTTATTATTACCTATTTGTTAGATGGTGCATAATCTAATGGAATATTTTTCAGCTCTAAATATTGAACAGCCAAAAAACTCCTATCTAACAAAAAGTGTTACTATCACAACATCAAGGTAACAAAAAGTGTTATCTAAAAACCTCATGCCCTATTTTCCCACTATTAGAGGTAAAATTTTTACTTCAAATTTAATAAAAATAAAGAATAATTTAAGTTTGGTTTATAATTTTTCAAACGCCTGAACCGATTTGGAAAATTCTTTTTTTTGTTTCAAAGCGTATACTTCCCAGGTGGTCCCAATTAAATTTTATGGAATCAGTTGGGAGTTTAAAAAAATCAACAATAAATTATATTCATATTGAAGTCCTTTGCACAAAATTTTAAATTTACCACTTGTTCCTTGATAGCTTTCTTCAATGGTTCTAGTAAGGACCAGTTACAATCTGGGCCATAACTTTCTTCTTTTGCTCTCAATAACGCTCCAAAAAATACATGGCTCCTTTAACAAACATTTGTTTACCATAGGTGGTACAGATATTCCCCTGTGCAGGGTATGTATGGGGGAAGAAGAAGAAACGGCGGCCCAGGTGTTGCTGACATGTTCGGAGGTTGCTACATACAGGGTTAAGCATCTCAGCACGCGGGATCACTCCCCGAAGTTGCTTGCAAGATCAAAGGACTGATGTTAATGAAGGGTAATTAAAATGGTTGATCGACTGTCCAGACTGAGTCTTGTCTTCAATGAAGTTCTTCCTTTTCTTAAAAAGGTCATGACAATAATACACCATGGCTCTAACAGGGGTGGAGTCCCCATAAACAAATAATAGCTCTTGAAATATTGTATGAGGCATCTTCCTTCAGGCTGGTTATTTCACGAAGAACTTGTACGCAATTGGGTTCAAATTATACATACACTACACATGCTGATAAAGAATGGGATTGAAAATGGCGTCACCTCTATTCGCTTCTCGCTCGCACACTGTCGCTATCTATACACATACCCGCCGGTAAGGACTGCAAAAAAATATATTGCGATATGCGTTTCTCATACGTTCTATAACTTCAGTCTAACTTGTCATTGGAATGAATGATAACAAAATGTCATAAACTACAAAAAAATTTAGTCCGGTTTTACTAATTTGTTAGCTACGGCGCATTCTGAGAGTTTTTCTTCATAATTATTCTTAATTTTGTTTGTTAATATTTACGTATTAAATATTTACATGCCATTGAGACATGAGTAACCATTTTTTAAATTTCTTAAAGATTTGATTCACAAAATAGATTCAAAATTTCTGTTTCATCGGAAATGATAATACGGATCCTCCGCCACATATATTTTAAATATTTGTTTAATTTACAACCACATTTTTAATAAAAAATAAAAATAAAAATGGGTAATAATTTTTTCTACTGTCAGGACAAAACATTTGGTTTATAAAATGTATTAATACAATTTTTTTAAAAAGGTATGTGACCTTAGGTATATAGCAACCAAACATAGTATATTATAGTGTATTGATTTCAACTATGATTAGAACATGACAAATCTTCTCAGGACTATTTGGAGCAATAAACTAATATTATAGAGCATTTATTGGCAATTTATGGTATCCATTAATAAAGGTAGAAGCGACATGAAATAAACAAAAATAGTATTTAAAATTTCAAGTTATTTAGTGAAGAAACTTTTCATTTAATATTATGATATGGCTGAATACTTTTAGTTCAGCAACAAGATATTTTTTGCATTTAAATTATAAGAATAATTTGAATAGTTCCTCCTGTTAATTTAATGAAATAAAAACCAAAAATACAAATAGGTAATTTCCTCTGCTCGTTTCTAATGAGCCTAATTAAGGTAAATCAAGCACCGTATTCTTGTAAGCGAAACACCGGTCAGGTATAGGCTAATACTCGCTTTATAAATAGCAGGCTTAGACCGGACAGCCCTAAACGACCTTAACGATAAGGTAAAAGCATTCAATCGGATGCAATCAATGTGCAATCCACACGAGCGTAAATTTCCTCGTACTCTATCGCACGCAGTTTAAACAATTTCTAACTCGAATTCATGGTATTTTTACCGCCGACACTTAAATGAAAGTGAACACTTGAAATCGTACGCTGAAAAACTTAAAAATACTGCTTCGCATTGGTAAAATGTATCCCCTCCCTAAAAATATCTTGAAGCAGGGAAAACGATTTTTCTATTTTTCCTCTAGAAATAATTAGGGTTTTGTTATTGACCTGAAAAGATTACAGAATAATAAACAAAACTTACCCCATTGTTTCCTTTCCTGCTGTCATTTAAACACAGTAATTATGAAAATATTCTACTTCATAATTCCAGATTTTTTCCTATACACAACTGTCATGCGGCGATTTCACCATAAACTAGACATAAAGTTAAAGAAGATTTTATGGTTTGTGGAGTTGCCATTTGCCTGGAAAGATTTAATACGAAATGTTTTGTTATCACACTACATCTTTGTACCGAATCAATTTATGTGGTTCATTGTGCTGAAATTACTTGTAAATATTCAAATGTTTATTAACATTTTACTTTTTAAATTAAAGTAAAATTTGAAAACAAAGCAACCTTGCCATCTTTCGACAAATGACTTAATTCAAGCATTTATTTATAGCTATTTAACACGAGATGGCTCTTGTGTATGGTTGTTCTCCTTGACAATAGAGTTCGCTATTAATTTGACTGTTATTCTAACTTTTTAAATTTATTGCAAAATTATTTTTTGTTAGCTTTTTTTTTAAATAACTGATTTTGTAAGATTTAAAAGTTTAGAAATTTAAAGCTTCGAATCTAACTATAACATCTTAGAAATAATACTTACCTGATATTTCTAATATTTTTTGGTTGCTCATATTATTTATAAAAAAAATAAAAAAAACAAAAAAAATTGCCGTGAAAAATAAAATATTTACTTGAAACATAGATAATTTTATATTTTTGATATAGTAAAGAAAAGTTCTCGAGTGGCAGGCCACGTATTGGTAAGTGAAGTATAGGGCGGCCCCTACAAGATGAAGTGACGACTTGGTAAGAAGGAAGTTTTGAATATAGGAAATCGATGGTTTTTATAAAAAAAATTGTCTTAGTTTCTGCCTACACGCAAAATTAGTGCAGTGAACTTTGATAGGCTGTAATTTGGGCTCCGAGATCCCGCGTCATTTTCCTGTATTACGTTAATAAATACGTGGTCAAGACACGCTGCAGCTATATTTTGGTTATAGCAAGAATGGGTCGACTCGACCCGGGACCACGCTTTCACAGAATACTAGCGTGAAATAGCAGTTTAATGCTTCTGTGTTTTGTATGGTGAATATAGAGAACCATCTTAGTTCTCAGGGGTGACAACGAATCTGCATTTTGATTCTTAATCTAAATCAAGGATAGATGTAAATGTCTTTGGCCCACAGCATCCACTTACCATCGGGTATACAGTGTGCTCGTTTGTCACCCTTATTCTTTAAAAATTATGGATTACAAGTGCAGGATTTGCGGGATTTTCTATTATAGTTTGCCGATCGCCACCTAAACCATAAGCACTTGATTGTTTAAAAAAAAAAGTAATGACCCATTATGAATCTGTAACTTCAATGGGGAAATATCTTACATTTACATTATATTGCTTTGTAAAGGATACTAACATTGAGAGGGCTATTCCCTCTACTGACTATAGGTGTTTCTAAGTTTATAAGATACGCAGTAGTTTGGCGGATTTTTAATCACATGTTGCTATTGAAAATAAGTATTTGCAAAGAAGAACATTTCAATATACACGAATCTAAATGAGTTTTTAATTGATCCCTTCTATTACATTATCTTTTTGATTTTGATTTGATCTCTTTATAAGTTATTTGTGAAATTAAAATAAAAGTAAAAATTTATTTTCCATTGTTTTCTTGACTTAAATAAATGTAAATTTGTATACACTGGATCCGTGTGGATTGGAAGCCCTAACTGTAGTGAACTAGTGAATGAATGAAAACTTTCACTCTATATTTGCCCGCTTGTGTTACATAAAATTATTACCTTTATTACGGTTCAATAAACTCTCAATTTATATTGTCGAATTTGTTGTTTTTTTTCTGTTTCTGCGTAAGATGCAAAAATAATTTCTAAGCAGAAAATAACTGTAAAGCCTTACGACCAATCGCCATACGACATCTCAGAAAACTCACCGAAATTAAAATAGAAGGTACTATTAACGCCATCACCGAACGTTTTGATGTTACTCGGGATAAATAGTTCATTTTATCTATAGGTACATATATTATAAATAAAATTGAACTGTCTGTCTGTAATATTGAAATAACTGGGCTCAGAGGGTTATTTGCATGCGTTTAAGACATAACTAACCATTGATAAAAAAATTATCTGTCTATCTGTCTGTCTGTCTGTCTGTCCGGGCTAATCTTCGGAAAGGCTGAACCGATTGTGATGAAACTTCACGAATATATAAAAGAGCAATACCAGGAGGGTCTGGGCTATATTTTATCATAAAAACTTGAAGATTTTTTGTGAAAAAAAACCAGAAAAATTCTAAGATATAATGTTCTTTGATTATCTTCCATATAAATAAAATGATAGAGGTTTGCAGTTGTGCGCGCATCATAGAAAAACTACTGGATAGATTTCAATTAGGTTTTCTAAGTTTTATTTCTTAGACACTTGGCCATTATCAAAAAAAAATATTTCGATATTTTCTTTTTAAGAAACAGCGATTTTTATACTGGTGTTTTCACACGGTCAACTGTACGTCGCTTGCTCTCGCGTTCCTAACCCAGATAATTTATATATTTTAGCTACAAACGGAGCAACGAATAACATTGTTTACAAAGAAATTTTGTAAGCAAAGTATATTTTTGCTTGCGATGTTTTTGATGTTTTTTCCTTCGCACGTACGAAAACTTTGTTAATATATCAAGCAACGCGGACGAAGTCGCGGGTATCAGCTAGTCTTGAAAAAATAGCAGCTTAATGCTGCTGTGTTTCGTATGGTGAGTGTAGAGAACCGGAGACCCTTTCTACTAGAAAAGAGGCATTCCATCTTAGTCCTCACGGGTGACAACGCATTTGCATATTGATTCTTAATCGAGGATAAATGTAGATGTCTATGGGCCACAGCATCTACTTACCATCAGGTGGACTGTGTGTTCGTTTGTCAACCATATTCTATAAAAAAATAAGATCCTATCCAGGCGAACCTTGGGCGTCGTATCGTAGGTATATATCTATTATATGATATCTTTAAAGCACTGCTCTTCGATCAGATGGTCCTATCCTACCCATAGCCACAGCCTTAAGAGAGCGTACATTCACAACAAACATCCAATTTTTTACGTAATTTGTGTACTTTCACCGCCATAACAAACTTTAGTAATGTTCAATTCTTAATGCGCTCCAGTTTAGGGTTGTGTTGCAAAATAGCTGAATAATTTGGTAAGAATTTTTGAGAAAGGTTTATTAACGCAAAATACGTAAGCAAACACAAACTTGTTTCACAAGATCATTATCTCATTACATAGAATACTATAATACATTCACAAAGTATTCTATGTCTCATTAGGTACGTTGCTGGTTTAAGGACATCTTTTGCCTGTTACTAGAAATACACAGATTTAAAAAGATTCCAAAAATGAATTTCGGTTTTCTGGTTTAACCATAGACTTAGAACACACTTAGTACAGTATGTTCTAAATCTATGGGTTTAACGTTGATATAATAAGATTTATTTAAAAATATTAGAGCAGCCGAAAAGTCCTAGCATTTAATACGACTCACTGCTGAACTTTTTTTTGGGTTCCGGCTTTTTTGCATTTCAGAGAGAGCAATAAGTCCGACGCGCTGCACCAGTGTGTCAGACTAATGATCTAGGAGTAATAGTCATAGATAATACACTATATACCAGGGAGTAATAGTGTTCTGCGCTGATGAGAACATCCACGGCTATTTCTCCCACCAGGGTGGCGTTACATAAAATGAGATGTAATATTTGACAGATTTTGTAGCGGTGAAGTTAATTTGTTCGAAAAATGTAAGATTTAATGTTTTTTTTGTACTATTAGTTAAATTTTATATTAATTAGATTAAAAATAAATTAACTAAACCACAGATATAAATATCTGTGGTTTGGTATATAAATTAAAAAAAAGAGTTAAATATGTGCAAAATATTAAAAACAAACCACTGCGGCATTGTTTTGTGTATTAATATAATACTCTAGAAACTGATATACTTGTATTTAAACCTAACTTCTTGATTAAATGACATTGTGTTACAAAAACTTCACCTCAATGTCAACTAGCGACATCTGGTGAGCGGAAAATTATTAGCACTCATTGAAATATCTTATTTCTTAGGATTATGTAGAGTTACTTTGACTGCGAAGTCAAGTTGAAACATTCGTGGTGCAGGTGTTATAGCTATTACCTACAATCGCGAGGTAGCTCCATCACATAAAAATTATTTTGGTTGAAGCATCTTGACTCTTCTGCGGATAACCTACCTGCAGTAGAACTAGAGTAACCGACAAAGCCTAACGGATTAGTAAGCTGAAGTGGCAATGGGCCGGCCATATAGTTCGAAGAACCGACAACCAATGGGAAAGCAAGGGTCTCGAGTGGCAGCCTCGTACCGGTAGGCGAAATATGGGGCGGCCCACCACTAGATGGAGTGACGACCTAGTAAGACACGCAGGAAGTCAATGGATGCGGGCGGCTCAGGACCGTGCTTTGTGGCGTTCTTTGAGGGAGGCCTGTGTTCAGCAGGGACTTGTGAAGGGCTGTAATGATGATGATCTTGTCTCTTGTTTAAAGTTAGAGGTTTTTGCAACAGTTTTTAAAAATGTTGTACAATCGACTTCAATATAAACTATGAAGGATAACTCAAAAACTACTGGTCAGACCTTGATCAAATTTATATGGGACCACATGAGAAGCACTGAGAATCATCGAAATCTGTTCACCTAGAAAAAAGTTTTGAGGTAACACACATAAAAAAAACATAGAGTCGAATTGAGTACCTCCTCCTTTTTGAAATCGGTAGATAAAATTGAAGTGTCTGTTTGTAATGTCAAAATATCAGTTTTTTATATGCATATGAAAGTATATACGGTACTTGTAACGACAAAAAAAAATTATAAAAATATTTTTGTCTTTCTGTCTGTTCTGGCTAATTTCCGAAACAGCTGGACCGATTTTGACTGGGCTTTCACTGGCAGATAGTTGATGTTAAAGGAGTAAAAGAAGTAGGGTTCCGCGCAGAAAATTAAAACCCATAACATTGTGAACAAAATCCGATTCAAATAGAGAAGTATAATAATAAATTACTGTAAATTATTCCATGCAAACGAAGGCGCGGGCACAGCTAGTTTCAAATATACATATATGTTGAATTATTATACGTATAATGTTATTTATCATATACCAAAAAAAACCTTGTTTTTCGGATAAAGTATAGCCTAGGTCACTCCTGGCATTGGTCTCTATCTGTTTGTGAAGTTACATTACAATCGGTTCAGCTATTCCAAAGATTATCCCGGAAAGACAGACATACAGACAAAATTTTTAAAAATGGTTTTTCATGTCTTAATGGCATACAAATAGCACCCTCAGCTCAATATAAGGCAATTATTTCGATATTACAGACAGACACTTCAATTTTATTTATATGTATCGATTATTTCGATTATTTAACGTGCAAAGTATAAAAGGTCTACGTGGTAGAGCCATGCTGCAGCTATATTTATAATATAGTTGTAGCACGAATGGGTCGGCTCGACCGGGGAAGGACCACGCTCTCACAGAATACCAGCGTAAAATAGCAGCTTAATGCTGCTGTGTTTCGTATGGTGAGTGTAGAGAACCGGAGATCCTTTTTACTGGAAAAGAGGCATTCCATCTTAGTCCTCAAGGATGACAACGCATCTGCATTTTGATTCACAAACGAGAATAGATGTAGATGTCTATGGGCCACAGCAACCACTTACCAACAGGTGGACTGTATGCTCGTTTGTCACCCTATTTCTATAAAAAAAAGAACAGTGCAAAACAAAGAAACATCACTGCAATTAAAAGATTCTGCACATGTAGTCCCAGCAAGGCCTACTCGATATGATAAAGGAAAACAGAAAATTCGCACTCACGGCCATCTGGAGGAAAACATTCGCGACACAACAGGAAGTGAAACACTACGCGATGTAGTACGTTTTACTTGGCAGGGCTAATAAACTCAAATAAGTTGAGGACCGCACCGCTTTAATTATTATGGTTTTGATGTGTCAATATTATTATACGTGGTAGAGCCGTGCTGCAGCTATATTAGTAGTATAGTTGTAGCACGAATGGGTCGGCTCGACCGGGGAAGAACCTCGCTCTCACAGATTACCAGCGTAAAATAGCAGCTTAATGCTGCTGTATTTCGTATGGTGAGTGTAGAGAACCGGAGACCCTTTTTACTGGAAAAGAGGCATTCCATCTTAGTCCTCAAGGCTGACAACGCATCTGCATTTTGATTCACAAACGAGAATAGATGTAAATGTTTATGGGCCACAGCAACCACTTACCATCAGGTGGACTGTATGCTCGTTTGTCACCCTATTTCTATTAAAAAAAAAAGAACAGTGCAAAACAAAGAAAACATCACTGCAATTAAAAGATTCTGCACATGTAGTCCCAGCAAGGCCTACTCGATATGATAAAGGAAAACAGAAAATTCGCACTCACGGCCATCTGGAGGAAAACATTCGCGACACAACAGGAAGTGAAACACTACGCGATGTAGTACGTTTTACTTGGCAGGGCTAATAAACTCAAATAAGTTGAGGACCGCACCGATTAAATTATTATGGTTTTGATGTGTCAATATTTTTATACGTGGTAGAGCCGTGCCGCAGCTATATTAGTAGTATAGTTGTAGCACGAATGGGTCGGCTCGACCGGGGAAGGACCACGCTCTCACAGATTACCAGCGTAAAATAGCAGCTTAATGCTGCTGTGTTTCGTATGGTGAGTATAGAGAACCGGATACCCTTTTTACTGGAAACGAGGCATTCCATCTTAGTC
This sequence comes from Parnassius orleans, assembly GCA_029286625.1. Lineage (NCBI taxonomy): Eukaryota > Metazoa > Arthropoda > Insecta > Lepidoptera > Papilionidae > Parnassius > Parnassius orleans. The sequence continues at coordinate 4,253,550 of JAGSMP010000058.1, forward strand.
CTCACGGGTGACAACACATCTGCATTTTGATTCTTTATTGAGGATAGATGTAGATGTCTATGGGCACAACCAGTTACCATCAGGTTGATTGTGTGCTCGTTTGTCACCCTATCCTATAAAAAAACAATAACGAGTGACGTTTGCCTTAGCGGGATGACATCTTTCAATTTTATCAAAAACCTTCTTATCTTAATTCTAGTAAAACGTTTAAAATAGTGGTTAATAATTGCTAAGTCTTCGCAGACCGTTACAATTTGAGACACTTCATTGCAAGAGTGAAAAGTTATTTTGTTCGCTAACGTTTATATCATATATGTGTGCTTCATTACTACGTAACACCGGATTGGTTCTTAGCCAAACGTGGGTTCATCCCCGACGGTTCATTAATTCCGTAATAATGAAATTAAATAAAGCACATGTTGAACCGGCTATATAGTTCGAAGAACCTCGTAGCGGTTGTGTAGGTAGTAACAAAGTACAAAGTGTAGGTAGGCCGCCCACTAGATGAATTGACGATATGGTAGGAGATGCAGGAAGATGGATATTGATGTGCTTTGTGGCACTCCTTGGGGGAGGCCTATGTTCTGTGGGCTGTATTGATGATAGTGATGATGATAAACTGAAATCAGACTTAAAAAAATAAAACGAATAAAATAATTTTAATAGCTTCTGAAGTCTTAAGGAAGTTAGTTTTATACGTTTTATAAAATAAGATAATAGGGTATTTTACACCATGTAAAAAAAATCAAAAAATATATATTTATGATAGGTTTTGTAAAAAGTAAACGAGAAATATTGACTTCTATTTATAAAAATAAATTATAAATTTTATATCAATTTTAAGAATATTTTTTTATCTTTGCCTCAAATCTGCAAAACGCTGTCCGCCATATTAGATACCGTCGTGACGTCACTGGTTAAGTAAACTATAATTATAGCTAGTGTGCTGTGTGTTATTTCGAAATTTTTCAAGTTATCATGTATTTTATTGAAATGACATCATGGAAGACGGATTCGTAAAAGCAGAAAGTACTAATCTACCAAGGATAAATACATTGACGGTGGCATCCATATCCATACTAATATTATAAATGCGAAAGTGTGTTTGTTTGTTTGTTTGTTTGTCCTTCTTTCATCGCAACAGAGCGTCGGCATGGCATGATTTTGCTAAAATATAAATGCGAAAGTGTGTTTGTTTGTTTGTTTGTTTGTTGTCCTTCTTTCACGTCGCAACAGAGCGTCGGCATGGCATGATTTTTGTATGGGGATAGTTCGGTGGCTGTAGAGTGACATAGGCTACTTTTTCCGAGGAAAACATCTCATTCCATGGGAAAATCGAATATGTTGCACAAGTTTGTCCTTCTTTCACGTCGCAACAGAGCGTCGGCATGGCATGATTATTTGTATGGGGATAGTTCGTTGGCTGTAGAGTGACATAGGCTACTTTTTTCAGCGGAAAAACATATCATTCCCGTGGGAAAATCGAATATGTTGCAAAATTAAATTCAGCTAGGTGGCGCCACCGTGATTCTACAAGACGGACGACGGTACGATGGATGAACACAGAAGGTCAGAATATCTGGATTATTATGTCTTTTTACCAAAATTAAGATAAAAAATGTATGGATCTGTATTTTCCACGCAGGACCGGGAAGAGCGATAAAACATAAAATTCACCAGCTGATTTTCTTCAAACGTTTTGGTGCATCGTAATTCACAGAATAGGCGATAACCTCGCAGACGATATTAAGTAATCCGTTGATGCTCTACCTACCCGCAAGGGTTACAGGCGTGATTATAAGTATGGATCAGAAATACTATCACCACCTGTCACGCTTTCACCCTTAACTATTACTTAACAATGGTAGAAATAGTTCTTAGTAAGCCTTATTAATAAGCCTTAGTAATATTTATTGAACGGAAATGAATACAGTTCTTATATGTATGTGGTTATGAATGAATCAGTATTACAATAAGAAAAATTGTGCAAAATTATAAGAAAATATTTTTGAGAGTTCTTATTAACTAACGTATACATAGTTTAAATTGATTCCGCTAGATGTCGTTACTAGGTTTTAAAACGCGGTAACGAAATGTTTCCTGACATGTACTTAACTCCCGCCGTTGAGCCGCGCGTCAACTTATAGTGCATACGGTACCTATACGCTTAAATTGTTTCAGTGTTTCTATTTCGTAGCTTATTCGACTACCTGCTTTCGATTTCGGTTGCTTGTTATTTGCTTTGTGATTTGGTTAAGGTTGAGTGGATTTATATTGGATTTCATTTTCGGAATTTTGTATTTTCCTGGATCGGTTTTGTTGATTTAGTTGGTATTCCTTTATACATATTTAGACTCTGGCTTTGATTTTGGATTTTGTTTATTTAGAATCGTGAATTGGTTTTCGTTGTTTTAGGTTGTTTAACAATATTTCAAAGGAATATTAATAGTATAGATAGTGTATACGGTACCTATACACTTACTTCTTTTGTCGTTGGTTATATTTATATTGACTACTGCTTTCGATTTCGATTTGTTTTGTGATTTGGTTTAAGTTGATTCGATTTTTTTTTGGCTATCGTTTTCGGATCGTGTTGTGTCTTGAATTGGTTTTGTTGTTTTGATTTTAAAAAATATTTAAAAGGAATATTTATTCCTTTTAGATATTTTGGATTTGCTTTTAAAAATATTTAAAAGGAAATTTAATTCTTTTAGGTATTTTAACGTTTTTATAAATAGGTTTTTCTTACTTTATAATGCCTCGCAAACGTAAGTCCAGCCTTTCAAGAGTATCTTCTCAAAGACAAGAGAAAAGATTAGCTCGATCGCTAAAATCTTTAGAAGATGCTGAACTGAGAAGGCAAGAACAAGCAGAGCGTCAGGCTGCTTTAGAGCATCTGAGACATCTTCTCAACGTCAGCAAAGGCGTCTTGAACAGACAGAGCGTCAGGCTGCTTTAAGAGCTTCCGAAACACCTTCTCAAAGTCAGGAAAGGCGTCTTGAACAGGCAGAGCGTCAAGCTACTTTAAGAGCTTCTGAAACACCTTCTCAAAGTCAGCGAAGGCGTCTTGAACAGCAGAGCGTCAAGCTACTTAAGAGCTACTGAAACACCTGCTCAAAGTCAGCAAAGGCGTCTTGAACAGGCAGAGCGTCAAGCTACTTAAGAGCTACTGAAACACTTGCTCAAAGTCAGCAAAGGCTATTCGAATAAGCGGAACGTCAGGCCGCCTTAAGAGCCGCGGAAACACCAATGAAACTCAACACAGACTCATTGAGCAAGCTGAACGTCAATCTACTATAAGGGCATCTGAAACACCAGAACAGACACAGGCGCGAAGAGATGCAAATGCACAGCTCCAAGCTGAACGTCGACAAAATTTTCAAAGAAACAATTGGTCGGTTTTAATGACGCAGCATTCAATTATGATCCGTTGATTGATTATAAAAATCACAGGTTAGTTGTTATTGGACTGATGGACAAGGTGTCGATTTTGCAGCGCTTTAAAATGGAAAGATGAGACTGCAGGCATGTGCTGTTCCAATGGCAAAGCACATTCTGTTTTAAAACCCTCAAAATCTAGCCCAGGAAGAATCGCCGATCTGCAACTTTAGCAAAAATAGTGCACGAGGTATAATGCTACGACAATGCAAACTTTTAGTGTGGGACGAAAGTACAATGTCGCATAAAAAAGCTGTAGAAGCGCCAAATCGAACGCTCCAGGATTTGCAGCAATACCGATGTAATGGGAGGAATGGTAATTTTATTGCTGGTGACTTTCGCCAAACTTTACCTGTCATTCAAAGGGCACACCTGCAGATGAAATTAAAGCATGCCTCAAGTCGTCTATTTTATGGAACAAGGTGACAAAATTCAGTTTAACTACGAATATGAGAGTGCATTTGTATAATGATATCAATGCTGGAAACTATGCTGACACACTATTAAAATTGGCGATGGGCGGTTGGAAACGGATGCTGAGGGCTGCGTTAAATTGACGAGAGATTTTGTAATTTAGTACAGAGTCATTCCGAATTAATTGCGAGCGTTTATTCAGATTTAACGAACAACATGCATGAAGACAAATGGTTATGTGAAAGGGCGATTCTGCACCAAAAATGAGAGCGTTAATAAAATAAATTCAGATATATTAAGCGAAGTAGCAGGAGAAATAACAGAGTATTTGTCAGTAGACACAGTTATGGACACAGAACAGAGCACTTCATATCCCGTAGAGTTTCTAAATTCTCTAGAGTTGTCAGTGTGCTCACATGCTTCAATTAAAATTAGGCGTCCCAGTCATGCTAATGCGAAATTTAGATGCTCCTCGGTTATGTAACGGGACAAGGCTACGTGTGACACATCTTGGACGGAACATAATCGGTGCTACAATTTTGACAGGCGTAGGAAAAGGTGAAATTGTTATTATACCACGGATCCCTATAATTCCCACAGATCTTCCTTTTCAATTCAAAAGGTTGCAGTTCCCTATTAAGCTCAGTTTTGCAATGACAATTAATAAAGTGCAAGGGCAAACGTTACAGGTAGGGTCATCTTAGAAAAACCGTGCTTCTCTCATGGTCAGCTGTATGTAGCATGTTCGCGTGTGTCAAATGCCCAGAATCTCCACATTCTTTCCTGAATGGAAAAACATATAACATTGTGTACAGTAGCGTCTTAAAATAGTGTTCAGTTAGTTTTTTTCCAAAATTCCACAATCAATTAATCAGAATTCCCACAGATCTTTTTCAATTCAAAATTTCCTATTTAGCTCAGTTTCTTTTCAATTCCAAATGCTGCACCTCTGACGGACCTATTAAGCTCAGTTTCTTTCAACTCAAAAGCCTGCATCTCTGACGGATCTTTTATTTGGCTCAGTTTCCTTTCAATTCAGAAAACTGCATCTCTGACGAATCAATTTAGCTCAGTTTCTTTTCAAAAGTCTGCATCCCTGACGGATAATTATGCTCAGTTTCCTTTAATTAAGAAAATATCCCATTTCCATTTGGAATAAACAGGCTATTTTCATGCTTTCCTATACGCTGCGTTTCAAAACATTTAAATAGGCTGACGAATCAATTTTGCTCAGTTTTTAATGGCTGCATCTCTGACAAATCTATAAAATTCAGTTTTCTTTTCAATTCAAAAAGCAATGGATAGTTCATTTCAGTGACCATGCGGGCGAAGCCGCGGGTAACAGCTAGTATTTAATAAATGTAATAGGTTACTTACGTAGTACCTAACCTATTACCTCAATGATGCAATCCCAATTTTTGTTCTGCTGAGTTGAGGAATGTTAAAACATCAATGTAAGTACCTATTACCAACTTTTGTTTATACAATAACACAATACCAGGTCAGAGTGTATTTTGATAATACATAGTTAAGTTTATCTATGATTACAATCATTAGCAATCGTAAGTTATAATATCTAACATAACGTAATCTATTACAAAATTTGACTTGTAATACCTATCACCTCATGATATTTTGTTTTGTACAAACGATAGTCAAATATAAGTCATACTTACATCAAAATGATCTTCACAGAAGTATAGTGTAGTTTTTGTAGACAATGTATTCAGGTATCTTGCCAGTTTTAACCAAGTATTTCTCATATTTAAATCAGTTGGCACTTGAATCCATAACTTCCTCGGCGTTCTTATGCTCGTATTTTTGCATTCAGGCACAACACAACAATGATATAGATGATTACTCGTTATTAAACATCCAAAAGTATCTTATTCCTTTGCATAATCGGCAAAATTCTAGGGCAGTGACGTCGCGAGTTGAACTACATGGCGGCTAGCGTTTTCAAGCGAAAATTTAAAACGATAGATTAAAAGTAATTGTTATAGCACTATTCGGTTTTACAAAAATTTTATAAAAATTATAGTGGTTAATTATCACTCTAGAATTCATTTAAAACCATTTTTTGAAAATGGGTGTAATGTAATACCCTATTCCCAAAAGCATAATTTTCAATCCAATGTACTTACAGTCCACGTATATAGTTACGTGTCCGTGTGGTGGCGGTTTATATTATAGTATGTTCGTTTAGATAGTGTCGGTACACCAGGAGGCGCACATATTATTCTGCTTTTATTTCATAATTTTTTACTGTGTTTTCTTAAATAAATGTTTTTCTATTCTTCTAAGAATAAAATAGAATAATATTTTACTCTTATGGTTATAGGAACCGAGGTAGCTCAGATGGTTAACACTCGCTGTAAATTTCACAGTACGCGAGCAACCCGGGTTCGATCCCCGCTGGCAAAAATGAAATTATTAATTACAATTTTAAGTGCTGATTTACCATGTGCTTGGCGGTGAAGGAAAACATCGTTAGGAAAACTTGAAACCTGCATGTCTGAGAAATAAGAAAAAATATTTCGAAGAAATGTGAAGTTCGCCAACACGCATTGGGGCAGCGCCGCGGATATTTCCTTGCCCTAAAACCCTCTCAGAAATGAGAGGAGGCCTGTGCCTAGCAGTGGGACGTATATATAGGCTGTAACTTTAACTAACTTTAACTTACGGTTATTGTTATAAAATACGAACATAAATAATAAACACAAGTTAGGTAGCAAAAAACCTTTCACTGCGGTATTGTGCTTCGTTTTAAAACGACAAATTCTCCTACGGGTGTACGCCGCCCGCGGCGACCTTTGATGTTGTGGTGGCGCCTTTGACTAGATGCGGCACGTGCCAAGGTGGCGCGACTCAAAAGTAAACAGACTATACATCACCTCGTACGAAGCGACAATGGGAATTGCAAAAAAAACCTTATGGCTTCCGGTAGATACCAGTATAACCATCTCGTTTACGCCTGACCTAAAATATCTAAACCGGCAACGAACAGCAACATCAAAAGTGTGAGATGTATCGTACTGTGATCCGCCTGCCAAGCATGACGACTAAGGCAAAGCCTCTACCTCACTTCTGACACCATTTTTTAGGATGGCTCTTGGGTCCTTTTAAAAAAATACACTTTTTACTAATGCAAAACTAATTTAATTTAATTACACATCGAAATTTTATACTTTATATAATTGTAGAAATTTTTAAAATAATTGTAGAAATATCGTTTTAAATTTGGAAGAGTTATTTTGTATAATTAGGAATGATATTACAATTATTGAAATTGAATGATATATAACTTAGAAATTAATTTGTCGGTACGATACGCGCGCCACCTACTGTAAGTTAATTGTACTATGCCTATAACCTTCACGCAAGTGCAAGCAATATGTTGACAAAGTTTTACCGCAGTCTGATGAACGGTATGGCAGCGCATAAAATACGAACAAACAAACATTATTTTTTATATATTATATAAGAAAGTTGTGTACAGAACAAATAGGACAGACCTTTCTATGAGTGGATTTTTTCAGGCTGATGAGAAAGAAAAAGAAATTTTCTTACACAGATAATTTACAGAATATTAATTATTATTAAAAAATAATAAAGAACACTAAACTAAAAAACTAACTGACTTAAAATAGCAGGCCGGCAGTTTACAATCCCCTTTATAGATAATGGAAAGCGTATTTATTGTCCTATGTAGAAACAGCATTTATCTGCGTGATGACACTGGCGAGGAAATATAGGAAGTATAAAACAAAAAAAAATATCCCAGGAACATAGAACAAAGAAAATTTATTCAGTTGGTGTGGCGTAAGAGAATGCATCAGTTCTCGTGCCATGAATGTTGTAAGGGACGATTGTAGAATATGCTAAGCAAATCGTTTGGCCCCAATAGATGGCGGTACACGCCGGCGCTGGTCTTGCTATTTTAGCATCATATATATATATTCCATTGCTGAACATAGGACTCCCTTATAGATTGCCTCATAAGGGAACCAACTCGCCTGCTACGCTTGGCAGGCCACCGTAGTTTTTCATTGAACGATATGAAGTAGTGGATATTCCATCGCCACTACATAATATTTCTAGTGTACACTACATTACTCAGTACAATTACTGATCAATTCTTTTTTTTTGTTCTTTTTTCTTAACAAAACGTTACCCTCCCACACTAGGATTTTCTGCTGTATCGTGGAGGCAGTTTACAAACATAAATTGCACAAGAACAAGCATCTAGACCCGGTACAATTATTTGTAGGCCATACAAATACTTAATCCGTGCGGGATCGATTCTGTTAATCGTTTCAATCAATTAATCGTTAATCGCAATTATTGTTATGCAGTTTGCTCAGGTCCGTACTTTGTAGCATTCCTTGGGTGAGTCTTGCCTTTTGCGGTGGACTTGTGATGGACTGCTACAATAATAATGATGACAGATTTAACATAAAACACCTATGTGGACGTGGACCGATAGTTCAGCCGGCCGATTTCTTTAGCCTCCATGCGCACGTAGATTTGTCCGTAGAGTCGTGGTAGCTCAGAGGCTAAGTGTTCGCTGTAAATCTTACATTACGCGAGAAACCCGTGTTCGATCCCCGCCGGCACCATCTTGCCGTTCCTAAGTAGCTAGAGACGCTGCTTTTCATCTCTTGGTTTGTTTCCCTCCGTCTTGGGTAGTGCATATTCTTACACCGCCACTACACGCTCAGTTAAGTTATTGCATGTTTATAATGAATTGCGGAATCATATTATGCTGTCTATAAAATTGGTATTGACTTCATTTATTTATTTATTTATATAATATGCATGCCACAAGAAATACATCATACATCAAGTGACGCCCCTTAGGGGCATAGCAATTTATAAGAGGGTAGTTTTTTTAATACTAAATATTAACTACTACATACTAAATACCAACTAACTTATTTCTTAACATTTACTGGGTAGTGTAATATTTTTTTTTTTTTATAATTATTACACATACATTTACTATTTATTCGCATCTATAAAGAATTCACTTAAATTATAATAATTTTTATCAGTTAAGAATGACTTAAATTTTTTTTTAAAAGACTTATTGTTGTCTATATTTTTGAGGTTATTTGGAACATTATTATATATTTTAATTACCATCGTTTGGGGACCTGTTGTAAATAATTTTAAATTTTAATAATTGAATATTCAATTTATTTTGTGTTCAATTATTTCTTTTGCGCCTTTTCATTATGGCGACCAGACCCCTACTGCGATGTGCTTATTTATTGCAAGAGCAATAATTTACATTTTGATAAAAGTACAAACCGACTTCTAGAGATAACAACAAAATGTTGTCCTAAGAGTTACATTAAAATCTTCATCCCCCATTTATGCACCCTTAGCGATGGAATGTTTTCTTGAAATTTATATCGGACTACCCAGAAACAGAAACAGAAACTTTTTTATTTAATATAGATTATAAATAATACTTAATGAAAGTCACTCCATTTTTTAATTACCACTGGTTCGAAAAAAAACCTCTGTCCTGGGAAGAACCAGCTAGAAACCTAGCGGGACTTTTTTTTTAAATAACAGCTTACAATCATGTATGTTACACAATTAACAACACAAAACAAATTAGAAATAGCTTGGTAGCGATCACCTCATTCCCAGGGGTTATTATCATCTATAAATTCATTAATATTATAATAACCCTTTTTTTTTATTTTATTTTTATTTTTTTTTATAGCATAGGGTGACAAACGAGCACACAGTCCACCTGATGGTAAGTGGGTACTGTGGCCCATAGACATCTACATTTATCCTCAATTAAGAATCATAATGCAAATGCGTTGTCACCCCTGAGGACTAAGATGGAATGTCTCTTTTCCAGTAAGAAGGGTCTCCGTTTCTCTACACTCACCATACGAAACACAGCAGCATTGAGCTGCTATTTTACGCTGGTATTCTGTGAGAGCGTGGTCCTACCCCGATCGAGCCGACCCATTCGTGCTACAACTATAATATAGTTGAAGCGTGGCTCTACCACGTAAAACAAAGTTTGTATAAAACTTTATTAAACAAAGTTTGTATAAAACTTTATTAAACAAAGTTTTATACAAACTTTGTTTAATAAAGTTTTTGAACTTTGAGCAGGTCAAATTTTGCATATTTTTTGGGATTTGATACATCGCCCCAAGAATTAATTACTGACTCGATGGAGTCGAGTAACTGGTACTACTAGCTTGTGTCTGTTTACAGAATAAATATCACTTATATTTGTAAAACTACTTTTATTTTTGTGTAGGCCAAAGTTAATATATAAATTTCCTTAAATTTTTGTCGCAGCGACTCTTTAGGCTTTATATCATAAATTGCTCTTATGGCCCTCTTCTGTAAAACAAATATAATTTCAGTGTCAGCTGCGTGTCCCCATAGCAAAATACCATACGACAATATGCTATTGTAATAGCTAAAGTAAACTAGTCTAGCTGTTTCAACACTGGTAAGGCTCCATTGAAGCTTCGCGTCTAGCGTGATTCCAAGAAAAATTGTGGTATCTACAAGACTCAGTTCCACCCCATTTAAAATCACATTAGTATTTAATTGTTTGACATTTGGAGTCATGAATTTTATACATTTCGTTTCAGTGCCATTTAAATGCAAATTATTAACATTGAACCAATTTACTAATTTAGATATAGCATTATTTACTTTGTCATATTTTATTAATTGTCGTCTTAATTTGAAAATTAAAGAAGTGTCATCAGCAAATAATACTATATCATGGTTATCCCCTACTATTTCATTAATGTATACAAGGGACAGAAAGGGGCTGAGAATTAAGCCTTGAGGCACGCCCATTTGTACCATCGACCCGGAAGAGCTCATACTGTTAATGACAACTTTTTGCGTTCTGTTACTTAAATATGAAATAATTAATTTAAGAGCATCACTTCTTACACCGTAGTGTTGAAGTTTCCTGATTAATGTTTCATGGTGAACACAATCGAAGGCCTTGGATAGGTCACAGAATATACCCAAAGCATCCTGTGAATTTTCCCATGCATTAAAGATATGTATATTTAATCAGCTCAACACCGGCATCAGTCGTCGAGCCACCCCTTGTGAAACCAAATTGTTTTTTATGAAGTAAATTATTTATATTAAAGAAATTTAACATTTGACCAAGAATATTTTTTTAAAAATCTTACTAAGTGTTGGTAGTACAGAAATAGGTCTAAAATTGGCGGGGTCTAATGTACTACCAGATTTAAAAAAGGTATTACTTTACTATGCTTCATTAAATCAGGAAACACACCAGATTCGATACTAGTATTAAAAATAATAGCTAGATGAGGCGCGATTGTATCTATAATAGACGCTATAACTTTAACGGAAATCCCACATAAATCCGCAGTTTTCTTAATATCAATAGTTTTAAAATATTTTATAATATCTATTGATGATACTTTATGAAATTTAAAATTCTTTGTATACGCATTTACATTTTGTTTAAGTAATGATTCGGCAACGGCAGGAGAACAATTCAGTGACTTAGTGGTTAAGATCGGAATATCAGTAAAATATTTCTCAAAAACCATTGCAACGTCGTGATCTGATTCAGTTAATTTGTTGTTAACACTTAACTGGTAGTTTGAATTGCGAAAGTTGATCTTACCAGTTTCGCTAATAATTATACTCCATGTCATTTTAATTTTATTAGAAGCCGTCTTAACTTTGTTGCTCAAATGCAAAGACTTGGCTGTGGAGCACACTCTTTTAAATATTTTGAATATTTTTTTACATATTCCCTAAATTCGACGCTAGGATTATATGACCTTTCATGGTAAAGATCATATAACCTTTTTCTGCTCTTATGGACTCCTACTGTCGCCCATTCATTGAATGACTTCCGACTGTTCAAGGAGAATGTTTTAGAAGTAAAAGTATTATTAAATCCATTGCAAATAAGCTTAAACAATGTTCCATACAAAAAATTAGGATCATTTTGGTATGAAAGTGATGGAAGTTTTTTCACTATGTTACTTCTAAACTTCTCTTGTAACCCTAAAGTATAATCGATTTAGTAAATAAATATGCATACTATATATATATATATATATATATATATATATATATATATATATATATATATATAAATATATTACTATATATACCTGTGGGTGTCGTAAGAGGCGACAAGGCGACAAAGGGAAACAAAACAGGAGATGGGCAGCAGCGTCTTCCTAATAACAACTATAAAAAAAACTGCGGGCAAAGCATGACAAATATGCCAAGTATCCCCCTTAAGAGGTAATCTTTGGGAAGAATATGTTCAGCTGTGGACTTTGATCGGCTGTAGTGATGTAATGTGATCGGAAGGTAATTACAACAAAACGGTTAATTAATTAATGAGTTAATTATATGTTATATTTACGCGAATACATTAATTAAAATTAAATTTTAAATTGTGTTTATTACCTTACCATAATTAGTTTTAGATAACATCGAATGTGAATTTATTTCAATTCGTATATCCGTGTTTAAAATGTAAAAAAATATCAACAAAAACAAATGCACCTCGCTTACTTATGACAACCTTGTACATCATATATTTCCCACCCACTTTTTGTGCGTCACACCTGACGGATTTCCAAATTTTTTCTCTGGCATTTGATTTTTTTACTGTGGCAACCCTTTTGACAAGTTTTGACATACGATTGCTCCCAAATAATTTTATAAATTATTATTATTATCAACTTATAAAAAGTAACTACACCACACAATATTAAATCGACTAAAATATTTAGATACTATAATGTCAACTATCAAAATGGCGTCGATAAAGCAGCGCTCTTTTGACCCTTTATTGCTTGATTGACTGATGAAGAGCTATCGTATCACAGAGTCATCTATGCAAACAAGGCTGTAGTTTTTGAGTTATAATAAGGTCACCATATTAACAGGATGGCCATATTACCCTCACGTACATATAGAAAGTACAACAGGCGGTCTTATCGCTCTGGAAGCGATTTCTTCCAGACAACATTTTTCCGCAAATAACTGTTGTTTACAGCGAATTGCGATTAGGGAAATTATCAAATATATTCCTATTTTCCCCACTCTTAAGTTTGAAGTTTGTTCTAAATTTATGTAGGGCCATATATGATATATAGCCTATTTAATTAAAGAAGGATTTTTAAAAATAAAAAGACAAGAAAAAAACATACAGCCGAATTACCTCCTCCGTTTTTGGAGTATGCTAAACTAAAACATATTGCACTGTTTACAAGAGTTATTTTCACAAATTGTTTTTCACGTAGATTTGATAATTCTATAATATAATATCTAAATCCCCAGGTAATCAGGTCTCCTTACAATGCTTTTCTTAAGCAACAATTACCGGTAAACATGCACTTGAAAATTTGAAATAGTAATTACGATAAAAAGTTTAATTGGTGCGTCTGTTTACGTCAAACGTAAAATACCCAGATCACCGCCGGGTTGCAGTGTCTAAGTTACGAGATACTACGATTGTTGTGAAGCGTGATTTTATTTAAGATGTCTGGTACTGCGATTATCAATCAGCCTGACATGCGTGATTTTATTTTTATTATAGAACTAGCGATCCGCCCCGGCTTCGCACGGGTGATTTCGGGATCTCGACAACAGTGCCACCTAGAATCCCGCTCTATACTAACACTGCACGGGGCAAACAGAGCGATAAAACCATGGCAACCCTTGCCACGCTATCCGTGGACTTCTGCAACATCAGGGGACTTCACTCGAACCTTAACGCCGAAGCCGGCCTTGCTCTTTTTGACCGAGACGCAGGTGTTCTCTCCGGCTCATACTTCGTACCTGTCCTACCCGGGGTACAAATTAGAACACTTCTTTGTGCCCCGGGCTGGAGTTTGCGTATACGTCAGAGAGGATATCTGTTCTCGACGCCTCGGCAGTCTTGAAGGTACGGACCTGTCCATCCCCGCGTCTACGGGTGGCTGCATAGGTCCCATAGCGGTAATGCCGACACAGACCGACTCATCCACCATGTCCAAATGGCTATAGATTTCTTGCTACAACAGATCCCATCCATAGAGATCGTAATACTTGGCGATTTTAACGCCCACCACGCCGAATGGCTCGGTTCACGTTTAACCGATCATGCGGGGAGATCTGTTTATGATTTTGTCTTGGCATATGGTCTGACATAACTGGTTATTTCGCCTACGCGGATTCCAGATGTGGGGGATCATACACCTTCCCTGTTGGACCTTCTGCTGACCTCTCATCCGGACGGATATCTGGTTTCCGTCGATGCCCCTCTCGGCTCTTCGGACCATTGTCTGATCCGGAGTGTGGTGCTACTCACGCTCCCCTCGCGGTTGCGTTCTGCAGGTTGCCGCCGTGTTTGGCATTACAGGTCGGCGGATTGGGGCGGAATGCGGTCTTTCTTTGCATCCTACCCATGGGGGCGGGTTTGCTTCTCGCCGGATGATCCCAGCGCTGTTGCTGACTCTGTCGCTGATGTGGTGCTACATGGAATGGAACTATTTACTCCATCATCTGTGGTACCCATCGGAGGCAGATCTCAGCCTTGGTTTGGTCGCTCTTGTAAGACTGCATTACGCAGTAAGCAGGACTGTTATCAGGCCTGGGCTGAGGTTTCAGCGACTCGGGATGTAAACACCAGCATGCTTAAAAAGAAGTATAAATTCGCCTCCAGGTCCTTTAAAAGAGTCTTTGCCAAGGCAAAGTCAGAGCACATAGGCAGAATTGGCGAGAAACTAGTTCGCCTTCCTTCGGGAACCCATGTATTCTGGTCTCTCGCCAAGGCTGTCCAAGGGAATTTCTGTAAGCCGTCACTACCATCTCTGCACAGGGAGGACGACTCACTGGCCCACGCCGCAAAAGAGAAAGCCGACCTTTTAGGCTCCCTTTTTGCGTCCAACTCGACTCTTGATGACGGGGGGAACACACCGCTGACCATCCCGCAGTGTGAGTGCTCTATCTATGCCTGATGTGCGATTCACACAGTGCTCAGTACGTAAAGCACTCCTCTCCCTGGACGTACACAAGTCGAGTGGGCCTGACGGAATCCCGCCAATTGTGCTGAGGACGTGCGCTCCAAAGTTGGCACCGGTTCTAACGCGTCTTTTCCGGTACTCCTACTCCCTAGGCGTTATCCCGAATTCATGGAAGACAGCTTTCGTGCACCCGATCCCTAAAAAATGTAACCACTCTGATCCCTCCAATTACAGGCCTATCGCCATCACCTCCTTGTTCTCGAAAATAGTGGAGTCCATTATTAACTGCCAGCTCATGCGGTACCTTGAGGAGCACCAGCTGATTAGTGACTGCCAGTACGGTTTCCGTCGCGGTCGCTCAGCTAGTGATCTTCTTGTTTACCTAACACATAGATGGGCGCAGGCGATCGAGTCCAAGGGGGAGGCATTGGCCGTTAGATTGGACATAGCGAAGACCTTCGATCGGGTCTGACACAAAGCGCTTCTTTCGAAACTTCCTTCCTATGGGCTTCCCAAGAAATTGTGCTGTGGGATCACCAGTTTTCTGGCTGATCGGAGGATCAAGGTTGTAGTAGACGGTGCATGCTCCGATTACAAGCCTATTAACGCTGGTGTTCCAAAAGGTTGCGTGCTATCACCAACGCTGTTTCTTCTGCATTTCAATGATATGTTGCAAACCGGTAACATTCATTGCTATGCGGATGACAAGCACTGGTGATGCTCTATATACCGGCCGTGCCAATATTTCTCGGGAAAACGTCGCAGAGTACCGGAACAAATTTGTATCTGAAGTCGAGTCTTTGCTGAACAAAGTCTCGGATTGGGGTCGACTAAATCTAGTCCAGTTTAATCCTCAGAAGACACAATTTTGCACGTTTACCGCTATAAAGATCCCCTTTGTCGTATCTCCTCAGTTTTAAGGCACTCTCCTTGTTGCCTCAGCCAGTATCGGAATCCTCGGCGTCGACATATCGAGTGACGTGCAGTTTCGTGGTCACTTGGAAGAGAAGGCCAAATTGGCCTCTAAAAAGCTCGGCGTGCTCAGCAGAGCGGGGCAGTATTTCATGCCGGCACACCGCCTGCAACTTTACAAGGCGCAGGTTCGACCTCACATGGAATACTGTTCCCATCTCTGGGCAGAGGCTCCCCAGTGCCAGTTCCTTCCACTTGACCGTATCCAGCGCAGAGTGGTTCGAATCGTCGACGACCGAGTTCTTTCCGATCGGCTTGACCCACTGGCACTGCGTAGAGATGTTGCATCTCTTTGCGTATTTTATCGCATCTACCACGGGGAGTGCTCTGAGGAATTGTTCGGACTAATTCCAGCCGCTCAATTGCACCATCGCACATTGCGACAAAACTCGCGATACCATCCATACCATCTGGATGATTGGCGATCCACCATTGTGCGATTTAGAAGATGTTTTATTCCTCGCACAACTTCCTTGTGGAATCGATTACCACCAGCGATTTTTCCGGACCGTTACGGCTTAGGGACCTTCAAGAAAAGAGCCTACTCCTTTAAAAGGCCGGCAACGCATCTGAAATTCCCCTGGTGTTGCAGTTGTGCGGAGGCGGGCGTCACTTACCTTCATAGGCGGCGGTAGTCACTTACCATCAGGTGTGCCGCATGCTCCTATATAAAAAAGAGCAATTGATTTTTTTTTATAGGATAGGGTGACAAAAAATAAATAGAGATAAGGTTGACAAGCGAACACACAGTCCACCTGATGGTGAGTGAATGCTGCAGCCCTAAACATCTACATACGTCCTCGATTAAGAATCAAAATGCAGATGCGTTGTCACCCTTGAGGACTAAGATGGAAAGCCTTGATATCAGTAAAAAGGGTCTCCGTTTCTTTTTCTACACTCACCGTACAAACACAGCAGCATTAAGCTGCCGTTTTACGCTGGTATACTGTGAGAATGTGGTCCTGCCCCTCTTCCCTCCCACGTATAAACCGTATAAAGCGTGGAAAAATGGAAAAATGATGAAAAGAAATAAAGGTGTACAGGTGACAACTGTTTATTTTGTCTAAATATTTTAATAAAAATAACTATACATTTTAATTGTAAAATTTTAGTGTACAAATGAATCATTTATTGTTGACATAGATATAAATAGTATAACAGTGGTTTATATAATATCTGAAATCAACTACGAGATATAAACATATTTCAAGATGGTGACATGCCAAATGTAACGAAACAATTCGCAACAAAGGATTTCTGAAATATATATTTGATTGACTGATGAAGAGCTATCGTATCGCAAAGCCATCTATGCAAACAAGGCTATAGTTTATATAAAAACAAAAGTGACATGCAGGCTCGGGTCTCTTAAACTCTTTTTTAAGCCAGTTTAATTTCCTGACTGCTCAGACCTGCATATAAGAGTTTGTCGGCATATTTTTCATATGTGCGCATGGGGATTTTGTTGTTGCTCCCACCACAGTGCCTGTTCAGTCTTTGAAAACTTCTAGTCCGCGTGTGATAATTTCAAGACACGGTTGCTAAGGCCGCCATCGTTTGTCTTAGCGACGACATGCGTCGCTGGATCTCTTCCACTGCAGCGTCCAATTGCGGGACCGTCATGTGACGCACCTACGTAACGACGCATGCATCTTGTTACCAAAACAAGCAGCCGTCATATTTTGACTTTGACTTTTTTATATTTTCAGTGTAATTTTTAAGTTACTTTATTGTGTTTTTAAATTTGTTTTAAGTTATTCTTTTTTGTGATTGGATTTAATTGTTGTGAATACAGTCCGTGACCCAATCTTGTGATGGCACGTCGAACGCGACCCATACATGTACACAGTGCAACAAGTCATTCAAATCTTTAAAAGGCCTCAACATACACACTACAAAATACACAGGAAATGTATTAGCCAAAACAGTTCACCTTTAGACATCCACCCCATTATTCCGAGTGCGCCTACTTTTGTAGCCAACGATCCAACTTCTTTCCACACATATCTTAGCCATTTGAAAAATAGTATACCGATAGTTAAAAGAATCCCTCGAGGAGCTCGAATAACCGTCGCTACACATTTGTCACAATTAATACAGAAATGTTACATAAGCAATTGTACTCAAGACTGGCAGAACCTATTTTTATTTTCATACAGCACACTACATATAATAAAAACTGATAAACCAAATTTATCCTTGACACAAAAGATAAAAAATAACTGTGCTGTCAGCTCCTCACCTTCTCCCGCACCTCTAATCAAACATAATGCCCCTCGTAATCGCAACAAACTCATCGAAAACAAAATCTGTGACGGAGATCTCAAAGGTGCCGCACCCCTGACACCCTTAAGGCCTTACGGACAAAACATCCTCCAGCTCCAGTAAACCCATATTTTCTCGACCGACCAACAACAGGGCAAGCATGCCTTCAAATTCAAAACAAAGATGTTACGGATGCCATTTTATCTTTTAAACCAGGTTCAGCTGCAGGTTTGGATGGAATCTCACCCCAACATTTGAAAGACTTAACATCGCATTCTGTGGGTGATGCAGGTGAGCAACTTTTAAATTCGATCACTAAATTAATCAACTTTATGTATTCCGGTAATGTCAATCCAGAAATTGTTCCCATTCTTTTCGGCGCAAACCTCATTGCCCTCACCAAAAAGGACGGAGGAGTGAGACCAATTGCTGTTGGATCAACACTGCGACGCCTGGCCTCCAAAATTGCTGTTCGACATATTTTACCAAAATTAAGTTCGGAATTTTAACCCGTACAGTTAGGCTTCGGTGTAAAAGGAGGGTGTGAGGCAGCCGTCCATGCCCTACGCTCTTTCCTAACTTACGGACGTCCTGACGTGTTGCTCAAAATTGATGTCAAAAATGCTTTCAATTCGGTAAATAGGGATACCCTGCTGACGGAAATAAAACAACATATACCGGAAATATACAATTACGAGTATCTTTTTCTCAGTTACGCTGACCCAATAAAATTGTTATATCGTTCTAATGAACTGTCCTCGGAAGTAGGTTGTCAACAAGGTGATCCCCTTGGGCCAGCAATTTTAGTTTGGCTATAAATCCGATAATCAAAAATTTAAATTCTAAATTCAACGTTTAGTATTTGGACGACGGAACCCTAGGAGGTGATATGGATACTGTGTTTTCGGACCTTTTTTAATCAAAAGTAAATTTGAAGCCATTGGTTTGGAGCTTAATTTTAGCAAATGCGAACTTTTTATAAATAACTGCAACTTAAATTTAAATGACGTTAAACAAAAATTTAATATTTTGGCACCAAATATTAAAATAGTTAACAGTAATTCACTTTACCTTTTAGGATCTCCAATTTTTTAAAGAATCTATTTCTGAATATATTAATAATTCTATTACTAAATTTCAAAATTCCGCTGACCGTCTCCTTGAAATTAGTCCACATTATGCACTGAGCATCTTAAAATTCTGTCTTTTCGTCCCAAAATTTACGTATGTGCTCCGTTGCTGCTCCTTTTGGAATCACCCAGACCTTTTGACACAAGTAGACAACTTTATCAAAATTAATTTAGAATCGATTCTTAATATGCACCTGAACGAGCAATCTTGGACTCAAGCAGCCCTACCCATCCGTTATGGTGGTTTAGGGATTCGCAAAATTTCCAGTGTCTCTTTACCAGCCTTCCTATCTTCTGTCCATAGTTCAGCAAATCTCATAAGTAAAATTTTAAGGGCATCCCCTTCAAACTTTGAGATTGCTGGCCTGGAAGAAGCTAGAAACGCTTTCTTAATTGCATGCCCTGGTCAAAATGTTCCAGTTTCTCCAAATTCACAGAGGAGCTGGGACGACATAAACTGAAAATTGACTTAAGATAATCTTTTGAGCTTTAGTACAGGTTCGGCGCGTGCTAGGCTTTTGGCCGTGGGTACGCATGAGGCCGGCTACTGGCTTCACGCGTACCCTCCGTCAAAAACAGGAACATTTCTTGAGCCTGACACGCTCCGAATCGCAACCTGTCTACGGCTTGGGGTTCCGGTCTGCGTTCCTCATAAATGTGCGTGTGGCATTGACGTCGACAAGCTAGGACATCACGGACTATCATGCCAAAAAAGTGCAGGCCGCTTCTCGAGACATGCAGCACTTAACGATATCATACACCGGTCCCTAGCCACCGTCAACGTGCCAAGTCTACTTGAGCCGTCTGGTATCGCAACAGACGATGGCAAGAGACCGGACGGTATGAGTTTGATTCCATGGAAGATGGGCCGGGTGCTGGTATGGGATGCAACCTGTTCAGACACGCTGGCCCCTTCCCATCTACATGGAATCAACAACAGAGCTGGTGCGGCTTGTGAAGGGGCAGAAAAAGCTAAAGCATGCAAATACAGGGGTCTAAGCTCCGAATATGTTTTTGTCCCATTCGGTGTCGAGACCCTTGGTCCGTGGGGTCCTAGCGCTATAATTTTTTTTAAGGAAATAGCAAAAAGGTTAGTCGACGTCACAGGAGACCGAAGAGCTGGCAGCTACCTCGGACAAAGAATTAGTCTAGCTATTCAAAGGGGGAACGCTGCCAGTATCTTCAGAACCTTGTCTAAAGGAGGCCCTCCTTTTTAATAATATATTTTAGTTATTATAATATTTATTTAAGGTTTTTAGTTTTAGGTTCATTGTTCTAGTATATATTTTGTTTTTAATATTGTATATAATAAAATATAGTTAATTTTACCTGTATCTACAATCTGCATATTTTCATCTGGGCAATGTTTAAATACTGATTAATTTTGCCACGTATTCCGACCTGCTTGGTTTTTTCCGATATTTCCTAAGTTGACTTGAAAAATATTTATCAAATTTTATTTTTATAAATATTACGCTGGTATTCTGTGATAGTATTCTGTGCTAAGCGTGATGAGACATCCTCCCTAAACGGCAGAAGCTTTGGTCCAGCAGTGGATTATACGGGCTGATAACGAAGAAGAAGCAGCTATATTAATAGTATAGTTGTAGCACGAATGGGTCGGCTCGACCGGGGAAGGACCACGCTCTCACAGAATACCAGCGTAAAATAGCAGCTTAATGCTGCTGTGTTTCGTATGGTGAGTGTAGAGAACCTGAGACCCTTTTTACTGGAAAAGAGGCATTCTATCTTAGTCCTCACGGCTGACAACGCAATCTGCATTTATATTCGCAAACGAAGATAGATGTAGATGTCTATGGGCCACAGCAACCACTTACCATCAGGTGGACTGTGGGCTCGTTTGTCACCCTTTTTCTATAAAAAAAAAAAATATTTCCTTTATGCAAAAAGAAAGAGAGAAACATATAAACAAGGTTATTTTTCAAAGAGTAGCCAAATTTTAAACATAACTTCAAATATATAAATAATGATATATACCGTTATTGCAGTTTTTGAAAATACGAGTAAATAAGACTTCTATGGCTTCTACTATTATTTGAATTTTTTGAATGTGATTTATGGGCAACAACGTTTTCGCCTACCGATCGACCCGTACGAATGTGTGCGTGCGCAGTAAAATCAGTTAAAATAATGCATTACCACGTATTGACTGATGAGTGATGGGCTGTATTGATAGTTAGTAGTAAACCATAGGTGCATGTATTTATAAAAATAAAACTATTCTGCATATCTTTATCTTTATATATAAAATTCTTCTGTTCGTGTGTATGTGACTGAAGTCCTCCTAAACGGCTGGACCGATTTTGATGAAATTTTGTGAGTTTGATTAAGCTGATTCGAGAATAATTTACATTCACAATTGGACTCGGTAGGTAGCGCTATTGTCGAGATCCAAAAATCACCCGTGCAAAGCCGAGGCGGATCACTAGTATGTATACATAATTCTTCTGTAGGTGTATTTGTCAATGACCTCCTCCTAAACGACTGGACCGACTGAGATATTTTTTTTGTCCCTGGATGGTTTAGATTTACAAATGGCCCCGGTAGGTGGCACTGTTGTTGAGATCCAGAAATTATGCGTGCAAAGTTGGGACGGATCGCTAGTACATTATATTTAAGTAATATTTGGCTGCAAAAGCTTTATCCATTTTATTATCATCAGTTGTTTAATTTCAGTACGCAATAAATCTTCCTGACACACGATATTGTTACGCGGAGCGCATAATAGGTCAGGAGTCAGGGCCGCGGGTCACGGGCGCTGCCGAGGTCGGCAAACCGCAAGGAAGTCAGGAAGTGAATCGCTTGTATGTGTATCGTATTGAATCGCTACTTCATTACTATATACTCGAGATTATTATATTATGTAATGGCAGGTTATTGATGGTTTGCCAATACGCAAGGTCGCATTCAAAGATCTTAATGCCTTAGTGCATTGAAGAACTGCTGGAATAATTTTTAAAACGAGGAAAAAGATTTTTTTAGTATTGTAATAATTCGAGAGGAATACAATGAATGCAACAAATATTAGCATTATGTAAATATATATACCAGAAATTTAGTTTTGTTGGTCCGCCGCGCCCCTACTTAAATCCAGACCTGCATATGGTAGGTATAAGCCAGACCCTTTAGTAGGTATAAGTCGTGTGATGCCGACGTAAGTATAGTCTGTTCGCTAAGATAGTGTCGGTACACCAGGAGGCGCACTTATTATTTTGCTTTTATTTTATTATTTTTACGCGGCGACCTTTGGTGCCGCGGCGGCGCCTTTGACAAGATGCGGCACGTGCCATGGCGACGCGACAAATAGGCGACCGTATCTAAGCGAACAAACTATATTACATAATATTTATTTTATATTAAAATATAATATGAATAAATTTCCCTATGTAAAATACTCCCAGTTGAAATTATTTTGAAAATAAATATTTAATGGCTATAGAACATTATTTTACTGAAGAATATTAAAGTAGTTGAAAGGAAAAAGCAAGAAAGAACGGATAAGAATGATAGAAGAATATCGGATAACTTCCAGGCAAATATTAAAATGTTCTGGAAACTCGTAAGAACTGCCAGGGGACATTCAAAACAGCCTAGAATGGATGCTATACGAGACCAGAATGGCTGTATTCTGAATGACGAAGTGTCGAGTTTAAGGAGATGGAAGGAATACTTTGAAAGCGTGTTTATGAGTGATGAGACGTTTGAATTAAATGAAATAGAAATTCCGAAAGAAGAGGAAAGAGATAGAGAGATAAGTATAGATGAATTAATGAAAGCAATGAAAAGTATGAAAGCAGGTAAGGCAGCCGGATATGATAGAGTATCGAAATGCTAAGGGCTGGAGAGGAAGTGGTGGCAGACCTGCTGTACACCTTGTTTAATTTGTGTTGGGAACTTAAGCGGGTACCGGGAGACTGGTGCAAAGCCGTGATAGTCCCACTATATTGTGCATTGTGGGAAAACTGTATGCTAAGGTACTAATTGAAAGAGTTATGAAAGATACTGATGGAAAAATTTGGGATGTGCAAGCGGGATTTAGAAAGGCAATGGGATGTACGGATCAGGTCTTTTCTATGCGCATGATCGCGGAAAAATTTTTGGCCAAAAACCAAAAGGTTTTTTGTGCGTTCGTGGACTTGGAAAAGGCTTATGACAGAGTGGACAGGGATGTATTATGGCAAACACTGAACTCATTTGGGTTGAGTGCTGGGTTGATACAGGCATTGAAGTCTCTGTATAGGGACTCCAGTGCTTGTGTCAGGATCAACGGGGCCTACTCGGACTGGTTTGGCATCCATACAGGGGTCAGACAGGGCTGTGTGGCTTCCCCGTGGCTGTTCAACCTATTTATGGACAGTTGTTTAGAAAATCTGAAAGTTGAAGAATGCGGGTTAAGAATGGGTGAGTTAACCGTCAAATGCCTTTTGTACGCCGATGATCAAGTCATACTCGCGTCGTCGGCGGCCGAGTTGCAAATTATGGTTACATTCATGAACATTTCATTAAAAGAAAGGGGAATGAAAGTGAACGCAAGTAAGACGAAAGTTATGGTCTTTGAAAGAGAAGAAAGTAAAACAATATGTGAAATAAGAATAGAAGGGGAATTGGTCGAGCAAGTAGATGAGTTTGTGTATTTGGGATGTGTATTTAGCAGGGATGGTAGGTATGATAAGGATATAGAACGACGAGTGAACGCAGGAAATAAAGTAAATGGGGCTCTACACTCTGTTGTGGAAAGTCAGAATGTGTCAAAAAGGCACGTATGGCAATTCACAATGCTGTGTTAGTCCCTACTTTAATGTATGGTAGTGAAAGTTGGGTGTGGCAGAAGAAGCACGAGAGTAGAATAAATGCTGTAGAAATGCGGTCATTAAGGAGTATGTTAGGGCTGAATCTGAATGACAGGGTGAGAAATAGTGTGATAAGAGAAGAGTGTGGTTTGCAAGATGATGTTGTGACCAGGATTAAGAAAGGAATGCTTCGGTGGTTTGGTCATGTAGAAAGAATAAATGAGGAAAGAGTGACAAAGCAAATTTATGTGGCACAGGTGAACGGCAGAGTCGGGAAGGGACGCCCTAGACGAAGGTTTATCGACCAAATTGGCGATATACTGAAAATGGGCCAAATTAAGAGTACCCTTAACCGACGAGCGTGTATGCGTAGGTATATGAATGTGGAGGAGGCTAGAGAGGTGTGTCAGGATCGTGCCAAATGGAAGTCCATAATCTCTGCCTACCCCTCTGGATGACAGGCGTGAGTGTTTATGTATATGTATGTAATATTAAAGTACCTATTACCAGGCCTGTCTCACTCCGCGCTTTAGGCATGAAAATATACCTACGCTGCGCGGCCCACAAGGGGCTAATACCGTGAGGTTGTCGCGCTCGAGCTGACGCGCGCCTTACGTTAACAAAAAAGTATTTTTCTCTTATAAGTATTTAGGCACTTTTGATATTTATTTTTGACTTTTTATTCAAGTATGGCCTCTCAAAAAGCTAAAAGCTACTGCATAGCACACGGGTGCTTAAATAGCAATAGGAATCTCGACTTTCCTTTCTTTACTGTTCCCACAGAATAAATAATAGTACAAGAACTGTTCCTAAGGATACCGAAAGTAAAAGTAAATATTATTATTTATAGGTAGATTAGATAATTACGTACCTAGTTACTGACTCCATAGTTACAGATTTATTTTAGTTAAGCACTTAGTCGATAAAAGAAATAGATTGAAAATAATAAATATGACGTTCACGTTGTTATAATCTTAATTTTTCTAGATGGTGCATATTAACCTTCCTCACATTGAACAATAATTTTCTTATTATCTGCAAATTACTAATACATTGTACAACACCTCGGTGTATTCTACTACCAACTAATATCAAAGGATTCAATTTGTTTTCTCACAACACTTTTTTACGTGGTAGAGCCATGCTACAGCTATATTAGTAATAAAATAGGAGCTGCTGTGTTTCGTATGGTGAGTGTAGAGAAACGGAGACCCTTTTTTACTGGAAACGAGGCATTCCATCTTAGTCCTCACGGGTGACAACGCATCTGCATTTTGATTCGTAATCGAAGATAGATGTAGATGTCTATGGACGGACTGTGTGCTCGTTTGTCACCCTTATTCTATAAAAAAAAACAACACCTAACCCTACAGTAGGAACGGTCTTAACAAAGGCGCGTAACGGGCTAAGTGATACAGACTCTCGCACGCGAACGTAAGGTGCATTTTGATATAATACGCGCGCCGCAACAATCGGTAGGCAATTTTAACGAAGGTGGCATCCGAGGCGTGCAAAGTATTATGAACATTAGCGACGTTGTAACTAAGTTTAAACTCGCAAGTTTGCTATCAGAGAGTGATTCTTCTGTTTTTGTACTATTATTTATTCTATGCCATTACTAACACTTATAACACACGAAAGGTTAGAGAGAAAAGCTAGAAAAGAGCCTAGTGAGACTAATTACAATAAACATAGCGTTTAACCCTTTCACTGAGTACTGCATTTAAAGGATGACTGACGGCAGTGGATGTGTTAAATAATTCATATTTCCTAGAACTTATAACAAAATAAAATGGTTCACAGAAACTTATTCACAAAAATAAATTAAACATAGTAATGTTAAAATCCTCTCTAAAAGTCATTTTTAAGTTTTTTATTTTGTAATCGATTTTAGTAGATTTTTTTAAATATTTTGTAATTAATTGTATTTGTCTTAGAGTATAAATAAGTAGCTTGCTTATAAATACTCTAAGGTATTTGTAGTCTAGTTAATGGTGCATAATCTCTATATATATAAATCAATTGCTGTCCGTTAGTCTCGTAAATAACTCGAAAACGGCTGAACCGATTTTGATGATTTTTTTTTTTGTGTATGATTGAGTGGGTCTCTGGATGAGTTAGATTCACAATTGGACCCGGTATGTGGCGCTGTTGTCGAGATCCGGAAATCACGTGTGAGAAGACGGGCCGGTTCACTAACCTAGTATTATATCATTTTTAAGAGCGTGTACTCGCCGACAAACTGATCTCAGTTTGGCGAGATAATTTCTGTGGTAATGTACCTAATCTTAATGGAATAAATAAATAAATAATTTAAAATTAAAAATTTTGTACAACCGACTTCAATATATATTATTAAGGATAACTCAAAAACTATTAGCCAGACCTTGATCAAATTTATATGGGACCATATGAGAAGCACCATCTTTCAAATAAAAAAGAATCATCGAAATCGGTTCAAGTAGAACAAAGTTTTGAGGTAACAGACATTAAAAAAATATACAGTCGAATTGAGTACCTCCTCCTTTTTGAAGTCAGTAGAAAAGGTGAACAATTCACTTAAAATCCATCCTTGATTAGTATTTATTAATTGTTTCATTCGAGTATCCATTGCAGAACACAGGCTTCCCTCATAGATTGATTGTTTCAGTTTCCTTCTATCGCCTCTTACGGCTCCCACAGGATGGCACGGGATAGTCGATTCTCTTACGCCATTATTACACCGATTAATATTCAAACCTACTACATGTTTAAAAATATTACAAAAATAAAACAATATAGTAAATTATAAAACATGTCTACAACAACCATCGATAAAAATTTGCAATCGATTATATAAAAACTGTACCTATAACTGCGTTCAGTGAACCGATCGATGTTTTATTACGTATACTGTACAGTGTACATGTTTTAATTGATGCAAAACACTATTGCGCGGTTAACAGTGCATGCTATTTAAATGATTAAATTAATGTGCCAGTTTTGACAAATATACATTAATTTATTTACAAAAATATTAATAATAGGAAGAAATAATTTCTTATATGTACACGAATATTACAACTCGACGGGGGAACGACCCCACACTCTCACAGTGTGCGTGATTACACAGACGTGGTAGAGCCACGCTGCAGCTATATTATGGTTGTAGCACTAATGGGTAGGCTCGACCGGGGTAGGACCACGCTCTCACAGAATACCAGCGTAAAATAGCAGCTTATCGTATGGTGAGTGTAGAGAACCGAAGACCCTTTTTACTGGAAACGAGGCATTCCATCTTAGTCTCAGGGGTGACAACGCATCTGCATATTGATTCTTAATCGAGAATAGATGTAGATGTCTATGGGCCACAGTATCCACTTACTATCAGGTGGACTGTGAGCTCGATTGTCACCCTTATTCTATTAAAAAAAAACATTGAATTACTTATTTCCCTGATTTTATCGCTTTTAATTGGACTTATTTTGCTTTGTAACTCCAATGTCACTTGAGGGATGGGATGGGGGGGGGTCTTACTGAAATGTTTGACAATCTGATGCCATAGATAAACCGGGTTACCTTAAGAAATTTCATTAGAGAAAATAGTTGAGTGCTACCCATCTGCTTGGGATCCAATAATTAAAATTTAATCCAAACCCGAGCAAATCATTGCAAGCCTTGTAGGTACTGGCTCGTTGTCCATAGACTATGATATCAGACTACTACTTTGACATCACCATCAGGACGTCAAACATCTCAGTCCAACCCGTGAACATGGATGATGTGGAGCACCTGAAATGTCGGATATTAAAATAAGTTAAATTAAACGCAATAAAATCCATAAACTTAGTTTTATTCAATGAGAAAGAAATGTGTGCTTACTGACCACGTGGCCTGTGTTGGGTCCCCGATTACTATATTCACGAAACGCTTCGTTTACTATTACAATCCGTTTTTTCAACCGACTTCAAAAAAAGAGGAGGTTCTCAATTCGACTGTATTTTTTTCATGTGTGTCAGTCACATCAGAACTTTTTTCTAGGTGAACCGATTTTGATAATTCTTTTTTTTTATTTGAATTTGAAAGCTGGTGCTTCTCGTGTGGTCCCATATAATAATCTTTAATAATTAAAGATAACTCACAAGTTAGTGGGCGTATTTAATTGACTTTGTATACATTGATGATGTTCTTATTTTATTTACATTGAAGTCGGTTATACAAAATTTTTACTTTTACCACTTATGTATGTGTATACACAAGTGGTAAAATTAAAAACTTTCATCTATCACCATCAGTACAGCCCATCACAAGTCCACTGCTAAGCATAGGCCTTCCCCTATATTACCTTCCACAATATACGATCTTGAGTCACCTGTATCCAACGAATTCAAATATTAGTAACTAAGGCCCGTATTAATAAACGTTACTCAGCTCAAGTACACGCACTTGAGTACAATCTTTTTTTTTTATAGAACAAGGGTGACAAACGAGCACACAGTCCACCTGATGGTAAGTGGTTGCTGTGGCCCATAGACATCTACATCTATCTTCGTTTGCGAATTTAAATGCAGATGCGTTGTCAGCCGTGAGGACTAAGATAGAATGCCTCTTTTCCAGTAAAAGGGTCTCCGGTTCTCTACACTCACCATACGAAACACAGCAGCATTAAGCTGCTATTTTACGCTGATATTCTGTGAGAGCGTGGTCCTTCCCCGGTCGAGCCGACCCATTCGTGCTGCAACTATACTATTAATAAAGCTGCAGCATGGCTCTACCACGTAATAATCTTGAGGTTATGATCTTATTAATAAACATATCTCAAGATGCGGTTTAGGTTTACGATATCAGCTGAGTGCCACACTGATTAATAAACGAAACTCGACTCTCAAGTGTGTATACTTGAGTGCAAGTCACAGAACAGTATTCCTAAGTACAGCGTTTTGAGATACTGCTTTTATGTGTTTATTAATTAGCAACGATCAATCAACGGCGTATCAAATGATTACGCACTTGAGTTCGTCGTTGAGTAACGTTTATTAATACGGGCCTTAATGCATGTACTCGTAAAACCCGTTTTACTAGAAAACTATTTACTCGCTAGGCAACTAACAACTAGAAAAAAACTTAAAAGTTGTCGCATGTTACTTTAACATGGTAGGGCCAAATTGCAGCTGTATTGTATTACCATTACAGCACTGCGAGTGGGTCGGCTCGAACGGGGAAGGACCACGCTCTCACAATATACGAGTATGTACTAGCGTAATTTTGGTTCCATCGCTGTCCTTCCATTGTTGTTTAGATTTTAAGCTTAACAGTTTAGTCCTGTGGCCCATATATATCTACATATATCCTAGATTAGGACTCACCACTGAGGACTAAGATGGAATGTTTCGTTTCGCGTAAAAAGAGCCTCCGGTTCTCTGCACTGACCATACGAAACACAGCAGCATTAAGCTGCTATTTTACGATGGTATTCTGTGAGAGCGTGGTCCTACCCCGGTCGAGCCTACCCATTAGTGCTACAACCATAATATAGCTGCAGCGTGGCTCTACCACGTCTGTGTAATCACGCACATACTCATGCCAATAAAGGATGTTTATAACTTCCATCAAAGTTAATAACTTCCGGTTATATTCGGAAGTTTTCGATGCGGAAAACAGGATCGTTATGATACGTGATTAGTATTTTTCCTTATTTTCTCATCTTTAATTAATGAAGCAAAAAAAGAGTCCTTGTAACCTTAAAGTGCGGTTGGAACTAAAACTTGTTACCATTTATAATAATAAATAATAAATATTAATATTTATTGTTATTATTTATTAATAATTTGAACATATTACTATATTATTTCAATTAAAAAAATATAATTAGTGTTTCTTTCTTTTCTTTTCTTTTAATAAAACGTAACCTCCACACTAGGAATTTCTCCTCTATCGTAAGGGCAGTTTACATGCATACATTTCACAAGAGCAAACATCCAGACCCGAAACAATTATATGTAGGTCAATCAAAATACTCGACTCATGCGGGATTCGAACCCACTGCGCTACGGAGCCGTCAAGTATGGAACTAAGTATATAAATAGAATAGGAATAAATCTAAGTATATTATCTGAACTGGGCTGCCGAAATATCTTTAATTGAATAAAACGGATCAGTAAGAAGAAACTTGAAGAACCAACAAAAGAAAGGTTCTCGTGTAACAGCCTCGTACCGGTAAACGGAGCGTATGGCCTCCTCCCACTGAATGGAGTGACGATTTAGTGAGACAAGAGAAAAGACAAGACAAGAGAAAATATTCATGGAACGCATTAGAAGTAAATACAATATATATTCTAAACTAAATGATGTATGCAGACCAACAGCAACATAGCCCATCACAATGCAACATAGGTCGGCCTCACTGCAACGTCACCTTCTTTGCTGGTACTAAAAGTTACCACGACGGACAGAATGACGACAACAATTGAAACTCGTTGAATGACCCATGCTAGTTGTCTGAGCAGTTCTTTATACTGCTTGTACGAGTGGCGGAGTTTAACTGCTTATTAGTAATCTACCCTCACTCTTAACACAAGCGAAAACTCGAAGGTGGTTCAGGACCGTGTTTTGTAGTATTCCTCGTGGGCCTATGTTCACGAAGGGCTTCAATGATGATGATGTTGATGATATACGGGATCGTTATACCGTCGTCTGTTAGAGATCATCACATCTTTCTTGTTTCATTTTTAACGCTAGATTCTAGATGCTTAAACAGTCCGTACGGATAAAGAATGGGATTAGAAATGGCGGTTCATCGAGCCCGTACCGTCAGCATGCACAGTACCAATAGCGAAAACCTGCTAATAACGGTATATCGTTATAACGTTATATTATCTGGTTAATTGGATTTTTTCTATTAATAGATAAATATTTAATATTATTAATATATTATTTAATAGCGACCCGCTCTGGCTTCGCCTGGGTGTTGTAATGTTGCGTTATTTAGATTTAAGATGACCATTAAAGATCATTCATACCAGTATTTCTATTTTAATAATGTCTCTAAATTTTTCGGATAAAACTTAGTATAGATCACTCCTGGTATTACTCTCTATTTGTTCGTGAAGCTTTATTACAATTGGTTCAGCCATTCCGAAGATTCCGCTCGGACAGCATGTGGCATGCAAACAAAATCAACAATAATTATGAAGAAAACTTTCAGAACGAGTAGTAGCTCACAAATCAGCGAAACCCGACAATTTTTTTTAGTGTATGGCATTTTGTTATCATTGATTCCAATAATAAGTTGAACTGAAGAATCTAGCTGTAGAATCGAACCAAAAATTAATATTCAAAAAGTGAAGGTAGCCGGGCTAACTATGACAGCGGGACGTCAAACACCGCGTGACCATAGGTGCTGTAAAGCACCTGAAACGTCGGAAATCAAAAAATTAAATTAAACGCGATAGAATCCGTAAAATAAGTTTCATTTAATGTGTAGTGTTCGCGTAAATATAAGAAATCATTAAGTTGAACTGAAGTTATAGAACGAACGAAAAACACATATCGCAACGTATTTTTTGCAGTCTTTACCGGTGGGTGTGAGTATAGATGGCGACAGAATGCGAGCGAGAGGTGGATAGAAGCGACGCCATTTTCAATCCCATTCTTTAACCGCACGGGTAGTAACTCCATTATCCATCCATTACAGGCTATAAAAGTCCACTGCTAAACATAGACCTCCCTCATAGATTGCCTCACGGGGGGTTTTTGCCGTAGTTGCCACGCTTTGCGAGCGGGTTGGCAAGCGCAGTTTTTTAATTTTAAGTTTTTTTTATCAGAAAGATGCTGCCCATCACCTGTTTCAGTTCTGTACATCGGGACGTCAAACACCTCAGTCCCTCCTGTGACCATGGGTGTTGTAAAGCACCTGAAACGTCGGGAATTAAAAAGTTAAATTAAACGCGATATAATCCGTAAAAATTAGTTTCAATTAATATGTAATATATTTATTTTTGGTTGGCAAGCGCAGTTTTTTAATTTTAAGTTTTTTTTATCAGAAAGATGCTGCCCATCACCTGTTTCAGTTTACCCTCCTGGCGCCTCTTACGAAGCCCACTGGCCGATATGGGGTAGTGCATATTCTTAACACGGTAAGTAACACATGATTATTTTAATTACTTTGTAGATGTTCATGTTCCTCGATGTTTTCCTTTGCCGCCATATACCTTGTAAATCATCTTAAATTGCAATAAACACTTTCATTGGTTTTTATTTCAAAGTGACTGTGACACCACGAGACTTAACGGCATCTTAAAATTGAGTAGCGTTTATGTATTCGGCCATAATTATTTTGAACTTTTAGATTGTGGCATAACTTTTAGTTTATGAAACGCTGTCATCACGTCAGCGGACAATTCGTTACGTCATAACGTGACAAAAACAAATAGATTAGTATTGCATGGAATTCTTAGAATAGATGGCGCATTATTCTGCAGAAGCGTGGGTGGGCCTTTAACTAAATATAGCACAAATGCACTTCATATGTATCATATGCTTTAAGAAGCTGAAGAAGGTCGTAGCGGGAAATTAATTATTGTGTGCATAAAAATATTTTTTATTGAGTGCAATATGTAGTAAATCCTAATAATAACTGAAGAACGCCACTATTATTCACGTACACTACCTACATATTGCATGCCTTAAGTGCAAAGCGCGTAGGTATGTTCTAGCGCCTAAAAATCAAGATTCCAACGCTTTGTCGCATAAAATCGTATCTAACAATCATATTGAACATATAAATTATATAAAAAGCACATTGTCGGAAAGATAAATCGAATCGAATTTTTTTAAATCGATTAATTGCTATTTTTACATTAAAAAAACAAGTGGTTTTAGTGGCTTATAGTGTAGATTTATCAAGTCCGCATGGAGTGGTAAACACGATAACTTTTGAAAATATCAATTGCTTAACTCAATCTATTTTTTAATCTCTTCATCTATCATGTGGGAAGCCATTGAATGTAAATGGCAGTTTAATTTTGTTTAGTTTAGTTATAATTATTTTTTTCGGCTGCGAAATGTCGATATATTCGGTGTTTTAGCAGCCTTGTGTGAATTTATTTTTTACTAAATAGAGACTGCGTCACTCACTCAGTTAGTTTGGCGTGGTTCGGCGTCAATCGCCGTCGTGAGTGGACATTGTGTCGGTTGTTTGCAGCGGCTCAAAAAGATCGCTGTACAAATACAAAATATTCGAAAAACCAAATTTGATACATACTTGATTATTATAATAATCATAGATTTTTATTACAATATTTTAAAAGCACAGAATAAATAATAGTACTACGTACTAAAAGTAAGTAGGATGTAGGTATATATTTAAGTATATTTATATTTGAATACCTCAGATTATTGTAAATAATCTAAGTTAAATACGTCTTGGACTTTATGGAGTGACCTGAATGATGATATGATGATCATATGAGCATTATGAGTCGAGCACTTTAGGATTTTCTAAACTTTTTTTTAAATTGTAGTTTGATATAAAAATATCGGAAAATTGAAGTATAATAAGATTATTAGTGAAAATAACTACTTTAAAAAATTCCGTATAATCATGTTATGCGTAATTTTTTTAATGCGATTAGGGCACGCAAAATTGGATTTACCAATAGTTTTTTTTTCATAATAATGTCTTCCAGACCAACAGCCTAAACGGAGACTAGCCATCAGCGCAGGAGAGGATTATAGTGCCCAAGTGTAGTATTATAGTGCGCAAGCACAGGTGCACTCTCTATTCCCTCACTCTCATAATCCGATGGGACGGTAAACCGACACGACCGGAGAGAGATCAGGCGCAGGACCTTTACCCGGAAGGCTTTACGTGCTTTCCGGGCAGATGCTGAGTATTTCTTGATGGAAAAGCTTAATAACTGATTGTTTGGTCGGCCCGGGATTCGAACCCGCGGGACCTCATGATCAGCATTCGCACTACTACAGCCACTACACAAACGAGGCAGTCATGACACCCAAGGAATTGCGTGGTAGAGCCATGCTGCAGCTATATTAATTGTATAGTTGTAGCACGAATGGGTCGGCTCAACCGGGAAGGACCACGCTCTCACATAATACCAGCGTAAAATAGCAGCTGCTGTGTTTCGTATGGTGAGTGTAGAGAAAGTGAGACTGTTTTTACTAGAAACAAGGCATTCCATCTTATTCCTCACGACTGACAACGCATCTGCATTTTGATTCGCTAACGAGGATAGATGTAGATGTCTATGGGCCACAGCAACCACTTACCATCAGGTGGACTGTGTGCTCGCTTGTCACCCTTATCCTATAAAAAAAATGGGCCGCCACTACGACGCATTTATTACGACAAGAGAATATTTTGAGAGATCTCTTATTTGGCAGAACTTACTTATTTGGTAGGACTCTTTTTCTGCCTAGAAGTCACTTTCTGTTAAGGAGTCCGTCTGGGTAGGTATGAATCACCATCTTACCTATTTCTACCACCAAATAGCATTTTTTTTCTTTATTTATTAAGGTTTTTGTTTAGAATTAAGCTTACTTAAAATCTAATACATCTACCATTAATCTGTACATACTCAATGCGATATCGGAGGTGGGGTATGTAGAATGCCTTGCGCAATACCCATATCGTGCACATTTATCTTGTACTAGCTTTGCCCCGCGATTTCACCTGTATTACGTTTCTGAGCTGCGAGAATGACACCTCGCATATATAGGTATTCACTGCTGGTTTCTCTTGGTTCTCATCGGGAACCTAGGGTTATGGGTCATTTGCGCGAAAAGCCGAGTGTTGAATTAGTTTAAATTTTTAACCGACCTCAAAGAAGGAGGAGGTTCTCAATTCGTCTGTATTTTTTTATGTGTTACATCATAACTTTTTTCTAGGTAAACCGATTCTTTTTTATTTCAAAGCTGGCGCTTCTCATGTGGTCCCATATAAATAATGATGATCAAGATCTGACCAGTAGTTTTTGAGTTATCCTTAATAATGCTTATTTAATTGACTTCGACTACATTGATGATGTTTTCATTTTATTTATTACACATATCAGTTGTACAAAATATAAAATTTTACCACTTGTCATTATCTCTTAAGCTATGCCTCCAAATAACATGCTTTAAACAGCAAAGTTTATCTTCATAAAATTGTCTTAATGATGACGTAACTTTCAATCGTGAGGATTAATACGTCATATCTTATAATAACGCTCATAAATCACTTTTTAATTTTCAATAATTTTTTGTCACAAAATACCTAATTGTGGCTTATTTATAAAAAACAGACATATGTTATCCGCGGACTTTTTTTAGATGGAGTAAAGATCAACATTTTTGTAGAACATTTATTTACGTGTCACTAACCATTACGCCAGCCCATGCGGATAAAGCAATACGAGAACGCTTTTAATATTTAAGACTACCTGAGAAGTGTAGCCTAATAATAGATAGTCTATACTATTCCCTATGAATTTGGCTATAATAAACAAAAATAATTTTTCAAATCGGTCTGGTAATTCCAGAGATTAGAGTGTTTAAACAAACAAAAAAAAACTCTTCCGCTTTATTGTATTATATATAGTATAGATAAATGTCCTTATAAATAATTCCCTTGCTTGGTTCCGCTCACATTCCATTTAATATTATGTAAGTCTTCTATTACTCCACAAGTTTCACAATTAGGTGAATCAGTTCTTTTCATCAGATAAGAAAATATAGCAGTACTTGCATTGTTGTGTTCCGGTCCGAAAGATATACAAAGCCAGCGTTCGTTCGTTCGTTCGTTCGTTCGTCACAGCCTATTAAAGTCCACTGCTGAACATAGGCCTCCCCATAGATTGCCTCATAGAAGGGATATTTGCCATAGTTGCCACGCTTAGCAAGCGGGTTGGCAACGCAGTTTTTTTGTTTTTAGTCGTTATTAAGAAGATGCTGCTGCCCGTCTCCTGATTTGTTTCCCTCTGTCGCCTCTTACGACACCCACGGGATGATATGGGGTAGTGGATATTCTTACACCGCCACTACACGGTTTGGCGCCGTAAAATCCAGCAGTATAATGTATTTATTTATTCATTCATTCATTCATAGGACACCAGCAGTGCACACATTATTACATTTTTATTGAAAGTAGGCTAAATCTAGGGACTGATGTGTGCACCCTTCTACGTGACACAGTTGTTAATGAAACCATATTTGTAATTTAAAAAGTTTTAGTTCTACTTCAATAGATGGCGTTGACTAAGAAATAGATTGCACTATGCTTGTTACCCAGTGTGTAATAAGGCCATTGAATTTATTGTACTTAATATAAACTAGCAGAGATCATACATTGTTGTGGTTAGATTTATATACCATCAACCCTTTTAGTGTATCAATAGGACATCAGATCGAATAGTGCCATCAAGGCAAACAAACTACAGTATTACAAAATACTATAAAAATTAAGACAGAGCAAAGTTACAATAGCTTATAAAGAAATATGTCGCAAAAAATCACCAAAGATTTTTCCGGACCGATACGACTTAGGGACCTTCAAGAAAACAGCCTATTCTTTTTTAAAGGGCCAGCAACGCATTTGCGATTTCCCTGGTGTTGCAGTTGTTTATGGGCGGCGGTAGTCACTTACCATCAGGTGAGCCCCATGCTCGTTTGCCCCTGTGCTATAAAAAAAACATTCATATAACCGAGCAGCAGCTGTTAAAGGACATGGATGTTACATTAGACATTTATAATAGTGATCTTTTACATTTTTCCTATATTTAGGGAAAGCATCATGAACAAATATCGACAGCAAGGCACCACCACAGAGTGAAATATAGTTGTCACACATTCGATGTACCGGGGCGTATGACCCCATGTTAATCCTGGATTGAGGAATATTGTATGGTACATTTATGGAGAAATATAGTAGTAGTTCACAGCAGGGAGTGCGTCCGTTTACTATTTTATATAATAACAACAGGTCGTTTTCTCCTGCTCTCCTGTAATTACAGGGCGTGCGGCATTCCATCAAGATTAAGAAGATATCAGGGGTGACAATGCATCTGTGGCCTTCTTTGTATGAAGTTAGTTGCAGGTGTCAATGGACCGCAGTAGCTAATCACATCAAGTGAACTGTTAGTTCGTCGGTCACTTCAATTTTTTTTTAAACAACAGAGCCGTGTACCTCATGAGTTTTAATTAACCGTGAGCTTTTTGGTAAACATGAGTTGTTTTGATCTCTGATTAAGGTAGCATTGTAATTATGGTGTGTAATTATAGCACAGATAAAAAACACAGTTTGATAAAATACTATTTCTCAAAAAAAAAAAACAATTGTGTAATAAATATTTACTGTATATATTTTATGTGTTATCTATCACTTTTTTAATGTTTACTTCCTTCTAATTTTTTTTATTATGTATTAAATATTTATAGTTTGTGTTATTCTATAACTTTTTAATGTTTTGCTTCATTTTTACGTGGTAGAGCCATGCTTCAGCTATATTACTGGTATAGTTGTAGCACGAATATTACTGGTATAGTTGTAGCACGAATGGGTCGGCTCGACCGGGGAAGGACCACGCCTCACAGAATACCAGCGTAAAAGAGCAGCTTAACGCTGCTGTGTTTCGTATGGTGAGTGTAGAGAAACGGAGACCCTTTTACTGGAAAAGAGGCATTCCATCTTAGTCCTCACGGTGACAACGCATCTGCATTTTGATTCTTTATTGAAGATAGATGTAGATGTCTATGGGTCACAGCAACCACTTACCATCAGGTGGACTGTGTGCTCGTTTGTCACCCGATCCTATAAAAAAAAAACCTATTTTTTCGTTTAATAAAATTAGTGTTGCTATATATAAATATAAATATTTATTGTATATATTTTATGTGTTATCTATCACTTTTTTAATGTTTACTTCCTTCAATTTTTTATTATGTATTAAATATTTATAGTTTGTGTTATCTATCACTTTTTTAATGTTTACTTCCTTCAATTTTTTTAACCTCAATTACGAACGTTTTTTAAATACGTTAAGTTAGCTCTGGTTGACGTCAGATTGAAATACGGGAAGCGTAAAGTAAAAGTTAAAGTTGAAGCCTATATACGTCCCACAGCTGGGTACAGGCCTATTCTCAATTCTGAGAGATTTTTAGGGAAAGGAAATGTCTACCGCGTTGCCTCAATGCGTATTGACGGACTTCACATGTCTTCGAAGTGCTTTCTTTCATTTCTTCACCGCCGAGCACATGGTAAATCAGCACTTAAAATTTCAATTTATAATTACATTGGTGCCGGCGGGGAACGTTTATAGTAGCAGCAGTTTTCTTTAAATTATATTCTTGATACATCGTTATATTTTGCATGCATTGAATACCGGGTTGACAGAAGTCAGATTCTCGAGGAGCCGGTTGCCGAGCCGTCAAATGTTTATAGTCAATACAAACCAATATTGACATTCTCTTTGTCTACTAAACTGACGGCTAATCTCTTTGTGCTGAATACTCTTTTGTGTTTTGTTACATTGCCATTTACTGCTTTCTGAGTTTTCTTTAGCTCTTACACAACCACCATTCAAGCTTTGAAATAAAATATGTAATATGTTATTAGGTTTTACCTACGAAATCGCCGTTTTGTTGAAATTGCCACATTGAACTGCTAGCCAGTGATTGAAAACGGTTCAAAATACCGGTATAGAACTGTACGCATACTGAGCAATTTAAGGCAAGCACTTATCCCCGAAGCTACCACAGCTCCAGGGAGCGTAAATCAGACCAGGAATGCGATTATTGTTTGAATGTTAGTATTCTTGATTATTGTGTTGCTAGCTCTGTGTTTTCTAAACAATATGCCATTGGAATGAAAGTAAAAGATAGCTCCTTTGACAGAGCCAATACAAAAGTAACACTAGCCGCCTAGCGGCACACGACACTACAGCAATTGAACATGTGTCAATCGTGAATTATTCGTTCATTTGACCCGGGTCGCATCAAAATATTGATGATTCAATTACAATTTTTGAACGTTCCGGATCAAACGATTGATAAGACCTATGACTATGGACCTACGATGTCGGACATTACACATTACTATAGTAATGTGTAATGTCCGACAATCGTCATTATCGAGCGTGTCTCACAGATCACAGAGTACTGAAACTCGAAATGATCCATTTGAGCGATCGACCCGAATGACCCGGTTCGTAAGACGAATCTCTACTTGAATGATTGGGTCACTAATAATGAATGAATGACATATGTCTAATAGCAATAAGAAACGATCCTCAGGGGTGACAACACATTATCTGCTTATCGGCCTTCTGTGCATGAAGTTGGCTGCAAGTGTCCATGGACTGCAATAGCCACTAGCTATCAGGTGGACTGTTTGTTTATCACTTCCGTTTTATAAAAAAAAACAGCTGTGGTAATTCATGAATTTTCATCAACCGTGAAGTTTTTGGTAAACATCAGTTGTTTTTATATCTGATTAAGGCGGCATTATAATTATGGCGTGTAATTATAATACAGATGAATAAAAATTTACCTTAAACTTTGGATTTAAAAAATTACTATTATGTAAGATAGAATGTCTTTTTCATCCACCATACGAAACTTCATTCTATTCTTCATTTATTCTTAGTCCTAAGGAGTGACAACGCATCTGCATTTTGATTCTTAATCGAGGATAAACGTAGATGTCTATGAGCCACAGCATCCACTTACCATCAGGTGGACTGTTTGTTCGTTTGTCACCTATACTCTGTAACAAAAAAAACTATTATGTCTATTTTCAGACCAACAAAAAATTTTATGTATTATACACAAAACATAAGAAGTTTTAAAAACAAGTGGTAAAATTAAAAAGCTTGTACAATCGACTTGAATATAAATTATTAAAGATAACTCAAAAACTAATGATCAGACCTTGATTAAATTTATATGGAACCACACGAGGAGCACAAGCTTTCAAATAAAAAAGAATCATTAAAATCGGTTCACCTAGAAAAAAGTTATTTATTATTTAATTTTAATAAGGCTTACCAACTAAATACATAAAAGGAACTTTTTTTTGGAAAAATACATTATACATATGCATTTAAATTAAAGGTGTGCACGACATTGTTATAGGAATTCTTTTTACGTGGTAGAGCCATGCTGCAGCTATATTAGTAGTATAGTTGTAGCACGAATGGGTCGGCTCGACCGGGGAAAGACCACGCTCTCGCAGAATACCAGCGTAAAATAGCAGCTTAAGACTGCTGTGTTTCGTATGGTGAGTGTAGAGAACCGGAGACCCTTTTTACTGGAAAAAAGGCATTTCATCTTGGTCCTCACGGGTGACAACGCATCTGCATTTTGT
This sequence comes from Parnassius orleans, assembly GCA_029286625.1. NCBI lineage: Eukaryota > Metazoa > Arthropoda > Insecta > Lepidoptera > Papilionidae > Parnassius > Parnassius orleans. The sequence goes on from JAGSMP010000058.1 coordinate 4,293,937, forward strand.
TCGTAATAGAAGGTAGATGTAGATGTCTATGGGTTACAGCAACCACTTACCATCAGGTGGGCTGTGAGGTCGTTTGTCACATATACTATAAAAAATTTTATGGACAGCTGTTCCTTACATTGCCTTAATGATAGCATATTAAATTGGAGACCAGACAATATCTCGCTGGTTAAAGTCACCAAACAAAAGCACGTCATCATCCAAGCCATCCATAACGCTACTACATTAATCTTAAAACTGCTCAAGATGAGTACGTTTAAGAGGAAACGGTAAATAAACACAGCAGAGAAGTAATTTGGTAGTGCCTATAATTAAAGTTACCCATAAATCCTCACAACGGCTTTCGAAACTGTAATTTCTATACGCTTGGATAGACTTTTTAACGGCAATAAGTACACATCCACCATCAGCAGCCATTACAAAAGTATTTGATGATCTGTCTCTCCTAAACACTTGATAGCAGTCGTCGAAAATTTCGCTGTCGTATATACCATCTATTGTTATGAGGACACATAAAAAAAACAGTCGAATTGAGTTCCTCCTCCTTTTTGAAGTCGTTTAAAAAGTGATATTCATTCTGTTAATACTAGGAACAGACACAATATAGTAGTACGAGTTACTCGACTCAATAGTCTGTAAGTCACTCTTAGGGCAATGTAAAAATACTAAGTTTGTTTACCGCCAAATACAAAAAAGATAATAACCCCTGTGTAGTTACATTATTTTTTATAGAATTAGGGTGACAAACGAGCAAACACTCCACCGCAGGTAAGTGAATGCTGTGGCCAATAGACATCTACATTTATCCTCGATTAAGAATCAAAATGCAGATGCGTTGTCACCCCTCTGGACTAAGATGGAATGCCTCGTTTCCAGTAGAAAGGGTATAATTAGTACAACATGTTGTCAATTAATTGTAAATACACGTTTATCAAAATAAATATACCGCTGGATTTATTGGGTTCTTAGAGCAGAAGTATTTTTCGAACCAGCAGTAAATGAAACAAAAGATTTAAATTTAATATATACTAGATGGTACCCGGTGCGTTGCTGCAGCAGAAGAAATAATTGTGGAAATATCGTTTCAAAGTTGGAAGAGTTGCATTGTTTAATTAGTAATGATAATACATTCATTGAAGTTAAATGATATATAACTTGTACTATGGCTATAACCTTCGCGCAAGTGCAAGCAATAAGTTGACAAAGTTTTACCGCAATCTGATAAACGGTATGAAAAAAAAACAAATATTAATTTTTATATATTAGTTTTATATTCTATATTGAACAAAAATTATATTTCTATTTCCAATTCAACAAAGTTATCAAGAGACGCTGATATTGTCTAAAGAAACTAACGGAGTACAGGAACAATCTAAAACGGTAACAAGTGTAACAAAATGAACAATAGGCCAAATAGAAAAAAACAACTACCCACTCTTTCTGGCTGCAGAGATTGTCTAAAGCGGCGGCCATTTATTTTATATAACATTCGTAACACACGGACATACGTACACTAGCTCATTATGTAAGTCATGCCTTACATAAAATTCATAACCGTTTCCGAAATACATTATTTCGATGCAATTCACTCGGAGTGCGATTTCTTAGTCATAAACAAAATGGTGATTACGTTACATAAGATTTGCAGGGAACTTGACCGCAAGTGGACGACTCCTTTTCACCCGACCGTCCCAGAAGGAAGGTAATGTGTTTCGAGAGTATGTATGTATATATGTGCCTAAACGGCTTGATGGATTATAAATATGGGATGTCGTTAGATTCGTCTTAGTTGTGGAAGTGACACAGGGTATAAAAAAATTCTCTCCACAGCAAACGTCTTTACGCAGTCGGGTTTTTTTAATTACTGTTTTAACCGTTAATATTTTGAAGGTTAAAGGTTAAACAGGTTATATATTGAATATGGGCCATATTAAGAGGACCCTTAACCGACCAGCATGTATGCGTATGTATATGGATGTAAAGGAGGCGAGTGGTGTCAGAATCGTGCCAAATGGAAGTTCGTAGTATCTGCCTACCACTCTTGGAGACAGGCGTGAGTGTTTATGTATGTGAGTATGTATGTTTTAACCTTTAACCTTGTTATAGGAAACGCCCATCGCACTGGGCCAGGACGATTTATGTGTTGTTGACGGTTTGCGTTTAAAGGCACGGCGAAAGTCACGGGCGGCCACGCAGCCCCACTAGCGCCGATCGCAGCTTCTGTGTTAAAATAGTCATATGTACTTGGTAACAATACGAGATATTGATTTTAAGAATAGAATTGTCAATTTTTAGAAAATATACTACTTGGCAATACTATTAGTATAACGAGCTTACTCCTTTCTAAAAAAACGCTACTGCAATTCCCCTGGTAGGTATTACAGTTGTTCAAGGGCGGTAGTCACTTACCATCAGGTAAACCGCATGCTCGTTTGCCCCCTCTTCTATAAAAAAAAACAATATTCCCGTTAACCACTCCAGGTAAGCTTAAAATGCTTGTATTAGGAGTGGTTAACGACAGTAGTCGAATGGCGAATTCAATCCCTAAACTTTTTGAGTTCGCCGTCCGTACCTTCTATTAGGCTACTGTTCACTACTCTAGGATACTCCTCCATATGTGGAGGCAGTTTGAATCCCATTTGTGTAGCATATAGACCTCACAAATGGGATTCAAACTCGCAGCTCACAGCGCTGCAACCAAACGCTCAGCCACCGCGCTATCAAGCCGTAAAAATGTAGGTAATAAATGAATAAAACGAAACCAGTTCCCATAGATATGATCGAGTAATATAAATACGAACGTAGGCGTTGCCGCGGGCAAAAATACATGTATATCTAGCACTTTCTCATTTCATATGCGTATTTGCATCACCAAGGGAATCAGGTCGGGGACAAAGATAACGTAGGCTCAGGCATTTACTAACTGTGTAACGCAAATAACACTGGAAACGTATGATAAACAATTGATATTTCTGGCGACTAACCAGCTAAAGTGGCGCTTGAATAGTAATCTTATCTTCGCCTGTATCACCACTTACCATCATGGGATAGTAGTCAATCACTGGCTTACAATAGTAAAAAAAAAATATATCTAACGACGGGAATAAAAAACTTAATATTAAACGTGTTAGAGCCACAATTCTCAAACGTGGTAGGGTGGTTGAAGCACGAATGGGTTAGCTCGACCGAGGTAGTACCACGCTCTCACAGAATACCAGCGCAAAATAGCAGTTTAATGCTGCTATGTTTCGTATGGTGAGTGTAGAGAACCGGAGACCCTTTTTACTGCAAAAGAGGCATTCCATCTTAGTCCTCACGGGTGACGACGCATCTGCATTTTGATTCGCAAACGAGGATAGATGTAAATGTCTATGGGCCACAGTAACCACTTACCATCAGGTGGACTGTGCGTTCGTTTGTCACCCTAATTGTATAGAGAGAGAAAAACATGCTAAAATCCGTATAATTAGCTTAGTCGATGGGTAGTACTTGCGTTTAAAAAAATCATTTTACTAGCGTTTGACTAAAAGTTCAAAGTACGTGAAAATCCGAGTTCGGTCCCGGCGCCATTGATATTTTCAAGTGCTGATTTGATAAAAACGTCCTCCAAACCGAATTTCGGTCACGGCGGCCAGTCTCAACGGAGCTATATGCGCAGGACAGGACTATAGTGAACAAGTGTGTACGCAAGCACATGTGCATTCTCTAGTCCCTAACTCTCACAGTCCGATGGGACGGCAATCCGACTCTGTCAGAGAGACAGGACCTACATCGTATATATAGTACACACATTTATGGGAGTGAGGGAAGTACTCTTCAAACGAGGTTATTCACACACTATATACTTCTAAACGTGGACCCTAGCAAATTAATTTACTTACATACATAACATAAACACTCACGCCTGTCACCCAGAGGGGTAGGCAGAGACTACGGACTTCCACTTGGTACGATCCTGGCACACCTCTCTCGCCTCCTTTACATCCATATATCTACGCATACACGCTCGTCGGTTAAGGGTACTCCTAATCTGGCCCATTTCCAATATATCGCCAATTTGGTCGATAAACCTTCGTCTAGGGCGTCCCTTTCCGACTCTGCCGTTCACTTCTGCAGCATAAATTTGCTTTGTCACTCTTTCTTCGTTCATTCTTTCTACATGACCAAACCACCGAAGCATACCTTTCTTAATCCTGGTCACAACGTCATCTTGCAAACCACACTTTTCTCTTATCACACTATTTCTCACCCTGTCATTCAGATTCAGCCCTAGCATACCCTTAATGACCGCATTTCTACAGCATTTATTCTACTCTCATGCTTCTTCTGCCAGACCCAACTTTCACTACCATACATTAAAGTAGGACTAACACAGCATTGTGAATTGCCAAACGTGCCTTTTTGACACATTCTGACTCTTCACAATAGCGTGTAGAGCCCCATTCACTCTATTTCCTGCGTTCACTGTCGTTCTATATCCTTATCATATCTACCATCCCTACTAAATAAACATCCCAAATATACAAACTCATCCACTTGCTCAATCAACTCCCTTCTATTCTTATTTCACATAACGTTTTACTTTCTTCTCTTTCAAAACCATCACTTTCGTCTTACTTGCGTTCACTTTCATACCTCTTTCTTTTAATGATCGGTTCATTAAAGTAACCATCATTTGCAACTCGGCCGCCGACGATGCAAATATGACTTGATCATCGGCGTACAAAAGGCATTTGACGGTTAACTCACCCATTCTCAACCCACATTCTTCAACTTTCAAAGTTTGCAAACAACTGTCCATAAATAGGTTAAACAGCCAGGGGGAAGCTACACAGCCCTGTCTGACACCTTTTTGGATGCCAAACCAGTCCGAGTAGACCCCGTTGATCCTGACACAAGCACTAGAGTCCCTATAAAGAGACTTCAATGCCTGTATCAAACCAGCGCTCAAACCAAATGAGTTAAGTGTTTGCCATAACACATTCCTGTCCACTAATTTATTTATCTACCTATAATACATAAAGATATATATATATATATATATATATATATATATATATATATATATATATATAATACATAAAAGACTCTATTAGTTTTCTAATGTTTTTATTTAACAAGCACATATTGAATCAGCCTTGACTGCCTCGTTGGTCTAGTAGTCGCGACAACTGCAGATAATGTGGTCCTGAATATGAATCCCGGGTCGAATCAGTCTTAAAATAGAGAAATTCTCAGTAGCAGCTCGAAATAACAAAAATGTGAGGCCGTGTGAGGGCGGCCAAATCAACAGGAGACTTTTTTTTAAACTGTGGTGACAAACGAACTTACAGTCCACCTGATGTGGTAAGTAGATGCTGTAGCCCATAGACATCTACATTTAATATCGATTAGGAATCAAAATCCAGTAAAAAAGGTCTCCGGTTCTCTACACTCACCATACGAAACATAGCAGCATTAAACTGCTATTTTGCGCTGGTATTCTGTGAGAGCGTGGTCCTTCCCCGGTCGAGCCGACCCATTCGTGCTACAACTATACTATTAATATAGCTGCAACATGGCTCTACCACGTAAAAAATCTATATTATATTAATATAATAAAGCGGAAGAGTTTTTTTGTTTGTTTGTTTTTTTTGTATGTTTAAACACGCTAATCTCTGGAACTAACAGTCAGATTTGAAAAATTATTTTTGTATATGATAGCTAGATTCACCAGAAATAGTATAGGCTATCTAGCATTAGGTTGCACCTTTCAGCTAGCTTTAAATATTTATCTTTGTTAAGCAATTCTGAAGAAAAAGCGCTCCCGAACTGCTTTATCTGCGTGCGCTAGCGTAATGGTTAGTGATACGTAAATACAATGTTCTACAAAAATAATGATTTTTACTCCACCTAAAAAAAAGTCAATCACAATAAGGTATATTGTGACAAAACATTATTTCATACACGTCTATGGGCCACAGCAACCACTTACCATCAGGTGGACTGAGGGCTCGTTTGTCACCCTTATTCTATAAAAAAAAAGACTTTTGATAGGCTGCAATGAATTAATGAAAATTATTAAACATGTTAAAAATTATTAGCCAAGATCCGCGTAATAAAATAAAATGATATGACTTATCTTGTTTGAAGAGCACCTCCCGCCCTTCCTCAATTACCTACGTGCTCTATCTCCGTCACCACTAATTCTAACACCACTACTTCCAACGTTAGGTAAGACACAACCTGGTATTGTGGTGTTGTTACAAATTAATTTTTAACATCTTGATTCTTTATCATCTGTTTTTTTTTATAATTACTAGCCAGCGCTTAACTACAATCCCATCTGATTCTAAATGGTGATTTAGCCTAAGATGATTCTATCAATTGATTAAAATTAACCCTACAATGATAAGTTTATAAACTTTTACTTTCCTTATTACGTAAGTTTTGTTTTTAGCGCTGAATAGTAGTACCTGTGTTCCGGTTTGAAAGGTGTAAAGTTATAGTTAGTATATATAAACTTTAAAAGAAAGTAAAAACCAGCTTCAGCGAACTATTACTATAGAATAAAGGTAACAAACAAGCACATTGTATCACGTGGGGGTGGGGGGAAAGAAGTATGGGTTTTTACTGTACTAAAAAGTGTACATGTCGAACATTTAATTAATGTCCTCCAGACCGAATTTCGGTCACGGCGGCCAGCCACAACGGAGACTAGCCATCGGCGCAGGACAGGATTATAATGCCCAAGTGTATGCGCAAGCACAGGTGCACTCTCTATTCCCTCACTCTCATAGTCCGATGGGACGGTAACCGACAGTAGCAGCCTTTACGTGCTTTCCGAGGCACGGGGGTGAGACACCGCCAACTTCCTGACTCCGGGCAGCTACTGAGAATTTCTTGAAGGAAAAGCTCAATAATTGTTTTTTCGTCCCGACTCGGGATTCTAACCCGGGACCTCATGATCAGCAGTCACACTACTACAACCAGTAGACCAACGAGGCAGTGACGAATATTTATGCGTGCACTGAGACATTACTTTAGTTTTATGAGAAGCAAACTCGTCGCCATCAAGACTTACCACGAGTGGTAGAGCTGTGCCACCTGTGTTTATCCACGCAGGCTTCATCAGATCGTTGCTACCAAAGTTCATAATTACAACAATTTAAGCAACAGTGAAAGCATTATTTAATACAATTAATAAGTTAACTACTTTATGAGGAACTGTTCTCGATTCAAACTTAATTACGACTGTTAAATTTGTTGCGAGTGCAGCTTTGCACTGGTACACTTAGACTTATATTAATGTCGTTCTTTATAAACAATGCAACCATTATAGACTCCATCTATTACAACCTATAAAAGTCCACTGATGAACACAGGCCTCCCTCATAAATTGCCTCATCAGGCAGGCGGTTGCTAACCGCAGTTTTTTATTAAGCGACTTCAAAAAGGAGGAGGTACTCAATTCGACTGTATGTTTTTCTTATGTGTGTTACCTCATAACTCTTTTCTAGGTGAACCGATTTCGATGATTCTTTTTTTATTTGAAAGCTGGTACTTCTCATGTGATCCTTTGAGTTGATTGAGATGATTGAGTTATCCTTAATACATAATTAATATTGAAGTCGGTTGTACAATTTTGTCCTATAAAAAAAAAGATTCTGAAGTCGACGCTAAAACATAATATAATATGTGGAAAATATTTTATATTTTGCTTTTAGTTTTTAAAGACAGTTTTTACTTTTTATTTAAAGTTTATTTTTTTACCCTTTTGAATGAACTGATCAATATCACAAACTTAAGTTAAACCTTATATAACCTTATATATCCTTAATAATTAATATTGAAGTCGGTTGTACAATTTTTTTAATTTTACCACTTGTTTTCAGTTTGTTATAAGCAACATGGCCATCTCCTGTTTTAGTTTCCCTCTGTCGCCTCTTACGACACCCACGGGACGATATTATGAGGATAGTGGGTATTCTTACACCGCCACTACACGGTTGTAATAGGCTGCATGTTATAATATAATTATTATGACTGTCTCGTTGATCTAGTAGTCGTAAACGCGGTTACTGATCATGAGGTCCCAGGTTCAAATCCCGGGTCGGGCCAAAATCGGTTGTTGGGTTTTTCTGTCAAAAAATTCTCAGTAGCAGTCCGGAGTCAGGAAGTTGGCGGTGTTTCATCCCCGTGCCTCGGAAAACACGTCCCATCGGACCATGAGAGTGAGGGAACAGCGAGTGTTTGCGCATACACTCGGGCACTGTAATCCTGTCCTGCGTAGATTATTATCCTCCGTTGAGACTGGCCGATGTGATCGAAATTCGGTCTGGAGGTCATTATATTTAATAAATTAAGCAATAAAAACAGCGTGACTTTTTCTTCAAAGTAACATATAAACAATAATAAGTAGGTTGTACGATTACTTCCAAAAATTATTTAAAATTTGGAAGCGATCACCTCATTCCCAGGGGCTATATCAATCATGTATTTATATATATTATAAGTTATAATAACAATTTTCATAGTCTTTGTTTAATAAAAAAAAACTTGGTTGGTGGTGATTGGTTGGTTGGTTGGTTTAATAAAAAAAAACTTGGTGAGTGGCGGTGTAAGAATATCCACTTCCCCATATCGTCCCGTGGGTGTCGTAAGCGGCGACAGAGGGAAACTAAACCAGGACTAAAAATAATAAAAAACTGCGGTGTCCACTTTCCTACCCGCTTGCCAAGCGTGGCAACTATGGCAGAATCCCCCTTATAAGGCAATCTATGGGAAGGGCCTGTTCAGCAGTGAACTTTTATAGGCAGTGGATGGAATAGCGCGTTCTTGTGTATACAAAGAAAAAGCTCATAGTCGAGACGAAAATAAAATTAACCTTAGAAGATCTTGAATAAAATTGTCGAGTAATCCTAGTGTAAACTAAAAATAAAATCTATGAGTCAACGTATAATAATCTTCATTTCAAACCTCGACATTGGTATAAAGATTTCGCAAAACATTATTATCTTAACTAGAAATGTTTTCCGTCACACGATTATGGTATTTATTGTTACGACCGAAGATTGTTAATCGTTTACGTAATAAATGTCTGCCAATTTGTATGTTGTGCGAATGTACATTAACATTGCGTGCAATGCTTCCGTTTCGGAGGAAAGTGAGCAACGACGAAGGAGGATTTGTTCTCGACGTTTTTGTTTCAATCAGCAATTACTGGCCGATTGCGATTATAACGACATATACCTATAACAATCAGGTTTGGCATCCACGACTTTTTCTGCCACCAGGGCGGCGCCACTTTCACACCTTATGAGGTGAAATATTTGACAGATTAGATTAGACAGTTAATTTGTTACAAAAGTGTAAAGGTTAATATCTCTTTCTGAAATATTTGTTATATTTTATAATAATGAAATTAAAAATGGATAAACCAAAAAACGGATATTCCTAAAGTAGAAGAATTAATAAAAAGCTAAAAATGTGTAAAAATTAAGGAAACAAAACTGAAACACTAGAAACCCACTGACCTCTATATGTACAATGTAGAAACCAAAAACATTTATTTATTTATAACGCAACTTTACAATGATAATGACACTGTATGACCACAGTTATCCACAGTGTATGAACAAGTTCAACTTAGTCACCACTAGCGACATCTAGTGAGCGTAGGAATATTAGCTCTCCGAAAATAACTTATAACTTCTTTACATAAAGTAAAGTAAACCTGTCTAACAGCATAGAGTAGAGTAAGTGTAACTTTCGTTAAATACTTAACGCTGGCAGAATCCATTGAGGTAAACTAGGAAAAAAATTATAGTGTAAATTTCGTCAAACCTATATCTATTAAGTAGTGTCTGTCTGGCTTGGTATCACGCTCTTACAAATTTTTACAAATTTCTGTTGCCAAACAACAGTGCGTCTTCTGATTTGAAGACAGGGTATAATTACGGGCTCTAAAGCATTTTTTAAATTAAATTAATGTATATAAAACGTTTGATTGCTCATGGCCAAACAACCAGATCCGTAACAATTATTATTGGGCCATGCAATATTTGTTCCGTTATCCAAGATGACTATTTTTGAGCTTAAGTAAATAGATTATTAGACTTTTATTAAAAAGTAAAAACCAACTTCAAAAACGAAGAAGAATCCAATTTTTTAATTTCCACTTAATAGAAGAGCCATGCAGCAGCTGTATTAATTGTATAGTTGTAGCACGAATGGGTCGACTCGACCGGGGAAGGACCACGCTCTCACAGAATACCAGCTTAAAATAGCAGCTTAACGCTGCTTTGTTTCGTATGGTGAATGTAGAGAACTGGACACCCTTTTTACTGGAAACAAGGCATTCCATCTTAGTTCTCACGGGTGACAACGCATCTGCATTTTGATTCGTAATCGGGATGAATGTAGATGTCTATGGGCCACAGCAACCACTTACCATCAGGTGGACTGTGTGCTCGTTTGTCACCCTTATCCTATAAGAAAAAATATCAGCATCATCATTACTGCCCATCACAAGTCCACTGCTGAACATAGGCCTATAAAAACAAAGTAATATAATGCGGTTACCGATATACAACATTAAAAATCGAAATTTCGCCTTAAAAAGTCAGTTTTTGGGGGGTAATTTAGAGTTTTATTAAAAAAAAACCTTAATAACATGATTTGTTCATGAGCTGTGTTTTTGATAACCTTAGTGAGAATACTAAGTCACAGTAATGAAGTTATTGTAATGTCTCATTGGTTCTTAATACATAGGCAAAATTTTAATTATTCAGTCGTCCGAAATTGGGTAAAAATTTTATTATATAGTTCGATTACATTAATACATACAAACATACATATAGGTTAAGCTAATATTAAAAGCTTACAGAAGGCATTATACATAGGTGTGTGACTGACTTAGATTTGTATAACGATCGTTATCACGATAAACACAAGAAGTTTTTAATCACATTCCTCAAAAAAAATTCTCACTTTAAATAACTACTACGTAGTGGCGGCGTAAGATTATCTACTAACCCCTGAGGTCCTAGTCCTATACGGTCAGTAGTGAATATAATATATATCGTTATTTTTTGTTGCAGTATTTATATATTACATTTATAATATATATATATATATATATATATATATATATATACACATTATAAATATATATATTATTGTATATTATAAATTAAGGCCTATGTTCAGCAGTGGACTTTTGATAGTCTGTAACGGTAACAGTAAGTTAGTTTAAGTTTAGTGTTAAGTTTTTAACGTGGTAGAGCCATGCTGCAGCTATATTAGTAGTATAGTTGTAGCACGAATGGGTCGGCTCGACCGGGGAAGGACCACGCTCTCACAGAATACCAGCGTAAAATAGCAGCTTAACACTGCTGTGTTTTGTATGGTGAGTGTAGAGAACCGGAGACCCATTTTACTGGAAAAGAGGCATTCCATCTTAGTCCTCACGGGTGAGAATCTGCATTTTGATTCTTTATTGAGGATAAATGTAGATGTCTATGGGTCACAGCAACCACTTACCATCAAGTGGCCTGTGTGCTCGTTTGTCACCCTATACTATAAAAAAAAAGTTTTTTTGTCCCGAATATCATATCATATAGTGTCCAAAATATTTTTGTAATGTTCTTACTTGGATATTTTCAACTAAAGAACAGATTCTTTCATAGAGCAACCGTGTTGCTCTATGAATTATTTCATCAACTAATAAAATATTTTGCTTATTCTATCAAATAGAATTACTAAAAAAAATTGACATAAAAGTTTCACTACGTGCTATATAGCGTTACAGTATCTTAACACGACTCTACGTAGAGACATTCGTCACTACTTTTCCTTGCCTTCAAGTTAAACCTATTACAATGAAATGCCGCACAGCCTGTCTTATACCGATTCTTTTTTAAACCGTAACATACTAACGGGTGCAATATTGTTTCGCAGCAAAAATAGGTAAGACGGTCAGACAGCTCAATCAACTCAGACTCCCAATAACAATAGAAGCGCTACAACGCATTTAAAAGCAAACTCAGATCTCACACAAACATCAATATTTTTCCAGAACGAATTACAGTCACGGTGGCCAGTATCAGCGGAGACTAGCCATCTTCGCAGGACAGGATTATAGTGCACGAGTTTGAACGTAAGCACAGGTGCACTCTCCATTCCCTCACTCTTATAGTCCGATGGGACGGCAATCCGACGCGACCGCAGAGAAATAAGCCGCAAGATCAACAGCTTTACATGATTCCCAGATACGGAAATGTAACACCACAAACTTCTTGACTCCGGGTAGCTACTGAGAATTTCTTTTCAGAAAAACCTAATAACAAATTTTTGGCCCGACCCGAGTTTGAACCCCATGATCATTAGTTGCGCCCACGACCGTCAGACCAACGAGACAGTTAAAACACGAACGTTATATCAAACACGAGAAAGTTATGAGACAGTGGTGCCTGCTACAGACTTGTGGCACTATAATATAAGCTGCATAGTTGCTCGTTCGATCCCGTCGACCCAAACGTCGCAGGCACATCATACACTGACACTACACCCACACCAAATGGGACAAGCACAAGTAGGATAACGGATGGGGCGCGTCGCACCCGTAGGTGGGCATGACGCGTTCCAGCACACCCGCATACCTGGGTTGTTCTCACCGCCCAGAACATCACCGACACGAGCTCAGCTGAGCAGTCAGAGGCGGGGGTACGCACACCCCCACTCGGACAGCGGTTAGATAGCTCAATAAACCTCAACAGAGGGGACATGATGATTGGTAACAATACCAAATCATAAACCATCATCATCATTCTCATCATCATTGCCTTTCCCTTTTTAAATAGTGTCTGATGAAGCTATAAGAGCCGTATAGGCTTACAGCACTTACATCACAGAAAATAGATGAGCTACATAGTTGTCAACTTCTGATAGTGATTGAAATTTGATCAAACCAGACGGACTCCTGACAATAAAAAGAGCTATAATCACAGTATTCATTTACAATCAGATGGACTGTGTACCCGTTTGCCACACTTATTCTATAAAATAAATTAAAACTGTACATATTTAATTTAAACTTTGTACCCCTTTTTAAGCATATTATATAGGAGTGCAGAAAGCTAAAATGCATATAGGTACAATGTGTTACAAATACATACATAAAATAAAATAAAATATGTTTCATATTCTTTTAATTGTTTACGTTCATACTAACGTAAACGTAATGATTATATTATCTTTGGTTCATACTGCCAATGTCAGTGTCAACACACATTATTAGTCTGTGGTCAAACAATCGCGCGGAGTAGATTGTCGCCAAAGAATATATAATACCTATCTATGTTTTAATTCTCGCGAAACATTTTTAATTTTTTTTAACAAATTATTACTAACTGATTGATTGAATCAGCTGTTAATTTTGTCATAAATGCGTTTTTATTTTTTTTAAATATTTTGTATATTAGATATCTGTGTTTTATATTTAAATATGCAGTTGATAGAGTTTTAGCGGGAAATTGATCGGCGGCAGTTTGCTGCTCCTGTATTATTGTTTGAATAATGGTTTGAAGTGGATTTTGATATGTAAAAGTGGTGCGATTTTGTGTATTAAGTGTCTGCGCATGTAAACTATTAGTGGAAACGGTGAAACAAGTGCTCTGATGGTGATGTGATTCTCAAGATAAGGTGTCTATCTCCTTAGGCGCCTTGAGATACCATCGCCAACTGTCAGCTGTCTGCTGATTCAAGTTGCCGTCAAAATCTCCAAAGGGCTGCACAATGTGACGCATCAACATATTGTGAAGCAGTGTACTAGGAAGGATGAATAAACATTTGGGGAAATTATAATAAACCAAATAAAAATACCTAAGACTTGGCCTAAAGGTCTAGATACCAGGCCATAAACTCCAAAAAAAAATATGCAGTTGATAGTGAAATACAACTTGGCCAATATAATAATGTAAATATTTAATGAATTACTTTCGAATTTCGACTCCTGGACTAGTGTTTATAATAACGTGAATATGTCATCAAAGTGTCTGTAGTGAAGTATTGAATGATATTAAACTCTTATTAAATTAAAAGAGGTCAGCGCGATGAGGCAAAAAATATAGTTAATGAAATCTTTCGATCGATTAACCCGTGAGCAATCGTCACACCGTGAGAATCTGTGAATCGTTCGTCAAGGTGAGCCGGGGTCGAAAACACCCACTTTCTACCACGAAGGTCGAATTTAATTAAACTCCGAGCTCTTTAAAAACTTATATTATCAAAAAAAATCACATACATAATTACAATTAAGGGTAATGAAGAGGTCCGCGATGAAAGCACCAATTGTTGTGCAATATTAAGCGTTATTCCAAAGCGATAAGACCTCTTCGGACTTACAAATAAATATAGTAAAATTGAGTTGTAAACAATCGTTTCAATTTAACCACACGTTCTCGATGCAGTAGAAAGTAATCGTTACGCAACTCACCATTCGAACTATCTACAATAAATCACAACAAAACTTATTAAATTAGAAAAAAATATATTAAAAACGACAATGATATTAATGACATGGCGCGACTGACTTACATGACTTAAATATAAAATAAAAAAAAATTTAACACTGCGCTCGGCTCAGCAAAGACGTGGTCTGATTTTTTTTAAATCTCGTCCGGCGGAACGAATTACGCAGCCCTCTCTCTGTTACACATAAACACGCGTCCGCGTTACTGCTTATGTAACACATAACAATCCCGCCATAGTTTTATCGAATACATTCCATATATCTTGGAGTCTACAATCGCATTTGATGTCGATTTTGTCTATTCAATTTTGTGCTTACAACTCTGACATACTAGGATGAAAACTCTACCACGCCGTCGCGCTCCAACCGCTAACAACTTGCAATAAATATCAATAAATACAAAAAAAATAATTAAATCTAAAATAACTTATATCTACATGAGCTCATCACAATCTTCAGTTTAGGTAACTATACAATAATTAAGTAAAACACGCGAACACGCTTCCTTGTTATTAAAAACTACGTGGCCAGAACGTGAAAGGCAGTTCGGCGTGATTAGAAAGGTGTTACGGTCGTTGAGCGCTTTCTAGCGCGAGTACAGCGCCAGGTCCGAGATTCTTCGCTGGCGGGCCGCGGCGTGGAAACCTCTGGTGCCGTCCGGAACCAGCGGCGTCCGGGGCTCAAAGCGTGGGGTACAGGATAGTCTCCTTCCACCGCACTCCGTTCCGGACAGGGAACAGCCAGATAGTCGTCTTGCTAGCCACCCCTCGGCACTGCTAGCACTGCCTGTGCTCACTTGCGACGCTCGCCTTGACCCACAGAAGAATGATACGCCAGAATCTGAACTGTGGCTGCACGTCGATGTACGCCGAGGCACCCATGTTTGTATTTCTGGCGATCGAGGGGCGAAGAAGCCGCTGGAGTTTCGCCTATAGAATGGGTTTGCGTATCTGTAATCATATTCTGCCTCTGAACCACTACAACATGAAGAATATTCACATTCGTGACGACGCGGTGGAAGCCGTCGGGCCTGGACCTTTCGCTTCGGTTCCCTTGGCACGCCGTTCAGTTCGTACACCTTCATGCCATCCTCGTCTGGACTCTGGAGCCTCAACGCCCCTCTAGCAGCCTCAGACTCCGTAAACTCTACTAACGCACACACACAGTTAACCAAACTTGGATTCTTATTCAGGAATTGTCGCACATCAGCTGGCACCGGATTACCAGGTCTCAGCACTCGAACTAACGCGATTTCGCCACAGCTGGCGAATAACCTTGACACATTCTCAACTGTTGGTCTATCTATAGGCATCCTAACAGCCACTACTGTTCTGGATGGAGTTGTCTCATCGTACGCTGGTAGTGGGTCGATTCTTCGCAATTTCGTCCCTGCTTCGTTAATCTCTAGTTTTGTAGATCTCTTCAGCGCCTCAGCTACCACTCTCCAATCTTTTGTAAGATGCTTAACGCGTTTAAAACTTGATATCAGCTTTAGAGAGACGTACCCTTCCTTGTTACGCCTGACATGCTTCAGCAGGAAGGCATCTTTAGTAATGTTCGCGTCACTGAAGTAAAACTCCACTTGCGAAACGATGCGATTGGCCAGTTCATCATCGGGTGGAGTATACGGAGGTTCCTGCGCGTCAGGGGCGACTTCACAGCCCGAATCTTTGCCACCACCGGAGCCAGCTTCCGACGCGGTGTCTGATAGATCGGCGTGGTCGTCGGTGGAAGGGCGGCGATCGGAAGCGATGCCCTCGTCGGGTTCCTGTCCTGTTCCTGTCGGGCTTGGAGGTATTCCCTCCATGTTATCGGCGCGTGGGCTTGCCACTATTGCATTACAAGAGCGTGCGTTTCGCTCGGTAGCGCGGCGGTGACTGAAGGCGCGCGGCGCGAAACCGTTTCTTTATAATATCGGGTGGATGTGCCGCTTAGTAAAAGGCGTTCGGAAACGTGTAACGAGATGACATTGCAGACTGTTGGACGTTAATTTAACACACATTCATGGCTTTGTACCCGAAGGGCTATTTCGAACAGCTTATTAAAATTAGGAGCGCTCGCACGCATTTAAGATTATTTATCGACTTGCAAATGCAATTATGAATCTATAGTGCACGAAATTTTAGCACGCTACTGCAGTTTTTTTTTAATTTCAATATCAATTCGTGGAATTGTTGCCATCATTATTAGAACGTAGCACGGTAACAAAAGGAGGTGGGTTGCATGCCAGTGTTCAAGATACCACATTTGTACGAGTATTGCAATCGCTTTAGATTAGAGCTGTAACTTCAAATACGATATTGTATCACAATAGAAAGTTAAAGTCAAATCTAAGCCGATGGTAATTTTCATAGAATATAGTTTACTTTTATTAAATCCCAATTTGTTGGTGTTGTGTGTTTCTATGAACATATGACCTACTTATTAATTTCATAAGTATTAGATTTACAACATAGTGTCAGCTAAGATAATCCATCACCTTTTTTCGTCCAGTAGGTGTCGTAAGAGGTGACGATGGGATAGGCCACAATGACCTTATGGTTACAGATCGCATAAGTTGTCTCCTACATCCTTTTATTTATCAGTCTGTATTAGTCCAGGCTGGATATGGCTTTTCCATTGCAGAAAATACTGGCTTATACGGCTACCAACGGCTTTACGTGCTTTCCGAGGTAGGGGGTGAACTCTGTCAACTTCCTGAGTCCAGGCTATTACTAAGAATTTCTTGATGAAAAAACCTCATTTAAATAAAACTAGTTTAAAAATTATTAATTTTGTTCCGATCTACGCAGTTGGTAGATTGGAACAAAAATTTATAATTTTTAATCTGGAGGTAACCGTGGTTAACCATGACATTGGGACGTCAAATACCTCAGTCCCCCCGTGACCATGGGTGCTGTAAAGTACTCGAAACGTCGGGAATATAAAATAACTTAATATATGCGATAAAATCCGTAAAACTAGTTTTATTTAAATGTGTAGTGTTCGCGTAAATATAAGAAATCATTATGAAAAAACCCCAATTCAGATTTTTCGTCCGACCAGGGATTCGAAACTAAAACCTCATACCGCATGATCAGCAGTCACACTTACAACCACGGGACCAACGAGGCAGTCAATACTCTCTTACTGCTAATACTGCCATTTACATACGTACGTACGTACCATTTGTACGTGGTAGAGCCATACTGCAGCTATATTGTGGTTGCAGCACGAATGGGTCGGCGCGACCAATGTTTCGTATGGTAAGTGTAGAGAACTACCCCTTTTTTACTGGAATCGAGGCATTCCGTAAAAGTTTTTTTATAGAATAAGGGTGACAAACGAGCACACAGTCCACCTGATGGTAAGTGGTTGCTGTGGCCCATAGACATCTACATCTATCTTCGTTTGTGAATTAAAATGCAGATGCGTTGTCAGCCGTGAGGACTAAGATAGAATGCCTCTTTTCCAGTAGAAAGGGTCTCCGGTTCTCTACACTCACCATACGAAACACAGCAGCATTAAGCTGCTATTTTACGCTGGTATTCTGTGAGAGCGTGGTCTTTCCCCGGTCGAGCCGACTCATTCGTGCTACAACTATACTATTTATATAGCTGCAGCATGGCTCTACCACGTATAAAAATCTAAGTCCTCAGGGGTGACAACACATCTGCATTTTGATTCTTAATTGAGGATGTCCATGAGCTACAGCATCCACTTACCATCAAGTGGACTGATTGCTCATTTGCCACCCTTATTCAATAAATAACCGGCCAAGTGACAGTCGCACTCGCGCATAAAGGGTTCCGTACCATCGTAATACAGTTTGACAAATACAGTTTCTAGTAGGTGAACCTTTTAATTTTTAATTTATTTTTATTTTTATTATTTGTTATTATAGCGGCAACAGAAATACACATTCTGTGAAAATTACAACTGTCTACCAATTACGGATCATGAGATACAGCCCGCTGACAGACAGACGGACGGACGGACGGATGGACAGCGGAGGCTTAGTAATAGAGTGCTGATGGTTACCCTTTGGGTACGGAACCCTAAAAAGGTGCACCGCGTAGTTGAGGTTGTTATTCGAATAACAAAATGACATGATCGTCACACATACTTATTTATGTCATACATAAATTAATTTGAAGAAAACTAATAATGCGCTTACTAAGCATAGCTCCTAACTTAATTAACTAGATTAATATTCCAAAGATTCTTTTTACTTAGATACTTAAGCATTAACCAGCTCTTTATTGCACATAATGAGCTATTATAAGTTTTTACAGCGCGCTAGAAACGTATATTTCGCGACTTAATTACCGCGAAACTGGCTTTTAAATACTGAAACTGGCACATAATTATACAAAAGAAAAAAAGCTATGATCGTGTAAAAAAATAATTTTGAAAATATGAATTAAGGTGTTACGTACACATTTATTGCAAAATACAAAAAAAATATTTTTCTATCGAAGTAAGTGGTATACGAACACACAGTCCTTGTGATTGTAAGTGAATGATGTAGGCGATAGACGTTTACGCTCGATTAAGAATCATAATACAGATGCGTTGTCACCTCAGAACACAAAGATGGAATGTCACGTTACCAGTAAAAGGGTCTCCGGTTCTCTACACTCACCATAAGAAACACAGTATTATGCTGGTATTATAAGCGAGGGTAATCTTGCACCATTCGTGCTGCAACCATTATACGATGCGTGGCTCTAACACGTATGAAATAAATTCTGAAAATAATAGTATTTATGCAAAATAAATATCGAAATTTACAGTGTAGTGGCTATGTAAGAATACCCACTACCGCATATCATCCCGTGAGTGTCGTAAGAAGCGACAGAGGGAAAAAAATAGAAGACGGGCAGCAGCACCTTCCTAATAATAAAAACTAATTTCCCCATGAGGCAATTTATGGGGGATACTTGCGTTCAGCAGTGGATTTTTGATAGTTTGGATATAGATTTTTTTTATAGTATAGGGTGACAAACGAGCACATCTACATTTATGCTCAATTAAGAATCAAAATGCAGATGCGTTGTCACCCGTGAGGACTAAGATAGAATGCCTCGTTTCCAATAAAAAGGGTCTCCGGTTCTCTACACTCACCATACGAAAAACAGCAGTGTTAAGCTGATATTTTACGCTGGTATTCTGTGAGAGCGTGGTCCTATCCCGGTCGAGCCAACCTATTCGTGCTGCAACCATAATATAGCTGCAGTGTGGCTCTACCACGTAAAAACAATTTTTACAATGAGGAAGGCCCATGTCTAGCCGTGAACTTTTAATGGCTGATGATAATGAGAAGATACAATGTAATAAATCTATTCTCAGTTATTGTAGTAGCTTCTAGAACTAATAACCTCTTGAAATTTCTAATCTATTATATATAATGAATGTAGTGATTCAAGACAAACGAATCGCTTAGCTCCGTATTACAATGCAAAACGCGAATAAATCGAAATTCATTTTGATATTGGTCAGATAACAACTTCGATAGTTTTATACTTTAATTGTTACAAGCACGATATATTTCATTTAACTCACACTGCGCGGCTTCATTTGTCTTAGCGTAGTGATATGTACATATAAGTAGCGGCACGAAAGTCTAGCGGTGACCGTTATTGCGCATAAGTCGCGCTGATTGGCTTATTGCGCATAAGTCGCGCTGATTTGCTCGTGCGTATCGTTTGCACGCGCTGATTGGCTCTCCAGTCGCATTCGTGCGCGTCCCCTCCACGTTTCGTTCAGCGCTAGACTTAAGGATGCGTTTGCAAAATTGATAGGTAATCGAACTATTACATTGACACGGGTCACACACACAAGTGTACGCACGGTTAGCTGCGGATGCGGGAATCGTAATCAAGTAAAAACATTTTGATAATTTGAAAGATTGATTTCTTTTTTCTCATTTCTTATACTTAGAAAAATATACTTAGATACGAAATACAAGTAGCTGCTCCAGAGACGTCTAGGCACTAGAAGCCCTAAAAATGGTAATCTGTTGGAGCAAGGTCCGGGGAGTACGGTGGATGTCGCAGACATACCAATTGTAGCTCATCTAACTTAGTGGTTGTTTGTTGTGCAGTGTGTGGTCTTGCGTTGTCGTGAAGCAGCAGTGGCCTAGAGGGATTGACCAATCTCGGTTGTTTAGCAGCTAGCTCTTCCTTCATGGTTTGCAGTTGCTGACAATAGATATCTGCCGTAATCGTTTGGCCAGATTTTAGAAAGCTGTAGTGAACGACACCGGCGCTAGTACACCAAACACTCACAAGTAACTTTTTCTGAGTCAATTTTCGTTTAGGGCAGGATTTTGCTGGGTAATAAATAAAAAAAAAATCTCTAAGACATGTGAAGTCTTATCTGTGTGCTCGTTTGTTACAGTTTAAAACGTGGTAGAGCCGCGTTACAGCTATATTATGGTTGTAGCACGAATGGGTCGGCTCGGCCGGGGTAGGACCACGCTCTCACAGAACACCAGCGTAAGAAACGTGGTAGAGCGATGCTGCAGCTATATTATGGTTGTAGCACGAATGGGTCGGCTCGGCCGGGTAGGACCACGCTCTCACAGCACACCAGCGTAAAATAGCAGTGCTTACAGAGCTGTGTTCCGATCAGAAGGGTATAGAGAGCTCGTATTATTACAGGATGTGAGGCATCCCACCTTATTGCACAGATGTTGTCTGGATGAAATAGTTTTTAACGATAATACCGCCCATTATATGAGTACATACCCATTATACAATATTTCGTTTTGGTCCTCTCGACTTTTTTCTTTTATTAAACTATATATTACATTAGCCGTGGTAGTTCGATCACCGCCGGCACTAATAAAACTGTTAATTGAAACTTTAAGTGCTGATTTGCCACGTGCTCGGCGGTGAAATAAAACATCATGAGGAAACTGCATGTCTGAGAAATTTTAAAAAATACTTCAAATTCATGTGAAAATCGTCAAAACGCATTGGGGCAGTGCGATGGACATTTCCTTGCCACAAAACCCTCATATAAATGAGAGGAGGCCAGTGCCCAGCAGTGACTGTTACTTGACTTTAATTTTTAAATTATTATCTAAGTATCCAAATTAAAACAAAGAGTTTACTTATTATTTATATAACCTTACCCAGGTCTAGAGTAATCGCGTTTGTTGATTTTTTCCCCATTTCATTGTTTAGCATCGGGCAAAAAGTGACACCGTGTCACTGACATCTACGTTATCTTCAGCCATAAATTTTATAGGTCCACGAAGCAGCAAGTAAGCGAACAAAACGTCTCAGAGTCGTGACATTCAAAATTATAATCAACATTATCAATTACAACCGAGGTAACTTTAATCGTGTTGCGAGTTAAATTATTCGACTTTTTTAGTACACGAAGCAACACGAGATTTATCAAAAATAAATTTTCTTAGTTTGAAATAATATTTCTGTCTGCTAACATCGACTTCAACTGAAACAATAAGTTTAAGCAAATAATTAATTAGTAATTAAACAAGTAAATTGTTAAGAATAACTCGACTGAGGAAAGTGAAAGTTCTATTTGATTTGGGATAAAACATCGTTAAAAGATTAATATTTGTTAATTTAAATTTAATTTTATTATTATAAGACAACATTCCTCGCTGTTTTATATAACTTTCCTATTACCAAAATAATTTTACTTGACCGTAAAGTTAGGAAGTGATCCCAACTAGAGAATACAAAATAATGCACTTCGAACAGTCGATACTGTAAGTTTGAGACTTAATCTTAGTTGAGATTACTTCAGTCTTGTACTCCGTCCGCTCTCTTGGTCCATTCCATTACTTATAAAGTTTGACTTGGCCGGCTATCATGCAGTTTTATTTTTGCCTCGTGAAGTGCACGAACTTCACCATCTCGACGAACTTTAAACACCCTAGCACTAAATACTATCGTAAAATAGTAACTTATTATTATGGCGATTTCTAACTGGGGGTAAAACACTCCGTCATCATCATCATCATCATTACAGTGCATCAAGTCCACAGCTGAACACAGGCCTCCCTCAAGGCCACAAAGCACGTTCCTGAGCCACCTGCATCTATCAACTTCCTGCATCTGTTGTCAGATCGTCATTCCATCTAGTAGGCGATCGTCAAGGGTGCTACTTGAAAACATTTTGTTTGTCGGCCTGTCGATTCTTCGTTCTAGATTGTCACTAACCTGCTGATCGTCACTTCAACTTACTGATCCATTGGGCTATGTCAATAACTCTGGTTTCACTGCAGATATTCTCGTTTCAAATTCTATTGCGTAGAGAAACTCCGGGCAAAGCCCTCTTCAGAGCTCGTTGAGCGACCTTGAGCTTCCTTGACCACGCTCAGATCCATATGTCAGTTGTTTCAAGTTTTGAGGTATACGTATATCACTCCTAACTTCTATAAAAAAAAACTCGAAACAAATACTCGTTTCTCGTTCATTCGCTCTATTATAATAATAATAATTTATTCAATTATTAATTTATAGACTACGAAACTCTATTAAAACCATTTCTTAATATTCGCCGTATTTTACGCAAAATCTTTTGATTTGGTAATCAATATATTATGTTAATAGAAAAACTGGTTGTTTGTTTGTTTCCCAACCGGACCGCCACTATAAAGCGGTCTTTCCGAACTTTACTACACACCATCCTACAGAAGGAAGTCTATGTTACTCGTAACAAGTAATATTAAATTTGCAAGCAAGTTTTTATTTCCTTGTTTGAGTAAAATAATCGAACGGGAAATCAAACGTGTATTTTCCAATACATCAAATAATAATATATTTGTTGATTTACTAGCAAACTAGAATATGATGAAATATTAAAATGTGTGTCAATGATTAAGCACTTTAGGGCAAAGTCACACTATCATATTTATTTTAAAGTTACAGTCTATATACCTCCCACTGCTGGGCACAAGCCTCCTCTCACTTCTGAGGAGGTTTTAGGGCAAGAAAGTGTCCGCCGCGCTGCCCCAATGCGTGTTGGCGGACTTCACAAGTCTTCGAAATTATTATTTTTTATATCTCAGACATGCAGGTTTCCTCACGACGTCTTTCTTCATCGCAGAGTACGTGGTAAATCAGCACTTAAAATTGCAACTAACAATTTCATTGGCGTCGGCGGGGATCGAACCCGGTTTGCTCGCGTACTGTGAAATTTACGGCGAGCGCTAAGCCCCTGAGCTACCATGGCTCCATATTTATGTTTTTTTTTATTCGTCATAAAAGTAAGGATGTTAAAACGAGCACACAGTTCACGTGATAACCTTCACCTACATCTATTGTTCATAAGAAATCAAAATATGCATGCGGTGTCATATATGAGGACTACTGTGATGCAGAGCAGTCAACAAGACATATTTATATTCATGTCAATAGAAAAGTGGTAGCTCAAGAGCCGTGGTAGCTCAGATAGTAGAGCCGTGGTAGCTCAGATAGTAGAGCCGTGGTAGCTCAGATAGATATTTAGCGCTCGCTGTAAGTTACACAGTGCGCGAGCAACTGTTCGATTCCCGCCGGCACCAATGAAATTGTTAATTGCAATTTTAAGTGCTGATTTACCACGTGCTTTGCGGTGAGGGAATACATCGTGAGGAAACCTGCATGTCTGAGAAATCAAAAAAAAAAATATTTCGAAGACATGTGAAGTTCGCCAACACGCATTGGGGCAGCGCGGCGGACACTTCCTTGCCCTAAAACCCTCTC
Source organism: Parnassius orleans (assembly GCA_029286625.1). Classification (NCBI taxonomy): domain Eukaryota; kingdom Metazoa; phylum Arthropoda; class Insecta; order Lepidoptera; family Papilionidae; genus Parnassius; species Parnassius orleans. The sequence continues at coordinate 4,318,156 of JAGSMP010000058.1, forward strand.
AGAAATGAGAGGAGGCCTGTGCCCCCCAGCAATGGGACGTATATAGGCTGTAACTTTACTTTTTTTTACTTTACAATAGAAAAAAATATCCTGCCAGACTCGCCCTGTAATGTTGTAATACGTGGTAGAGCCATGCTGCAGCTATATCAGTAATATAGTTGTAGCAAGAATGGGTCGGCTCGACCGGGGAAGGTCCACGCTCTCACTATATAATTAGAATACCAGCGTAAAATAGCAGCTTGACGCTGCTGTGTTTCGTATGGTGAGTGTAGAGAACCGGAGACCCTTTACTGGAAACGAGGCATTCTATTTTAGTCCTCAAGTGTGACATCGCATCTGCACTTTGATTCGTAGTTGAGGATGGATGTAGATATGGATGTGGCTCATAGACACCACAGCAACTACTTACCATCAGGTGAACTGTGTGCGCGTTTGTCACCCTTATCCTATAAAAAAGGTGTTAATGCGGAGGCGTGTTGATCTGACTTACACTGACTGATTGATCTGACTTTAATGAGGGCATCCATGATCTTTTTGCCACCAGGCCGGCGCCACTTAAAACTGAGGTGTAGTATTTGACAGATTTCGTAGCGGGGAAGTTAATTTGTTCGGAACATGTAAAGGTCAATGTTTCTTTCTGTACCATCAGTTATATTTATATTAATTAGATTAAAAATAATTAAACCAAACCACAGATATTCATAAAAGTAGAAACATTTAAAAAGAGTTAATAATGTGCAAGAATAAAATTAAACAAAAAACCACTGAGGCACTGTTTTGTGTATTAATATAATAATCAAGAAACTGATAAACTTTTATTTAAAACTAACTTCTCAATTAAATGACATTGTGTAACAAAAAAAAATCATGCGTGATTGTGTGTAACACTCGGTTGGAACGAAGTTCCTTTCGTAGTATATTATTATTATTGATAAACGTAATATATTATTGATTAACAAATACAAATAAATGAAATTACTAGTGTGTATTAAAATAAAGTAATATTTCTTTCATGGCAAGATAATAAAATGTGCGAGGGAGATGGATATTATTCCTTCTCGCTCGCACTATAGAAAGCGGATCGTGACGGAAAAGTCTTACACTTTTTCTCGCCTAGCTCCCATCCGTCAAAATCGTACCGTGCGATAAGGAACTTCGTTCCAAAAACTTCACCTCAGTGTCAACTAACGACATCTGGTGAGCGGAAGGTTAACGCTCATTTAATAACTATAATTGACATTATTATAAATATGTCGTGTGGGCTGCTCTACATTACACTACGTTAGAGTGCTTCGTTACCAGTGAAAAGTGTCTCCGGTTCTCGATACACACCATACAAAACACAGCAGCGTTAAGCTGCTATTTTACGCTGGTATTATGTGAGAGCGTGGTCCTACTCCGGTCGAGGTGAGCCGTTCATGCTGCAGCCATAGTTCACTGCAGCTTAGCTCTACCAGGTAAAACATATTACACATATTTTAACTTCTTATGAACGTCCAAAGCTATCGCCTGAATAAGTAAGGCTACTAAAGAGAAAAACCAGGGGTTAATTACTTTTACATGCCGTGCCTTGTAGTGTTTTTTTTTATATAGAATAAAGGTGACAAACGAGCACACAGTCCACCTGATGGTAAGTGGTTGCTGTGGCCCATAGACATCTACATCTATCTTCGTTTGTGAATTTAAATGCAGATGCGTTGTCAGCCGTGAGGACTAAGATAGAATGCCTCTATTCCAGTAAAAAGGGTCTCCGGTTCTCTACACTCACCATACGAAACACAGCAGCGTTAAGCTGCTATTTTACGCTGGTATTCTGTGAGAGCGTGGCCCTTCCCCGGTCGAGCCGACCACAACTATACTATTAATATAGCTGCAGCATTACTCTACCACGTAAAAGAATCCACTATCCAATATCATCACGTGGTCGTCGTAAGAGGCAACAAAGGAAAATGAATCAGTAGACGGAAAGCATCGCTCTGATGAGAAATTAAAATAATAAAAAACTGCGGTTGCCAAGCATGGCAACTATGGCAAATATGGAGTATATTTGCCTTAGTTGCCACGCTTTTCATGCAGTCTATAGGGAGGCCAACATTCAGCGGACTTTGATAGGCTACAATGGATAAATGAATGATGAATAATTTGTTAACTGCCCGATTTTGTGGACTCTGTCTGATTTTATCTTTTCATGAGTCTTTTGTTTTACAGTTTATATAATAAGAAATCTCACAGGATACCATTGTAAAATAGCAGCTTAAGGGTGCTGTGTTTCGTATGGTAAGTGCAGAGAACGGGACCCGGATTATTACTGGAAAAGCATTTCTTCTTAGTCATCAAGTGTGGCAACGCATCTGCATTTTGATTCTTAATTTAAGATTAGGCTATGCGTATGGGCCATAGCATCCACGTGGACTCGTTTGTCACCCTTATATTATAAAATAAAAAATAAAAATTAAAGTAATACTCCTGTTGGATCTCGCTTACGCGGGACTGTATTTAAACAAGTTACGAAATGAAGTCGTAACATACATAAAAGGCGTCTTCACGGCTGACGGCTGACTTGTGAGCCGCTGGTCGTGCTCTGACCTTTACGCTTACCATATTGATCGCTATCAACGGATGCGTCGATCGATTAAATATTCATTACCATTTAACACGTTTTTTTTTTTGCAAAGTTTGATTTGTGTAATACACATACATGTGTAAACTATGATTTTTAATTCCAGTATAAATCTAGGACAGTTCAATGATTTCTAGTTTTTAGCCGACTACAAACAAGAAGATTGTTAATATGACTATATGTCCTTTTTTGTTTTTTTGTCATAGGATAAGGGTTACAAGCGAACACACAGTCCACCTGATAGTAAGTAGTTTCTGTGGCACATAGACATCTACATCTATCCTCGTTTGCGAATCAAAATGCAGATGCGTTGCCACACCTGAGGACTAAGATGGAATGACTCTTTTCCAGTAAAAAGGGTCTCCGGCTCTATACACTCACCATACGAAACACAGCAGCATTAAGCTGCTATTTTACGCTGGTATTCTGTGAGAGCGTGGTCCTTCCCCGGTCGAGCCGACCCATTCTTGCTACAACTATATTACTGATATAGCTGCAGAATGACTCCTACGTACCACGTTTAAATGTTGTTAAAAATGGTATGTATGTTACGCGATATATTCGCTTATTGTTAATCGATATTTAACTATTATTTTCTTACTGAATAGCCTCATACCTCATAATCATACTAATACTTCAAGGGTGGATCTATTTAAATTTATAAATAAATAGGGGATGGAGTATTTAGATGATATTCTTATTGTTACCTTGATCTCGTGATATTTCTAAGTTAAGGGCTTCTCAAAAGGGCCAAATAATTTAACATTAATATAAAGTAAAAACTGACTTAGGTGACCTAATTGACCTTAAAAATAAACGTTCCTCAACGACAAACTTAAGTACGGAATCATTTGATATCAGCATCCTAAGACCGTTGCTAATTATTATTAGCTATTAAACATATAAAAACAGTATCTCAGTTACCAATATCAGCTCCTGAAGACGCTGTACTTGGGATAGTGTTCTGTGACTTGAGGCCTTGATCTCGTGAACGATTACGTAACATTGACAGAAGCTTAGATTCCACACCACATTTCACGGTATAAAGTTGTTTTCTTCCTAATAAATTCTTAAATTGTTAAAACTGTTGTGTATGTATTTCTAAAATACGACTTGAGTGTTTACTACTCAACTCAGTATGTACCACAGAACACAATTACTCTCTACCGAGAGAAGAACACTATCTTCCAACTAAAAAATGTAGCACGCGTCTATGGCCCGTATTAATAAATGTTACTGTGTTAATTGTGTATACTTGAGTGCAAATCACAGAACAATATTCCTAAGTACAGCGTTTTGAGATACTGTTTTTATGTGTTTATTAATTAGCAACGATCTTGAGATGCTGATTTCGTAATGAGGGCGTATCAAATGATTACGCACTTGAGTTCGTCGTTGAGTAAAGTTTATTAATACGGGCCATAGACTGGATGACAAGTTGTAGAAATTACTTTATCAATTTTAATATCCTGACATTAACATCCCTATATATATCTGAAATATGCTCAGTGGTTAGAAATAATATCGACTGATTCCCTCAATATTTTCGCCCTAAAAATTTAAGACCAAAAATAAAATTATCCACTACCACATCAAAATTACAAATCGTAAACACCGGCCCTCTATGCAATGTCAATAAAAATATACAATAAAATTTCAGAATGTATCAGAAGAATTGAAGTGCGTGCACTTAAGCTGAGGAACGTTTTTGGTCATGCCCATGAAAGGAAAAGGGGAGATCTCCCGCCGGGCAAGGTGATCGGCGGGGGAGCGGCCAACGCTCTGAGTGGTAGTTCGGAGCTATTCTACATACGAGTATACTGATTTTACTTCGGAACCTTGGTAGCGCGAGTTAGGTTTCGTTGTGTTTCGGTTGTGGAGCGACGACAGCGCCGCCACACGTTTATTAATACGGGCCTGCAAAACACTAAAAATAACAAAATAATTTTACACAGCTTCTGAAGTCGGGGGCGTGGGCTTTAATCCTTCGATACACTAGGACTTAAAGTTAAAGTTACAGCCTATATACATCCCACTGCTGGCACAGGCCTCCCCTCATTTCTGAGAGGGTTTTAGGGCAAGGAAATGTCATGTTGGCGAACTTCACATGTCTTCGAAATTTTTTTCTTATTTCTCAGACATGCAGGTTTCCTCACGATCTTTTCCTTCACCGCCGAGCATGTGGTAAATCAGCACTTAAAATTGCAATTAACAATTTCAATGGTGCCGGCGGGGATCGAACCCGGTTGCTCGCGTACTGTGAAATTTACAGCGAGCGCTAACTATATAAGCTACCACGGCTCCACTAGGACTTAGCAACGACTTATTTTTTGAAGTTCGGTTTTAGTTTGCATTAAAATGTTTATTTATACGAAATAAGTAACTGATGAAACAACAACTGACGAATTAATATCATATATTTATAAGAATTAGAGGGAGACACGTCTACGATAACGGCCTTGCGTCTCTTTCATATACAGGGTTATTTTGCGATAACTAGCCAAATGTGCAGAGAAGGTTCAGAATAAGTAATATAACTAAATGGAGAAGAAAAATTAATTTAAAAAAAAATCTCAAACATCCTCCACTTTTTGTCTTTTAAATTCAAAATGCGTGGTAATGCATTATTTTACTATGCACGCACACATTCGTAAGGGTCGATCGGTCGGCAAAAACGTATGAATTGAATCGCACACAGAGGAGCGCGCGTATGCGTAGTTGTTGCCCATAAATCACATTCAATTTGGGATAGTTTCAAATAAAAGTAGAAGCCTTATTTACTCGTATTTTCAAAAACTGAAACAACAGTATATCATTATTTATATATTAGAACTTAAGTTTAAAATTTGGCTACTCTTTGAAAAATAACCCTGTATGTATTTCTAACTGCACTCGCAAGGCTGCGATAAGGTGGGCTTCCTTGCCTATGGTTACGTTCAAAAACATGCTAGATAAGTAGATACAGTTCACCGCATTTATTTTAAATCTAAAAATTGTAATACCGAATCGACTCGAAAAAAAGCATATTTGTGAACGCATCCCATCATCATCATCACCATCATTACAGCCCTTCACAAGTCCACTGCTGAACATAGGCCTCCCTCAAGAATTACGCTTCTGAGCCACCTGCATCCATTGACTTCCTGCATGTCTTACCAGGTCGTCACTCCATATAGTGGTGGGCCCTACACTTCGATTACCGGTACGAGGCTGCCACTCTCGAACCTTTTTCCCATCGGTTGTCGGTTCTTCGAGCCCGCCTATATCTCGAGCCTCGATATGGTCACATTTTTGTGAACACATCTCATACAAAACAGTAATTTTCCATAGAAAAATTGCGATGAGATGTTGACAATTGTGACGTCAACCTTATTATGTAACAACACTTTTTCAAACATTAGTTGTTTGAATCTTGTCTCATGTCGGTATAAACACTAATATCATTATGATTTCTTATATTTACGCGAACACTACACATTGAATAAAACTATTTTACGGATTTTATCGCGTTTAATTTTACTATTTTTGATTATTTGTGATTCCCGACGTTTCGGGTGCTTTACAGCAACCCATGGTCACGGGGTGGGACCAAGTAAAATTAGTTTTATTAAATGTCTAGTATTCGTGTAATTATAAGAAATCAATCTGTTGTATGATACAAGATGCGGTGCGTAGCCACAGGCAGTTTTTTAATATGAAA